>OX336391.1:579098962-580363962 GCA_946902985.2 Meconema thalassinum | reverse complement strand
TAAAATAGGCATGGTAGGACCTTGTTTTTTATTACCTTTTATGAAAGAAAAAAGCTTTTTCTGTGAAACAAAGACTTTTGCACGGTCTTAAAATCAGAATCGATTGGTAAAATAGTTTTTCAATGACATGACTGCATAGGGCCTCCGACGCTGGTGAGAATTTTAATAGGTTGTGATGTAAACTTGGGGGGGGGGGGGGGGGGAGCATAAAACTATCCTAAAACGCAATGCCCTGACTGTAAAGGCGAATCAGGACCATTATGCCCTGAGTCCCCTTCGTTTTAGGGCAAAAGGAACCAGTTACACAGAGGAAGAATCGAGTCGCAAAAATCGTGTTGACCAGTGTTATAGATGACAATCATGTGCCAATCAAATGCAATAATACGTAGTACAGTAGATAGAGTACGCAGTCTACATGAAGTGAAAAATGTATCAATGTTCTGCAATATGTGTTTTGATGATGATGATGATGATAATTGTTTAAAGGGGCCTAACATCGAGGTTATCGGCCTCTAATGAAATTAAATGGCGTGAAATGAAAGGATGAAGATAAAAAACAGCTCACCGCCATGGATGAAACGAAAATGGTTTATATAAAACAAACAGTGAGCACCAACAATTATGCCTTATTTGAATAAAAAGAATAAAAGGCAGATGGTAAAAAACAATAAAACAAATAAGGCATAGTGAACAATAAAATAGATGAACGCAATAAAAAACATAAAACAGACTTAACCTGAATTAAAAGTCTTAACTTACATTAAAACTTAAAAAAGTAACCACTCTCACTCATGAACCGGATGACGAGGTCTACTGACGGCCCGTCATCACAGAGAATAAGAGAGAGGGTATTAGGCAGTTAGAGTCTGTCGCAGATCGGCCAGATCCACACACTCCAAGAGAATGTGTGCTACTGATAGGTGGGCGCCGCAAGTACACACAGGGGGGTCTTCTCTCTTTAGCAGGTGGGAGTGCGTAGCAATCCCATGGCCGATCCGGAGTCGACAGAGTACCACAGCTTCCTTCCGGAGAGATCGGAAGGAAGATTTCCACACCTTCGTTGTCTCCTTGATGCCTCTCAGTTTGTTGGGTGGAGGCGTGGCACGCCAAGCTTCCTCCCAATGCGACAGGAACGAATGTCGCAACTGAGAGCGCACATCACTAGCAGGCACCTTATACGGTAGAGAGGGCAGTGCGACTGCCTCTCTCGCCGCCGGATCAGCAAGCTCGTTTCCCGCAATACCCATGTGGCTAGGAAGCCACACAAAGGTTACCCCGATCCCAGCGTTACACGTACCGACGAGCAGGTCGTGTACAAGCTGGACCTGCGGGTGCTTCGGGAAACACACATCCATTGCTTGAGGCGCACTCAGAGTCAGTACGCACAAGAAAGTGCTGGTGATCGTCTGATAACGTGTACTGCAGAGCCTCTAAGATGGCATAGAGCTCCACTGTGTACACGCTACAGGCCTCGGGAAGTGAAAAGAGAAACCGACGATCCTCAACCACAAATGCACAGCCTACTTTCTCGTTTACCCTCGAACCGTCCGAGAATAGAAGCCCTGATCCTGGATACCGGCTCACCACGGACTGGAACAGCCTCCGATGGACGGAGGAGACCGTGTCCGACTTGGGGCCGGTGTGCAGATCCAGGATGATATCAGGGCGAGAGACCATCTACGGAGGGGCCTTGCTAGGTACTTGGACGATACAGGAGACAGAAGGGAATCGGAACTGCCGGTATGAGTCATCCAAGAGAATCCCCGCCGGCCGAGTGGCTCGGGCGAGCGCATCATACAGCCGGCGATTCGGATTGGTAAACAAACATGGATAGCTTGGATGAAGTGGCATCTGTCGAATAGTTGCAGCATAGGTCAGCAGTACTTGTTGGCGCCTCAGGTGTAAACACGGTAACTATAAACTACTGCGCATCTCGCGCGTGACACCTACCGTCTCTTCTAGCTACATTGCCCAGATGAAGCTCAGGATCAGGATGGAGAGTGCGCTTTCGGCAAAAACGGACAACCGAGGTATTAGCGGTTGAGAACCGAAAGCCATGCTCTAGTGTCCAGCGTTCCACTCTCCGAATAGCTTGTTGTAGCTGTCGTTCAGCGACCGCCATATTTTGCGCACTATAATGTAGAGCGAAGTCATCTACATATAGGGACGGTACCACTGCTGGACCAGCAGCAGCGACTATACCGTTTATGGCAATCGCAAATAATGTTACGCTAAGCACCGATCCATGTGGGACTCCGTTTTCCTGTACATGATATTGCGAATAAATACCCCCTATTCGGACACGAAATAGGCGAAGAGACAGAAAATTCGCAATAAAGACCGGCAAGTTACCTCGGAATTTCCATTGATGCAGAGTAGAGAGGATGGTAACGCCAAGTGGTGTCATAGGCCCTCTCGAGGTAAAAGAAAACAGCGACTAGGTGCTGTCTCCGGAGAAAAGCGTCCTGTATGGCGGTCTCCAGGCGTACCAGATGGTCGTTGGTACACCGAGACGCCCTGAAACCACACTGGTATTCAGACAGAAGTCCTCGTTTCTCCAGGACCCACACCAGTCGCCGATTGACGATCCTCTCAAAGAGCTTGCAAAGACAGTTTGTGAGACAAATAGGTCTGTAACTCCCTGTCAAATTGGGATCCTTATCGGGCTTCAGGATAGGTATAATTATACCTTCCTGCCATTGTGCTGGAAACACACCTTTCAACCGGATACGATTAAACACCCTGAGCAAATAACGAATGCTCTCATTGTTAAGGTGTTTAAGCATCTGGTTGTGAATATTATCCGGGCCGGGAGAAGTGTCCTTGCAGAGCGCCAGCGCTCCACACAGTTCCCACTCCGTAAAGGGCACCTTGGACTCCTCCAAGCGCGGGAAGCAAAACTGAGCTGGGAACATTCTGCCTCGCGCTTGAGAGCCACGAAATCTGGATCATAGTTATCGGAACCGGATATATCCGCAAAATACGATGTGAGATGGTTTGCAACGGGGTAAGGATCTGTAACCAAATCATTATCAATGGAAATTCCCGGTACAGTAGATGTCTGAATTCCCGAAATGCGTCGTAGTTTAGTCCACACTTGAGAGGAGGGGGTATGTGCCGTAATAGACGACACATACCGTTCCCAGGATTGCTTCTTACTCTGGCGAATAAGAATCCATGCCTTTGCACGAAATTTCTTAAACGCCACCGAATTGGTCATGGTTGGACGCCGACGATAGTGCTTATGAGCTCGACGACGGTCTCTTATTGCCGCTGTAATATCCTCAGTCCACCAGGGGACGAGTTTGCGATGAGGAGTTCCAGAAAATGATGGAACGGACTCCTCGGCGGCAGCAAGAAGCACATCGGTGATGTGCTGTACCTCGTCATCGACGCTCCGGCAACCAAGATCAACGAACACAGCTAGTTCGGTAAACGATGGCCAATTGACCCGTTTTAGGACCCAACGACTGGGTAATTCCGGATTTCTGGTTAAGAAGAGTAAGAATTATCGGAAAATGGTCACTGTCACAGAGGTCATCGTGTACATACCAACCAAACAGGGGAATCAGCGCACGGCTACACACACTCAGGTTAATGTGCGAGTACGTGCCATGCGCTATGCTAAAATGGGTGGCTTCCCCTGTATTTAATATAGAAAAATCCAACCCTTGAATTAAGCCCTCCACGTCCCTTCCTCTGGGGCAGGAAGATGGTGATCCCTATTGGGGGTGATGGGAGTTGAAATCACCCACGAGTAGGAATGGGGCTGGAAGTTGATCGACAAGATCAAAGACGTCATTAATATCAAGGGTCTGCTTCGGAAGGTACACGTTGCAAATTGTTGTCATAACAGGCAATGACACGCGAACTACAATAGCTTCCAGATCAGTGGTGAGTGGAAACTCTTCACTATAGCAGTCAGAGCGAACGAAAGTGCAAACGCCCCCGGAAGCCCGGGCGGCATCTTGTCGCTTCTTAGAGTATCGTCTGAAACCTCTCAGAACAGTCTCGTGATCAGGCCGGGGGGTTAGTTTCCTGTAGGCAGACTATACTCGCTGCGTATTGTGCATTGAGCTGACGGAGCTCAGTCAAATGCCTGTAATAACTCTTACAATACCACTGTAACAGTGCCATAGTGTGAACTTTTGAACTAGGGAATAAGTTGGAGCAGCAAGCTACAACTTAACCTCTGGCGGATCATCACCCACTACGTCGACTACAATCTCCATGTCCTCAGGCGAGGTCGTGGAGTGGATCGACTCAGCGGAAGATTTCCAGGACGCAGTTCGGCGGCGGGGGGAGCGCGCAGACCTGGGGACCAGAACGTCCCCAGGCGCAGAAGCATCCGCAGCTGGTGGGGCGGATGGCTTCCCCTTAGGTGGAGTAAGGGATCGCGCGGTGCGGGCTCCCCTCTTCCCCGCCTCTTTAACAATCTTAGACGGGCCAGGAGTAGTACTCCTGACCCTGGTCAACGATGCCGCCTCCACCGGCTTAGGCGCGGCTTTCCCCGATCGTTTGGGTGGGGAGGACGTCCTCCCCTGCTGTGCGGGCAGACGAACCGTCGCCTGTACAGACTTCTTGGTGGCCGAAGGTGATAGTACATTCACCTTCGGGCTGGTGTTCTTGATCTGAGGTGCTAAACTTGGGATATTTGGGGCCACAACAGAGGATTTCGCAGCTGGTACAAAATATGAGGTATTCGGAACCAAATTTGGTATTATAACGCTATAATCAATCGTAGGGACAGGAGCAATCGTGGTATGGTACATCTTGCGGGCTTCCTGGTAGGTGAAACCATCCAGGGTTTTGATCTGGATTTGCTTCTCACTCTGGAAGACAGGGCAGTCACTGTCCCGAGGAGAATGAAATCCAGGGCAGTTAGTGCACTGATATGGCTTAGTGCACTGCTCCGCATCATGAGGTACCTTACCACATGTTCCGCAGATTGGAGGATTCGAACACCGAGATAACTTGTGCCCGAATTTCTGGCAGTTATAAGGTGGAATATAGGGTCGGACACTACAACGGTAACATGTGACCTTAACCTTCTCCGGGAGTACTGAGAGCTCAAAGGAAATAATGAAAGCACCTGTGTCAACGATCTGACCGTTGACCTTGCGCGTAATGCGCCGGCATAGGTCACGTGACGGTACTTTATATCCTCCTTGAGCTCCCCATCAGTGTTCGGAATCAGGTCCCGATGGAAGTAGACTCCCCGGACCTGATTCAGAGACTTGTGTTTTTCCACTTTGACGGGGATATCGCCAAAGTGGTCACACTTCAGAAGATGGTCGACTTGCTCAGCAGTCCTGGTCTTAAGCAACACGCTACCGTTTCTCATCTTTTGTACTTTCTCAAGCTCACCATAGGCACCTTCTATGTGGCGAGAAAACAAAATACACTTGACCAGCTTGAAATCACCCCCATCTGTTCTGGTCGCCACAAAAAACGTGGGGGTGTTAGCACCTAGATTTTCACGAACGGCCTGTTCCCGAGTGGCTGAACCCTTGATCGCAGTAAATGTTAAAGACTTGGGTGGCGGACCACCCTGTTGGGAGATGTTCCTTTTCTTTCCCGTGGCCATTTCATCCTCCCTGAATGCCACCGACTCCCATCACGGGCTGTCTCTGTAGGCGCTACCCAGCCAAGGCAAGGCCCGCCTAGCTTGAAAGGCATTGCCGGGGGGTCAGATGTTTGACATGTCATACAGGCATGTACCGCTTTGCATATACTAGAGAGTTTTCCAGCACGGGCATGCAGCTGTGTGGGGACCTGCGTTGTCAGGCGGATACTACTTCAGGGTACATGGCGCACCCACCTGTCGGTGTGGCCAGACCGGACAGGCTCTCGAGCGTAGTCGCACACTTAGGTGGCCCTTCCCCTGACAGCACGCACATATTAATTTTGAGTGCCAGACCTCAAAAACATGTACGAAAAGCGTACGATATAACCTAATGGGAGTTATACCGCACAAATGTTGCGTTTAGAGCTGGCTGTCAAACCCATAAAGGGGACCTGGGCCAAGAAACCCTTTTAGTCGCCTTCTACGACTGCCAGAGTATACCTGTGAGTGTATCCCATCCCTCCCACCTACGGGAGGTCCAATTCGCAAGACAAGCCGGAAACCTAAAAGAAAAGGCAAGGTCGCCCCTTTTAGTCGCCTCGTACGACAGGCAGGGGATACCGTGGGTGTATTCTAAACCCCCAACCCACAAGGGGGAATATGTGTTTTATTATAGGTTATGTTACGCGTTGTTATTAACCTCTTATCATCATATGAAATAATATGCTAATTATTTTTAACAAGAAAAGTGCGCTCAAGTGGAGCATTAATTTACACATAGTTATATACTATATTTTGGTACGTAAATTTTATTGTGGTGGCAGTTGTGATTCATTTAATAGGAGCAACACAAAGGTCATTTACCCCTATTTTCTAGTGTAGATATCATAAATTATAGATTACACACACATTAATTTCTGAAAAATTTCTTACTGATATTATATTACACCAGTCTTTGGGAAAGCTGATAAACCAGCACCATGAACTAAATATTCTAGTACATACTCTATCTTAAGCAATTATGAAAGTTTTGGTTTAAGACATGGCAAGCACTAGGACCAGAGTAAGACCATTATGCTATGCTATTGATTGTCCAAAATTATTACAATGTTGGATATTGAATTGAATCTGAAATTGTTGCCCTATACTTTATCACAACGTAGGCCATATACTAAAAGCTATGACTTTACGAAGGACAACGCAGAATCCACTTCGCCACTCAGCCCGACGACTGCGGGTTCAATTCCGGTTCAGTCCGACCACATTTACAATACATGTGTTTAAGGGATATTGGACTGAGTTTTTTGTCAATCATCTGTCGAAAATACTAAATCTATGTTTTTGGCAGAAAAGCATTCCTTGAGCCGTTAGGAAGGAGGCACCACACGAATACGTCGGATCCCCCACCCCTGTTTCCAATGGCCTGGGCGGCCATTCTTAAATAGCGGTAGTCCACAAAGATTTGCTAGATGCTTTCTAAGCACTACTTTTCTTATACTACATTTTCAAAATGTTTCACGCGCCTCACATTTTCTCTGAAATGAATGAAATTTTCCATTTTTATGTAGAAATAGACCATAAACAAAGTTACAGAATAAAAATTCAGGTTTCATTGTTTTGAGGCAAACCATTGTAAAGAAAAAGTTTTAAAATTCAAAAAATATAGATGAAAAAAAAAAACACCACACAGCCACATCTCTGAAGTTACTTGAGATATATTTCTATAAAGTTTTAAAAAAGTTGGAGGGCGTGTAATATCAAAATACTGAATTTTTAACAGTAATGCCAAAGTGTGTGGAAGGATTTAATTTTTTGCGTTCTTTGCATAAATGTTTTACCAAAATACGTATATCCTGAAAATTATTACAAATTTGGAAATTTGGTGTACAGTACATGTTAATTTACAAGCGTAGAATGCATTAGCTGTGAAAACTTCAGAAAATTATGTTCAGAAATATGGAAGTTTAAAAACTCAGTTCCAATGTCCCTTAAATGAGGTACTCTCGAGTTTGTAGATTAACTGGCACGTTATAGATCCACTTCTGGGCCAAATTCCAGCGTCTCTAAAGCCACAGGAGTTAATAAGAAGGGTAAACCCATAACTATTCCATCATAATTCGCGACTAAGCACAACAAAACGGTTGGAAAGCCAGCATACGTACTTTCAAGTAATGTTTTCATGTTAGATTATGTTATGCCACGTAACACGGGCGTGAAAGTGAACGAACGCTGCAGCAAGGTTCAAGAAGACCTCGGCCAAGCGCCAGCACGCAGTCACAGCCAAGAAGCTGTTGCCAATGCATTCTTATCGCACCTTGGGCATACATAATGTCAAACAATAGGCAGTTTCGCTCTGCTATCTCCCAGACACAAACACACGTTACGCACTAATAAAAATAACACGATGCTGGTATGCAGGATGAGGGGCATATTTAAAATAATGATCGAGTAGTATGGGGCGAGAAAATATTTAAAGGGAACTAGGCTAACAAATATGTATTCGAAATTTAGGTCGAAAACCATGTTTTAAAGCCCTAGAATCAACCGTTTACGAGATATAGCTATGGTATACAGAAGGCTAAGTGTTACTATGGCAACGCCAGCTTAAGGGATCTCATTTAACTTTCTATCTCTGAAAGAGGTAGGCTATTTCCCCTCCATTTAACACCTAAAATACGATACGAATGTTATGTATAAACCCTCTAACTGCCTTAAAAGGTAATAATTGATAAACAATACTACTCGTATTTTTTATTTTATTTTGTCGTGAGGCCTCCTGAGAGGCCGCGTGCAGGCCTTTCAAGTCGACGCCAGTGGGTGACCTGCGCGCTGGGATGAGAGATGGAATGGATGAAGATGAATGAAACTGGGCAAGAATGTGGAAGGCAGCGGCCGTGGCCTGTCAGAAGGCACCGTCCCAGCATTTGCTTGGTGTTGAAACTGGGAAAACCACGGAAAACGGCCGACGGTGGGGCTCGAACCCACGCGTCTACTGAGTCAACAGAGAGCTTGGCCCCATGACCTAACGCTGCGCTTTAGCGAACGTAGCCACCGCTGTTGGTACTCGTACATTAAAAATACGTGATTATGTGAGAGTCGATACGTACAAAAAGCCGTTCGAAGAACGGGTATTGTTGCAAGTTCCGGTATATAATAATTATGCAATTAAAATATATAAATGTTCTTCAATAGGCGCTGCATTAGGCCTGCGTTGTATTCAGGCTAAGGATGTGAAGATTTGCAACCCTAAAAGACAGACAACGATCAGCTCAGGGAGCCGACTTTTAGTGCAACTTTCAGTATGTGCAAATGGTCTGGAAACATGGTAACTTAGAAACAGGAGTGAATACTGAAATCTTATAAGCTATTTTTCGGGGTACACTGAAGAAGCCTCCCCGAAGATTGTTAATATTTGCTAGATAAGCACAAATTATGAATACTACAATCGGGCGTACCCTGGGCAACGGTGGCCATAGGCCAGCGGCTGATCCTTCAACCACCGGGAGATATTACATTTTCGACCAGTCTTTTTCAAGACTTTCAATAACTTCAATAAACATCGAAGGCTTATCCAGAGATAAAGCACTCTTACTCGCTGACATGTGCAACCGACTAAAGATCGACATCCTAGTGATGCAAGAAACTCACAGAGGGATCGACAACAACAGACCCAAAATAGAAGGAATGCGACTGGTTGTCGAACGACCCCATGAACAATACGGCAGTGCTGTTTTTGTCAGACCAGAGATTAATGTCAAGTCATCTCAAATGACGTTCAGGAACAATATAGAAATCTTGACTGTAGAATTGGAATCCTGCTCTGTAACATCCATTTACAAACCACCCAATGAACTCTTCTTCTTTGAAAGGCCAAGTAACTTTGACAAGCAGAATATCAAAATTGTCCTGGGGGATTTTAATTGTAAGAGCATCAGTTGGGGATATAATATCACAGACAAGAATGGGGAGGAACTCGAGCAATGGGCAGAGAGGGAAAGATTGAGATTGATTCACAACCCCAAACTGAGACCATCTTTCAACAGCGGTAGATGGCATAGAGGTTACAACCCTGACAACATTTTCATAAGTGAGCAAGTGATAAAACATGTAGTTAAAGCGGTGGAGGAACCCATCCCTAGGACACAACATAGCCCAATCACATGTTCAGTTCGAGGAGTGGTCAGCCCTGAGGAAGTCCCTTTTAAACGACGTTTCAATTTTAAAAAGGCAAACTGGGAGGGGTTTTCCATTGAACTGGATGAGGAACTGTCCAATTTACAACCAGAGCCAAGTTATTATGATGACTTTGTTGACCTTGTGAAGAAGATCTCTCGTAGACATATTCCCCGAGGCTGCCGTACCCAGTTCATTTCTGGCCTCAATGCTGATTCTAAGGATCTGTTAAAAGATTACCAGGAGAAATACGAGACAGACCCTTTTGCAGATGACACCATTCAGACGGGTGAAGAACTCATGAGGAGCATCGCTGACGGAAGAAAGGAAAGATGGATGAACTTACTAGCAAACCTTGACATGGCCCAGAACAGTAGAAGAGCATGGAAGCTGGTCAAAAACTTGAGCAACGACCCTAAGAGTCCACCAGTGGATCTCACCAAGGTTACACCAAATCAAATAGCTCATCAGCTGCTCCGTAACGGGAAAACCATCACGAAGACTCAGCCTGTGAAGCTGAAGCCTAGTGAAGATGAGAATAATTTTCTCGGTCGTCCTTTCACATCAGCAGAATTAGAACATGCCATCAAGCTGATGAAAGTCAACAAAGCTGCGGGCCCGGATGGCATCAGGACAGAACAAATCAAGAACTTTGGACCAGTAACAATCCAGTGGCTGGTGAATATGATGAATAGATGTATCGAGACCCTGCACTTACCAAAGCTGTGGAGGAAAGCTCATGTGGTCGCACTGCTAAAACCAGGCAAGGAACCAACGGATGCAAAGAACTTCCGTCCTGTCTCTTTTCTTTGCCACCTATACAAGGCATTTGAAAGGTTGATCCTTGAAAGAATTGCAACATTCATTGATAACCGGCTAATTCAAGATCAAGCTGGATTTAGACCAGGGAAATCATGTTCCAGCCAAATTCTGAACCTGACACAGCATATCGAGGATGGCTATGAGAATAAACTTATCACTGGTGTCGCCTTTATAGATCTCAGTGCTGCATACGATACAGTGAACCATAAGAAGCTCATAGCCAAGCTGTACAACATCACTAAGGACATGAATCTAACAAATGTCATACGTGGGATGCTCCAGAACAGAAGGTTCTATGTTACACTTCAAGGGAATAAAAGTCGATGGAGGAACCAGAAAAACGGGTTACCTCAAGGCAGTGTGTTATCCCCATTACTATTCAACATTTATACCAATTACCAGCCAGTATATTTAGAGGCCAGGCGATTTATTTATGCGGATGACACCGCTATTGCTGTACAGGGTAGGAGCTTTGAGGAGGTGGAGGGAAAACTGTCCAATGCTCTTGAGAGATTTGACAATTATTACACCCAGAATCACCTGAAACCTAACCCTGGAAAGACACAAGTATGCGCATTTCATCTTCGCAACAAAGAGGCCCGGAGAAAGTTGAATGTTGTCTGGAAAGGAGTGACACTCGAAAGCTGTGAAACGCCTCGATATTTGGGAATCAAGCTTGATCGTACCCTCAGCTTCAGGAAACATTGTAGAGAACTGAAGTGCAAGATCAGCTCAAGAAATAGCATAATGTGGAAGTTGATAGGTTCAACATGGGGAGCGAACCCTCAGGTTCTACGTTCAACAGCATTGGGACTTTGCTTCGCAGCAGGAGAGTACGGATCATCAGTGTGGGGAGCATCTGCCCATACCAAGCAAGTGGACATAGCTCTTAACGAGTCCACACGTATTGTCACTGGATGTCTGAGACCTACTCCAGTGCAGAAGATCTACCCTCTCGCTGGCATTGCACCTCCAGTTATTCGACGCAGGGTGGCAGCAGAGAAAGAGAGACAAAAGCTTGAAACAGATCCCAGACATTCTATGTTCAACCACAAGGTGACCACTCCTCGCCTAAGATCCAGGAAGAGTTTTATTAAGAGAACAGTACCCCTCCATACCAAGCCAGACGTCCGGCGTGTGTCACTCTGGAAACAAATAGTACCAGAGGGGTTTACCCCTAAAGAAGAACTGAGCAGTGGTAGTCATTTGCCTTATACCACCTGGAGGTCCTTAAACCGGATGAGAACAGGAGTGCCTAAGTGTCGTAGCAACCTTGTGAAGTGGGGTTATGCAGAAGATCCACGATGTGCCTGTGGAGAAATCCAGACTCCACAACACCTGCTCACGTGCAAAGATCTTAATGAAACCTGCAGCCAGGGGAAAGGAAGAATTTAGCGTGTCTCCCGGACACGGAAAGTAAGTAAGTAAGGTATTTTTCAGTGATGCCTAAGTACAGTAATCTATTATTAGAATAGCTTTCCAGTCGGTCAACACGAGTGTGACGGGCGGGGAGTAACAATTAGCCTAATTTCCTAGTGCCTGAAATAAATAGGCCTACAAGAATTATTACATATACACTGAAATAATGCATTTCTTATTTATTTATACCGCAACTTCTCACACGAATAAGGATTGATGATAATAATAATACAGATATCAATCAGAACCGGCCTTCAGATCACTTACGAGGAAACACAGTACATGGATTCCATGAGCACAAACCTGGCATCACTCACTATCAAATATGGCGACATCACACAAGTTAAGCATTTCAAGTACTTAGGTGAAAATATCGGGAACACTGGCAACGAAAGAATGGTTAACAAAACAAAATACGTGCAGAAAAATTACGCAAAGCTTACACGATCACTTGGAATATTTACAACAAGAAATCACTTTCCACTAAAGCCAAACGCCAGCACTACCACACAGTCATTCTCCCAGAGGCACCCTATGGGATTGAGACGTCATCGTTAATCATCAACATCAAAGACATTGATAAGATACTGAGGAAAATATTTTGACCAAAGCTTCAGGACGGTATCTGGATGAGGAAAAGCTCAGAAGAACTGTATTCATTGACTGAACGATTCGCCACACATGCACTGAAAAGACGCATGAAATTCTACGGACATAGTCAAGAGCTCGAATGGACAACTCCCGACTGAGCACGAAAATCTTCCTCATAGTCAATGGAACCCGACAAACCAAAGTACGCTGGCTAGCAGACACCCAAAAGGACCTCACTGAAATCAACATTGACCCACTAACAACGACACGGACTGCATATTGACAGAAAGTAAATTCATATAAGTTTCCACCCAAGTTCCCTATTGGACGGAATTTGAAACTCAAAGCTGCATGGACACAAGAAAGAAGACAGACACATGGGGAAAGGATGAGGAAGTTTTGGGAAGAGAAGAAGAACAAGACGACCAATGCTAACTAATGGTTCATCGTGCTCCTTAGAGGGCAAAATGCATTACATATATAATAATAATAATAATAGTAATAATAATAATAATAATAATACAGTGGGACCTGGATAACTCAAAGCTGAAGAGACCAACAACAAATTCTAACTATCCAAACATTCGAATTAGACAAGTTACAACCATTTGGTTTGAGTGTAGGACCAATAAATGCCTGAAATGGTCAATATTTATTGAGAAAAGTAATGTGTAAGAGAAATATAGGCCTTCACGATATTTAAACAAATGTAATACAAATTCCATTACAATAGGTGTCAGATGAGATTGAGCGCACAATAGCAGAATGTTAATTACGTAAAATTGAAGTTTTACAAAGAATTGTGAAATGTCTGATTGTTTTGCAGTTTAGTTCTTTCAAGTTAGACAATTCTTCAAGTAAGTTTAGTGAATGAAATAGTAAATAGTGCGATTACTTTTGACTTCAATTATAGTACCCACGTACAGTAACTTCCAATTAAGGAAGGTAAACATCGAATTATCCACGATTTTTCCATTGATTTGATACGAAGTTCAAGAGACCGACACAAATCTTCGAAGTATCGACGAATTCGAAGTTCGAGTCATCCAAGTCTCACTCTAATAATAATAATAATAATAATAATAATAATAATAATAATAATAATAATAATAATAATAACATTTCTCACACAAAATGTAGGGTGAGAGAAGTGTGATAAGTGTTTTATTAATTGTATAAATAATGCATGTATTTATTTCAGGCACTAGGAAATTAATTTTTACTCTCCACGCAATCTAATTGGGTACACTCGTGTTGACCGACTGAAAAGCGATTCTAATAAACTGTTAATACAATCCTGATTCAACCCAACAGCAAGAATTAATACTCTAAATGGGCATTTTTGTAGTGATGGGGGACAAATGGTGAGCTTACATTGTTAGTAATTTATTCAAGGAGATGCGGACCATCCAGAGGATATTTTTTTAACTTATGAGGTAGTATATTAAGGTTGACACCCCTTGCTTGTTCGGTATGAATTTCAGTCGTTGCATATTCTTTCTGCTAACGTCTGTTATGTGCTAGTTGTATGTTTAGGGGAAGGGGAACCCCTATCGTCTGTCCAGACCATGCTCCTACCCGTCAGGAAAACTGGTCTGCGATGAATGAGGTCAGCGGCACGCCCTGGCCGGCCTTGAACCCGTCAAAGGTTAATCTTCGGCACGCAGTATTATTAGCGCTCTAATAAAGGGAACCAGAATATGAAAATACCAAGCCCGAGTCTGCGCCGTGAGTGCTTCGCCACAGACACGCAACCCCATTCTGGCCCTTCTCGGCTACGGGGCCTTGTGTACTTCAATGAGGTGAATTATGATAAGTGACGTTTCACTAATTTTACAGGAGAGCAGAAAGAAGCTGTTGAGGCGCACATTTTGCTACATGCAGAGCAAGTGGAATGGACAGTTTTGAACAACCTACCTTTTTCTTTTTTAATATTCTTTTCAGCCAGTTTCTACGTGTTCGCTGAACTATTGTATGATCCTGATCATATGCAACATGCAAAATATGTAATATTAATTTAATTTTTATACATATTACACATGCTAATACTTGAAGATTCCTCACGTCATTCGTTATATTTTACAAATTAAGTGTGGTAAAATAATGCATTAATTGAGCATAACTTAACCATAGTATAGCAAATTTAAATAAATTCCATTATTATGTCTGAGAAAATGAGTTTGCGACGTGGGAGGAAATATAGTATTCCTTCTGAACAACAGGCTGAAAAGGAGTCTCAGGCACTCACTGGACAGCCGCTGAGTCTCCGGCAAGGTGTGACTTGATTTCCCATCCCCTTATCTTCACCAATATCTTTCTTGGAAAATCCGTTTCACGTACCCGAGATTCTAGTGAACAAATACTACCATACAGATTGTTTCAAATTAACGTTTTGAAAAAAAAAAAAAAAAAAACTTATATTTTTACAGTAAGAGACAGAATATGTAATTTTACATAAAAAGGTAAAAAGTATGTAAAATGCCATTATGATCAAATATATAAAATATGTAACAATAAAATGTAATTATTTGATAGCCAAAGTTCTAATCCATGGACATTTATCATTTTTAGTTATGTTTAGTTATAAACAAAAGGAAAAAATATGTATTTACATAAAAACCCTAGCTCTACTGATCACTTACCACTTGGTTCTCCTTGCTCATACATTACGCCCAAAACAAGCCACAACAACAAAAAATAAAAAAAATAAAAATAGACTTCGATAGTTTGTTGTTGATTTATTTAGAAGCTTTGCGACATCGTGGTCACGTTGCCCCGAGTGCGTGGAATCTGTCTGATATCCTGTGCCGGTGAGATGACTGCATTAGTGTGTGTATTTGTAACTGAGGCTAGGATATGGAAGGACGCGACCGTGACCGTAAGTTGGGAACAATCCCGGCATTCACCTGGAGTAGAAATGGGAAACCAAGGAAAACCACTTTTAGAATGGTTCTCCTTCACGAAGCTGAGTGTACCCCGTTCCAGCCCTCAGAACAGAATTAAATTTCTTGGCAGACCCGGGAATCGAATCGCACCTCCGCAGTGGCAGTCACTACGCCACGAGATGGATCCCTGACGTTCTGAATGTGTGTTGAATTTTTCTCATAACCTACATTTTAGTAGTGACTGTAGTAGTGTGTAATTATTTAGTTCTAGTATTGGGGTGGGTGCCCTATCACCTGAAACGAGGGAAAAATAGGGGGGAAAAGCCTGATGCACAGTGTCAGCACCGAGATTCAAACCACCGATCTCTGGATTTACTGCAGCAGCCCAGCAGTACTCTTCACGTGATCCCTGGGTGTTGCTAAACGAGCAACAACGACCGGACAGTCAGACTTATATTCTTGGAAGACCTCCTGGTCAGAATATGCATGACATCAAAGTTACACCAGAGCGAGTACAAGGATAATATTGGACCTAGCCTCAGGATTTGCCACAGGAAGGATCAAGCAAATCAAAATGTGAGATATTATCCAAGTCTACTTGGGTGATCAGAGCGACTTTCCTAATGTTACATCATTGAACCTTGAGTGGATGGCTGGTCTGGATATTGGTTGGTTGGTTCCTTAGTTTAGGGGTTGCGGCAACGCGGGCATGTAGCCCCGTGTACTTTGGGTGTGTGTAGAATCTGTCTGATAAACGGTGTAAATTGTGATGGCTGTATTAGTGCGTGTTATCTATTTTTAATTTAAGTAAGGACTGCAGACAATAATTTCAAGTAGTTCCTACTTTTGCTACCAAATGCTACCGTCCACTACAGCTTGCCACGGTGGGCGAGTTGATAGCGTGTCGGTCTACTAACCTCAAGATTGCAGGTTCGCTTCTAGTCGTGGTAAGTGATTTTTGAAAGACGGCAAAAACACGACACGCATGTCATACGATGTTGGCATATCAAAGAACCCATTTGAATTCAGTAGGCCGTGTTCATAATGGCAAAATTAATCTCGGGAGTTTCCGCCAACACAAAGTTCCTAATTTCTCTACTAGAAAGTGCTATAGTGTTC
This sequence comes from Meconema thalassinum, assembly GCA_946902985.2. Taxonomy (NCBI): domain Eukaryota; kingdom Metazoa; phylum Arthropoda; class Insecta; order Orthoptera; family Tettigoniidae; genus Meconema; species Meconema thalassinum. The sequence continues at coordinate 580,347,387 of OX336391.1, read as the reverse complement.
AAGGAGCTTAGATTTCTAACCTCCTTGACTTTCATAGTGATTCAAGGAGCAACGAAATTCGACATGCAAGCTACCATCTGGGTGTCAAATTACAAAGCTTGCACCCGGCACCGAGGCCATACGATATTATTATTATTATTTTTTACCGTCCACGACACCTAGCTTGCGGACTTGGCTACTAGATGGCATCGCAGTCAGCATCTGGCGGCGAACATTGGAACTAATAGAGCGTTATCAATTCTAACCTACAAATTTAGGCTTCACACAAGTGCAGTTAGTGGAAGGTTCCTTTTCGTGCCATAAATCTATGACATGGGACCGCCGGCTTTACTTCCCCTCCGAAGGAAGGCATACTGAGGGAGTTTTAACGCTCTTAAAAAATCCGACGACTTCGGCCGTGTTTGAACCCGCGAAGTTGGGCATAGAAACTCAGCATGCTACCAACTACGCCACTGAAGCCGCTACGGTCTGGATGTTAAGACGTTATTCTTTGCTATAATGATTTTATTATTTATGCGTGATGTTGTTCTGTTTATATTAAATTTTGCAGCAGTAACAATTTTTTCCACGTAACCTGATAAAAAAAATCGCAGTCGTGATTCGTGACTTAGTTATTGTTGTTTTAAGGGGGCGGAACTACGAGGTCATCTGCCCCTATTCGTGACTTAACGCACACCGCTATGCCACGAGGTAAAAATGTATATTTCTGCTCTGGGTGCGGTGAAGGGAGCATTCTGCCTTGTGGGATAAACCATAAAGAGGTGGGTTCTATTTCCTCTTCGGACATTCTACAAGCAAAGGCATGATGGCGTGTCGGTCAAACTGCTTGGGTTCGATTTCCGGTTGATTCTCGTGAGTTTATAGAGGTGAAATCTCACGTTCAGTGGTTGCGATTCTGCATAAAGAGGAGATATTACTTCCCCTCCGAAGAAAGGCATACTGAGGGATTTTTAACGCTCTTAAAAAGATCCGACGACTTCAGCCGGGTTTGAATCCGCGACCTTGGGCATAGAAGCTCAACATGCTACCAACTACGCCAACGAAGCAGCTTATGGATACATTAAATTTTCGCATGGTGGCCAATGGACGAACTTGAGGAGAACCGGCCCTTTCTCCTCCCTGGCAGTTCATAAACGAGAATATCAAATAGTGTCTGGGGAAGGATAGCCTGGAACACCTGGCCTCCTAAAGCCAGAAGCCGTTGCCAGGACTTGGCCAGGCTGAACAGATAATCCTGCTAGTGTTTAAAACGCCAGATGGCGGTGGCTGCAGGTTATCCCCGGAAGCAATCGCAAGGCCAGTACATTCACTTCCGGTAGTGCTGCAGCGGCTCGTGACGAGACGACCTCCATACATCCTTGAGTTTGTCACGTGACTTCATTACGCTAAATTACCCAACGTGTAGCTTGCACTCAAATCCTTTGGAATGCCTTGTTCCCATGGTGCACACCAGCAGACAGCGGGAGATAGGCCGCTACGTCAGCTCTTTGAGTAGTGGCTAGCATTATTGGATGTGGCTCGGATTCGATTCCCGGCTTTGCCAAGAAATTTAATTCTGGTCTGAGGGCTGGAACAGGGTACACTCAGCCTTGTAAGGCAAAACTGAAAAGAGGCGGGTTCGATGCCTACCACAGCCATGCTGAAAATAGTCTTCCGTGATTTCCCACTTCTATTCCAGGCAAATGCCGGGATGGTCGCTTCCTACCCTAAACACTACCACAATTACAAATACACACACACACTAGTACAGACATAACAGTGACACTGACTTTCAGACAAATAATTGGGAACGTAACTTGGTATTCCATGTGATAATTTTTGTTGTGTTTAGGGATATCTGAAACGATAATGAGAGTACCTCGGTACAAGTTTGATATATTACATTTAGTTACATATGAACGTTGTTTGAGTTCATGCGCCATCGGCACAAAAGAGCAGCCGAGTAAGTCTATTTTACGGTGAAGCAGGCTCACAGGTGGGCGACATTGTAACGATGGCAGGAAGTACAACATGGCTTCTACAAGAACATAACGTGTTCAAGCTGGAATCACCATTACAATACTTCAAACGTAATACAAGTGGGATGAAGTGCAAAGAAATTATTTTAAAATGTATGAGGTTGGTTGAAGGATGACAATTTAGAGTAGACAGTGGAAAAGGTGCGTAATTGACAGACGTACCGACGTACTGTGTTTACTCGGCCCTCACTGAATTCGAAGAGAGTTAGTTTCTAATGATCTCAGCGTCTCGGGTTTCGACAGGGATGATCCACACATGATGAGAAAATATACTTGTTTCAGTGAATATACCTTAGATAAATTCGTAATGGAAGTGACTCCAATGTTCGCACCCTATATAGGCTTGCCATATTTTTGGCGAGTGAAACCGGGACACATTAATATGGGATGGTCTTACAAGGGTCTTCCCCCGGGAGATTTTTTTTTAAATTAGATGCAAAATTGGTGAGTTTTAAGCCTTTTTTTAAGCCTCGCAAGTGACGGGAGGGGGGAATCTGGCGCCCTAAATTGTTAGTTCTACACACCTTTTTAAAATAAAAAAGAATATTTGCTACATAAAAATATATCATTTTTCTTTTTAATGATAATTTTTTCTGGTCTACCATCTAGAAAGAAGTGTTAAAATATACAATTTAAAAAACTTCATAATTTTTCTAATTGAACTATTACTAAATCTTATTATTTTTTTGAAAAACTACAACTTCTTGTCTAACTACAAAAACAAGTACAAAAAAATCTTAACGCTGTGTGCGATAGTCAACGATGATGATTGTTGAAAAGTAACCGATTCATAAAAGATTCTTAAACAAAAAAAAACATTACTTTTTACTTATTACGGCCGCTTTCCGGGATATTGATAATACCGGGCGGGACACCGGGACACGAGCAAAATACCGGGACTGTCCCGGTCAAACCGGGACGTATGGCAAGCCTACCTATACAGTAGCTTGTGGTTAAGCTAGTTTCAAATACTCAACCTACTGCGCGCCATGACGAAACTACGAGGAGGGACAGAGAAGGGGAGGATGCGCGGAGGGATGTTTTCCTCAATTGGTATAGTGCGCCTCATTATAGCTCTTCTGTGGCTTTTGGGATATGTACCCCATAACCTAGTGCGGTACGTTTTCGAGGATACGATACATGCATGGATGCATATATACGTATTTCTGGTCGGATAACGGTACTTAAATGACTGATAGCAATAATTAATTCTGTAAATTTCTCACATACTGTAATTAAGTAAACTCTGCTATGCCATGAGACTTATTAAATGTGCCCCTTATTTAGCATTAACCAGAAATTATGTTCTGTAAACAGTTCCTAATATACAATTACAACAGGCTACACGTCCCAAGCCAGACTTGTCGAATGGTTAGCACAGAGAGAGTTTTCTTTTTAAATATCAGCAACAACAAATATGAGGAAACCTTCACGAAATTTGAAAGTATATTTGTATTAATTAACATATTGAGCACCAAGTGAAAGTAATAGTGTGCCAAAAAATATCTGCGAATTCGTTGTCAGCAGCACATTACCGTTAACATTGACTTTGGATAGGTTTGAAAGTAATCATCATAAAGCTACAGATCAACACGGTCTTTCCCTTTTTATTTTGACACTTGTTTTATATTCACTCCGTTTTCATTTTCGAGTTACCGTACCATATAGATTTAAAAATGTAGTATTTGTAATTAAAATGCTATTAAAATACACAACATGCATAATATAAATAGAAACACAAATATTTATTTAAAAGCAAACAGTAACTCCGAGCTAATTATACGTGATTTCAAGTGACAATGTACATAATCTAAGGCCCGTATAAATCAGCCGAGTTTATAGGCTACGTTGAAATAGCTCTTTAAGTTAAAGTGTTTATGACTTCCCTGTACTTCGTAATGTTGCTCATATTGGCCCGTATTATTCATGAAAAAATGGACCAAAAAACATAATTAATAGTGCATTATCTCTGGCCGAATAATATTTCAATATATGTTCATACATTTAGGAAAATGAGTCCTAAAGTTTGACACAGTCAGTCATAGATTTTTAATCACATTGAACTCTGATTTTACATATGCAAGGTCAATGGGCCAATGTCCCATCATAGCATTAATGAATGTGCATCAAACATAGAGGACCAATGACAGGGTCCATCCATAATTAAGTTTTGTTCAGTGTTTTTATGTACAATTTTTAAACATTATCTGCCATATATTTGCATGCAATATATTTTTAAAATCGTTCCCAACACATTGATATGGAATATATGAAGTGTATTTGTTCTTCATGCAATTTGTGTCATATAACAAGTGTACTTATAGTTGTCAGGCAGGCTGAAGAAGGGGTAGAATACCCCGAAACATGTACCTGTAACAATGTCTTAACAAATTGTATTGAATAGGCGGATCAAATAAATTATTTTTCCTGTAATAATTCCCTGTACTTAATCTGTCTCTTCTGTGGAAACAATGCAAGAACTTGTGTATTTCATTCATACTTAGTACGCTATGTTGCTCATACTGTTCACAAGTGCTGCTTAATTTTTAAGAGTCCAGATGCGATTCAGGAAAATAGAATGCCTTCTGTTAACCATCATCTTTAATACACAAAAACAGTTCCTATGTCTCAAACAGTTTTTTCCCCTGTGATAAGAATACAAGATTATTGTTACTGATGAATACCAGGGTGCTCCTTCATACCCATTGCAGGAATGGCTATACTTTCCGACTCGCCTCTTTTTAAATCTACGAGCTGTGATACATATTAGAATTAGAACAAGACGTTTAAAAGAAGAAGTCCAAATCATTTGTCCAGTGGTCATTCTTTCATCTTTGAATAATTAAGGCTACCAAATGAGCACACATCATAAAACAGACGTACAAAGAACCGCCGCGATATAACGGTTGTCCTGCCTCAACCGTAATAAAATGGCTATGGTAATTGTGGGAAAAGTACGTCCGTTATTCTCTGGGCACCAAAATAGTCTCTTTGAGATCATTGTGTATCTTGCCCTCCTTACAACTTGACTGTAAATTGTGCGACAGCACAGAGAAATCATGCGATGGAACTGTAGATCTCCGTTCTAATATTTTCGTTACAGATAGCCTAGGTCTATAATGAATTGAACGCGACGATTGCATTGCCCATATTTCGTACTTGTGATAGATGGATTTAATGGAGTAATTCTTCATTTGTTATTTACTTCAAGATTTCTTTAGAGTAATAGCTATACTTGTCTAACCGTTACATTTTCGCAGTGTTTGGTTTCTCCAGTAGCGGACGAGTTGGTGATGTGTTTGTGTTTGTTGGAAACTTTTACAAGAGGAAAAATTGTACATCATTACCCACAACTAGAGTATGCGCTTAATCAATTTTGATGTCAAGCATTTGGAAGTGGAAGTAAACAAATACTATTAGCGAAGAACTAAATGGCCTATTTTCATATATCCTACGTATGTTAATTGCTTCTATCATCATACAAATTTTCAGTTTGATTGCTGTAATAGATTCATAGATATTGAGAACAGTCTAAATATTTCGGATGGTCACCATGTTGGATTTTTGTATATGCAGGCCATAGAGTTATGAACTATGAAGGAAAGGAAGTAAGCTTTTAGTTTTACGTGACCGTTAATCATGCGATCATGAGCCACGGGACCTCCTTTTTACGTGGAATCAGAATCACAGGACATGGTATTTTACTTCGACAATCTCACATGCTTTGACCGGGAATCGAACCCGGTCCACCCTGGTGAGAGACCAACAGCTTGACCACTGCGCCACCACGCCCCTGTTATCAACTATTACATGGAGATTAGTACGTAGGCCTATATGTATTATTCCAACTTCAATCGCATGATTAGGACACAAGATATAAAAACAAGGTTTTAAAATTTCACACAGCCACCATCTTCACGTTATGTAAACAATTGAACTAAATTAGATGTCAGAGCATTACAATGTGTATAAATATTTCCTGTACCAAGTTTCACTGCGTTCTGATAGTTAAATCGCAAGAAAAGTCTATTTAAATGCTTCAAATTCGCATGGCCGCCATGTTCGTGCTGTACTTAACAGGTTTTTAAAAGTCACATGAGAGAACTTCTAGTAGTGCCCTTTATTACCGTACAAAGTTTCAAGGTGATATCAGTAATATTTTCTGATATATAGAATGCCATTGAAATATTTCGCACAACCGCCATGTTGGATTGGTGAGTCGTAATAAAATTTGAAGGGCATGGTCGGGGTCGGACGAAATAGTACTATGACCTTACCGAGTTTGATTGAAATCGCTGCAGCCGTTTAGATTTTATTAAGGGGATACACTACGGACAAAAGGTGATCTCATAAGCCTATTTTTTCCATAAATGAAAATAGGCTAAAAAGAAGGGATGGAATATCGTCAAAAGCAATTTTATGAGAATTTTATATTAACATTCAAGAACAGACTGAAATATACGAAAATATGCTAAACGAAATACTACCAAAAACAAACAAAAACAGTATAATACGTCCTGATATGTATTACCCCTTAGCATCATCACCAAAATGCGATTCCACGAACTTTCTAAGTCTAATGATGAGGATGGAATTTACTTAAACTCATACTAATGACAGAAATGTCCGATTAGGTTCCACTGGTCCAACAATGAATTGTACAGGCAACAGAAGGGGAGCGGAAAATGAAGTGACGGAAGGTAGCCAAACCACTGCCAACATATCACTACAGTTACCTCAGTCAGTCAATGGAATGCGAGCAATGCGCACAGGTGCATAAACTCTTGCAAACAGCAGCAATAAAATTCCTTTCCCTAGAAATGCACTCCAATCATCGGTGAGAGCTCATTGTAAATCGCTACGGGTTTGCTTTACCGAGAACCTGCTAAACCTGCTGGTGATAAAACTCATGCCAGAACACCAGCAGCAAATACTACGATGTTAGGTTCTGATACTTTCCGCCAATTCACTTGCCGTTACCGTTCTGATGATTGTACAATAAAATCCACACATTCCTTTGATTATAATGACGACAATGACACCTCAGAAATCCATGCACTAAAATGACTCAAATATGACTTAAATTATAAAATTAAAATAAAATAATAATAAAAAATAAAAAAAGTACTGTACTACAAAACTGAATTCTACTTAATGCGCTGTGAACAGATTCTTTCACACAACGTATAATGGGTTGTTGTGTGCAGAAATACCTTTTGGAGGGAAGGGTGTATTAATCCCCACCCCTAGGTTGTATTTGAGGAGTAGCCATACTAATACACACACCACAATAATACAAGAAGTGATTCCACACGTGACGTACAAGTGTAGACACCCTACGACCCGTGTCCTTAAAGGAAACAACAACAACAACAACAACAATAATAATAATAATAATAATAATCGTGTATAATAATAATAATAATAATAATAATAATAACCGTCCTAATTGATATTGCAGTGCCCAATTCCCATAATCTGCAACAAACTAGCTGTGATAAGATCACCAAATATCTGCCCTTGGCTGAGGAAATACGGCAAATGTGGAGACAGGAAAGTGTAGTGGTTCTGCCCATAGTAATTTCTTCAACCGGCATCATCCCCAAATCATTGGCTCGCAATCTACAAATATTGGGAATACATCCTGGTCTACATATCAGCATGCAGAAGGCCGTCATCTTGGAGACCTGTTCCATTGTTCGCTCGTTTCTCAATGTGCCACCTTAAGAGATTTAACCGTACCGTCTTGCAAACAAGCCGACGATATGTTGATATGTCCCACTTATGTGGTGAAATGAATGTAAAAGAATAAAAATAATAATAATAATAATAATAATAATAATAAACAGAACTATCTTGATTTGTCTTTTGCCCTTTTGTATATCTTACACTAGCCTATAATTCTACACATGCACTCCGCATCGGTTCATTCTTAATGGCTTCTGATACTTCTTTACTTCTGATGTCGAGCGCCACAATGATGCTATCGTGAAGGGTGTTTATCAAAGTACACGGGGCTAAATGTGTTACCCATTACATGAAACATGTTTACTTTGGGAAATGTCAGAAATTTCACTGATTACATCATACTGAAAGAAGGAGAAAAGAAGATAAAACCAAATATTCATTTAAGTGGCCATCTCATGGCCAATTGGTTAGCATTCTTGACTGTCAGCTCTTGAGGCCCAGGTTTGATTCCCGGCTCTGAGCCATCCCAGAAGTGGCTTTCCGTAGTTACCTACTTCTACTCCAACCAAGCGCCAGGATGGTTCCCAACTCAAGGTCTAGGACACGGCCGCCTCATTCTCAATCCTAGTCCCAATTACACACTATTACAGCGACACAGGTTATCAAAGTACACGGGGCTAAATGACCACGATGTCGCAAGCCTCTGAATGAATTAACAACAACTACTCTTCGTTTAGGATCACGTAAAAACGCTGAAATATCCCCTTACTGTATATAAATAAAAATGCAGATGCATTATTGAACAAAATCGTCAAAATATGCAAAATCACACTATTTTTTCCAATTTACAAAGTACGGCATATAAAAATACAACATTTTAAATACGCTCATTAAATTTAAAAAAATCCGAGTACTAATGTTGATGGAATGATTCCATATTATATATCTTTTAGGCCGGATTTATATTTTTAGTGACACTGACATACGTTCACAGCCGAAAGTAACAGCCGAAGTGCACGTTACTGCTGTACTTCTTTCACAATTCGCGCTAATGCGACTGAACCGATTTTGATGAAATATTCAGCACTGCAGTACATCTTTAGGTAAAAAAAAAAGCCACTCGAGCGAAGCAACTAGTATTACTTAAAAGTTCACACTAGTAAGGACTCAAACTGGTATTGGCATGAGCGATCGAGGAGCACGAATTGCAGAAGGACTCCTGTGTTTTTCAGTGAGCAATGCTTACTTAACGGCCGGAAGTGGGGTGGTTACACCTGATAGTGCAGTAGCATGTACTACACTAGCATGGTAAAACACGCTGCCAGAATAGCATGTGCACAAAATGACATAGCCAGAGGCGGCTCTTGGAACCTGAAGCCAAATCTAAGATCCGAAATAAAATAAAAATATAAAAAATCTCGAAAGACAAACTTTTTATTTTCACCTCAGGCTAAAAGTGTCTTGATGATTGGTTGGTTCCTTAGTTTAGGGGCTGCGACAACGCGGTCATGTAGCCCTGTGTACTTTGGGTGTGTGTGGAATCTGCCTGATAACCGGTGTTAATTGTGATGGCAGTATTAGTTTGTGTTATCTGTAATTCAGGTAAGGACTGCAGACGATCAATTTCAAGTGTTCCTACTTTGGTACCAAATGCTACCGTCAATGCGAACTTGGCTACTAGACCCATCGCAACCAGGACCTGTCGGCGAACGTTGGAACTTATAGAGCATTAATCAAATCTAACCTACAAATTTAGCTTTACACAATTATACACACATCAAAAAAAGTTTTGCATCACCTCGGTTCCCAGATCTCCGGCATATAGACGTTGACTGTGTATATTGTATCCAAGATACAGTCCCTTTGACTGTTCATAGATGTCACTAAAACTGCTCAAAGATGTAAACAACCATGCATGAGCAGGGCCTATTAGACGGAGGGGGTACGACAGCCGATCAGTTCCAGTCATTCCACCAGGACGAAGGTACGCTGCTCATGTTGTCTGTAGTTCTACCATGCCTAGAAGGTCAATACCGCAGTTCGATCGCGTCCGCATTGTTACTTTGTGTCAAGAAGGGCTCTCAACAAGGGAAGTTTCCAGGCGTCTCAGAGTGAACCAAAGCGATGTTGTTCGGACATGGAGGAGGTACAGAGATACAGGAACTGTCGATGACAGGCCTCGCTCAGGCCGCCCAAGGGCTACTACTGTAGTGGTTGACCGCTACTTACGGATTGCCGCTCGGAGGAACCCTGACAGCAATGCCACCATGTTGAATAATGCGTTTCGTTCAGCCACAGGACGTCGTGTTTCAACTCAAACTGTGCGCAATAGGCTGCATGATGCGCAACTTCACTCCCGACGTCCATGGCGAGGTCCAGCTTTGCAACCCCGACACCATGCAGCGCGGTACAGATGGGCCCAACAACATGCTGAATGGACCCCACGGAATTGGCATCACGTTCTCTTCACCGATGAGTGTCGCATATGCCTTCAACCAGACAATCGTCGGAGACTTGTTTGGAGGCACCCTGGTCAGGCTGAACGTCTTAGACACACTGTCCAGCGAGTGCAGCAAGGTGGTGGTTCCCTGATGTTTTGGGGTGGCATTATGTGGGGCCGACGTACGCCACTGGTGGTCATGGAAGGCTCCGAAACGGCTTTACGATACCTGAATGACATCCTCCGACCCATAGTGCAACCATATCGGCAGAATATATTTGTCTTCATGGACGACAATTCTCGACCTCATCGTGCACATCTTGTGAATGCGTTCCTTCAAGATAACGACATCGCTCGACTACAGTGGCCAGCATGTTCGCCAGACATGAACCCTATCGAACATGCCTGGGATATGTTGAAAAGGGCTGTTTATGGACGTCTTGACCCACCAACCACTCTGAGAGATTTACGCCGAATTGTCGTTGAGGAGTGGGACAATTTGGACCAACAGTGTCTTGATGAACTTGTGGATAGTATGCCACGGCGAATACAGGCATGCATCAATGCAAGAGGACGTGCTACTGGGTATTAGAGGTAGTGGTGTGTACTGCAATCTGGACCACAAATGCTGAAAGTCTAGCTGTATGATGGTACAACATGCAATGTGTGGGTCTCATGAGCAATAAAACGAGCTGAAATGTTGTTTGTGTTGATCTCTATTCCCTTTGTATTTAACGGTTCCGGAACTCTAGGAACCGAGGTGATGCAAAACTTTTTTTGATGTGTGTATTTAGTGAAAGGTTCTTTTACATGCCACAAATCTATGACATGGATCCGCCGGCTTTACTTCCCCTCCGAAGGAAGGCATACTGAGAAAATAAGAAAACGTAGCTTGATATAATTTGGATAGTTTGCCACTACTAATACATTAGTGTATCGATTAACGCACCTATCTATGTTAATGTTATGTTAATTCATTTAGGGGCTTTGCGACATCGTTGTCATTTAGCCCCGTATACTTGGGTGTGTGTGTGGGGTGGGAGAATTTGCCTGATAAACGGTGTTATTGAGGTGTCTGTAGTAGTGTAGGGCATTTGAAATGTATGTGAGGATTCGAATGGAGGCGGTCGTGGTCATAAGTTAGGAACCATCCCAGCATTTACCTGCAGTAGAAGTGGGAAACCACGGAAGGTCACTTCCAGGATGGCTGAAATGAGAATCGAACCCGCTTCTTCTCAGTTTTGCTTCACGAGGTTGAGTGTACCCCGTTCCAGCCTTCGGACCAGAATTACATTTCTTGGCAGAGCCGGGAATTGGACCCCGACTTCCGGGGCGACAGCCAAGACCGCTAGCCGCTACACCAGGTACTGCACTGGACCTATATTAATGTATCGATTAACGTAACGGAGCTACGAGTGTTGACATTCTTACCTTCAATATTGTTGTTGTTGATTCATTTACGGGCATTGCGGCATCGTGGTCATTTAGCCCCGAGTACTTGTGAGTGTGTGTAATTTGTGTGAAAACCTGTGTTATTGTATTAGAGTGTGTATTTGTAATTCAGGCGAGTATTGGGAAGAAAGCGGCCGTGGCCTTAAGTTAGGAACCATCCAGGCATTCGCCTTAGAAGTGGAAAACCACAGGAAAACACTCTCAGGAAGGCTGAGGTGGGATTCGAACCCGCCTCTTCTCAGTTTTGCCTCACGAGGTTAAGTGTAGCCCGTTTCAGCCGTCAGACCAGAATTATTCTTGGCAGAGCCGGGAATTGAACCCAGACCTCCGAGGCGACAGCTGATGGGAATATTATAGCTTAGCCCCTGAATAACAGACTACACAAACATTTCCTGAAAGACGTCCTTTAATATCTCTTCGCCGGTTTTTTCTACCCTCCCTCCAGGAAAATGTTGGGGTTGTATCTCATTTCAAGACCCGGGCCACCTACCCCATTGCCGACCCTAATTATTACAGCTACACACACTACTACAGTCACCATAGTAACATTAGTTATCAGACAAATTAAACATACACCCAAGTAAAAAACGGGGCTGATGACCGAACATACTCAAGCTCCTAATACGAATTAACACCAACCTTATTAAAATGTCTTCGGTAGTCCTGTGTTTGAATTAACAGCCATTCCGACACCTAGGGCTATATAAAGACAAGGTATTCACACTCGCTATTTTGGTTCCTTGCTTCATTTCCTGCTATTGGTTAATTTCCAGCGCAAACTTTACATGAGGCGGCTTCGGTAGCGTAGTTGGTAGCATGCTGAGCTTCTATGCCCAAGGTCACGGGTTCAAACCCGGCCGAAGTCGTCGGATTTTTTAAGAGCGTTAAAAATCCCTCAGTATGCCTTTCTCCGGAGGGGAAGTAAATCCGGCGGGCCCATGCTATAGATGTATGGCATGAAAAAGAACCTTCCACTAACTACACTTGTGTCAAGCCAACATTTGTAGGTTAGAACTGATAAAGCTCTATTAGTTCCAACGTTCGCCGCCAGGGGCTGACTGCGATGCCATATAGTAGCCAAGTCCGCAAGCTAGGTGTCGTGGACGGTAGCATTTGGTAGCAAAAGTAGGAACTACTTGAAATTATTGTCTGCAGTCCTTACTTAAATTAAAAACAGATAACACACACTGATACAGCCATCACAATTAACACCGGTTATCAGACAGATTCTACACTCACCCAACGTACACGGAGCTACATGACCGCATTGTCGCAGCCCTTAAACTAAGGAACCAACCAACCAAACTTTACAAGTTTCCTGCTGTTTCCAACAATCAAGTACGTTACAAATACAAGTATCTGAGTCTATCGCTGTACGAAAAAAGAAAGAAGAAAAAGGAAGTAAAACAGGACTGTGAGTCACTAATTGCAAATTATACCGGTCATCCGCAGTATCAAACCAGGGACGTTCAACTCCAGTTCAAGCCTCCACGGTCGATCGATCTGATATCGTAGTGTAAACGAATAAGCCGTGGTCTCTTACAAAGCCATATTGGAGTGGGAATCTACGCGATGGACGGTGGTGGGACTCGAACCCACCTACTTTGGGAATTCTCAGGCACCACAAGAATTCACAAGTTATCAGACAAATTTTACAAACACGTACCCAAGTACACAGAGCTGATCACCACGATAAACAGAGCCCTAAAATTAGGCGTTCTCAAGCTTTTTGAAACTGTGAGCACAACCTCGTGCCATACTAAGTACCCGGGCACCATAAAATCAAATATTATAGTAATAAATAATAAAACAAGCGTGCGCCCCTCTTTCCTTTTCCTGTCTCTCTCCCTCCCTCCCTCCCTCTGAAGTGCTCACCAGGCATTCTGCAACTGCTTGCATAGTTCATGCAGAAGACACGTTTACGTGTGGACAGTCGAATCGAATCAGCATATTTCATGTTACTCATAAAACAGGGTGGTTCAATTTTGTTTACTGCAGATTAAGATATACTTTGTCAAAAAATTAGAAAATTGTTAAATTGATAAAACTGTCAAAATTGTAATAAGAACACTATTATTCCGGTTCCTATAACAATATTTATATTGAAGAAAGGATCTCAGAGGAGTTGGTGTTCACGAACACTTTTTAATCGTTTGACGAGAGCAGCAAATTTCATCCAAAGAGCAAACTAGAACGTCTGCCATAAATGAAACAAACAAAAAAGAGAGAGAGAAAATTGGTTTGATCATCTGTTTCACGGGGCCTAGATGATGCAGTGGTCGAGCTGCTTGCCTCTTATCGAGGCACACCGAGTTCGATTCCTGGGAATTTCGAGATGAACTGTCACGTCCCGGATTCTACGTAAAACAAGCTTGCTTTGCAACTGTTTGACGTTCACAAAAGAACCAATATACAGCCGTCAGCGCATAATCTCGTCCTCGTGTTATCATGTAATTACGAGGCATGGTATTGGTCATTTTGCAGTGGGAGATTCATGTTCTTGACCCCGCTGCGATGGACTCTGGTCTACCAGTCTACGTAGGCACGCCGGAGTGGTCAGTGCAGTTGGTGGGTGTAATTGATATAAACTTTAAACACTGGCACTCACTCGCTCGCTCAGAGGGAGGGACAGACGGATGCGCGCGCAGTCCGGCAACAAGTGCGCTGGCTGGCTGGCTTGACATTGATCGACCCACGAGCTAGATGTCAAGGCCGCGCGCGCATCTCTTTGACCTTGACATTGATTCATTCCTCTCGTGGACGAAGCAATGACCGACGCCTCGAGTTCATGTGGGAAAAAGTATATTTGTACGGGATCGGGAAGAGATGTTATACATTTCCAAGTGGCAATGGTATTTCTTTCTTGTTTTATTTTCAGGACGCCTCCTAAAGAAATATGAAATGAATGAAGATCAACGAAACTGTAAGGAGTTGGAAGGAAGACGCCGTGGCCTCTAGAAGTTAATGTTTCGACATTTTACCTGGAGTTTAAAATGCCAAACCACGCAAAATCATTTCAAGGACAGCTGGGGATAGGATTCGAACCTCTCGTCTACAGAGTTAGGAGATAGTCTGACCCAATAACCTTGCACCTTGGCCCGTGTAGCTATCGCCGTTGGAATAATAATAATAATAATAATAATAATAATAATAATAATAATATACAAATGCTAAATATCTCAGCTGAAGACGCCCTTAACAGAGATCTCTTCCGCAAGAAAATATTGACGAACGGGCTAAACCGGGACGAGCAACCGAAGATAAGGCACTGTGTCCCTTGGACAGAGAAGCGTAAGCAGACCCACTCACAAAGAATGAGGGAAATCTGGGCTCTGAAGAAAGCCAAGTTCAGTGTAAATTGGAACAAGACTTAACGTGGTCCTTGATGGTCCCAGCAAATTATACAATAATAATAATAATAATAATAATAATAATAATAATAATAATAATAATAATAATAATAATAATACGACATTTGTATATTTGTACGCGATCGGGGAGAGATGTTATAAATTTCTATGTGGCAGTGGTTTCTCTTTCTTGTTTTTTTTTTTTTGTTGAAAAAAGATGAAATGAATGAAGATCAACGAAACTGAAACTGGGCAAGGAGTTGGAAGGAAAATAATTACAGAGGAAAATTTACAAGATTTACTCCAGTTCACAACATAAATCAACAACCACATCATATATTAGAGAAACAAGAAAGGGAAATATTGGGGAATATCCTTGGTCCAGTCTGCTCAGAAGGAATCTAGATGAAACAGAAGTATCAGGAGCATTATCAGTACGCTAAAAAGATCACTGACATCTTCGGGAAAAGGGGCAGATGACGTCAATAACTATCTACAGGAAAAGGCGATTGAAGTTCTACGGCCACATTCTCAGAATCTACGACAGGCTCACCAAAAGGATTCTCAACCTTGCTTCCTCAATGAGAGACAAGAACAACTGGCTTAGTGAATTAGAAAAAGACCTTCAAGAAATTGCCATTACAGATTTAACAAGATCGACTCCAGTTCTGAACATTAATCAACAACCATCATTTCAGAGAAGAAAATTACTACCAGGACCTAGAAATCATGGACTGAAGAGCGGAGGAAGATTTTCAGTGCCAGATGAAGAAAAAAAAAACATAATTAGCAAAATATGCCCTCCACAGATGGGCATGTAAAATAAATAAATAAATACATAAATAAATAATAAGGGATTAAGTCACATTAGCGAGTACCTATATCTTCTTAGTCTATAACGTCAAATTCACTTGTACTGCAGTGGCTATAGTGGGTGACGGCACCTACTGTCCTTATTGCATTAGTTATTTACCCATTTTCACCAAAAAGGTCTAGCGAGCGGCAATATTTTACTATTTATCTGCATTTAAAGTAAAATAATTATTTGTATGCGTGCACACGAAAAGCTGCCAGTTTAAACTAGTAACTATTCATTTATCAGATCACATACATATTATTTCACCCTTTTGGGGTGCCCACAAGTAACAGATCATAAAAAAATGAGCATTCAAAAGAAAGAGAAATGACGAATTCACTCTCATATCATAAATATCGACAATTTGTTTATAAACAAATGTTTAAACAAATAAACCAGACGGTAGCCCCTGCCAGAACTGTGTCACGTCGAGCGCGGAATATGTGGAAAACAACCTGATATAAATGGCATGTGATTAAGATATATATAATTATGGACTATTGAAAAAGGAGAAAACTAAGGGATGACATAGCCTGTTTCGCTCGCCGAGCATCATCAGATCCAAATTTACAAAACGAATGGCTCTACAAAACACTACCAAACCTACAGTGACACCCACAGACAGTCTCTGCCTTCTAAAAACAAAAAACAAAACCTGTCAGAAAATTAGTAAATAGCACCCGAAAAAAGAACTATTCATTTTAATGTTGCAAAACATAGAAATGACGATCTCATCAACAAAACAGGCATCCTCTCCCAACTAATCTATAAAGGTGTAGCTACTAT
Organism: Meconema thalassinum; assembly: GCA_946902985.2. Taxonomy (NCBI): domain Eukaryota; kingdom Metazoa; phylum Arthropoda; class Insecta; order Orthoptera; family Tettigoniidae; genus Meconema; species Meconema thalassinum. Next base: position 580,330,797 of record OX336391.1, on the reverse strand, counting down.
TGCTGTGATACACTTAAGCTATAAGTCATAAGCTAATATATAATTATGAACTAATATTCGAAAAGGACCTACAAGTACTGTACTGTGACTTATGCTAGTAAAAAGCTATAACTACAACATACGAAATAGTGTTTGTCTACTATTAATGTGGAGAAAGATCTTATAGATACTTATCTGAATTGTGTAATGTCTACAGGCTGCTCGGACAACCACTAGTAAACTGTTACTATGCAACTTTGAATGCTTTGAATTTGATTAGCTTTTATAAAAGCAATTATCTCTTAACAAGTTTTCAGATTATGAAAGAATGAACAATTTGGATCTGATGATGCTCGCTTGACGAGTGAAACATGTCATCCCTTAGTTTTATCCTTCAATATATATTATATATATTATATTCATTATATATATACTATAACTTAGTCACATGTAATTTATTTCAGGTTATTTTTCACATATTCCAGTAATATTGGAACTATATTGTGTTGACCGTCTGAAAGTTACAATAACAATAATATTGTCAACAAGGCAACACTGGAAAATGGCTTCAAATCTATATTTTCTAATAAAAAATAGGCAAACAACAGAATCGATGATGATGATAATTGGTTGTTGTTTTAAGGGACGTAACATCTAGGTTATCGGCCCCTAAAACAACAACAGAATCAAACGAATGTGTCGATAAAAATAAAAATAAAATAAAATAAAGATCAGTTTGATTTTTCTTTCGTTTTGTGTTGAACTTTACCAGACCTCTTCAGAATAAGTTGAGGAAAGTTTCGTACCTTAATATGAAGATCAGTGTATCTTCAATAGAGACGCCTCGTACTTACCTGAAAAAATACAAAAAAAATATTACATAACAATCATCAATATTGCATATTGGAACAACCATTAGTTCCGTTAAGAACTAAAATGCCTACTTCTGTTTCTTTACCTGATCATTAGGGGGTGGTGATTTTTAGCATTTTCAAATATAGCATTTTATAGCATGTTGAAGAAAGAAAACCACACATTTAGGTTAAATCTAACAAATGAATGATTTTGAAATGACATTAATGTGAAATTATAATCACACTTGTAAAAGGTTAATAGCGATATAAAATGCATGTAATAAATTAAGTATGTATTTTAAATTAATTAGCTTAAAGTAAAACAGAAGAAATTGGTTATAAGTCAAAGTATTACACAGAAAGAAATTTATACTGATGCAAAATCAGAATAATACAGAGAAAATACACAAAGTCAACTCAAGCATTGCTCAAAATCCACCAAAGTGGGTAAGTGCATGCAAGTTCATGAATCATTAACATTAGCTGTTTTATGGACATTTTCGGTGTCACCCTCATAGCACTTTCTGACTTGACCGACGCGCGAAGGAAATTAAAGCGACGGGCGGGCAACGAGATGCAGGAGGGATTATTTCCACATTCCAGATCGGTGGTCAAGCCGTCATAAACATTTCAAGAGTGTAGACACTCCTCATTTGAAGTTTCCATACGAAAAGAAAGAATTTAAAAAACGTTATGTTAAAAAACGTGGATATCGCATTTATGTAGCATTGTGGTATAATGTTCGCATTTTGAGTCAATTTCACATTTTGCCGCTTTCTCAAAACATATTAAAACGTGGTTTACAGGTCGCGAAAAGTGAAAATGCAAGAGTGCAAGCCATTAAAAGCATTTCGCGTTTTATCGCATTTCGGATACTTATCATGAAGTATGCTTTACAATGTTTTTATTATTTTGCACAGTGGCAATTTCATGCATATACAGTGAGTTCGGGAGGTCTGTATACCGCTCTACACCTTACCAGGTTTATTACCCCCCCTCCCCTCTCAAAAAAAATAAAACTCTCACAAATTTGAGCTTTATAAATGGCAGAAATATGTATAGTATGTTTGAGTGTGCAATCGTGTTGACCGACTGGACAGCATTTGAAAATTTCCCGTACTAGTTTCTTTTTAACGGTGTCTCCTTTGTTGGTGTAGATTACTGGTGGTTGTTACTGTTGGCGTGACCTTAGTCTCTTGAATCGCCATTCAGCGAGTTGAAATGGATTTTTCTATTGAAGAGAGCATCACACGGAAACACTTAAGGGAACGGTTTAATAAGCCTCTACAGACAAAAAGGACAATGATTTCCTGGGAAATAAAGACGTTTAAGACAGGAAGTGTGAAATCTCGACCAAGAAGTGGAAGAGAGAAGACGCGTCAGAAACCGTTTTGGTACAAATGAAACAAAGAACTTGGAGGGGCATAGAATTGTGTGTCCAACATGTAGTACTGAAATTACGGCACATACGGATCCCTTAAAGTAAGTTCAATCCTAAATTCATGTATATTTTTAAAATTAATTACAGAAACGATAACAACCGACAGCACACAAACAAAGGTAGGCTTATGGAGGTATACGGACATCCCGGACGTGTTGTATGTTTGATTATTTCTAATTATGCGCACCATTAAACACGGCAAGCTAAGCCGGCTGTGACTAGTGCAGATCGCGGCCGCGCGCACCCAGTCGAGCCGGCGGTGGCGGCTCCACTGACTCATATCGTTAGTTCACATTTCTAGTTATTCACATGGGTGTGTATTTACAAAGCTGAGGCGTTAGTGTTGCACGTTTAGTGAGTATTGTGATTACTGTGATTGTTGGTCATGCCTAAACACCAATTCACATTGCACGAACGTGTGTATATCCATAATTCGTATATGAAAAGCAGAAAATCTTGTTCTGAAACGAGACGAAAATTTCGAATCAAGTTTCCATGAAGACCTGTGCCTATTGCCAGTACAATTAGGAGGCTCGCTAAACGATTCAAGAAAACAGGCTCCGTAAATAATAAAAGAGTTGACAGACATTCTTTCATCAGAAGATGTCAGATGTGTGTTACAAGAGAGGGAGGATATTTTCAGCATAGCCTATGAGCACTGTAAGTACACATTATTGAACATGTTTGATAAAAGTGTGAAAGTCCTCCGGCTGAAACTCCTGGCATAGTCTTCTTTAGGAATAGCCTTCAGTTTGGGTCGTCAAAAATCTAAATTGAAAGCAAGAGAGAAGCGTGAATTTATGCAACCTGCACCTGATAGACGGGCGGCAGTGAAGGGTGAATTTATGCAACCTAACGTGCACACCTGATAAGACGGGTAGCAGTGAGTAGGCTGAATGTTCCGGGGTATGGAATGGTCCTGAAAACCGTCATCACGGGTGACGAGACCTGGTGCCTGAGGTACGACCTGGCGAAGGCAAGCGTCAAAGTATGGAGTATCGGGGTCCAGGGTCGCCGAAAAGCCCTGAAGGGCCAGATGTTTTCGGACATTTCGGACATCCAACGTAATGTGATGACCCAACTGAAGGTTATCCCTCAGGAAGACTAGTACAGCCGTTCTAAGAAGTGCTTAACCATCCACGGGGATTACTTCCAAGGATAGTAACGGCTGTTAGGTAAGCCAACAATCCATTCGTAATATAGACCCATTCACCGAACTTTTCAGACAGAGGGTGTACATATTTAACATGCCAGTTGAGCGTAATTTCGAAACAGATATTGTGAATTAGACAAGAAAACATTTACATGACGGTCCCCTTGTATCAAGTTTAACGACAGATGGTGAATTACATTCCAAGTTATTTAAAGGCCTATAGATATTTTAACAGTACGCACGCCCACCATCTTGAATATGTGAATTGTAGAAAGCGTGTGCATTGAAGAGAATAAGTGTCTTACAATGATGGTGGTGGAACTTGGAATGTGACTCAAAACGGGAAACCAGAAAGTGTTAATTTGTCTTAATAAGTTATTCTTAATTTCCCAAACGTCTTACGGCTTAGCACGCCATGACGGGAGTGATCCAGTGCCGTAACCAGGAAGTCTCGAGAGGCAAGAGGACAAACGAACATTCCATTTGGCATACCTTGTAGGCGCCGCGAGGGACCACGCCCTATAATGAATATGAATCACGCCTCTAAGTGGCCGTGACAAGTTTCCTTTAGCACAATAAACTTACTGGGTGGCGTATCCACTGGAGCAGCGTAAAAGAGAAATGATGTGGTTATCGTGTGATGCATAATGTCACCAGCACAACTCGCAATCAATTCTGACAGGGTTTCTCGTATTTCAAACTATGCCAGGATTGAGGCGGTAGCATCAGCCAACTGGGAGGTTATGTTAGTTATTGTTTTAAGGGGTGGAACTACGAGGTCATCTGCCCCTCTTAACACAGATTAAATTATACAAATTTGGAATATACAGTTAAATTTTGAGATGGAAGCCGAAATATTAAAAAATAACTGAAAATAATAAAAAACAATTAAATAAAACTAATAATATACTTATATAACACTAAACAAAATTACGGAAAAATATAAATCAGAATTAAAAAAAAAAGGACTTTTGAGTCAATGCTCACTTGTAAATTTAGATTGCTGGCCCTAACCCACTCTCACTTATAAGACTGGCTGCGTGACTCAGCGGTAACGTTTTCGCTTACTGGGCCCAAGGTTGCAGGTTCGTATCCTGGTACAGTGAGGGTGTGCAAATGCGAAGGAACCATGACAGTAGATTTACTGGCACGTTGAAGATCCCCGTCGGGGCAAAATTCTTGCAGCCCGGCGTCTCTAAAAGCCAGAGTAGTTCAAAGGGACGTAAAACCAATATATATAATTCGTTGAGGCCATCTAGGACCACGTTAAGTCTTGCTACACTTGGCAATTTGTTTCGCCTCCCTCTGAGCCCAGAATTCCCTCATTCTCTGTGAGTGGGCCATCTTGCGCTCCGCTGTCCAAGTGGTACCTTGTCTTCTTTTCGGGTTCGATGTCTCGTCTCGGGTTAGCCCATTAGTCAGTATCTTTTTGCGGAAGAGATCTCTATTGAAGGCGTCGTCGGGTTTTAGATGCAGCATTTTGAGGTCGTCTTTGGTATTCATAAACCAGGGCATTGTGGTTTTGGGTTTGGAGTCAAAGAAATGAAAAATCTGTTTAGTCAGCCTGTTTCCGTCCATTCGTTTGAGATGACCGTAATACCGTGCCCGCCTTTTACGGATCGATTCTGAAATTTTCTCTATTTCACTGTAGACTTCTTTGTTGGATTTTTTTAATAGAGGATACCATTCTTGTAATTTGATCCCATTATACCTCTGACGATTTTGCGCTCTTTTTTCTCCAGTTCTTCAAGGAGTCCTTTATTAGCATTTAGGGATAGGGTTTCGGCTGCATACATAACTACTGGTTTCAGAACAGTTTCATAATGACGTAGTTTAGTATTTTTGGACAGGCATTTTTTGTTGTATATTGAGCGCGATGTTTGATAGACAATTTCGAGTTTGCGTACTCGTTCCTTGAGTGCTTCTTTGTCCAGTCCACTTTTCATGATGATCTCTCCCAAGTACTTAAATTTTTCCACTCTGTTGATCTTCCCGTATTTTGTCTGCAGTTTTGCTGGGGCGTCTTTGATGTTGGTCATTACTTCTGTTTTTTCGAATGATATCTGCAAGCCAGTTTGTTCAGCGATTTCTTTTAAAAGGTCGATTTGCATCTTAGCAGTTTCTACGTCGTTCGACAGAATGGCGATGTCATCAGCGAATGCTAGACAGTCGACTATGATCCCCTTGGATTTTGCTCCCATTCTCAGAGGGCTATACTCAGTTTCTAATAATTTTGTTCGCCAGGTCCGAATGACTTTTTCGAGGACGCAGTTGAAAAGCATTGGAGAGAGCCCGTCACCTTGTCTGACTCCCGTTTTGACCTCAAAGGAATCCGACAGACATCCCAGGAACTTTACTTTGGATTTTGTTTCAGTTAGGGTGGCTCTAATTAATGCCAGCAGTTTCAGGTCAACCCCGAATTCGTTGAGGATGTTCAACAGAACTTCGCGGTCTATCGAATCGTAAGCCTTCTTTAAGTCCACAAAGACTGATACGTACGATTTGGACCTGAGATTGCAATATCTAATGATTGTTTTGAGGTTGTGGATCTGTTCGGCAGTTGAACGACCCTTTCTGAATCCCCCTTGGTATTCTCCTATTTGATGCTCGACTTCGGCTTCTAATCGCTCCAGGATAGCAAGTGAGAGAATTTTGTATGTTACCGGTAGGAGGGATATTCCTCTGTAGTTGTTGACGTTTTTCATGCTGCCTTTCTTGTGTAACGGATGGATCAAGGCCGTTTTCCAATCTTCTGGTAGAATTTCATTTTTCCAAATTTGTTCTATTTGCTTCTGCAAGATTTCAACTGCTTCTTCGGGAGCATATTTCCAAAGTTCTGCAACTACAGAGTCTTCCCCGGGCGCTTTGTTGTTTTTTAGTCGAGCAATGTGACGCTTGATTTCGTCTTTGTTGGGTGGTCTTGATTCTGGGCATCTGCGAATGGGTTCCTCGGTCTTGATGGGATTTTTGGGTTGGTCGCAATTTAGTAAATTCTTAAAGTAATCAGCTAGGATGATACAATTTTCTTCATTTGAGGTCGCCAGTGTACCGTCCTTTCGCTGAAAGCATAACGACGGAGGTTTATAACCCGTAAGTTTCCTTTTGAACGTTCCGTAGTACTCTCTGGTGTTGTTATTATTATTATCATTATCATCATCTCACTTATAAAGCGGATGACGAGATCAGCAGCCATCACGTCATCGGCTAAGTTTGAGTGTCATCTGCAAACCAAGAGCCAGCTTGGACATACAACTAGTAAGAAGAAGAAGAAGAAGAAGAAGAAGAAGAAGAAGAGACTTCAGGAATGGTAGCCAACATTGCTTAACCATTGAAGCTAACCAATATAAGCTACTATACATAGGCTAAGTTCCGACAGGAGACGTTTTGCCTCCTTCAAGATTGGTCTCTTGAAGCCTGTTATCTAATAGCCTTTAAATAATATAAAAGTGCTTTAAATTTAAATGCATACGATGTTGCTTCTTAAAATATTTCTTGTGGCACATTTGTCGAATACATGACAAAATACAACCAAGAAAGATCTTGCAACTCAAATAAACCTTCCATTTTAATGCATTTTATCCTAATTTGCCACAACGAATTTAGTTCTACTCAGCTTTGCCACAATAATTTGGCTACCTCTGTAACACTGGCTGGCTATGTATCTTTACGAGTGGGGAGTACACATGCACTGGAATAGAGCGAGAGCGTGAAACGAGGCCGAGTGAGATAGAGGCAGGTGTGTGGAATACTGGAACAAGAAGTGCCCGCAGAAAGAGCAATTTAGGTTTACCGTATCACTTGATAAATATAACCAACCCCTGGCACTATACAGCCCATGACGGGCTAAGGCCGACCAAGCGACCGCTGCCCAGCCATTCGGCCTGCAGATATTGGGGTGACGTGTGATCAGCGCGTCGGGTCCCCTCGGCCGTTAATCTTGGTTTTCGTGATCGGGGCGCTGTCTCACTGTCAGACAGCTACTCAATTGTCCTCACGAGGCTGAGTGCACCCCGTTCCAACCCTCACGTCAGTTTTAAAATCCCTGACGGAGACGGGGATCGAACCCGGGGCCTCCGGGTGAGAGGCAGGCGCGCTACCCCAACACCACGGGGCCGGCCTTGATAAATATAACTGAGCGGAAATTCTATAAGACGAGAAGAGATGTGACACATGAACTGGCTTTGCGCCATTACACTGGAGCTTTACGTACAGGCATCAATATATTTTGTTTAATTTTGTAGTTAGAATCCTTATCTAAAGGTACATAATTCTACTCAATTACACTTGTCTACCATTCATTATAAGTAAGTTATTTTTATAGGAAAGTTCTGCAAATTTTCAAATTTTAGATAGATCAACTATCATGATTTCTATTTGTTTGTTATTAGTGTAAAATCAAATTCAAATACTGACTTTTAGTTTATGTGAGTAGTTGTTGAGAAATACAGTAAGTTCAATATAATTTCATCAATAGCGACACATTGGTAAGGGCCGGTTTCACCAGTTCCGCTGAACCAACTAAGGGTGGTTTAAACTATTCTCAAGGACGTGTCCTGTTGCACCAGACCATAAGCAATGGCTTAAAGTGCGCTTGATTGAGCGGCCGTGCTCGGTGGCTTAAGGCATAAGGATGGCAGTAAAATAACTAAAACACAATCTCTACTTAGTATAAAACTAAGTCCCCGATTCTTGGATGTTACGGCTAATTTCGAGAACCACAGGATGGATTTTGATGCGGTTTACACCATTCTGTAAAGGATATCTCGAGGAAGGTTTCTGTAGAAATTAATTTACTTATGAACAAAGGAAGACGAGCAGTAACGATTTCAGGGAAAAAGTCGAAAAATAACCTGGCGCCCGTGCGCCTTTTAAGCTTACGCTGGACAAACCGTTAATAATATCTATATACCATGAGTGTAACAATTGTTCAGCATGAAATGTTCTACAAAAACGTCCGCGACAGCATATCTCTATCTTCAATACATCGCCCACTCTAAGTGTTTTTACGTTTTCATTACTTCCAGCAATATCCATTCAATTACTAGCTTCGAGACAGTTTACGAGTTAGCTGGCTGACGAGCGAGCCTGTCACCCCAGACACTGTCGAGTGTGCTGAGTTAGGACTTCAGAGAAGAATGGATGTGTTTGGAGTTTCCCTGGAAGTGCAACTCGGCTTATCTTTACTTTGCCTGTGAACGCTTCGTTCCGCAGAATACACAATCAAGTTTAGATTGGACGGAAGGGGGATTTGTGTTCCATGCACCTCGCCATTCTTAAATTACGTCTGACAAGAATTCGTTGCACATGCTATCTTCATTATAATATAATTAATAGTCCAGTCAGTGATTTTAACCCATCATGCCGAGACGGAAAACGTAGTTCGTTCATTGAAATCGAAAGAAATACGCTTATCCAGTAACAATGTAACTGAGCAACAAATAATTTCTCTACTGTCACAAGAGAGAGAAAGAAAGAATTCAGAAAGACAAAGGGTTTCATCCCCAAAGCTCCTTTGACACAGGGAAGAAATGTTCATGGTTTGTTGTCCGATAAAGAGTATTCTGCTATGAATGATGCTTCAGTTTCTGGGCGAAGCCAGGGCGGGTTGCTAGTTAAATATATATTTTTTGTCATATGCGACAGGCATTATTAGCACACGAGTGTAAATACTTTTACTGACGTTTAACACATAGACACCCGAGCGTAATTTTAATGTAATAATTTATACTAGGCTAATTTTCTTTTGGTTCGTTGTGCCCAACTAAGGAGCGCGTTTGAACTTATTAGCACATTTTTTCTTCCCTTTCCAATATCTCTTCATCCTCTCACTGTGTTCCCTTTTATGCTGTCCTGTCCATCCTGTATTTTGTGGGATGGGCTTTTCACAAAATTTGTGTTTGTGAATTAAAGTTCTGAATTTTGTTCTGTCTTGAATGGTTGAATGGCCCAATTCTAGAATTACTGTATTATACTCGGCTCGCAGAAGAGCACTGGCAATTGCTATAACAATATTCATATGCTGTATCACGATAACGTAGGCTATCGCTAGACGAAGACAACACGTCCTTACATAGAGATCTTGATCATTTAGAGGGGAGAGGAGATGAAGATCGGCGTGGGCGGAGATAGGCGCCGTCTCACCTGCATGACTGAGCAAGACCTGAGAGTGAGTCATACAACTAGCTACCTGCCGCACTCAGCCGATACAAGGAGTCTCACTCAACAGCAAGTTCAACTACCGTACTGTTACCTTTTACTAAGGATCGTCCTTTGTCTGTTATGAGGCCATGCTAACCAAAAAATCCGTGTTACTACACTAACTTATGATTGAGCTAGGATCATACAGTGTTTAGGATATTATAGAAAGGTCTGTGGCATTGTGATTATTATTATTACTATTATTATTCATATGCCTTTTTCATTCATATTAGTATTAACATAATTAATTTACTCCTCATCATAATTATTTATTGTATTTCAAAAATTGTTTCATAAGTACTGGTAGCATATTGCGTGGTTAAGTGCATAAGAGGGCCAAGAGCCCTAACTTCACCACTAATAAATAGATAGATAAATATATAAATAGAAAAATAGGTAGGTAAATACATAAATAAATAAATAAATAAAAGTACATAAAATAAATAAATAAATAAATAAATAAATAAACAAACAAACAACTAACTAACTTTGTGGGAGACCTTGAACATTTCCTAAGTGATTGCAGTGACATTAATTTCTGGACAATTATTCGCCGTAAGCTGATCCACACTGAACCTCATTTCTTTGTTTTGTTACACTATACAACCTGGTGCAAACACAAAGTCTATAGAACGAACGATTAGCCTGATGCCATGTTTAAATACTTTGACGAAAATATCCCCCTCCCCTCCCTCTAATCCAGAGGTCCTCAAAGTTGGGGGCGGGGGGCCGCGCAGAGAGTGATAAAGGGGGCGCCGGCTCTGATTGAAATATTTATATTTAATATTCTGTAACAAATATTGTTATCCTCATATCCATGAACCTATCATAGGCAGGAAGCTCCCACGACCATTCAAGACTGATAAACTCGTACTTTTCATGTCTTATTTCAGAAGAACTGACCAGTAGACCCTGCCAGAGGGAACACTGAGAAGCGTAAGTCACGAGCTTCAAATATGAAAAGCATTATTGAACTAAAGCAGCACAGGTGCCACAGCTAAAGAGCTAATTAATGTTTGTTTAAATTGCAATAACTTCACATGCAGCAGTTTTTTTTATAAGTAAGGAGAAATAGTTAACTTTCAACACCCTGGAGTAATATAAATGCATGAATTTCTTTTACAAAAAAATATTGAACTTTGATGTGCTCTAAGAATAGTAAATTGTGTGTTTTTGTTATTATGCGAAGTAGCCTATGAGAAGTACTAAAAAGGGAAATAAGAATGTGGGGGGAAACTAAATATTTCAAGCTTCAGAAGGGGGCGCGACTGGAAAAGAGTTTGAGAACCCCTGCGGCTAACCCACGCACATTATCCCATACGTTATTCACGTCTTTCGGTACTTCCATACTTGCGGCTGCTTTATACCCCACCCATCCTGTATATACAGTAAGTAGTCCAGCCGTCTTCACTTTCGTGGCCGGCTTGGGACAGCAAGCAAAGAGGAGTATGTTATTAATGCATGGTTTCCCCTTCGACACAGTTCGTGAAAACCTATGGTGGATAATGTAACTTTCTCGGCTCGCGGGTTTGATCAGTAGACGAACATTTAACAATGCACTCCATTCGTGAGAAACAATTGGGCTCGACCGCAAGTTAGAGGCTTGTCAAAATTGACCCTGTACTAGTAGTGGGACAAATCACATGGTTATAGCACAGGAGAATAAATTGTCTTATAACTCAAGAAATACGTACGGCGTGTAAATTTAAGAAATGCGAGGGGAAAAAATATACTGAAGTAACGTCTGGGTCGAATTTCAGCTTATTTTGGGGTAATTTTTCTTAAGCTATGAGACTATGCATTTGGAGTAAACAAATAAATCGTCCCAGAACAACTATTTGGTCATCAGACACATGCACTTGGGCAAGTGTTAAATTTGTCCTGTGTTTCTGTGTGGTGATTAGTTAGTAACTAATTATTAGGATTGGGGTAGAAGCCCCTGAAACTGAAATAAGATACCATCTAGCTATTTGCCGGGACAGATAGCAGAAACAAAATGTGAAAAGAATGTGAAATTACAGCGCCGGATACGAACTGTCACCGAGCTGCGGACTTACTTCCTCCTCAAGTCAGCTTGTGTGACCTAACGCGCAGGCTTAAGAAAAAAGAAGAACGAATTAAGACAAATACAGTGGTTGGTTGGCAAGTATCTAATGAAATAAGGTAGCTTTGTGCTGTAAGAGTTCAAGCTTAAATGGATTTAGCAATGGCAATCTTAGTCGAGTTTATTCAGATGTATTCCAGGTTACGAGACTAATGGGGGAGAGATTTCTCTCATAGCCAAATGAATGAAAGACAACAACAAAATACTCACGTAGGGTCGTAAGTTTTCTAAAACCGATCACTTAACGGTGGTATGTCCTGAATTGAACACACTACACTGTGGAACTACTGGGGCAAGCAGCATGGTGCATACGGGTGCCATAGAAGTTGCCTATCTCAACGGAGCGGCGCTTGACGTGACGCAAGTCACCCTGCCACACCGCGCCGCGCCGCGTAGCTCCAGGGTCTTACATCCCAATCTTGGTCTCCCAATCACATCTCCAGCATTATGCATATCAATAAACCTATCTTTGCCCTGTACATACCCCAACTGCAGATGATGGGGAAAATAGATTTAGATAAATTCTGGATTATGCTTATAGAAGAAAATGAACCAACTTAGTATAGACTGCTTGAGAGCGTTAGCAGTCTGAATCAAAACCAAACAGATGGAAATGAAATAGGAATCTCTGTTTCGCGGGCTTATAGGCCGTGTTCCAAAGACATTTTGTCGTCACGTCTTTCGGTGCCCTCCTTGTTTCAGCGAAACGTCAGGACGACAAAATGTCCTTGGAACACGGCCTATAAGCCCGCGAAACAGAGATTCCGATTTCAACGCCGGTCGTGAAAGTCTAAATTTTTACTTAGATGGAAATGAGTTTATATAAAACCAAAATTTTCCTTCCAAAATCCCTACCCTAACCCGGCCAGAAAATAAAATAAATGGTCATTGGATGTATTAACAAAAACAAAAATTTACAATCAGTATGTAGCCTTGTTGAGATACAAATAATATTGAGGAAATTAATTCCAGGTTCAGACCATTATATTTCCAAATTCCGTACGTCAAAACAGAGCACTTACATATTTTACAAGGTTGGGTAAGTTATTTTTCAGTAATTAAGTTACAGTTACTTTATGCTAAAAGTAACTGCCTTGCAGAGGTCTAACGCATAGCTACTTCCCGTTACATTATTTGTTTAATGATATACAGTAGTTGCTTATTTTTTTAAAAATTTACATTCTGACTATTTGTCAGACACAGAATAATAATAATGATAATAATAAACCCATCATCTCGGAAGAAGAGAGGAAAAGAAGATCAGAAAGAATGAAGAGATACTGGGCACTAAGGAAAGAACAACACACAGTGTAATGATTGATTCAAAGTACCCCAAAGAGGGTGAAACGAAAGAAGAAGAAGAATGATAATTGTGATGATAATAACAATAATAAACTCGATGATAACGTACAGAATACGGTGGCTGAGAAAAGGCGCAAATACCAGCCACTTGCCGCTGAGCTCAGCCACATAGCCTATGCGGACTAAAGGAAGTTTTCGTCATCCCAGTTGTTGTCTCTGTGAATGGTTTAGTCACAAAGGACTGGAATAATGCAAAGGAGAGCCTTGACTTGAAGAGGAACCATATGCTGTTAATGCAAAAAGCTGCCCTCCTTGTTACTGCAAGTTTAGTATGTAAGGTTTTATCTCTTCAGTGACTTGCTCTGAACATCTGGAGATCCAGTGTTACGATCAGTGTCTTTGGCTCGCAAGGAGTCCGACGGTGATGGTATTGTTTTTTTTTTGAATGTAAATTTCACATATAATAATAATAATAATAATAATAATAATAATAATAATAATAATAATAATACCAATACGTTTCTTGGCGAATAGATAGAATAAGTATTAATAAGAATTATATATCCGCCTGAATCAATACTATTAAGTTTATAGGCGAATATATAATTCTTATTAATAATTATTTTAGCATATCAATACCGAACCACCATGAATAATGTAAATAATGGAATCGATAGAACCTAATATATCCTAGCCTTTACGTCACGCATGAATAAAATTGAAATGACCTATCTAACTAAACATGTCTATAACAAAAGATCTATATCTTGGAATGCAAAAATCAAACATTACTGCACTGCCATCCGGCCAGAAACTTTATATGCAGCGGAATGTCTTTTGGAAACCAAAGAAAGGAAGATTTTGAGGAAAATCTTAGGTTCGGTCAAATAGAATGGCGAGTTTAGAAGACGTCATAACTAGGATTTATATACACATGTGGAGAAAATTACCGACACCATGCGGAAAAGACGGATTACGTTTTATTGGCACATGACCCGAACGACGTCAACAAGATTAACCTATCGCATTTTCATTTTTCCCCAAGAGAAAAGGAAAAGCCTGATTCAGTGAGGTACAAAAATATATGTTCGTGATTGGGATTTCATGTGAAGATATCCAGGAGCGTGACCAACTTAAGAGAAAACTCTTCGAACATCAGAGTTTCCAGCCAAAGCCGACGCTGAAAACTAGAATGGCGTGGACAAAAGAGAGAAAGGTACAACACCGTCTACAAATGAAGGAATACTGGACTAATTTTAAAGCTAAGAGTAAACAATTGAAATGAAGCGGTCCTTACTTGGCCGAAACAAAACAAGAATATCAGTAATAACGTTCTAGCTCTCACTACTCCCATATGCACGAGATCGGGGATGAGGCAAAATAAGTCTCTGTTATAAAAAAATATTTAAAAACATCTTATTATTCTTATATTAGTTAAATATTAGTTATTATTGTCGGAACAGCGAGGCCATCTGCCCCAGATATCCTTAAATTCCCCACATTATTGAGAGTCAAGGTACGGTAATATAGAGTTTTTTTCTTTCAAGGAACAGCTTTACCATATTGAAGTTATTTTTTGGAAATTTTTGCCGTGTGTATATTAAGTGGTTACTCAACGTTTCGCCCTCTACTGTTGAGGACATTTTCAAGGTAGAAACCACAAGTTGATTATGTTATGACTTCTCAATAAATGTCAGTGGCAATATGTGTGAAGTTTGTACTTTCATGAGTAAATCCAATGATTTTCGCTGTGATGATCTGATGATAGGATCTGGCTGTTATAGAGGCTGATAAGATTTTGGTCAACATTATCAATTTGCGATTTCTATCAGTAAAGGGTGAAACGTCGATTAAGCAATTAATATATAACTTAAACATGGCAAGAGTTCACCAAAAAGAACCTGAATATCGATCTACCTACCTCGCACCCAATGTACTCGTACACCAAATATTTCCTTCTCACGAGTGATTCCCCATTGCGCTGCAAGGCGGCGTCAATGGGGCGCTATTGCATTCAATAATGTGAAATCCGTTAGAAAATGAGGAAAATCCGCTGCGTCATGTGACTGAGGCAGTTCATTAGCAGTGGCGTAGCGTGACAGAGATGTGGTTATACTTCGTCTCATAACCCAATTTCAGAACTACTGACCAGGATAGATAGAGAGTTAGTTATAGTTGCCTTAAGAGGCGAAACAGCAAAGTCATCTCCCCCAGGACAGATTAAAGCGTTACAGCCACGTTAGCTTCCGGACCGAAGGGCCCCAGATTCGATTACCAGTCGGATGATAAGGTCTTAATTTAATATGGTTACTTCTTTTAGCTCGGGGACTGGGTGTTTGTTACGTGTTAAGCATCATTCATTTTATCCTCATCACAACACGGGTATATGCAGGAGGCCTCTTCGGAGGCCACATGTCATCATTTATTTATTCATTCTTTGCAATGAAAATGAAAATCCACAGCCTGCTTCCAGTCTCCGACCGGGTCAGGAATGGAATGAATGAAGCCCCCATCTAGCGGCAAGGATATTGACTGTGCCGGCTGCCGAGGCCTGACGCACTCCTCTGGGGCAATGATTAAATGAATGACAGATGAAATGATATGATAGTGGAGAGTGTTGCTGGAATGAACTTTTGACAGGGAAAACCGGAGTACCCGGAGAAAAACCTGTCTGCCTCCGTTTTGTCCAGCACAGATCTCACATGGAGTGACCGGGATTTGAACCACGGACCCAGCGGTGAGAGGCCGGCGTGCTGCCACCTGAGCCACGGAGGCGTACTCTTTGCAATGACTTCTTGAAAATGTTAGTGGCAATGCGTGAAATAAATCCAATGATTTTCGTTGTGACGATCTGATGATAGATCTGGATGTGGCAAAAGTTTGTTGAACGGTATCAATCGGACTGTATAATGCCCACAGTGAAATTCGGGGGAGGGAGTGTTACAGAGTAATCGTGTTTCTTTTGAAAGGAGGTGTTAGTTGTTTTTCAAAACACTAGGTTACATAGACCTAGATATTTAAATCTATTTCATACTCCCTACCATTAAAGTCTAAGAGAGCTTTGAAGCTATTTTCTAGTGAAGCCTTATTGACAATTGATATTGAAACTTTTCACAATATTAGGTATGATGGTTTCATGTGAGAGGTGTTCAAATTAAAAGGTACGAAACAATACTGTGGGTACAATTTACTCGTTATTCAAAAGTAATCACCACGGGAGTTTCCGCCAACACAAAGTTCCTAATTTCTCTACTAGAAAGCGCTGTAGTGTTCAAGGAGCTTAGATATCTAACCTCCTTGACTTTCATAGTATATATATACAGGGTGATTCACCTAAAACTTGCACTGTAAATATTTCTGAAATGGAAGGTGATATTGATATGCGGTTTTAACCTAATGAAATTGTAACCAAGGGCTCGTATTTGTAGCTGATACACTGATATTTATAATTTTTAGAAAGTGGTTTTATTTACAACAATTACAATTTTTTAAATGGAACAATACCCATTGACATTAAAAAATACAAGTAGAACAAATTAGAATACCAATGGTGTTTTGTGCACGATTCTAGTGCAAGTAGTTTACGAGATATTGATTGTTATTCGAAAATTGTACGCACTAACAACCAAGTGCTTAGTGGCGAGGTTACGATGTTGTTAAGTTTGTTGAGGTTGTGGTTTGTGTACACTGAGTGCACTGCGACTTTCCAGTCAGTTATTGTGTGATACTTCAAGTAGTAGGACGTGCTTGCAGGATGAGATTTACCATTGCAGAAATAGCCGACATGCTCATGGTTTGTGGCGAATGTAGGAAGAATGCCGTTCGTTCTTGTACCGTGTACGCGGAAACATATACCATTAGACGTCAACCATCTCGGCAATTATTTGTGAACCTTTTCAATCAATTACGTGAAAGTGGTAGTATAACGCCTAGAAAACGTAACAGAGACAAACAAGTGACTGGAGAAGAGGGAGAAATTAAGGTTCTGGCTGCTGTTGCAGTAGATCCACAAATTAGTTCCCGTGCAATTGCACATGGAAGCGGCATGAGTCAGGCAAGTGTACTACGCATTCTCCATCGTCATAAGTTCCATCCGTATCACATCTCTCTCCATCAAGTGCTGCATGGTAATGATTTTGAGAATCGTGTTAACTTTTGTACATGGGCATTAAGACGTGATACTCCAGATTCGTCATGTATCTTGTTTACTGATGAAGCAACATTTTCTAATCATGGCCAAGTCAATCTTAGAAACATGCACTATTGGTCTGTTGAAAATCCCCGTTGGCTGCGTCAAGTAGAACGACAGCGTCCATGGAGTGTAAACGTCTGGTGTGGAATAGTGACCCATCACATCATAGGTCCCTTTTTCGTAGAAGGAACACTGAATTCGTGCAAGTACCTCAACCTCCTAACAGACCATCTTCCACAGATGTTAGAAGACGTTCCGCTTCAGACTAGGAGGAACCTGTGGTATCAACATGATGGCTGTCCGGCCCATAGTGCACGAATTACTACAGATTATCTTCACGGATTGTTTCCAAATCGTTGGATTGGACGAAGGGGACCTGTACTTTGGCCGGCCCGTTCACCAGATTTGACTCCTTTAGACTTTTTTCTGTGGGGGAAGCTAAAAGACACTGTCTACAAGGACATACCAACTACACCAGATGATATGAAACGGCGTATTACTGCTGCCTGCGCTGAAATTTCCTCTGAAATGCTAGAACGTGTGCAGCAATCTTTACATAGCAGACTGGAAGCTTGTATTGAGGCTGGTGGTCGTCATTTTGAACACAAGCTTTGAGGGTACACTGTACTTGTCAGAAACCACAGAATTACTTCATTCACATTTGTTTTTCTTTAGTTTGTCCTAGGCATTGTCCCATTGTGTACAAATAACAATATCTCGTAAACTACTCGCACTAGAATCGTGCAAAAGACACCATTGGAATTCTAATGTGTTCTACTTTTTTTTAATGCCAATGAGTATTGTTCCATTTAAAAAATTGTAATTGTTGTAAATAAAACCACTTTCTAAAAATTATAAAAATCAGTGTATCAGCTACAAATACGAGCCCTTGGTTACAATTTCATTAGGTTAAAACCGCATATCAATATCACCTTCCATTTCAGAAATATTTACAGTGCAAGTTTTAGGTGAATCACCCGGTATATATATATATATTTTTTTTTTTTCGTATGGCATGAAGATGCAATATACAATTATTTACATTCTACAGTATTTACAGTACAAATATATACAGATTGAGACCTTGATCTCCAAGCAGCTTCAGTTTTGTAAGAGCTGGATATCTAATTTCTCTAACCATTCTAAAGCTTCATCGCTAGCTTGATGAATCTCCTTCATTGGACCATTGAACCTTCGGAGTGGGCAATCCATAGCGATGTGACTGATGGTCTGAGGCACATCTGCACAGTTGCAGAAAGGACTCTCGGCAATTTTCCATTTGTGCTTCCAGAACTGACACCTACCGTGTTGAGTTCTTATACGGTTCAGCGACGTCCAGATTTTCCTGGGAAGGTCGAAACCAGGGGGCTGCTTAACTGGATCCGAGATAAGACCTAATCTGTCTGGATTTGAAGTCAGCCACTCATTGCGCCATGCTTCATTCACTTGAAACTGCTCTTGGACCAACTTCCTTCCTTGTCTTCATAGTGATTCAAGGAACAACGAAATTCGACATGCAAGCTACCCTCTGGGTGTCAAATTACAAAGCTTGCACCCGGCACCGAGTCCATACGATATTATTATTATTACCACAGGCCTGTGCACAGGTGTCCCATTGCTTCACTCGCCGCAGGATTCCCTGTTCCCAGAAGTCTTGTGGTTGTAACAGGAGCCAATCCTGTACGGTGTCCTTTAGTTCGTCGTCCGATTGCAAACGTTTTCCCTTGAGATGTTTTTTTAACGGACCAAACAGATGGAAGTCACAGGGTGACAAGTCCGGACTGTAGGGCAGATGCTCAAGTTGCTCCCACTAGAACGTGGCCAATACACCTTGCGTGACGTTCGAGACGTGTGGGCGAGCGTTATCATGGAGCAGAATCACTCCCTTCGTGAGCAGTCCAGACCGTTTGTTCTTGATGAACTTGCGTAGGCTACCGAGTGTCACTGTTAATGGTTCGTTCGTGCTCTAGGAATCCGATAAGTAGGGGGACCTTGCACGTCGAAATAGACGGTTAGCATCGCCTTGCATGCTGAGTGCGCAGCTTAGATGTCGACCTACGTTATCCCAAAGCGGCATATTCAAATATCAACCAGTTTCGGTTTTACGACGATTCGCACCTTTTCATTTGAACACCCCTTGTATTTCAAACGATCGCTGCGGATTGCACGGCAGAGAATTGTCTTCCTAAACGGAGGATTATGGTCGTGGAGTATAACACTGAATAATCAGCAACAAAATTTAGATAAAGTCTAGAAAAAGAGAAAAAATATATTGGGCTTAAAAATCGCGACAAAGTTTCTATGGTCTACGAAAAAGTTACGTTAGTTCTTAAATCGCTGGTATCGGAAAGTCCTACTTAGGCTAAACAGTTATAAGTAGAGACCGGATTCTTAAGTTTTTTAACCTATTTTTGTCCTTACTTCTCTATACAAAAATACTTTTCCGAATAACACTCAACGGATGAATTCTGTAGTACCTAAAAAAAACTAAATGATATGCGAGTACCTAAAAAGACCTAATTTTTAACTTTGTTCCATTAATTGAAGTAGGTTATATTTGGATTTTTAGTCCATAATTTTTAAAAGTAAACCTGCAGATTTCTAGCTCTAGTTGATTTAGAGAAACCCTACCTGCTAGAAAATACAAATAATTTCAGCTTTTTTCGCCTTATATCTTATTGTTTGGTTATTTACTGTCAGGAAAATGGGAATTAATCTCTTATTATTTCAAACAATCCTATATTCTAAATAAACAAAATTAATTTAAAGGGCCAGAGTGTATAAACCACCTCTGACAACCTTGGTTTTATTGAATCTGAATGAAAAATGAAAATCCACAGCCTGCTTCCAGTCGACCGACCGGGTCAGGGATGGAATGAAAGAAGCCCCCATCTAGCGGCGAGGATATGAACTGTGCCGGCTGCCAAAGCCTGTCGCACTCCTCCGAGGCAATGATTAAATGAATGACAGATGAAATGAAATGATAGTGGAGAGCGTTGCTGGAATGAAATTTTGACAGCGAAAACCGGAGTACCCGGAGAAAAACCTGTCTGCCTCAGTTTTGTCCAGCACAGATCTCACATGAATTGACCGGGATTTGAACCACGGACCCAGCGGTGCGAGGCCGGCGTGCTGCCGCCTAAGCCACGGAAGCTTCATTGAATTTGAATAATTAACATATTTAAGGAGAGCAAATATTGCATAAAAGTGTCAAGTTCTCGGCGATTGATAAAAGACGTATCATTATGTAAAATATTTACGCTCTCGTTGCAATCAGATTTTCTACTAACGAATGGGCATTAATTGTAAGCTTTGCGCAATTTATGTCAACTTTCGCTACACTTTTAAACATAAAAACCCATTCAAAAACCTATTCTACCCTATAAAAACCTTAAAAAAACTATTTTGGAAACCTAGATTCAAAATTTTACAAACTTAAAAATCCGGTCCCTAGTTATACAATTCTCCACTTCAGATTCTCCACTGACATTTCGCTTCGAACACAGCAACAGACTACTAACACTGGGATATTGTGCAGCTAAAAATGTCTACCCAATTAAGTTTATAGGCCCGTTGTAAAACGCTGTAGATTTCTTCAACTATTGTGGAACCAGATAATACTATTGGTCACACGGACTAACGGCTGGTTGTTATTCAAGGCCGTGGCCACAAGGCGTAAAATGTGCCTTCGTGCGATGAACGCAGAAACGGAAGATCAAAAGACACGTGCCAGAAGGATCGTATTTCCCCTCAGTGCTCAGCGGAGATATTCCGTACTTTTCTGACATTTAACTCACACCGTGGCTTTCATGGAGACAACTCTGTTTTCATAGCTCAGTTGGAGGCGAACAAGTCACAGATATCAGATTGTAAATCAAGGTTCGCAAACATTCCTACCAAATGAGTTAATATTGTTACATATTTCACCACTGGTACATACGGTATAAAACAAGTGAACAAGTAGCCTGTCTTTCATATAATGTAGGTGTTGGAGGATAACATATGCGTAGTTAATACTATTCAGCATTTTAAACCAACGATCCTTACATCACAATTTTGTAAAGTTCAATGCCTACAATATTGTCAATATGTTGGCCACGGGAAATGCTTATATTCTAAAACTAGCAGTAGTGCCCCGCTTCGCCCGGTGGATTTATTTGTTTTGTGGATGATAATGAATATTACTACAGAACTGGAGCGCTCAAGGATAATGATCGGAAAACACAAACGCTTATTGCAGCTGATAACCTCAGTATACTGCACCAACATCATCGCCCTTATACAGAGGCATAGTATTGTCATGATGATAACTGTTTTAAGGGGCCTAAGAAATCTTTTCGCACTAATTACTCCCCGTAACTGCAATTTATAAGCAGCTCGCAATTCTGCACCAGAACACCGGTAGGGGCGACGTGACGCAGCCCGCATTGCCAGGCAACAATAGACTTAGGTATTATTGACGCTGTTCGGGAGCGCTTGTTCTTCCGACTTACTGAACAAAAATCAATCTTTAAGGGTTACCTGAGAGGTGTAGCCTAGTGCTACTTAGCCTTAACAATTTCTCTTAAATTTGGCTATCATATACAAAAATAATTTTTCGAATCCGACTGGTAGTTCCAGAGATTAGCGCGTTTAAACACACACACTCTTTAGTTTTATTATATTAGTATAGATAAGATTTTGCAAGCTATGTCATGTTCATTTACAGTAGTAGAGTGCAACATTACACTGAGTGACCAAAAGTCACGGGAAGGGTAGTCCCATGAGAAAATGCGCCGTGTATGACTCCTGAGCTTTGCGGCTAGCTCCGACCAGCAGAGCAGTCTGTCACAAGACACGAGTGTAGTGAGGATGGCAACACGTCGCGAGTTAACCGACTTTGAACGTGGGATAAACATCGGTGCACGGCGCATGGGTCATAGCATTTCGAAGATTACACGAGAATTCGAGTTTCCGAGGTCAACAGAGATAATATCACAGAGATAATGTTACCATGCACGTAAACCGTTGCGTGGGACGAATAAAAGTGTTTAATGAGCGGACATCACGTCGCCTCAGCAGAACCATACGGGGCGATCGAAGGGCTACTGTGAGTCAGATCACCGCCCAGTTTAATGTTGGTTGGTTTCTCAGTTTAGGGGCTGCGGTCATGTAGCCCCGTGTACTTTGGGTGTGTGTAGAATCTGTCTGATAACCGGTGTTAATTGTGATGGCTGTATCAGTGTGTGTTATCTGTAATTCAGGTAAGGACTTAAGACGATCAATTTTAAATAGTTCCTACTTTTGCTACCGTCAACGACACCTAGCTGCAAACTTGGCTACTAGGTGCCACCACAACCAGCACCTGGCGTCGAACGTTAAAACTTGTAGAGCGTTAATCAAATCTTTTACATGCCATAAATCTGTGGCTTTACTTCCCCTCCGAAAGAAGGGATACCAAGGGCTTTTTAACGCTCTTAAAAAATCCGACGACTTCGGCCGGGTTTGAATCCGCGATCTTAGGAATGTCGGGAGTCAGGAACCCATTTCTTGTCGAGTCGATGCCTCACCGTATTGCTGCCGTTTTGAGGGCTCACAGAGGAGCAACTCCTTATTAACATCATATTCCGTGCCTACCCATGACTTTTGGTCACTGAGTGTATATGCGTTTTCTGACAGTAGAAACATTGTTTGGACGGGTAGGAACTATCCACGGCGCGCGTGCTTCCGAGCATATTCTTTTGTGTGTCTTAAGTGACGATGTCGTCAAAATATCGGGGTGATAACTTATTTTAAGTCTTGGGACACCTACCCCACTCCACCAACAGTTACACAAACATCACCACTATAGAGTATCAAACAAAATTCAGTACACATCCAAATACATGGGGCTGATGACCAAGATGTACCAGGTCACTAAGTTACACTAACTATAACTGTGAACTATAAGGGGAAACGACCGACACGAACAAGGTCAATGTTCAGAGCAGACTAAATTTGTCTTGCATGCAACCCACTAGCTTATCAATAAAATCGCCTCACGCAATAGGTCTTTAATCCCAATTTCCTCCACATGACCTTCACATTCTCATCTTCGAAATGCAAGGACGTGATAAGAATGATGAACAATAGCTTAAGACTCGCCACATTCTTGGGTTACTAAGATAACCACTTCCAGATAAAAAGAAACTAGCGATAAGGTCAGATCATCACTTGTCCTTGTCACCTGCTGTTAAGAGTCCGTTTTATTTTGTACTCCTTTGATGATAAACGGCATCCGATCGTAAAAACCCTTCACTAGATAAACTCTCATCTCACCCCTTAGAAACGAGAATAATATGAGGTAGAAACAGGGGCGATGCGTCATTACGAGCCACTAGACCGTATTGCACAACATTTGTTTAATTAATGTCTTTAAAAAATAGGGGGCTTCGGTGACGTAGTTGGTAGCATGCTGAGCTTCTATGCCCAAGGTCGCGGGTTCAAACCCGGCCAAAGTAGTCTGATTTTTTAAGAGCGTTAAACATCTCTCAGTATGCCTTCCTTCGAGGAGAATTAAGGCCGGCGGTCCCATGTAATAGATTTATGTCATGAAAAAGAACCTTCCACTAATTACACTTGTGTGAAGCTAAATTATAGGTTAAATTTGACTAACGCTCTTCGATTCCAACGTTCGTCGCCAGGAGCCGACTGCGGTGGCATCTAGTAACCAAGTTCAGAACTAGTTGGTCGTTGACGGTGGCGTATGGTAACAAAAGTAGGAATTGAATGTCTGCAGTCCTTACTTGAATTAAAAACAGATAACACACACTAATACAGCCATCACAATTAACACCAGTTATCAGACAGATTCTGCACACACCCAAAATACACGGGGCAACATGACCGGGTTGTCGCAGCCCCTAACCTGAGGAACCAACCATCTTTAATCGCTGATATATTACTTAAAATACGTGTTTTCACTTTTGGAGTGTTTAAAAAGAATTTAGTATACATGACTCATCCCCAGCATACGTTCCTGGCAGTCTCGTACGGTGTATTGTAATGGCGAGGAAAACTCTGTAGAACCCTCCAATGTTAAGTATATGCAGTGAAGGACCGGGTGAGAAAACGCGAATTCTTCTGTGCTATGAAAGGATTTTTTTTTCTCTCCAAGGGAATGGAGAATTGGGCCATACCATAACGTTGCGTTGGAGCGAAATAGAAGATCTCTCCATTTTACTTTCTGCTTTTGTCTCTATTTGAAGGTCAAACCGGATTACGGGAGATGGGTCGACCCCATACTCTTAAACAGGTACTTAGCCTTTGTTCACAGTTGGCTGATTTTACAATATATTTATACTTTTTCAGTTGTCTGGAGTTCCAAGTATAGTGTGTTTTAGTGAGTTCTGTGAATGGAGTTAATTTCTATAAATTGAAGTGCTTTAAACCTTTGTGGTACGGTACATAAAGGGTCATTATCTATGTGCGCACGAGTAAACACTGCAAGCTAAGCCGGCTGTGACTGGCGCAGATAGCGGGCACGTGTACGCGTTCAGCGGGTGATTGGCGCGGTCCGCTGACTCATATCGTTAGTTCACACGTGTTTTTGTCATTCATATGGGCGTGTATCAGCAACGCTTAGACGTTAGTGTTGCACGTTTAGTGAGTATTGTGATTACTGTGATTGTTGGTCATGCCTAGACACAAATTCACATTGCATGAATGTGTTTATATCCATAATTCATATATGAAAAGCAGAAAATCTTGTTCTGAAACAAGACGAAAATTTCGAATCAAGTTTCCAGGAAGACCTGTGCCTAAGCCAGTACAATTAGGAGGCTCGCTAAACGATTCAAAGAAACAGGCTCCGTAAATAATAAGAGTTGACAGACATTCTTTCATCAGAAGATGTCAGGTGTGTGTTACAAGAGAGGGAGGGCATTTTCAGCATCGCCTATGAGCATTGTAAGTAGGTTACACATTATAAAACATGTTTGGTAAAAGTGTGAAAGTACGCGCCAACCACCGGCTGAATCGGGTACGCGTGCCCGCGAACTACGCCAGTCACAGGCGGCTTAGATTGTCGTGTTTACTCGCGCGCACATAGATAATGACCCTGTAGTTATTTAATATGCTGATTGTCTGCGACATAGGAAAATGAAGTGGAAATTTTATTAACAAATCCATTTTCATGTATATCTCTGAACACAAAAGTTAGAAATTACAAAATAAGGATCTCATCAACCAAGGCGATAGATAAATTTGCTTCATCCAAACACAGGAGAGGAGAATGTGAATGGTTTCGTATGAGTGCTGACATAAGGACCTACGGAAATGTATGTCCTGAAGGTTGTTAACTCTTATTAATTGTTTCAACACACTTTTTAAACAAATTGTCGATATTTATAAAATTAGTCACTGCTGCGGGTAAATCTCCTTCGTTTGAATGCTCATTTGTCACGATTGGTTACTTGTGGGCGCCCCGAAAGGGATCTATACTACAGAAATAATATAATATACAGTATTTGTTCACCTCAGCATAGCCGTGGTGCGTTGAGTCGTTGAGTTGAACATGCATCTGTCGCCGAGGACTGGAAACTAATGTTAAAATGATGGACATAAATATCCAAAAAATAAATGATAGCGTGTCTACCAACCGGACAAATAATCATGGAAATTTAGAATGCTGAGTGTGTTCAGAAACTGCTTTATAGAACAGAAAGTCATTACGAATTAATTGTCTCAAATTCGTAATAATAGTATCATCTATATCAGAGATTCCCAAACTCGGCGAATTCGCCCAGTAGTGGGCGATTTTAGTACGCCAATGGGCGAAACTGACAGAATGTGAATTCGATCGGCGATTTGCAAAAAAGTGTTGGGCAAATTATTTAGTTTTTTATATAATGACCGAGAATTTTTTGCCTATAAAAGCAAGGAATAAAATTAAATTGCAAACAAGTAATTTAATTATGTCGAAATCTAGAAATAGGTTAGAAATTGAATAGGGAGGAGATCTTAGAAGGTTTCTAACAAAAAAGGCTCCTGACATCAACAAATTGATTGAAACTCATCAAATCCATCCCCACATTAATTAGACATAGGTATTCATGTTGTTTTAATTTATTTAATTAATTGTTATTCCTTTTTAGACCTATTATTTGTAATTTTTTGTACATAATTATACCTAAATAAGAAAAATCCCGTAAAAATCCTCATTTCTCAACTTATATGTAGGTATTTGAATATATGTGTTAGTAATTTTAAGATATGTGCATTTTTTGAAATGAGGTGGGCGAAAACAAATTATACATCTTGAAAGTGGGCGATGGTCAAAAAAGGTTTGGGAAACCCTGATCTATATGGACAAGGGTAGTTTTGAATTTAACCATACCGCACCTCAAATGGCGTCAAAACGATAAGGCTACCTAACTGTGCTGCAATTTTTTTCAGCTGGATAAGGAGAGTATTGAAGCGAATATTGCAAGGATAGAGAGAGTTTTGAAGCCAAACGCATTTTTGAAGCTTGTTTTTCTGTAGGATACTGGCAGTTTTGGCACAAATCGACTTCATTTTTAGATGCAAAGATACCAACTTACTTGGAATCCACATTTAACTAATTTTGTTTCATTTTTGGATAAATGCAGTTATGATTCTCACTACATCTATTATTAAAGCCATGCGCGGATGCAGATATCCGCGGATAAACCCGCGGATATCCGGAAATATTTTCGCCACGCGGATATAGTTCGCATGGCTGTGCGGATAGCGGATACGCTGCGGATAATGTTTCGAGTAAATTTGCGGATAGTTTTTAGAATACAAACTTACGATAATATTACATATTTGATATGCCAATCTACAGCTTCATGCTTAAAAGAGGAATACTCCTATGGCCTATTGCTTACGAAATATTCAGGACGTATTGCACTTATACACGAGAAGATCATTTTACTCATTATGCTTTCAACTACATTTAATTAAGTACCGTATGTTCGTAGTAGATGGTCTTGACATCCCATCATCATCATCATCAATTCTCACTGCCATTATTACTATACGTACGAGATATAATGCTGTCAATAAGCTTGTTAGTTCATCGTGGTGACATCATTAACACTCCTCAAGTCAGCTACTTCGCCGTCTAAGCTATGCTGGAAGATCTGGTTCCAGGTTTTTCTGGGAGCTCGAGTCAACGATATGGCAGACATTTGGTTACGTTTTCAATGGAAACGAATAGATGAACGATATAGTAGGATATTTAACCAGTAAAAGAAGTCTATTCATACTCAGGACACAAATCAGGCACATCAAACTCACTGAGGCACAAGTGCAAAAGTAGCCAAAAAAGTATAGCCAGTTTTTTTTTGTCTAAACCGGTGGTCAAGGAACCAGAAGTGTCATCCAACATGAAGTCCCTTGCAATGAAGCAAATTGTCAGGAACGACTTTCTCCTCAAATGTTTAAATGTGTTGGTTTAACACTGTATGCTTTATCTAATAAATTAAATATGATATTGAAATATCAGCGGATTTGGATATGAAAGTCATGCGGATGTGGGGCGGATGCGGATAAAAGTCTTGCGGATGCGGGGCGGATGCGGATATAAGTCGTGCGGATGCGGGGCGGATGCGGATAACAGTCGTGCGGATGCGGGGCGAATGCGGATAACAGTCGTGCGGATGCGGGGCGGATAACGTTTTGTTTATCCGCGCAGGGTTGTTGCATAGAAGTAAAGTGAACTTATCTGAAAGTATGTTGTTTCCAAGTTGGGACTGATTGAATCCAACAGATCCGAGTTATGAGATCTCTGTTTGAAGACACTCGAAATTCGAAAGGAAGCTTAACTTTTGGAATTTGAGGTGCTTTTAAAAAAGAAGATTGTGTATGTTATAAGCTACACACAGTAATTTCCAAACATTTTTTTCTGATAGGTCTATATTCATTGTAAGCTAACTGAATCTAATAAATAGACTACAACGCATTATGAAGAGCATATAATTTTGTAAATAGCCATGAGAGTAAAATTTTCGGTCAGATACAACGACATTTACATCGTTCACATATTCAAAAAAAAAATATAGGTGAATATAAGAATAAACAAGAAGTTCCGTGACGAACTAAAGAGCCTACTTTTCGTAAAATTTAAGATTCATGCCAATGATTAATCTATATGGATCTATCTAGAATAATGATGAAATTAAGTTGGTCATATAGAAATTTCAAATTAGTTCGAAATACTGTATAGCCTACCTGGTATAATGTAGCACTACAGTTGGCAGCCCTGGTGACGGAATATATTCTTAGTTCCATCTCTTAAGGTACAGAATACAAAATTTGGTTTAAGTCCAATGGATAGCATGAACGTTACATGCAGTTAAACACTGGATATAACAGCGCGCGTAAAATCATGTTGGCAACAATGTCATGCATGTATTGGTCAGAAGTAATCTGAAATAATACGATCTATTGTTGTGCCAATTTTGAATGAAATCCATTAGTTAGCATAGAAGTTACTCGAATTTTAAAATTGGACCTATCAGCAGGCTTAGAATCATGTTGGCAGCACTGACGTATATTAGTTACTCCAAATTAATCCAGAATGCCATGTACTATACGTGTGCAAAGTTGTGAGCTATTGGCTTGCATACTTTCTGATATATTGATATTAGGGTAACAGAAATAGAGACAGCATTTATAAACAGTTGGCAGTCCTGGTTGCTCTTAAGAATACGCATAGTCATATCTTTTTGGTACACATAGCACATACGAAATTTGGTTGAAATCCAAATGATAGTATAGAAGTTACATGTATTTAAATTTGGACCTCTCAGCAGGCTTAGAATCATGTTGGTAGCACTGACGTATATAAGTTACTCCAAATTAATATAGAATGCCAGGTACTATACGTGTGCATAGTTTAAAGCTGTCGGCTTGCATACTTTTTGATATAGTGGTATTTGGATAAAAGAAATTGAGAGCATTTATTAACAGTTGGCAGCCCTGGTGGATCTTAAGAATACGTTCAGTCATATCTGTTTATGTACACTTAGCACATACAAAATTTGGTTGAATTCCAATTTATAGTGTAGAAGTTATATGCATTTAAAAATTGGACCTATCAGCAGGCTTATAATCATTTTGGCAACACTGCCATGTATGGCCTCCTGGAAATTAAACTGAAATATTAATATCTATACGTGTGCCGATTTTGAAATAGGTCCCATTCATACCTTCCAAGATATCCAACATGGAGCTCAAATTGGTAGCACTGACATCATTTTCAAATACGGCATTGCGATATTCAGGTATCTTTACTCCTACCAAATTCTGTTTCGATTGCTGCAGCCGTTTAGGAGTTGATATGGGGGGGGGGGGGAGGCATACACACAGACAGACAGACAGACAGACAGACACACATTTGCCCGGATCGATCTCATAAATCTACTTTTTCCTCATTTTTGCAAAATGTGAAAAGTAGGCTAAAAATCACTTAACCAAGTTATTTTCTTCTATTTTTAGGTGGCTCTAAAATAGAGATGCAAATTTGCTAGTTCCCACGATGTCACAGGAGAGGCCCAGAGCTCGCTCTCCAACAAGGTCAGCCCTCCTGGAAGCAGTACTGGTACTGTATGTCCGACAGAAGAATATAATGGTTGAGGAAAGGATAACAGAGAGTATATTCAAATAACGCGTGCAATTTCTCCTTCTATCAGGATGACCGCAGTGAGTTTAGGGGTGAAATACCCGTCACTGATATTTTCCATGTGGCTAGACCAACGTCGGCGAGTTCACATCCACGAGGTTCCCTTGCAAGTCTAATAGGTCATACGTGAACGCTGGATGGAAACTGATTGCCTTGTAGAACACAAAATGATGTGATGTGTGTGTGACTCGCTTGCAGTGCATGAAGCGAACATGTTTGTTGCCTCCATACATCGTTGGCTAATATGCACGCACTTGACGAGCAATATAATGTGGGGTAGTAAGGGGGAAATCGCCACTGATCTGCTTTGTTTTACTACTGCTGATCGGTGCATGGCTTAACCAGCTCGGCTACGAAGGTGGGAAGTGACAAAGCAATATCCCTTATTTCAGAACACATGTGTTAATAATACACATATTAATACAAATATGCATTACGTCCCTGAATTTGTTCCTTCCCATTATTGGCCACACCTCACAACCATATGTGGAAATTCTGTCCAGCAGAATGCCTTGTGTGTAGTGGCTAGCATTCTTGGCAGTCAACTTTGAGGTCCGGGTCCGATTTCCAGCACCACCACCAAGAAATTTAATCCTGATCTAAGGGCTGGAACGTGGTACACAAATCCTCGTGAGGTAGAACTGACAAGAGGTTGGTTCCATTCCGAACTCAAGTCATCTTAAAAGTAGTTTTCCTTGTTTTTCATTTTTCTACTCAAAGCAAATACTGGTATCCAAACTTATGGCCACTGTCGCCTCCTACTCAATCTTAGCCAAATTAAAAGAAAACGCATCCCCCTGTACTGCCATCGAAATAACACTGGATATCTGACAGATTACACACACACACACACACACACACACACACACACACACACACACACACACACACACACACACACACACACACACACACACACACACACACACACACACACCAAGTAGCATCTTCTCAGTTCTGCCTCACGAGGATTTGGATAGGACCACGTTCCAGCCCTTAGATCAGGATTAAATTTCTATGCAGGTCGGAAATCGAACCCGGACCTCAAAGTTGACTGCCAAGAATGCTAGCCACTACACACAAGGTATTCTGCTGGACAGCATGCCCATATATGGCTGAGAGGTGTGGCCAATAATGGGAAGGAACAAATTCAGCGACGTAATGCATATTTGTATCAAGTTAATATGTGCATTATTATAACATGTTCTGAAATTAAGGGAAATTGCTTTGTCACTTCCCACCTTCTTAGGCGAGCGGGTTAAGCCATGCACCGATCAGTACCAGTTAGTAAGACAAAGCAGACCAGTGGCGATTTTCTCTTTACTTCCCCACATTATGTCACTCCCCTTATGACCAGTCAGAGACTGATCGCCAAGTGCGTGCATATTAGCCAACGTTCTATGGGGGCAACAAACATATTCGCTTCATGATCACGATGTCGCGAAGGCTCTAAATCAGCCGCCTTCACCTGCCTTGTTTGTGACGTAGCAGGAGCTTTCCGTGTCCAGTTCTTTCCTTGTGAGCCAGCCAGCCACTGCAGTGGTGCCTGTTCGAGTATACAGAGTTGCACGCCGCCTCATTATTTCTAACGAAAATGTCAATACAAGGGCATCTGTCAACCAAAGGCCGTCTACTCCGAACATTTTCTTGTCTGTGTGGGAAGAACTATTCTTGTTTGTCGAGTATGGAGGACACCGAATATTGAAAAACTAGTAAGGAGTAAAACGATTAAGAAGTCCCGGAAGAACAGTGTTAGTGATCAACAAACATAAAATCTTTATTTTTCCCATTTGTGACTGAAATAATATTGTGTTAACTCCAATAAATGCCTTACAAAAAAGATCACAATACGTATAAAGCTACATGCAAAAACTGTATTTCACCGTGCAGTATTATTATTTATATTATTATTATCACTATTCTGTATGTGAGTTTAGAAGGTGATTTTTCAACAAAAATGTTTACTTGTAGACTATATTATTTTTTGTCATGACACCAATGGGCATTGCGCATGTGTTCTGCCTGTGTTTAATAGCATAACAACATTCATTAAAACAAATTTTTATTAAAGTAATAAATATATATTATTAATAAGTACCGGTAATAAATGTTTAAACCCTATAGCAAAATATACATTTTATAATGTGCAAATATTACCATAAAGAATACTGCGCACGCATACTTGAGTGGAGTCCGCCACTACTAGACATGTTTGACCTCCCTTCCACCATCCCTACATTACTCTTGTCACGTTCCGTTGGAGAAACGGAGCACGGATTCTCAGCCCGGCGACGTCACAGAGCACTGCGCTTGCAGGAGACTGCTCTAAATGAATCAACAACAATAGAACAATTTCGTTATGTTCATTTTACCCTGAGTAGTCGCAAAGGGAAATGATCCTAAAATATATTGCACCGTAGGAGTGTGTTACTACATGTAAGTACACATTCTTACAGTACGAATAATTTTAAGTTCATCATAGGAAGATGGACCTAACGTATGTGCATGTGGCTGGGTGGAATGGTCAATCATAAGAAAATGTTATTGTTTAACTTGAGGGGCTTGAGCATCGGAGGTGAGTGTTAATGTGATGGCTGTATTAGTGTGTGTATTTGTAATATTCAGACGAGGTTTGAGAAGTAGGCGGCCGAGGCCTTAAGTTAAGAACCATCCTGGCATTCGCCCAGAGAAGTGGGAAAAGTATGGAAAACCACTTCCTGCATGGCTGAGATGGGATTCAAACCCATCCCTTCTCAGTTTTGCCTCACGAGGTCGAATGTACCCCATTCCAGCCCTCAGACCAGAATTAAATGTCTTGGCAGAGCCGGGAATCGAGCAAGGACCTATGGGAGACGGCCAAGAAAGCTAGCCGCTACACCACGAGGTGGCACGAATAAGAGAAGGAAATGCATTGTCAGATACACGACAGCAGTGGCTACGCTGGCTAAAGCGCAGCGTTAGTTAGGTCATGGGGCCAAGCTCTCTGCAGACTTTGTAGACGCGAGGGTTCGAGCCCCACCGTCGGCCGTCCTTGAAATAGTTTTCCGTGGTTTCCCATTTTCAACACCAGGCAAATGCTTGTACGGTACCTTCTGACAGGCCACGGCCGCTCCCTTCCACATCCTTGCCCAGTTTCATTCATCTTCATCCATTCCATCTCTCATCCCGACGCGCAGGTCACCCACGGGTGTCGACTAGAAAGACCTGTATTCGGCCTCTCAGGAGGCCCCACGACAAGAATAAGCGATGATGTTGTTTTAATTAATTTATTTATTTATTTATTTATTTTGTTGCCGTATACCTACTGTAATAAGCGGCCCTTACATGTTCAATAATATTGTCAATACTGACAAGTATTGACAGTAATATTGACCGTGTAAGGTTAATAAAAATGGATTGGTGGTTAGGATTGAAGCCGTATTGATGAAAATCCGGAAATTTGGATATCAGAGCATCAATACTGGTAAGTGGAGGGGATATTGACAATAATATTGACCGTGTGAGGGCGCTCACTTCAATATCGCATCAATCCACAGTGTGTTCAGTGCTTGCAAGATGGAGGGTTACGCAACTGATGATTCCGTGGGTCACGAGACCAACGTTGCACCACAATCTGATACCGATACATGACTTCATTCATTCATTCATTCATTTATTCATTAACCTGTATGAAACTTTACCTGAACTGTGGAATCCAGGTGATCCTTCATATATAAATAAACACAAGAGGAATGTTGCGTTCGATAAGCTGCTCGTTGTGTACAAAGAAATGAAACCGTCGGCGACTTATGCCGACGTGCGAAAGAAAATAGAGACATCTAAACGAAGTGGAACAGGTGCCGATGAAGTTTATCAGCCTAACTCGTCGGTGTTCCATGCTCTCCAATTTCTCGGGACCTATGAGCAACATGATGATGTTGATGATAATTTTTGTTTTAAGGGGCCTAACATCTAGGTTATCGGCCCTTAATGGTCTGGGCGATAGCGAAAATGACAATGAAATGGAAATCAGAACGAAAATTGAGACGGAAAATACTTACAAAAAGGAACTCAGATTGAAACTACACACAAAATGGAGAACGGAAATAACTTACTTACAAAAGGGAAGTTAGAACGAAAATACTCACAAAAGGAATAGATTGAAAAATACGCACAAAATGTAGGTTGGGTTCAAAATACGTACAAAATTCAATGTAGAGTCGAAATTCTTACAAAATGCAACTGATATTCAAAATATTTACAAAATGCAAATGAGATTGAAAATACGTACAAAATGCAATTGAGGTTCAAAATACCTACAAAATGCAATTGAAATAGAAAATACAAAATGCAATTCAGATTGAAAAACTCCCATTTCAGATCCAAAATACTCACAAAGTGCAATTGATATTCAAAATGCTTACAAAATGCAATTGAAATTGAAAATGCTTACAAAATGTACGGTAGATTCAAAGTACTCATTTGGATGGACAATACTTACTAAATGCAGTTTAGATAGAAAATATTTACAAAATGTAATTTAGATTCAAGATACCCACAAAATGCAATTGATAATCAGAATACTTGCAAAATGCTCACCCTACAAATTGCAATTTAGATTGAAAATACTTACAAAATGTAATTCAGATTCCAAATACCCACAAAATGCAATTTATATTGAAAATACTTGCAAAAAGCAGTTTAGGTTGAAAATGCTTACAAAATGCAATTGAAATTCAAAATACTCACAAAAGTTCCACCCCTATATTGAAAGACTTACTAAAAAGCAATTTAGATTGTCAATCCTTACAAAATGCAATTGAGATTGAAAACACTCGCAAAATGCAATTTAGATAGAAAAGACCTACAAAATGCAACGTAGATGCAAAAAAAATATCACTAAAGGGAATTTAGATACACGGGGATCCAATTAACAAACAGTGCAGGAATCTTAAAGAGAAAAGGATATATAATGGCAAGGAAACAAGAGGTCTGACCCCTCGAAGAAGGAGGGATCAGGAAAGATGAGACAAGGGCCAATTAAGGCGGGAAAGTGAAGGACTCCTTAAGCCTCGGATACCCTAATACCGTCAGGGTCGGAAAAGAACAAGAGTTGATCAAGGGAGGTCGACAGGAAAGAAGACGGATCAGATCCCGGCACAAGTAAGTGGAAGCAATGCCGGACTCAGCTGGGGTCCCGTGGTCGCCAACCCACGTCCCACTAGATGTAAGACCCTGGGGGGTGTGAATGGTCAGCTTTTATTGAAGGCAAGTATTTACAATAATATTGAGCGTGTAATGCTCGACAAGGCTTGACGGCGTATTGAGGAATATTGATGTAGATTGATGTAAGTGATATTGAAGGTCATGATTGACAATACTATGAACGTGTAAGGGCCGCTTAAATGCCAATTCTGCAATGTTTCAAACGGTTGTCTCTACTTAGTATAAAACCAAGTCCCCGATTCTTGGATGTCACGGGTAATCTCGAGAACCACTGGATGGATTTTAATGCGGTTTTCACCAATCTGTAAAGGATATCTCGACGAAGGTTTCTGTAGAAAAATAATTTATTTATGATCAAAGGAAGCCAAGCAGTAACGATTTCAGTGAAAAAGTGGAAAAGAGAAACCTGGCGTCCGTGAGTTTTTAAGCTTACGCTGGTCAAATCGTTAAAAATATCAATATACTATGAGTGTAAGAATTGTTCAGCATGAAAAGTTCTACAAAAAAGTCCCAGAGAGCATATCTCTATCTTCAATACATCGGCCACTGTAAGTGTTTTTACGTTTTTTCGCGTAAGGCATTCCCGAGCGAAGCGCGAGAATGCACCTCCTTGCACCCCCATGGCTATGCCCCTGGTCCGAGAGCATTTTAATAAGACCATCCGACATTTGGTTTTCATATTTGAAACACTGCCCCGTGAACGTGGTGTGCTCCAAGCCACGGTTTGGGAATCTGCCAGACCTTTGCTACTTAATGGGCCTACTAAAAACAAGGCAGTTTCTTCCTTTTGCATCAAAATGTAAAACTGGCACATCCCTTTATATTCGTTTCTTGTAGGGATAAGACAAACCAGGGGAAGGGAAGGAGTGGACTCCCCACCTATGCGCGCGGCCATCTCGAGGCAGACCGAGGCGAGTCCTGATCATTGACCCAGGTCTGCCTGCCTGCATTCTCCGCCAACTCGCAGTTTATTTTCATGGAGAGCAGTAACATGGCCGTCTAATGAGCGTTGCAAAAACATAAGGCAACAGGGTCAATCATATTGATCTGCAGCCAGATTGCCGCCACGATTCCAGGATGACACCATGGGGACTGGATATATGCTATCGGTGGTAATAATAATAATAATAATAATAATAACTAGGGTACCCGTGAGAGAAATCTCGCACGTTCATAAACCAAACTTCCCCAATGAAGATATACGATTTGAGTACTCATTCCTTTGATTTTCTGTTTCTGAAATCCATGCAAAATAATAAAGGAAAGACCTCAGAATGTTAAAATGACATGAAACAGGCGTCACAGCGGCTAAAATGTGAAGTGAACATCAATATTTATAGAGCGTATTTTCCTACAGCAACAGTAGCTGCAAATCGCACACTTCGTACATTTTTAAAGTAATTTTTTTAAAGAAATTATAGATATTATAGATATGGAATTCGTCATTGCTATTGTATATTCTCTTTCATTTGAATGTTCATTATGCATATTTGTTCATTTAATAGAGCATGAACTTCCGGACCTTAATCATCATCAATACTTAAAAGAGATATGTTTTAATAAGTACTGCTTGGCGTATTCTTTAACATCTTATAGTTTACAATCACTCCAAACAAGTCGACTAATCATGAAGCAATGTCTGTTGCAACAAAAGAATGTTGCGAGGTTTGAAGCCATTTTTCAGTGTTGCCTAAGTAAACAAAAGTTTGGTGCTTTTCAGTCGGTCAACACGAATGTATCGAAATAGAATGTGTTGTAAATTTCTATAAAATATTTGAAACTATGTCATAACATCCACTGCCACAATAACCGCTACATTTCTCCGTTGATAACGTCAAAAATCCCCTAAATCTAGCAGAGATTCCGCTGAGTTAGCAACACGGCATATAGGCTACTGCTAGTTAATCGAAGAGTATCAAAAATTCAAATTAGGTTCTTGTTTACGAAAAGGTTTTAGAGCTGAGTTGTCAACGTATAGAGCTAATAGGGAACATTGAGAAACTAAGGTAATTTAATGAGCAAATCGAAAACTCAGTTTAGAAATCTAACACTCACTATTGCAACCGTTACCTTGAAGCAGACTTGAGGATGTGGTTTACTTTCGCTTGAAGATCAATCAGCTATTTAGTCTGTCCTCAAACCGATTCACAAAATGTAACAAGGGATATGTAATTCAAGATCTAAACTGAAGTAAAATAGGATGCACATGAGATTCATCTAAAGAAGTACATATTAACTCAGCTAAATTTTAATGGACAGCGCTTGGTGGTAAGAGAATATAATATAAGAGTGTCAGAAAAAGAAAAAAAAACAACTAAATTATAGGTTTTACTGAATTATTCATCTTGCCACGGTGGGTGAGTGGTTATCGTGTCGGTCTACCAACCCCCAAGCTTGCAGGTTCGCTCCTGGCCGTGGTAAGTGGTAATTTTAAAATGCGACAAGAATCACGGCACGCATGTCATACGATGTTGGCATGTTAAAGAACCCATTGGAATTCAGCAGGCCGTGTTCATAATGGCAAAATTAGTCTTGGGATTTTCCGCCAACACAAAAGTTCTTATTTCTCTACTGGAAAGCGCTATACTTTCAAGGAGCTTAGATATCTAACCTTCTTGAATTTCATAGCGTTCCCAGGAAAATCGAAATTCGACATGCAAGCTGCCCTTTGGGCGTCAAAGAACAAAGCTTGCACCCGGCACCGAGGCCATGCGATATTATTATTATTATTATTATTATTACTATTATTATAGAATTCTTCCTATCTTCTTGTTTCGTTTCGGCCAACTAAGGACCACGTCATTTTAATTTGTTTCCTTTTAGCTTTAAAATTAGCCCAGTATTCCTTCATTCGTCTT
Source organism: Meconema thalassinum (assembly GCA_946902985.2). NCBI lineage: Eukaryota > Metazoa > Arthropoda > Insecta > Orthoptera > Tettigoniidae > Meconema > Meconema thalassinum. The sequence goes on along the minus strand of OX336391.1, from coordinate 580,292,844 downwards.
TTCTCTCTTTTGTCAATGCCTTTCCAGATTTCAGCGTCAGCTTAGTTTGGAACTCCGATGTTCGAAGAGTTTTCTCTTACGCTGGCCACACTCCTGGATATCGTCAAAACCCCCAATCTGGTGCATATCCTTTTGTATCTCACTGAACCAGACTCCCTTTTGGCATTTTCTTTTGAATAAAACTGAAAATTCGGCAAGTTAATCGTGCTGATGTCATTCGGGTCACGTGTCCATAAAACGTAATCCGTCTTTTCCGCATCGCGTCAGTAATTTTTTTCCACATGTGTAAACTATATACATCCTGGTTATGCCTTCTTCTAAACTCACCATTCTCGTTGATCGGACCTAAGATTTTTCTCAAAATCTTCCTGTTCATGGTTTCCAATTTCTCCATCTCTTTCTTGTTTATAGCGAGACATTCCGCTGCATAAAATCTTCTGGCCGGATAACAGGGCAGTAAATGTTTGATTTTTTGCAATCAAGGATATATAGATTTCATTATAGATATTTGTTGTTCCATGATAGGCCATTTCACTATTATTATTATTATTATTATTATTATTATTATTATGAAATAACTGGGTGCTGAGACTGAAATATTTTTCCTTGCGACATGTCGCTTTTAAGTCCATTTAGGAACTGAGTTCAGGAATATATACTTTATCGATCTTTAGCATGGTGCCCTGAATTTTTGTCACTCGAGGATCATCCATAAAGCTTTCCTCAGTTCGTAACTGTTGCCGATAGAACATGAAACCAGGTAAATTATCCAAGCAGGAAATAACTCAGCTCTCTTTAAGAGCTTCCAAGAACAAGCCTGCATGCCTCAGGAGCAAAAAGAACCACAGAACAGGCATTTCCTGTCGTTCGTATCTACACAACACCTATGCTTCAATGGGTTAACAGCAGACATCGCATATTTGCGCGTGAGAAACCGCGGAACACCATTTCTAAAATGGCTGAGGTACCCACTTCGAATCTCGACTCTGTAAGAAATTTTTAAAGGTTAATTGTTATCTTTGCACTTAATATTAGAAAGGTCATTAGAAATACTGTAGCCTAATTCAATAACGACCGTATGAAGAACACATTTTCAAAATGGTTTGGCCCCTGCCTGATCTTATTCCCTTATTGTAGGAATATACTTACCTCTCCAACTCCTGTAATTTATATTAATTTTTGCCATATAGGCTCAACCAAAATATTTCAACACCTGATTGCTCTCTCGACTGACTCCAAACCTCTTTGCATAGTTGTTATAAACACACACACCCTTCACTCATATATACTGTATAATGTAACCGGGTGAGATATCCGTGGTCGTGGCAGCAGTCAGTCGCTCACATCCGCGAGGCGAGGAGGTTCGAATCCCCCGCCGGCAACCTTGAAGATGGTCTTCAGTGGTTTCCCAACTTCCTTCCAGGCAAATGCCGGGGTTGGTCCCTACTATAGTATAGGCCATAGCCACTACCTTCCAATTCCCACGTCCTTACATTCACACTTTTCTCCCCAGACAACACTCCACACGCAACGGTAATTGTAGCTCACCCCATGGGTGTCCACATAAAAAGAAAAAGCCGCTACAAACTCTGGCGAGACGTACAGGTCCTCGGACACTCCCGGCACTAAAAGCCATACGCTAAAAAATAAAAAATAAAAATAAAAATATATTAATTTGTAAACTTCCCCTGCAGTAAACCAAGAATCACCCAAAGAACATGGTACAGAAATTATTCCTTATAAAACAAAAGTGTTCAGCTGTTTGTACAGTATATTAGAATTACAAAATATAATATTTTAAACACCCAGGAATAACAAAAAAAAGAAATGAAAATTGGCAAGCAAAAATTATCGGCCGATGAAGGACTCTATCCAACTAAGATTAGTTTGTTCCCGGTCAAGTATGCTAACCACTAGACCACCATTTTATGGTGCAATGAGTTGCATGTAACGTATCCAATCTTCAGAAACTGTACGTAGCCCTAATGTCGCCGATCATTTTCCTCAGATAAATTTGCAAGAATTGCGTTTGTAATAGTTGTGCTTATATAAATACATAGCTTCATTTATGAGTTAGCTGGAAATGACGAATGAGATAGCCAGCCATTCCATCTGTCTGTTACTCTTTTGCGCATTCGCAAAGTGTTTATACCTGAAGAACATACGAATCGGTAATAAACATACAAACTATCTTAAGAGCGAATACATAAATAAATAAATAAATAAATAAATAAATAAATAAATAAATAAATAAATAAATAAATAAATAAATCGTACGTAATAATACCAACCTTGTGTGTATTTCAAACGGTGGTTTAATGTTTACTAACATTCATGCGACCCACAAATATTTCTCCGAATTCAAAATGTGAACCTCGAGTAGGAAATGGTTTAAGCCGCCTGCTCTCTAACCCTTTCTAAGAGCAGATGATCGATTAACATTCCGCAAAGAAAAACAAACAAATGCGATAGATGAGCCAAAATATCGAGGTAGAGGTCACTTGAGCTTAAAAATTTTGATATATTACTATATTACTCCCCTTCAGCTTTGATGTATGCGTTCCCGTGCCAGTTAGATCTTATCAGTTTATTTTAATGGCGCTATGGCACCAGAATAAACAATGAGCGTTTCCCAAAGAAACGAGGAACTATTAGGACGGCCTCTCTGGACAAAACAAATAATATACATGAGCTCCAAACATACACAGGCAAGTTAAAGAGGCCGAGTCACATTCCAAGTAGTTTACAAGGCCAGCATGGCCTTTGTTGAATTCACCGCACCACACCACAGCAAGGCACCGCGGAGGCCATGCCTGGCACATAGCAACAGCATCAACTCCTTCTACAGGTAGGTTGTCGTCGTTTCATTCAGGGCGCTTTGGACATCATGGTTATTTCAGCCCCGTGTACTCGATTGTGTGTTCACCTGCTGTGGTGTCTGGGATAGTGCATGTATTTGTTACTAATAAGGCTAGGTTTGGTCAGGAGGCAGCACTGGTCAAATTATTTTAGAACCATCCCGCGGCAGCAGCTTTGTAATCTCGTTTCCAGTAGTGCTTTAGAAGGACCCTGGTTGGTTGGTTGGTTCCTTAGTTTAGGGGCTGCGACAACGCGTTCATGTAGCCCCGTGTACTTTGGGTGTGTGTTACCTGTTTTTAATTCAAGTAAGGACTACAGACGATAATTTCAAGTAGTTCCTACTTTCGCTACCAAATGCTACCGTCCACGACACCTAGCTGCGAACTTTGCTACTACTATATGACATCGCAACCAACACCCGGTGACGAACGTTGGAACTTAAGAGCATTAATGAAACCTAACCTACCAATTTTGGCTTCAAACAAGTGTAGTCAGTGGAATGTTCTTTTTCTTGCCATAAATCTATGACATGAGACCGCCGGCTTCACTTCCCCTCCAAAGGAAGGCATACTGAGGGATTTTTAACGTTCTTAAAGTATTCGACGACTTCAGCCGGGTTTGAACCCACGACCTTGGGCATAGAAGCTCAGCATGCTACCAACTACGCCTCCGAAATCGCCAATAAAAGGACCCTAACCTCCAACTTTGTAAGTTCCATTTGTGATTGTGTATCAGCAACTGACGACTGATACATTCTCATAATATACGCAATTCTAGTCAGAGTTTAGAGACGCCGGGGTGCCGGAATTTTGCGCCAAAGGGCAAGCTGATACGCCCCCCGTTATATTTGAATGATTATTATTACTATTATTATTATGTACCATACGGACTGTTGAGCCCGACAGTGTTGTCAGCATGTCTACCAAAACCAACTGACAGATTTCCCTGACAATTCCCTGATTTTTTCAGGATAAATCAGAAAATTCCCTTAGTAATAGTAGCGGTCATAATAAATATATAAAACAGAGTTTGTACTTAAATAGCATTTCAAAAAGTGCCTCACAAAGTTGAAAAGACAAAAACAGAAAAATATATATTTCTATATTTTGCCAATTCTGAATGTTTCATCCAGAAAAAAAAACTATTGTACTTGCGAGTATTAAAAGTAGTTCGTCAATAGTAATGCTCTCAAATATCATACAGTTCAACATTTGTAAATACAAATACACAGTCTACACATGTAATTTGTGTGCTCTATCTTGCAAGAAATGAGAGCTAACTGATTTAATGTCAGTACGAGCATACATCTACAACAATCATCCCCGGAATATACTTTTCCCCATCAAAATGTAAATGCTTAATTTCCAGTTATTCATGGTTGGACCTTGTAAAATCAAAATTCCCAGAGTGTCATTGAAATATCCTGATAATTCCCAGAGTTTTCCAGGATTTAAAAATTCCCTGAGTATTCCCTGTTTTCCAGGTTTTCCAGAGTAGTAGACACCCTGGTTGTTATTAATTCATTTGAGGGACATCTTGGTCATCAGCCCCGAGTAGTGTGGGTGTGTGTGTTGAACTTGTCTGATAACCTGTGATTCTGTGACGACTGTAGTAGTGTAGCTGTATTAGGGACAAGGATGAGGTAGGTGCCCTGGGACTTGAAATGGGTACTATCCCGGCATTTTCCTGGAGGGAGTAAGGTAAACCCCGGAGAAAACCACACTCATAATAGCTGCACGATTAACGAGCATGGCTAGGCCGCGAGGTGAGTAATAGTAGGTCTAGACTGTTGCGAAACGCTGGCAAGATGGATTGAAAAAAAAATAGACAATTTCAGTTTATTTGAAAATTGAATTAATATGAAATAGTCTTCTTTTTCTTCTACTTTTTTCCCCCAGAACGTCGAAGAAACATACAGTATACATTTAACGGGGAAATAATTGGGGCTTTATTTTTAAAATTCCGAAATCGACACCTGCCTTACATATACGGTGACCACGGGGATCCAGGATAATAAAACAGGTTATAATCTAAGAGATACAATATCCTGACACGTAGGCTACTACAGCTGAGAAATGCATACGTTATTGTATTAATGACTCTGCAAAATACGAATAGAATCCTTCAGAATTCCTGTATACTGCTGGGCACAAGAAAACTAAAATGTTTCTTAGTCCAATAAATGATGTCCTGTGCGCACTTTTACCTCTCATTCTCACTACAGCCTGCTGAACATGCTTTTTTCCACCCAATTTTGGGGGTCTAGAATCATTGTTCTTTAGAGGCCTATTAAGAGTTACATGACCATCTCGTGGTGTAGCGGCTAGCATTCTTGGCTGTCGCCCCGGAGGTCCATGTTTAATTTCCGGCTCTACCTCATGAGGCAAAGTTGAGAAGAGGTGGGTTCGATTCCCATCTCAGTCATTCGAGAAATTGTTTCCCACTCCTACTCCAAAGTGCAGGGATGGTCTTAACCACGGTCGTCTCCTTCTCACAAAAACAGACACCACATTAACACCTAGGTATTCGGGTTTATATGACTACGATGTCCAAGCCCCTCAATTGAATCAACAACAACAAGAGCTGTAATATTTTCTCGCCTAGTGCTACCATCCTCCGCCAAACAGTGGACTTCTTCACATTTTGTAAAGCTTCAGTGATTGGAGACCAAACCCTGTGATGCTGAGTGTTCTTCAGCACGCCGTTTGGATAGTCTAACATCCCAGGACATGGCCCAGCGTCTTATCCTTCCAAAACGACAGAATTATCTCAAATGACAAATCATTTTCGTATCCTAAAATACTGTAACCAGTGGCGTAACTACGGGGGACGATCAGGGGGATCAATCACCCCCAAGAACCAAATAATAAATAATTTGAAATTTGTCGAATTTCTTTAATTCTGGATAAAACTAATCTTCGGATTGATGACATATGCTTGGATTATGTAAAATTATACTTACTAATTTTAAAACATTTATTTTCCCTCGTGTAAAATTTTTAGCGATACCCTAACTGTTCACTTAACTGTTAGTTGCCATTGTGTTAGTACGGTATCCGAGTGTGAGTGTCATTGTGTTAAATTAAACTTCAGTTGAAAACTGTAGTTTATAAAATGTTGGAGAATAGAAAGGTGAGATGATTTTGCGAAGACAACTGTACTTTGTAATTTAATATTAACAAAATAGTTAATTTTCGAGCATTAATTTGCACATTGATGAGAGAAAATACAACGAATCCAACACGAAAACAACATATGGAACATAGGGTTTGAAACTTCGGGATCGTTTATATTTGTTTTCATTGATCATGTCTCATTATGTCCAAGCCCCGTCACCCCGCGCCCAATGCAATTTTGACGCAGCTCATCCTCCTCCACAAGCAAACTCTAGGTTACGCCTCTGACTTTAACCATCTCTAAATGTTACATATACGGTGGTCCAAGATAATTTAAAAAAATAATGAAAATAAATAAATTGATAAATGAATAAATGAAAATAAATAATAATAAAGATAAATAAAAATTAATAAATTATTAAATACATTAAAGAGTACAAAAAAACTCACAAATGTTCTGCAGAAATGACACACAGAAAGCCTATGGAGATTTCAGATGAGTTGAGAAAATCCCGATCTGAAAGAATGAAAAAGTACTGGAAAGAGCGCAAGAACCAAGCAGTACTACCTTCAAAGAAGAAGTGATTGTGGAACGACTCAAGTGGTCCAATGTGACCAATCAAGATTAATAATAATAATAATAATAATAATAATAATAATAATAATAAAGAGTACAAAAATTCAAATATCTCGGAGAATGGATTAGTTGGAATGCTGGGGAACGTAAAGCAACGGAATCCAGGAAAAATAAGCTTGAACTGGCCTTCCAATTAACAAAAGATACATACAATAAAAAGTCCCTTTCATGGGGGTCCACAATTAAACATTACAAGACAGTGATTAAGCCAGAAGCACTGCACGCAGCAGAAACACTAACTATACATTTTAAGGGCCAAAAGGAAAAACTCAAGCTGAAGGAAAGGAAAATTATAAGAAAAAATATAGGACCAAAATTTCAGGATAACAAGATTATATACATTAGCAATGAAACTCTCTACCAGAAAATTGAACAACTCTCAGATACCATGCGAAAAAGGAGGATACATTTTTACGGTCATCTTCTGAGAATGGATTCTAATAGATTAACGAAACAAATCTTTGACTTTTTCCGTAATCGTAAAACAAAACCCAACTGGTTTAAAGAAATTGAAAAAGACCTAGTAGAATTGAAAATGACGGAAACGTCATTACTCGATCGAACAGCCAAATTAATTACTAAAGACGAAAATATAAGGTTTCAAGACAGAGCTACACTAAAATCCAAACCCATTATCTCGGAAGAAGAGAGGAAAAGAAGATCGGAAAGACTGAAGAAGTACTGGGCTCTACGGAAAGAACAGCGTACAGGGAAATGATTGATTCAACGTACCCCAAAGAGGGTGAAACAAAAGAAGAAGAAGAAGAAGAAGAAGAGACATTAAAAACTAAAATGAAAATGAAAATGGAAAAAATAAAAAAAGGTTAACTAAAAATAATAATAATAAAAATAAAAACAAAAATAAATATAAAAATAAAAGTAAAAATTAAAATAAAAATAAAAATTAAACAGGGATATAATCAGAGAGATACAATTCAGATTCTGATGTCGGCTCGATTATCCGCATTAATGGACGCATTCCCTCCTCGACTCAGCAGGTTGAATCGTAGTCCATGAACTCACGTTATACCAACGACTCGTATTGCAGCCTGTTTTTCAATACAAATAACTTTAATTGCTCCCACACCAATCAGCAGACCTACTGCTCACATGCTCCGTCTGACGTTGCAGATTACGGCCATGAGACGAAAGACCAATGTCAACGGCGAGCAATGCACTTTCCCTCCCTGCGATCAAGAGCTATGACTTCCTTCCAACCATTACAAACATAATATTCCAAAGAAAATAACTGGTGTTCTCATTTCCTGCATGGGATAAGACAGCAAATAACTTCTTAGGGAAGCATAACTCAGAATTACGAAGTTTTATCGATGACATGAAGAAACTTTCCAATATGTTAAGTTCAAGTTTTCATTACTAAGGCATCATAGGAATTAAATAGAAACATGAGACAGATCGGTTGTTGAATAACTATTATAACTAGCGGACCCGCACGAGAACTCTCGCATAATGGGTTGTGTGCGCCCCATGAGTACCTACTACCCGCCTGGTTCTAGTGCTATGCGGGCTGTACGCGAAACAGTGCTACCAGGGTATTTCGTCTTGTTTAGGCTATTTGTTTAAAAGCACTTCATAAACAAATATATTTCCGTTGATTCTTCAGAAATGCAAGATTTTTCCTGTACTATTGAGACGATTTGGAAAATTTTGGTACAAACCACACCTTATAACTCCCTCTGGTTTAGGAGCTTGAGTTTTGTGAAACATACACCTTAGATTAAGATTGTTAAAATAATAATTAATTTATATCAGTAATACTATTGAGGTGGTTGTGTAGTGAAATTGTTACGGTCCGTGGGTCAAATAATAAATTAATTACTCAGTGTCACTGAGTGTTTTGTCATTCATATGGACATGTATCTGCAAAGCTTAGACGTTAGTGTTGCATCATTAGTGAGTATTGTGATTACTGTGATTGTTGGTTATGCCTAGACACCAATTCAGGGAACGTGTGCATATCCATAATTCGTATATGAAAAGCAGAAAATCTTGTTCTGAAACGAGACAAAAATTTCGAATTAAGTTTCCAGGAAGACCTGTGCCTAATGCCAGTACAATTAGGATGCTCGCTAAACGATTCAAGGAAACAGGCTCCGTAAATAATAAAAGAGTTGAGAAACATTCTTTCATCAGAAGACGTCAGGTGTGTGTTACAAGAGAGGGACGACATTTTCAGCATCGCCTATGAGCACTGTAAGTACACATAATTGAACATGTTGGGTAAAAGTGTGAAAGTGCGCACTAAGCCACCGGCTGAACCGGGTACGCGCGGCCGCGATCTGCGCTAGTCACAGCCGGCTTAGCTTGCGCGCACACACATAATAACCCTGTATCATGTATTTTGGTTTTGTTTGTTATCTTTCATAAATGCATATATTGAAATTAATCTGCCTTCCGTAATGAATCCAGTAGCTACACAGTCCACTGGAAGGTTGGAAGGTACATCAAGTCATAACAATGATGATTATGCTTTGATTCAACGTAATCTGCATCACTTCTTCGTATTTTACCAAAAATGGTCCGAGAATAACTGTGATAACTCCGTCAAGTCGGAGATTTTAAATATTTGGGGGAATGGATCAGTGAAGACCGCAAGAACAATAAAGCATTTGAAGAAAGGATTCCGAAACTGAATATTGCATACAATCGATGCAGAAAAGTTTAACAGAAGAAATCCAGACACTATAACGCTGTAATCAGGCCCGAGGTCCTCTATGCAGCTGAGACCTTCACCATCAAAGGGGCAAAACTGATACAGAAATTAGAGGTCAAAGAAAGAATTATATTGAGGAAGATCTTAGGCCCAAGGAACATAAATGGAGAAAGGTATCACAGACCCAACTATGATCTATACCTAAAGCAAGAACCTCTAATGGACACAATCATCAAGAGACGCCTCCATTTCTACGGACACCTTGAGAGAATGAAAGAGTCAAGATTGGCCATTGTACTCCACAGAGCCAGCTCCTGCAAGAAAACAACATCACTGTGGTACCAGAAAGTTAAACAAGATCTGCAAACATTTAACATCTCTGAATCCGTTATACAAGACAGGCAAGCTTTCCGGAAAATGATAAAAGAAGACCCACAGATTAAACTTAAGAAAGGGCAGACACCTAATAGGTCAGAAGCAGCTAAACAGCTACAAAGTAAGAAAATTAAGGAGATATGGGCTAGGAAGAAAACACTTAAGAACGTGAAATCAATCCCAAGTCATCAAGCTGAGAATATTTTGCTTAAACTACGTAGTCAATAGTTGGATCATTCGAAGGAAGGAAGGAAGAAAGAAAGAAAGAAAGAAAGAAAGAAAGAAAGAAAGAAAGAATAGGGATAATCGTGTGCCTCAGCTACCTGGTGTGGATCTTAGAGATTATTATACAGGTAATTCATTAGAGGGGCTCGAGACATTTTGGCAATCAGCCTCGTGAACTTAGCTTGTGGCACTGTAGAGACGGTAATAGAGTGTCATAGAACTTTGGACCTCATATATCTACCTGCCTTTACGCTATGAAACCCGTTAACGACGGCTAATGAAAGCTAGTACATAATAACTCCATCCTAAAATGTCGTCCGGTGATTCACAAAATACAGCAGAACCGGGACTAAGAGCACACGAGCGTAGAAATTAGCAAGTTACCAAACCCGTCGTGACTCGAGGCTGCACGCAGTTAGCTCACATCTCGATACAGAAGTGGATCATATTCTCTCCGCAGCTCAAGGTGAAGATTTGCACCATATTGGCACAGGCGAGTCGTCAGAGTTACATTGCCACACGATAAAATAATAAATATAACTTCGCGAGCATTACTTAAACACTGTTTGTACTTATATTGCAACGCTCAGTCTTGTGAGGCAAAACGAGAAAGAGGTTGGTTCGATTCCCACTTCAGCTATCCTGGAAATGGTTTTCCTTGGTTTCTCCCACTTTTACTCCAGCCAAATGCTAACATGGTTCCCAACTTAAGGCCACGATCGCCTCCTTCTCGATTCTCACCTGCATTACAAATATACTCACTACTGCAGATACATTCTTCTTGATCGTCAGCCCTATGTACTTGGGTGTGTTAGATGTGTCTGATAACCTCTATTATTCTTGTGAGTGTAGTTGCTTATGTAATTGCAATTGGGAAGAAGGCTCTTAAGTTAGACCAGACGTTCTCAACCTGGTGCTCGCGAGCACAAGTTCCCCTGGGATCCATTCTTCAATTCAATTTTGTTTCACGAAATTTTATTTTTATTGCAAGTTTTGACAGTCAGAAATGTTATCATTTGGTGAAATAGTATTGTTTAATCTACAGTAACAGTTTTATGAGTAACACGAAAGATGCTGATTCAACTCGACTTACTTCTTGTGCCTATCCGTTCCGGATGTTGGTGACCATCATGTTCTGTCAGTTTTGGATGTTCTGAATAGTTCTTCACTCGTGTGTGAAGTCCATTTTCTGAAGTTTCCAAGCCAAGATGTTCTTCTTCCCCGTCGTCTTTTACCAGGAATCTTTCCTTGAAGAATGTTCTGCAGCAGTTTATACCTGTATCCATTCCTCATTACATGACCTAAATACTGTAGCTTTCTGCATTTTACTGTTTTCAGAACTTCTTTTTCTTTCTTCATTTTGTGTAGAACGTCATTGTTTGTAATTTTATCTGTCCATGGATGGCACTCTAAGCATTCTCCTGTAGAGCCACATCTCAAATGCCTCAAGTCGCTTGCCCATTGTCTCGGTCAAAGTCCAAGTCTCAGCTCCATAGAAAAGAATGGCAAATATATAGCAACGCAGAAATCTTAATTTTGTTTCCATCGAGAAGTAATGGCTCTTAAACACAAAATGCAGCTCTGGATTTCTCGATACCGACTTTAATTTCGCGTGAATTATCCCATTGGTCATTAATGTTGGATACCAAATATATGTGTTTGCTTACTTGTTCAATAGGGCTACCATTAATATTAAGATGGTAGTTTGGTAAGCCTATCTCTTTCTTGCTGATTACCATGAATTTTGTTTTATTCATGTTGATATTTAAACCATAACGCTCACTACTTTCACCGATTCGAGAGACAAGGTGTTGAAGACCATCCAAACTCGACTGTCCACACTTAAATGTATCTTATCTGCATGAGTCATGCAAGCAGTTGCAGCATGCCTGGTGAGCGTTGACTCCCTAGCTATTTCAGCACTTCTGAGGGAGACATAGGAAAGGGAAAGAGAGGAGCATGTTTGTTGCGTTATTGCTATTAACTTAGTATGTTTGATTTAATGGTGATCGGATACTTGGTATGAAATTAGGGTGGTGCTCACAGTCACAAAATGGTTGAGAACGCCTGAGTTAGAGTATAGGTGGAGGCTGAGATAAGAATCTAACCCATGCTCTACTCAGTTGTCCTCACGAGGCTGAGTGGCTCCATTCCAGACGTCAAGCCAGGATTACATTTCTTAGTAAAGCAGGGCTTTAGGAATGGTAGCCAACACCACGAGACTGTCCTGCGATAAGTAATGTCTCCGCCAGTATAAAACACAGTTGAGCATTTGTCACGGGCAAGTCTAATATTCATATTAGTGAGAAATATCACACCAACGCTTTCACCGAAAGATGCTGAAAGCAAGATAAAGAGAACACATTAGCATAGAGAACAATGAAGGTTATTCTTCACTGCCCGTTTATACAGTCAAGGCCTTCAATCAACCAAATCCGTTTGTGAACTATCAATACTGCCAACAGCTAACGAATACATGACCACTTTTCATTCAATAAAGTGACTCCGTGTCTTTTGCGCTTTGGTTGATTTAGTGCACGGAACCACACCTTGAACTGGCTTTATTGGTATGCAGGCTAGACGCGACACAGTTCTGGCAGTGGTTACCATACGGTATATATTATTTCAGTAGTATAGATCCCTCCTGCGGCGCTCACAAGAGACCGATCGTGACAAATTAAAATTCAAATGAAAGAGAATAGACATTAGCAGTGACAAATTGCACTCTAAATTTCATAAATATCTATAATTTATTTAAAAAATGTACGGAGTGTGCGATTTGCAGATACGATTGCTGAAGGAAAATACGCTCCATAATTGGAGTCCACTTCACATTTTGGCCGCTGTGACACCTGTTTCATGTCATTTTAACATTCTGAGGACGTTCCTTTATCATTTTGCATGGATTTCAGAAACAGTAAATCAAAGGAATGAGTACTCAAATCGTATAATTTCATAAATATCGAATAACCGGTGAGTGTTACGATGATCCAATTTTCAGTGTTTGCCTTCTTAAGTTAGGGAACGTAGAACATGGAATTCTAACTGAAATGTAAATAGTGTTCTAGAATAATTTGGTTGAAATAAAAATATAACAACCTTTTTCCTTAAGTCTCTCATTGTGAACCTATTGGGGAAAGTGTGGTTTATGAACATGCGAGATTTCTCGCACAGGTCTGCTAGTCGTCTTATATGTTTAATCGCACTTTTTAAACACATTGTCGATATTTATGAAATCAGAGTGCAATTCGTCACTGTTGTGGGTAATTCTCTGTATTTTGCATGCTCATTTGTTACGATCTGTTAGTTGCTCGACTGGCTGCTCGACGTGGTGCAGCGGTAACAATTTGGCCTGCGGTGCCCAAGGAACTAATCCTGGCGCAGTCAGTTGGCATTTGAGGGTGCACAAATGCGAGGGAGCCGTGTCAGTAGATTTAGTGGCACGTTTAAGATCCCCTTCGGGGCAAAATTCCGGCACCCCAGCGTCTCTAAAACATCAATAGGTAAGAGGGATATAAAACCAATAACATTATTATAGGTTACGTGTGAGCACCCCATGTGCATATACCACCCAACCGGCTTTCTGTTATGTGGGCTAGATGCGACACAGCTCTGACAGGGGCTATCGTCTTGTTTATTTATTTATTAATTAATTTATTTATTTATTTATTTATTTATTTATTTATTTATTTATTTAAACGCAATTCATAAACAAATACATATAAAATATTTCCCTTGACTTTTCACGAAATGCAAGATTTTTCCTGTTGAGACAATTTGGAAGATTTTGGTACAAACTGCACCATCGAACTTCCTCTGGCGCAAGATCTTGAGTTCTGTGAAACATACACCTTAGCTGATATATTGGCTTTCACAGCCAAGGAATTAAAACTCAGCAATTTTTAGTTTTAATACACCTTAGCGTTTTATATAAGATGATAATATAATATAATATCGTATGGCTTCGGGTGCCAGGTGCAAGCTTTGTTATTTGACACCCAGAGGGTAGCTTGCATGTCAAATTTCGTTGTTTCTTGAAGCACTATGAAAGTCAAGGTGGTGATATCTAAGCTCTTTGAACAATAACGTGCTTTCTAGTAGAGAAATGGGGAACTTTGTGTTCGCGGAAACTCCCGAGATTAATTTTGCCATTATGAACACGGCCTACTGAATTCAAATGGGTCCTTTGACATGCCAACATCGTATGACATGCGTGTCGTACTTTTGCTTCCTTTCAAAAATCACTTACCACGGCCAGGAGCGAACGTGCAAGCTTGGGGTTAGTAGACCGACACGTTAACCACTCACCCACCGTGGCAAGCTATATATGATGATGATGATGATTATCGTACACTAAGTTTAAATGTGTAAAATATAAGTTTATTATTTGGGGTAGTTTTACAGTGGCTGGTTGGTGTCACTGAATCGCGTGTGTAGTTCACGGGTTAACATTCTAGGATTGTATTCTACTGAGCGGGTGAATCAGATAGTGTGTTTGGTCTATTGGCCGGGAGCCTGATCACAAACCTGACCTGATCGAACGAACACAGCACAGAACAGCACAGCAGCAGCTGGCCAATTTATAAAAGTACTCACGGCTGCATGGCCACACTCGCCGTCGCCTCTCGTCTGGCAACCTGCCATGTCGCATTTTTAAGGTTAATGAACTTCGATGCCCACACCATTACACAGTGGGCCCATTATTTACGCAACATTTTCCATTAAATAAAAAAATATATATAAGGATAATCCGAGACTATAATGCCAGCAGTCGGTTGGTCACGTACGGGCTCAGTGCGGCAAGACTTAACTACTGTACACAACCACCGCAATGATTTGTACACGGAGTTGTTCCTGCTGCTAGCATTATTGTAGTCGTCAGGGCTACCACTATCAGTTGTAACTCTTCAGTCGGTCAACACAATCACTGAAATGTGTGAAAAATAACCTGAAATAAATTACATGTGATCAAGATTTATGCATATGGTTACGGACTAATGAAGAAGAAAACTAAGGGATGGCATGTTTCGCTCGTCAAGCCAGGGGCGTATATAAGGGGGGGGGGGGGGCCTCCCCTACCCCCAGAAATAAAGCCAAGCTTTGGTAAGAGCATAAAATAATTGTAAATTTGGTTGTACCCTAAACTTAACTTATTGGCCAAGTTATAAACAATATTAAGATTGAAATTGAAACCTCCGTGGCTTAGGCGGCAGCACGCCGGCCTCTCACCGCTGGGTCCGTGGTTCAAATCCCGGTCACGCCATGTGAGATCTGTGCTGGACAAAACGGAGGCAGACAGGTTTTTCTTCGGGTACTCCGGTTTTCACCTGTCAAAGATTTCATTCCAGCAACACTCTCCACTATCATTTCATTTCATCTGTCATTCATTTAATCATTGCCCCAGAGGAGTGCGTCAGGCCTCGGCAGCCGGCACAGTTCATATCCTCGCCGCTAGATGGGGGCTTCATTCATTCCATTCCTGACCCGGTCGGAGACTGGAAGCAGGCTGTGGATTTTTTTCATTAGATTGAAATTATACTAACTCGTGGTGTAGTGGCTAGCATTCTTGGCTGCCGCCCCGGAGGTCCGAATTCGATTCCCGGCTATGCCAATAAATTTTAATTCTAGTCTGAGGGCTGGAACGGGGTACACTCAGCCTTGTGAGGCAAAACTGTGAATTCCAAAGTACGGTAGCCTACTTTCGAGAAATCAATTATCAACTTGTAAAATAAAACTGTTTACCTTTCTACTTAGCAAATTGACAAATATTTAGATATCACCATTCATACTCCATAGATCATAATAGAAAATTCATTAAGTATAACAATTTATTTGTGTGTTGTGTTGTATATTACAACTTTTTTGTATTGCGAGTAATAACTAAATTTTAGGCTATATAAACTTTGAATCTTATCTAAAATAATTACACAAAGTTATATGCTCTAAGATATTGGTTGATAATTCTGGGTATTTCGCGGTGACAAAACCCTGAGAATACTCACAATTTTCCAGGATAGTCAGCCCCCCCCCCCCCCGAAAAATTGTATACACGACCCTGCGTCAAGCGAGCATCATCAGATCCAAATAAGCAAGACAAATAGCTCTACAAAACACAATCAGACCTCCAGTGACACCCACTGACAGTCTCTGCCCTCCAAAAACAAAATACAAGAAAACCCCGACAGAAAACTTAGTAAGTGTGATTTCTTCATTTAGAGTATGGCTTTTAGTGCGGGGAGTGTGCGAGGACATGTTTGGCTCGCCAGAGTTTGTAGCTGCTTCTATGCGAACACCCATGGGGTGAGCTACAGGTATCATGGTAATATTATTAACTTACTGATAAATATTAAGGCAATTAAGCACCCCAAAAAATAACGATTTACTTTAATGTCTCAAAACTTAGAAATGACTATCCCATCAACAAAAACAGTCTTCCTCCCCCAAACTAATTTAAATGAAAATCCACAGCCTGCTTCCAGTCTCCGACCGGGTCAGGGAATAGAATGAATGAAGTCCCGATCTAGCGGCGAGGATATGAACTGTGCCGGCTGCCGAAGCCAGTCGCACTCCTCTGGGGAAATGATTAGATGAATGACAGATGAAGTGAAATGATGGTGGAGAGCGTTGCTGGAATGAAATGTTGACAGGGAAAACCGGAGTACCCGGAGAAAAACCTGTCTGCCTCCATTTTGTCCAGCACAGATCTCACAAGGAGTGACCGGGATTCGAACCACGGACCCAGCGGTGAGAGGCCGGCGTGCTGCCGCCTAAGCCACGGAGGCTTCAATTAAATAGATAATTAAATAAAAATAAATAAATATTTGGTGAGCCATTGAGCTATGGTTAATTTACAGGTATAGTGTACCACGAGTAGAAAATGGCTGCGGAACACAGCGTCTAATATCTCTCTTAGCTCTATATAGTTTTCAAGTCCCAGGCCCTCAGTCTTCCGCCTCTGTTTAAAAACAATCATGGCTAACGTTGTAAAACAATGGAACAGCAAGTTTTTTTTTTAAATACCCCGAAATGCCAGGCCACCTGGTGCCTGCAGTACGATAATGTTACAAAGAATTGCCTATGCACGGCTACGCTGTGGAGTAGGGAAAGCAAGGCAAACTGATTCAGAATCTGCATCCTCGACGGATAGCCCCGTAAAGGAAGGCAACCCACACACCACTGGAAATGCTGGCGATGATGGTAGCGTATGCGCGGATTAACAAAATTCTATCCGTATCCGCTCAACTGTTATCCGCCCCGCATCCGCACAACTGTTATCCGCCCCGCATCCTCACGACATTTTACCGCATTCCCAAGTTTGTTATCCGAATCTACTGGCATTACAATAATACTTTTAATTAGATGAGCATACATTACTAAAGCAATATATTCAGACATTTGAGAAAAAGGTCGTTCCCTTAGGCTTTGTATGTCATGTGCCATGTTGAAAATGAATGTTATACAGCCAGAATTGCAACCCTTTCCTGTTAGGAATGAGAATTATGCTTAATGAGAGCGGCTTCGGTGGCGTAGTTGGTAGCATGCTGAGAGCTTCTACGCCCAAGATCGCGGGTTCAAACCCGGCCGAAGTCGTCGGAATTTTTAAGAGCGTTAAAAATCCCTGAGTATGCCTTCCTTCGGAGGGGAAGGAAAGCCGGTGGTCATAGATTTATGTCATGGAAAAGAACCTTGCACTAACTATACTTGTGGAAGCTAAAATGTGTAAGTTAGCTTGATAACGCTATATTAGTTCCAACATTCGCCGCCAGGTGCTGACTGCGATGCCATTTAGTTGCCACGCCCGCAGCTAAGTGTCGTGGACGGTAGCATTTGGCAGCAAAAGTAGGAGCTACTTGAAAAAATTAATCGTCTGCAGTTCTTCTACCTGAATCACAGATAACACACACTAATACAGCCATCACAATTAACACCGGTTATCAGACAAATTCTACACACACCCAAAGTACACGGAGCTACATGACCGCGTTGTCGCAACCCCTAAACTAAGGAACCAACCAACCAACCAACCAACCTATGCTTAATGACATAATTTGAATAAGATTAGCTTAAATCATCTTACATTAGTCGTGAAAAAAAAAACATAACTGAAAAATATCTTATGCCATAAACATCCAGTTTCTAATAAGTTAATGGTATTAAACAAGTTCGGATTGTATTCTAAAAACTATACGCAAATTTTCTCCTAACATTATCCGCAGCTTATCCGCTATCCGCACAGCCATTCAAACTATATCCGCATGGCGAATCCGCATCCGCGCGGGGCTTTAGCTAAAGAAGCTATAATGTACACGAGTCAGTCGTAAGATGCCAGTACTGGACCAAGGAAATCCTTTCAAATCACAATAAAGGGTGTTAAATAGAGATGTGTAACTACCCCTACTTGATTCCTTACAGTGGTTGGAATGATATTTTATCTTGTCGAAAGAGTTGTTGTTGATTCTTTCAAAGCCTTTGCGGCATCGTGGTCATGAAGCCCCATGTGTGTAGAATTTGTTTGATAACCTGTGTCACTGTGATGTCTGTACTAGCGTGTGTATTTGTAATTGGATAGGATTTGGGTAGGAAGCGGCCGCGGCCTTATTTGCCACGGAAGACCAATTCAGTTTTACCTCACGAGGCTGAGTGTAACCCGTTCCATCCTCAGACCAGAATTAAATTTCTTGGCAGAGCTGGGAACAAAACCCGGGCCTCCGCAGTGACGGCCAAGAATGCTAGTCACTACGCAACGAGGCGGTGCAACTAGTCGAAGAATAGTGTACAGGCTGCGAGCAAAGAATAATTACATCGACAGCTTCTGTTAAAGGACTCCAGTACGCAGACGAGAATGTAGAGGACCTACAGACTATCTCCTACTCTGAAGCGTAACCTTGAGCGGTCACTCGCATACCAAGGCTTCCAAGGATGCTCGAAGTTCGGAGATGGACGGTTCATATTCGGGTGCTGACAGCGGTTTTCCCCTCCCTCCAAGGAAACAGTACCTTAGTTCAAGTCCCAGGACACCTACTCCAACCCTAGTCCCTAATAATTACAGTTACACACACTATTCGAGTTACTACAGAAACACACGTTATCAGACAAATTCAACACGCATTATTCCACACTTCTAGCTCCTCAATCAGATTTTGTAGAACATCGAGCATTTTCCTTACTTCGACTGCACCTCTCGAGAATTGTAAACATACTTAAGGTCGCAGAGCAAACGTCAAGAGACCACCCCATAGCAGTATAAAATTCAAAGAACTGATGTACTCATTTACGGCTGGATTACCACTTTGATCACCTGCTATTATCTGGCATTGTTCAGGAATGACGCGAAGGCCACCCAGGAACATGTTTACCACCTTTCCCGGCAGAAGGCACGCCTCAACATTAAGACTTCTAGACTCATAAACCTTGTCTATAGCACATACAGTATAATACGGTAGTCTATTTCTCTAACAAAGGGAAACATGAATTCTACACTACGTTTAACTTCACCAAATACAGTAAAATGCCTTTGGAAATTAATGTTTTTAAAAAAGTAGGCCACAGAATGAACACCTTTGTTTTCACTTTGCATCAATACATTATATTATTATTACTGTACTTACATTCGACAACGAAATCGCTTCTCGCGACGACCACGCAACCTTAGTTTACTTTTTGGACATGGCGGAAAGAAATCGCAGACATACGCTATACAGCATTAGGATTAATTCACCATCATCATCTTTATCTTTAACTGGCTGCGAGGCTCAGCGGTAACGTTCTCGCCCACTGTGCACAAGGTTGCAGGATCGAATCCTGGCGCAGTCAGTTGGCATTTGAGTGTGCACAAATGCGAGGCAAGTTAAAGATCCCCTTCGGGGTAAAATTCCGGCACCTCGGCGTCTCTAAAAGTCGCAGTTGTTAAAAGAGACGTAAACCAATAACAGTATTATTATTATTAGTAGTAGTATTATTGGGGCAGAAGACCTCGTAGTTCCGCCCCTTAAAACAACAATAACTATTATTAGACTATTATTATTATTATTATTATTATTATTCAACATATCACTAACCCTTAATGATACCGTTTCTACGGGGTCGGAGAGGTGTTAAGATGAATAACTATAGGGCAAAATAATTTTTAATGGCAGGGATGCCCATCCTGACGCCAGTCTCATCAGAGGAGATAATAAAAGATGATTTGAATGAAGATTGATGGAATTGGAGGAAGAGTCGGCAGGAAGCGGCCATATTGTATTAAAAGTTATCGTCCCGGCATTCGCCTGGAGTAGAAGTGGGAGACCACGGAAAACTAATTCTAGGATCGCTGAAGTTGGAATCAAACCGTCTTCTTCCCCGTTCTGCATTACGAAGCTGAATGTATCTCGTTCCAGCCCTCAGACCAAAATTAAACCTTGTCAGAGCCGGGAATCAAACCACCCGTACCTCATGGGTGACAACCAAGAATACTAATCACTGTGCGACGACTTGGACGAGTAGAAATACAAAAGGAATTACATCCTTGAGGGCACCGACACTCCAGGAACGACTGAAAGCAACCATGTTCCTGGAGCTCATTCTTATGTCCGTATCACATGACACTCGCTGATAAGCAAGCTGTTGTGATAGCTGGTACAAAATCCTGTATGATTCTGTTCATCTTCGTCAGTACAACTGCGTTTATGTTGTTTTGTGAAATAGGACTTCTTATTCTACAGTAATGGTCTGTTTGCCATCTCTTGATGAATGCAGTACATTTGCATTTGTCTGTTGGCACAGGCTAGAGTAAAATGTGGCTTTTCACCGATGTCTCAGTCTCACTCATGGCTGTGATTATATGGAAGCTACTGCGGTATGGGTGGTGCTTAGTAATGACATTCAGGACACAGTGCTGTGGAAGGTTCTACTCATAGGGTTAGTACTGCTGTTCTGACTCAGTGAGGAAAGGAATGGCAAACTACCTCACTCCTCATCTTGCCTAGTACGCCTCAATATAGCACTGCCTTGGGTTTTTGTGGGTACCTACCCACATAACCTAACAGCGGTACTTTTTGAGGATCCAACCAGCCTTCGTGCTGATTACCTAACAGACAGAATCTACAGTAAAAATAATTGGACATCCCTGTTTTATGCGTAAGGAGAAAGATGCCGATTCGACTCGATTGTCCACACGTAAATGTACTGAGAGGAATGCGGATCGCGGACGATTAGGATTAATGTGGGGGGTTTCCCGGGCCGTGCGTAGTAACAGAACCAAATACATTTGGACCCGAGCATTTACAAGAATCATGAAAGCAGTTGCAGCATGCCTGGTAAGCGGTGAATCCCTATCTATTTCAGCACTTCTAGGGGAGAGAGAGATAGGAAAGGGAAGAAGAGGAGCATTATTATTATTATTATTATTATTATTATTATTATTATTATTATTATATTCGATTTAATGGTGCTCGGGTACTTGGTATGGCATAAGGGAGGTGCTCACAGTCTCTAAAAGGTTGAGAACGCCTAGACTAGAAGAAGTATTGGGCAAAAATAGGAAGAGGGGAATTAAAAGACGGAGAAAAATGCACTAAACCCTTCAAGAATAAGGGTCGAAGGACTTTGAAGGAAGGGCAGTAAAGACACAGAAAAGGAAGAAGGAAGAGAATCCGCCCTCAATGAAAAAATAAAATAAAAACGCAAACTGACCCAGCTTAGACATTTCTTTGGGGTTACGAACTTCCGAACTCTAGGGCATGGTAGGGTTACTTACACCCCCTTCAGTGGGCAGGAAATATCTTGAAAATATAATTGGTGACCTGAACACTAAAAAAAAAAGATACCGAGAAAAGAAAAGACAAGGTCCAATTACAAGAAAATGAAAAATATCCCAGGCTTCGGAAACCCTAATAACATCGGGATCGGAGAAAACAAGGGAGATTTAAGAGTGTTCTGCAGGACAGGTGAAAGAGAGAGCCGGTGGTCGCCAACCCAAGTTACACAAGTTATGAACGTCCATCTGGGGGATAAGGACCCCACCACGCAGCCAAGGCCGAAAAGAAGTTGTTATATCCTTGTTTTGTCTATTTTGGGAATAATTTGTTCCCGAGAAGTTCTGCAACGTTCTTGCCTCGGCTGTGTGATGAGTTGCGGTCCTCTTAGGCGGGGAAAAACGAAGTGATACCAATCGAAATACTGTACAAACTCAACTGAGAAGTATAGATAGCTTTGAAGCAACTTTCAGTGTTGCCATACTGACATTTGATATTGCAACTTCTCAGTTGGTCAACACAATATAATCCCAATAACTGAGACATGAAAAAGAAAAAAAAAAAGACATGTGATACTATATACTATAGCAACCCGCCCCAGCTTCGCCCAGTATGTGTGACGGTTTATCCAGCGTAAGCTTAAAAAGCGCACGGAAGGCAGGTCCCAGACGCGATTCAGAAAAGCTGAGGTGAACTGCGAAACTCCAACTCACATATACTCTTCTCTCAAATATTAACTCGACAAGACTTGACAGTTTGATGTTGGCCGAAGCTGGGGCGATAGGCTCGCTAGTCAACTCGCTCCAAAGCTAGTAATTTAAATTTTCACTGAATGGAGATTGTTGGAAGAAATGAAAACTTAAGAACACTTATAGTGGGCGATGAATTATGGATAGAGATATGCTGTCGCGGACATTTTTACAGAACTTTTCATGCTGAACAATTCTTACACTCATAGTATATAGATATTTTTAACGGTTTACCCAGCGTAAGCTTAAAAGGCGCACGGACGGCAGGTTTGTTCTTCGACTCGATTCACTGAAATCGTAACTGCTCGACTTCCTTTGGTCATAAATGAATGTTTTTCTACAGAAACCTTCCTCGAGAAATCCTTTACAGAATGGTGAAAATCGCATCAAAATCCATCGACTGGTTCTCGAGATTACCCGTTACATCCAAGAATCAGGGACTTTGTTTTATACTATGTAGAGATTTGTTATGGACTACAGAGCAGTTTGTAGACATTCGACAATTCAGATAAGTCACCATATCAGATGTTCTAATCTACTGGGTAGGCTGTAGGCGTTCGAAGAGCTGCGCCGTGCTTCTCCGAGTGAACAAGCCCGCAACACTTTACAGTACCTCAAACTGGAGGAATACATTGAGCGTCTGGCAAGCACGAATAATCTATTTTTTTATAATATCCATACGCAGTTCCACTGATTTCTTTTTTGAATAATAACACAAATAATAATTAACCAAACAAATCTTTGATTTCTTACGTAACCTCAAAACAAAACCCACATGGTTTAAAGAAACTGAAAAAGATCTAGTAGAATAATAAATTACGGAAAATTCACTACCTATTGAAAAGCTAAAATACTAAAGACAAATCTACATGAAATCCAAACCCATCATCTCGGACGGAGAGAGGAAAAGAAGAACAGAAAAAACGAAAATATACTGGGCACTAAGGAAAGGACAGCACAAAGAGAGTGATCGATTCAACGTACCCAATTGTTGACCACGAGTCGGATGTTGATATGTTATGCGATAAAACAATGTATAAAGTCATCCGTGGTTGAATGAACCCGTGATTTCCTAACGTTGGGCTTGAGATATTCTTTCCCTCACCCGTACCAACTTCCACATTGTATTTTCTAAATGCTTCACACTACCCTTTTTTTTTTTCGATATAAGGAGTCGCAGAACTCCAAATGTCAATTACCGGTATTATTATTATTCTTTTGTTTCACCCCAACAAGTAACTTACCCCTACGTTTACCGGAATGAATCTTGATTTCACTGCGTTCCATCCCTCAGACCAGAATCAAATTTCTTGGTAGAGCTGGGAATCAAAACCGGATCTGCCCGGTGACAGCCAAGAATGCAAGTGGCTACGCTACGAGGCGAACAAAAGGAAACCAATAATATTTTCAACATCACTATAATTATCGCCTAAGTAAAAAAAAGAGTAACTAGAAAGGTCGCCAATCTCTTTTTCTTAAATTTAGTTGCCAAATTGACCTTACAAACCCACTAGATTTAGTGTATAGCCGTTAAAATTGGCAAAATTGGCTCCTGATTGAAAACCGAACTTAAAAATCAACTACTGCAGTTTTCTCTCTCTTCACAATTAAGCAAGTTTAGTTATAAATAATACGGACAGTTTGCAGGCAGCGCAAGTTGCAATTATTTTGTACTGGTAAAATAAATTACTGTCAGAAATCATGAGATGTTGAAATTTATTTTCTAAATGTTTATTTAGGAAGAAAAAATACCGTACCTAGCAGACATGAGAAATCAGTAAGTAATTTCTACAGCAATATTCGGATGATGTGCATATTCTGTATTCAATATGTAACAAGATTCTCACAGCTAGGGTTGGAGGGGAGAGTACTTGACGTAGTTTCACACGAAGTGGAATGTTCGATTAATAGATCATAACACCGTGTACTGCATTACGGTCCTGATTCACTCCTGAACTAATTAGATTGGCACGCGAACCTGAACTATTTAAAGGACCCGTAGGAGCGACAGTAGAAATGAGTCTGAGGAAATGCAGCCTTTCAACACACGATCACCTGACAGCACTTACGTGTTATCACTTATCAGCTCAAAAGAATGCGGTGACGATTGAAGAATATGTTATCACAAGTGCAAGGAGGCCGACCATAATCCACACTCTGTACTCTTATGCAACTCCACAGGATTGCTCAAAACATTTTTCATGCAATGCAGGGATACAGGAAAAGGAATTAAACCCTTGTCACAACTAATATTCCATTTTGTAAATTGAATATAATCTTTCATATTAAACTGTATACACACAATTCCTGCATAGAATGATTAAAACTGTAAATTTTACAGAACATCATGATTCATGGTCTGGGTAACTGCAGTCATGCCCTAATAAGTGGTCCTGACATTCAGGATACCAGGAGTGGGCATCTTTGAGATATTCAGATTCGTAGCCCTCCTTATGCTCAGGCGGCTAGGATTGCCAAACTCAGGGTTTGTTCCCTGAACCGTCAGATGTAGAAATAATGCGGCTCTGTGTAAGTAAGGCTTCACTTATACTTTCTAGACCTGCTAACAACTTTTTGAGCTAGCTTCGAGCCTATGGGAGTGACGTATCCCCATTCCCAACTGACAGAAAAGGGACTACTTGGGAACGAACTAACAGCAGAACTGGTATTCGTTGACATGATATTAATATGGGGGAGAGTAATGGAAGGAAGAAAGTAGAACTAGCTGAGTCAGCAAGTAGTATCGGACTGGATACCGGTACTCTCAGGACAGTGGAGTTCATATATAAGGAATATAGAGAGGAGGAAGTAGGAGATTACAAGGTGTACCTGTCAGGTATAAAACAAGGCAGGGCAAAATTAGGAGTAGGGCTCTATGACGAGAGAACCATATAACATTACATAGTTTCTGTAAGGTACATAAATGGATAATTGATGGTGATAGATTTGCAAATCTCAGGGATTCGTGTCAGGAATTTTTCATTTTTGTAATAAGCTCCATATGACGGGTCGAAGCAGGATGATGAAGATATACTTCATGGGGCACTGAGTGATGTGATAGTGACAGTTAACAATGAAGATAGTGTAGTGATGATGGGGAATATCTATGCTACGACAGGAAATAGGACTGAGGGGTGTGAGAGGGTAATGGGTAAGTGGAGATGAGGATAGGGGAGCGAACACCAATGGCAAATGTTTACTGGATTTCTGTACTGACATGGGATTAGCTGTTGCAAACTCTTTCTAGAAGGATGCGGAGTTTCACAGATACAGATGAGAGTAAGAGGATCCAGGTCATTAATAGACTATATCACAGACTTTCAATTTAGGAAATTCATCAGGAAGTTTTGGATATGTGATGACTTTTGTTAAGTTTTGGATATTTGATGACTTTTGTTTTGATGACACAGATCATAAACTGATCTGCTGTGAATAGAGCATTGTTAGACCTAGTCTGTTTGCAGACAGATTAGGGTTGAAAATCTCCAAGGGCAGGAACTGAGGCAGAAATACATGGAAATCATTGGTGAAAAAGTACACGATAAAGTAGGGGAATGCGTAGCCCAGTCGGTAGATGCACTGAGCTTCTAACTGAAAGGAAATGGGTTCGATTCCCACCCAGATAGTGGATTTTAGAAACCAAACTGCCACTTTCACTAACGCAAATGGCCCTGGGATTCACTCGGCTTAAAACAGAAATGAGTACCAGGGTAATTCCTAGGAGCAAAGGCGGCCACTGGGCCCCAACTCATCTCATGCCACTGTCGATGTCACTGCTTCAAGGGCCTCTGTGGCCTATCAAGGAGATAGCTTTCCTTTTTATATGATAAAGAAACGTAGGGCATTGAAACGAAGTGGTCGGGATACAGGGATGCAGTACTAAAAGACTTGGGATACAGTCTGTAATGACAGGAAAAAGCGCACATCCTGGTGGATTGGCATAATGAAGTCAACTTGTAAAGGTAAAAGAGAAGACTTACCAAGAATGGCTCCAAATAAAGAATCTGACAGAGAGCTTTATCTAGTAGGGAAAAAATAAAATAGATTCAAACAAAATAAAATCGAAGAAGGGAAATCATGGGTGGAATTTTAAGATAAACTGAAAACAATACTGTAGGTTAGGCGGCAAGAAAGTCTATTTGGAGCATTATAAAGAATCTTCGAATATTAAGGGAAAAAGAAAGTAAGTAAAGTAAGTAAGTTTTAGATACGTACGTGCCACACATTTTATTTTTCTAGTAATTAGGTGTTAGTTTACAAGTGCAGTTTTTAAGGTTGAATACTGTATAATGATCTACAATTTTTGTATCCGAAGCATATTTTTTTCCAAAAATTAAATTTGAAGAAAATCAAGTTTTGGATATGTTATACCCTACTTTATTGTATTTTTCTAAATATCGTTTAGAGGCTCAAACGATTATATAGCTGTAAAGAGAATTGGATAGTGTTTACATAACATTCGTATCGTATTTTAGGTGATAATCGAAGGGGCGCTATCTTTTACAGTACTAGATGTAAATTTAAATGGTTAGAGGCAGATGACATAACAGTTTCGTCCCTTAAAACAACAATAACTATCTAAAGTTAAACAGACTCCTTTTAGCTGGCGTTGTCATGGTTACAACCACTTTAGTTAGTTAGTTAGTTAGTAATTGTTGTTGTTGTTTCAAGGGGCGGAACAGCGAGGTCATCTGTCCCTTACAACCAACTTTGCCTTCATCTGTATCCCATACATGGGGCGGTATGAATCAAACACTTTGGAAACAGTTGATTCCATGCCTTGACGCACGATTTTTCTGAGGCTCAAAATGAACCATGCATTGTCCTTATACGATGATATTACGCCTATTAACGTGACCCCTTCTAATGAGTGGTACGGTGAAATTTATATACGTACAATAGATGTTTGGTACCTTGCAGTGATGGACACCCGTACCAAATATTACGTTGGTCCACCCAGCCGTTCTCTCATTATAAGCGTACGTACGAACAGACAGACAGACAGACAGGCAGACAGATGAAAAGGAAATATGTCTGCGCACACTCGTCATAAAACAGTCTAAAGCCCATAAATAACGCAAAACTCCGTAGATCTTAAAAAAACAGACAAACGTTCACATATTTAGAGCCTATACCCACAATATCCATTCATAACAGCAACTTCGATTGATCGATAGATATGTCAAGTCATTGTACATGAGTTTCGTTGTGAATGAAAGGTAAACTTTGAACAGCCAAAAGTTTCTTAAAATTCGGGTCATTTGGAGAATTAGAACGTGCAACAATATTTAGTATCTTCAACTGACCAAAACAGCTTACATAAACTAGTTTACAGGTATTCGAGCATTTTTAACACCGTTCAATAAAGATCAATATTACTTTAATAATTGACGTACAGACTGAAAACACCGAAGCTTGTTCTTTAAAATCCCTAAATTCTTGAAACATGCATCACTAATAATAATTGACGCACAGGCTGAAAACACCAAATCTGTTCCTAAAAATCCCTAAAACCTTAAACCTACCAAAAATATACTGACATCAAGCATCGAAATCATGAAAGACCATTCAATATAACGAATTTTCACCAAAATATGCAGCGTAAAAGTCAGGTCTCTAACCAACCATAACAAGACTAAAAAATATCATATTCTTTCAAATCTAAAAAAATATTTCCTAGAGATATTCGTAGGGAAGAAAATAATTAAAATGGGAGCCACAGGTAGTGACCTAGCGTAGGTCACCGTGCACCTGCCAGTCCATTCCGTCAAATACCTAGACTACCCCTTCCACCGGAGGGGGAGCTGCTGGTGACCCCACGTTATATGTGTCTGAGAGAGAGAGCTCCGACCTGGAAAAGGTATTCGTTCTGTCTGGTATCTTGAAACACGTAACATAGTTGTTGTAAAAGTGAATGTACAGGTGTTTATGTAGGTGAAGGCAAAAGGATGGCGGGAGCATTTATTAAGTAAACTTACCTTATCCTTCGCAAATCACCAAATTATCCTTTCTCTTCGAGTGCGACGTGACAGTTACATCTCAATAGTATCCAACGAGCAAGCACATACTTTTAAAAATCAGTCACAAGGATAGTTACTGGAAGTACAAGTGAGAATATATTTTAAAGCGGGTAACTTCAAATAACACCGTACTTAAAGTAGAACACTATTTATCAGTTCTCACAGGAAAAAAAAAAATAACACAGTGTAAAATGATATAACTTGAAGGCCTGCATTTCTCAACCTCAAGTTATTAATTTACTAGAATCCAGTTGATTTCTGCTAACCAGGTGTTCTGATTGCTAACAATTACACACACGATGCGAAAGTCTGCGCGACAGACACTGTGACAGTCGTACGTACGCACACTACTCTAACATCCACAACACTGATAATCCAGATCCGGACTAGTCGACGTCAAAACGCGAACTTCACACCAGTTTCACGATTGCACTTGCTAGCAGCTCAAGCCTTGCCTTGCCTTGGCTACGTCACTACCCGGCTTCACCGGCCGCGCACACGCGAAACTACATTTGGCGTAACTTTATGATTCAGTACTGTCGTATTGTACATTGCGACGAGTAGACGAGCGGCGCTTTCAGTCCACGAGACGTCGCATCAACTGGAAGCATGTGCCGGGATGAGCACGACAGATAACACAAGTGAAAGGGGAGAGAGTCAGCTGCTCCGCGAACTTAAAGCGCCGCCAAGAGCCGGGCCGGTGATCAAAGCTAGTCCTGTCACCTTGTGAAGGTTGCATTGCGTCCAGGCAAGTCGCTGGCTCGTTAAGCAACGTTGCCTACCCTTGCCTGTACCCTTGCTTTCCATCACGATGTTTTATCTTATCCGCCGATCCAAAAACATCACCTCGGAAGGTAAAAATATTTAAACAAACAAATCACTGGATAACTGGGAGGATTAATAACAGTATTATTTATAGGATATACCCACAGCTGCAAGGGCACGGGATTGATCTCAGTTATTGTTTTTGATTAATTTATGGGCGTGAGTGATACATAACTAGGCTTGCCATACGTCTCGGTTTGACCGGGACAGTCCCGGTATTTTTCTCTTGTCCCGGTGTCCCGCCCGGTTTTATCAATGTCCCGGAAATCGGTTGTAACATGTAAAAAGTAATGAATATATGTGTTTAAATAATCTTTTATAAATCGGTTACTTTTCAACAATCAACATCGTGACTATCGCGCACAAAAAAGGTTTTTTTGTAATTGTTTTTGGTGTTAGACAAAAAGTTGTAGTTTTTTTAAATAATAAGACTTAGTAATTGTTCAATTAAACAATTTTATGAAGTATTTTAAATTGTACTTTATTTTTCTAGATGGTAGACCAGAAAAAATTATCATTAAAAAGGAAAAATTATCTCTTTTTATGTAGCAAAAATTCCTTTTTTTAATTTTTAAAAGGTGTGTAGAACTAACAATTTAGGGTGCCAGATTCCCCCTCCTGTCACTTGCGAGGCTTAAAAAAGGCTTAAAACCCACCATTATGCTTCTAATTTAAAAAAAATTACAAATCCCCCGGGAAGGCCATCTCATATTAATGTGTCCCGGTTTGACTCACCAATAATATGGCAAGCCTATACATAACCCAACCATCTCCTTTATTTAACATCGCGATTGTTACTTATGACGAATTATCATTATCAACCAAGAGTCTCTGTATGCGCGTGAAAAGTTGATATCCTTGAATGGAAGTTCAGTGAAAGACTGATACTTGAAGAAGACTTGAAATTAACATCATATTCAAAATTATTGTTGTTGTTGATTGCATTAGGGGATTTTGCGACATCATGGTCATGTAGCCCCGTGTACTTGTGTGTGATTTATTTGATAACCAGTGTTATTGTGACGTCTGTATTAGTGTGTGTATTTGTAATTCAGATGTGGATTGAGAAGGAGGCGGCCGTGCATTAAGTTAGGAACCATCCCGGTATTTGCCTGGAGTAGAAGTGGAGAACCACGGAAAACCATTTCCAAGATGGCTAAGATGGAAATCGATTCCACCTTCAGTATTGCCTCATGAGGCTGAGTGTACCTCGTTCCAGACCCCAGGCCAGAATTAAATTTCTTGGCAGAGCCGGCAATCGAACTCGGACCTCCAGGACGGCAGCCAAGAATGTTAGTCGCTACACCACGAGGTGGTCCATATTCTAAAAGGGACCTTCTGTTGTCTCGAAGTACTCGTGTCTCTAAATTGAGGTAGATTCCTGGCTCCTAGTCGACGCCCTTGGGTCACCTGCGCATCGGGATGAATGGATGAAGATGAATGAAATTGGGCAAGGATGTGGAAGGAAGCGGCCGTGGCCTGTCAGTAGGTACCGTCCCAGCATTTGCCTGGTGTTGAAAATGGGGAAACCACGGAAACCCATTTCAAGGACGGCCAACGGTGGGGCTCGAACCCACGCGTCTACCGAGTCAGCAGAGAGCTTGAATCCATGACCTAACGCTGCGCTTTATCGAGCGTAGCCACCACTGTCGGTATAATAATAATACTAATACTACTAATAATAATGTAGTTGCTCTGCGTTACCGTCAAAAAGTGGCAGGGTTACCCCTCAATCCTCCCACATTAATATATTTCACGCCAAATTTCACTTTTCGACATTTACTCGCTAAAAAGGAATTGAAGTTATGTTGTGTTGATCGACTGAAAAGTAACAATATAATATGCTAGAACACAGCTAATTTACACAAAACCTACACAGAAAATGCTTCAAAAGATACTTCTGCACTTAGAATGACTAGAGACCGGAGCATATGCAACATAAAAAAGCTCAAAATATGCATGAAAAATGCTTAAAATATGCATGAAAAGTGTCAAAATATACAATATCAAATAATAAAAAACAAAGTAATGATTAGTTATAGTATTTCAAAAACAACACACAATCGGCAATTTTTATTATTTACATCAGAAAAAAGTATCGTTTACAAAGTATTTTACATTTTGCTAGTATGGTAAACAAACGATCAAGTATTGTTCCAAATGTTCAGTAGTAAGATTGTGTCGTCAATCGCTAAAAACATTTTTATAAGCAGAAAAGAGCCGCTCTACATCAACTGTCGTAACTGGGCATTACTTGAATTTGGGTGCTATATTGGCACTTAATTGTTTCCGGCAAAAGTTCACCCGTCACATTAATAAAACTATCAATTTGACACAAAGGTTCAAAGCCTGGGTTATTGTTCAACATGGTTTCACACTATTCTTTAAGTTTCCTCGGGAATACCTCCGGCAAGGAGTTCACTCGACGAATAGATTCAGTCAACGCCAAACCTTGAGTCTCGAGCTTTTTAATACTCGCAGGTATATGAAGAAAATGACTGCTAATCACAGCATCAGGTACTGTTCCAAACAATATGATATAATACGCTAGAACGTTATATGAATACTGTACGCAGTTATATGTCGCGGTCACTATAAAACATCAAAACGAGATCGTGTTTGAGCCCGGCCTTTTAGATTTCTAAAATATTGTAAATATAGCCCTAAAATATGCATCATCATCACCAGTTTTTAGTTAAAATATGCAATAACCGGTGAAAAGGGGATAAATATGCAAATGCATATGAAGGGTCCACGGGAAGAAGGGGAAATGTCAAATAATGTAAAATGTTCAGGAAACTAGTTTTCAAGTTTCATTACTTAAATGTACTTACATGTAGGCCTACGCGTCACTTGAAACGTCATTTTCACACTGGTCTTAGCCAGACACAATTGTGCCTTCAATAAGTCGCAAAGAGGCCTACCAGATCGCGCTGATATCTCGATTTTGCATTTTGAGTGACATTCCCCCTTCTTCCCGTGGATTCTTCATATGCAACATGCAAATGCATATATTCCGGCCTCTACTAATGACCCACTGACTAGATCCCATCAATAAACCAACAATAACCGCACCAAAAATAGCCACTATAATCACGACTCAATCTCAGTTAACCTCGTGTTCAGGAACATAAACAAACCTTATTTTCGCGGCAAAACAAACGAGACACACGGCGCCAAAATAAATGAAGATCGAAATTCGGCTAGTTTAATTTAGAGGGCTTTGAAGCCATTTTATTTAGTGTTATTGGCAGCTTTAATAACGAAATCACATTTATTTAGGGCGTAAGGGAATGAGGGAATGGAGCTCGAGCACACACCACATTTGGCCCGTGCAGCTGTTGGCGTCACCTTCATAGGGCCTCATGTTCCGTTAACCATGCCGTTGAAGATATCTGAACAACGTTCTATGGGTTGGTCTGTCTGTTAGGTAGTCAGCCCGAAGGCTGGTTGGATCCTCAAAAAGTACCGCCGTTACGTTATGTGAGTAGATACCCACAAAAACCCAAGGCAGCGCTATTTTGAGGCGTTCTAGGCAAGAAGAGGAGTGAGGTAGTTTGGCATTGCTTTCCTCACTGAGTCAGAACAGTAGTCCTAACCCTATGAGTTGAACCTTTCACAGCATTCACAGGCACTGACTGTGCCCCGAATGCCATTACTAAGCACCACCCATACCTCAGTAGCTTCCATATAATCACAGCCATGAGTGAGACTGAGACATCGGTGAAAAGCCACCTTTTACTCTAGCCTGGGCCAACTCACAAATGCAAAAGTACTGTATTCATCAAGAGATGGCGTACGAATTATTAACCAGCGAAGTCGGATATTCTTACATCTACCAAGACCAGACCGTTACAAGTTGACGAATTTTATCTCGTACGATCAACAAGTGAAAGGTTTTGTTTACATGTTTCATTCTCCAGGTAAGCTTCCTCGGTATGTCAGAGAGACCACCTCATGATCCCTAGATCGTAGGTTCGATTCCCGGCCGAGGACGTCGGGTTTTTAAAGGGCAGCAAAAATCCACAGCACTCTCAGTCATACGTTATCGACTCGCAAAAGATCTCTCGTATCACATTTGGTAATACAAGATAAAATCAATTAAATCACAGCCATAGGTCGACCAGTAGAGTTATGGATTTAACTGCCAGATGGCAGTGTTAAACAGAACATTGACATTGGAGGGTAGATCGCCTCAATGGGTCCAACTCGAAATAACTACGCCACGCTAGCTGAGGCCAAACACCAGGTACAACACTGTAAGCGTGTATACCTACCCCTTATCATTCCCTTTTTAGCGGGGCCGGGGATGAGATGCGATGCAAGTCTATGTGGCGGGTATTCTTTTACGTCCGGATGCCCTTCCTGACACCCACCTCAAGAGATGAGTCAATGAGAGATGAAATAAATGAAACTGGGCAAAGAGATGGAAGGAAACGGCCATGGTCTATCAAAAGGTACCGTCCCGTCCCGACATTTTCCTGGAGTTAAAATGGGAAACCACGGAAAACCATTCCAAGGACGGCCGACGGTGAGGGTCGAACCCACGTCTAACAAGTTCGAAGAGATCTAGGGCCAATGACCTAGCGTTGAGCGTTAACGAGCGCAGCTATAGCTGTCTCACCATGTACAACACTGTCCAATAAATATTTTAAGCATTACTCACTTAGTTCCAAATACTGTACATTAAAAAACTACTATTAGCTCTCTATCGTTCTTTGGACATCGTGGTCATAATCCACGAGCACTTGGTTGTGTGCAGATTTTGTCAGATAAGCTAAAGGGAGGAATTTTAAGGTAGGCCTAATCCGTCCTACTGTTTTGTGTGTAGTGTGTATACATTTGTAATTAAGGCTAGGCTTAGAAAGGTGGCGGCAGTGGCCTTTAAGCTAGGAATCATCATGGCATTTTGCCAAGAGCAGAAGTGGGAATCTAGGATGACTTAGTAGAGAACCCATCTCTTATCAGTTTTGCATCACGAGGCTGAGTTTACCCAGTTCCAACCGTCAGATCAAGAGTTTTATTTCTTGACAGAACCGAGAGTCGAACCAGAACCTCAGAAGTGATATTAGCCACTACACTGCGAGGTGATTCTCTTCGTTCTGTCTTCATTCCACCAAATAATAAACAAGCAAATGGAAAGTTATACGGTAGCCTAGTACATGGTCTTTATCTATGTGCGCAGCGATTAACACGGCAAGCTAAGCCGGCTGTGACTGGCGCAGATCGCAGGCGCACGTACCCGGTTCAGCCGGTGGTGGCGCGCACTTTCACACTTTTACAAAATATGTTCAATAATGTGTACTTTACAGTGCTCATAGGCGATGCTGAAAATGTCCTCCCTCTCTTGTGACACACACATGACATCTTCTGATGAAAGAATGTCTGTCAACCCTTTTATTATTTACGGAGCCTGTATCATTGAATCGTTTAGCGAGCCTCCTAATTTTACTTGCATTATGCACAGGTCTTCCTGGAAACTTGAATCGAAATTTCTCAGAACAAGATTTTCTGCTTTTCATGTCTAGGCATGACCAATAATCACAGTAATCACAATACTCACTAAACGTGCAACACTAACGTCTAAGCTTTGCAGGTACACGTCCATATGAATGACGAAACACGTGTGAACTAACGATATGAGTCAGCGGAGCGCGCTAACCACCGGCTGAACCGCGTACACGCGCCCGCGATCTTCGCCAGTCACAGCCGGTTTAGCTTGCCGTGTTTATCGCTGCGCACATAGATAAAAACCCTGTAGTTACTTCAATTAAAAGCTAGTGATATATTGACCATAACACCCCCACCTCCCTTAACACACACACACAACTTATAGTAGAATGTAAGATGAATAAAACAAGGAGGGCATACTCTAATTAATGAATGGACACACTTGCAAATAGCTGTAAGGGGCCGTCCATAGGTTATATTACGTAATCATAAAGAGGCGGGGGTTTCGAAGCTTATGATTACTTCGATGACGTGTGGAGAGGGGATAAATGAAATGATTACGTAACCACTAACAAATAACAAAAATCAACTCATTTTACGCACTTTGCGGCACCAGCCGCGCTAAAGGAAGGTACGGGCGAAACCGACACGCGGCGGAACGTAGGGGTTTTTCCAGGGTCATTTTAGTTTCACTTGTAAAATTAACAGAATCCTTACCTTCTAAGTTGAATGTAAAGGTCATTTTTGTTTCACTTATAAAATTAACAGAATCTTTACCTTCAAAGTTGAATATAGCCTAATGGTCAGTTTTGTTTTACTTGCAAAATTAACAGAATCCTTACCTTGTATTGTAAGTTAAATGTAAAGGTTATTTTATTTTACTTGTAAAATTAGCAGAAGCCGTTGCCTTCTAAGTTGAATGTAAAAGTCATTTTTGTTTTACTTGTAAAATTAGCAGAAGCCCTACCTTGTTCAAAAAATACTTCTATTGAGGTCCAAAAAATAATTTTGTTGAAAAATAAAGTAGCTCTTTCGTCAATATGTTCGAAGCAGCTAATGAAACTGCAACGCTATATTTTTTGCAGTAATTTGAGTCACTGACGTGCTTCTTGTTTCATTTATGTATATGGATAAAGCGTGACGAAATCAGAAATATTAGGTATTGCTTTGTGATTACGTAATATGTGGACGGCCCTAAAGTACCATATTCCAGTACTGATTGGCATATTTGAGTGGATGATAATTGGTCCACGCGATGACTCATCTTTGGAATCGATGTGTTATCACTGATTATTCGAATGATTAGTAATTGATAGTAGCAATGGTCTAGAGCAGGGGTCTCCAAACACTTTAGCCTACGGGCGACTTTGACTCCTCGACTAAGGGCCCTAACCCACTGGCGCAATTAGTCGCTAGCGGCTTATCACGCGCGATTTATATACACGCGATTACTACAAGCGACAAGGATCTTAATTAATATATCGAAATGGAGGTTGCTGCAGCTGATGATGATGATAATTGTTGTTTTAAGGGGCCTAACATCTGGGCACAATTGTTTGTAACTACTTACCAAGTGTCTTTTTTCCTCGAAATTCACTATTCCTCTCCTCCAAATTTCTGTAGGCTACTATTCCTTCCCAATTAGCCTTTCTCACATTTCTATCACTGTACTCCTTTAGCGTGCTGTTCCAAAGTGCAGGTCTTTCTTCTATTTCCAAAATGAACAACTCTGTATCAAACTGCTCGGATACATCGAAATCTGCTAATAACTACTAAAATAGTGTAACTTTTGTTTCCGCGCGCGCGACTGTCTGCGCCAGTGAATTTTGTTTGTGAGTCCCAAGGGCAAAGACCAAGCTAACTCATCAAGCCAACATACTGAAGTTTTGAATTGAGCGCAATTTTTCATTACGGGACTAGCCGGCGAGTGCGCGGGGTTGATTTGCAGTGTACCGACATTTGTAAGGGAAAATATGTAAAGTCATCAATGCTGGAATTTTGTAAGTCTTCTATTCACACAGTTTGATCAGTTGCAAACATTTTATCGTGGATGTTTTTCAGCTTTCAGCACCACTTATCTGTGTGAAAAAACATTCTCAAAAATGAAATATACAAAATATGTTTACAGATCCGAATCAACGGACGAGCATTTGAAATCGCTGCTGATAATTTCCAGCAGTAACTTGATCTACAACTGCAAACAATAATTGTCAGTGTGAAGTTACAGCTACATAAATCTAATTAATCATAATACCGCAAAATAATAATAAATACTTTCATTATGTGAATCACCTATGTCACTTATTGTAAGTTTTTAGGATAAATTGCATATAATTGATTTCCAAAAACAAAAAAATGCTGAATTACATTATGTTTGGCAGTTATTTTGTTTCTTAATTGGTCGTTAAATAAAAACATCTGATTATAATTTGTATGTTATACTTACAGCGTAAGCATTACCGACAGTGGTGGCTACGCTCACTAAAGCGCAGCGTTAGGTTATGGGGCCAAGCTCTCTGCAGACTTGGTAGACGCGTGGGTTTGAGCCCCACAATCGGCCGTCCTTGAAATGAAATGGTTTTCCGTGGTTTCCCCCATTTTCTACTCCAGGCAAATGTTGGGACGGTACTTTCTGACAGGCCACGGCCAATTCCTTCCGTATCCTTGCCCACTTTCATCCATTCATCTCATCTCTCCTCCCGACGCGCAGGTCACCCACGGGCGTCGAATAGAAAGACCTGTACTCGGCCTCTCAGGAGGCTACAAGACAAAAAAAATATCACCATCATCATTTCATCTCTCACTAACTCATCTCATGAGGTTGACGTCAGGAAGGGCATCCGGCCGTAAAAACTATCCGCCACAAAAACTTCCATCGCATCTCATCCCAGACCCCGTTGGAAAACGGTAATAATAAGGGGTAGTCATACTTACAGTGTAAGCATTACAATGTAATCAAAATAAACTACGGCAGGACATCGTGAACGAAACTCGATTTGTCGTGATATATCGATTTGAATGCCTGCCTGTGATTGGCTAGTTAGAGTGATTCCACTTCTCACCGCTAGATAGCTGTAGCAAGTCGGAAGTAACGATGGCTGTACTATACTGTATTTATTTGAAATGTTAGACGCCATTTTTCAGTGTTACATTTGTAATCTATTAACGTTATGGCTTTTCAGTTTGTCAACACGAGTGTGCCCAATTTGACCACAGTACCAACAGTACTGACAACAAACAGACAAAAAAGTAGCTTGTATACAAGTGCTATAGTCCAACGAAATACATTTTTAGCCTACTTTTCACATTTTGCAAAAATGAGGAAAAAGTAGACTTATGAGATCGATCCGGGAAAACGTGTGTCTGTCTGTCTGGCTGTGTGTGTGTGTGTGTGTGTGTGTGTGTGTGTGTGTGTGTGTGTCCCTCTATCAACTCCTAAACGGCTGCAACAATCGAAACCAAATTTAGTAGGAGTAAAGATGTATACCGGAATATCACAAGCCCATATTTGAAAATTATGTCAGTGCTACCAACTGCTGAAAAAACGCACTAGAAATTGGAGCTCCATGTTGGATATCATGGAAGGTATGCATGGGAGCTATTACAAAATTGGCACACATGTAGATAATACTAATTCAGTTTAATTTTCAGGAGGCCATACATGACAGTGTTGCCAAAATAATCTTAAGCCTTCTGATATGTCCAATTTTAAATGCATATAACTTCTACACTATCAATTGGATTTCAACCAAATTTTGTATGTAATATGTGAACATAAACCGATATGACTGAGTGTATTCTTAAGAGCCACCAGGGCTGCCAACTGTTAATAATTGCTCCCCCTATATCTTTATCCAAATACTAATATATCTGAAAGTATGCAAGCCGACAGCTTTAAACTATGCACACGTATAGTACCTGACATTTTAGATTAATTTGGAGTAACTTATATAGTTCAGTTCTACCAACATGATTCTAAGCCTGCTCATAGGACCAATTTTTAAATACATGTAACTTCTATACACTCAGTTGGATTTCATCCAAATTTCGTATGTGCTATGTGTAACATAACAGATGTGACTATAAATATTCTTAGGAGAAATCAGGGCTGCCAACTGTTAATAAATGCTGTCTATATTTTTTTTTACCCTAATATCAATATATCAGAAAGTATGTAAGCCAACAGCTCTATACTTTGCACACGTATAGCACGTGACATTCTAGATTTATTTGGAGCAATTGATATAAGTCAGTGCTGCCAACATGATTCTACGCTTGCTGATACGTCCAATTTTAAAATACATGTAACTTCTATACTAACAAATGGATTTCATCCAAAATTGGCACAACAAGGTATCATAATATTTCCGATTATTTCTAACCAGCACACGCATGACATTGTTGCCAACATGCTTTTACGCGTGCTGATAGATCCAATGTCTAACTGCATGTAACGTCCATTGGACTTCAACCAAATTTTGTATTCTGTAATTGAAGAGATGGAACTAAGAATATATTCAGTCACCAGGGCTGCCAACTGTAGTGCTCTATTAGGCTACATTATACCAGGAATATTTCGAGCTAATTAGACATTTCGATATTACCAACTTAATTTCGTCATTATTCTAGATAGGTTCATATACTGTAGATTAATCATTGGCATGAAAAGTAGGCTCTTTAGTTCGTCACGGAACTTCTTGTTTTATTTTCAAGTTCAGCACGTCACATAAATGAATTAAAAACTTTTGTACGTTGCAGTTCTAGCTTTGTACCATCATCTCAGGTCATTTCTGCATATTAGTTTACAATTTTAGTTTGGGGCTTATGTTTAAGTACATCACAACAATAGTAGTTATGCCTCCATATATCAGTTGGTGGAGGGATACTGTTTGTTGATGGGATCGACATTTCTCAGTCTTGCAACATTGTACATATTATAATAAATAATTATTTTTTCGAGTGCTTATTGCTTCAGTATTTACTAGCGGACCCATGCGAGAACTCTCGCATAATGGGTTGTGTGCGCCCCATGTGTACAGACTACCCGCCCGGTTCTAGTGCTATGCTGGCTTTACGCGATACAGTTCTACAAGGAGCTATCGTCTTGTTTATTTGTTTGAAATCACTTTATAAACAAATAAATATATTTCCTTTGACTTTTCAAGAAATGCAAGATTTTTCTTGTACTATTGAGACGTTTTGGAAAATTTTGGTACAAACCACACCTTCTAATTCCCTCTGGTGAGTTTTCTGAAACATACACCTTAGCGTATTATATAATAAGATTTATTAATGCTTGGCACACACGTTTTTGCCGCGCATCTTTGTTTTTGGAGGGCAGAGAATGTTTGTGGGTGTCATTGTAGGTTTGTTACTGTTTTGTAGAGCTATTTTGTTTTGGATCTGATGATCATTTGACGAGCGAGCTCCCTTCTGTAGTCCACAACAAATATAGGCTATACTAGAAATTGTGAACTCTCACAGTGAAACAGTTGTTACAGTCATCTTAGAAAACGTTTTAAGTCTTACCTGTTCCACGGAAGAAACATTTCCTCTAAATTGTAAACACCTGCATAACTCACTTACAAAATGTAAAACGTTAATAATACTCCTTGATGAAGCAATGTTTTAGTGGTATAAAAATGCCGACGAGAGTTGTAATCAAACCTTTGCACTTACGGCCTGGAGTTTCTTGCCCTAACTTGCCATTAAGTGAGTTGGCGTAACTATTATCTTGATCACCCGCTGTCCTTCATGACACTAGAAGAAGAAAAAATCAATGTTGCACATTCGTACATGCACCTACTGTTAACTGTATTTAGTTGTCATTAAGGACTTGATAGGTGATTGTCTACAAATACATGGAGCGAGCTCGGCCATGTTTGAAAGGCAA
The DNA here is from genome assembly GCA_946902985.2 of Meconema thalassinum. Lineage (NCBI taxonomy): Eukaryota > Metazoa > Arthropoda > Insecta > Orthoptera > Tettigoniidae > Meconema > Meconema thalassinum. Next base: position 580,252,285 of record OX336391.1, on the reverse strand, counting down.
CAGTCAAAGATTTATGCGCGCAAGGGAAGTATTTAATCTTGAATACATTTATTTCCGTTACTTGTCAAGAAATGCAAGATTTTTCCTGTGACAGAGACGATTTGGAAGATATTGGTACAAATGGCACCTCCCAACTCCGTCTGATTTAAGAGCTGGAGTTTTGTGAAATGTTCGAGAACAGTGTATAAACATTTTATATAACATTTATTTTAGGTAGAAGGTTATAAAATAATTGTTACACCCTACCCAATCGAATTGGGCACATTCGTGTTGACCAACTGAAAAGCACAGGAACCTTGAACGGGTTTCAGGAGAACACCCCTCAGTCTGTAGCATTAATCGATATCAGACGTTGTTGAGAACTAGCCGAAGTATTTTCGATGTTCGCGTAAAACATTTTGTTCTCCCTCGTGTCCTAACAACGGTAAATATGGATGACATCGCTGGGGTTTTCCCTCAAGGGGGAAGGGGGATCCTATTGATCCCAGACAGCAGTAGAATATTCTTCAATATCACCCACTCAGAATGATTCACATTTCCGGTTCACCAGTCCCTCTCACGCGACGCACTCGGAAACACCCTTTCGCTTGCCTAGACATGCAAAAAATAAACTCTGCTATCTGCATATCAAACACGGCTTTGAACACATAGCCTATCTGAGAGGAAAGAGATACTGTATGTTCGAATCTCAACTCGATACTGTCCTGCTAATATATAATGCAGATGCTAGTGCCCCATGATTTTGTTTTACTGAAGAGAATGGATCCTCTACATAATATGTAACGATATAATAATAATAATAATAATAATAATAATAATAATAATAATAATAATAATAATAATAATCATAATCATAATTGCTGCCAAGCAATCTCCTGTACTCAGTACATGAAAAGCACAACCAAGTTGCCAAAATAGTGCACCTACACCTTGCTCAAAAGCACTTATTATCTTAAAATACTTTGCCTTACTATCAGTATGTTCCTGACGCCGTTTTGGAAAATCCTACTCACAAGTTGTTATGGGACCGATCAGTTATTACTGATAAAACCATACCAGCGAACCGGCCAGATATCGTTCTTGTGAACAAAGTGCAGAGGAGAACCTTCCTCATTGATATCGCAGTGCCCAATTCCCATAATCTGCAACAAACCTGCTGTGAGAAGATCACCAACTATCTGCCCTTGGCTGAGGAAATACAGCAAATGTGGAGACAGGTTCTGCCCATAGTCATTTCTTTTACCGGCATCATCCCTCAATTATTGGCTCGCAATCTAGAAATATTGGGAATACATCCTGTTCTACACATCACCATGCAGAAGGCCGTCATCTTGGAGACCTGTTCCATTGTTCGCTTGTTTCTCAATGCGCCACCCTAAAAGAAGTTGTCATACCATCTTGCAAACAAGCAGAGGATATGTTGATTTGTCCCTTTTATGTGGTGAAATGAATATCATAATAATAATAATAATAATAATAATAATAATAAGTTGAACAATTCTGGGACCTTATAGAGGAGGAGATGGAGAAAATACCTATAAAGAACATCAAGGTTTTATTGGGCGACTTCAACGCTCAACTGGGAATAGAAGCAAGATATAGATCGACAGTAGGAAAATATCCTGCTCACAGAATGACCAACAAAAATGGAACAAGGTTTGTCGAACTATGTAGAGCGTTTGATCTTCAGATAATGTCAACTTTCTATAAACACAAACCAAGTAAACAGAAGACATGGCGTTCACCTGGCAATTTGAACGGAGAGAAACAAATTGATCACGTGGCAATATCCAGGACAGCAATGAAGGAGATTATGAATGTTAAAGTACAGAGAGGGGCCAAATTTGATTCAGATCATTATCTCTCCAAGATTAAAATAAATTTCATTCCTTTTAGAAAGGCTCCGAAAGCTGGAAATAAACTTCACAGATATGATGTGACAAAACTTAAGGTTGATCAAGAAGTATTGGAGCAATACCACCAGCAACTAACATTTAAACCCAAGAATTGGACTGACATTGCCTCCAAAATCCAACAAGCAGCCAATGTTTCAATCTTGACAGCACAGAAGCGTAAACACAGATGGTGGAACGAGACCTGTGATAGTGCATGTGTACAAAGAACAGATGCCTGGAAGAAATGGAACTCAACGAAGAGACAAGAAGATTATAACTCGTTTTGTGACAGTCGGAAAGATGCAGCCCGGGTTTTCCGAATTGCAAGGCGATCATATGAAAAACAACAGATGGAACAGATTGATCAGGATTTCAGGAAGAATAATGACAGGGACTTCTATCAAACTTTCAAGTGTAATCTGAAAGGGTATCAAGCACCGAGCTTGTGCTTCAGAGATGAAAATGGAAAGTTAGGTCTGAACAACAAGGAGAACTGTCGTATCTTGGCTGAGTACTTTAAGAAATTACTCAATTGTGATGAACCAAAACATAGGCTACTCATAGGCCGTCCTACTCAAGTAATGGCCAACTCGCATCCACCTTCTAAGACAGAAATTAAAATTATTATCGATGGTCTAAAGAATAATAAAGCAGCGGGAGAGGATTCCATTGTGGCAGAACTTCTAAAACTGGCAAATGAAGATACTCTGAATATATTAACTGAGCTATTTGCGGAGATATGGAGAACTGGTAGGATACCCACAGAGTGGCAGTCTGCATTAATTCACCCTCTCTAAAAAAGGGGGATAAGAAGGACGTTAATAATTACAGGGGTATATCAATTGTATCTGTTCCCTACAAGATCCTATCCAAAGCACTCCTGAACAGAATTGAAGAAAATCTTGATAATCAGATTGGTGAGTACCAGGCCGGTTTCAGAAAGGGACGTTCTTGTCCGGAACAGATTTTTAACCTGAAAAACATCATTAGGTATAAGACGATGGGCAGGTATGACTATGTGGTCGTATTCATTGATTTTAAGAAAGCGTATGACTCAATTGACCGCGAGTCGCTACTGAATATTCTGGAAGAATTTGAAGTGGATGACACGTCTCGGAACCTGATTCAACAGACTTTGACCGACACAGTGTCAAAAGTAAAATTCAATGGCGAGATCTCAGATCCCTTTGTAATCAAAACTGGCGTCAGACAAGGTGATGGATTATCTCCAATCCTTTTCAACTGTGTATTAGAAAAGGTCATTCGTGAATGGAGGAAGACACTGAGTCGGGAAGAAGGGAATGAAGAACGATTCAGGCTAGGGCCCAAACTGAAAGGGGTGCACGTTGATTGTTTGGCTTTTCAAGATGACCTAGCTATTTTTGGCAACAATATTAAATCAGCCATTGTAAAGATTAATCGGATGTCAGAGATGGCTGAGAAAGTAGGTTTACAGATTTCCTTTGAGAAGACAAAGTACATGACAAACATCAGTGATGGACCAGAATGGATGAAAACAAACCAAGGAAAGATTAAACGTGTAAGTAAATTTAAATACCTGGGTGAGGTAATCCAGCAAAATGGCCTAGAACAGGAAGCAATTAATCTTAGAATCTGGAAATTAGACCGAGCCTATCACCTGACGAAAACTCTCTATAATAAGAAGTCGCTGAGCATTGGAGCCAAATTAAGACACTACAGCACGGTTGTCAAACCTGAAGCATTATATGCTTCAGAGACTTTGACTATGAACAGGCGGGGACTAGTCGACCAGTTGGTCAAAAGAGAACGCAGGGTATTGAGAAAAATTTTAGGCAACAGATGGGTTGACGGGCACATACGTTTGAAGTCGAACGAAGAGTTATATAAAAAGATAGAACCAGTCACGTCAACAATAAAAAGGAAAAGGTTGTTGTTCTATGGACACATTTTCAGAATGTCCAACGATCGTCTAACAAAGAACATTTGGAATTTCGTGAAACCAAAGAAGAAAAAATTGGCATGGTTTGAAGAATGTAACAAAGACCTTCTAGAAATTGGTATTCCGGACTGCAAAATTATGAACAGGTGTAAATTCAGACACCTAATCAAAAATTACCAGGGATTTAAGGTAGGGGCAGAACCCAAAAGACGGAGGGGACCTCTTTCAGAAGATCGGAAGAAGGCGCTGAGTGATGGGCTCAAGAGATACTGGCAGGATATCAAAGCTGGCAAACGATCTAGAACGAAACATTGATTTTGATTGTTACTCCGTAGTCCATAGTGGCTCAATTCGAATGTAAATAATAATAATAATAATAATAATAATCCCGTGGGGGTTTCTGCCTGTTCCCCTATCGGGCGCATCCCAGGTGGCGGATAGGGAGGCTCGCCGGACTTGTCCGGAGGGTTTGAGGGAAATAAAATACCTCTCGCGGACCAAAAACAAGCACAGCTTGACAACATCTTCAGCAACCTCTGAAGCTCACTACTTCAGTTGTAACCATGACACCGACATATATCGATGTCCCCACTACTTTCAACTTGTTAGCATGATGGAAACAACCTACAATATAACTACCCCAGGCCCTAGTAGACATACTAGTTATTTTTCTCGGTCATCGGATTCTGGGGGACCGAGAACATCATGCGGGAATGTATCGGAGCTTCCCAAATCTCTTCGCCCAAAATGCAAAACTTTCATTGGTAGCTCAAACATCAACACACTTCGGAAAACTGGCAAGTTAAAACAATTAACAGACATGTTGGATAACTTCAACATCCAAATTTTAGCACTACAGGAAACCAGATACACGGATGAAAATCATTTTGAATCAGGAAATTATAGAATTTATAAAGGCAAGCCAGCAATCTCCCTCCATATGAAGCCACTACAATTTGGCACTGGATTCGCTGTCAGAAAAAAACATTATAAACTCAGTGCTTAACTTTTCCTCGCCTTCTGAAAGATTTTCAACACTATCCGTTAAATCAGGAAACAAAGCTTATACGCTTATTAATGCGCATGGACCCACCAACAACTACAATCGTAAAGATCCACAAAATGTGGAAGACTTCTGGGAACTGCTGGAAGAAACTACAGCCATCATTCCAAATCATCACATAAAAATCCTATTGGGAGATTTTAATGCCCCAAATTGGTAGAGAAAGGAAATCCAGGACCATTGTAGGACTATATCCAGCACACAATAGAACTAATAAAAATGGAGAAAGATTACTTGATTTTTGCAAAACTTTTGATCTCAAACTAATGTCAACACATTTCCTGGCACTTCCACACAAGAAAAAGACCTGGAGATCCCATAATTTTCACTTAGGAGAATTTCAAATAGATCATGTGGCTATTTCCAAAAAGAATCAAAAAGAAATTATGAATGTCAAAGTCAAGAAAGGAGTCATTGACTCTGACCACCTTAATCAAGGTAAAATGTCAACCAAACAGGTCCAAACCAAAAATAACAAAAAATCTGCGCGTCGATCCAGAATTTCTTAAACAGAACGCCAGTACTTTCCAAGAAAGTATCCCTACTCACGATTCTTCTGGCTGGTTAGAACTCAAAGATATACTTTCGAAAGCTTCTCAAAACATTGGCACACCGCCCAGGAAACGCAAGCATAGGTGGTGGAACGAAACCTGTGACAAGGCTATAAACTTCAGAATTAAAGCCTGGCAGAATTGGAATTCTCACAAAACGGAACAAAATTGGCACGAATTCACCAAAGTACAGAAACAAACCTCTAAAATCATCAGATCTGAAAAACGCAAGTACGATCACTACAGATTGGCTGAAATTGAACATGATTTTACTAAAAACAATACACGAAACTTCTACAAAACATTCAGAGAAGAATTATCAAATTATCAGGCACCCAGTCTTTGCTTCAAACGCCCGGATGGGACATTGGAAACAAATAATCAAGAAAATTGCATAAACTTCTAGCAGATTATTTCAAGGATCTTTTAAACTGTGAATCCCCTAAAAAACAACTCATCTTTGAAAAAAAAATCCATCCTAGATTCAGAACCCCCAACATTGGAAGAAATTAAAGAAATAATCCATGGACTCAAAAATAATAAAGCCCCAGGGGAAGATGGTATAATTGCCGAAATGCTGAAGATAGGTGGTGAGAACGTAGCCCGGAAAATCCACTCAATTATTGAGAACATCTGGATCACAGAAGAAATACCTGAGGATTGGAAATGTGCGCTAATCCATCCACTGCACAAGAAAGGGGATAAAACCAACATCAATAATTATAGAGGAATTTCCTTGATACCAGTTATTTATAAAATTTTCTCCAAAGCCCTGCTCACTAGACTTGAGAAACAAACAGACCGTCTGATTGGAGAATACCAGGCAGGTTTCCGAAAAGGAAGATCATGTACGGAACAAATTCTTAATCTCAAAACTATCCTACAAATGCGCAAAACCAGACAGACAGTCATTACCTTTGTAGATTTCAGAAAAGCATATGACTCTATAGATCGTCAAACACTTTTCAATACTCTAGAAGAATTTCAAGTGGATAGAAAAACAAGAGAATTAATCAGACAAACACTAACTGGCACTACGTCAAAAGTTAAATTCCTCGGCGAAATATCTGAGCCTTTTGCAATTAACACTGGGGTCCGCCAAGAAGACGGATTATCTCCGTTACTGTTCAACCTCGTACTTGAGAAGATAATCAGGACCTGGGAAAAGGAAACTAAGGGAATAACCCTTGGCAGACTACTCAAAGATAGAATTCATGTACATTGTTTGGCCTTTGCTGATGACATAGCAATCCTTTCTAATAACAGGCAAGAAGCAATTCATTCCATTGAAAAAGTACATGAAATTGCCATCAAAACGGGACTTCAAATTTCTTATGAGAAAACTCAGTACATGGAAGGAGCCTCACGATACTTAGACGGACAACCTATGAGAACTAAATTCGGCAAAATCTTTCAAGTGAACGAATTCAAATATCTGGGAGAAATTATTCAGCCCTCTGGTTTAAACCGTGAAGCAAATAAAGAGAGAATTTCCAAATTACAGAAAGCTTACAGAATCACTTGGAATAGGTATAACAAAAAATCAATATCTCGGAAAGCAAAACTTAGACATTATAATACAGTAATCAAACCGGAGGCGTTATATGCATCAGAAACCTTAATCATTGGTGGCAAATCTTTAACCAAAGAGATTGAAAAACAAGAAAGGAAAATTTTACGAAAAATTTTTGGCCCAGTTTTTATAGAGGGAATCTGGAGGAAAAAGTCATCCCAGGAAATATATCGCCAATGTGAAAAAATGTCTCATACTTTTCGGAAAAGACGATTGAAATTTTACGGGCACATTATCAGAATGAACAATGGCAGATTGACTAAAAGAATTCTCAACTTGGCCCTCTCACTAAAAACCAAGAACAGCTGGCTACGTGAAATTGAAACAGATCTCCAGGAAATCAACATTTCAGACAATATTATACAGGCCAGATGCAAATTCAGAACCCTAATCGACAATCACCAATTTGAAGACAAACCCAACACCAGGGCCACCATAACTTGGACAGAAGACCGAAGATAGGCGCTCAGCGAGAGGATGAAGAGATTTTGGAAGGAAAAGAAGGCCAACACATCAGCTAAACAGGTTCAACCGTGCTCCTGAGTCGGGCATAACGATGCAAGAATAATAATAATAATAATACCTCATGCACGTTTTCCAATGATTTCTTTTTAGGTACAGCTTGTCGTTTCTAATGGGTTAACACCGGAATGCAGAGGATTCAGCTTCGAGTCCCAAGGGGGATTGCAGTCAGTGAAAATACTTGAAAGAATACAGTATATAGCCTGGGTATGGATAAATATGAAGGCTTAGCTGAGAAAATTAAGCGAATGTGGTAAATGGACATCAGTGCACCATTCATACAGAAATCCCAAATCCTGGAGAGATACCAAATATTTTTAACATAATTAAGAATGGAAATGTAAAAAGCCTTTTTGTGCCACTTGTGTTCAGCACTTTCCGATATTCATTCCAAAAAAATATGGAATAAAAACTTGTTTAAAGACTTAAATCTGAATATACGTGCACTAGTTATTGCTGTTTGAAGGGGCGGATCAGCGCGGTCATCTGCTCCAAGTACACCGCAAACTAAGTTCAGTACTTACCAAACAACTTGTTAGTTATTCTGTTTCATTTAGAGGCATGGGACAACGTGGTCATGAGCCCCGTGTACTTTAGTGCGTAGCATGTCTCATAACCTGTATTATTATAGTGACAGTTAGTTGCTGTTTAAGAGAGGCGGAACACCGAGGTAATCTCCCCCTACAGTGACTGTGTTACAGTGTGCAATTGTAACTGGGACTAGGATTGGGAAGGCGACGGCCTGAAGTTAGGTACCAATCTTGCTTATTCTAGGAGTGGAAGTGGGAAACCACGAAGAACCTATTCGGATAAGGTGGGAATCAAACTCTCCCCTTCTCTCTTCGCTGAAAGTACATAGTTCCAACGCCAGACAAGAATTAATGTCTTTGGCAAAGCCGGGAATCATTTATAAGTTTGCTAACGAAGTATCTCAGCCTCCCCGAGATGTATGATGTGCGAAGAGCGACGTGTTCTAGTGTTTTAGAACTTCATGTCTGATTTAATACATTGTGATCATACAGCATATTAATTTGGCCACGTCTCTATAACGGAAGGATATCTCGAGAGCTCCACGTCACTGTAGACGGGCCAACAACCTCACATGAACATCGGAAGTGAATTCTCAAACATTCCTGTCTCACTTTCACCCTGGTACGGCAAACCGGTCGGCATTCTTAGATATTACACACATCACAGCCACCTGCCGCTTGCTTGACCTACCTCTGTGCCTCTAACTACAAATAGCGTCCAACGTTCACACAGAATTATCTACTGACATTCAAAATTAACTAACAAGCAAATCCTTCTACGATTCATGTAGTTGTAGAGCATTGAACAAAGTTGCGTCATTCAGAGCGATCCTCTGCCACAAGATACAGCTCGTCCCACGACTTCTCAGCTTCCAAGACCTCCTTATGGATGGCCCTCCGACATGTTATCCTTGGCCTCCATGGTAATCGCGCTCTTAACGGATCTCGATCGCAGACTTTTCTGAACTGTGCTTATAATGTACCCAAACCGTCGCCATCTGCACTAAACGACCTCTAAGTTTATCAGCTTCTGACTGGTAACCTGTTTGTTCCGCCATCATACACTCAAAATGTGCGTGAACATGCGTTTCCTGATCCTACATATCCGCCAAAATGTATATTTGCACGACTAATTATGTGTACAAACGTTTCGTGATCCCACCCATCCACAAAAATGTACGTTTACACGCTAAATTACACCCGTTTTGTGAACCTCCCTAACCACCAAAACATGCATTTACATGCAAAATTACATGCGTTTCGTAATCCTCCCTATCTAACCAAATGCGTGTTTAGGCGCTAAATTGCAAGCGTTTCTCAATCCTCCCTATCCAGCAAAATACATGCGTACACGCTTACTTACAAGTATTTTTTGATCCTCCACGCTTACACGCTATATTCCACGTGTTCCGAGGAATTACACACCATTTGGCAACACTGTTACTCGTACCCGAGTTTTTAGAGTTCTATAAAGAGTACATACGTATGCTTATATGCATACCTGCCAACCTTTCAAAACTAAAAATCCGGAGATTTTTATATGAAAATCAGGAGATACAAACAGTGCATATCAGCACAATTAACTGAATTGGCAAATTAAGCTTCAAAATGAATGATATAAATAAGTATTCGGCATTTATTACCCCGTCATTTTCACTTTTAACACCAAAATCTACTTGTTGCTTCCACTTTCTTGCCACGTATTTTGAAACATCCCTTTTTCGACATTGTGATATAAAAAACATCACATCGACGAACAGCATAAACTGCAAAAGGAATGACCTTTGTTGGAATCAATAATGCACGGAAATTGTTCCGAAAACTGTTTCAAGAAAACAAAAATATATTTTTCTCCATAGTAAAGAATCTTACTAGAATGTGACGAAAATGTTGCATCAAAATCAATAAACAATCGCTTACTCTAAATCAAAACACGTTTACGAATTCAGGTACAATTTAACATTTATTACTTGCCCACTATAAACACACCAAAAAGTACTGGAAAATGTTTGAAGTTCGTCAATAAATAGCTAATATCGAGAGAAGAATATGAGTAATCGTGAGGCGGTAAAAACTATGAAAAATCGGGAGAGTTGGCAGGTATGTTATATGCTATTTTCCCCGCATCATCAAATACGAAACAAACACAAGCATCCGAGGCTATTGTTGCTGATTTATTTTAGGGTCTTTACGACATCGGGGTTATCTCGCCCCGTGTACTTGGCTGTGTATGCTATCTGTCTGACAACCTATGCCTTTGCGATGACTGAACTAGTGTGTGTATTTGTAATAGAAGCTAGGATTTGGGTAGGAGGTGGTCGTGGCCATCTCGGTATTTGCCTGGAAAAGTGGGAAACCACGGAGAACCACTTCTAGGATGACTGAGGTGAGAATTGAACCCACCCCTCCTCGGTTCTGCCTCATGAGGCTGAGTGCACCTCGTTCCAGCCGTCAGACCAGAATTACATTTATTGGCAGAGTTGGGAATTGGTTGGTTGGTAATTCTATTTAGGGTCTTGGGGCATCTTGGTCATCAGCCCCATGTAGTTGGGAGTGTGTTGAATTTCTCTGATGACCTGAATTTATATGTTGATTATTATAATATTAGTCATTGTTGTTTTACGAGGCGGAACTAAGAGGTCATTTGTCCATATATGTTAATTGAAGTGGTGTGTGTAACTGTATTAGGGACTCGTGCCCTGTGTCATTTGCCTGAAGGGTGTGTGGGAAAACCAGGGTAAAACCACACTCCGGATCACCGCGGTCAGTGCCGGGAATCGAACCTACGATCTCCGGACTTGCTGCAGCTGCCCGGGGTGCACGATTAAACAAGCATAGCTACACCTCGGACTAGTTGGAAATTGAACCCGGACCACTCTGGTGACAGTCAAGAATGTTAGTCACTACGCATACCAGTCCGTTTATGCACGAAGAACATGACATAGATCATTAATAGGAAATCGCATCGGCCTTCCACGGGATTTGAACCAGGAGCGTTTCACATTAGCTTAACCATGTAAGCTCTGTCCAATTCGACAAGCTATTTGAAAGGAAGCAGCGGGCCGGCGGTCTGTTAGAAAGGCGAATGAGAAACTACTGGATGACTGATGGAATCTGAAGCCCGCTACCTCGAGGATTCTGCATTTCACTGGCAGTTCCTTATCGCGCTGAACTACCCTGGTCAATGGAATCAGAGTAATAAAAACTAACATTATGATACACAGAAACTGCTTTAGGACATAGTTCTCCTTTTAGCGATCTGTTAAAGTAAGACTTGAAAATGTGACCGCAGTCGGGATTCGAACTCCAGTCTCCTGCTGTCCGTACAGGTGTGTTCTAGGGCAGTTTTCACCAACTCTTAGCGTTTCTACCAGTCAAATTTAAGCTACAAATATTGATACACACTACCAATTGTAGTTGTAGGTTCTTTTACATGCCATAAATCTACGACATGGCATACTGAAGGATTTTAATGCTCTTAAAAATCCGACGGCATTGCATAGCAGTTCAGTATGCTACCGACTACGCCACCGAAGCCACACTTCATTAGCATTTGATACGTTATATTCTAACGTAGGTTATCAATGTGCAAATGCTCGAATTAACAATGCTGTTGATATTAAATTACAAAGTCCAGTTTTGATCTGGCCCTTTCTTTTCCCCGACACGAACCGCCGGTGCAAGACTGCCACAAGTCAAAAAGTACCCTTTTTCAGGAGAAGCATTTAAAAATTTTGAGCTAATCAGAAAAATATAAATATTTATATAAGTAAAGTGAAAGTAACGTATTACTAACTTCTAACAGTGTCTAGTACTATACAATAACATAAAAAGTTCTTTCAGGGATTATAATTATGTGTTTTAATGAAAAATAATACCAATTTTGAGTTACGGCAGTTTTCTATTCAGTGCCGTAGAATTGCTATTTATAGGATCTGAGTTGTGGCAGTTTTACAGGACACGGACTTGATCATAGGCATTTATAAGTACCACATATTTCAAAATTCATGTTTTTTGACTTGTGGCAGGCAGTCTTACACCGGGGGTGCGATCAGATTCCAACTGAAGTTCACCTTAAAACAGCAATAAAACTTAACAACATACTAATCACTTTTCAAAATTACACTCACACTCGGATAATAAGAGGTGGTCGCACTGCCAGCCCTCTAGCTAACTGAACAGATGACCCTTATTTCATGCCAGTTAAGTCTTCAGTTGGGGTTGTTGTTGTTGTTTGAGTCTTCAGTCTTTTGACTGGTTTGATGCAGCCCTCAATGCCTCCCTGTCCTGAGCTAATCGTTTCATCTCTACATAGCTACCACACCCTACATCCAAGGCAATCTATTTAACATATTCTAACCTTGGTCTACCCCTACAGTTCTTGTCCTCGACACTTCCTTCCATAACTAAGCTTGCTATTCCTGGGTGTCTCAGTATGTGTCCTACAAACCTATCTCTTCTCTTCATTAGCAGTCGCCAGAAACATTTCTCCTCTCCTACTCGTCGTAACACCACATTTCAAACGCTTCATTTCTCCTCTTTTCTGCTGCACCAATAGTCCAAGTTTCACTTCCATAGAGCGCCAAGCTCCAGAAAAGGCTTTCAAAAATTACTTCCTAAAACCTAAATCTATATTCGATGTCAACAGATTCCTTTTTTGTAGAAATGCTTTTCTTGCCTCAGTCAACCTACTTTTTATATCCACTTTGCTTCGTCCATCACTGGTTATTTTGCTTCCTAAGTAACAGAAGTCTCCTACTTCCTTTAGTTTTTCACCTGCCAAAGTGATGTCCATAGAGGTTTCTGATTTATTTCGGCTACATTCCAATATTTTTGTTTGACATTTATTAATTTTCATGATGAATTATTTCCTCCAGACGGAGTCCATACCATTCAAGAACTCATTCAAATCCTCTGGCGTGTCAGCCAAGATGACGATGTCATCAGCAAAACTTAAGAGTTGAAATTAGTAAGTATAAACTTACACAATCCAATCATTTCTTAACAATCCGAAGATTGGTTTTACTCAAAATTAAAACCTTGAACAATATTCATAATTTTATTATTTAGTTTGGGGGGATTGATCCCCCTGATCACACCCGTAGTTACGCCGCTGCTTAGGGGTGGCGACCCCTGTAATAAAGTCTTAACCTGTTTGAATACCACCGCTTCAGAGAACAAAGCAAGACGAATAATCACATGAAGATACACCACTGTTCACGTCCGGAGCTTTTATCTAACCCGGATGATACACAAATGGCTCACGTTAACACCTACAGCAATACTGCGCACCAGCACCAACCTCAATTGCAGGAAGACGGAACGGTCAACCTTCACGTAATGTTTCAAGCTATCTTGAAATCTCTCAACTAGTTGCCCTTGGTCAAGTGTCGGGACGAGAATTCCAATATCATTCGTTCATAAATCGTTCTCTTTTACCGCTATCATTCCAACCGTCATGTCGGCAATAAAGTCTATCGATAGGGGCTTGGCACAAACAAGGTCATCACTATTGTCTGCAGGATGAAAGAAGAACGCTGACAAATGTCAAAGTCAGCTCGTAGGGAAACGCCACGTCGCTGCTGTACCTATGCATGTATGTAATACCTGTCTGACGAATCACCGCCGGCAGTAGATACTGCTTGAGTCCAAGCTCCCTGAACCTGAGAGGAATGTGGTTCGCGGAGGATGAGGATTGATGTGGGGGGGGGGGGGGTTCCCGGTCCATGCGTAGTAACAGAACCAAATAGGCTACATTGGTCGGTGACTCACTCACTCATTCGCAACACCACAGTGGTTTAGCAGTATTGGAATCGACAGGAATTCCAGATAACACGGCGGGCTGTTGACAGGCTCTTCTATTCCCGCCTCCACCTCACCCCTCCAACACCCCCCTCCCACCAGGGGCTCACTTCTAGTGGGCCGTGGGTTTGCGACCACGGGACCCCGGCTGCGTCCAGCATTGCTTCCACTTACTTGTGCCGGACTCCTCTCCGTCAACTCTTGTTCTTTTTCGACCCCGATGGTATTAGGGTATCCGAGGCCTAGGGAGTCTTTCACTTTTCCGCCTTAATTGGCCCTTCTCTCATCTTTCCTGATCCCTCATTCATCTAGGAATCTGCCTTCTTTTTCTTTTCATTATATTTCCTTTTCTCTTCAAGATTCCCGCCCTGTTTTTCTGACTTGGCTCCCCTTGCCTTAAGTTACATTTTGTAAGATTTTTGAATCTCAACCACATTCTGTAAGTATTTTCAATCTACATTGCATTTTGTGAGTATTTTCGATCGAAACTCCATTTTGTAAGTGTTTTCAATCTAAATTGCATTATGTCAGTCCAATATTTTGAATCGCAGGCTTCCACATATTGTGAGTATTTTGAATCTACCATACATTTTGTAAGCACTTTCAATTTCAATTGCATTTGTAAGTAATTTTTAATTTAAATTGCACTGTGTGAGTATTTTGAATCTGAACCGGCCTTTTTCAATCTAACCTGCATTGTGTATTTTCAATATCAATTGCATTTTGTAAATATTTTGAATTTCAATTGCATTTTGTGCGTATTTTTAAATCTAAATTCCTTTTGTGAGTATTTTCCTTCGAAATTACCTTTTGTAAGTGTGTCCATTCAACATTTTGTGAGTCATTTCAATCTGAGTTCCATTTTGTAAGTATTTTCAGTCCAGCTTAATTTTCGTTCTGGTTTCCATTTCATTGTCATTTTCGCTATCACTCAGACAATTAGGGGCCGATAACCTAGATGGTAGGCCCCTTAAAACAACAATTATCATCATCATCATCATCATCATCATCATCACCCCTCAAGTTCAGGGGTTGAACCTGAGCAGATGAATTACGAGTTGTCAGCGGTGTGACGCAATCTGCTTTCCCTGAGATACACTCTGCACTGTATATCGATGAAGCTTTGTGTTTGGACAGTTTTGTACAATATTTCAAATTTGTGTAATGTGAATGGTTTTAACACATTCATAAGCTTAGTTTATAATTATGGTAGTATTAGTGTTATTAATATTTGCTCCAGGCTTGTCAAGTTAATTAGCCACTACGGATTCAAAGGGTTTTCATACTCACACACACTAAAAGCTTCTGTTACTTAATGATTGTAAATACAGGTGTACATACATATCCGACGAACCTAAATGAAGCCGCGAAACGTAGTTTTTTGTTTAGCCTTGCATATTTCATTCTGCTACGACCACCGTAGCCTGAGAAAACGTTGGTTTACAAAATTAACAACTATTTTTAGATCCGTCTGTTCAGATTAAAACTTCGTATACACGTTAACAATAAGTTCCTTCAGGACGAATTGAAGTTTTATTACGATCTGATTAATACATTTAAAGTAATGATCTGTGAGCGCTCCATTAGCCTTGGTAAAAAACGATACTTTTTTTGTTCAATCAGCTATAAAATTTTAACGGGTTACAATACAAATGTTTACTCTACATAGCTAAACGCAGAACAAAATAAGGAAAAGTTTAGTGTAGCTTGTTTTTTAATGTAAGACTACGGGTAACGTTTTTATTGACGTCTAAACTCGAGTATCTATACTTTTCCCCCGACAGTAAGTGAGCAGGATCTGATGATGGTTTCATGACGAAAGGAACTACTCATCCAATTTGTGTGAGAAGTGTTTCATTAAGTGTATAAATTATTCATGTATTCATTTGAGGCACTAGGAAATTAACTGTTACTTCCCGCCCAATCTAATTCAGCACACTCGTGTTGACCGACTGCAAAGCGATTCTATTAATAGATTACTTAGGCAACACTGAAAAATGGCTCCTAATTTCAAAACCAAATTGATCAACATTTGGTACTAGTAGAAAGCGTCATCTTAAAGAAAACAAAATGGCGGCCAACCGAGTGTTGTATTCTTAAATCAGGCACCAACTAATCATCGGATCAGTATCATAGTAAATTTCGCGAACACTACCCTGGGAAACAGTAGCAGGTCCAAGTAATAAGGTTAAACGCTGTTACAAAATGGCGGCCGTACGAAGCATTCCAACATTGTAATCAGTAACTCATGCTCTAATGGAACAATGCTCTCAGTAGTTGGCATAGCGTGAGTTTAATACGAGAAATCTACTGTCCAAGTGATTACTTTATCAGATTAAGGGACGGTTTCATCAAAGCAGCGTTAACAGGCCGTCAGTAAATGTCTGGCTAATTTTAACATCGCGCCCGTTGGCGTTTTACAAGCACATTCACCGATTAGAATTAGCAAAGGAATCGTTATTGTTAAGTAATGTACCAAACTCACAAAAAAAAAAAAAACACGAAGATTTTGCCGGTATTTGTATACGCTATTCCTTGGTATAATCAAGCAGGCCGTGAACTGCAAGAAAGCTCAATACAATTTATATGAACTTTCGTTAAAAACAAACATGGCTGATGAAGAAAAAACGTAGTTATCCACTTACATATTTGTTAATTAATTTTCAGAATCGGTTAAATTTAAAACCATCACTTGTAAGGAATTCCATTCAATATTTTAACTGATACAGTACCAATGTTCGCAGAACTCGCAGGGTGTCTGTCAGCAGTTGCAAGAGCAATTCAGAATTTTCTTGGACTTTATAATACGTATCCGTAGGTTAATTTTCACTTGTTATAGGCTACCCGAATAAACTGTTTTATACGCTCAAGGTAAAATAAAAGCGACTATATACATTCGAGATGGTGAATGAGTATACTATTAAAGTACTGAAATAAATAATTCAGGATGTAATTGTGTAATTACGACGACATTTGGTAGGATTTGATGATGATAACTGTTGTTTTAACGGGCCTAAAATCTAGGTTATCGGGCCTTAATGGTCTGGGTGATAACAAAAATGACAATGAAATGCAAACCAGTACGAAAATTAAGCTGGACTGAAAATACTTATGATACTCAGATTGAAATGACGCACAAAATGTAGAGTGGAAATACTTACAAAAGGTAATTTAGAAGGAAAATACTCACAAAATGAATTTAGATTGAAAAATACGCACAAAATGTAGTTTAGGTTCAAAATACTTACAAAATGCAATGTAGGTCGAAATACTCACAAAATGCAATTAAATTTCAAAATACATACAAAATGCAATTGAGGTTCAAAATACTTAAATAATGCAATTAAAATTAAAAATACTTAAATAATGCAATTGAAATTAAAAATACACAATGCAAGTTAGATTGAAAAAGGCCGGTTAAGATTCAAAATACTCACAAAGTGCAATTGGAATTCAAAATACTTACAAAATGCAATTGAAATTGAAAAAGCTTACAAAATGTGGAAGCCTGCGTTTCAAAATAATGTACTTACAAAATGGAGTTTAGATCGATAATACTTACAAAATGTGGTTGAGATTCAAAATACTCACAAAATGTAAATTAGAGACACGGGGAACTAATTCAGAAAAACAGGGAGGGAATGTTAAAGAGAAAGGGCACTATA
Source organism: Meconema thalassinum (assembly GCA_946902985.2). NCBI lineage: Eukaryota > Metazoa > Arthropoda > Insecta > Orthoptera > Tettigoniidae > Meconema > Meconema thalassinum. Next base: position 580,234,763 of record OX336391.1, on the reverse strand, counting down.
ATGAAAAGAAAAAGAATGCTGCTCCCTAGAAGAATGAGGGATCAGGAAAGACGAGAGAAGGGCCAATGAAGGCGGGAAAGAAAGAGACTCTCTAGGCCTCGGATACCATAATACCGTCGGGGTCTGAAGAGAACGAGAGTTGACCAAGAGTGGTCGACAGGAAAGAAGACGGAGAGGAGCCCAGCACAAGTAGGTGGAAGCAATGCCGGACTCAGCTGGGGTACCGTGGTCGCCAACCCACGTCCCACTAGATGTGAGCTCCCCCAAGGGTATTTGGTAAGAGAGCAGTAACATATATAAGACCTCGTTAGCATTTGTCATAAGATCATTACATTGAATATAGCGCGCAGCCGCCATCTTGAAAATATAAGTAAATAAAATCGATAAACTACAGAGCTACAATGACAAAATATAGCAAATAGACAAAGAGACGAGATAAACGACTCCATAAATTCAAGATGGTGCGTGGGTGTACCATTCAAACGTTAAAATCAACATTCCTGAACATTCAATGGTGGAATTACAAAGACACTTAGTAAACGACGAGTCTTACATATACTGTACCGCATTACAAGGACTAGAACTTTTCTTTCCCCGATACCCTCATTCTACACGGAATATGGACACTTTCTTCGTCACAATGAATGTTGAGATGGGCAGATGACCTCCATGTTCCGGCCCTTGAAAATGTAATCGCCACCACCAAAGAAATGAAAAACAACTGAGCGTAAAAGTAACAGTGCTGGCTTAAAATGTCATACATTAACAATTTGCGTAAATTACTCCTGAATTCACATTATCTTTAAACGTTTATAAGTTAACTAGGGGACCTGAGCGAGATATCTCGCATGTTCATTAACCACTCGCCCGGCTTTACTGCTTAAGATTTGTTTAAACGCACTTTTTAAACAAATTGTCGACATTTATTAAATCACAGTGTAATTCATCGCTGTTCCGAGTATTTCTGTTGGAATATTGATTTCAATGCACAGTGGGTCGTGTGCGCTCCATGTGTACAGATTACCCGCACGGCTCTAGTGCTATGTGGGCTGGACGCGACACAGTTCTGCTAGGGGCTATCGTTTTGTTCATTTGTTTTAACACACCTTTTTAACAAATAAATATATTTCCGCCGACTTATCAAGAAATGCAAGATTTTTCCTGTAATATTGAGAATATTTCGAAGATTTTGGTACAAACCACACCATCTAACTCCTTCTGGTTTAGGAGCTTGAGTTTTGTGAAACATACACCTTAGCGTATTATATTATAAGATACAACACTATTAAATGTGAAAAAGTGTTGAATATAACGGGCGCGGTATATTTCGTACAAGCCACGAACTACAACACCGGATGGCCAGCTTGGGAACCAATCTGTAATCATCCCATTAATATGCACGACATGTGAAGGTAAGTGCTGCAACCGATTTCGGCAAGTTATGTCGCAACTTCTTGCAGTGCAACGAACCTTAAAAAATGTCTACATTCCTAGAGTTTTGCTGCAGGCCAGGAAATTTCTCTGCCTGAAATAGGAGCCAATTACACTCAAAATGCTTCAAGCCCTTCCCAGACTTATTAACAGAGTACATCAACCTTGATGAGTGCTCCAAGCTAAACCAGATCACACTAATTAAGACTTTACTTGATGGATAATAGTAATAATAATAATAATAATAATAATAAGGGCAGATGATCTCGTAGTTCCCCTTAAAACAGCAATGACTAACTAAGAATAATAGTAAAAATAATAGTAATAGATTTGGAGCCTAAAGACTATATTAAGGATGCGCCGCAGTACCAACACATTTGTCACCTTCGTGGATTTTAAGAAGGCGTATGATTCTATTGGCATACAAACAGTTCTGGACAACCTAGAAGAGCTCAGAGTGGACAGGAAGAACAGGAATTTAATCCGCCAGACTCTCACTGACACAACATCTCAAGTGAAGTTTGTAGGTGAACTATCAGAGCCTTTCAAAGCACATACAGGAGTTCGACAAAGTGACGGCCTCTCCCCACTGCTTTTTAACTTAGTGTTAGAAGTGATCAGGGAGTGGGGAAACAACATCAAAGGCATAAGCATTGGTACTCTGGGTCAGAAAATCAAAGTAAAATGCCTAGCTTTTGCTGATGATATAGCTATCTTTACCAAGACTAGTGAAGAAACCAAGTATTACCATAGAGAAGTTACATGAGTTAGCATCAAAGACAGGACTCCAAATATCGCATGAGAAGACGTATTTCATAGTAAATGGACACCAGAATATCCCAATATCCCCACTACAGATGAACTATGGAATAATTAGGCACGTAACTTCCTTCAAATATTTAGGAGAAATTATTGTACCATCTGGATTGTACAGGAAATCTAATTTAGAAAGAGCTACCAAACTCCAGAAAGCATACCGAATAACAAGAAATCACTATAATAAAAGAGTGATGTCACGAAATGCAAAACTACGGCACTACCAGACAGTTGTTCTTCTGGAAGCATTGTACGCCTCCGAAACTACATCTCTAGGAGGTCACTCTCAAATTGGTGAAATCGAAATCCAGGAACGTAAACATTCTCAGGAAAGTATATGTCCCCGTTTATGTTAATGGTATATGGATTAAAAGGAAAACCACAGGCTTGTACACGGTAATCAGTAAGTTCACTGATACCGTGCGTAAGAGACGATTGAAATTTTATGGTCACATCTGCACAATGGACAACACCAGATATGCCAAAAAAAACTGTTTGATATAATTAATTCAAAGGAGGTCAAAATCAGTTGGTTAGAAGAAATCAAACAGGACTTAAAGGAAATAAACCCTACAGAAGATATCATGAATCGCAAGACTTTTGGAACTCTAGTTAGAAATCACTATTTCACCGAAAAAGCTAAAAGGACCACTGGAAAAAAATGCACTGAGGAACGTAAGAAGCATAGTGAGTTCATGAGGAGATTTTGGGAGAAGAAGAGGAAAACACCATCAACCCGAGTCAACAAGTTCAAACGCGCTCCCTAAGTGGGCAAAACGAAGAAAGAAGAAGAATACATCTACAGAATCGATCCAGCATATCACGGGGGGAGGAGGAGGAGGAGTGAGAAGAGAGAGAGGGGGAGAGGGGGGGGGCGGGGTTAGGGCAGACGCTTGTTCCAAAAGAATACTTGGAGCGGCATATGGGATTCCACTGTAATATCTGATCGTTCTGTAGAAGCCAACAGGCCAGACCTTGTGATATTCGATAAGGAAGCACACAAGGCTACCATCGTCGATGATGCTGTTCCACTCGATAAAAACCTAGAGAAAACGGTGGCTGATAAAAGGCGCAAATATCAGCAACTTGCCGCTGAGCTCAGCCACATATACGGACTAAAGGAAGTTTTCGTCATCCCAGTTGTCTCCGTGAATGGTTTACTCACAAAGGACTGGCATAATGCAAAGAAGAACCCTGGCTTGAAGAGGAACCATATGCAAAAAGCTGCCCTCCTTGGTACTGCAAGCATAGTACGTAAGGTTTTATCACTTCAGTGGCTCTGAACATCTTGAGATCCAGTGCTATCATCAGTGTCTTTGGCTCACAAGGAGTCCGACGGTGATGGTTTTGAATGCTCTTGTAAATTTCATATATATAATATGAGGTGATCGTCGTCTGTCACTGTGACGTCATTCCGTGTTCGTCAATATTTGCACCGTTAGCTACATCAAAAAACATAACAATCTATAATGCTGTTGTTTCATTTAGTGCTTTTGCGACATCGTAGTTTTTTAGCCTCGTGTGCTTGGGGTTTGTGTGTCTCGAATTTCAGCTTTCTACTCAGCGTCCCCTAATATTGATAGACAAACTCCGGTTGTTGTAATTTTTCGACATCCCACTGCAGTCTTCTTTTTATCCTTTACAGCATCCTACATTTGTAACTTTCTTGCTAAATTTGATGACCTAAATAAGGCCTTAGTGAACATGATCGGAGCGATCATTCCTCTACCGTCACATGGACGGTGTCTGGGAGCTAAACGCACGTTGTCGGCAGATACAACTGGGGATGGTGACAGGCCGATCACCCAGACGTCCACTAAGTTGGGTCTAATTAAAGAAAAGTCAAGGAAGACAGTCGACAGTGGAACTGTTGAAAGGAACTGTCCCGGCATTTGCCTGGTGGTGAAAATGGGAAACCACGAAAACCATTTTCAGGACGGCCGAGGTGGGACTCAAACCCAGAGTCTCCCGATGCCAACGAGGCACGAGTTAGCACTCTCGGCTACCGTGGCCGGTGAAGTGTATAAATAATGTAGGTTAAATTCTTGCCAGGTAGAACAATTCAGTTTGAGATTAGTTGTTGTTTTAGGGGCTGCAACATCGTGGTCATAGAGCCTCTTGTATTTGAGTGTGTGTAAAATTTGTGTGATAACCTGTGCTATTGTGATGGCTGTACTAATTTGTATTTGTACATTGGGGGATAGGATGCGGCCTTAGCCTTAAGCTAGGAACCATCCCAGTATTTGCTTAGAGTAGAAATGGGGAATCTCAGTTTTACCTCACAAGGCTGAGTACCCCATTCCAGCCCTCACACCAGAATTAACATTTTTGGCAGAGCTGGGAATCAAACCCAGACCTCCGGAGCGACAGCCAAGAACGCTGGCCGCTACGCAACGAGGCGGACTTAACCAAATGATGAATTGGACGTAATCACAGAGCTCGAGCTGAAGTGCAGCAGCCAGCCGCTTTAAGTTAAAGCAGGACTAACGGGACGTGGAACTGGCATTTCCGCATACAAGTTATCATTTAGCATACGACAATAAACAACATCGCCACGATAAGTAGTGCGTAGTGGCGTGGGGGTAGCACGCTAGCCTCTTTATAGGACACCCGGCTCCATTATGACAACCTCATGAGGACAAATACGTAGTTGTCTGATTAGTAAGGCAGCTACCCCGGTGGGGGCGTGGTGGAGGAGCGGTTAAACTGTTTGCCTCTCACCAAGGTGGACCGGGTTCGATTCCCAGTCAGTGCATGAGAGATTTTCGAACTGAAATGCCATGTCCTGTGCTTCGGATTCCACGTAAAAATGAAGTCCCGTGGATCATGATCGCAAGATTAACGGTCACGTAAAACTACAAGCTTCCTTCCTTCAGCTACCCCGGTCAAGAAAGCGAAGATTAACGGCGAAGGGAATACGTGTAGATGATGATGATGATAATTGTTGTTTTAAGGGGCCTAACATCTAGGTTATCGGCCCCTAATGATCTGGGTGATAGCGAAAATGTGAATGAAATGGAAACCAGAACGAAAAGTATGTGAGACGGAAAATACGTACAAAGAGAAACTCAGATGGAAACAACTCACAATATGGTCTTACAAAAGGGAATTTAGAACGAAAAGATTCACAAAAAGAATAGATTGAAAAAGACCCACAAAACGTAGGCTAAATTCAAAATACGTACAAAATGCAATGTAGCGTCGAAATACTTACAAAATGCAACTGAAATTCAAAATACTTACAAAATGCAAATGAGATCGAAAATACGTACAAAATGCAATTGAGGTTCAAAATACTTACAAAATGCAATTGAAATTGAAAATACACAATGCAATTCAGATTGAAATATCCCAGTTCCAATCCAAATTATTCACAAAGTGCAATTGAAATTCAAAATACTTACAAAATGCAATTTAAATTGAAAATGCTTACAAAATGTACGGTAGATTCAAACGACTCATGTGGATTGACAATACTTACAAAATGCAATTTAGATTGAAAATACGTGACAAAATGTAATTTAGATTCAAAATATCCACAAAATGCAATTGAGAATCAAAAAAAATTCAAAATGCCCGCCAAAAAAAAAGGAAATTTAGATTCAAAATTCTTGCGAAATGCGGTTTAGGTTGAAAATACAAAATGCACTTACAATTCAATAATCTCACTAAAATGTCCTGCGCCTACATTGAAAGACTTACTAAAAAGCAATTTAGATTGTCAATCTTTACAAAATGCAATTGAGGTTGAAAACAATCGCGAGATGTAATTAAGATCGAAAAAACTAACAAAATGCAACGTAGATTAAAAATGCCTTAAAAATCGCTAAAAGGGAATTTAGATACACGGTGAACCAAGTAACAAAAACAGTGCGGGAATCTTAAAGAGAAAAGGAAATATAAGGAAAAGAGGAGAGGAGAGGAGAGGAGAGAGAGGAGAGGGTCCGCCCCAAAGGTAAGGGACAAAAGGGGAAAACGGACCCAGCTCAGGAATCCCTCGGGGTCGCCAACTCCCGAACTCACCAGCCATGAGCCCCTGAGGGTGTAGCATTATCTAGGGTGCACCAGAAGTAGTGGGGCTACATACACCCTGCCTCCTTAAGGGCTTTGAGCACAAGGCAGGAGGTAAAAGGAAAAGAAAAAGAAGGCTGACCCCTCACAGAAGGAGGGAATCGGGAAAGATGAGACAAGGGCCAGTTAAGGCGGGAAAATGAAAGACTCCCTAGGCCTTCGATACCCTAATACCGTCGAGGTCGGAAGAGAACAAGAGTTGACCAAGGGAGGTCGACAGGAAAGAAGACAGATAGGAGCCCGGCACAAGTAAGGGGAAGCAATGCCGGACTCAGCTGGGGTCCCGTGGTCGCCAACCCACGCCCCACTAGATGTGAGCCCCTGAGGGATTCAGTGAAGAGATTTGAAGTCATTCTTTCAGTGTTGCCTATACAAAAACAGTAGCAGTGAATCGGACGATAAGGCTACACTGCCGGAGAAATACTTGACCAAGTTAAGTAAACATTATAATTATAATTTTCCAGGTCATGCTAAATTTGTTTATTCATTTATTATTATTATTATTATCATCCCCAAGTCCGCCTCGTTGCGTATCAGATAGCATTATTGGATGCCACCGCGGAGGTCCAGTTTCGACTCCTGGCTGTGCCAAGAAATTTAATTCTTGCCAGATGGCTGCAACGGGGTACTCCCAACCTCGTGAGGCAAAAGAGGGGGAGGTTCAATTCCTACTTCAGCTATCCTGGCATAGATTTTTCGCGGTTTCCCACTTCTATGTGTTACAGTCTTCAGTCTTTTGACTGGTTTTAAAATGACAAGATGTAAAATTCGAGAGAAAGAAGATGGAAGAAAACAGATATTTTAAAGGAGCATTTCACAAAGTAAGGACATTGAAGTGATAGAAGTCATTTTTCAGTGTTGCCTAGTTCTATTCCAGTAGGTCGACACAAATTGTTCCAAATTACATGAGACAGGAAAACAAGTATTTATATGCCCTAACCTGAAATAAATATTCCATTTTTAGCCTACTTTTGATTTTTGCAAAAAATGAAAGTAGACTTATGAGATCACTACAGGGCCAAAATGTGTGTCTGTCTGAGTGTGTGTGTGTGTCAGTGTGTGTGAGAGTGTGTGTACTCTGAAAGTCTGTCCCCCCCTATCAATTCGAACACTGTGAAACCGAATTGAACGAAATTTGGTACGGAGGTAGAACAAGCAAAGGGCACCTCAGTGTCATGTTTTATATCGCCGCCATCTTGACGGAAACGTAATGGCGGCCACCCAAATGTTCAAAGCTTAAACCAAATTACGACTAACCTAATCATCCGATATCTACGAAATTTTGCAACTACATATAGTCGTATGGCGAGCGTCTTTTGACCAAACTAAAAGGTCATCAGTCCAATAGTTTTCAGATGGCGGCCAGGTATGTGTGCAAATAGATTACCCATATCAATTCAAACACGGTGAAACCGAATTGAACGAACATTGTTGCAGAGGTAGCACTAGAAAAGGGCACCTCAGGGACATGTTTTGTATCGCCGCCATTTTGACGAAAACGTAATGGCGGCCACCCAAATGTTAAAAGCTTACATCAAATTACGACCAACCTTATCATCTGATCTCTACCAAATTTTGCAACATTATACATTTTTGTATGAAAAATCTTTTGACTAAACTGCAAGGTCATCAGCCGTATACATTGGGGATGGCGGCCATGTATGTGTGCAAATCGATTCCCCCTATCTATTCAAACACGGTGAAACCGAATTGAACAAAATTTGGTACAGAGGTAACACTAGCAAAGGGCAACTCAGTGTCTTGTTTTATATTGCCGCCATCTTGACGGAAACGTAATGGCGGCCACCCAAATGTTCAAAACTTAAATCAAATTATGACTAACCTAATCATCCGATATCTACCACATTTTGCAACTACATATAGTCATATGGCGAGCGTCTTTTGATCAAACTACAAGTTGGCGGCCATGTATGTGTGCAAATCTATTACCCATATCAATTCAAACACGGAGAAACCGAATTGAACGAAATTTGGTACAGAGGTAGCACTAGCAATGGGCATTCCAGTGGCATGTTTTATATCGCCGCCATCTTGACAAAAACGCAATGGCAGCCACCCAAATTTAAAGTCTTGAATCAAATTACGACCAATCTAATCATCCGATCTCTACCAAATTTTGCAACATTATACCTTTATGTATAAAAAAAATGATTTGACCAAACTACAAGGTCATCAGCCCAATCATGCGTGGATGGCGGCCATGTATGTGTGCAAATATATTCACCCTATCTCTTCAAACACGGTGAAACCAAATTGAACGAAATTTGGTACATAGGTAGCACTTTTAAAGGGCACCTCAGTGTCATGTTTTATATCGCCGCCATCTTGACGGAAACGTAATGCTGGCCACCCAAATATAAAAAGAAAAAATCCAATTACGACCAACCTAATTATCTGATCTCTACCACATTGCAACATCACACCTTTAAGTGAGAAGCGTTCTTTGACCAAGCTACAAGGTCATCAGTCCAATAGTTTGCATATAGCGGCCATGTATGTGTACAAATCGATTGCCCCTAGCACTAGCAAAGGGCACCTCATATTCATGTTTAATATCCGTATAGCACGTTGTATTTCAACAAGCTACTACAACCAACATTCAATTATACTCCTTGAAAAGGACAAAGAGTTATAACAATACCCATGCTTTTAGGAGAAAGTAGGCTTACTGAACATCTTGTTGTACATAAAAGCGTGTTATTTTGTGCTAAATATCTTATGTAACATTTCTTTCAGGCTAGGGTGAATAAATACCTGTTTTCCCGCCTAATGTAATTGGGCACAATTTGTGTTGACCGACTGGAAAGCTTACTTTAAAAGTAAGAACATTGCCTATGTTTCTGTTACTTTTGAAGTAGAATAGAGTTAACAAGAAGGAAATTCTCCTCCAAAATAAGTAGACATAGCAACACTGCAATGGACTCCCAGAAGTAATGGCGGTGAAACAAATGAACTTCGCGCGGGAAATAGAGTTGATGATTAAAGCCCTGCACGGATGCGGATACCCGTGGATATCCGCAAATTTTTTCGCCAGGCGGATATAGTTTGAATGGCTGTGCGGATAGCGGATAAGTTGCGGATAATGTTTGGGGTATATATACGGATAGTTTTTAGAATGCAATGCGACCTTATCATTACTAAGACACGATGTTTATGACATACTGTATATTTTTCCGTTATGTTTTCTTTTTTCATGACAAATGTAAGTTGATGATTTAGGCTAATCTCATTCGAATTATGCCACTAGGCAAAATTAACACTCCAAACTGAAAAGGGTTGCAATTCTGGCTGTATAACATTCATTTTAATCATAGAACTTGACATAGATAGCCTAAGGAAACTACTTTCTCCTCAAAACTAAATATGTTGCTTTAATATTTTATGTAATTGAAAATATTATTGTAGCTAGTAGGTTCGGATAACAAACGTGCGGATGAGGATAAAAATCATGCGGATAAAAGTAATGTGGATGCGGATAACAGCCATGCGGATGCGGATAACGTTTTGTTTATCCGCGCAGGGCTCTAGCATCATTGACAACATGACGGTAGACATCCTCCGCACAGAGACACCTGCGCGGGAAGGCGAGCATCTCGCAGGTAATGACGTCACAACACCCACCGCCCCGTCCCGTCCCGTCAAACACTTCCACCAGGCGACCTCTAAACTCGCACACTGGTCTGACCTTGGTCCACATGATGTTGCCAAACGTACTTTTATTGTCAATTACCTATCACCTGCCACGAAAACATGCTTCTCTTCCTTAAAGACATCCACGACTCTTCTATTCACTTTAGTCTTGAGTTATCCATAGTCTTTGCAATGAGCCCATCAGCCCATGCGAATTACAGCAATGGTTGGATTTTGAAAAATAATACCGTGGAGGATTTATGTAACAAAACACCGCATACCATGTGCTGCATTGTCCAGAATAGTTGACTGCGTTAAAGCACTGGCCACAATGACAGCTAACAACAGATTCAAAAGGCATGTGGGTTTGAATCCCACTACATTATACTCGGAGATGGCCGGCACGACGCAACTTGCTTTAAGCGGTCTTTTATGATTGTAGATTCTAGCAGGGCGGAATAATAATAATAATAATAATAATAATAATAATAATAATAATAATAATAATAATAATAATAATAATAATAATAATACATTAATCTCTTTGAAAAAAAATAGCCAACAAAACAGGTTAGAGAACCTCTGTAGAAGAATCAAATGGCTTGGAAAATTTTAACGACATTATATTGTTCAAATAGAGGAAATGAATAATTTCAAATATTTAGTGAGATAGGGAGGGGAAGGTAGGGCAAGTCAAGAAAGATGGAAACAGCTTATGACTTATGCTATTGCTAAAAACTTTAATACAGAGCTGCTTATCCAGAATCTTCAAAATAAAGCAGTATAACACAGTGGTAAAATTGGAATGTCTGTACGTATTGAATTATAGATAGGATAAACTTGAAATACAGTTAAGGAGAACAATCATTTAACATTCTTAGAAGACTACATTCTAGCATGGAAACTCAATTCTTAAAGAAAAGAAAACGGGGCATAATTGATAAACGTTCTGTTGTTTTACATCAACGTTCTATGAACAAAGTTTATATGAATTAAAACTCAGTATTATTTCTACGTTTACGCTGTGTCTTGTGTGGGGTTTCACCTAGGAACACCAGCAGGCTCTTGGTGTCCGTGCCCGGACCCCCACAGGAGTAGCGAACTGCGCGCTACCTCCCTTTTTATGAAGCCCACCTGCTCATCTTGATTGCGAGAGCTAACAGCTCAAGCAGCCATAATCTCCATATGAAGGCTTCCAAAAAGCTGGTATAATGGCTTTCACGTCCAGTGAATTAAAACTCAGCAATTTTTTTTCTAGGTTTATGTAGCATTTTTTTTAAATTTTAATTCAATGGCCGTGAAAGCCAATATATCCTTTTTTTGGAAGCCTTCATAGGGAGGCCGCATATCTCTATCTTCAATACATCACCCACTATAAGTGTTTTTACGGTTTAATTTTTTCCAACTATCTCCATTCAATTACTGAGGCGACTGTTTACGAGCTAGCTAGGGGCGAGCCTATCACCCCAGTTACAGCCTAGCTATCGGGCGAGCCTATTACCCCCAGATACAGCCAGCAGCAAACTGTCGACTGGTGTTGAGTTAAGATTTCAGAGAAGAGTGGTTGTGTTTGGAGTTTCCCTGGAATTGCAACTCGGCTTTTCTTCATTTCGCCTGTGAACGTTTCGTTCCGCAAAATACACAGTCAAGTTAAGGTTGAACGGAAGGGGGATTGTGTTGCACATGCATCTCCATGATAATAATTAATAGTCCAGTCCGTGATTTTAACCCATCATGCCGAGACGTAAAACGGATATAGGTTGTAGTTCATTGACATCAAAAAAAAAAACAGCGCTTATCACGTAATGCATTCATAACCATTCCCGAGCGAAATATTGCTAGTTCAAAATATTATTTTGGGCTTTTGCCGTGCTAAACCTAATTGACATATGCTATACGTTTCGCTAGGAACAGTGTTTATCACATATTTTATAACCTCATTGGTCACACATTATTAGATCACATCATTCTATTGACAACACAGGCACGGTACCTAACGAAATATATAGCATATTTCAATTAGTTTTAGCACGGCAAAACCCCAAAATAATACGGTATTATTATATTTGAATTATCTAATGGTCATTTCAATTGAATGCCCGTATGCTCCCCAACAAATTCAAGTAGTTCCAACTTTAGCTACCAGACGCCACTGTCACTGACACCCAGCGGCGAACGTTGGAACTTGATAGAGCGTTTTTAACCAAATAACCTACAAATTTGGGCTACACACTACCAATATTGTAGTGGTAGGTCCTTTTACATACCATAAATCGATGACATTGGCCCACCGGCTTTACTTCTCCTCCGAAGGAAGGCATACTGATTGATTTTAACGCACGTAAGAATCCGTCGACTTCGGCCGGGTTTGAACCCGCTATCTTGGGCATAGCAGTTCAGCATGCTACCAACTACGCCACGGAAGCCGTCAAAATTATTATTATTATTATTTTTACATTGTTATGTCCATCTGTTCCCGTGCCATAGAGCTTATTTAGCTCATGATTCTTCTTCTCCCAAAATCTCTTCTCCGTTTTTCAGTCCATGATTTATTGTTGTTGATTAGTGCTTTGAAATGTAGTCGATCTTGTATAATTTCCTCTTCGATGCCAATTTCTTGTAGGTCCTTTTCTATTTCGCAAAGCCAGTTGTTCTTGACTTTCATTGAAAGAGCAAGGTATTAAAATAATAATAATATCGTATGGCGTCGGGTGCCGGGTGCAAGCTTTGTTAATTGACTCCCAGAGGGTAGCTTGCATGCCGAATTTCGTCGTTCCTTTGAACGCTATGAAAGTCAAGGAGGTTAGATATCTAAACTCCTTGACATTACAGCGCTTTCTAGTAGAGAATGGAGGAACTTTGTGTTGGCGGAAAATCCCGTGATTAATTTTGCCATTGAACACGGCCTACTGAATTCAAATAGGTTCTTTAACATGCCAACACCGTATGGCATCCATGTCGTGACTTTTGTCGCCTTTCAAAAATCACTTACCACTGCCAGGGGCGAACCTGCAAGCTTGGGGTTGGTAATCCGACACGTTAACCACTCACCCACCGTGGCAAGCAAAGAACAAGGTTGAGAATCCTTATGGACAGTCAGTAGAACTTAAATCACCTTTCATTGAAGGTGTCGGTGAACTTTTCACAACGTTGATAAATCTCCCGAGATTTCTGTTTCAAATTTATTATTATTATTGTATTGATCACATCGTAGTATTTCCTAGAGGCAGCAGTTGAAGAAACTGGCGTTGACAAAGTCTCAAAGAAGCTTTCTGACAATCGAGCACCAAAAGGGACAACGTTATTCTCGTCAAATAAATTACGACCACAAACATTTATATGGATGGATACCTTTGATCTTTTTCCACGTGTCGCAGCGGCTCCAGCACCAGACAGGAGAGACAAATACACAAATATAAAGTCGCATCGGTCGGCGATAATGGGCACACACAGAGAGATCTGATATTACTTCCCCATGCATCTACGGAAGGTAGTACATGTTTACATCATAGTATATTGTAATTGAATATTTCACTCGGAAGTGGAGAGAGACTATATTTTGGTAATAGTACTAAGCATGAATTTGAAAGCATTTTAGATACTTAAAATACACATTTAAGCTAAATAAACCCATTAGAAAATATCGCAGTTCAGTTTTGACTGTGCGTACGTTGCCAATAATTGCGGTCTGTTTATTCCAAAACTGCGAAATATTTACCAAACTGTTAGCGGCTTCGGTGGCGTAGTTGGTAGCATGCTGAGCTTCTATGCCCAAGATCGCGGGTTCAAACCCGGCCAAAGTCGTCGGATTTTTTAAGAGCGTTAAAAATCCCTCAGTATGCCTTCCTTCGGAGGAGAAGCAAAGCCGGCGGTCCCATGTCATAGATTTATGGCATGTTAAAGAACCTTCCACTAATTACACCTGTGTGAAGCTAAATTATATATAGGTTAAGGTTCCTACGTTCGTTGCCAGGAGCCGACTGCGGTGGCGTCTAGTAGCTAAGTTCTGAACTAGTAGTCGTTGACGGTGGCATTTGGCGGCAAAAGTAGGAACTTTGAAAAATTCAAAGTCCGCAGTCCTTACTTGAATTAAAAACAGATAACACACACTAATACAGTCATCAAAATTAACACCGGTTATCAGACAGATTCTACACACACCCAAAGTACACGGGCTACATGACCGCGTTGTCGCAGCCCCTAAAGTAAGGAACCAACCAACCCTTTACCAAACTGCGACTCTTTGTCAATAGCTTGGTGGAGAGACTGTTCATCTCGGTATTGCATTCAATCTACGAAGCTAGTCTTGGGAGCCATGGAAACCTGCAATCGATTGCTACAGGTTAGATTCAATAATGTAGTTATGTATTAGACATAAGTTATTTTGATGTGAAGAGGTTGGCAAGTCTGAACGCTGGCAGTTACGTGATTCGTTTATCTTGGTCGTTAGCGATGTGAGGAGTATACCTGATAACCTGTGTTATTGTGGTGACTAGGTTCTAGAATCGGTAAGTTATATGTGCCTCAAGACTAGCGAGAAGGTACTGTACTTTCTTGAATAGGGACACAAAATCCTCAGCCGTTGACAGTACTGGATTGGATCCTCCAATTTGCAACCACTACTCGTGTAAACCGTCTCATAACACGTTTGGCTAGGAAAGTGGGCGGCTTAAGGTAAAATACCAAATGTGCAATACCGTCTGCGTGGAAATGAATGAATGCATAAGAATCGTTTAGCGTTCAGACTTGGCAGTAGCAAAAGATTTCTTACAGGCTCTACACAATAATGAGAAATATGACAAACGAAACACGTAAAAGCTACATTTTATAATGTTAATAAATATAAGACTGAAGTGATTTCAAGAAGTACTTAACGATCACATGCAGGCAGTAGCGACCGTGCTACGCAAGCTTACGCTTCTCGTGCAAGCAATCCCACCTTTTTACCTCAAAGTACTGACCTTCAACGAGACCTTGACAACACGCAGCGTACACAATGCCGCCGTAACGGACAATCCAAACGTGACCCGGAATTCCAGCTTAGTCCATATAGCATACAATGTCTCAAAGCCGTTGGAAGGGAAGATGAAATGCTCTGGTATTATCCATGTTTGTAAAGGAATTTAATCCGTATTGATTTCAAATTATAAACTATAGAATTAAATCCGTTGAATCAATACAATGTTTAAAACTTGTGTTAAGTGTAGTGTTTGTGGACATGTACGACCCAATTTTGGTTCATTATCAGCAATTCAAACAGCAATGAAAGTGGAAAATACTTAAAAACTAACATACAGTATTAAGAAATAATAACTACCGTAGTACAAAAAATTACAAATGGACCAGAGCAGCAAGAAGCAGGACTACATTGAGAAAATTGGAAGACAGAATATCGAGTGAGTGAAGGCAGTACCACAGTGGACCAGAGAAGCAAGAAGCAGGAGCACACGGAGATCCATGAAAGACAGGCTACTGAACGTGTCAAAGTAATTAATGTTAAATGAAACGTTATAAAAAATATATACAAACCTAATGCGAATAGCTCACTGCATTAGCGAAAAAGAGCTACCCTCTATGTAGGAGGCCTTTGCCCTTCATTGACATTGAGGCTATTATTATTATTATTATTATTATTATTATTATTAAATAGAAACCATAAATAGGATATCCTAACAAAATTGGGATTTTATCATTGAAATAAATATTCAAAAAGCCTTTTAAAATTAAATTGCAAGGAAAATATTAAAAAAGAAATTATGTACAGACGTGGCCAAATTATTCGAATTAAAATAAAATTTCCCAGTTCATTAACAATTTGTGTCCCTAATTAAGATAGTACCTGGTGTGTTCACAAATTTTTCTTTAGTCAATGTTGAGAGAGGAATTTCTATATTTTGAGCTATTGTGCCCAATTAGACACGGCAGACTGGCATCGAACTCGGGTCTTATCAAAGAAGACCAGGCCCATGATTCTGCCCAGAATCGAATCATTGATCTCTGAGAGGGAACAGCTACAGGGAACCCGAAGAGCAATGAGTTATATCTTCATATAATCATAATAGCAGGATTTCACGGCTAGAATGGGAATTTCATAGCTATTAAGGTGGATCTTTGCAAGAAAATACAAAGCCCATGTACGTTTTAGAAGCCTGAATGCTAGAAAGAAAACCAGCTTGACAGTTGACTAATCGTAGTTAGCGAAGGGGCGTTTTTAGGTGACGCCAAGGAACTAATTTTCGTCTGGACCGCAGGAACAGCTCAAGAGTAATGACTCTGGGATCCACCGGGTTACAAGGCATAAGAGTAGAGAGGGGGGCAGTCGCCCATAGAAATTAATTGATTACAGCCAATTGGAGCATTGAAATGAAATAAAACTTACACCCAGGCGAATATATTTTAGGAAAGATAATTTAGGAGTGTTCTCACGCCTAAATTAAAGCCTACATCTATAAACGAGCCTCTAAACAGACTGCTTCCGCTCGGGAGGAAGGTTTTGGAGATCAGCAGAGGGGGAATTACCAGGATAGCGTCATGACGCCAAGGTAGAAGGCAATTAATTGTAATTAATTGGCCGAAGCGATCGCTTGCACGCGAGTGATTTTGGGACCTCCACACTTAGACAATCGAGAGTTATACTTCACTTTGTCTGGAAATGTATTATTTCAAGAAGGGAGTCGGTCCTGAGTGTCCAGTGGACTATGTTTCACAAGAAAGCCTTATATAGGAGAAACTTCGCAGGGAAGTTAGTTCGTCTTCAGTTCGTCTTGACTCAACACGTGAACTAACACGCTGCCAGATCACGCAAGAAAGTGCGCGAATTTATAAAGTATCGACGCTCAAATGTATTTGGAGAACAATGGAAGCGCATCATGCAGCTTCACAACAGTAATTATGCATCGTGTAAGATTTAGTCAACAGCAGACGTTTAACCAATAACATACGCGAGTATAAATTCAGTACAGCGTAGGGATAATTTAGGATGTTTATAGACAACAAACATACCAGGAGGTGTTGTCATAGTTAAAAATGACACATTTTTGTCAAGATCACTACAGTTACGGGAGCCTGGAAGGCGTCACAAATAGTCGTGACAGAGGACTGAACAGAATTGCAGTAGAGGTGATATAAACTGTAGGTGACGGGAATCGAACACACGCACACGCAAGACAGACTTTCATGGAGACCAGCGGTTGTCAGGAGTTAGCTGCATCGCATCTCTGAGGTCAGGCGATAGTTGGAGTCCAATCAAGGATCCATGTGTGAAATAGTGCGGGAATTGTATATAAAGTTAAATTACAGTGATTTTTAAAAGTGTTTATGTATGTGGTAAAATAATATGTATTGTGTCAAAGTGAGAAAAGCCAGTGATGGAAAATATGAGTATCATGTGTGAAGTGTATACCATGTGTCGTGTGATAGATATCATGATGGCTTAAGCTAAGCATCATGGTAGGCTCGTGGCTGGCGAGCTGGACTAACCCAGCAAAACTGAAAGTGAGTACAAATTTAATATGTTGATATGATTAAATAGCTCACCATACAACGAAGCATCACTCTGAGACTAAGAATTAACATTCATTTATGTACGAGCTCACATCCCTCGTATTTTGGTAAAATATGGCTTGGAGGATGATTTGTTTACGGCCATTTCGGCGTAAGACAATGATGAAAGTAACGGTAACGTTAAATAATAATAATAATAATAATAATAATAATAATCTGGGGTCGGTAACAGTAATGAATAAAATAATGGGCATGTCAGGCCTAGAGTACGTGCAAAGAGTGTCATGTCTAACGTAAGAGTACTGTGGTATTGTAAGCAGTAAGAAAGAAACGTAAAATATCGAGATAATGAGACTTTTTCAGTGTCATTGAATTGTTGAATGAATGTTTATTATGGTAAATTCTACAGGGTTGTATTTGAGAACCATTAAGGTAGTTAATGTAAGCCAGTAAATTTATACTTGTTTTGGGAGCTACATAAAGCTTTGGCTTAAGAGTAATTGCAGAGAGGACGTGAGTGCTTTAATAATTGAGTCATCTATAAGAAGTATTGTTTGAGCCGCGTACAGCGAGCAAGTAACGTAGAATCAAGAGATTTACGTCAATAAGTTGCGGGGATCATCCAAACATAGCTTGCGCGTTAGGCGAATCTAGTCGGCTAATCTTCGATATCTACGAGATAGTATCGCCTTGGAGCATACTTGTATTATTCGCAGCGAAGTGGGACAGAGACTGTCTGTATCCACCGTTTGCAGAATTGTTGCCACTAGGGATAACTATTCGAGACCCTGTGTGAGCCCATGTATTAATTGATCTGCCCTTAGAGGTAAGACTAATGGTTCGTCGTATAGGAAACGCCGATTTCCTCTTGTTATAGGCAGCTGCACCAGTGAGAGAACTTTTGATACTCACTTGAGATGCGCGCCAGAGCCGCTAATGTCGCCACAGAACGGCAAAGCTATCCGTGATCCATCCCCTGCCATGAATATTAATTAGGAGCCGAGTTGAGCCCATATAAATATAAATGTTAAATAATTAGAATGACTCAATTACTAGAGACACAACCCACTCAGGGTACCTCCAGTGTAACTGCACCAGTAAATAAACTTGCCCTTGCAAGGAGCCAGATGGGGTGGCAGGAAGGCCACTAGACCGGCGGCCATCTTTCTCAGGCTGCCGAAACTAATTTATTGTCCGCTTGGAAAGGATGTCTGTTGACCTGATCCTTTTATTTTAAAAGCGTAGTGGGACACTGAAGAATCTCGATATTTCGAAAAGTAATTAAGATATGATTGTTGTAATGATGCCAATTGAATTAAATGCTTTATTTCCACACACATACCATGTTGGATCGCTGTGATCGGATAATATTTGGCCCAGTTGTTCTCTGAGGAGGAATACTGCACCAAGTAAATATAGGCATCTTTGTAAAGTGTATTTGTCCAGTTTACACTAATTTATTCATACGGGTAGGGTAATTTCAATGACATGACACGTTTGTAACGACCCAGAAAATCGTTGTACGGTGAAGCTATAAAACATCTCTATCCATGTGTATTTTGGAAGGGAAAGTGTACTACTTCAGCGTTTCAAATTGATGGAAAAAGGAATACGAGTTGCGCGACACAACACTTGTTAATTAAAGCATAAGATAATGAATTAATGTTACTGAAAGTAAATGCCCCGTGTAAAACGGATACATGTTTAATAATTGCAGATTTAATGTCATTTAAAGATAATTTGTGTTTATTGTGTTGTGATATTCCAGTTTGTGTTAAATTGTGCCACGTGAAGAACACTATGGACACTCGCAAATGTCAGAGAGTATCAATAATAGGATGTTTGGAATAGACTTGAGTGCGGTGAAGCACTAATTTTAAGGAGAGACTCACAGATAACTTTGATTTTTGTTGTGGGAAGTAAATGTAAAGTATCTTTTGTTTGTGTTTTATGTTGTATAGCCATGATTTTCTATCATTAAATGTTATATTTAGGAATATGTTGTTTCTTTCAAGTAGAGTAGTCACCTGACAGACTCAAATCCTGAGCATGTGATCGTATGGTGGGCATGAATGTCCCATACCTCGAAAGACAGTGAGTTAGCTGGGATACGAACACATGTTCCATATGATGACTATTGGGTACACTATATAATATTTTATGCAATTATATTGGGCCTAAGCGTGGCTTAACTACGGGCGGTGATCAGTGGGATCACTCCCTCCCCCTAGCTAAATAATAAAAATATTCATATTGTTGAAATTTTTATTTTGAATATAACCAATCTTCGGATTTATAACAAACGACTGGATTATGTACGTTATAATAAATAAATAATATGAGAACATTCTCTTCACTTAACGAGTTTAGTGTTTCCTAAACTTAACACTTGCTGAAGTAAAACTGTTCAATTTCAAGCTTTTGCACATTGATAGGCGCAAATAAAACGCATCAAATGATTTCGAAAACAAACACAAAAACGTGTAGATGCTTTCTTTCAATGCCCAAGCCTCCCCCATCAATGTCATTTTGACACCACTCGTCCCCCCTCCAGAAGCAAGTCTTAGTTACGCCCCTGCCTGGTATTCAATTTACTTTGGTTTCTTCCCTACGGACATAACCTTTTACGGTATGTTTTACACGTGTAGATGTTTTCTTTCATTGATTATATAACATTTTGTCCAAGGCTCCCCCCTCCACCAATGTAATTTTGACACCCCTCATCCCCCTTTCAGAAGCAAATCCTAATTATGCCACGCAGTCTAAGGACTCTTTTCTACTCCATTGTCTTGTGAAAAATTTTCACACTTTTTCCTCCTTCTTCGAAGAATATTTTATTTCGGAAAATAAACATACATGTCACACTATCCATAAAAAGGCAAATAAATGAGACGTTTTAATAACTAGGCAACACTGACTATGTATAATTCAATAACATTAATAATTGTGAACATAAATGTAGCACAACTTAATTCATTTGGTTTTATTTATTATCGGCGTTTTTGGTTTAGATGCACCCGAAATATATAAAAATATTTCAAAAAATGCATTTACTGGTATAAAAATAATCGCTAACAGACTGCTTCATAATTAATCTACCTGGAAAATGATACAGAAGAATATTCTAATATTCTTATATATTTCCCTCATGTAACTAAATTTTAAAATCATTCTTGCAATTTAATTTTGAAAGACATACTGTATACTTTACTTTGTGATAATTTATTTTAATGATAAATTCCCAATTTTGTGAGTATATCGTATTTATAATTTCTATTTAATACCGTACGGTGATTTTTATAACTAGTTATAATTTCTTAAGATATTAGTTTTTAAATATTTTCCACTTTCATTGCTGATGATGACCCGAAATTGGGTCGAACACGTCAACAATTAAACATTAAACTTAAACACAAGCTTCATACATTGTATTGATTCGACTGATTTATTTCTATCGTTTATAGTGTTTGGATAGTTCAAGCCAAATTGTAAAGCAACAACGCCATTGCAAAACTCACTTCTTAAGACTGAAAGCAAACTATCTTAATCAGTGGGTCGCGAACCAGGTTGGACTTGGGACATCTTGGTCATCAGAGAGATGAAACAATTAGTCAGGACAGCGAGAGTGAGTCTGCATCAAATCAATTCATGGACTAAATAATGAAACACACATTTGATCATGCTTTGAATTTAAATACGCTTCACAAATTTTCTTTGTCGATTAACAAAATAGAGCATATTCGCCCAACCCAGATCAAAAATAGTTTATACAAAAAGTGGATTATCCATTAAGGCGCTTTTTTATAATGTTTAACCCTTACGGCGATTTAGGAAATACAGTAGAATTATCAGCAAGTTGAAGCAGGACAGTAAACGACTAGTAGGGAACATTATTTGCTTTGTGATAGATGTTAATTTTTCTAACTCTGGGTTGGTCAGCAAAGCGACGGGAAGCAGCAATCAAAAGATTAACTGACGCAAATGTCTATGGTACGCTTTGGACATGAGAGGATTCTTCTTCTTACTTCGTTACGTCCATTCATAGAGCACGTTGGAACTTGTTTATTGACTTGAAGACTTTTGCCGTCTTCTTGTCCCAAAATCTCTACATGAACTCGCTGTGTTGCTTCTTGCGTTCTTCTGTCCATCTTGTACCAGTCTTGCTGCAAACCCGGCCGAAGTCCTCGGATATTTTAAGAGCGTTAAAAATCCCTCAGTATGCCTTCCTTTGGAGGGGAAGTAAAGCCGGCGGACCCATGTCATAGATTTATGGCATGCAAAAGAACCTTCCACTAACTAAACTAGTGTGACGCAAAACTTGTATGTTAGCGGCTTCGGTGGCGTAGTTGGTAGCATGCTGAACTGCTGTGCCCAAGATAGCGAAACCAGGCCGAAGTCGTCGGATTTTTTAAGAGCGTTAAAATCCTTCAGTATGCCTTCCTTCGGAGGGGAAGTAAAGCAGGCGGTCCCATGTCATAGACTTATGGCATGTAAAAGATCCTTCCACAGACTAAACTTGTGTGAAGCTAAATTTCTAGGTTAGATTTCACTGGAACGTTCTATCAAAGTTCCAACGTTCACCACTAGGTATCATTGACATCTGGTAGCGAAAGTTGGTACTTGAAATTGAACGGAACTTGTAGCTCATCCTATGGGTGTCCGCTAGAAGCAGCTAAAGCCTAAGGCAGGCCGAACATGTCCTCGGACACTCCAAAAGCCAAATAAAATGTAGGTTAAGTTTGATTAATGCTCTTAAGTTCCAAAGTTCGTCACCAGGCGCTGGTTATGAAGGCATTTAGCAGTAGCCAAGTTCACAGCTAGATGTCGTGGACGGTAGCATTTGGTAACGAAATTAGGAACTACTTGAAATTATCGTCTGTTTATCTCATTCAGGTTCCCCCTTGTTTCCTTCAGCCAATTTATCCTCAAATTTTTGTACTAATTATATTGAATAATATTTCTTTTTAGTCTATTGTTGTTAATCCTAAATACAGTATGTGCCCAAAATATTTCAACCGTCTCCTGCGTACAGTGGGTATTATTATTGTTATTATTATTATTATTATAATTATTACACTCAGTCCATACACTTCGAATGATATCCGTCGGAGACGCCAATATTAATTTCAAATGTGAAACTTAAATTGGGTCCTTTCTATAAGAAGAGCGAATTCGTTTCTAATATTCAATTGATTTAAATGAGTTTCTTCAATTTTCCGTCCGCGGAAGAATTCAATTGTCGCTGATTCAGCCAAGCTTTGGCGGGACAAGCTGACGAACTAGCTTTCAATTCCAAACTTTCCCAACTCCTCAGAGACCAAGGTGGCTCTAGTAGCTCCAACTCAGGCAAGATGATGAGAAATGGCAAGGCCAAGTCAGCAAAACAGGAACTCAATGTACAGTAAGCTCTCAAAGCCTACGCGCAGCTGTTGCAAGAGCGCTATAAACCAACCAGATGTGGATATTACACAGTACGTTACTAGACGCTAGGCTAGTTCACAAGTTGTCTACCGTAAGTTAGGTGATCAGCGACGCGAAGCTTGTAATTTAACGTGACGGTTAATCTCGCGATCATGAGCCACGGGACCTTCTTTTTACGTGGAATCCGAACCACAGGACATGGCATTTCACTTCGAAAATCTCACATGCATTGACCGGGAATCGAACCCGGTCCGACTTGGTAAGAGGCATACAGCTTGACCACTGCGCCACCACGCCTCCCTAATTAGGTGATCAGCCTCATGCACTTGGGTGTGTATGTATTTCTCTAATTGAGGCAAGAATAGAGAAGGAGGCGTCTCAATAGTACAGGAAAAATCTTTCATTTCATGAAAAGTCAACGGAAAAATATTTATTTGTTTATGAAGTGCATTTAAACAAATAAACAAGACGATAGCCCTTGTCAGAACTGTGTCGCGTCCAGCATAACAGTAAATCCGGGCGGGTGATTTAACACATGCGATATCTCGCTCAGGGTATCTAGTACGTTATCCGCATCCGCACGTTTGTTATCCGAATCTACTGGCGTTACAATAATATTTTTAATTAGATAAAATATTAAAGCAACACATTTTGACATTTGAGGAGAAAGTCGTTCCCTTAGGCTTTGTATGTCATGTGGTATGTTTAAAATGAATATTATACAGCCAGAGTTACAACCCATTTCAGATGAGTGTTAATTGTGCTTAATGTCATAATTGGAATGGGGTTAGCGTAAATCATCATCTTACATTTGTCATGAAAAAAAAAACACATAACGGAAAAATATGATATGTCAAACATTTGGGTCTTAGAAATGAATAATGATATTCATGAAGTTCCGAATGCATTCTAAAACTATCCGCAAATTTACTCCAAACATTATCCGCAGCTTATCCACTATCCGGCACAGCCATGCAAGCTACGTATATCCGCATGTCGAAAAAATTTACGGATATCCACATCCACGCATGGCTGTAGTATCAGTCATCCATCCGGGGTACCTAGATGTTACGGCACATTTAAATCGAAACACCAAAGAGTAACCCAATTGTTTGCCTCCCCAACCCCTCCCCCTCAGCAGAGTGTAGGCTGCTACTAGCCACTTTGCGAAAGGCAACGCAGTGGGACTCAATATACGAAATATGTACGATTTTGGAACTTTCTGATTCATGAAGTAGTCAATTCGTAAAAGAGCGATTTCCGAAAATGATCAATTCAGTAAAAGGTATTTTATAAAATGTTATATTGCACGCGATAGTGTGATAGTAATTCACACTGGATGGTGCATGGATTTTAATACCAGGGGTAACTTGCGAGTACAAGACCAACCCCATATGAGTCGTCCAGTTGCAAAACTCATTTAATGCACTTGTGAATAAGAATAATTTTCATCAGAAACTTATCTCTGGACTTTGCCCCACGTATCATTTGTGTTTGTTGTTTTCTACTTTTTTCTTTTTGCTTTGTGTTTTTAGTTTTTGGTTTCATATTTGCTTTGTGCTTTTGCTTTTGAATTTTACTTTTTGGTTTTGTGTTTGTTTTCTGCTTTTTTCTTTTTTTGAATTTTGCTTTTTGCTTTGTGTTTCTTTTTGTTTGTTTTTGCTTTTGTTTTTGAATTTTTCTTTTTGCTTCGTGTTTTTTGTTTTTGGTTTTATGTTTGTTTTCTGGAAAATCAAAATAAAACTAAACATAAAACAAAACAAAATAGAAGCAAAATAAAATAAAACAAAAAACAAAACAAAGAATTAAATAAAACAATTTAAAACAAAATAAAACGAAATAAAATAAAACAAAACAAAATCAAAATAAATCAATAAAAATAAAATATAATTAAACAAAACAAAATAAAACAGAATAAAATAAAATAAAGTAAAATAAAAATAAACTAATTAAATAAATAATTTTACGACATGATACTTATTCACAAGTGGATTAAACGAGTTTTGCAACAGGAAGACTCATATAGCCTATCAAACAATATTACAGAAGAAAAATAACATCACTAATAATTCTGTGTGTTAAAGCCCATATCACAAAACTAGCGCATGGTGAGAGGGGTAGAAGGTTAGCAAGGAAAACACCATGTTTGTGGAAACAGGAGGAAGGTTTCTACTCGGGCGAAAGTTTATTGTAAACATACTTTCATTTTAGTCATTATGAATAAAGTGAAAGCGCCAGGATGTGGCGCCGAGTAATTCCTGCATAGTCCAGAAATACTGTTTCCCAGGGGAGAAAAGACAACTTCCGTTTGAATATGACAATAAGTCATCACCTCGTGGAAAGGAACTGAGGTAAAATACAGAGTGGACCTTGTAAGCGCTACACAAATAATGACCGTATCCAAATGCCCGAGAATTCATATGAAATCATCATGATCACCACCATCATCATCATCATCATTATTTTTAGCCAATTTTTATTTATGAAAAAAAAAATAGGCTTATGAGATCACCTTTTGTCCGTGTGTCTGTGTGTGTGATGGTGTGTGTGATATGGTGTGTGTCCCCCCTAATAACTTCTAAACGGCTGGAGCGATTTCAATGAAACTCGGTAAGTTCATAGCACTATTCCGGACGACCCCGACCGTGCCCTTCAAATTTTGTTGCGTCTCACCAATCCAACATGGCGGCCGTGCGAAATATTTAACCAGCATTCAATATCTCCGAAACTATTACCGATATCACCCTGGAATATTTTTCGGTGATAAGGGGAACTACTAGAAGTTCACCTATGTGACTTTTGAAAACCTGGTAACTACAAAACCAACATGGCGGCCAAGCGAAGTTGAGACTTTTAAATAGACTTTTCTCGAGATTTAACCAACCAAACGCAATAAAACCTGGTACAGTATTATGTTTATACACATTGTAATGCACCGACATCTAACTTTGTTCAATTGTTTACATAACCTCAAGATGGCGGACGTGCGAAATATTTCACCGGCATTCTATATCTCTGAAACTATTAGCGGTATCACCCTGAAATTTTGTACAGAGATAAAGGGCACTACTGGAAGTTCATCTCTAAGACTTTCAAAAACCGGTTAACTGTTGTTGTTTGAGTCTTCAGTCTTTTGACTGGTTTGATGCAGCTCTCCATGCCTCCCTGTCCTGAGCTAATCGTTTCATCTCTACATAGCTACCACACCCTACATCCGAGGCAATCTGTTTAACATATTCTAACCTTGGTCTACCCCTACAGTTCTTGTCCTCGACCCTTCCTTCCATAACTAAGCTTGCTATTCCTGGGTGTCTTAGTATGTGTCCTGCTAACCTATCTCTTCCCTTCATTAGCAGTCGCCAGAAACATCTCTCCTCTCCCACTCGTCTTAATACCTCTTCGTTTGTAACCCTATCTACCCATCTGATCTTCATCATTCTCCTGCAACACCACATTTCAAATGCTTCAATTCTCCTCTTTTCTGCTGCAACAATAGTCCAAGTTTCACTTCCATAGAGCGCCACGCTCCAGACAAAGGCTTTCAAAAATGACTTCCTAATACCTAAATCTATATTCGATATCAACAGATTCCTTTTTTGTAGAAATGCTTTCCTTGCCTGAGCCAACCTACTTTCTATATCCTCTTTGCTTCGTCCATCACTGATTCTGCTTCCTAAGTAACATAAGTCTCCTACTTCCTTCAGCTTTTCACCTGCCAATTTGATCTCCATAGAGGTTTCGGATTTATTTCGGCTGTATTCCAGTATTTTTGTTTTACATTTATTAATTTTCATCATGTACCCTTTTAAAACGGAGTCCCTACCATTCAAAAACTCATTCAAATCCTCAAGCTTGTCGGCCAAGGTGACTATGTCATCAGCAAATCTCAGAGTTGAAATTATTTCTCCTTGAATCTTCACTCCCACTTTAAATTTTTCTCCAATTTCCTTCATTGCTTGTTCAATGTAAAGATTGAAAAATATGGGTGATAAGCTGCAGCCTTGCCTTACACCTTTCTGAATACCAGCTTCTCTCTCATGTCCTTCAGCTCGAATGACTGATGTCTGGTTTCTGTATAGATTGTGTATCACCCTCCTATCCCTGTACTTTATTACAATAGATTTCAAAATGTCAAACAATTTAGTCCAATCAACGTTATCAAAAGCCTTTTCTAAGTCTACAAATGCCATACACGTTCTCTTATCTTTCCTTATTCTACCTTCAAAAATCAGCCCAAGACTTAGTACAGCTTCCCTTGTTCCTACATTTCTCCTGAAACCAAACTGGTCTTCACCCAACTCAGTTTCTATCTGGCTTTCCATCCACTTGTAAATTATTCTAGACAGGATCTTTGAAGCATGAGTAATCAAGCTGATTGTACGGTAATCTTCACATCTGTCAGCTCCCACTTTCTTTGGTATAGGGATGGTAATATTCTTCTTGAAATCAGGGGGTACCTCACCTTTCTCATAAATCCTACACACCAAGTGAAATAACCTGATCAGACCTTCATCTCCTATGCAGCGTAGCAACTCAATCGGTTTATCATCTATGCCTAGTGCTTTGTTCCTGTTTAAGTCCTCCAATGCTCTGTCAAATTCTGATCTCAATATTAAATCTCCCTTTGCATCCTCATCAATTTCCTCCTCCTTTTCCATTACATGATTCTCGATCTCCTTTCCCTTATACAAGCACTCTATGTAAGCTTTCCATCTCTCAACCTTTTCTTCCCTATCTGTTAGAGGCTTTCCATTTGTGTCCCTAATACTACAGCACTTTGTCTTCTTTTCCCCAAAAGTATTCTTAATCCTTCGATAAGCTGTGTCTACTTTTCCTAATTTCAGACAATTTTCTATACCTACACATTTCTCTTTCAACCATTCCTCTTTCGCTTCCTTGCACTTCTTGTTCACCTCATTTCTCATACGTACGTATTCTGCTTTCCCTTTTCATCCCTTACATTCGTGTGTTTCGCCTTTCATCCATCAATTCTAGTATATCCTGAGTGATCCACGGTTTTCTACCTATTCTTTCTTTCCTACCAATGTTTTCTTCTGCGGATTTTGTTATTTCATTCTTCAAAAGTGCCCATTCGTCTGCAATTGAAGTTTGTTTAGGGTTTTTCATTAGTCCTTCCTTTATACTCTTCTTGAATCTTTCGTTTACATCCTTTACTTTCAGTCTGTCTATTGTCCACCTGTTTGGCTTTTGACTTTTCTTCAGTTTCTTCAACTTTAATCTGCATTTCATAACAACAAGATTGTGGTAAAACGAATATGGCGGTCAAGCGAAGTTGAAAATTTTAAATAGACCTTTCTCGGGATTTAATGATCCAAACGCAATGAATCTTGGTACAGTAAATGTTTATACACATTGTAATGCACTGGTATCTAATTTAGTTCAATTGTTTACATAACTTCAAGATGGCGCCTGTGCGAATTTTAAAATTAAGTTTTTATTTCTTGTGTCGTAATCATGCGATCGAAGTGAAAGTTTGAATAATAAACCTACGCAATAATTTTCCTTTAATGGTGCATGACTATGACCTATACATATAACAATCCAACATGGCGACCATCCGAAATATTTATATGGATCTCAATATCTACGAATATATTACAGCAATCAAACTGAAATTTTGTATGTTGATAGAGGCAATTAACATAAATAGGATAGGCTATATGAAAATAGGCTGTCTAGTTCTTCACGGAACTACTTGTTTTATTATCAATTAGCCAGTAAAATACCCGATTCCACCGGCAGTTTTAAGAACTATCAAAACGATGCATTGAGTGTAGCTTCAATTTACCGCTTGCATAACTAAGAGGATAAAACAAGAAAGACCTTAAGTCTTTAATGCGAAGATGACCTGAATAGAACACCCCTTAAAACAACAATCGGTACATTAGTCACATAGATATTTTTGTTGCCGAGTAAACAAAGATAGATAAAGAAAACTGGTTGTTTTGACGAGGGAGGTACCCTGCGAAAGTTCTATATTTTTTTAGTTATGTTTTCTATTATAGCCTTAAGTATCATGTCTATAATATCAGGTCCACCTCGTGGCGCAGTGGTTAGCAATGTTCGCTACCACCCCAGAGGTCCCGGGTTCTATTCCCGGCTTTGCTAAGAATTTTGAGGTCTTGGTGTGCTCTGGTACGGGGTCTCCCAGTTTCGTGATGTTAAATGGGAACCTGCCGGATGCTGTGGCAGGAGGACTGGATAGGAACTGGCCATCCTACCGTACGTAAACTCCGGTTCTTGACGCCAGGTTAGTGATCCCTTAACAGAGCCAAGGACTCTAGTCGGGTCACCAATATCCCTTGTGGACATGGCACTCTATGATCTTTGATTACATCGGGACGGGTTCGCCCTAGTCAACATATTTAAGAAAGAACGGTGTCCGGAGAGATGCGGACACTAGACCCTTTGCAACCTGAGAAAGGGATTACAACATTCCAAGAGTATTTTATAGAATACTAGGTTTGCGGATACCTTCGCAATAATGGGCCAATAAAACACTTCATACAGGCTTTATACTGTCAAAACTAGAGCTGGTAATAAGCGATGTTCGATTACTCAATTAAACATCGATAAATCAAATAATTTGAAATTAATCGATTAATCGACTGACCGTTCATACAATTAATCGAATAACCGAAGAATCTATTAATTGATGAGCAGGCACAAGATAAGAACATAAGTTTAAAAGAGAGATCATCGCTTTAAGATGAGTTACGCTTACTTTCTGAATAAGCCTAAATATACAAAGTGTCCTTCCTTATGTTGACAATAACCAAATAAGAGTCAGTGACAGTGTAAGGACAAACGTCAATCAAATTGGGATGGGTTGAAAAAAGGAAAACTAAGAGTTTTCAGCAAAGAATTTGAATTCTTGTTGAATGTTTACAATTTAGGATAGGAACATTTTTGTTTTACTTTGTTTTAGCCTGGACTACTTTTACAAAGAAGGCGCATTATTTAAAAATATATGATACAATATATTTTAATTCAATTGTCTGTTTCGCTTCTGTGAGAGTGTAGTTAAATGAGCGAAGTACGGCGATTAATGACAAAACACTTCATCAATTATTCGACTAACTGATTAAACGCACAAAAGATTAACCGTTATTTGTAGCAATTAATCGATTTTCTGCTTAGATTAATCGATTATTCGATAACTGAAATTAATCGATTAAAAAGGACCAGCCCTAGTACAAAGTGTGATGGGAAACAGCCGTTTTAGTGACCTATCATTGCAAAGGTGTCCGTAATCTCCGAAAATGGCTTGTGTTCGCAAATCTCCGTGTCCGTA
Organism: Meconema thalassinum; assembly: GCA_946902985.2. NCBI lineage: Eukaryota > Metazoa > Arthropoda > Insecta > Orthoptera > Tettigoniidae > Meconema > Meconema thalassinum. Next base: position 580,204,555 of record OX336391.1, on the reverse strand, counting down.
TATCTCCGGTATTCAGAAAGATCCAGCCCTACATTTCTAAAAATAAGAAATAAAAAAATTAAAACGTAAAAATAAAATAAAAAATAAATAAAAAATGAAAAATGAAAAATAAAAAATAAAAAATATTTTATTTTTATTTTTTTATTTATTCATTTACTAGCAGAAGTACCCGTTCTTCGAACGGTGTTATATATTAACACCAGACATTATCAATTGAGCTACTGTTGCAATGGTTAGCGGTTTGTCATTCCTTCATAAGTTTATCAGAACGAAGTTAGTTTTCTGGGAATATCACACATACCGTTAATTTAAGGGCCTTAAAATGTGATTTTCGGAGACCTCTTATAGACTCGCGAATTTTGTGTCTCACAATGAGAAGCGCAACATATGCTTTGATCGTCCTTCTAGGATAATTTTTATATTTCGCCTATTTTAGCATGTATTTTGAGAAGTTTTTCCCTATATCCACCCTTCTACTGTATGAAAAGTACGGTGAGGAGTTTTATAAATGATTGGTGTATTGACTCACGTTTACCATACCTAATTTTACGATGCACCAAGCATCCGAACACGATTTATAGGCGTACATAAAGATACACAGAAAGGCAGACAGACAATTCTATTGTCTACAACATACAACCCAGATATCCAAATATGGGTATACCTACCATACAGTATCAAACAAAATCATCCTTACGATGAACCCGTATGTAGCAAAAAAAAAAAAAAGATTAGTTAAAATGTGCTCTCAAACTAAATTCACCTAACGTGTACTTCCTGGCGTGAAATAGATTTGAAAGCCTTGTAGACGAAACGCAATACACCTCACATAAAAAAAAATACCCTCTACGTTGTGTTAGGTCCCCATACACAGGAAGACCTCTTTCATAAATTATAAAGGCTTGTGGTGCATGAAAATTCAGGTTCTTTAGCCTCAAATGGCCCAAATTCCTAAAAGCCGCAAAAAATGCTGATTCAATTCAGGAATTTTTGAAAATAATGTTGCTGTTTGGAGATATAATAGATTTTCTGTACTATATATCGCACGTGAAATTGCATGAAAAAATTCTAGGTTACCCCTTGACCCCCTTAATTGCATTGACGAATTATACAGTCTACGTTGGTTCCGTGATAACCTTATAGCCATTTGCAAACTTTCACAGAAATGTAATAAATGGAGTAGCCTAATAATAATATCGTATGGCCTCGGGTGACGGGTGCAAGCTTCGTAATTTGACACCCAGAGGGCAGCTTGCATGTCGAAATTTCGTTGTTCCTTGAATCACTATGAAAGTCAAGGAGGGTAGATATCTAAGCTCCTTGAACACTATAGCACTTTCTAGTAGAGAAATGAGGAACTTTGTGTTGGCGGAAACTGCTGAGATTAATTTTGCCATTATGAACACGGCCTACTGAATTCAAATGGGTTCTTTGACATGCCAACATCGTATGACATGCGAGTCGTATTTTTGCCGCCTTTCAAAAATTACTTACCACGGCCAGGAGTGAACCTGCAATCTTGGGGTTAGTAGACCGACACGCTATCCACTCACCCACCGTGGCAAGGTATAAATCGAGTGACATTGCTTCTTACAGAAATAGATGGAAAGTTGGATGCCACCCCTTGAGATAATGTTATCATGGTTACCGATTTCCATTCCTTCATTAGTTTGTTAAATTAAATTAAATTAGTTTTCTGGGAATATTGCAGATACTGTTGGTTTTAGAGCCTTATAATGTAGTTTTCGAGGCCCCCAAGTTTTGTTTCTGGCACCGAGGGGCTTTGTCTCCTCGTTGTACGCCATAATATAATACTGATAATAATATAATATAGGGATAGGAATATAATACACCTGCCGTACCACACCCGCAGGTGTAAATCGCGTGAAAAAATTCTAGTGTACCCCTTGACCCCCTTAAGCGCATTATACGTATTGATGAATTTTATAGCTTAATTTCTTTCCGTGTTAACCTTCTAGCCGTTTGCAAACTTTCACACCAATGTAATTAATGGAATTGCATTGCGTCTTACAGCAATAGATGGACCTCTGAGAATCTGTTGCCATGGTTAATGGCTTGAATTCGTTCATTAGTTTATTAAATGAAATTAGTTTTCTGGGAAAATCTCAAAAACGGTTGGTTTTAGGGCCTTAAAATGTGGATTTCGGGGACCCTTTAGGGCCCCCGAGGTTTGCCCCTCACACTGAGGGGCTGAAAATGATCTTTGTCTCGTCCTTCTACTCCTATTTCAGCATGTATTTTAAGGGGGTAGGCCCTCTTTTATGAGAGGTACGGAGAAGGGTTACATCAATGATTAGTGTCGTGCCTCTGATGGATATCTGTACCAAATTTTACGTTGATACACCCAGCCGTTCTCGAGTTATAAGGGAACAAAGTTGTCCACAAACAAACAAACAAACAAACAAACAAACAGACAGACAGACCAAAAAATTATTTTCGCGCGCATCCATAATAAAACAGTCTGAAACGCGTAAATAACTCAAATTTCCGTAGAAATTGCGAAAAAACATACAAACTTTAATTTTTATGTATGTAGAGATATACTGCACCGCTCGGTGTTGACCGTGTTTTATTGCATAAATTTAGGTTTTACTCGCTAACCGTTGGAGATGCACGAAAAGTGATAAGGACCTTTTGGATAGCAAATTAAATGTTAAATCTTGTGTATGCATCAAAAGTTTGATATTTCTTAGCGTTTTCTTTTTATTTGAAATGGAAATATGAAATTTTGAAACCAAAGGGTGTAGTGACGTCACATATGTGGGTTTTACTCGCTAACCGTTGGAGATACACGAAAAGTGATAAGGACCTTTCGGATAGGAAATTAAATTTTAAAGCTCGTATGTGCCATCCAAAGTTTGCTATTTCTTAGCGTTCTCTTTTTATTTGATATGAAAATATGAAATTTTGAAACCAAAGGGTGTAGTGACGTCACTAAAATGGTCGCCATTTTTTAATAGTGCAAAATATCGAAATTAAAAGTATCCTATATGTAAGCATGGTAAATCAGCTACATCCATGCAAAATTTCATTTACATCGGACCAGTGGTTCTTGCGTTATTGAGTAACACACATACAGACAGACAGACAGATAGAAAGACAGACACACACTATCTCATTTTTATATATTAGTATGATGAATGTATTTATTCGTTCTAAATTTATGTATTTAGTGGCTAGCATTCTTGGTTATCACCCTTGAGGTCCGGGTTCGATATCCGGCTCTGCCATGAAATTATTTCTGGTCTGAGGGCTAGAAGGGATACACTCAGCCTGAACTGATAAGAGGTGGGTTCAGTTTGTTTTAATATGTTCAGTTCTACTCCATTGTTTAGTCGGTGAGAAGCAGACGTTAACGGAGAACGTTCCAGGATAATGCCGTACGGTCTCGCTGTTCAGACAGCCCAATCAGAAGTACCAGCCTTAAAAAAGGAGCATTTATGTATGTATGTATGTCTACCCCTTATTATTCCCGTTTTTCTAACGGGGTCGGGGATGAGATGCGATGGAAGTCTTTGTGTGGCGATGATTTTTACGGCCGGATGCCCTTCCTGACGCCAACCTCATGAGAGGAGTTAATGAGAGATGAAATGAATGATGGTGAATGAAACTGGGCAAGTGTGTGGAAGGAAGCGGCCGTGGCCTGTCAGAAGGTACCGTCCCAGCATTTGCCTGGTGTTGAAAATGGGAAACCACGGAAAACCATTTCAAGGACGGCCGACGGTGGGGCTCGAACCCACGCGTCTACCGAGTTAGCAGAGAGCTTGGCCCCATGACCTTGCTGAGCTTTAGCCAGCGTAGCCACTACTGTCGGTAAAAAAAGGAGCATTTATACTCAAACAAAAAGAGCGACACGCCAAACTATATAGATGTTGGCAAAAAAGATAACCGACGAGGCATTACATAAGCCATTATGCCCAAATATATACAAGTTACCTTGAAGCAAACCATCTAGGGATCTGGGGGGGGGGGGGGGGAACACTGATAATTGGTGGGTATCCAAATAATTCTCACCACATTACACGGTACGAGATAGACACCACCAGCTTACAAGTTACATCCTAATGCTATGAAATATGGACAGCATCGTTTCCTTTTCCTTAGGACAGAATTCTCAAAAGCACGTTTTCCCTGTTATACAGTAGCCTATAGTATCGCACGGCACTGCCTACAACTAAAGTCTATTCGCCGAGTCGAGACAGTGCCCCTGGCTACCCGGACAAGGAAACACGCCCAGTTCACGTCATCGGATCTGCCCGACAGGGGTAGCCAAGAAGCTCCGAGATCATTAGTCATGCCGTAGCCCAAGAAAAGACAAGACTTGCTGCACTGTATACTGTTGCCTGTCATAAGCAGTTAAGAGCTTATTAATTAATTAAATGCATAAACGAACAATAAATAAACCGCGCTGTAGCATGTAACCGATAAGTCAGCCCGCTTCACATGTAGGCTACACACAGCTCTGAAGTGGGCGTACGTTCAACAGGCACAGCTCTATACACCCCTTGCGGGCAGCTCTGCAATAACGTGTATAACTGTGTTTACTTCCACTATCTCGTCTCGGCGAACAGATTTTAGATCTGGCTTTTCACCGATATCTCGGTTTCATTTCTGGCCGTGATTATATGTAACTCACTGAAGTATGGGTGGTGCTGTGTAATAACATTCGGGTCAACATCCACAGCCTGCGGATGCTATGAAAGGAAAGCCAGCGCAAACTACCTCACCTTACCTAGTATGCCTCATTATAGCAATGCGTTGGTGTGGGGGTGGGGGTAGGTTCTATCCACAACCTATGGGGGGTGTTGTTTGATGATAACTTACAATCAACCACCAGGCTGACAATTCAATAGACATAAATTGGAATGTTCCAGGTGTGGGCCAACAGCAAAACCAACACAAGAGTTGTTGTTGTTTCATTGGAGGGGCTTGGACATCGTGGTCATGTAGACCCGTGTAGTTGTGGTAACTTGAGTAGTGTGTATTTGTAATTTAGGAGAGGATTGGGAAGGAAGCAGCCGTGGCCTGAAGTTAAGAACTATTCCGGCATATTTAAATGGACGTATACTTCGTCTAAATTATAGCAAATATAATGCATCTAACCTTTCGAAAATAATGAATATTCAATCCATAATGAATGAAAATGTCTTGGCATTTTGAATAAGTATTTCAGGAAACGGTTTGGCACTAAGAGGGTTAATGAAGAGCTTCAAAACAACGTTAACGCTCATATCAACTCACTGGCGGCGACATTCTATGGAGGGGGTATTAAAACGTTCATCCGCAGCTATGATAAATGGCACAATCTTCACAATGATTATGTCCAATAGCACCATGTTTGCGCCTAACGTTTGGCAACAAAGTCATTTTGTTAGCCCATTTTCATTTATGGAAAGAAAAAAAAAAGCTTTTGAGATCACCATTTGTCCGTGTGTCTGAGTGCATGTGTCTCCCCCCCCCCCCCCTAATAACTTCTAAATGACTGGAGCAATTTCAATGAAACTCGGGAAGTTCATAGCACTATTCCGGACGACCCTGACCGTGCCCTTCAAATTATGTTACGTCTCACCAATCCAACATGGCGGATGTGCAAAATATTTCACCAGCATTCAATATCTCCGAAACTATTACCGATATCACCCTGGAATATTTTACGGTGATAAAGGGAACTACTAAAATTTCACCTATGTGACTTTTGAAAACCTGGTAACTACAAAACCAACATGGCGGCCAAGCGAAGTTGCGACATTTAAATAGACGTTTCTCGTGATTTAACCAACCAAACGCAATGAATCTTGGTACATTAAATGTTTATACACATTGTAATGTACCGACAACTAACTTCGTTCAATTGTTTACATAACCTCATGATGGCGGCAGTGCGAAATATTTCACCGGCATTCTATATATCTGAAACTATTAGCGGTATAACCCTGAAATGTTGTACGGAGATAAAGTGCACTACTGGAAGTTCATCTATAAGACTTTCAAAAACCGGTTAACTACAAAACGAATATGGCGGCCAAGTGAAGTTGAAAATTTTAAATAGACCTTCCTCGCGATTTAATCATACAAACGCAATGAAACTTGGTACAGGAAATGTTTATACACATAGTAATGCACTGGTATCTAATTTAGTTCAATTGTTAACATAACCTCAAGATGGCGGCTGTGCGAATTTAAAAATTAAGTTTTTATTTCTTGTGTCGTAATCATGCGATCGAAGTGAAGTTTGAATAATGAACCTACGCGATAATTTTCCTTTAATGGTACATGACTCTATGGCCTATACATATAACAATCCAACATGGCGACCATCCGAAATATTTAGGTGGATAATATCTACGAATCTATTACAGCAATCAAACTGAATTTTTTAATGTTCATAGGGGCTATGCGCATAAGTTCACCTATATGACTTTCAATAACCTGGCGATCACAAATCCAACATGGCGGCGACGAGAAGTATAAATATTCCCATGGTCGTTTCTCGCAATTTAACCATCCGAGTGCAGTGACACTTGGTACAGTTAATCCTTATACAAATGTTAATCCACTAGCATATAATTTGTTTCAATTGTTTCCAAAACCACAAGATGGCATCTGTGCGAAATTTTAAAATCTCTTTTTTACTTCTTGGGTCCTAATCATGCGATTGAAGTTTGAATACTACACGTACACAATAATCTTCATGTAACAGTACATAACTCTAAGACCTACATATATAAAAATCCAACATGGCGACCATCCGCAATATTTAGTCGGTTCTCAATATCTACGAATCTATTACAGCAATCAAACTGAAATTTTGTATGTTGATAGAGGCAATTAACTTAAGTAGGATATTTGGAAATAGGCTGTATAGTTCTTCACGGAACTACTTGTTATTTAATATATTTCTTTTTATGAACCATGGGAGATTAATAAAGAAACCCGCCCTCGTATTTTGGCCGTCAGCACATTTAAATAACTAATTATCCCAGCACTTTCCTGGAATGAAAGTGGGAAAAACAACTGGGGAAAACCATACTGAGGATACCCGTTGTCAACGCCAGATATCTGAACGAGCAGTGCAGTTGACCACATCTCAACGTGGAGTGTAACTAATCAAAAGCGGCGAAAAAGATAGTTTTCTAATAAGAGATCTCACAACTAGTTATTTATACACGTCAAACGATATAGGATACATTACTAAATCTCTTGTACTGAAACACACACACACAATTTGTCAGATGCAAATAATCGGGACCCAAACACGCCCATCTTTGTTCGAGCTCCTACGCAGGAGAGACAATGCAGAGAGCTACCACCATGATACGCCCTGTCAAAGATACCAGTCCACATCACGATAAGTAGGTGACAATGCCTTCTCAGTGTCATTCTTCCGCACTCGGTACTATTCTATTCTTACTCCTAGACGGGCGTGCACCACTTGATCTACGGGTGCTATGTTCCAAAAGCAGCGTCTTATTGCACGGCCATTGACCGAATTCTGCTGTTCATTATTTTATCTCCTCTATAGACTACAGCATATAAGGAGAGTCAGTGATTTCTAGCATTTAACCATTTACGGGATCGAGGTCTGTACACCAACCACCTATCATAAGTATAATTTATACTGACAAAGGTGCTCAAGGTTGAATCTTTTAGTAATTTTCCGGCGAAAGTCTTAATATTTCTGAAACCACAGAGTATTCCTGTATCCCTTTTTGCTACATGAACACGTTGTCGCAGCCCCTAAACTATGGGACATGTATCCCTTCGGTGCTGGACAAAGTTTAAAAATTAATATGTATTGACATTAAATTTAAAAAGAATATACAGTAAAATGCACATGAATGAAAATCCACAGCCTGCTTCCAGTCTCCGACCGGGCCAGGAATGGAATGAATGAAGCCCCTATCTAGCGGCGAGGATATGAACTGTGCCGGCTGCCGAGGCCTGACGCACTCCTCTGGGGAAATGATTAAATGAATGACAGATGAAATGAAATGATAGTGGAGAGTGTTGCTGGAATGAAATTTTGACAGGGAAAACCGGAGTACCCGGAGAAAAACCTGTCTGCCTCCGTTTTGTCCAGCACAGCATGGAGTGACCGGGATTTGAACCACGGACCCAGCGGTGAGAGGCCGGCGTGCTGCCGCCTAAGCCACGGAGGCTTCAGTAAAATGCACATATAAAGTCAAAATTAAAATTTCAGAAACAAATATAATAAAAATTATATTTACAAAGACGAAAATTAAAATAATTAAATAAATAAATACATAAATAAATAAATATGTATAAATCCCAATAAAAGGCAAGGCTTCGTACTGGAAACGGTGTTGAAAGTCATATCAATAAACTAGTTTCGAAGTCCATCATCGTATAACATTTTAGGATTATAACTGCGATATGTTTCGAGAAAAGATAATAACATTTTAAAAATTCCTGCTGCCGCCGTGTTGGCTTCGTGATTGCTAAAGATTTGAAAGTCATAGCAGTAAACTTATTTTTAGCCCTCTATCAAGCAAGAAAATTATAAGCTGATAGCTGCAATAGGCTCCGAGATATGGAATACTGGTCAAATATTTACGCTGCTGCGCTGCCATGTTGGACAGGTGACTATTATGAAAAGGCATGGTTGAAGTGTGATGATTTTCAATTATTTTTGAAAAGAAAAATATATATTATTTAAAATTTTGATATTTTTGATTTCTTTATAATTCCTTTGAAAATAAAAACAATTTGAAAATTCCTTTGAATATTTTTAAATTTTTTGAAAAATTTATTTATTTTTCTAACTTAGAAAAATAAAGGGGTGCAACAGCGAGGTCATCTGCCCCTACGGTTAAAGTGTCCGAAGATGGAATTTAATTAACTTACTGCCAAATTTCATTAACATCGGTAAATGAAAGATATATTTGGCGGGAGAAGGGTGGGGGTAGCGGAGACACACATACAAATCGGCATTGTAAGCCACAGAGTGTCCAGCTAAAATGGGATTTTCAATTCAAGGTATTTTCAAGGGTTTCAAGGCTAAAAAAAAAAAAAAAAAAAAAAGATTTTAAAGTTTTTCCCCTTCTTTTAAAAAATAAAATAAAAGAAGAATAGACTACTGTAAGAGAATTTCAAGGTGAGGGGGCTAAAAAAAACTATTATTGTAATAGTAGACCGATTAAATGTAAATTGAAGAGAATAAAAAATATTTCGCTAAGCAAAACACAGAATAATCAAGGGACTCTTCCAACACAACTAAAGGCATTTTTTCCTTAAAAAAAAAAAGGGATCCTCGGCAAGATTTTTTAAAACTGCATCATGCGCATTTCTTAATACCTGTTGCTAATTCCATTTAGTAAAGAATCACTTCCATGCAAAGTTCGTTAAAAGCGGTTTTCGAGCAATTTCTTGCTTGGTGCTGTGAGTTAGCTTGGTGAGAGAGATAGAAGTAAGCTGTAAGGTAAAAAAATCAGTTATATTTCCAGAAAGAAAATATAATCAGTCATAGTTACATAACAATTAAAAGAAATGAAAAAATAAATCTCTTGTACATTTTGGTACGAACGTAAACTTAGAGTAAACTCATTTGAGAATAAAATTCCTTACATTCTACAAACAGAACAAGAGGGGAAAAAATGGCTTTTTGGCAACACAAATCACATTATAAGTACATACTTAAATTAGCATTACGAATACTGGCGATTCACCGTAAAAACACGATTTTGGCTTACCAAGACTAGAGCACGTTCGAATCTTTCAGTTCCTTTACTTGGTCATCGATTTGTGCTGCTTGCTTAGCAGCATCAGTTATCAAAGCTGCCTTCTTTACGTTTAGTTCTTTGATCATTTCTGCCTTCCGTTTCTTATCAGCTTCAGCTAAGGTCTCATTTGTAGCCTACTTTCGATTTTTGCAAAAAATGAAAGTAGACTTATGAGATCAACACAGGGCGAAAAAAGTGTCTGTCTGTGTGCGTGTGTGTGTATGTGTGTGTGTGTGAGTGTGTGAATGTGTGTGTGTGTGTGTGAGTGTGTGTACTCTGAATGTCTGTCCCCCCCCCCTTATCAATTCGAACACAGTGAATGCGAATTGAACGAAATTTGGTACAAAGGTAGCACTAGCAAAGGACACCTCAGTGTCATGTTTTATATCGCCGCCATCTTGACGGAAACGTAATGGCGGCCACACAAATGTTCAAAGTTTAAATCAAATTACGACTAACCTAATCATCCGATCTCTACCAAATTTTGCAACAACATACCTTTATGGGGGGAGCATCCTTTGACCAAACTAATAGGTCATCAGCGTAAAAGTTTGCGGATGGCGGCCATCTTTGTGTGAAAATCGATTCCCCCTATTAATTCGAACACGGTGCAACCGAATGGAACGAAATTTGGTACAGAGGTAGTACTAACAAAAGGCACCTCAGTGCCATGTTTTATATCGCCGCCATCTTGACGGAAACGTAATGGCGGCCACACAAATGTTCAAAGCTTAAATCAAATTACGATTAACCTAATCATCCGATCTCTACCAAATTTTGCAACAACATACCTTTATAGAGGAAGCATCCTTTGACCAAATGAATAGGTCATTAGCCTAATAGTTTGCGGATGGCGGCCATCTTTTGAAAATCAATTCCCCCTATTAATTCAAACACGGTGAAACCGAATGGAACGAAATTTGGTACAGAGGTAGCACTAGCAAAGGGCATCTCAGTGTCGTGTTTCATATCGCCGCCATATTGACAGAAACGTACTGGCGGCCACACAAATGTTCAAAGCTTAAGTTAAATTATGACTAACATAACCATCCGATCTCTACTAAACTTTGCAACAACATACCTTTATGGAGGGAGCATCCTTTGACCAATCTAATAGGTTATTAGCCTAATAGTTTGCGGATGGCGGCCATCTTTATGTCAAAATTGATTCCCCCTATTAATTCGAACACGGTGCAACCGAATGGAACGAAATTTGGTACAGAGGTAGCACTAGCAAAGGGCACCTCAGTGTCATGTTTTATATCGCCGCCATCTTGACTGAAACGTAATGGCGGCCACACGAATGTTCAAAGCTAAAATCAAATTACGATTAACCTAATCATCCGATCTCTACCAAATTTTGCAACTACATACCTTTATGGAGGGAGCATCCTTTGACCAATCTAATAGGTCATTCGCCTAATAGTTTGCGGATGGCGGCCATCTTTGTGTCAAAATCGATTCCCCCTATTAATTCAAACACGGTGAAACCGAATGGAACGAAATTTGGTACAGAGATAGCACTAGCAAAGGGCATCTCAGTGTAATGATTTATATCGCCGCTATTGACAGAAACGTAATGGCGGCCACAAAAATGTTTAAAGCTTAAATCAAATTACGACTAACATAACCATCCGATCTCTACCAAACTTTGCAACAACATACCTTTATGGAGGGAGCATCCTTTGACCAATCTAATAGGTCATTAGCCTAATAGTTTGCGGATGGCGGCCATCTTTATGTCAAAATTGATTCCCCCTATTAATTCGAACACGGTGGAACCGAATGAACGAAATTTGGTACAGAGGTAGCACTAGCAAAGGGCACCTCGGTGTCATGTTTTATATCGCCGCCATCTTGACGGAAACGTAATGGCGGCCACACAAATGTTCAAAGCTTAAATCAAATTACGATTAGCCTAATCATCCGATCTCTAGCAAATTTAGCAACAACATACCTTTATGGAGGGAACATCCTTTGACCAAACTAATAGGTCATTAGCCTAATATTTTGCGGATGGCGGCCATCTTTGTGTGAAAATCGATTCCCCTTATCAATTCGAACACGGTGGAACCGAATGAACGAAATTTGGTACAGAGGTCGCACTAGCAAAGGGCACCTCAGTGTCATGTTTTATATCGCCGCCATCTTGACGGAAACGTAATCGCGGCCACCCAAATGTTAAAAGCTAAAATGTAATTACGACCAACCTAATAATCTAGTCTCTACCAAATTTTGCAACACCATATCTTTATGTGGGAAACATATTCTGACCAAACTGCAAGAACATCAGCCCAATAGTTTGCAGATGGTGGCCAAGTATGTGTGCAAATCAATTCCCCCTATCAATTCAAACACGGTGAAACCGAATTGAACGAAATTTGGTACAGAGGTAGCACTAGCAAAGGGCACCTCATATTCATGTTTAATATCCCTATAGCACGTTGTATTTCAACAAGCTACTACAACCAACATTCAATCATACTCCTTGAAAAGGACAAAGAGTTATAACAATACCCATGCATTTAGGAGAAAGTAGGCTATATGTTCTTTCCTGAACATCTTGTTTGCTTTTTGCTCGCGTAAGTGATCTTGGTACCGAGAATGCGCGTTTCGCATTGACAAAATTAGAGATTTTGGTATATTAACCTTCTCTACACCACCTGCGTCGAGGATAGCGTCATGAACACGGCGCTGGGCTACTAAACTATGCTCCATTTGGTTCTCAACGATGCACTGTTCATTAATCGAAAAACTACGTTCGAGCGTGGCATTTCCGTGGGACAGTATAAGGATACTTTTAACCAAGTCCAGCAGATTAGAAGTGGGCTTTGGCGAAAAGCTTCATGACTTCCAGCTATAACTCATCTAATCTAGTTTCACTCCTCTTATAAGCTTTAAAACGCTCTTGTACCTGAGCATTTCTACACACTTCCACATATTCCATTTTGATTTGGTCTGCTTTCGACCCGGAGAGGCGCTTTTTCGCCACAAGGGTTTCTAAACACTTGTCAACGCGTTTCAAGCCAAGCGTTTCGTTCAAAGCAACTGCAGGATCTAAGCCAGAAATAAATCTCGCAAATTGATACATCAGGGGCTCCCGCTCCCGCAATGTTTCCACAAGCTTAACTAGACTACCGAGCATACTTTCCTTCAAGCGAAGAATGTCTTAATTCCTTCACGTTTTTAACCTCGGACAACTCGTCTTAAGCAGCGAACCCAATGTCAAACGTTTTGGCGTGAATCAAATTCTTTGAACTTAACTCAAGGGTTTGCAAATTAGAACTTGTCAGCATAACATCAGGCTTAACAATCCCTTTCATAAATGTATCAAGGAGGGAGCGAAATTCCTCATACAAGAATGGCGCCATAGGAGCATCTGTCTGGAACTCTTTCAGAAATGGTTCTAATAAGCCGACGATTGAGCCAAAAAAATGCAAGTTTAGTTCCCAATAATTCGTCTTTAACAGCCAACGAGACTTTCCCAAAATTGCGTGAAATGGGAGCAGTATTTTCCTTTTCAGCTGTAATGACAAACTTTCTTTCATTGGGAAGAATTTCTATGGCCCGATCTGGAACCCTTTTGTTTTCAACCCAACGTGTTCCACAAAATCGCAACGGAAACAAGGTACAGCCAGTATACTGAACGTAAAGACTCCGCCGTGCTGGCGCGTCTTTATATAAGTCATACATACAATGCAAAATGGATGCTAAATCCCAGCCAGTAGACATCATGGCTACTTTAGAAGCCAAGGGGACAACATGAAGTCCGCAGCGTCCAATATCGAGCTATTCAACTCCGCACGATTCTTTCACTTCGGCATCTAATTCTCGAAACACTTTAAGATTAACATGAGGTCCGTCCATAGAGAGTTGGGAAACCTTTTCAGACCATCAACGGTATTCAAAGACTTTACTAACCCCTCTCTTAAATCAATGGACAGAGTACGATTAAGAAAAGCTGAATTTAAAGAACGGACGGCAACTTGAGCTTTATCCGGATGCCAGAACCTCGCGTACATGTCCATCTGAGTTTTTTTGGGATATTGAATTTTAGCTTTCGTCAAATCTGATAACTATGTCATCGCAACGACAGAACAGCTCATTTACGTTGATCATAAAATAGGGAGCAATGCCAAATACAATCGCATAGCCAATTTTTGTCCGATGAAGATGCATACTTTGACCGATTTCTGAGTCGCGAAACATATCCTTCATGGTCGAAACGCATTCCTCAGAGGAACATCGCTTACAGCCAAACCGACTAACAAACAGTCTACACATTGCTAGCTGACCAAGTCCCGCCTGTCAGCTAAAGATTGAAATGGCCTTTTCCAGGTTTTTCGGGGCGATTCAAGGTTTTTTCAAGGTTTGTTTTCATTCAAGGTTTTTTCCAGGTTTTGAAGGTTTACAAAGTCGCTGGACACCCTGTTAGCCATCATGCGAAGAAAATATGATTTAAATCAGCAATTCAGTTTTAATCTATCTACATCTTAATGATGTATAATATTTCGATGTAAATGGTAAGGATTCTGCACCAAATTTAAATCAGCGATGATAATGTTGTTTTCCAAGGCGGACTTTGTAGAACTATGGTAATGTTGGTGACTTACCTTTCCATTCGAAATACTTCACCACAGTACATGAAGGAACACGCAGTAGTTTAGTCATACAGGCGATCGCCATTACTGTCGGTCGCGATAGTATGTGACAGTGCGCACACAAGACAAAGAGGACCTGCCATGACATTATTACATAATAATTATTATGGGCGTTTAGTATGTTGCTCTGCGTGACGCACACAATGAATGAACGTATTCGTCACCTGTCAAAACTGTGGCCTCCCCGATATGGGCGTCACCTCCATCCCGTTTCATACGAGATGATATCAAATGAAAGAATTCAGCGTTTCACTTTTCAGTAGATGTGCTCCAGCAACAGAGGAAGGCTAGACAAGTTTTAGACTGGGGTTGTCATCTGTCCCGAATTAGGCGGGCCATCCTGAATTTTAAGAAAATGTGGCACAGAGTTTCTTATATGGCGGGACGTCAAATTATCCTAAAGGTTTACGAAATATATGACAGAATGATATTCGAGTAGCTTATACTCATTGAAAATATGTGTTTCCACCGCTTTATGCTTGTGTTGACAGCACTGAAATCACTATTATAATAATAACCTCTGGCGTGCCTTGTACAACCAGGCTGAGAAACTTACGAACACGATGCGTAAGAGAAGGATTACATTTTATGGCCACCTCACACGAATGAGCAACAATAGGTTAACCAAAAGGATATTCACTTACATTAGCAAATTAAAGCCCACCACAAAATGGGTTGAGGAAACACGAGCAGATCTCAAAGAAGTTGGCATCACGCAAGAAGATACTCTCAACAAAACAGTGTTTCGAAGGAAGGTTGATAAATATAAAGGGTTTCAGGTAAAACCTAGCTCAAAACCCAAGGTCGTCTGAACGCATGAAGAAATTCTGGGAGGAGAAGAAGAGATTGCCAAGCGAACGCTGCCCAGCCATTTAGCCTGCAGGCACTGAAATCACTTTCATACATTATTATTATTATTATTATATCAAATTATTCTTCTTTCCCTAATGTTCGAAGCACTAATTTAGTTATAGCCAATTAATTAAGGTCTGGACCGGGAATTGACTACGTCTTGGAAAGTATTGTGAGTGGGTCGTCTTGCTACCAGCATTTTGTATGACGTATTGCTGCAATATCTAATACCCCTTTTAGGTATAGTGATGGGTAACTCATCACGTCGCCTTCGCCACCAAATGGTCTTCAAGATCGTAAATTATTACAATAATTACCGTTCCAACAATCGCTCTTAAATCACGCTCAGTGCCATAACCTTCTTCCTTCTCACAATCAGGATTGTGTCTGGATTGCGAACAAGGCAAAACCGTCCATATTCCGACCAACTAAATATACTAGAGAGTTAGTTATTTACTGTAGATTAGAGAGGGGTTAAAAGGAAGAAGTCCATGGCGCTAGATGGAGAAAAAAAAACCGCGAAAAGAAAAAAATGATACGAGGAAAACGGCGAAATAAAACACTTTTTGAAAACAATGCAATATGGACTGAAGCTGTTGAAGAAAGTTGTAAATGTAGTTTTTAAATGACAAATAACGCCACTGCTAAAGTTATAAAAAAAAAGAAAATAGATTTATGCATAGGAAAGGACTTATGGAGAAACTGGAAGTAAAAGAAAGAAAGAAAGAAAGAAAGAAAGAAAGAAAGAAAGATCCTAAGAAAAAGCCTGGGCCCAGTAAAAGAAAATTGTGAATAGAGAAGACGGCACAACCACGAGCTCTACGCACGTATTGTAGCAGTTTCCTTGGGCTGGGATGACAAGTGAAACGGTATTTACTTTGCTCCACGTTGAGCGTTAATTGTAGCAGCTTGCTAGCCCCCCCCCCCCTTTGCCTAAGCTATGTTGTTTTAATGGGCGCCAAGACCTCAATGCAATGTTGAAATCTAAATTTGTATTTAACAACGTCTAGCTCTGGCAGAACACCTTCAAGACTCTATTCACTCAGATCGTGGTATGATTTGATCATTAACCCAACAAACAATTGTATCAGGAGAAGGAATTGGTCTATAGCTAATGCTACCTACTGAAAGCAAAGATTGCATTGTAAAAGAAATGAATTTATTATATAAAACAAGTATAGCAAAATTAATAATAATAATAAGTATAAAATTTAAATTGGAGCGTTGTGATTTTAATATTACCGATAGAAAATTACGTGAAAACGGAGTCTGATAAATTATTGATTTTACTCTTATTCCCAAGCTATGAAGTTACTGAAATATGAAATATAAAACCAAGAGAAATGAGAGATTGCGTATTTCTGCGTCATTAGCGCTTACCACTGGAAATTGCCGAAACATTTCCCTCGTACTGGATGATGCTGTGAGCTTCCCACAGTCTCCTGGACGTCGATATCTTTGTCGATATTTGATGAGATTCTGGTAGATTAGATAATTCTATGGTCCTTACATCGGACCCAAACACTCGTACAACCACACTGGTTAAGTTTTACAAAAGTTAGTCCTCCACTCCACGGAACATCGGAGCGACTCCCGCGTACAACCGTACTTGTTAAGTTCTATACAGATAGTCCTCCACTCCACGGAACATCGGAGCGACTCCCGCGTGCAAACATACTCGGCAAGTTCTACACAGATAGTCCTCGTTCCACGCCGCGCCGAACGATATATGCACACGTCGCATCCCCACTCCAGTCCCAACTTCCAGCTTACGTGGTCTCCACTGATTGGCTGAGCATCCCGCTACTTCCCCTCCTCTGGCTCATTACACACGGCGCGCAAGAGGGAGAAGTCGTTTTCCGTTCCATATATCCGCCTTTCCTTGACGCTGCGACCCAGGATTGCGTCATGCTTCCCGACAAGATTAAGCGTGTACTTGAATTCCCAGTGAGTCACGTCTCTCGATATACCCTAACTGACGAAAACTCCGTAAAATTCCGCAATCACATACTTTTCTATGATATTGTCGTTCGTAATAATTTGCTTGATAGCGAATTCTAAGACATAGAAAACCTATCTGAATGCTAATAATTTTTATAAAATGCTCCGAAAATACCTTAATAATAATTATAATAAATTAACATGAAAAATTCTCTTGGCTGAACAATTTGCCGCGTAAATAAATATAGAATGGCTTCCTACTGACTTATGCCAGTTGCATAAAAAAACCTCGAAAAACACGTTACAGTATGGAAAAATAACTGATGTGATGAGGAAAAGAAGAATTTCATTTTATGTCCACATGACACGAATGAGTTCTGCGTGATTGGCAAACAGGATCTTGACCTACTTTCTAGAGAAGCAAACTAAGGGGGATTGGTTCACTGAGGTAGGCAGAGTTTTACAACAAATTGGGATTTCATGTAACGATGTGCAAGAGTGTGAGTCACTCAAAACGAAACTAACAACTCACCGGAGTTTCCTAGAAAACCCTAAGCTTAAAACAGGCATGAAGTGAACGGAAGAAAGGAAGAAACAACATTAAGAATTCATGCGACAGTACTGGGCGAATATTAAAGCTCGACGCAGAAACCAGTTGAAATAACGTGATCCTTAGTTGGCCGAAACGTATCAAGAAGATATATGCTTGCTGTTATTAAATGTAAATGCCACGTGCATTTTGTTAACAGTTAACAGGTGATGGGAATGTTATATGTTCTGTTAATTTAGAATGACAAGGCCTGACGGCGGCTTTGTCTATTGCCAGGGTTATTTGTGATTAAATTCGAATCACCCTGGTAACACATACAGCGACTTTCTCATTAACATGTTCAGGACGACACCACCGAAATCATCCCCTTCAGGTACCCAGTTATCCGCAATCAGGACACCCACAATGAGGCCTCCGATATTTTCCTAACGCAACATGTGTAAAATCAGCACATGCCAAACTATTCACATCGCATTCAAAGGGCTTGGCGGCCGCTTTAAACCAAGCGTAACGGCAAAAACCTGTGCTATGAACTTAGTTGATTAAACTACTACCATAAAAGGCACAAGACCGCATAAAAATAAGTTTTAGCGAAGGAAAAAAATCTAATAGTCGATACCTACTTCCATTTTAATGTCGACATATTTGGGCTTGATCTATCACACAAGTTGGTACAGCAATAAATAATAAATTACTTCACAGAATGGAGGTGATAATGTTCTACACTCTCAGGATACCAACCCGTTGTCCTAGTCGGTCGATATAATCACTGCATCACAGTGGCACCAAACGCCCTGGATTGCCCGATTTCTCGAGAATCGAACAACACATCCCGCGTCGCAGGAATTTAAGCCATCGGTCCTTTGATGGTGATGCTAATATTATTGGTCTAGTCCACCTCGTTGCATAGTGGCTAGCACTCTTAGCTGTCACCACGGAGGCCCGGGTTCGATTCCCGGCTCTGCCAAGAAATGTAATTCTGGTTAGATGGCTGGAACGGGGTACACTCAGCCTCGTGAGGCAAAACTTAGATGAGGCGGATTCGATTCCCACCTCAGCCATCCTGGAAGTGGTTTCCCGTGGTTTCCCACTCCTACTCCAGGTGAATGCCGGGATGGTTCCCAAATTAAGGCCACGGCCGCTTCCTTACTAAACCCCATCTGAATTACAAATACACACAGTAACACATGTTATCATACAAATTCCACACACACCGAAGTACACGGGTCTATATGACCACGATGTCGCAAAGCCCCTAAATTAATCAACAACGTTATTGGTCTAGAAGTCTTACACGACAGTTATGACCGCTGCAAGGGGACTTATTCTACAGTCATTTCTATGAACAACACTAATAATAAATGCCCCTTTGAACTGCTGCGGATTTATAGAAACCGAGGTTCAGGAGCTTTGCCCGGGTTCTGTAACGTTTCTGTATAACCAGCACCAAGCTATATCATAAAATAGCCTAAATACCATCGGACTGAGCAGGGATCGAACCCGCAAACTTATATTTTGTAGGCCAACGATCAACCCTGGAATCCTCGGGATAGTAGTTCCCTGTCCTATATTCCAACGTAGCAGGTAGAAGTAACCCCCGGAAGACCAGCAACATTTACATCATATGTGTCTGGCGGGGTGCATTGCCCCTGGCAATGTTAGACCAGAGTCCGTACAAATTTGTGCATGAAAGTGCACAGTCGCTTCCAAACGAAAAATTCATGGATTTAATAATAATAATATCATTCAGATCAGGGAACAAATCCTACACAATCATCAATGCCCACGCTCCCATTAACCAAGACAATAAAAGGAACAAGGAGAAAGTGGAAGACTTTTGGGAAACACTCGAAGATGAGACATCAAAAATTCCCCTTGGAAATGTAAAAATCCTGGTTGGTGATTTCAATGCCCAGATAGGAAAAGAAAGAAAATACAAAAGGATTGTTGGAGAATATCCTGCACATAACAGAACAAATCGAAACGGCGAGAGATTAATCAACTTTTGTAAGCAGTTCAACCTAAAACTTATGTCTACGCACTTCAAAGCCCTCCCAAAGAAGAAGAAAACATGGATTTCGCCCAATCCAATATTAGGCGAATTTCAAATTGACCACGTTGCAATTACAACAAAAAACAGATGCGAGATCATGAACGTAAAAGTGAGAAAAAGTTTGAAAATCGACACAGACCACTTTCTGTCAGAAATTAAAGTAAAATTTCAACCGAATAGGCATCAAAAGAGAGGTAAAAGGAAACCAAGGATCGACACGGAAATTCTGAAACAAAACCAAAATATCTATCAAGAAAACCTGTCAAAGTTGGAAATGAATAACTGGGAAGAAATTAGAGAATCGTTAACTAAAGCGGTCGAAAACGTGGGGCAGCGAAAAAGAAAAAAAGAAACACAGGTGGTGGAACATACGATGTGACAACGCTGTTGACGAGAGGCTGAAGACATGGAAGAGGTGGTATTCCAACCCAACGAAGGAAAATTGGAATGATTTCAGTCAACAAAGGAAAGCCACTGCCAAGATCATCAGAGGAGAAAAGAGACAATATGATAAAGACCGGTTAGAAAGTATAGAAGAAGACTTCAAGAAAAATAACACCAGAAAGTTCTACAGAACTTTTAAGGAAGAATTACAACAATACCAACCTCCAAGTCTATGTTTTAAAAGGAAGGATGGTACACTCGCATTGAGTAACAAAGAAAATTGCCACCTGTTGGCCAAGTATTTCGAAAGCCTGTTAAACTGCAAGGAACCACTGGAAAAACTGAAGTTCGAGAAGCCACCAAAGATGAATACAGTCTAAACCACCAAGCCTCATAGAAATACAGAAAATCATTAAAGAACTCAAAAACGACAAAGCACCAGGAGAAGATGGTATAGTAGCTGAAATGTGGAAAATTGGAGGAGATAAGCTAGCGGAGAACTTACACCGTCTAATCTGTGATATTTGGAAAAATGAACAAATACCCAAAGACTAGAAAGGCGCACTTATACATCCGCTCCATAAGAAGGGAGATCGTACTGACCCAAACAACTACCGGGGAGTTTCGCTACTATCTATTGCTTACAAAGTACTTTCCAAGGCGTTGCTAAACATCGTAGATGATGATGATGATGATTGTTGTTTTAAGGGGCCTAACATCTAGGTTATCGGCCCCTAATGATGTGGGTGATAGCGAAAATGATAATGAAATGGAAACCAGAACAAAATTATCGAAGACGGAAAATACGTACAAAAAGGAACTCACATGGAAACAACTCACAATATGGTCTTACAAAAGGGAATTTAGAACGAAAAGTTGCACAAAAAGAATAGATTGAAAAGGACCCACAAAACGTAGGCTAGATTCAAAATACGTACAAAATGCAAAGTAGCGCCGAAATACTTACAAAATGCAACTGAAATTCAAAATACTTACAAAATGCAAATGAGATCGAAATTACGTACAAAATGCAATTGAGGTTCAAAATACTTACAAAATGCAATTGAAATTGAAAATACACAATGCAATTCAGATTGAAATATCCCAGTTCCAATCCAAATTATTCACAAAGTGCAATTGAAATTCAAAATACTTACAAAATGCAATTGAAATTGAAAATGCTTACAAAATGTACGGTAGATTCAAACGACTCATGTGGATTGACAATACTTACAAAAAGCAATTTAGATTGAAAATACTTGACAAATGTAATTTAGATTCAAAATACCCACAAAATGCAATTGAGAATCAAAATATGTGCAAAATGCCCACCAAACAAAATGCAATTTAGATTCAAAATTTGTGCAAAATGCGGTTTTGGTTGAAAATACTTACAAAATGCAATTGAAATTCAAAATACTCACTAAAAGGCCCCGCAACCTGCATTGAAAGACTTACTAAAAAGCAATTTAGATTGCCAATCTTTACAAAATGCAATTGAGGTTGAAAACAATCGCGAGATGTAATTTAGATCGAAAAAACTTACAAAATGCAACATAGATCAAAAATGCCTTAAAAATCGCTAAAAAGGGAATTTAGATACACGGTGATTCGAGTAACAAAAACAGTGCGGGAATCTTAAAGTGAAAAAGAAATAGAAGGAAAAGAGGAGAGGAGAGGGGAGAGAGGAGAAGGTCCGCCCCAAAGGGAAGGGACAAAAAGGGGAAAACGGACCCAGCTCAGGAATCCCTTGGGGTCGCCAACGCCCGAACTCACCAGCCGTGAGCGCCTGAGGGTGTAGCATTATCTAGGGTGCACCAGAAGTGGTGGGGCTACATACACCCTGCCTCCTTAAGGGCCTAGAGCACAAGGCAGGAGGTAAAAGGAAGAGAAAAAGAAGGCTGACCCCTCGCAGAAGGAGGGTATCAGAAAAGATGACAAGGGCCAATTAAGGCGGGAAAGGAAGAGACTCCCTAGGCCTCGGATACCCTAATACCGTCGGGGTCGGAAGAGAACAAGAGTTGACCAAGTGAGGTCGACATGAAAGAAGACGGAGAGGAGCCCGGCACAAGTAAGTGGAAGCAATGCCGGACTCAGCTGGGGCCCCGTGGTCGCCAACCCACGCCCACAAGATGTGAGCCCCTGGGGGGGATCGTAGAAGAACAGGTGGATCATCAAATAGGTGAATATCAAGGGGGCTTTAGAAAGGGAAGATCCTGTGTGGAACAGATCTTTGGTCTGAAAAGTATTCTGAGAGTAAGAGCTCTACGAAGCAAAAACACCGTAGTTGTGTTCATTGATTTCAAAAAAGCATATGATTCCATCGACCGGCAGACACTCTTCAATGTTTTGGAGGAATTTGGAATAGATGGCAAAACGCGGGCAATTATAAAACTGACACTAACAGAAACCGTCTCCAAAGTAAAATTTCAAGGAGAAATCTCAGAGGCTTTTGAGATTAAGACAGGAGTCAGACAAGGAGACGGGCTATCACCAATTTTGTTTAACATCGTCCTGGAAAAAATAATGAGAGTATGGAGGAAAGCAATAAAAGAAGAAGGTATAGAAGGAATCTGTTTAGGAACAAAAAAGCAAGGTGTAAAGGTGGATTGCTTAGCATTTGCTGATGACATGGCATTGCTAGCCAAAGGAAAAGACGAAGCTCGAATAATGCTTGAAAAATTACATGAAATAGCTGAGAAGACTGGACTCAGGATCTCATACGAAAAAACAGAGTACATGGAGTACAAACACAATAAAGAAAAGCATCTGGAAACAAGATATGGGAAAATCAAGAGAGCTGATAAATTTAAATATCTTGGAGAATGGATCCAGCCGAATGGACTTGATAAAGAAGCAAATAGAGGAAGAGCTAGAAAGATGGAGCTAGCCTATAAATTAGTACAAAATAGATACAACAAGAGAACTATATCCTACAGGGCAAAGATAAGACACTATACCACGGTTGTCAAGCCAGAGGGACTCTATAGCTCAGAATGCTTGATATTGAATAAGAAAGGGGAAATCAAGGATTTAGAGAAGAAGGAAAGGAAAATCTTGAGAAAGATCCTAGGACCTGAAAAACAAAAAGATGGTACACGGAGGAAGAGGAGAAATGAAGATCTCTACAGACAGGCAGAGAAAATCACAGACACCATCCGTAAGAGGAGATTGAAGTCTTATGGACACCTCATGAGAATGAGCGAGAGTCGACTAACGAAGAGAATCTTTAACTACATCACCAAGATCAAGGCAACTACATTATGGATAGGGGAAACGAGAAAAGACATGGAGGAAGTGGGGATAAATCCAGAAGACATTTGGAATAGAGATGTGTTTCGAGCTAAGATTGATAAATTCAAGGGGTTCCAGGAAAAGCAATGTAAAAGGGCCAAAAACACCTGGTCAGATGAGAGGAGGAGGAACCACAGCGAAAGGATGAAGAAATTTTGGGAGAAGAAAAAATGACTAACCAACAAATCAGTTGTTTTCCGTGGTCCACAGTAGGCCAAAATCGAAGGAATAATAATAATAATAATAATAATAATACATTCCGGCAGTCCATCAACTACGTTCTACACGCTCCTCGAAAAGCTTTGTGGCTAATATTATTAGAATATTCCACGCAATGAAATTACGGAATGAAATGAATTAACATTCACATTAGCTTATTTAATCCGTCTTATTAAGTAAAAGAGTAATATAGTGTCAATCTAGAGCTATTATTATTCTCTGTTTGAGCGATTGTGCACAATGTTGCCGGGAATAGACGACCCCAAAATCCAATATACACGCCAGTAAGCGTCAATCTAGAATACGGCAAAACTTGAGTTTGTTTCATCACATCTTCGGTTCCCGCGCTATCGGACGCCTCTGACATTTGGTTTTCTTTGATTTCCCCACTTCTACTCCAGGTGAGTGCCGGGATGGTATATACAGTAAATTAAGGCCACGGCCGCCTCTGTCTCATCCCTAGCCTCAATTACAAATACCCAAACTAACTTACTACAGCGATAGAATGATACAGGTTATCATACAAATATTACATACACCCAAGTAGTATACGGGACTGATGATCACGATGGCCTATTCCCTAAATGAAATAACTACAGCGTCATCATTTTGCGGACTTTGAACATGTTACCAAAAGGTGTGTAAATCCATAAAATGCGTATCAGGTTGGCTCCTTAGTTCAGGGGCTACGGCAACGCGGTCATGTAGCCCCGTGTACTTTGGGTGTGAGTAGAATCTGTCTGATAACCGGTGTTATTTGTGATGGCTGCATTAGTAAGTATCTGAAATTCAGGTAAGGATTGCAGACGATCAATTTCAAGTAGTTCCTACCTTTGCTACCAAATGCTACCGTCAACGAAACCTAGCTGCGGACTTGGCTACTAGATGCCACCGCAACCGGCACCTGGCGGCGAAAGTTGGAACTGAATAGAGCGTTAATCAAATCTAATCTAAAATTCAGCTTCACACAATTGTAGTTAGTGGAAGGTTCCTTTACATTCCATAAATGTATGACATCGGCCCGCCGGCTTTACTTCCCCTCCGAAGGAAGGCATACTGAGGGAATTTTAACGCTCTTAAAAATCCGACAGTGAGTAGATTCTGAACTTTCTTATATTTTACTAGAAGACACGTAACTTACTGCTTCGTGCAGGTGTGAAACCTCGTAAAACCACTTGAGGATGACTGAGGTGGGAATCGAACCCATCTCAGTTATGCCTCAGGTGGCTGAATGTACCTCTTTTCGAATCCTCAGACCAGAATTTAATTTAAAGTTTGCAGGATCGAATCCTGTCGCAATCAGTTGGCATTTAAGGGTGCGCAGATGCGAGGGAGCCGTGTCAGTTGATTAACTGCCCCTTCAGGGCAAAATTCCGGCACTCCGGCGTCTCTAAAAGCCTCAGTAATTAAAAGGGACATAAAACTAATAACACTATTATTATTATTATTTGAATTACATTTCATGGCAGAGTCGAGGATCAAACACGGACCTCGGGGCTGACAGCCAACTACAGCACGAAGTGGATATCTATGAAATACAACAAAGATTCTTTTAAGAGTTTCAACAAAGAAAAAAAAACCACAGCCTGCTTCCAGTCTCCGACCGGGTCAGGAATGGAATGAATGAAGCCCCTATCTAGCGGCGAGGATATGAACTGTGCCGGCTGCCGAGGCCTGACGCACTCCTCTGGGGCAATGATTAAATGAATGACAGATGAAATGAAATGATAGTGGAGAATGTTGCTGGAATGAAATTTTGACAGGGAAAACCGGAGTACCCGGAGAAAAACCTGTCTGCCTCCGTTTTGTCCAGCACAGATCTCACATGGAGTAACCGGGATTTGAACCACGGACCCACCGGTGAGAGGCCGGCGTGCTGCCGCCTAAGCCACGGAGGCTTAGTTTCAACAAAGAAAGAAAAACAAATCTCTTTTCAGTTGTTATGCTCTATCACCCATATATTCTCTTTGGTTTGTCGTTGTCATCTTCCTTACTGTAATTTCCTACTTTAATCTGCTTTCCAGTGTTGTGCTTCTAATAATGGCTCAACAAATTAAACATGTTGCACTCGCGTCTTGCAGTACAAAAATGGCAACACAATATCGTATCACTTTAAAATGTAACGTCACTGATCGTTGCTATATTTTGGAGTTGAATGAACTCTTCAGCACCTTATCAAATGAACAGCCACGCCATGTCGAGCCGACATCAAAGCAGTCCACGCGGAGTTTTGGTAATACTCCGCACTGCACCATTGCGCGGGAATTTGCACATGTGTAATTTATAGCGACTGTGAAGCCCTGGATTACGGACAGGATTTTTAGAGTCCCGCGGACGAGACACAATTAAACCCCGGTCATTGCGAAAAGGCAGACGAGACGGCAGAGAGCTGGCTGGCTGGCTGGCTGGCTGTGTGGGCGGAGTATTGATCTCGATGCGGCTCCGAGTCCGAAACACTTCCTTCTTTTCTCTGCGCTGAGCAGCACTGCTTCCCCGAGATTAACAAAACCCAGAAATGTCTTCAACGAATGTCATTTCAAAGCTCTTCGATGCGAGCCTTGCGTAAGGTGTTAACCACAGGTTAGCAAGCTCCAGTTAGAGCAGTTGGTTCACACTCGCTTACTCGCGAAGGTACACCACAGTAACACGAGTTATCATACAAATTACACACACACACACACACACACACACACCGACGCACGTGTATATATGCCTTTGAGAATACGAGTGCCGGTGGCCGAGGTGGGAACTATTCTTTGACAGGTACAGTCGCTCGGCTAGGACATGAAACAGCTCCAGTGGCCTCAGTCATTGTTCTCTTCTCCGTGGTGACATGAGCTACTGTTACGCTTAGCTGTGCTGTTGCGAAACAATTAGAAACACACCATTTTAAATTCGATCATCATTATTCATTTTCTCGTGCGCAGTTCACGATATAACTTCTGTCTAACACAAGTAGCGCGCGCAATGTCGCTTGAATTATGTGCAGACTGTACTCGATCGTCAATGTGTCCCCCTACTTGTCCGGCAAGGCCCCAGCTGCTATCGTCAACAAACCCTGGCAATACCAAGTTCAGAGGCACTGGTATCTTGAAAGGCTAATAATACACACTACTGCAGTTAAACCACCACAATAACACACACACACACTATAATACACGAAAAGCTGAAGATCATGATGCCCCTTGCCCCTAAATGAAACTATATACACTGGTGTCCAAAATTAAAGCAACAAACTGCTATTTCTCCGTCTTGTGGCTAATTCCCGATATAATCAGACAAACAAATGTCCGTATAATCCTGTTCTACACGGAATATGGCATTCCTGTCATCGTACAACCATGCCAATGCACAGTGGGTCAAAATCGAAACCTAGGAGGACAAAATTATTTATGTTCATAATTTAAAAATCAAAATTTATTACTTCTACAGCATTCTCATACAATTGCCGCTCACTATTCTGGGATATAAACGCATCTTAGTGTAAATCTGTCACCACTGTTCGAGCAGTTTGAATTGGAGGGTAGATGTAAGTGGCTGTGGTTTGGTTGTCTTTGTGGCTAGTGTGATGCTTTAAGATGGAATATGCAGCTGAAGGTATGATCTTTGTAACGTGTTTCAGTTATTAATGGGCGTAATTGTTACGTAAATTTAGCTAAATTTGCATTATATAATATTTAACTACCATTTTTAAAATTATATTTTCACTTAGATTTTTAGTATGTAGCGTCACTCTGCGTCACTTTCTACTTAACGTTAAAATGTAGATAAGGTCTTGTACTTTACGCAACTTACTTAGTTATTTTACGTTTTAGAAGATCCCGCGCAACCAGTTCTCACACGTTTACAACTGTTTGAAGCACTGGGTTCGACGATTATGACAAAAGTGGACCTTTGTGACTTTGTTAAAAGTAAATTAGGGGTAGAAAATTGTTCTGAAGTGATAACTGAATGTTCTACCCAACTCCTAGTCATAGACAATTTCTTGCATGTGTAGACGTAGTTAAAAATGTCTTAATTGATGGTTATTATGAAGTAAACAAATTATATACGTTGCTTTCACTCTAAATTCATGATTTGAACGTAAAAATAATTTTGTCCCCATAGATTTTGATTTTGACCCAGTGTGTAATGATAACGTCAGTGCACCTGTCAAACGGGGTGGTGTTTACTGAGAGAAGTTGCACATCAACACTCGCTGTGTACACATGCACAGAAGGTGGAGTATGGAACTGAGAATACGCCTAGCAGACCCTCTGCGGTGGAGGGCCATATGAAGAATAGAAGCAGGGCAGTCGTAAAATGATGTGGCCCGATGGTTTAATGTGAATCGTTCTGTTGTTTCTGGGAAGTGCCGAGAGTTTGTAGAGACCGAAAATGTATCCCGAAGACCAGGGCGGGGCCGACCACGTGCGTCATCAGGACGAGAGGACCGTTATTAGGCTGTAAGGACACGACGGTACCGCCGTAGTACTGCATGGCCACTGGCATCTGACCTCGCAGCATCCACAGGAACAGTTGTATCGAGGCAAACAGTGTACAGAAGGCTTCGGCAGACCTGCTGTATGTGTACCCCTGACGCGTCTGCACAGAAGGGAACGTCTTGGAGTCGTCAACATGCCAACAGGACGGTAGAACAGTGGGCCAATGTTCTTTTCACAGATAAGTCCCGAATTGGTCTGGAGAGTGATTCTCGACAGATTCACATTTGGAGAGAACCTGGAACACGATTTCGGGACCAAAACATTGTGGAAAGAGCCCGATATCGAGGAGGATCCCTAATTATGGTGTGGGCAGGGATTATGGTAGCTACTCGAATACCACTTCAGGAAATTTTACGGGTAAATCGGCTAGGTTAAACTGCTGTCAGGTATCGTGACGAGAACTTGGGACCTCATGTTCGGTTGTTGCGAAGTGCTGTAGGCCCAGACTTCGTACTGATGGGTAATAATAATAATTTTATTAATGTAGCCAATGGCCATGTACTTTTCTTCTTTTGAGGACGGGTCAGGGAAGGGATATTGGAAGGAAATCGGCCGTGGACCTATTGAAAGGAACCGTCCCGGCATTTTCCTGGTGGTGAAAATGGGAAACCATGAAAACCATTTTCAGGACGGCCGAGGTGGGATTCGAACCCACGCTCTCCCGATGCCAGCGAGGCACGAGGTAGCGCGTTAGCACTCTCTGGATAATAATGCCCGACCTCCTAGAGCACAGGTGGTTGATGTTTTATTGGAAACGGAAGATATTGCACGCATAGTGTGGCCTGCTCGCTTTCCCGATTTGAATCCCATAGAGCATGTCTGGGACGCACTACGGAGACGAGTTGCATCACGTCAGCATCCACCAACCACTCCCCAAGACTTGCGAGCTGCTCTGCAGGAAGAATGGGCGTTATTGCCTCAACATGAGATTGATGACCTCATTCGCAGAATGACCCGCCGTTGTCAGGCATGTATTGCTGTCAGAGGTGGTCACACCCCATACTGAGCACATTAACCAGCTGTCGGAATGTGTTTGAAGTTTGAAAAAACGAAGAACATTTTTGTCTACTGTTATGTATGTTGCAGTGGTTTACTTTCTG
The DNA here is from genome assembly GCA_946902985.2 of Meconema thalassinum. NCBI lineage: Eukaryota > Metazoa > Arthropoda > Insecta > Orthoptera > Tettigoniidae > Meconema > Meconema thalassinum. The sequence continues at coordinate 580,175,256 of OX336391.1, read as the reverse complement.
TATCTGTACATTGTTGCTACTTTACTATCACCTGTGTAGACTGGTTTGCGGTAAAATAAACGCAACTTTGGAACATTTTCGTTTGTTGCCTTAATTTTGGACACCAGTGTATATTTCACATTTAAGAAATAAAATACAACAAACTCACCATATAGAACTCGGCGCGATGACGTCTTGCAGCCTTTTACTGCTCAAGGTCAATGACAACTGAAACAAACAAATCACAATGTTACAATCATGATATGCGTAGCCTTCTAAAATAACGTCATAATGTCTTCTCTGAATAAAAAGGTGATACGCCAGAAATAGGTGGGCATTGAGAGAGCTTCTTGCTCCATGAGCTAATGGCATGAGCACTGATAATAATAATCACTAGCGGACCCGTGCGAGAACTCTCGCATAATGGGTTGTGCGCGCCCCATGTGTACAGACTACCCACCCGGCTCTAGTGCTATGCGGGCTGTACGCGACACAGTTCTGCCAGGAGCTATCGTCTTGTTTATTTGTTTAAAAGCACTTTATAAACAAATACATATATTTCCGTTGACATTTCAAGAAATGCAAGATTTTCCCTGTACTATTGAGACGATTTGGAAGATTTTGGTACAAACCACACCTTCTAACTCACTCTGGTTTAGGAGCTTGAGTTTTGTGAAACATACACCTTAGCGTATTATATAATATATGTTAATAATGTTAATTAGCAACAATATTAATAATAATAATAATAATAATAATAATAATAAAGTTATTGGTTTAACGTCCCTTTTAACTACTCAGGCTTTTAGAGTCGATTTTTAGCCTATTTTCATTTTATGAGAAAATAGGCTTATGAGATCACCTTTTGTCCGTGTGTCTGTGTGTGCGTGTGTGTGTGTGTGTGTGTGTCCCTAATAAAATCTAAACGGCTGGAGCGATTTCAATGAAACTCGGTAAGATCATAGCACCATTCTGGCCGACCCCGACCGAGCCCTTCATATTTTATTCTGTCGCACCAATCCAACATGGCGGCTGTGCGAAATATATCACCAGCATTCAGTATCTCCGAAACTATTACCGATATCTCCCTGAAATTTTGTACGGTGATAAAGGGCACTACTAGACATTTACTTATGAGACGTTCAAAACCCTGGTAAATACAAATCTGACATGGCGGCCAAGCGAAGTTGAGACATTTAAATAGACTTTTCTCGCGATTTAACCATCCTAACGTAATGAAACTTAGTACAGCAAATGTTTATACACATTGTAATGCACTGGCATCTAATTTAGTTCAATTGTTTACATAACCTCAAAATGGCGGCTGTGCGAAATATTTCACTGGCATTCTATATCTCCGAAACTATTACAGATATCACCCTGAAAGTTTGTACGATGATAAAGGGCACTGCTAAAAGTTTATCTGTGTAACTTTCAAACACCTGTAAAGTACAAAACGAACATGGCGGCCAAGCGAAGTTGAAACATTGTAATAGACTTTTCTCTTGATTTAACCATCTGAGGGCAGTGAAATGTGGTACAGTAAATGATGGAATGGCATCTTATTTACTTCAATTGTTAACATAACCTCAAGATGGGGGCTGTGCGAAATTTTAAAATTAATTTTTTATTTCTTGTGTCGTAATCATGCGATCGAAGTGAAAGTTTGAATAATGGAGCTACGCAATAATTTTCCTTTAATGGTACATAACTCTATGGCCTATACATATAACAATCCAAAATGGCGAGCATCCGAAATATTTTGACGGTTCTCAATATCTACGAATCATTTACAGCAATCAAACTGAAATGTTGTATGTAGATAGAGGCAATTAACATGAGTAGGATATATGAAAATAGGCTGTATATTTCTTCACGGAACTACTTGTTTATTAGCAATTTCCTAGCAAGGTGAATATACAAAGTGATATTTCCACGTCAAAAGCATCTAGACAATAAAATATACGTTCTCCCAACCTTCAAATGATAAATTTACACAGGACATATACTTCACATGGGTTCCACAACAATGGCACAGTGCCGCTTCTGGAGAAATAATTGTTATGCCAATCAAAATTTGTAACAGATCTTATGTTATTATTTTGAAATAATTTAGACAGAAGACTTTATAGACATATCATTGAATCTCACCTTTTTTTAAATTTAATTTTTACTTGTTGAACTACAGTATTTCTCTCGACAACATTTAGAAAATTGTTTTACCTTTATCATAAAAGCTTGTAACATCATAAATATTCATTATACATTAATGATAAATGTGACCGAAATCGGTTCTTTAGAACATTAATAATAATTTTATTAACTGAAGGTATATTTTCGTGGTGTCTCAAACTTTGTCAATAAGTGACATTTTCTAGACATAGTTATTTCCCTATCTCTACGTATAATTAAAGGTATTTACAGTAGGCCACTTACAAGGGAAGTGTCAGGTAACACAGGTCGAAACCTATCTTGAAACTTTGTGGACGCAATAGTTGTACTATAAGAGGACAAGGTGCGGAAAATCAGCCGCCAGATTGTACTGTAAGGCTCCGAAATCATGTAGGGAATCTCTCATATAAATCAATGGGAAGTAGCGAGTACCGTGCATGTTGAAACGGACAGCCCTGACGACTCAGGCACTCAAGGCCGGTGGGGAGCAGTCACACGCTCCAGTCAGCATATTTATACGCCCCACCACGTGACTACACCGAGTGACAGGGATGTCCGCCTCCGCCAGCCGTCATGCCTGCGTACCAGGATGTCAGGTACTTCCCTTGTAAGTAGCCTACTGTAAATACCTTTAATTATACGTAGAGATAGGGCTGCCGAGATAGTGAAAGGAATGTCCCACCCCATTCCCTTCTTGAAATAGCCAGGCAGCATGCCATCTCGTTATCTATTGCTCAGAAAGTTGCTTACAAGGGATGTCCAACACGCAGGCAAAACCAATTTTGATCAATATGTTTTAAATTATACTTAATTTCAAATGTATATGCTGAAATATGCTGTTATGTTCAGAATATGTAATAAATCCAATAAACTCACAAAATATATATTTGCACAAATGCGCATATGCATTTTCAAACAAGATGTTCAGTAAAGAACATATAGCCTACTTTTTCCTAAATGCACGGGTCAAGTTTTAACTCTTTGTCCATTTCAAGGAGTATACTTGGATATTGGTTGTAGTAGCTTGTTGGAATACAACGTGTTATACGGATATTAACATGAATATGATGTGCCCTTTGCTAGTGCTACCTCTGTACAAAATTTCATTCAATTCGATTTCACCGAGTTAAAATTGATATGGTGAATCGATTTGCACACATACATGGCCGCTATCAGCAAACTATTTGGTGATTACCTTGTAGTTTAGTCAAAATATGCTTCCCACAAAAAAGTATGTTGTTGCAAAATTTGGTAGAGATCAAATGATTAGTTTGGTCGTAATTTGATTTAAGCTTTGAACATTTGGGCAGCCGCCATTACGTTTCCGTCAAGATGGCGGCGATATAAAACATGACACTGAGGTGCCCTTTGCTAGTGCTAACTCTGTACCAAATTTAGTTCTATTAGGTTTCACTGTTTTCGAATTGATAGGGGGGGGGACAGACATTCAGAGTACACACACTCACTCTCTCACACACACAAACAGACACACAGACAGACACACAATGTTTGGCCCTGTGTTGATCTCATAAGCCTACTTTCATTTTTTGCAAAAATCGAAAGTAGGCTAAAAATCCGGTCCCTAGTAAAGAATTTGGCTTCGACATGGTCTACACTAATTCATATTCTCTTTTTAGTGAGTGAGGGACTAACTGCACTGTAGCCCGGAACAAGGGCGCGCTGAGGGGCTCGCATCAGCGTACAGTAACTCTTTATCCTGCACGTTGAATTCAGTCTAAAACTACAAACTTAACTTCCACAGCTTATCCCAATTAACTAATAGGTCTGATAATAATGTTATTTGTTTTACGTCCCTTTTAACTACTCTGGCTTATTTTAAACGCTAGGGTGCCAGAATTTCGCCCCGAAGGTGATCTTTACCGTGCCAGTAAATTTACTGACACGGCTCCCTCGCATTTGCGCACCCTCCACTACCAGCTGACTGCGCCAGAGCCCCCAATTAATTGGGAGCCCTCCTGGATCATCTTGGTTTTGGCAGGGGATTTAAGGCTGAATGCCCTTCCTGACGCCACTTGATTTCTCCGGTCAAAATTCCACCCCGATGTTATCGAGATTCTTACTCCAGCCATCCGGGTGAAAGACAAGCAGCTAAGCCACTGAGCCATCACTCTCCCCATTAAAACGATAATGTGACTGAATTTTGAGAAAATATAGGTTTTAAGTTTCGTTGTTGTTACATTGAGCGGCTTTGCGACATCCGGTTCATGTATATGGGTGTAAGGAGAATATATCTGATAACCTGTATCATTGTAGCCTTAGGATAGGAACTGTCGAAGCATTTGCCTCGGGTAAAAGTGGAAACCCGCGGAAAACCACGTTTCGGATGGCTGAGGTGGAAATCGAACCCATCACCTCCCAGTTTTGCCTGACGAGGCTGAGCTTTTACCCCGTTCCAATCCTCAAACCAGATTTAAATTTCATGGCAGAGGCGGGAATCGAAGCCAGGACTTATGGATTCGAAGTAACAATACGTACCCGGAGACCACAGAAAAACGCCTTGCAGGTTTGTAGTTTGGCGAAAGATCGATTTTCCAACATTTGGGTATGAAGACACAATTTCCCCTGACGCCTTAAAAATCCTCCTCCCTGGTTGAGATACTGCTCGTGTCCAGGCTCTGTGAACTTGAGGGGTGATATGACGCGGGAGCAGGAAGAGAAGGGCCTGTCCACAGCTCGCAGTATTATCTGGAATTCCTGTCTATTCCAATGTTTATAACATAGGGCCGTTGCCTAAACCACTATGGTGTTGCGAATGAGTGAGTGAGTCATCACCAATGCACAGTATTTGGTTCTATTACTACGCACGGACCAGGAACCCCACACATCACTCCTCATTGTCCGCGATCCCCATTCCCCTCAGGTTCACGGAGCTTGGATTCAAGCAGTACATATTCAAGATCTATAAAGGTATACAGTGAAACTTCTATTAAGAGACCAGTGACGGTTCCATGGAAAACTGGTCTTTTAGAGGGGTGGTCTCTTAATAGGGGTAGGCAATAACATAACTGTATACTGCATTATTACTAAAGTACGGTTGGAACACATACATGATTACAATTTATCTGCATTGGTTCACATTTAGTACAAATTAATTACAATTGGTTATTTTCTGAGCTCTGTCATTTAAAAAAGTCACGAATTGATCTCTGTTTCAGATTAGCACATCTTTTTTTTAACAATTTCACTTTCTAGAATATCTCTGAGTGAGTTCGAAAGTCCATTAATATGTTCTGGGATCGAACAATCTTCTAGGAGAGCCGTTTTTTGTATTTTTATACGTTACATAACATTTTTTCTAATGACATTGTATGCTGATGCAGTTCTGTACCAACAGAACCATTGTTTACATCATCACCCTCATCCTAGAGACGGGAATTTGCCTATTTGCCTATTTTATTCCTGTGTTTAAAAACTTAGGCTTTCGAGATATAAAGATATAAATCCGTTTTAGTTCTCTTAGGCTAGATTTCGTTGGTTTTATTGTGCCTATAAATGCCTATTTCAAGGGTTTGTGCCTATTTGGAGTATAATTGCCTATTTGATGCCTTTTGACTGTGTTTTAAAGTGCATTATATTGCTGCTGGTGTGCTCGACAGAATATTCAACACAAGATAGGTTACAGCACCAACGCACTGATCGCCGCTGCATTTTCACTCCCATCCCTCCTGGCTGCTTTAAACTGCCTGTCCATTCAACACAAGATAGGTTACAGCACCAATGCACTGTGATCGCCGCGGCAGTTTCACTGCCAGCTGGATCGCATCCCTCCTGGCTGCATGGCAACAGTAGTTCAAGACGGGACCACCAAGTTTCCATCTATCTCGGTAAGAGGCTATGCTACACCCGCTGCCAGTTAGATCGCATCCCTCCAAGCTGCTTTAAACTGCCTGTCCATTCAACACAAGATAGGTTACAGCACCAACCCACTGTGATCGCCGCGGCATTTTAACTGCCAGCTGGATCGCATCCCTCCTGGCTGCTTTTAACTGCCTGCCCATTCAACACTCAGGCGCGTACAGGATATACTGTATATTAATTCACAGTTAGGTTGCAGCGCCAACCTAACGCGGCTTTTGAAGGGGACGATACCTGAAACGAAGAGTTTTTAACCTTGGAGGCTTAATATCGAGATTGAAAAAAGGCGAAAACATGGTACTAAGTTAGTTCTTTTGTAATTCAATCAGCATAAAGTTTATGATATTAATTCACACACATACTAACGGGTAAATTTTCAATAAAAAGAAAAGCGAAATACAAAACGAAGGGTTGTTAAGTTTGGAGGCTTAATATCGAGATCCCAGGCGCTATTTCTGGTGAATTCCGAGAATTTCCATTATTGTTCGTGAGAAATGAGAATATAATTCTGTCGAGCACACCAGCTGCAATATAAGTCACTTTAAAATACAGTCAAAAGGCATCAAATAGGCAATTATACTCCAAATAGGCACAAACCCTTGAAATAGGCATTTATAGGCACAATAAAACCAACGAAATGTAGCCTAAAAGAACCTAAAACGGATTTATATCTCGAAAGCCTACGTTTCTAAACACAGGAATAAAATAGGCAAATAGGCAAATTCCCGTCTCTAGTAATTATATATGTTATTAAATTAAAACAATTTTTTTCATGCCTATTTTGTTGCCAATTTTACACGTTAGTGGCTATTTACATGCCTATTTTGGCTATTTTAAGAGCCTATATGCCTGCCTATTTTAACTGTTTTTAGTGCCTATAATTCTCGTCTCTACTCATCACTATCTCCAATGGGAAGGCAGAGAAGAAGTGGTCTTTTGAAAGAGGTCAGACTGAGAAAATGCCTGGTCTTCAGTCGGGGAGAGTGGTGGTCCTTAAATAGAGGTAACACATACATTGACCTTATAAGGTTTTTAAATCGGTTCCTAGAAAAATCGGTCTTTAAGAGGGGTGGTCTTTTAATAGGGGTGATCTTTTATAGAGGTTTCACTGTATTTAACAACAGCTCTGCACGAGGATGATATCCAGGATGTCCCTAGACCCTGGAACAACAAATGTCTGCTTAACACAGCCAGAGCCGGAAATAACATTCATTCAGGAAACACTTCCGTGTGTGGACTATTTAAACTATCAGTAAGCTCGAATGTTAATGACATGGTGTGTGTGTGTGTGTGTGTTTGAGTAATATTTAACGTCATTAGTGCAGTGCCAGCTGATTGGTGACGTACTGTGACATGGCAAGGTCGTAGCTATTTCCAGACAAGGTCATATGATGCGCCAATTGTGTCATCTGCCTCGCGCGCTGCTTGGGAAATACTGTACACAGTACTAACAAAGTGTGAAACTGCTGTCTGACCCGCACTGACTCACCGACCGTGACAAAGGATTCCATTGTAACAGTACATTTGTAGTCCTAAAAGTTGCGCTGCTTCCCACACAAGGTTTTTAAGACTTCTTCCTTAACAAAGAACATCGCCTTATTACAACGATGGCTTAGGGATCGTGAATACAACATAGAAGATACATTTTAGATGATGATGATGATGATGATGATAATTGTTGTTTTAAGGGACCTAACATCTAGGTTATCGGCCCCTAATGGTCTGGGTGATAGCGAAAATTACAATTAAATGGAAACCAGAACGAAAATGAGGTCGGACTGAAAATACTCACAAAATGTAACTCAGATTGAAACGACTCACAAAATGGAGAGGGGAAATACTAACAAAAGGGAATTTAGAAGGAAAATACTCACAAAAGGAATATATGAAAAATACGCACAAAATGTAGGGTAGGTTCAAAATACGTACAAAATGCAATGCAGAGTCGAAATACTTACAAAATGCAACGTAGAGTCGAAATACTTACAAAATGCAATTGAAATTCAAAATACTTACAAAATGCAAATGAGATTGAAAATACGTACAAAATGCAATTGAGGTTCAAAATACAGTACTTACAAAATGCAATCGAAATTGAAAACACGCAATGCAATTTAGATTGAAAAAAGCCCATTTCAGATCCAAAATACTCACAAAGTGCAATTGAAATTCAAAATACTTACAAAATGCAATTGAAATTGAAAATGCATACAAAATGTATGGTAGATTCAAACTACTTATTTGGATGGACAATACTTACAAAATGCAAATTAGATTGACAATACTTACAAAATGTAATTTAAATTGAAAATACCCACAAAATGCAATTGAGAATCAAAATACTTACAAAATGCCCACCATTCAAAATGCAATTTAGATTGAAAATACTTGCAAAAAGCGGTTTAGGTTCAAAATACTTACAAAATGCAATTGAAATTCAAAATACTCACAAAATTCCCAGCCCCTACATTGAAAGACGTACTAAAAAGCAATGCAGATTGTCAATTCTTACAAAATGCAATTGAGGTTGAAAATACTCGCAAAATGCAATTCAGACGAAAAGACTTACCTACAAAATAGAGTGTAGATGCACAAAAAAATCCCTAAAGGGAATTTAGATACACGGGGAGCCAATTAAACAAAAACAATGCGGGAATCTTAAGGAGAAAAGGAAATATAATGAAAAGAAAACAAGAGGTCTGACCCCTCGAAGAAGGAGGGATCAGGAAAGATGAGACAGGGGCCAATTAAGGCGTGAAAGTGAAAGACTCCCTAGGCCTCGGATACCCCAATACCGTCGGGGTCGGAAACGAACAAGAGTTGACCACGGGAGGTCGACAGGAAAGAAGACTTAGAGGAGCCCGGCACTAGTAAGTGGAAGCAATGCCGGACTCAGCTGGGGTCCCGTGGTCGCCAACCCACGTCCCACTAGATGTGAGCCCCTGGGGGGAGATACAGTTGACTGAATAATCAACTCCTTCGATATGGACCAATACTGTACAAAAATTTGAATATGACCAGCCAATTACAGTGCTCTACTTCCACCAAGTTTGTTATTGTTGAACTCTCTATCACACCTAATTGCAATTACAGTGCGGCGTCAATGTGCGTTGTACGCTAGCAAAAATCCAATGCGTGCGTGGTGCAGTGGTAAGAGCCCTGCTTCTTAAGCGCGGGATTGCTGGATCGAACCCCACCGGTGAGCCTTTACAGAGTGTTTTTTTTCTTTTCTTTTTGAAACCATTGGCAATTTCCAACAAATACCCATAGCATGAGTCACTGCTTGCAGAGTACGGGGTGGTCTGATGATTCACAGACGTGCAATGAACGGAACAGACTGGACCTACAATGTTTAATGTATACATATAATACTGTAGAATGCACCTGACCGTGTATGATACCAATGTATTTGCAATGCCCATACTGTACATTATGTAATGTCACAACGTTAACCCCCGTACGATGATTTTAGAATCTCTTTTCCCGCTCACATAACACGTTATTACAATTGACAACAAAATAAACATTATTCGCGACACTTACTGTTGTACGAATTGCCAATGTTAAAAAAAAACACAGCGCACTGCAAAAAATCGCCGGTGGGATCCGATCCAGCGATCCCGCTCTTACGAAGCAGGGTCTTACCACTGCACCACGCGCTCGTTGGCTTTTTGCTAGCGTACAACGCACATAGACGCCGCACTGTAATTGCAATTAATTAATTTCTCGGAAACGAATGAGAAGCGCACCTTACTACTTGCACCTGGTATACGCCTAGTCATTCCTTACACGTGTACTAAAGATGGTTCGAATCGGTGACCCATGCATCGTATCCTCCCCTTGTGAGCATATTAGATAATAGTTATTTTCGTATACAGACATTGTACGAGGGCGGATCGATAAGTCTTTGACCCTATTCTTTTAGCCAAAAAAAAATATATATATGATGATGATAATTGTTGTTTTAAGGAGCCTAACATCTAGGTTATAGGCCCCTAATGGTTTGGATGATAGTGAAAGATGAGATGAGAATGAAAACTGTAACTAATACTAACTACAGACGTACATACTAGAAGATGAAATGGTAAACAAACAAAGGACAGGAAGAAAAGAAATACCCTCGAAGAATGAGGATTCACGGACTTGGAAGGAAGGAGAGCCATGAAAGGCAGATAGGAAAGGGAAGGACGAGAAGGCCCGCCCTAAAGTCAGTAGAAAAAGGGGAAAAAACGGACCCAGCTCAGGAATCCCTCGGGATCACCAACTCCCGAACTCACCAGCCATGAGCACCTGATTGTGTAGCAATATCCAGGGTGCACCACAAGTGGTGGGGCTACATACACCCTGCCTCCTTGAGGGCCTTGAGTAGAAGGCAGGAGATAACATAAAAAGGAAAAGAAGGCTGACCCCTCGCAGAAGGAGGGTATTAGGAAAGATGAGACAAGGTCCAATTAAGGCGGGAAAGGAAGAGACTCCCTAGGTCTCGGATGTTCTTATACCGTCGGGGTCGGAAGAGAACAAGAGATGACCAAGAGAGGTCGACAGGAAAGAAGACGGAGAGGAACCCGGCACAAGTAAGTGGAAGCAATGCTGGACTCAGCTAGGGTCCCGTGGTCTAAAAAAATAGAGAAAATACATACAGGTAATTACAAGTGTACGTACTGCTCTACGTACCTTACACTATTTATCCACATAGTCTCCACATTTGTTCAGACATTTGTCCCATCGCAGCACTAAATTTGAGATGCCCCTGAGGTAGATTAAGCCGGCTGACTGTGGAACCATCGTCGGACGGCTGTCTTGGCGTCATCGTTGCACGTGAATTGCTGTCCTGCCAGGAACATCTTCAGCGGAAAATTACAAAACAAGACCACATATGGCAACCAGAACCGCAAACAAGCCCCGGTAATTTCACTGGGAGAGTCTGGACCATCCATCATTAGTCCAAACCTCGCCCCTAGTGATTTCCACGTTTTTGGTCCGCTGAAAAAGTTCCTGGCAGGACAGCGATTCACGTGCAACGATGACGCCAAGACAGCAGTCCGACGATGGTTCCACAGTCAGCAGCCTGAATTCTAGCACAGCGTCAGTTCAAATTTAGTGCTGCTATGTCAAAATAAATGTGGATAATACGTGGGAAAATAGTGTACGGTACGGTACGTAGAACAGTAGGCTACGTATATTTGTAATTTCCTGTATGTATTTTTTTGCCTTAAAAATAGGGGTAAAGACTTTTCGATAGGCCCTCATAAACTGTAATCATGTTTCTTCTTTCTTTCTTTCTTTCTTTCTTTCTTTCTTTCTTTGTCATGCCCGACTAAGGAGCGCGATTGAACTTATTTAGCTGATGGCATTGCCTTTCTCTTCTCCCAAAATCTCTTCATCTTCTCGCTGTGGCTTCTCTTGCGATCTCGTGACCAGGTTTCGTTGGTGTTAGTGCTTGGATGGTCTGCAAAGCGGTGATTATAGACTAATTCTCTGAACTTAGCTCTGTCTAGTACAAGTCATCTGTGATACCTATTTCCTGAAGATCTTTTCCAACTTCAAGCAGCCAGGTGTTTTTAACTTTCATTGATCCTTTTGGTCAGTCTCTGACTGCCCATCCTGAGGATATGTCCGTAAAATTTCAATCGTCTTTTCCTGAATGGGTCTGAGATTTTCTCCGAGTGCTGGTAAAAGTCTTGGGATTTTCTTTTCATCCAGATTCCCCCTGTAATAATGTTTATTATTATTATTATTATTATAATTATTATTACTATTATTATTGGAAATGTATAGATCAGTAAGTTTATTAAATGCTTCCCAACAAATGTAAATGGTGAATTTACTCAACATATCAAATTACACTTCGTTTTCTTAAGTTAACTAGTGGGATCTTGAAAGGCCCCAAGTGCTCTTTCGCTTCCTTGGCTCCTCAGAATGGTCTTACTAGTTGTCCTTGATCTCTTTTTATAAGCATGCTTAAATGCCAACACTTGTTTGGGTAGACGCGCACTATTCTACTTCATGTTAATTTCGTCAATACGATCCAGAACAGCAAATATGCTCTTTGCTAAGTACTTGGATCTAAACAAGAGCCATCTTTTATGACTCGTAAAAATGTCATGCTCTAGATGAGTTCTTTCTCAATGTTGGGGGTCCTTGCTTCACTACCAGGCATTAAAACTGGAACTGACCTCCATAGCCACGTAAGCTAATTCTGGAGCCACACTCGAGCAGTTCGATCGCAACACACTACGACTTTCAGTGGTCATTGAGCAAATACTTTCTTTTATTGTAAATGTTTCCTTACAAACTACAAACGTGTTGCGCCCCTTAAAACCTCAAAAACTAACTATTTAACTAACACTACACACGAATGAAGTACATTGATAGACTGCAGATTCAGCAGTTCTTCGGAGGGGGAAGCAAGAAATACAATGGTGGTACCCAGTCCAATATTGTAGCTCGGGACTGTGGTTCTCTTGGGCAAAATAACCAGTGATGGACAAAGCAAAGAGGATATAAAAAGTAGGTTGGCTCAAGCAAGGATAGCATTTCTACATAAAAGAAATCTGTTGACATCGAATATAGATTTAGGTATTAGGAAGTCATTTTTTGAAAACCTTTGTCTGGAGCGTGGCACTCCATGGAAGTGAAACTTGGACTGTTGGAGCAGCAGAAAAGAGGAGAATTGAAGCCTTTGAAATGTCGTGTTACAGGAGAATGATGAAGATCAGATGGGGTAGATAAGGTTACAAATGAAGAGGTATTAAGACGAGTGGGAGAGGAGCGATATTTGTGGCGACTGCTAATAAAGAGAAGAGATAGGTTGGTATGACACATCTTAAGACACCCAGAAATAGCAAAATTAATTATGGAAGGAAGGGTCGGGGATAAGAAAAGGGAGCTTATAGTTTAACGTGACCGTTAATCTCGCGATCATGAGCCACGGGACACCCTTTTTACGTGGAATCCGAACCACAGGACATGGCATTTCACTTCGAAAAGCTCACATGCATTGACCGGGAATCAAACCCGGTCCGCTTTGGTGAGAGGCATACAGCTTGACAGCCTGGGATAAGAACTGTAGGGGCAGACCAAGGTTAGAATATGCTCAATAGATCGTCTCGGATTTAGGGTGTGGTAGATGTGAAGAGATGAAACGATTAGCTCAGGAAAGGGAAGCATGGAGAGCTGCATCAAACTAGTCAAAAGACTGAAGACTCAAAAAACAACAACAACGACAATAGTCCGTAACAATATAAATCGTAATTTATTTCAGGTTATCTTTCTCATATTTCTGTAATGGGAATTATTTTCAGTTGACCGACTAAAAGTTACAGTTGTAACACACAACCTATATAAGAAAAAGGCAATTTCAAATATTACAAGACGGTGATACAACCAGAGTGTCTCTATGGAACCGAGTGCTCCGAATTACTGTAGAGGCAGGGAAGTTTGAGAGAAAGATCCTTCGATCCATACCATTTAAAAACTGATTCAAATCCTCCGGTGAATCAGCTAAGATAATGTCATCAGCAAATCTCAGAGTTGAAATTATTTCTCCTTGCATCTTTACGCCTACTTTATATCTGTCTCTAATTTCCTTCATTGCTTGTTCAATGTATAGATTGAAAAGTATGGGTGGTCACGTTGCATGGTTACTGTCTGGATGGTCCTCGTAGAATAAAGTACCGGCAGAAGATCTATAACCTTAAGGGAACATAGTGGTCAGGGAACCATTTCACAATAAAACTACTTTTATATGTTGCACTGAGGGAGACTCGAATCATCATATATATATTATTTCAGTAGTAGGCCTATGCATCCCTCCTATGGCGCTCACAAGTGACCGATCGTGACAAATGAGCATTCAAATGAAATAGAATAGACATTAGCAGTGACTTATTGCACTATAATTTCAAAAATATCTATAATTTCTTTTAAAAAATGACTTTAAAAAAATGTACGAAGTGTGCGATTTGCAAACACCGTTGATGTAGGAAAATACGCTCCGTAATTGCTGTCCACGGGCCACTGTGACGCATGTTTCATGTCATATTAACATTCTGAGGTCTTTCCTTTATCCTGAAATGTAAATAGAGTTCTATAATCATTTGGTTGAAATAGAAACATAACCTTTCTCCTTAAGTGTCTCATAAACCTATAGGGGAAAGTGTGGTTTATGAACATGCGAGATTTCTCGCACGGGTCCTCTAGTCTCTCATAAATCAGCAAATCTCAATTCAGATTGTCCGGTTCGTTGCGTAGTGGCTAGGATTCTTGGCTGCCTCCTCGGAGAACCGGGTTCGATTCACGACTCTGCCCAGAAATTTAATTCCGGTCTGAGGGCTGGAACCGGACGCACTCAGCCTCGTGAGGCAAAACTGAGAAGAGGAGAAGGGTTAGATTCTCATCTTGGAAGTGGTTTTCCGTTGTTTTCCACTTCTACTCCAGGTAATTGCCGGGATGGTCCCTACCGTAACGCCACGGCACCTCCTTCCCACTCCTCACCTGAACTACAAATACACACACGAATACAGCCATCACAATAGCACAGGTTATCAGTCAATTTCCACACACACCTAAGTACACGGGGGTACATGACCACGATGCCGCAAAGCCCTTAAATCAATCAACAAAAACATCAATTCAGACTGTTGCACTTCGCGCGAAGGTGGCTGACTGCAAGGTGCAGCTAGTGAGTTGTTTTGCTGTAGTAGTAGTTGTTGTTGTTGTTGTTGTTGAGTCATATACGGACTCTCGATATCATAATCATTTAGCACCGTGTACTTGGGTGTGTGTAGAATGTGTCTGATAACCTGAGTCATTGTGACATCTGTAGTAGTATATGTATTGGTAATGGAGACTAGGATTGGCAAGTGTAGCCTTCAAATAGGAACCTTCCCGGCATTTGCCAGGAATAGAAGTGGGGAAACCACGGAAAACCCACTTCTATGATGACTAAGGTGAGAATCGAATCCACCTCTTTTCAGTTCTGCCTCACGAGGCAGAGTGAACCCCGTCCCAGTACTAAAAACAGAATTAAATTTCTTGTCAGAGTCAGCAATCGGACTAGAACCTCAGAAATGGCAATCAAGAGTGCTAGTCACTACACCACGAGGTGGTCAGCATAGTGAGAGACTAACAGACCAGCTCTGCATGCAACGAGGATATAAAATCCATAATAACTCCCACAAATGTTGTTACTTCATTTGAGGGGCTTGGGACAACTTGGTCATCAGCCCCATTTACTTGGGTGTGTGTTGAACTTTTGTGACAACCAGTATTTCTGTGATGACTGTAGTATTGATTGTAGCTGTAATACGGTCACGGATGGGCAAGGTGCTCTGGGACTCCGAATAAGGGGCTATCCAGGCATTTGCCTACACGGATGTGGAAAAAGTACACGCAGGACAGCCGCTGTCAGCGCAAGGATTCGAACCTTCTATCTCCGGACTTCCTGCGCTGCACATCACGGGCGTGGTTCGCAAATTAACGCGCACGGCTACGTCGCAGGATACCCTACATCGACTATCACTATTATTTTCGGTGCTATTACAACCATCAAATTTTCTCATTTTATAACGTACCAAACATAACTTTGATATACTCTGGATTGTTGTTTCATCGTTTAGGGGTACGGGACATCTAGGTCACCAGTACCGTGCACTTTGATGTGAATTGGAATAGTGTAATAACAATGTGGAGTCTCATGCCTGACGAGAGAGAGTGAGAGCGAACGGAGCTGTTAAGGCAGCAGAAGAGTCGTAAGTAAACAATTTACCAGAACGTAATTTCTAAACAATTTTGATGTTTTTCTGATACGGCTATATTGTTTACGTAATAATAATAGTAGGCCAATCAATACAAATTAAGAAACATCTATTCAATTTTTCAGTTGATGTACATGTTTCGGCTTGACAATGAAGCCTTCTTCAGCTAAAAGTTCAATTAAGAATATTAATTAAGATATCGTTGTGTCAAATCTATAAAATACTGATTACAAACAACAAGAATTTGCTATGATTAAACCATAGAAATAATTATTAAAAGAAATGAATATCCATACAAAAAAAATGAATTAAAATATATACCAGGAAAACCAGCTGCCCCTAATAATATTGTTCTATGCAGCCCAACTAGCGTTGTTGTCAGGAAGGTCGATATTTCCCTGCTTGCATCCCTTATGCTACTAATGCACTGTTAGAATATCCTGCAAACGATACTGAACTCAATTATCTCTGCCTTAATGTGACTACATGCCAATACGAGGGATAGATAATAGTGTTCAGTAACGTTTGCAGGATTTGCTTGCAGTGCAATAGTGCCATACGAGATCAATGCAGAGAAATATCGACCTTCCTAACAACACGCGTTATTTGCGCTGCATACATCAATATTATTAGGGGCAGTTGATTCACTTGGTAACTCATATTTGACAATATTTATTTGTATAATGAGTAGCTCATTAAAATTAAGTTCTAAAATGACAAACCCTAATGTTGTAGTCATCAAACAGAGCTCAGAAAACACGTTGCCAATGTTTGATGGTTATTTTGAACAATGGAATAGTTGTTTCCTAATTTGTATTAATTGGCGTAGTATTTTTAAGAATTATCTATTAACCAATATGGTAAATATCATACATTCTCCTAGCATGGTGAATGTTATTACTACACTGCTCACAAAAATTAGGGGATATTTTAAACTCAGCTATGTATGCTATGTGATTCGTACCACATTCGATGCAATCGCTTTCCTTTACTCCCAGAGAACCGACAGTAGTGGCTACGCTGGCTAAAGCGCAGTGTTAGGTCATGGGGCCAAGCTCTCTGCTGACTCGGTAGACGCGTGGGTTCTAACCCCACCGTCGGCCGTCCTTGAAATGGTTTTCCGTGGTTTCCATTTTCAACACCAGGCAAATGCTGGGACGGTACCTTCTGACAGGCCACGGCCGCTTCCTTCCACATCCTTCTCCAATTTCATTCACCTTAATCAATTCCATCTCTCATCCCGACGCGCAGGTCGCCCACGGGCGAATAGAATAGAAAGACCTGCACTAGGTCTCTGAGGAGACCACACGAAAAAAAAAATCCCAGAGAAGGTAAACATGTGTTTGCGTCACCTCTGCACATACACCACATGACGGAGGGCACTATCCGTACTGTTGCTGTCAAAGGGTCACACGGCGGTGGTTTGTTGCTGAAGTCAGAGCCATTCCATTCCCGTTGTCAGTTAGTGAATGACGTGACTTAGGGACAGCAATGCCTCCACAACGTGATTTACCTGAGTCAATGGCTTGGAGGGCCATACGACGGATGGAAACTGGTCAGACACAACAAGTTGTCGGTAGAGCCCTTGGGATGTCTCAAAGTGTGATCTCAAGACTGTGGAATCGTTTTCAAACAACAGCTACTGTTCACAGAAGGGTAGGACAAGTTCGCCTACGGGTAACAACAACAAGGGATGACCGTTGCCTCGTGTTAACAGCCCGCCGAAATAGACGGCAGAATGCAATTCAACTGAGAAGTACCCTTCTAACAGCAACAGGACGCAGAGTATCAACCCAAACTGTTCGTAACCGACGTCATGCACGTGGCCTCTATGCCCGTATGTCCATGATGTGTACCAGGTTAACTCCACAACATCGTAGAGTTCGCAAAAACTGGGCGGAGGAGCATCGTGGGTGGAGGCATGCCGAATGGAGCACAGTTCTGTTTTCTGATGAGTCGCGATTCAACGTGGAATCGGATAGTCGACGTGTTCGCATCTGGAGGGAACGAGGGACACGAAACAACCCATCTTTTGTACAAGAAAGATCCCCATATGGCAGTGGTGGTTTGCTGGTGTGGGCTGGAATTAGCCTGGGTGGACGTGCGGACCTCTACATCATCCCACGTGGTACTGTGACCGCTGTAATGTATAAAGACGAGATTCTCCGACATTTTGTCGTGCCGTATGCTGGTGCCATAGGTGCTTCCTTTGTGTTTATGGACGATAATGCACGTCCCCACAGAGCTGGGTTGGTGGACGACATGCTGGAGGAGGAGGATATCCAGCGTATGCAGTGGCCAGCTTCCTCGACGGATTTAAATCCGACAGAGCACGTGTGGGTTGCATTAGGAAGGCGCATTGCAGGCAGACCAGCACCTCCCACAACTGTTCCACAGCTGCAGATTGCTCTTATAGACGAGTGGCCATGTATCCCCCAAGAACTCATTGTTCATCTCATTGCATCAATGGCACACAGGTGTGCAGCATTGCTAGCCGTTCGAGGAGACCATACACCATACTGAAGAACAATATTCACCCATAGCCCACGATTATGGTAGTGTTAATGTTGCTTTGTTTGTTTGCCATATTCTCTCTTCATTCATGCCATTTGATTCAAACACTCATCAGCGACTCTCTGGAATCATGGGCTGCTTTATCTGTCCGTATATCATTATGTAAGTAATAAATGGTTGAAAAACTAAATGCTCGTATATTATTGCATCATTATGAGCTCACCTTACAATATCCTCTAATTTTTGTGAGCAGTGTATATTGTTTACTGTGAATTGTCTGCAAAACATTAAAAAGGGAACATACACTTGTCTGTTTTAATTCGTTGAGCCCAACTACAGAGCGCGTTTGAACTTATTAGCACTTTTTCTTCTTCCCTTCCCAATGTCTCTTCATCCTCTCGCTGTGTTCAGTTTTACGCTGTTCTGTCCATCCTGTATTTTGTCGGGTGGGCTTCTCAGAACATCTGTGTTTGTGAATTAAAATTCTGAATTTTATTCTGTCTTCAATGGTTTCTTCTTGACAGCCAATTTCATTTATGTCTTCACTAATTTCTTTTAGCCAGTTGATTTTACATTGATAAGGGTAGGTTGCAAATTTTCTTTGTGAGCCTGTTATTATCCATTCCATATTGGTGTCCGTAAAACTGTAACCGCCGTCTCCTTATGGTATCTGCGATTTTTTTCTGTAACTTGATAAATTTCATATGATTTCTTTTTCAATCCAAATTCCATTTTCACATTTTGGTCCTGTTTTTCGATCATTTAATTAATTAATTAATTATTTTTTTACCATTATTTTTTTTAGTTTCTCTGCCAGGAGAATTGCAAAGCTCTCAGTTTTGTTAATTTAATGTACAACCCTGTGAAGTGCATGAATGGTCACATACAACAAAAATGACTTTAAAATGCACGTTGATGAAAATAAAGAAATAAAATTATGATGATGATGATGATGATGATGATGATGATGATGATAATTGTTGTTTTAAGTGGCCTAACAGCTGGTTTATCGGCCCCTAATGGTTTGGGTGATCGTGAAGATGAAAATGAAATATAAACTATAAAACTAACTACTAACTTACTAACTTATATACTAGAAGAAGAAATGGAAAACAAAAGGAGAATAAGGCAAATAAAGGACAGGAGGAAAAGAAATGCCCTCAACCCTCAAAGAATGCGGATTGAGGGACTTGGAAGGAAGGAGAGCCATGAAAGGCAGATAGGAAAGTGAAAGAGGAGAGGGTCCACCCCAGAGGTAATGGATAAAAGGGGCAAAACCGGACCCAGCTCAGGAATCCCTCGAGGTCGCCAACTCCCGAACTCACCAGCCGTGAGCCCCTGAGGTTGTAGCAATATCCAGGGTGCACCAGAAGTGGTGGGGCTACATACACCCTGCCTCCTTGAGGGCCTTGAGCGGAAGGCAGGAGATAACATGAAAAGAAAAAAGAAGGCTGACCCCTCACAGAAGGAGGGTATCAGAAAAGATGAGGCAAGGGAAAGGAAGAGACTCCCTAGGCCTCGGATACCCTAATACCGTCGGGGTCGAAAGAGAACAAGAGTTGACCAAGTGAGGTCGACAGGAAAGAAGACGGAGAGGAGCCCGGCACAAGTAAGTGGAAGCAATGCCGGACTCACTGGGGCCCCGTGGTCGCCAACCCACGTCCCACTAGATGTGAGCACCTGGGGAAAAAAACAACCAAGGAGAGATAATTAAAGAGCTCCGAATAACGAAAGAACAAAGAACTCGTATTTCAATGGATACAAGTACTGCATTAGCACCGGGATTCAAACGTCATACCTTCCATCTACCCAGTTCAGTCGTGAAGCATGCCATCAACAACTCTGGCTTCTCTGAATCCTAGGAAGGGTGAATCAGACCTTTAATATTCTCACAAATGGTCCGTTATTTCCTTCTCATGTTTTGGGCAAACGTTTTCCGAACATTCTGTAAGTACGGTAAACTTCATTCTTTAGCCATCCCAAGACCGAATGTTTCTGATGACTGAGCGAACAGAGGCGACGTTTGGCATGCCTCCAACTTGCTCCGTGAGCGTCCAACCAATGGCATCGATCCCATTTCGTTAACCTTGGCAAGTCTACATAGCTATTTAGTATTGCAGTCGAGGGGCGAATGACATTTAGAAATACTGTACATATAATTACTAAGGTGATCTTTCAAAGAGGACAATCCTTCTAAAAAAAAATCATATTATAAAGGGAAACGCATCTGCCCGTAATGGTCGTCAGCACTGCAAAATGGTGAGAGCAACAGACGTTAAACCTGGTCAAGAGTGACTGAGCTCCTAGCTAGATACTTGGCAGAGAGACCGACCGTTCTGAGTCATCGAACTAGAGAAAGATAGCACGCCGCAGACAGGAAATTCCGAGCTGAATAGTTCCTCTTACAAAGGTATTTCACCCGCAATAAAACACCGATGCTAGGAAACAGATGTTACAGTAATAACTGGCACGCATATGAAACGTAATATTAGCATGTGCAGTAAAAGTGCTGGAATGCTGAAGCTTGGCAAAGACCAACCTAAACTTGTATAGTCAGCGTCATCGTAATTTAACCACTAAAAAGTAAGTTTGAAGGAAATTTCTAGTTTGAGACAATGCTGACAACTTCTGTATTTGTTTTCTTAACATTCGAAAAATTACGCTTCAATAACATAACAGTAGGTCAATTACAGATGCCATAATCGTGTGCCATTCATATACAACTAAGTTAAATAAATGGTCTCGCATGTGATAAACCAAACCACTCGCCCATCTTTACTGTTAGACGGGCTCGAAGCGACACAGTTCTGGCAGGGGCTATCGTCTTGCTTATGTGTTTAAACGCACTTTATAATTCAGTTGACTTTTCAAGAAATGCAAGATTTTTCCTGTACTATTGAGACGATTTGGAAAATTTTGGTACAAACCGAATCTTCTAACTCCCTCCGTTTAAGAGCTTGAGATTTGTGAAACATACACTTTAGCGTTTTTTTTATTATACTAGCGGACCCGTTCGAGAACTCGCGCATAACGGGTTGTGTGCGCCCCATGTGTACAGACTACCCGCTCGGCTCCAGTGCTATGCGGGCTGTACGCCATACAGTTCTGGTAGGGGCTATCGTCTTGTTTATTTGTTTAAACGCACTTTTATAAACAAATTGTCGATGTTTATGAAATCAGAGTGCAATTCGTCACTGCTGCGGGTAATTCTCTTTCTTTTGAATGCTCATTTCTTACGAAATGTTACTTGGGAGCGCCCCATGTGTATAGACTACCCACCCGGCTTTACAGTTCGAGGCCACACAGCTCTAACAGGGGCTATTTGTTTAAACGCACTTCATAAACAACAATAAATGTATTTCCGTTAACTTTTCAAGAATTGCAAGATTTTTCCTGTACTATTGAGTCAATTTAGAAGAATTTGGCACGAACCGCACCTTCTAACTTCCTATTGTATAGATGGGCCAGTCATTCGTGGCCGGTCGCAAGCGCGTGAGAATTCTTCTTAAAATCCGAGTAGAACACTGAGACCACTGAATATACACATGCACTGCCGACGACACATTGCGTACTTTATTTGCATTGATCACAAAGGTATGAAGGCTCAATGGGCCTGAAAACACTACTGCGCACGTAATATGTACCGGTCAAGAAGGAACGGCCCACTTATATAAGAGCTCAGCGTTTCATGTATATGATGACATTTACATTGTTGCGTAATATATATAACTAACAGTAGTACCTGGCTTCACCCAGCGGATCTATTTATTTGTTTTATGGATGATAATGAATACTACTACTGAACTGACACATCAAACTTACAAATTAATAGAAACATTCTTTTAAATATAACATTAGGATAATGGACGTAACATCCAGGTCATTTTTCCCTAATGATAACGATAATAATGAACATGGAAACGGGTATTTACTAACTATAGACGCATGTAATTTACTAACGAATTAAACAAAATCAATTAGGGGTGTAAGTGAAATAAAAGACGCTACCTATAGCTCATTGGCTGTTAGAAGTAGAGAGCAATGGTGTCGTATTCTGCTGCATAGCTCTGTAGGAAAATAATCGGATCACTTCGGAAAACTTCGGCTGTCCCGAACTCTTTAGGGAGCAAAAGTGTCATAGTGCCACATAGCGCTGTTCGATATTTCGTTCATATGCTATACGGCCTAAATCCTCGTAGTTCCGCCCCTTAATAACTCAATAACTAACTAATGGAGAGGGCTGTCCAAATTTCAAGAAGACGGCTTCACCAGTAGGGTTCGGAAAGGTAAGTACGTAAAATTTGTCTCAGTTCGGTGAAACGGTGAAGATGTGTGCCAAAGGGCCTAAATCTAGGGAATGGAGAGGGCAGTCCTAAACTTCAAGTAGACAGTGTTACTCGTCGGGTTTCAAAAATTAAGTACGTAAAATTTGGTTCAGTTCGGTGAAACGGTATAGATTTGTATAAATGACACACAGTCAAACATCAAACAAATAAAAAAATAAAAAAACATTCTGCTTTATATATATAGATATACAGTGTACATGAAAATATAATGTGTCAATGTTCTTCAATAGGCGTTGCTTTATTGGTTATGCAAAGGCTACGGCCGTCTCCTTCCCAGCAACCAAGCAAGGAGTAATCACAGACTAAATGATAAATAAAACTACAGTATTATTATACAGATACTCTACAACTTAGGTAGGCTATATACGGTACACAAAAAATATAGGCTCCATTAGACGATAAGGATGAAAGTTAAATTAAGAGATCAACAACCGCGTGGATGATACATAGTTTACGAACAAAGATATAAAAACGATTTGGCAATGTAGGAAATAATCAAGGTAAACAGAAATGGAATTTGGAAAGAGACAGAACAAAAATCGCTGGCCCGAATAATAAAACAGGTTATGATGCATAATAAAATTAAACGTCTAATCGAAATGTCTAATTAACAAATCTTTACGACAGCTAAACAACGAGGATTATTTCTTAGAGCTCTCATCAAACCAAGAGTCAACGATTCTAAATCTGCTGGGTTTCAAAAGCAAATCGGCAAGCTTACATCCAAGACATAATTGGCAATAACTTGCTTCGATATCATAATCCAAGGTCAGTAACGAATTAATTAGGATGAAATGGAGCCGCTACATTAGAAAAAATTATACAAATCGTCATAATGTCATAGGTCTTACTGATTTCCCATTACTATAATGGTCTATGAATTAGTGATTTGCTGTATGGCATATTGTCATTCATATTTCGAAGTCACTATATTCGCAGGTACCGCGGTCACTAACACAAATTTTAGTAGATTACAAAGGCGACACTGAAAAACTGTTTCTGTCAATTCCACAGTTATATAAATGGTGAATAATTTAGATCGTAAACATGGTGAATAAAACCTAATGCACCGGGAAAATTAGCGTCGCAACCAGCTCCGTATACCGGCCAAAGCTGGCGGCATAGCCGAGGGCTTGGCTGACCGCAGCCAGGCCAGAGGCAGAAGCAGTGTTGCACAAGATGAACTGCAACTAGTTTCCCAAAATGTTATATCGTTGCAAATTGTGGATGGATATAAATGTTACTATTTTATTATATTTGAATTGCAGCCAATGGCCAAAGCAGAGTATTTTAATTGAACGCCCGTAAGCTCCCCATCAAGTTCAATTTCAAGTAGAGATGCCACTGTTACTAACAGCTAGCGGCGGACGTTAGAACTTGATACAGCGATTATAACCAGCCAAATATAACCTAAAGATTGAGCTACTACACACTACTAATTGTAATGCCATAAATCTATGACATGGGCCCGACGACTTTACTTCTCCACCGAAGGGAAAGGGACATGGTTTAAGGTGGAAGGAAGATTTTAACGCTCTTAAAAATCCGATGACTTTGGCCGGGTTTGAACCCGCGATCTTTGGCACAGTCGTTCAGCATACTACCGACTACGTCACTGAAGCCCCCTTTAATATTATTTTACACTTGCTGTAAAACACAGATATGACAAACACTTCAAAATAGATTACTTTTTTCCTGCGGCGTAGACGTGCGCGTTAAATCACTGACCACGGCCACGAGGGTGAGCTGCAGCACATCAGATCAAAAATTCAAATCCCGCGATGAAAGTAGCAATCTTGAGTGTGGTTTTCCCAGGGGGTTTCCGTACTCCTTCCAGGCAAATCTCGGGGTAGTATCTATTTCAAATCCCGCATCACCTACCCCATTCCCGACCCTAACAATTAGTTACACACACTCCACTAAAAAAAAACACAGGTTATCAGAAAAATTGAACACACACCCAAGTACACAGGGCTGATGATCAAGATATCCCAAGCCTCTAAAACGATTGAATGCTATTAGGATTCGGCTCATCTCTGGTCCAACTGCCGTCGGCTGACCCATCGGCGATATCACCAGCGTTGACTGATACACGGACCTGGCTGCGGTCGCATATTTTGGTTGGTTCCTCAGTTTAGGGGCTACGACAACGCGGTCATGTAGCCCCGTGTACTTTGGGTGTGTGTAGAATCTGTCTGATAACCGGTGTTAATTGTGATGGCTGTATTAGTGTGTGTTATCTGTTTTTAATTCGAGTAAGGACTGCAAACATTTCATTTTCAAGTAGTTCCAACTTTTCCTACCAAACGCCACCGTCAACGACTAACTAGTTCTGCACTTTGTTACTAGATGCCACCGCAGTCGGCTCCTGGCGACCAGCGTTGGAACCTAAGAGCGTTAGTCAAATATAACCTATAATTTAGCTTCACACAAGTGTAATTAGTGGAAGGTTCTTTATCATGCCATAGATCTATGACATGGGACCGCTGGCTTTACGTCCCTTCCGAAGGAAGGCAAACTGAGGGATATTTAACGTTCTTAAAAAATCCGACGACTTCGGCTGGGTTTGAAATCTCATATTTTCCCGGTGCATTAAGTTTTAT
Source organism: Meconema thalassinum (assembly GCA_946902985.2). Taxonomy (NCBI): domain Eukaryota; kingdom Metazoa; phylum Arthropoda; class Insecta; order Orthoptera; family Tettigoniidae; genus Meconema; species Meconema thalassinum. The sequence continues at coordinate 580,150,008 of OX336391.1, read as the reverse complement.
TTACCCTGTAGTAACATGAATAAGACGCCTCCGTAGCGTAGCGGTCAGCACGGTTAGCTGCCGCCCCGGAGGTCCTGGGTTCGATTCCCGGCTCTGCCACGAAATTTGAAAAGTGGTATGAGGACTGGAACGGGGTCTACTCAGCCTCGGGTGGTCCAAATGAGTAGAGGGGGTTCGATTCCCACCTCAGCCATCCTCGAAGTGGTTTTCCGTGGTTTCCCCACTTCGTCTTCGGGCAAATGCTGGGATGGTACCTACTGTAAGGCCACGGCCGCCTCCTTCCCTCTTCCTAGCCTATCCATCCTAATCTTCCATCCCTTCCCATCCCTCATGAGGCCCCTGTTCGCTTTGCAGGTGAGGCCGCCTGGGCGAAGTGCTGATCACACCTCCCCAGTTGTATCCATCCCGACCAGATGTTCCAAGCTCCAGGACACTGCCCGTAGAGGCGGTAGTGGTGAGTTCCCTCGCTGAGTCCGTGGGAACCACCAACCTAGAGGGTAAATTTAAAAAAAAAAAAGTAACATGAATATCGTCAGTAGTTGCCGTCAGTCTCTTGTTTCTCATGACTAGCTGAATTTTCTATTTTCACATCGTTATAGATGCTGACTTGTTATAAATGTACAGGAACGAAATATTCCGTTAAGGGTGCGCAGTTTTCTCTTTTCTGATATTTTGGGTTTTCAGCATATTGAAATATCATAGGAAGTTGTCTGTCTGTAAGGTAGTCAGCCCGAATGCTGGTCGGATCCTCAAAAAGTACCGCCGTTAGGTTATGTGGGTAGATACCCACAAAAACCCAAGGCAGCGCTATATTGAGGCGTACTAGGCAAGATGAGGAGTGAGGTAGTTTGCCATTGCTTTTCTCACCAGTCAGACTAACCCTATGATTAGAACCTTTCACAGCATCCACAGGCACTGACTGTGCCCCGAATGTCTTTACTAAGCACCACCCATACCTCAGTAGCTTCCATATAATCACAGCCATGAGTGAGACTGAGACATCGGTGAAAAGTCACATTTTACTCTAGCCTGTGCCAACAGACAAATGCAAAGCGTTCGTCAAGAGATGGCAAGCAGGCCAACATAGGAAGTTAGTTTGGAGCAAAAATGTTAATCTGTTTCCGAGATAAAGATTTTTGAAATTTGTCAACATTGGCAAACCTTGGCCTATACCAAATCTTTATTCATCTACCTTTGCAGACATTTCTTTGACAGTCATTTCTTACAACTCTAATTTTATGGAAATAAGACACACTATCTTAGAAATTACTGCACCGATATACTTTAAATTTTCACAGTAACTTTATATGGATAGCCTATGTGCATTAATCTGACCTAGATTAATGGCTGCAATATTTATGTAACTTGAGAAAATAAGCATTGCTTCCAAGCTTTTTAAACGTATCATCATCATTCATTGCATTAACAGGCATTTGAGGCCTACAGCAGAAGGACAATAGGAAAAGAAAAATATTACAAATATTACAGAACCCAAAAGTATTACAAAGGAAAAAAAATATTACAAACACAAAAACATCCAATAAAAGAAAGTCAATCACAAGAGGAGGTATTTGCTGAAGATGGCACTCTATCTTTTCCGGTCTCTAGCATCATCCTCCACGGCTGTCGGTTCCACTTCTTGAAGGATCGTCGTCACTCGATCCTTCCATCGTGTTCTTGGGCGTCCTCTCGGGCGTTTTCCCGTGGGTTGAGATTGGAGGACTCGCTTAGGAAGGGATCCGTCCGCTCGTAAGATGTGGCCAAACCATTGAAGTCGCCTCCGTCCTAATATTCGTCCAATGTGTGACTTTCCAAACCTCTGGTACAGGTCTTCGTTCTTTCTTCTCTCCCATTTACCTTCCATGTTATTGTAGACGGGTCCATAGATCTATTCTTATCAAAGAAAAATTTACAAATATAACGTTTGAAGCACTAGAATCATGATTCTAATTTGGATTGCAAGTTCCAAATATTTAACTTGAATAGTTAGGTCATAAATGCACCGTTTGATTAATAGTCTATTTTGTTTTCAAAAAATAAGTAATTGTGATGTTGGTATCAGTGAATGATAATGCCTGGCCAGTAACTTAGCTATTTTATCTTATGAAGGTAAATTTAATAATTTTTTATAACAATTGATTCAGTAGTTTGTGTAGTGAGATCATATTAAGAAAATGAACTGTTTTGTTCAACTATTCACTTAGCGCCACCTTAAATATGTCACCAATAGGTGAAGACTTAGATCTTCTAATAATGAAGCTCATGGAGCATTTTGTCGTTCACTCAGGGGAGAGACCGCATGTTTGTTTGTTGTGCCCAAAGCGATTCATCTCGCGCTCTAATTTGAGGAAACATCATCGTGTTCACTTGGGGAAGAAATAACCTTACTGCATCACCGGTTACAAGGAATTCAAAAGGTTCGACTATCTTGCGAAACACATGTTAATTCGTTCCGGGACCACATGTGCACAACATAGTGAATGATTTGTGGGATGTTAAAGAAAGTGTATAGGTATCTGCAGCCAAACTAGATGACAAAACTCCTCCAGTAATGTTTTGTACTGCATTTTAATAAACTCTTCTATTTGAAACGGTTCAATATAGATTTTACTGAAGTGTGAAGACTTGGCAGTTTCTGTCATTGTTCAAGTGCTTAGACAGGGTAAGGTGTGTGTTTAGTGGCAATGGGAAGCTCCCAGATATTGGTTGATGGCTATTATGATTTTCGTAATACTAATGGATATTTGAGGCCTTGATATCGCCAGACTCAATGAACGAATATGCTTCTATATAACAGATTGTTGTACCCAATGTTATACCAGCGCAATATAATTTACTTAATCTTTAATCAGCTACACATCTATATAGAAGGCCCAATCAGAAAAAATGACCCCGAATGCTCCTCAGGACTTGCTCACCTGATGAGTTAAAACTGAGCAATTCCCTGCAAAGCAGGAGGCCATAGCCCTTATGGGATTTTAAGGCTATTTATTATTATTTATTATAATGTTCATAACAGGAAGAAGCAGTATTATCAGGTTTCAAATGGAACATAACGATGGAGAAATAAACAATACGTAGCGAAACACAAAGTATAATAAGAGTTGCTAGTTTGGAGAATTGCAGTAGGCTACATTGATTCAGTATCTTTGATTAAAGAGTTCGGGAAGTCAACGAACGATTGGCCAGAGTCTTCCCAAATTCTAGCGCTGTCTTGAAATAGATTTTGGGATGAGCCTTTCATTAGCAAAACAAACAAACAAAATTCCTATAACGCAATACACTGATTGTAGAATACTGTTCCGTTTTGACCTCATGTAGACTAGATATTTGATCAACTACGCATTACATCAATATTATTTGACTGACACATGATTAATTCATTATAACATCCAAACTGACCTGTCATGTTATTGACTTTCGTACAGCATCGAGTGTAAAATCATTATTGGCATTATTATCCTGCTCGACATGTGACTTGCACCATACGGTACTCGCAATTATGGCCTGAATTGCCAGCTAGCCCCTGAATGTCCTCTTCGCAGCAACACACACTTCGATATTCCTGATTAATAGGCAAATGCTGTAGCTTCCCAACTGTCTTCTTTCAGGGGGACACACAAAACGAACACATATTGTAACTTGAAGGTGTACAAGAATATTCGGCTCAAGTAAATGAATGGGACATGAGAAAGGTGATGTGGCAACACCATACTCCACATATTTTCAGCAGTAAATTGCATTTACAGACGGATGGATATGTGCCATTTGCTTGCTTGTTATTGTTGTTGTTGTTTCATTGAGAGGCTTTGGACAGTGGAAAGGGAAAGTGATGTGGCTGTGACTGGCTGGAGAACTAAGTGGGACCATCTCGTGGTGTAGTGGCTAGTGTTCACCGGCTCAGCCAAAAAATGAATTCTGAACCGAGGACTGGAACGGTGTACACTCAAGTCTCGTGAAGTAAAACTGAGAAGAGGTGGGTTCGATTCTTCCCTTTAGCCATCATAGAAAGAAAAGGATGCTTGTACTTCTACGTGGCCATTAATCTCGCGTACATGAGCCACGGGACCTCCATTTTTACGTGGAATCTGAACCACAGGACGTGATATATTGATTGAATATGTGATTGAATGAATGGTTGATCGATAGTTTTTGTTTAAATGTACTAGCGACTGAAGTAATGTATTTCTTTTCTGTTTTCTAGATCCTCGAATGTCACGTTTGGCTTATGTCTTTTTCCTCCCAGTTTCAGAACTTTTCATTCCTATCTTTTCATTTATGTTTTTGCCTTTTTCCGTATACTGTAGATGATTGTTTTAATGTTTCTTGTACAAAGGGATGATAGCATGAATGAATGAAAGCTAGGGATAAGATGTTCGAGCGCGTGTGTGTATTGGTTGTGGTTGTTGATATACAATAGTGTATTTCTATTTGTGTTCGATGTTTTTGTTTATACTTGTAAATGTTATTGTTAATTATTAGGCCTACATTGTCACACGTGGAGTCTGTCTGACAATAAACAATACATACATACATACGTGATATTTCACTTCGAAATTCTCACATGCATTCACTGGGAATCAAACGTGGTCCCCCTTGGTGAGAGCCAAGCAGCTTGACCAACGCACCATCACGCCCCAGCCATTCTAGTACTGGTTTTCCAAGGTTTCCTCGTTTCTACGCCATGCAAATGCAGGTACGGTACCTAAGACCACGCCCGTCTCTTTTCCAATCCTCAACTCAATTACAAAATTGATAAACCAACTACTACAGATAACGCAAGTTATCAGACAAATTGTACACACACCCAAGTATACGGGGTTATAGTTCTGCGCGGATATCCGCAAAATATTTTTCCATGCGGATATAGTTTGCATGGCTGTGCAGATAGCGGATAATATTTAGGGTAAATTTGCGGATAGTTTTTAGAATACAATGTCGAACTGGATTTTTTCTTTTAAATAATTTAAGATTTTGCTATGATCTACGTGTTTCACGTTTCTCGTTATTTCCCTATTTGCTTTCGCTTGGATTGTGTGAGAATAATAAAGTAGTGAGAGAAGTCAGTCAGGGAACTACCCTCTATTAGTGATAACTAGGGCTCGGATTCGAGCATATTTGCATATTTTTTTCATGAATAGTACACATTGAAAGAAGCCTTTCGGTGGTATTTTCACCTCTCTGGGACCAACATAATTGAAATTTATCGAGCATATAAATGCATAAAACCGCAGTTTTCAGAATAGAAGCATATACATGCATATTCTTGTGGTTTTCGTCCAAATAGTTTGCTTTTCTCGAATTCCCCACCCCGGATTCGGGCCCTGACCATCCTTAAGGTTCGAAAACAGAAATAATAAAATTATTGAAAAGCCAATCTGGTGCGAATAATAGAACCGCAGGTTTTTAACCTTTAGTGAGGTCGTTTTCGTCATTGAAACTTTTATTGACTGATTTAAGAAAATCATTCAAAGCTGAAAACATAGAAAACAATGTTGTTGTACAGACCAATGCAGAGACCTACTTCAATGACTCGCCTAATTCTGAACATTTTGTAAATGTACTTTTAAACTGTAACTTTTATAAGAAATCTTCTCTTATATATAGCCTACTTGAAAAACTGGAATGCGAGTATATCGCAGTGTATCATACATACAATTAGAAAATAAAGCTCGTATATAAAGGTATGTTATTGGTTTTTTCATTTCACTTTCCTTTCTATAGTTTTTAACGGTGTTTTTCGAGCATATTCTGCATATATAACCGCATATAATGGGGTTTTCGAGCATATCTATCGAGCATATAATGGTTTTTGAGCATATCTATCGAGCATAAAACACATGGTTTTCGAGCATATCTGGAGATTTTATCGAGCATATCGATCCGAGCCCTAGTGATAACTTATGCCAAAAAGAAGTCCTTTATACCAGCTCTTGCCTGCGTGGGTATATCCGATGACTAAGTAAGTGCTATAGTCACCCACTGTTTTACATGCCGTAACTCAGAGGGACGAACGAACTCAGTCAACAAGTCTTGTGAATCACACATATTTTTTTAATAGCCTAGAGCAACGAATTTCTCCTCCAATGTCTAAATGTGTTGCTTTATTACTTTATGCTTTATCTAATGAATTAAAAACAAGATGTTCAGTAAAGAACATATAGCCTACTTTCTCCTAAATGCATGGGTAATGTTATAACTCTTTGTCCTTTTCAAGGAGTTTAATTGAATGTTGGTTGTAGTAGCTTGTTGAAATACAACGTGCTATAGGGATATTAAACATGAATATGAGGTGCCCTTTGCTAGTGCTACCTCTGCAAAAAAATTCATTCAATTCAGTTTCACCGTGTTTGAATTGATCTGGGGAATGGATTTGCACACATATATGGCCGCTATTTGCAAACTATTGGGCTGATGACCTTGTAGTCAGTCATAAGATGCTTTCCACAAAAAGGCATGTTGTTGCAAAATCCGGTAGAGATCAAATTATTAGGATGGTCGAAATTTGATTTAAGCTTTTAACATTTGGGTGGCCGTCATTCCGTTTCCGTCAAGATGGCGGCGATATAAAACATGACACTGAGGTGCCTTTTGCTAGTGCTACCTCTGTACCAAATTTCGTTCAATTCGGTTTCACCGTGTTTGAATTGATAGGGGGAATCGATTTGCACATATACTTGGCCACCATCTGCAAACTATTGGGCTGATGGTCTAGCAGTTTGGTCAGGATATGCTTCCCACATAAATATTTGTTGTTGCAAAATTTGGTAGAGACTAGATTATTAGGTTGGTCGTAATTATATTTTAGCCTTTAACATTTGGGTGGCCGCGATTACGTTTCCGTCAAGATGGCGGTGATATAAAACATGACACTGAGGTGGCCTTTTCTAGTGCTACCTCTGTACCAAATTTCGTTCCATTCGGTTTCACCGTGTTCGAATTAATAGGGGGAATCGATTTTCACACAAAGATGGCCGCCATCCGCAAAATATTAGGCTAATGACCTATTAGTTTGGTCAAAGGATGCTCCCTCCATAATGGTATGTTGATGCAAAATTTGGTAGAGATCGGATGATTAGGTTAATCGTAATTTGATTTAAGCTTTGAATATTTGTGTGGCTGCCATTAAGTTTCCGTCAAGATGGCGGCGATATAAAACATGACACTGAGGTGCCCTTTGTTAGTGCTACCTCTGTGCCAAATTTCATTCCATTCGGTTTCACCGTGTTCGAATTAATAGGGGTAATCGATTTTGACACAAAGATGGCCGCCATCCGCAAACTATTATGCTAATGACCTATTAGATTTGTCAAAGGATGCTTCCTCCATAAAGGTATGTTGTTGCAAAATTTGGTAGAGATCGGATGATTAGGTTAGTCGTAATTTGATTTAAGCTTTGAACATTTGTGTGGCCGCCATTACGTTTCCGTCAAGATGGCAACGATATAAAACATGACACTGAGGTGCCCTTTGCTAGTGCTACCTCTGTACCAAATTTCATTCCATTCGGTTTCACCGTGTTCGAATTAATAGGGGTAATCAATTTTGACACAAAGATGGCCGCCATCCGCAAACTATTAGGCTAATGACCTATTAGATTTGTCAAAGGATGCTCCCTTCATAAAGGTATGTTGTTGCAAAATTTGGGAGAGATCGGATGATTAGGTTAGTCGTAATTTGATTTAAGCTTTGAACATTTGGGTGGCCGCCATTACGTTTCCGTCAAGATGGCGGCGATATAAAACATGACACTGGGGTGCCCTTTGCTAGTGCTACCTCTGTACCAAATTTCATTCCATTCGGTTTTACCGTGTTCGAATTAATAGGGGTAATCGATTTTGACACAAAGATGGCCGCCATCCGCAAACTATTAGGCTAATGACCTATTAGATTTGTCAAAGGATGCTCCCTCCATAAAGGTATGTTGTTGCAAAATTTGGTAGAGATCGGATGATTAGGTTAGTCGTAATTTGATTTAAGCTTTGAACATTTGTGTGGCCGCCATTACGTTTCCGTCAAGATGGCGGCGATATAAAACATGACACTGAGGTGTCCTTTGCTAGTGCTACCTTTGTACCAAATTTCGTTCAATTTGCGCTCACCGTGTTCGAATTGATAGGGGGGGACAGACATTCAGAGTACACACACACACACACACACACACACACAGACTCACACACATACACACACACAGACAGACACACTTTTTTTCGCCCTGTAGTGATCTCATAAGTCTACTTTCATTTTTTGCAAAAATCGAAAGTAGGCTAATATTATTATAATGCCAGCAGATTCGGATAGCAAACGTGCGGATGCAGGTAAAAGTCGTGCGGATACGGGGCGGATGCGGATAACGTTTTGTTTATCCGGGCTGGGCCCTATACGGGGTTGAAATGACCACGATGACCAAGTCCTTAAATTGAAACAACAGTACTAAGTGGAGCACTTTCTTCTGCTCACGACGGGAGAAAAAAAACAACCAGAATGCCGTTGTGGTACGCCATTGGTCATCTAGTGTGAAGATAAATGAGTTACTGACTGCATCTTGTGAGTATGAGTGGTCACGAAGCTGAGGAATTCTTCATGAATCACCTCCCACTTGCTTGTGCTGGACATCGTAAACCATGTCCCCTTCCTGTTTACATTTCATGGCGCATGAACTGTGCTGCTACCTCGGGTATCATTAGCAATTATATATGGTGTGACTTTCTTGTCAAAGCAGCGGAAAGGTTATAACCAGGGCACGGATTTTGATGACCTAAAAATGTTTAAAACATGACCTACAAAATGACCCAAAAACTTAAAAATTTGAATGGAACTGACATCATTTCATCACACTAAAAATACAAACAGGCTACGTCACTGTAGCCACCTAATAAAATTTAATTATTATTTGACAAATATGAATTATTCGCACACAAATAGTGGTTATTATTTCAGTCTAGTGGGTCTCCTGGAATGTGGATATTCCAAGAAATAAGGATTGAACAAAGTTCAGGTCCGTTAATATCCAGTACCATACACAAAGAATGCATCATAAACCATTAATAATGTGAGAAAATGACTCAAAATCTACAAAATATTCTAATAAATTTCATAAAATGACATAATAATGACGCAAAAAGCGAGAAAATGACCTAAAAGCAAAATACTTAGAAAAATGACGAAAACATGGCTTAATAAATGTATTTCTGTAATGTGGTGGCCATAAGCAGGATTTGTATGTAAGTTAGCAATGTCTATGGTGAACAATTTAAAAGATGACATGTCATCTGGATCCGGGCCCTGGTTATAACTTTGAATCATAAGTACCTGTTCGTTCCTTTGGTGTGATACGAGATGAAGAGGATAATGATAATACATTTTTTATTTTTATTTTCGTCTTGGCCTTCTATGGACCACGCTTGACAGTCCTTATATTATGTTTAGCCTTCTCTGCCTTGACTCTCTGCCAGTATCTTCTCATCGTTTCTCCTACTTCCCATTTCTGTTCTTCTGTGTAGGTTCTTTCCTTTGTCACTGGCTCCTCCCCCGTCTCCTGGAAACCTCTGTACTCTAATAAGTCGTCTAAATTTCTCCCTATCTGTTATGTCGTCTTGTTGTAATTACCCCTATCTTGGCTAAGTCCATTCCCACTTCTTGAAACTATTTGCGCTCTGTGTACCTCTTCCTGAAAAATTCGAATTTTTGTCAGTCTGTTGCCATCCATTCTCAGGTGTCCATAGAACTGTAATCTCCTCTTCTTCATCAGTTCAACCACACCTTCAATTTTCTGGTACAATTCTTTGTAATAATGTAATAATAACTGGCCACTTTGTCGAAGCCAACAGAGCAGACCGTGTGATATTCCATAAGCAAACACACAAGGCTACCATTGTCGATGTGGCTGTTCCATTCGATGAAAACTTACGGGATACAATGGGGGTATTTCAATTGAACGCCCGTAGGCTCCCCATCAAGTTCAATTTCGAGTAGTTCCAACTTTGGCTACCAGAAATGCCACTATCACTGACACCTAGCGGCAAACGTTGGTACTTGATTGAGCATTCCTAACCAGCCAATACAACTTAAATAATTTAGCTACACACTACCAATTGTAGTGCTAGGTTCTTTTACATGCCATAAACCTATGACATGGGCCCGCCGGCTTTACTTCCCCACAGAAGGAAGGTATACTGAAGGATTTAAACGCTCTTAAAAATCCAACGACTTCGACCGGGTTTGAATCCGCGATCATGGGCATAGCAATTCAGCATGCTACTGACTACGCCACCGTATTTGCAAACTGATAACTGCAAATATATATAATAATAACGTATGGCCTCGGGTGCCGTGTGCAAGCTTTGTTATTTGACACCCAGAGGGTAGCTTGCATGTCGAATTTCGTTGTTCCTTGACTATGAAAGTCAAGGAGGTTAGATGTTAGATATCTAAGCACCTTGAACACTATAGCGCTTTCTAGTAGAGAAATGAGGAACTTTGTGTTGGCGGAAACTCCCGAGATTAATTTTGCCATTATGAACTCGGCCTACTGAATTCAAATGGGTTCTTTGACATGCCAACATCGTATGACATGCGTATCGTATTTTTGACGCCTTACAAAAATCACTTACCTCGACCAGGAGCGAACCTGCAATCTTGGGGTTAGTAAACCGACACGATATCCACTCACCCACCGCGGCAAGCAACTGCAAATAATACAACGTATCAAACGCTAATGAAATTAAATAAGAAAAAAAAAAATAGACAGGTGGTTTTGAAACTTCAAGATCGTATATTCATTGATTGTTTCATTATGCCCAAACCCCCTCCCAAATGTAATTTTGACTGAGCTCATCCCCCTCCATACGCAAACCTACTCCGTAGACGTATTAAAGTTTCATTACGATCTGATTAATAATTTTAACGTAATGATTTTTGTAAGTGAGCGCTCCGTTAGACTTTGTAAAAAAATGGCCCTTTTTTGTTCAATCAGCTATAAAATTTTAACGGGTTACAATACAAATGCTTACTGTACATAACTAAACGCAGAAGAATTTAAGGAAAAGTTTGGTGTAGCATGTTTTTATGTAAGACTACGGGTAACGTTTTCATTGACGTCTAAACTCGAGTATCTATACTTTTTTCCCCGACAGCAGTTACGCCATTGGACCATGGTACTCCAGGGGCTCCAGCACCCCCCCCCCCCCCCGCCCCCCGAAAAAAGCAAATAAAAATTAAGAAAGTGCTGCTTTGGTAAGAGGATAAAATAATTGTAAATTTGGTTGTACCCTAATCTTAACTTATCGGCTAAGTTATAAACAATATTAAAATTGAAATTATACTAACTAGTGGTGTAGTGGGTAGCATTCTTCGCTGCCGCCCCGGAGATCCGAATTCGATTCCAGGCTCTGCCAAGAAATTTTAATTCTAGTCTGAGGGCTGGAACGGGGTGCACTCAGCCTTGTGAGGTAAAGCTGTGAATTCCACAGTATGTTTTTTGAGAAATACATGTTAAAAAAACTGTTTACCTTTCTGCTTAGTAAATTGACAAATATTTAGATATAGCCATTCATACTCCATAGATCATAATGAAAAGTTCATTAAGTACAAAATTGTATTTATGTGTTGTGTTATATTTTAAAACTTTATTTTGTATTGCCAGTAATAATATTGTAGGCTATATAAACTTTGAATCTTATCTAAAATAATTACACAAAGTTATATGCTCTAAGGTATTGGTTGATATTTCCGGGTATTTTGTGGTGACAATCCCCTGAGAATACTCACAATTTTCCAGGATAGTCAGCCACCCCCCGATTTATTTTTTCTATATACGCCCCTGTGGTGCTCACGCCTATGTGTGTTCACCAGTACAAACCGTGTAGTGAGTTACCCCCTTTGCTAACTAAGGTAGACTTGTCGTGAAGCGTCTTCGCGTCTGTTAGAAAGCTTTGTCGAGTACGTGTGTCCCGTTACGTGTGTGACCTCTGCAAGAGCAATTGAGGGGCGCCGAGCCACGCCACGCCACGCCACGCCGCGCCGCGTCCCGTCGTAGCGCAGACTAGCCAGTCGTACACGTGACGAGACGTGACTCACACAAAATACGAAAGTATTGACCAAGGTTTCGCGGGCATTTTGCACGCCACGCTCTTTGGATCTTCTTCACGTCAATACCCAGTACAAGATTGCTTGCATTACTAATTCTGTTATCCACAAGGAACCACAAATAGTGGGACCACAGACATGGAGTTCCTCTCTTTCCTTCTGCCCAAGGTTGCAGGATCAAATCCTGACACAGGCAATTGGCATTTGTAGGTGCCTAAATGTGAAGGAGCCGTGTCAGTAGATTTACTGGCACGTTATAGATCCCCTTTGGGGCTAAATTCTGGCACCGCAAGTCTCTAATAGTCACAGTAGTTAAAAGGGACGTAAAAACAACTAACATCATACGTTTAACGCTAAGGTGCACGTTTCACAAAAGTCAAGCCCTTAAACCAGAGGGAGTTAGAAGGTGCGTTTAGTACCAAATCTTCCAAATCGTCTCAATAGTACAGCAAAAATCTTGCATTTCTTGAAAAGTCAACGGAAATATAATTATATGTTTATAAAGTGCGTTTAAAAATACACAAGATGAATGCCCCAGTCAGAACTGTATCACGTCGAGCCCGCATAACAGAAAATCCGGACACGTGGTCTGTACATATGGCACGCTCACAAGTAGCCCATATTAACAAATGGGCATTCAAAGAAAGAGAATTTCCCGCAGCATTAACGAATGGCGCTCTGTTTTTATAAATATCTACTTTGTTTAAAAGTGCGTTTAAACAAATAAACAAGACGAATGCCCCTGTCAGAACTGTGTCATGTCGAGCCCGCATAACAGGAAAACCGGGCGGGTGGTTTATACACATGCGAGAGTTCTCGCATCGTACTGCTAGTTATTATTATTATTATTATTATTATTATTATTATCATCTCAATTCGACCAACTAAGGACCACGCCATTTCAACTGTTTCCTTTTCGCTTTAAAATTAGCCCAGTATTCATTCATTCGTCGACTGGATTGTTCCTTTCTCTACTTCGTCCACGCCTTTCCAGTTTTCAGCGTCGGCTTAGGTTGGAAACTCCGATGTCCGAAGAGTATTCTCTTAAGCTGGATATTTTCACATGAGATCCTAATCTCGTGCATATCTTTTTGTATCTCGCTGAACCAGGGTCCCTTTATCTTTTTCTTGTGGAGAGTTCAATCAAACCAGTCAAAAGACTGAAGCAAACAAGCAATAAACAGCAAAACGACTTAACAACAAGCTTACTGAGAGAGTAAGGAAGGAGAGTACGACCATGTTACACATACTGTACATATGTAGCCCAACTCCAGGACGATGTAGGCGTTAATAGCCAAATCGAGCCCATGAGAGTAGCACACAACAACCATAAAAGGAGAACAATTATCATAAGTGCCAACCAGTCTGTGAACTGAATCACCGGAAGAAATGTGAAGTCAGAGAAAACAATACGATTCAGTAAACAAGGATAATGAGAAGCAAACAGCTCCCAAGTTCCAATCAGCCACGTAAGCGAGAATGAAGAACGGGAATGACTGTTTCGGAACTGCTATTCCCGGTATTGCAGAATCGAGGACGATCATTATCGATAGTCCTGTTTGGCCAGCATGGCCTCGTCATAAGTAGAGGTGCTGATTTTTAACATTTTGAAATCAGAAATTTAGCATTCTGATTTGAACCTTTAAGTTAGTATTTTGTAGCTTTTATACATTTGCAATTAAGCATTTTATAGCATTAAAAATCATGTGATTTGGGTTAAATCTGATAAGCGAGTAATGTCTTTTGAAATGACATCATTGTGAAATTAAAATAACATTTGCAAAAGCATAAAGTAAATTGTGTATTTATTTTAAATTTCTAGGCTAAAGTAACACAAGAAAATTGTTACAGGCTAAAGCATTACACAGAAAAACATAGAAATTCATACTGATACAAAACCAGAATAATACACAGAAAATACACAAAATCAACTCAAATCTTGCTTAAAAATCCACCACAGTGGGTAAGTGCACGCGAGTTCATGAATGATCAACTTTATGGAGACAGCAGTGACATTATTCAAAGAAAAATATTTACCAATTATTACTAATGGAGAGACAGTCAAAATTCACGACTCGCGAAATCACGAGAAAAAAAAACATTGGTTTAGAACATGTTTTAAATAAAACATATATTATTACACGTTTCAACTCGCGGAACACTCGCGAAAAATCGCAAAAAATCTATAACTCGCGAATTTAGCATCATTTTTCCCTGTCGTTAATCACAAAAAAACTGAATTTTTCGGCAATTAATAGATAAATTAACTAAATTTGAAAATTTTAGATTGTTTTTTCATAATATTTATTGACCAAGTTCCAGAACAGAACTGTTTCCTGCCTTGTCATAGCAGAAAAAAATCCACAAGGTTTAAAATATTGTCGCCAGATGGTATGAGTTGAAATGGTTCGTACGAGGGCTGTATTTTTTTAAAGTTCCGATGGACTGTATAAAAATAACAGATTGACATACCAAACTGATTTTACTACTCAATGTTTGCTTGTTATATTCTTATGCCTAAACATAATCGCCAAAACGATTGAAACATTTGTCGTATCGTTACACCAGCTTTCCAATGCCATCGGCAAAAAATTCTGCCGCCACTGAGGTGGGTACGTCTGGAGAGTATCCTGAAGGTTTTCCTTTTTGGAGATGCTTTGCCACGCAACCATACCTTCAATTCTCGAAAAAGGTGAAAATCATTCACGACCGCACTGTGCCAACGTTACGATAAGACTTTTTCAAGGAATTCAAGTGTGAAGTTTTGGACCATCTGCCGTTTAGTCTAAACCAGGACTGAATAATTTTCACCTTTTTTTTTGAGAATTGAAGATATGGTTGGGCGGCAACGCTCCCGCCAAAAAGGAAACAACCCATTGTGCATTGAAAAGAATATTCAAACAGAATTAGCCGCAGCAGTGACGAATTACACTCTGATTTCATAAATATCGACAATTTGTTTAAAAAGTGCGTTTAAACAAATAAACATATTTATAGAAGCCCACATAACAGTAAAGCCGGGTGGGTGGGTGGTTGGTTAATGAACATGCGAGATTTCTCGCACAGGTCTCCTAGTCAGATAAATTCCACACGCTCAAGTGTACACGGAACTGATAGCTGAACTGTCCCAACCCCAAAAATGAACTAACAAAAACTCATTCCACACTATATTATGACATTTCCGACATATGAGCTCATAAAATAAAACTAACTAGGTTAATATTTCATTTTACGAGGCCTTAAAATGGCACGTCCATCAACCTGTATCAGCCTCCTATTGAAAGTTATCAATGCCCTATAACACTCCCAACGACTTCCTGTTGACGCAAAGGTCTGCCGAGCAAACAGAACTCAGGAGCGTGGAGGATTAAAAATTGCAGATAAGTTCAGCAGTACTCACTCAAGATACTCTCTAAAGCAGGGGTTCTTAACCTTTATATTCTCACACCTCCTCTAAGAATAAACTTAAAATTCACCTCCCTCCGTCTTTCAAAAAGTAATTAATAATGTATCAATTATGTAATTAAACTTTTTTTTTAACCTTCTCAGATGTTTACACAAAAATAATTAAGGAAATGCTTTTTTCTTCAGGAACATTTATTGTCTTTCAGTGGACAACAATAACTAACTACCGACAGTGGTGGCTACGCTCGCTAAAGCGCAGCGTTAGGTCATGGGGCCAAGCTCTCTGCTGACTCGGTAGACGCGTGGGTTCGAGCCCCACCGTCGGCCGTCCTTGAGATGGTTTTCCTTGGTTTCCCATTTTCAACACCAAGAAAATGCTGTGACGGTACATTGACAGATCACGGTCGCTTCCTTCCACATCCTTGTCCACTTCCATCCATTCATCTCATCTCTCATTCCGACGCGCAGGTCGCCCACGGCGTCGACTAGAAAGACCTGCATTCGGCCTCCCAAGAGGCCACACAAAAAAAAAAAAAACTAACTAGTGTTATTATCGAGTCACATTTTCTTACACAATGTCATTTCATGAGAAACTTGTTGTTTCTTGTCAATGATATCACAAATTCGGTGTACAGTCTTAGATAATGCGAGCCGCATGTCTTGCCTACAATCCAACTGATTTCTTGACTTTGTTTTCACGGACACAAAGTTCAGAATCATGATTCACATAGGTATGTTGTTGGAAACGGGACCAAGATTAAAAGGGCTATTTTTTTTTTTTGTGTCAAAACTGGGCATGCGTCCGTTTGTGAGCACCAAAATTCACCAAAGTCTTGACTGAAGAATCAGTGATCAGAAGAAACTCTTATAACTTTATGTTTTACGTTCAGACTGGTGTAAATTTTGAAATGCAATATTACCAATCTAGCAGTAGTGCCCGGCTTTGCCCGGTGGATTTATTTGTTTTATGGATGATAATGAATACTACTAAAGAACTGGAGCGCTCAAGGATAAGGATCGGAAAGCACCAACGCTTATTGCAGCTGATAACCTCAGTATACTGCACCAACACCATCGTCCTTATACAGAGGCATACTATTGACATTTTTAAGGGGCATAAGAAATCTTTTTGCACTAATTACTCCCCGGGACTGCAATGTATAAGCAGCTCGCAATTCTGCAACAGAACACTGGTAGGGGCGACGTGATGCAGCCCGCATTGCCAGGCAACAATAGACTTAGGTATTATTGAAGCTGTTCGGGAGCACTTGTTCTTACGACTTACTGAACAAAAATCAATCTTTAAGGTTACCTGAGAGGTGTAGCCTAATGCTGCATAGCCTAAACTATTCCTCTTGAATCTGGCTATCATATACAAAAAGAATTTTTCGAATCCGACTGGTAGTTCCAAAGATTAGCTCGTTTAAACAAACAAACAAACATACAAACTCTTCATCTTTATTACATTAGTATAGATTATAGAGGACAGTCACACCTCCTCAGGGGAGGCACACCTCACAGGTTAAGAACCCCTGCTCTAAATGGATACAAGCTTGCTGTCAGAAACGCTCATTAAAAAGTACTCAAGTCGGTGACATTAATTCAATTCTTGAAGGGAAAGTAGTTCGTAGCACAGCGGGGCTAGTCCTTATCTTCCAGTTCCCAGTCTCTCAAAAGTCCGTTAGTACAAGAGTAACGATACGTTTAATTTTCCTATCTCTGTCTGAGCAGTCAACAAAGAGGTAATAACGGTATGCGTTTGGTGTTTCTTTAAATTAATGTACTGTATTTCAGAGATTTTGTGGCGCCGGATACTTTCTCCTTATATATACAGAGGTATATACTGGCAACCCACCCAGGCTTCGCCCGGTATCTTTAATGGTTTCTTCTTCTTTCTTTTTATTTATGTGCCGTCTCCACGTTGAAGATTGGAGATCATCATTGCAATCCTTTCTCTCGAGGTTGCAGTTCGAAACTGAGATGCTGAGTCAAGTTCAAACAACACCCGCAAATTTTTGAGCCAGGAGATCCTCCTCCTCTCCCTGGTCTGCGCCGTCCTTCACTCTTGTCTTCAATGATTAGCTGCTGGAGTCGGTACTTGTTATTTCGAATCACGTGGCCAAACTATTGTAAGCTTAAAAGGCACTCGGATGGCAGGTTCCAGACGCAATTCAGAAAAGCCGAGGTGAACAGCGAAACTCCAAATACATATACCCTTCTCTGAAGTCTTAACTCGACACGACTCGACGCAGTTTGATGTTGGCCGAAGCTGGGGTGATAAGCTCACTCGCTAGCTCGTAAACTCACTCCGATGCTAGTAATTTAAATTTCCGCCGAATTGAGATTGTTGGAAGAAATGAAAACTTAAAAACACTTATAGTGGGCGATGTATTGAAGAGAGAGAGATATGATAACGAGGACTTTTGTTTTGTAGAACTTTTCATGCCGAACAATATTCTTACACTCATAGTATTGTAGCCTATATAGATATTTTTAACGGTTTACCCAGCATAAGCTTAAAAGGCCCACGGACGGCAGGTCTTTCTTCGACTCGATTCCCTGAAATCGTTACTGCTAGGCTACCTTTGGTCATCAAATGCATGTTTCTCTACAGAAACCTTCCTCCAGAAATCCATTACAGAATGGCAAAAACCGCATCAAAATCCATTCAGTGGTTCTCGAGATTACCCGTTACATCCAAGAATCAGGGACTTTAGTTAGTTAGTTAGTTAGTTATTGACGTATCAAGGTGCGGAAAAGCTAGGTCATCTGCCCCTAATCGGGGACTTACGTTTTATATGAAATTAACCATTATATGAAACAAATTGGCCCTTATTCGAAAAATAAAAAATAAATCTAAATGGTACTATATTAAATAAAACCACCAAAAGTCTATAAATACATTATTATAAGTGGTTTAATATAACAGGACTAGTTTCAATCACAGTGTGTTCATCATCAGCAATCTTAGGCTATGTTGTTGGAAGAAACTACTGTATTAACAAATATAAAGTTGCGAGTAATTGAAACTACAGTATATGGTAAATTAGAAATTCCATCAAAATATTCCAAAACTATCGAAATCAGATGTTACAAACTAATTTAACCAAAATATAAGAGCAACAAAAAATTATTCTAAAATACTTATAAAAGTGTCGTGTTGCTATCAATATTTTAAATCAAAAAGAAATTGTAATTTTTCCAACTAAAATACATTTTTATACGTTACAAGCTGTACCCGGCATGCGTTGCAATGCCAATCAAAGAAAGTGTTGGCATTGTAATTTGGTTTCTTGAAGTGCTTTTGGATACACAATTTTTTCTTCAATTTCCGTTAACTGCCTCTAAGCTATCGTAAAATGGATTTACTAATTTTGAAACATTTGTGGGAGAGTGCGCAACAACTCACCCAAGTTTAATCGCAATCGGATGAATGGTATATGAACGCAGATGGAACTTTGCTGAAACACTTCACGCGTCGTCACTCATTTGTTGCATCAAGTCGTGCGCTACCTATTGTAAAATGGATTTACTAAGTCGAAAACCTTCCCTGGCGTATACACATCAAATCATCAAAGATTTATCGCAATCGGATGAACAGTAGGCCTATATGAACGCATACGGGACTTTGTTGAAGCGATTCGCGTGCCTTCGCTCATTAGTTGAATCTACTCGTGCGCTACCTATTGTGCAATGGATTTTCTAAGTCAAAAACCTTCCCTGGACTGTGCACCACATCTCAGCCAAGTTTCATCGCTATCGGACGAATGGTAGGCCTATATGAACGCGTACGGTACTTTGTTGAAACGCTTCGCGCGTCGTCGCTCATTTGTTGCATCTACTCGTGCGCTACCTATTGTAAAGTATATTTGCTAAGCCAGAATCCTTCCTTAGAGTGTACTCAATATCTCACCCAAGCGTCATCGCTATCGGACGAATGGTATATGAAAGCATACGTGACTTTGTTGAAACGCTTCGCGCGTCGTAGCTCATTTGTTGAATCTACACGTGTGCTGCCTATTGTAAAGTGGATTTACTGAGCCATAAACCTTCCCAAAAGTGTACACAACATCTAACCCAAGTTTCATAGCTATCGGACGAATGGTATATGAATGTATACGGGACTTTCTTGAAACGTTTTGCGTGTCGTCACTCATTTGTTGAATCTACTCGTGCGCTATCTACTGTGAAATGTATTTACTCACCCAAGTTTCATTGCTATCGGACGAATGGTGTATGAACACATACGGGACTTTGTTGAAACTGTGTGCGCGTTGTCGCTCATTTGTTGAATCTACTCGTGCGCTACCTATTGTAACGTGGATATACTAAGCCAGAATCCTTCCTTAGAGTGTACTCAATATCTCACCCAAGTTTCATTGCTATCGTACGAATGGTATATGAACACATACGGGACCTTGTTGAAACGCTTCGCGCGTCGTCGCTCATTTGTTGCATCTACTCGTGCGCTACCAATTGTAAAGTGGATATACTAAGCCAGAATCCTTCCTTAGAATGTACTCAATATCTCACCCAAGTTTCATCGCTATCGGCCGAATTGTATATGAACGCATACGGGACTTCGTTGAAACGCTTCGCGCGTCGTCGCTCATTTGTTGAATCTACTCGTGCGCTAACAATTTTTAAATGGATTTACTAAGCCAAAAACCTTCCCTGGAGTGTACACAACATCTCACCAAAGTTTCATCGCTATCGGACGAATGGTATATGAACGCATACGGGACTTTGTTGAAACGCTTCACGCGTCGTAGCTCATTTGTTGAATCTAACCATGCGCTGCCTATTGTAAAGTAGATTTACTAAGCCAGACACCTTTCCTGGAGTGTACACAACATCTCACCCAAGTTTCATCCCTATCGGACTAACGGTATATGAACGCATACGTGACTTTGTTGAAACGCTTCGTGCGTCGTAGCTCATTTGTTGAATCTACTCGCGCGCTGCCTATTGTACAGTGGATTTACTAAGCCAGAAACCTTCCCTGAAGTGTACCCAACATCTAACCCAAGTTTCATAGCTATCGCACGAATGGTATGTGAATGCATACGGGACTTTGTTGAAACGCTTTGCGTGTCGACACTCATTTGTTGAATCTACTCGTGCGCTATCTACTGTGAAATGTATTACTAAGCTAGAAACCTTACCTGGAGTGGAAACAACTTCTCACCCAAGTTTCATCGCAATCGGATGAAAGGTTTACGAACAAATACGGGACTGTGTCGAAATGCTTCGCGCGTCGTCGCTCATTTGTTGAATCTACTCGTGCGCTGCCTATTGTAAAATGGATTTACTAAACCAGAAACCTTCCTTGGAGAGTAATCAACATCTCACCCAAGTTTCAGCGCAATCGGATGGGTGGTGTATGAACTCATAGGAGACATGGACTCATAGGAGACATACACACCCACATACATACAGTACTATCAAGTAACATTGATTTTTATATATATATATATATATAAAATCAAATATAAATGTTCTTCTAATATTTATTCGTTGTGTGTGCTTCTTGAGATGTACTCTACAAGAAACAAAATGTTGAGTAAAATAAAAATTCTAAACCTTCCCAAGTCCTGGATTCTCTTCAAATCACCACGACATTCAGTTGTCAATACGCACTGCAGGTAAGTGCAAAGTTGGGTAGTTTATCTCATCCACTTCCACCAACAACATTACAAGAAAAAGGCGATTTGGCAAAAACATGGACTTGGGACGTTCTTGAAATCACAGTTTTAATTTAAAAATAATAATAATACAGTTTAATAAGTGGTTTTATACTAGCTTGCCGTGAAAAAGCGACCACGGAATGTATGTTTGCACTTAATTTACAGTATATTATTCTCCACATGAAATATAGGCTTATGAGAACGACTTGGACCACGCCCGCATGTGTATGTCAGTCACCCCCAAATAAATTTCGATCGACTGGACGACGATTATGACATTTGATTTAGTTCCATTTCCGTACACCTCGACCGTAATTTTAAAATGTCGATAAATATCACTAATCCAACATGGCAGCCAAGGGAAGAGTTAGTTAGATTATAAGATTAAATCGTTGGTATTATTTATTTACGTTTTTTTTTTTCGCCCACATTGGAGCACTTAAATCAAACCAAATTTCACTCTAGTTGGTGTCCGGACATAACGTACCACGGACAAAACGTACCACTTGATTTTATCAGTGGCGATCACACTGGGCGGCTTTAAACATTTTGGTATTGTAACATGGAGTTGTGTACAACGAATAATATGCGCACTTCGACGGATGAAGTACGAATTGTGCATTGAAAGTTCAAAGAGAAAAAATAAATATATCAAGTACAGTATGATGAACGGCTTGACAGAATAATGAAGCGGTATTAAGTGAACGGAAACTTGGAATCTTGCTTGAGAGCTCTCTCATTTTCGCAGAACTTGGAATGAAACTTCACATGGCGAACTTGCTATTCACTTAGAATGAAACATCCCATGACGAACTTGCTATTCGCTAGGATATAAAACCCACAAAAACAAATTAAAAATGAAATAAAAATAATAATAATAACAACAACAGAATACGAAAAATGACCAGAGCTTAACCACAGCTGATGTTTAAAACGCCAAAATGTTTATGAACATTTTGCCAGTACAAAGCCTGGATAAAGTGTGATGGGAATCCAAAAACTTGATATTAGTTTATGTTATGTTATTGCCCACCTATTTATTACCAGGATTAATTGAGCAATACCGAGCGAGTGGCCGTGCGGTTAGGGTTTCATGCACTCTAAATACTTCCCACCCTTTCAAGTGGTACGTTATGTCCTCTCATAAATATTATAAGGTCATTACCTGACTCTTCGCAGGTAATCAGCCGGCCAAGTGGTACGATATGTCCTATAACCCTCTAGTAGACCTGGCTGCTCTTTCTTCATCAAATATGACTTTTTTTTCATAGTGTTTAGCGTAAACCTTGTACGTTTGTTCTTCAGAATCCGGTTCTCTTCCTAATTTGCAAATTGTTGCATTGTAATATTCAACTCTTTTAAATAATTTTGAACTTCTTTGAACCAATTAATTTTATATGAAGCAAAAACAAAAACCATAACTGATATTGCGTTATATTTATACGTATTAACTCAGTTAATTAAATTCTAATGCCGTCAGGATCGGAAGAGGACAAGATGTGGCCAATAGAGGTCATAAGTTAATAGTATTGACAGGTGTCATCAGTAAATTTAATAAAGGAGGAAGCTTGTAGTTTAACGTGACCGTTAATCTCGCGATCATGAGCCAAGTAAATTGAATCAATTAGTTTTTGTTTTACTTTTCCAAAAACAGTTAAATAGATGTTTTAGTAGTCTATTATCTGAGCCTCCGTGGCTTAGGCGGCAGCACGCCAGCCTCTCACCGCTGGGTCCGTGGTTCAAATCCCGGTCACTCCATGTGAGATTTGTGCTGGACAAAGCGGAGGCAGACAGGTTTTTCTCCGGGTACTCCGGTTTTCCCTGTCACAATTTCATTCCAGCAACACTCTCCACTATCATTTCATTTCATCTGTCATTCATTTAATCATTGCCCCATGGGAGTGCGACTGGCTTCGGCACAGTTCATATCCTCGCCGCTAGATGGGGGCTTCATTCATTCCATTCCCTGACCCGGTCGGTCGACTGGAAGCAGGCTGTGGATTTTCTATTATCATTTAATCTCGATAAATCATTTAATCTCATTGTGTCAATTGTTGACAACTGCATCAGGCAACAATCTCCATTGTTCATCTACCTGGTTTTGGCATAGAGAAAAATAATATTTAAATATATTTTCTTCATGGGCCTATACGAATAAAGTACTGTATTATGAATACATTATTATAGATTGTAGCACATAAACACGGTATTTTGCAGTAAATTAATTTTGGAACAGTGGAGTTTTGAGGTAGTGTGTCCCCTTAAAACAGGAGTGTGTGAACAAGAGAAGCTAGTCTGGAGTGGTTGGTGTCCTTGGCTACTTGCCTGCCTGCCGTCATAGCAATGGCTGCTTACAAGCGTCCAAGGAATGTCAAGGTACTCAACAATGACGCACTCGCTCAGCTCTACGCGTTTTGCTTTAGAAGCAGTGTGGAGGCGACAACCAGTGTGAGTCAGTGCAAACATCTCCCTCCCTTCCACCTGCGTGAAAATTACCGGAACTGCCACATGCATTCAACACCACCTGATTGGAAGAGGAGGGATTACTTTTCAATACCTTGATTTTTATTCAAGAACAAGGATCATTTCATTCTACGGAATTTGAAGGAAAAAGAAACAAGTAGTTCCACGAACAACTAAATAGTCTATTTCCATACACCCTACTTATGTTAATTGCCTCTACCAACAAACAAAAATTCAGTTTGATTGCTGTAATAGATTCGAAAATATTGAGAACCATCTAAATATTTCGGATGGTCGTCATGTTGAATTTTTATATATGTAGGCCATAGAGTTATGAACTATTAGACAACATGACGATTATTACGTCGGTGTATTATTCAAACTTCAATCGCATGATTAGGACACAACAAATAAAAACGAGATTCTAAAATTTTGCACAGCCGCCATCTTGAAGTTATGTAAATAATTAAACTACATTCGATATCTGTGCATTGCAATGTGTAGAAATATTTGCTGTACCAAGTTTCACTGCACTCGGATGGTTAAATCGCAAGAAAAGTCTATGTTACAACTTCGCATGGTCGCCATGTTCGTTCTGTACTTAACAGATTTTTGAAAGTCACATATGTGAACTTATAGTAGTGCCCTTTATTACCGTATAAAATTTCAGGGTGATATCACTAATAGTTTCGGAGATATAGAATACCGGTGAAATATTTCGCACAGTCCCCATGTTGGATTGGTGAGACGGAATAACATTTGAAGGGCACAGTCGGGGTCGGACGAAATAGTACTATGACCTTACGGAGTTCGATTGAAATCGCTCCAGCCGTTTAGATTTTATTAGGAGATACATACACACACATACACGGACAAAAGAATCTCTGGGCGTCGCCAATTCCTGAACTCACCAACCGTGAGCCCTTGAGGGTGTAGCACTAACCAGGGGTCACCGTAAGTGGTGGGGCTACAAGCACCTTGCCTTCCTTTAGGGCCTTGAGCAGAAGGCAGGAGATACCACGAAAAGAAAAAGAAGAGATCTGACCCCTCGAAGAATGAGGAATCAGGATAGATGAGAAAAGGGCCAATTAAGGCTGGAAAGTGAAGTACTCCCTAGGCCTCGGATATACACTAATGCCGTCGGGATTGGAAAAGTCGTGACCGAGGGAGGTCGACAGGGAAGATATAAAAAAGGATCCCGGCACAAGTAACGCTAACATATCTCATAGCCTATATACGGTATTTGTTTGTTATGGTAACTCAATATGCTCTGCGGGCTATTTAATGCCCAGAGATTGAATGGGAAGGTCCAAAATAAGTTTGCAAAGTAAAAATACTTAGCATGGTTTTACAGATCTTTATCACGATTCCCAATGACATACGTTGCCAGATTTCAGCGCATATTTTAAGTGGAGGAATATATAACGGTTTCCACGTAGGCCTAATATGCTAGTTTTCGTTAATGCTTGTGTGGTATCTTTGTTTTCGTCCATTCAGTAATATGAAGCCAACTTGTCAGGACAGTGGGTGGATCATCAGAAAGCACAGCCGTAAGTTGTGTGCGTAAAAACTCAAAAATCTTAGACAGGACTATAATGAGGCATATTAGACAGGGTATGCCATTGCTTTCCGATCGGAGTTCTCCCACTGCAGCCATTGGTATAGACACGAAGGTAAACTCGTCCCCACCAGTCACCGAAAAAAAGCTACATGCGATTGATTCTAAGCCATATACAATTGTTTTTCGTCCAGCAGAGGGGAGGGTTTATGAGGAGTAGGTTCATTAAGCGGTAGTTGGCACCTAAGATTCTCTCTCCAAGAAAATAATAATAATAATAATAATAATAATAATAATATTGGTTTTACGTCCCTTTTAACTACCCTGGCTTTTAGAGACGCCGGGGTGCCGGAATTTTGCCCCGAAGGGGATCTTTAACGTGCCAGTAAATGTACTGACACGGCTCCCTCGCATTTGCGCACCCTCAAATGCCAGCTGACTGCGCCAGGTTTCGAACCTGCAACCTTGGGCTCAGCAAGCGAGAACGTTCCAAGAAAATAGATACAAAGCCAGAGTAACTTATCATGAGGGACATCCGTTGTCGAGAGAAAGGAAGCCGACACCAAACCCTCACTGCTCAGGAACCATCCCGACATTCACCTGAAGTAGAAGTGGGAAACCACGGAAAACCACTCCCAGGATGGCTGAGGTGGGAATCGAACACTCCTTTCTCAGTTTTGCCTCACCGGCATGAGTATACTCAGTACCAGCCCTCACATTAGAGTTAAAATTTCTTGGCAGAGCCGGGAATCGAACCCGGACTTCCAGGACGACAGCCAAGAACGCTAACCGTTACACCACGAGGCGGTCCATTATGTAAAATAATTAGTTCCTTGTCGTCGATTTTATTTAGGGACAAGGGACCTCTTTGTCATTCAAACCTTCAATCTCCGGACCTCCAGCTCTCCCGTACAAGGGACAGATGACCTAGCTGTTCCATCCCTTAACAGTCTATTAACTAACTCTCCCGTGCAAGTCCGGGTGGCTGGATATTCCATTTCAAACTGGTTGTTGTTAGTTCATTTTTGGGGCCTAAGCATCGTGGTCAATTGACCCTATGTATTTGGCTGAGTGTCGGAACTTTGTCTGATAACCCATGTTATTATGATGGCTGTATTAGTATTTGTAATTGTAATTCAGGTGAGGATTGCGAAGGAAACGGCCGTGGTCTTTAGTTAGGAAACATCCCAGCATTTGCTTGGAGAAGAAGTGGGGGGAAACTACGGAAAACCACTTCCAGGATGGCTGAGCTGGGAATTGAACCCACCTATTCCCAGTTTTTCCTCACGAAGCCGAGTGTACCAAGGTTAAAGGCAAACGCCAACATACGAAATAAAGATTAACTTTTCAAGAGCATATTCTAAGTTCCTTTGTTCAAGCCTTATTTTTAGCCCATTTTCAATTTTGAAAAAATAGGCTTATGAGATCACCTTTTGTCCGTGTGTGTGTGCGTGTGTGTGAGGTGTGTGTGTGTCCCCCCTAATAATTTCTAAACGGCTGGAGCGATTTCAATGAAACTCGGTAAGTTCATAGCACTATTCCGGACGACCCCGACCGTGCCCTTAAAATTTTGTTACGTCGCACCAATCCAACATGGCGGCTGTGCCAAATATTTCACCAGCATTCAATATCTCCGAAACTATTCCCGATATCACCCTGGAATTTTTTACGGTGTTAAAGGGAACTACCATAAGTTCATCTATGTGACTTTTGAAAAATTGATAACTACAAAACCAGCATGGCGGCCACGCGAATTTGCGACTTTTAAATAGTCGTTACTCGCGATTTAACCAACCAAACGCAATAGAACGTGGTACAGTATATCTTTATACACATTGTAATGCATCAACATCTAACTTCGTTCAATTGTTTACATAACCACACGATGGCGGATGTGCGAAATATTTCACCGGCATTCTATATCTCTGAAACTATTAGCGATATCACCCTGAAATTTTGTACGGAGATAAAGGGCACTACTGGAAGTTCGTCTATAAGACTTTCAACAACCGGTTAACTACAAAACGAGCATGGCGGCCAAGCGAATTTGAAAATTTTAATTAGACCTTTCTCGCGATTTAATGTGCCAAACGCAATGAAATCTGGTACAGGAAATGTTTAAACACATTGTAATGTACTGGTATCTAATTTAGTTCAATTGTTTACATAACCTCAAGATGGCGGCTGTGCGAATTTAAAAATTAAGTTTTTATTTCTTGTGTCGTAATCATGCGATCGAAGTGAAAGTTTGAATAATGAACCTACGCAATAATTTTCCTTTAATGGTGCATGACTCTATGGCCTATACATTTAACAATCCAACATGGCGACCATCCGAAATATTTATACGGCTCTGAATATCTACGAATCTATTATAGCAAGCAAACTGAATGCTTTTATGTTCATGGGGGCTATGAACTTAAGTTCACCTATAGGACTTTAAATAACCTGGTGATCACAAATCCAACATGGCGGCGACGCGAAGTATAAATATTCACATGGACGTTTCTCGCAATTTAACCATCCGAGTGAAGTGGAACTTGGTACAGTAAATCCTTATACGAATGTTAATCCACTGGCATCTAATTTATTTCAATTGTTTCCATAACCACAAGATGGCAGCTGTGCGAAATTTTAAAATCTCCTTGTTACTTCTTGTGTCCTAATCATACGATTGAAGTTTGAATGCTACACGTACACAATAATCTTCATGTAACAATACATAACTCTAGGACTTACATATATAAAATCCAACATGGCGACCATCCGAAATACTTAGTCGGTTCTCAATATCTATGAATCTATTACAGCAAACAAACTGAAATTTTGTATGTTGATAGTGGCAATTAACATAAGTAGGATATATGAAAATAGGCTGTATAGTTCTTCACGGAACTACTTGTTCTTCTTCCGAGTTTGTCCTGCATTTTAGCTGCAGGGTCCGCCACTTGGATAAGTTGTCTTCATTTGTTTGTCTTGGGCTGCGTCTGGATGAATATCTAATTTCCATGTCCATTTTTATAAAAATGATAAAACTACCTTAAATACGAGGAATAACGAATAACTACTTAGATAAAGGCTTCACGCGATAACTTTGCCCTTTTCATATGCATGCTGGCCGTCGACAAAGCTGTATTACCATCCGCGACTGGGTTAATGTGAGAAACGAAAGAGAAATTAACCCGCAAATCCAGCTAATGTCACGAGTTTCTAAAGCCTCCAGCTCATTACAAGATGTGGAGGTTCATAGCATTAGCGATATACCAGGTGTAGACACAGAGGATCTTTTTACCCCCAATCTTAAAAGAATTTCCCCAAGGGCTCAAAGCTAGTGAGTGGGACGTGCATTGACAATCACACGACCCCAACTGAACACGGCATTGATACTACTTAGTAGTGTCGAACTGCCTTGATCAACTCATGTTTTCTTCCGACCCCGACATTATTAAGGTATCCGAGGCCCAGGGTGCATTTTATTTTCCCGCTTTAATTGCCCTAGTCTTCTCTTTCCTGATACCCTTATATTTCAAGGGTATTCACGGTATTCACGGCATTCCTTGCCTACTGTGAGATACCCTAAAGGGGACAGGAGTGTCTACCCCTACCACACACGGTGCACCGTGGATAGTGCTACATCCCCAAGGGCTAACGGCTGGCGAGGAATTCCTGAGCTGCGTCTGTTTTTCCACTTTTTCCAATGTCTTTGGGGCGGATCCTCTCGTTTTCTCTTTCATGGATTTATTTCCTTCCAAGTCCTTCAATCCTCATTTTTCGAACGTTAAAGGCTTTTCCTTTCCGAAAATGTCTTCTTTGTTGTTGTTGTTGTTGTTGTTTTTGTTGTTCCTTTTAATGGCCTGGGACATATTGGTCATCAGCCCAGTGCACTTGGGTATGTGTGTTCAATAATATATCTGATAACCTGTGTTTCTGTAGTGGTTGTAGTTAGTGTGTGTAACTGTAATTTTTAGGGTCGGGAATGGGGTGGGTCCGGGACTTGATTTGAGGTATATCCCCGTAATTGCGTGGGGGGAGGTTGCAGAAACCCTCTAAAAATACACTCATGATAGCCGCTGTTAACGCTAGGAATCG
This sequence comes from Meconema thalassinum, assembly GCA_946902985.2. NCBI lineage: Eukaryota > Metazoa > Arthropoda > Insecta > Orthoptera > Tettigoniidae > Meconema > Meconema thalassinum. The sequence continues at coordinate 580,120,719 of OX336391.1, read as the reverse complement.
AACCTCCAATCTCTGGATTTGCGCAGCACCCCATTACGGTCGTGGTAAGCTATTTAACGCGCACGGCTACACCACGGAGTCATTTCTTCTTTTAGTTAGTTGTTTTAAGGGGGAGGAACATCGAGGTTATCTGCCCCTCATTTCATCTTTCTTCTGTAGTACTAGTAATATTTTCACTATAATTCTTATCATCAGGTGCACATGACCTAGATAGATGTCACCCCTTAAACCCGTAAAGAATTACGAGAAATGAATCAAAATCAATGTAATATTCCCTTTATTTTTTTTAGATTTGTGGATCAAATACAAACTGATCAACGCACATCACAAATAGTCTATGTGAGGCCTATCCTTGCTAGCCCAATAAATTAAAATGAGAACATAAAGAAAACGGAAGTTTGATGCTTTTCAGTCGGTCAACACGATTGTACCCAAATAAAATGGGTTATTCCCTAATCATGAAAACAAAAATTATATGAGATTAATTCATAAACTTGGATGACCAGTTTCGATCGTCAAGCGATCCTCATCAGATCCATTACACTTAGGCTATAAAATTTTTATGTCTGAAAGTATGAGTGAACATATTTACAATATGTACACTTCTTTAGTTGCATATTGCTTACATATTGTAAATATTTTCACCCATACTTTCAGACATAAAAATTTTGTAGCCTAAGTGTAGGCCTAATGGATCTGATGATCGCTTGACGATCGAAACTGGTCATCCAAGTGTATTTATTAATCTCATGTAAATGTTTTTCAGGATTAGGGAATAACCCATCTCATTTGGGTACAATCGCGTTGACCGACTGAAAAGCACCAATCATTCGTTTACTAATGCAACACTGAAAATGGCTTCAAACACCGTAAGAATATAAAGTTAAGATGTTTCAGAACCAACCATATTAATCACGGTAATGTAAAGTCTTTATTCGTCTATTCGTATTATAAGTACAGCCTTCAATTTGTACACGTCTCGACGACTGGGAACTAAGCGCGCTTGTACTTGTTACCATGGCAACTAGATGCCGGAAATGTATCGACACAACACACTTCAACAAGCGCATGCACTTGTTACCAAAGTAACTAGGTGTCGGAAATTTGTTTACGCCTGCTCTAATCCCAGACAGACCCGCAGCGCGAAAACACATCTATGTTAAAAAAACACACAAAATCTTTAAATATTAAAATAATGTTACAGATCAGTCTTTTCGGTCGTTTGTTGGAGAAGATCTACCACAGTGTAGGGGTTCGATCCCAAATGCCTGAAAGCAGTGAGCCTCCAGTCAGTACAATACTGTAGTGGTAAGTTAAAAGATCTTCTCAAGCAGCCCAGCATCTCTAAACACGCAGTCCCCTAAATGTAGACAACCCACAAACGTTGCCCGCCTCATGGTCCGTCCACTGGATCCACTACTGCGATAGGTGCAAAATTTGTCCAAAGCCCGTCTTTTCTTTTTGTTGAATTAGAAACAGATAACACACACTAATACAGCGAACACAATTAACACCGGTTATCAGACAGATTCTACACACACCCAAAGTACACGGGGCTCCATGACCACGTTGTCGCAGTTCCTAAGCTGAGGAACCAACCAACCAACCAACCCGTCTATTTGTCATCCCGTCACGTTTTATATAACCAACGCGTAGCATTAGCTGTTTTGAGTTAACATTAAATTGCAAAATTGTTCAAAATGCAAATGCAAAATGCTTAACTGATTTATATATTTTTTTAAAGTAGCGTACTCCTTAGAGGTTCGTAAAACATATGAAAATAATCCTTGGTGAGAGAAATTCCACCTAGGGTAACTGTACTAGAAGCCGTTATCGAGAACCTTTTACTTTTCCCCCACCAAAGATCACATTTCAAACTTCTTTTTATTGCTAATGTTTATAATTCTACGTTGTTAATTTGTATACTATATTATTTGTACGTATAAGCGTTTCTCGAGACCCTGCCACAGTATTTTTGTTAATGCGCTTTCTTCTGTTTTCTCTTTCCGCAGTATTGTATTTTCTAAATTAAATGACGAGCAATATGTGATGTTATTAGTATTTATTTATATCGTTTTCGCCCACATTGGAGCACTTAAATCAAACGAAATATATTTAAGTAATCTAAGAATTAACGGGGAATTTAGTTGCCAACTTCATCCTAATCCAAAAGATGACCTTGCTGCCTTTTCTTCATCAGATATGATACATTACTTTCGTTGCATAGTTTTTAGTGTAAGTCTGATATGCCTGTTCTTCAGAATCCTCTTTTCTTCTCTCTTTGCAATTTGTTGCACTGTAATATTCAACTCATCTAAATCATTTTGAACTTCTTACAACCAATTTTTTTTTAACTTTTCCAAAAGTAGTTAAATAGTTGTTTTAATAGTCTATTGTCATGTTATCTCGATAAATGACAGAAAAGGTCAATTCTTCTTTTTCGCATCGTGTCTATTATTGAATCACTTTCGCGATAGACAACTGCATTAGGCAACAACCTCCATTGTCCATCTACCTGGTGTCATTATTATTTGTATTATTATTAAATCCTAATTGTAATATACTTTTCAATATGATCCTTTTTTTTTACCAATTTACTATAAGATGCTAAACCTCAAAAGTTTAGATGACACAGAACGTTAAATTTACAGTTCATAATGCTAAATTTACTTTTCTTAAATGTTATAAACCACGAAACATACTCGTTAGATAAAAGCATTTCCAGTCAGTCCAGCATTTCCAGCGGTCAGGTCATTGCTTGTAGACACCAAATCCCGTTGTCCGCATCATATGGACAGGGTTACCTGAGAGGCCAAGGTGTGGCCCCGTTGGAATTAGCTGGTCATTTAATTGATGGATGGCAGCAAGTGCAATGGACATACACCACGAAGAAAGGAATGCAAGAGACAAAGAAAGGAAGCGAGCGAAAGTGCAGCAGTGAGAATGGAATTGTGAGAGACGCCAAGGAAAGGCAAAGCCTCCCAGACACACCTGCAACGCCGCGCCGTAGCGAGTTACGAGGTCATTCGCCAGATGTCGCTACCTTACGCGTTTCCCACGTCAACATGTGAATACAACGGTGAACAAAACATTGCATTTGTCGGGTCTCTTCAACCTGTTGCTCGCATTGAGCGCCAAAGCCAATTAAATCATTCACACCAATAAAAAATATAACATCGCAGCTGAAGCATATCAGAAATTCGAACCCTTCTTTCATACGAAGTAACGGTATTATAACAGTACTCGAGTAAGCAATTATGTAGCATTTGGCGCAACACTTCAAACATACTTATTGTACCATTATTACTTCTATTAAAACTGTATTGTTAAATTGCGCGTTTATGAAATTAAATTTTAAAATAATAAATGGAAAAAACTGCAACACAAGTCAACGTGAGCGAAGTATTTTCTCAGTCTAGCCCATCTCAATAAAACCATGAGATTTAATTGCAAATGGAGTAATTTAATACTAAATGTATATTAGGAATAATCACACTTGTCAATTTTATCGTAATTGTTAGTATTTGCATGCTTACACCTAAATAATAATAATAAGAATAATAATCATGCTCGCCAATACATAAAATAACAATGGTTTAGAAAGAAAAAAACATCATACCAGTGAAAAAATAATAATCCTAGCAACAGATACGCTAAATAGTATTCACTTGAAAGATAACGTCAGCAGAAATCGATTCACACAGAATAGAAATTATTTCAATAAAATACCTTTCTTTTTTATTATTGTATGTTTTCCAATCCTTCCTCGCCGTCTCCGTACTAGCGCTCCCGACGGACGATATTCCAACCACACTTCACTTAACTTCCAAACAATACATCTTTAACAACAAACGGTGTAGATAACATGTGCTTTTATCAAACAAGTTCTACCAAAATTACACATATTAATTAACACGAGTACTTGAAGATCACTAACATTCACTAATCACGGCCACAGGTTTGTACTGTCCAAGAGGGGCAGACGGACTGCTCGTGTCTTTTGTTTTGAAGCAGCCGAGGTCAAGCTCCTCTGTAACGCTGCCGATGACTGCTGCAACTTCTTTACCTGACGCTGCAGGCGGTTCAGAGGGGAGGTGTGGAAAAATAAAAATAAAAAACATGCAAGATGAACTTACGTCGCCAACCGAAGAAAGGAAAAAGCACTAACTTGGACGACAAATGTTATACGGTGCAAACATCTGATTAGAAAATTACCAGCACTGCAACATGACAAAGAACTAACCGAACTGCAGGGAAGACCATGTTCATTACGATGAAATTAATGACAGTTTCTCATTTTACAACGTGAATCAACGGGGAAATGGTCCACGCCTTTCGTCGTAAAATGTGAAGCAGAGTTTGGAATCAGCATGACATATCTGAAACTACAGTGAAAGGAAGATGTTAGAAAGTGCAACTTGAAGATGATGTTATCGGTGTGTCAAACCATAACCAAGCGCGCAGTCAGATTTGCGGTAAGCTACTAGAGGGCGGGGCAAACATGTTGGGAGTAAAGGGAGACGGAATGCGAGAATTCACAAGTTAAACTTATCCAATAGACTTAAGACGGTAAGTCTGAATAATAATAATAATAATAATAATAATAATAATATCGTATGGCCTCGGGTGCCTGGTGCAAGCTTTGTTAATTGACACCCACAGGGTAGCTTGCATGTCGAATTTCGTCGTTCCTTTGAACGCTATGAAAGTCAAGGAGGTTAGATATCTAAACTCCTTGACACTACAGCGCTTTCAAGTAGAGAATGGAGGAACTTTGTGTTGGCGGAAAATCCCGAGATTAATTTTGCCATTGAACACGGCCTACTGAATTCAAATGGGTTCTTTAACATGCCAACAACGTATGACATGAGTGTCGTGATTTTTGTCGCCTTCAAAAATCACTTACCACGACCAGGGGCGAACCTGCGATCTTGGGGTTGGTAGTCCGACACTATAACCACTCACCCACCGTGGCAAGCAATAATAATAATAATAATAATAATACGGTAATGTATGTCTAACCCCTTATTATTCACGTTTTCAACGGAATCGGGGATGTGATGAAAGTCTGTGTGGAAGGTGGTTATTGCGGCCGGATGCCCTTCCTGATGCCAACTTTATGAGAGGAGTACACGAGAGATGAAATAAATGAAGATGAATGAAACTGGCCAAGGATGTGAAAGGAAGCGGCGTGGTATATCAGAAGGTACCGTCCTAGCATTTGCCTGGAGTGTAAAATGTGAAACGACGGAAAAAAAAAACAATTTTAAGGACGGCCAACGGTGGGGCACGAACTCAAAACATGGAAGGATCCACTCGTTATCAAACCCGGCCGAAGAGCGTTAAAAATCCCTCAGTATGCATTCCTTCGGAGGGGAAGTAAAGCCGGCGGTCCCATGTCATAGATTTATGGCACGAAAAAGAACCTACCACTAACTAAACTTGTGGAAGCTAAAATTAGTTCCAACTTTCGCCGCCAGGTGCTGACCGCGATTGCATTTAGTAGCCACGTCCGCAGCTAGGAGTCGTGGGCGGTAGCATTTAGCCGCAAAAGTAGAACTACTTGAAAACATTAATCGTCTGCAGTTCTCCTACCTGAATCACAGATAACACACACTGATACAGCCATCACAATTAACACCGGTTATCAGACAATTCTATACACACCCAAAGTACACGGGGCAACATGACCAAGTTGTTACAGCCCCTAAACTAAGGAACTAACCAACCACTCGTTATCACGGCGTAAATGTAATTACACCATGCTCGTTATCTAGATGGAAAACCTCTAAAGACGAAATTCGGCAAAATTCATCAAGTAAATAAATTCAAGTACTTTGCAGAAGTAATTCAGCCATCAAGATTGCATCGCGAGGCAACCAAAGAGAGAAATTCTAAATTACAGAAGGCCTATAGAATCACCTGCAACAGATACAACAACAAAAAAGTGACGGTCAGTCTGAAAGACTAGACTTCGTATAATTTAAATTGCTACAAATGCTGAAAAATGCTAGAAAGGCTGGAGGCTTCTCGCTTCGCTCGAAGCCAAAGACTCTTGACATGTTGGAAAATTATCTGCATAATACTTATCTTGCTTATCTTGTTTCAAATTACTCGCGAACAGCAAGTGCAAACCAAGGGCAAAGCAAGGTCAAGCGCGCGGGATGCCGCACGCTCACCAGAGCGCGCGGGGACGTGCCTCTTCCATCCAGTCTAAAAACACTTATAGTGGGCGATGGATTGAAGATAGAGACATGCTCTCGCGGACATTTTTGTAGAACTTTTCATGCTGACCAATTCTTACGCTCATAGTATATTGATATTTTTAACGGTTTGCCCAGCGTAAGCTTAAGAAGCGCACAGACGCCAGGTTTGTTTTCGACTCTTTCACTGAAATCGTTACTGCTTGGCTTCCTTTGATCATACATAAATTATTTTCTACAGAATCTTTCCTCGAGATATCCTTTACAGAATGGTGAAAACCACATCAAAATCCATCCAGTGGTTCTCGAGATTACCCGTGACATCCAAGAATCAGGGATTTTTGTCTTATACTAACGGAGTAGAGATTGTCGGGGTACACATGCACCAAGCGGTACTATGACGTCACACACCTCAGTGCATCTGGGTACATTTCATCCCGTCAACGTAACGTAACGCCAGACCCCAGCGTAACAACGAAATCGACAAGATCATTTAAAATGATAAAATCAATATCGAAGAACGCAAAATTGAGACATTATACCACAGTAATCAAACCTGAAGCTCTAAAATGCCTCGAAAACCTTCATCATTTGAGACAGATCTCTTATTAAGGACGCAGATAAACAACAAAGGAAAATATTGAGGAAAACCCTTGTTCCAGTCTGCTCAGAAGGAATCTGGATGTCAGGAGCTTTATCAATATGCTGAAAAGATCACTGGCAATTGAAGTTCTACGGCCACATTCACAGAATGAACAATGACAGACTCACCAAAAGGCTTCTCAACCTTGCTCCCTCAATGAAAGTCAAGAACAACTAGCTGAGTGAAATAGAAAAAAAGACCTTCAAAAACTTGGCATTACAGAGGAAATTATACAAGATTGACTCCAGTTCAGAACATTAATCAACAACCATCATTTCTCTGAGAAAATTACTACCAGGACCTACAAATCATGGACTGAAGAACGGAGGAAGAGTTCCAGTGCCCAGATGAAGAGATTTGGGAGAAGAAATAAATATCACTAGCATTACCCGTCGCGGCTTCGCCCGCGAATATTCTAGTTATAAAGAGTACACTTAGCAAAATCTCAATCATGAATGCTATGACTGATTTACCCTTGGTATGAATAAACAGACTTTATCAATTCAGCTACTGGTGCAGTGGTTAGGGGTTTGTCATTCCTTCATAGGTATATCAGAGCGAAGTTAGTTTTCTGGGAATATCACAGACACTGTTAATTTAAGGGCCTTTAAATGTGGTTTTCGGAGACCCTTTATAGTCTGGTGAAAAAGACCTTTCGTACCACACTCACACGTGAAAATTGCGAGAAAAAATTCTAGAGTGCCCCTTGACCCCCTTAAGCGCATTATACTGTATGTAAGGATGAATTTTACAGCTTAATTTGGTTCAGTGATAACCTTATAACCGTCTGGAAACTTTCACAGTAATGTAATAATTGGAATTGCATTGCGTCTTACAGAAATAGATGGACCTGTGAGATTATGTTACTATGGTTACCGTGTTGCATTCTTTCATTGTAAATATAGGTGGCTTCGGTGGCGTAGTCGGTAGCATGCTGAGCTTCTATGCCCAATATAGCGGGTTCAAACCCGGCCGAAGCCATCGGATTTTTAAGAGAGTTAAAAATCCCTCAGTATGCCTTCCTTCGGAGGGGAAGTAAAGCCCGCGGTCGCATGTCATAGATTTATGGCATGTTAAAGAACCTTCCACTAATTGCACCTGTGTGAAGCTAAATTGGATAGGGTAAGAATATAAACAACGATCTTAGGTTTCTACGTTCGTTGCCAAGAGCCGACTGCGGTGGCGTCTAGTAGCTAAGTTCTGAACTTGGCCTAGTAGTCGTTGACGGTGGCGCTTGGCGGCAAAAGTAGGAACTATTTGAAATATTCTAAGTTGCAGCACTTAAATTAAAAAACAGATAACACACACTAATACAGTCATCACAATTAACACCTGCTATCAGACAGATTCTACACACACCCAAAGTACACGGGGCTACATGACCGCGTTGTCGCAGCCCCTAAACTTAAGAACCAACCAACCACCATTGTAAATATACATGTTTTGAGGTATTTATTTAATTGTGAGGCATTTAAGAGTAAGGGAGTGCGTTTCGCTTACGCATGGGTTATGCTGAACCTGTAGATACCCCATATGTGTAGGTTGGTGTTAATGGGACCATAGTAGAATAATATAGGGAGGGATTAGCTAAATACGTTTTATCGCGATCCACAGATGGGCATAACGATGCAATAATAATAAAATTATTTTTATCACATTACGGTACTTAAAAAAGAGGACATCAAAATATTACACAAGTAGTTCCGTGAAGAACTAACATAGTCTGTTTTCATTTCTTCTACAAGTCCTCTACATCTCAAAACACTTCCGTCAGTTAAATAGCGTCCGGAAATTGGTGAACTAAGCTGTGAAACTTCGTGCGATAAACGGAGGCATCCATGCTCAACGAAGGATCTCTGTGCAGATCTAACCTAATTTCTGAATACGGGACTTACTAGATGTCCGGATCATACAGGGACATATGGCCAGGTCTATTCATTACACGAGCCATCAAGTCGTACTCGAACCGGTCGTATGGATCTTGTTATTTTAGTCAAAATATGTTTCCAATATCTACTAGAGCAGTGGTTCTGAACCCGCAGAAGTCTGCGGATCACTCAGCGTGAAATTGAATCATGTACGGACCACCCCTCATCCCCCCTCCCCACTTCCTTCCCCCACCCCTATACACCTTATCAGTTGTAACCCTTCCTCAATAACACTTATTTTAAAGATATTTCAATTAAAAACCTGATAGTCATCGCCGCGAATACATTCGGACGATTTTCGTTCAACGCACGTCGTTTTAGAAATCCCCATTTATTGGCCACTTTTTAATACGTGCTGATGGGCCCTTTTCTCCCGCGGACCACTCCTGAGGCACTCGCGGACCACCGGTTAAGAACCACTGTACTAGAGGATGATGGGCTATTACAAATGAGAAATATACAGAACAGTGTTCTCCAAGAAGACTGATAAGGGGACGTTAGTGTCCCACCCAAATTGCCTTTTAAAGTGACTTTTAGGGTAGGTCCCCTCATTTCCATGATTCTAAAAACTCCTCATTCATGTTTCGACTTTGACACATGTGGGGCGCTGGTAGCCTACCGGTTGTGAGATCACGGTCATCTTTACTATGTCCAGGAGGTTGCCCCTTAGTAAGACCTGGTCCTAGCATGGCCACAATGGTGTAAGTGGACAAAAGCGCCTACAGCCAGAAATTGGAGTTTTATTCCGACTACGGTCTCATTATGAAGTCTTCCTCAATAGCTCCGATATGGTTACCAATTGAAGCAATCCAAACTTACAATGCTTACTATAAAATCTACCAACCTGATTACTGGGGCTAGGATTTTTATGTAAATACAGTACATATTATTTCTCTTTGCTTATACATAACTGATAATTATAAATGTCCATGAATTAGAACCTTAGCTATAATATAATTACATTTTATTGTTACATATAAGGTGCGTTCAAAAAGTAACGAGCCAGAGGCTGGATTGCGCAAACCGGTGACGACATCGGCTAATCGTGGGGAGTGTAACGAGGTGTGGTTCTGATCCGAGCGTGGAAGGTCACTTGACGATACAAAGCGAGCAGCAGCATGTATCAATCGTCCAACGCTGCCAGTCGCATTGCAAACAGTGACATGGAGGCGTCAACCGAAGAGCAAAGGGGTGTTTGGTTTCTGACAGCGGAAGGAGTAGGGGGAACGGGCATTCATCGCCAAATGTCACAAGTGTACTGCATGTCACTTGCAAGGGTCAAGGCGTGGCACAAGCGCTTCAGGGAAGGACGGGTGTCGTTAGCCGATGATGCCCAGTCTGGGGCACCCCGATACATTACCGATGACATCGTCCAGCTGGATGATGCACTCATTACGCAGGACCGCCGAGTGACAGTAACGCCATAGCCGCCATGGTCGCTCCACGACAATGCACGACCTCATACGGCCAACACAGTCGCGGCACTCCAGCAGAAATTCAAATGGGAGGTTTTCGGTCACCCTCCATACAGTCCAGACCGTTCTCCCTGTGATTATGCCATGTTTGGTCCCCTGAAAAGGGCTCAGCGGGGCCAACGATTCACCTCGGACGCCTACTTCCAGCTGTACGTGCGGAACTGGTTCACATCGCAGCCCAGGGAATTTTACGAGTCAGCCATTCACCGCCTGGTGTCACAGTGGGACAAGTGCCTCAACAGCGAGGGCCAATACTTCTAATATACAGGTACTGGTTTCTGTAATTATGCCTCCCACTCGTTACTTTTTGAACGCACCTCATATTTGATCCAGCTGTACGTGCGGAACTGGTTCACATCGCAGCCCAGGGAATTTTACGAGTCAGCCATTCACCGCCTGGTGTCACAGTGGGACAAGTGCCTCAACAGCGAGGGCCAATACTTCTAATATACAGGTACTGGTTTCTGTAATTATGCCTCCCACTCGTTACTTTTTGAACGCACCTCATATTTGATCCTAAGGACATGTATTTTACATATTTTCACCGTTTTATGTAAAATTACATATCCTGTCTCTTATTGTAAAAATAAGGTATTTTTCGCAAGTGAAATATACAATAATTAAATACAGTCTGTGTGACAATATTTGTTCACTAGAAACTCATGTACATGAAAGAGATTTTCCGAGCAATTTATACATGATATACTGAGAAAGGAGCAGGGAAAAATTCCCAGTAAGACATTAGTGGAGATGAGGGGATGGGAATGCACGACACACCCTGCCGGAGACGCAGCCACTGGACTGTAGTTTATTTGAGTTGTCCAGTGAGTGCCTGAGACTCTACTTTTCAACCTGTTGTTCAGAAAGGCTGCTGATTTCCTCCCGTCCCGAAAACAAAAAGCGCCCCTCATAATACTTATTCTTGAGTTCGTACGCATTTTCTCATACATAATAATGGATTTTATTTAAATTTGCTATAATATGGACAGCTAAGGTAGGACTGACTACATGTGTTACTTAAAAAAACACAGTACATCACAAATATCAGTGAATCTCCTTGAGCATTGCACTTGGACCAGGGAGGGATCAAGAAAACTGACAGATTTAGGTACCTAGGAGAATGGCTGGAACCAAATCTCTCGGAAGTAAGGCCATTATCAACTCGAGTTAACAAGTTAGAAATGGCTTATCAACTAACCAAGAACACATATAACAAGAAGTGTCTCTCCCGAAAGACTTAAATGAGACACTACCAGACAGTTATACGTCCTGAAGCCTTATATGCTTCAGAATGTTTAGTATCCAACCAGAAGGGACTCACTGACAAACTCGAAGTACAGGAGGGAAAGATAATGAGGAAGATATTGGGACATGTTAAGGAAGGAAATTAATACAGGAGGCGACCTAATCAAGAGCTCTACACGTACTGAGAAAGAATCACGGATGTTGCTAGGAAACGACGCCTAGGATTTTATGGACACGTCTACAGGATGCATCCTGCCAGGTTGACCAACCAGCTCCTCGGTTACTGGCAAAAGCGGAAGACCAAGTCACCATGGTTGTGGGAAGTGAGCAAAGATCTGCAAGAACTTGGAGGGACTGAAATAGACCTAAAAGACCGGATATCTCTCAGGAAGATGCTTCAGCAAATGAGGTTCCAGGACAAACCAACAAGAAAGAAGACAGGTGCCCTCTGGACACAGGACAGGAGGGAACAACACAGCCAGAGGATGCGTAGCTATTGGACAAACATCAAAGCCCACTCTAAATGTAATAGTTGAATGTCGTAGTCCTTACACGGCCTATACGAAACAAGAAGAAGAAGAAGGACATGCTTAGTTAATTAATTAATTATTGTACCACACTTTATTTTGCAAAAATATAATGAACATGATGAATCTTCAAGTAATATCATAAATGTGATTTTTGTTTGGTATATTGCCCGAAGGCAGGTCCGTGCCTCCGAAGAGTCTATCCGCAGCCGAAGTGTGGCCAGGGTCTTTCCGCTCCTCCGTACCCTCTTCCCCGCCAACAGCATATGGTCCCACTGAACCAGCATTCCATCCAAGTTCCGACCACACCCAATGCTGCTTAACTGCAGAATTCTCATGGAATCCGGTGTATCAACATGGACAGGCCGTTGGCTTCATATGTAATACATGGTTTATTTAAAAATTAAATGAATATTACATATTTTAAAATTTTTAAATGTATTATTACATATTTCACCTAATAGACTATTATTACACAATTATGTACAAATGTTGCACGTTGAACTACAATATATATATAAAATCAGCCTGCGAATGTTTGTGGCCGCAAAACTCGAAAACTACTGCTCCAATTTCACTGAAAATTGTACCTTTTGTCTTCACTGCGGCGAAAAGTGTTTAGAAAGTGGTTTGAACGAAATCGGATAGGTGATTTTTATGAGTAATTTAATGTAATTAATTTGAATTACAAAGCCACACCAATATTGAATCTGGTTGGTTGGTTCCTTGGTTTAGGGGCTGCGACAACGTGGACATGTAGCCCCGTGTACTCTGGGTGTGTGTAGAATTTGTCTGATAACCGGTGTTAATTGTGATGGCTGTATTAGTGTGTGCTATCGGTGATTCAGGTAGAAAGACCGCAAAAGATTGTATTTTTCAAGTAGTTCCTACTTTTGCTACCAAATGCTACCATCCACGACACCTAGCTGCGGACTTGGCTACTAAATGCCATCGCAGTCAGCACCTCGCGGCGAACGTTGGAACTAATATAGCGTTATCAAACTAACCTACAAATTTTAGCTTCCGCAAGTGTAGTTAGTGGAAGGTTCTTTTTCATGCCATAAATCTATGACATGGGCCCGCCGGCTTTACTTCCCCTCCGAAGGAAGGCATACTGTGGGATTTTTACGCTCTTAAAAATCCGACGACTTCGGCCGGGTTTGAACCCGCGATCTTGGGCATAGAACAATATTGAATCTACTAACTTGACGGACAGATTGTCGGTACCGACAATGACTTACTCTGTATCATGATAGTACGGTAAAAATTGCTAAAGGACATTGCTAATCTTAAAGATGGATGACCTCAGACAACGCCGTGAATAGAAAGTAGAGTGCACATCTTCATTGTGGTTTCTATGGTAGTAATGCGCATCCACTTAAAAATCTTCCTATTAACGAAGTCCAAAGCATGCCTGCTTAAAATATTCAATCTTTGGATCACAGTCAAAACAAGTAGTTTCGTGACGAATTAAAGAGCCTACTTATCTTAAAATTTAAGATTCTTGCCAATGAATAATCTATATATCAGAAATGAAATGTTACATTGGATCTATCAGCGCTCGTAAAATAATGTTGGCAACAGTGTCATGTCAGTGTTGCTTAGAATTAATCTGAAACATTATGATCTATTATTGTCCCAATTATGGATAAAATCCATTTGTTAATATAGAAGTTACAAGTAGTTAAAAATTGGACCTATCGGGAGGCTTAGAATCATGTTTGCAGCACTGACATGTATCAGTTATTCCAAATTAATCTAGAATGCCAGGTACTATAGGCTACGTGTGCAAAAATGTAGAGCAGTTGGCTTGCATACTTTCTGATATATTGGTATTAGGATAAAAAGCCAAGAGGGAGCACTTATTAACAGTTGGCAGCCCTGATGGCTCTTAAGAATACGTGTAGTCATATCTGTTATGGTAAACAATGCACATACGAAATTCGGATGAAATCCCATTGATAGTATAGAAGTTACATGCATTTCAATGTTGGACCTACCAGCAGGCTTAGAATCATATTGGCAACACTGTTATATATGGGCTCCTGAAAATTAATCTAGTATCTCATCTCTCTGTGTGCCAATTTTGGAACAGCTCGCATGTATAACTTTTGAGATACACAACATAGAGCTCAAATTTCAACTGTGATTTTTCAGCAGTTGGTAGCACTGATGTCATTTTCATATATGGCCGTGAGATATTTAGGTATATATATTTACTCATACCAAATTTGGTTTGGACAGCTGCAGCCATTTAGGAGTTGATAGACACAGACAGACCGACCGAAGAACAGACAGACACACATTTACCCGGATCGATCTCATAAGTCTACTTTTTTCTTATTTAAAAAAATGTTAAAAGTAGGCTAATATGCATTTAACAAGAAATATGCGAGTTCAACTTTAAAACGACCCACCAGCGGACATATTTTCAACACAATTACTCGAGCTCGGTAACGACACTGCACCTAAAAATCCAGAAACAGGGAAAGTTACCTTCCCATCTCATTTCTGTAACATTGTGAATTCAAAGGAAGAATTGGTAGACAATGTTTATCAAAGCACCGAAACAAATTATCAAAATCACGCTTGGTTGAACGGAAGAGCCATTCTAGCGGCTAAAAATGTAGACGTACACGGTATGAACAACAACATTCTTAACAGAATTTCAGTTGAAATAGTGACATGCAAATCCATGGACAATCTTTGCAAGTATGCCATTTGAATGTAGAAAACGATTGTTTCTTTCATGGGCAATTATACGGAAGAGCCATTCTAGCGGCTAAAAATGTAGACGTATACGGTATGAACAACAACATTCTTAACAGAATTTCAGTTGAAACAGTGACATGAAAATCCATGGACAATCTTTGCAAGTGTGCCATTTGAATTTAGAAAACGATTGTTTCTTTCATGGGCAATTATACGTCGCATGCTCCAGAGTCGGTAAACCATCCTATATCTATGTTTATTCAGAAAACAGACAAAAAAGAATGTAGTTAATCCACTAGCTTTACAATAACAAAATGATTTCATGTGAAAAAAGTCCTCTCGGCACGCCGGAAGGCGGAGGTAGATTTCACCGGACTAAC
Source organism: Meconema thalassinum (assembly GCA_946902985.2). Lineage (NCBI taxonomy): Eukaryota > Metazoa > Arthropoda > Insecta > Orthoptera > Tettigoniidae > Meconema > Meconema thalassinum. Next base: position 580,105,606 of record OX336391.1, on the reverse strand, counting down.
TTGGGGATAGGCGAAAATAGGCAGAATATGCAGGCTTTCGTAGAAGGATCAGACCTCATTCATTGCGAGAAAGTATTTTATAATTGGAGATTAATTAACTTTGTTTTTCGTCATTATATGCATATTTTAAACATGTTATTGTCTTATGATGACGGTAACCTTCCTGTCATTTGGAGTCCATTTTTATACTTGTGGTCACACTGTTCTTATGCAAGGTTTCGACACTGATGAGTAACTATGTAACGGTCTGTTACTTCTTCACGCAAAATTATATCTCCCGCAGAGATTTTGGTTGGTTCCTCAGTTTAGGGGCTGCGACAACGCGGTCATGTAACCCCGTGTACTTCGGGTGTGTGTAGAATCTGTCTGATAAACGGTGTGAATTGTGATGGCTGTATTAGTCTGTAATTCAGGTAAGGACTGCAGACGGTCAATTTCAAGCAGTAGTTCCTAATGTTGCTACCAGATACTACCGTCAACGACACCTAGCTGTGAACTTGGCTACTAGATGCCACCCCAACCAGCAACTCGCAACGAACGTTTGAACTTCCCCTCCAAAGGAAAGCATACTGAGGGATTTTTAGCGCTCTTAGAAAATCCTACGACTTAGGCCGGCTTTGAACCCGTGACCTTGGGCAGAGAAGTTCAGCATGCTACCAGTTACGTCACCGAAGACGCTTCACACTTAGTCAGATGGAAATCTGAATCTGATCTCGTGCAAGTGCGTTGTCATGGCAACGTCTGATGGCTCATCCCTCATCAATTTAGTAGTGTTGCCATGGCAACCACTGATAGCTCTTGATATTTTCTTATAATTCCGAAATAATTTTTCTCATCCCTTGGCGTAATGGTGGGTCATATCAAAAATTCTTTCAGACAAAAGTTTTAGGTAATTATTACGGGAATATTGTCCATTTTGTACGGTTTTGATATTGTGCCTATTAAGATAGATATGATAAATGTTTCCCGAAAAACCCACTTTTCCCCACCCCTTTGGTCAATGGTTGGTGCTATAAAAAAACTCTTCAAACATAAATTTTTGGGCTTTATCCGACACATAGTATGAACTTTGAACGGATTCGATATTTCACATATTAAGAGAGTTATAGCAACATTTCACTTTTTCGAAAAAAAAAGCCCCCCATTTTCACCCCCTTCGACCGATTTAGCCCAGTAACGAACTCGACCGAGATTTTATAGATATACATATTCGGTAAAAAATTCAAAGTGATTGGTGCAAAATTACGACAGTTATCGTGTCTACAAGAAACTGATATATATATATATACATACATACATAAATTATATATAAACTTTTGAACTGACGGTGGTTTTGGGGTCTGGGGGATGTGAAACGCGAAGATATGTCAAAATTTTCCGGAAATCGAAACATGGTACCCATTGCAATAGTTAGCTTTCTAATGAAATCTACCTAAAACATCGTTTTCTTCCTTTCCTTTCATTCCACAGCATAGCCACAGCAACGCAAGGCATGATATTGCATTGAATGACGTGTTGTCTTGATGAATCTATGTTCGCTACAATACCTTCATTTGATTACCCATTTCCTATTAGACTGAGCCACAGCGAAGCGTGGCCGGGTTCAGCTAGTATTACATAAAATTCCTAGCCCTAGTGGCGAATGAGACATTACCGAGGAATGAAGGTGTGCAGGCCGGGAAGACCTGTCACACTCCCCAGAGCCGATGATAAATGGATGATTTTGGAACATTAGTAATAATGATGTTGTTGTTTTAAAGGTCGGAACAGCGAGGTCATCTGCCCCATTATGTAACAATTGGTGTGCACTGTGACGCAGAGGTGATGTAGCACGAACCCACTTCTCCAAATCAAAACACAATATTCAATTATATTTATATTTGGGCTATTGGGGGACTGTAGTAAGCCTACATCAAATTCCCCATCATGTTCGTAGAGCCAATCCTTCACAACCCTAGCAGAGTGGCATGGTAAAAGTTCTGATGATGATGATAATAATAATTGTTGTTTTAAGGAGCCTAATATCTAGGTTATCCGCCCCTAATGGTCTGGGTGATAGCGAAAATGACAATGAAATGGAAACTATAACGAAAACGAAGTAAGATTGAAAAGACTCACAGAATGTAATTTAGAGTGGAAACACTTACAAAATGTTATTTAGATGGAAAACACTCACAAAAGTAATTTAGATGGAAAAATACGCACAAAATGTAGTTTATGTTTAAAATACTTACAAAATGCAATGCACAGTTGATTCGAAATACTTACAAAATTTAGATTCAAAATACTTACAAAATGTAATTTAGATTCAAAATATTAAAAAAGCAATTTAGATTGAAAATACAGTACTTACAAAAAGCAATTTAGATTCAAAATACTTACAAAATGTAATTTAGATTCAAAATACTTACAAAATGCAATTTAGATTGAAAATACAGTACTTACAAAAAGCAATTTAGATTCAAAATACAGTACTTACAAAAAGCAATTTAGATTCAAAATACTTACAAAATGCAATTTAGATTGAAAATACAGTACTTACAAAAAGCAATTTAGATTCAAAATACTCACAAAATGCAATTGAAATTCAAAATACTTACAAATGTAATTTAGATTCAAAATACTCACAATGCAAGTTAGATTGAAAATACTTACAAAATGTAGTTGAGATTCAAAATACTTACACAATGCAATTTAGATTGAAAATACCCACAAAGGTAATTTAGATGGAAAAAGACTCACAAAATGTAATTGAGATTCAAAAAACTCACAAAATGCAATTTAGATTGAAAATACTTACAAAATGCAAGTCAGATTGAAAATACTTACAAAATGTAGTTGAGATTCAAAATACTCACAAAATGTAATTTAAAAACACGGGGAGCTAATTCACAAAACAGTGCGGGAATCTTAAAGAGAAAAGGAAATATAATGAAAAGAAAAAGAAGGCTGACCCCTCGAAGAATGAGGGAACAGGAAAGATGAGAGAAGGGCCAGTTAAGGCGGGAAAGGAAGACTCTCTAGGCCTCGGACCCTAATACCGTCGGGGTCGGAAGAGAACAAGAGTTGACTAAGAGAGGTCGATAGGAAAGAAGACTGAGAGGATCCCGGTACCAGTAAGTGGAAGCAATGCCAGACTCAGCTGGGGTCCCGAGGTCGCCAACCCATGTCCCACGAAATGTGAGCCCCTAAGGAGGGGGGGGGGGGGGGGGAGTGCAAGTTCTATTGAAAGCGAGTAACCAGCAGGAAACACTGTTGACATGAACGGATGAACATGGTTCCCAATATTGTCCACATACCGAACAGTGGTCAGGGTTTGGAGCACCTGGATAATGGACACCAGTCTGTCCCATAAAACATCACCCAGTCCACCACACCGGCTGTCTCCGGCAAACCATGCAATCATGTGCCATTGCCTCTTACGGAAATCTGCGAACATGCACTGGCCCATTGATGTGATGAACCAGAAATCTGAATTAATGAGATCAGGTGAGCTTTTTCAAATCCTCCACGGTCCAGCGTTTATTTATTTATTTATTTATTTATTTATTTATTTATCGTATGGCCTTTAGTGCCGGGAGTGTCCGAGGACATGTTCGGCTCGCCTGAGTCTGAAGCTGCTTCCAGCGGACACTCTTAGGGTGAGCTACAAGTTCCGTTCAATTTCAAGTAGTTCCCACTTTCGCCACCAGATATCAATGATACCTAGTAGTGAACGTTGGAACTTTGATAGCGTCGATGAGTGCTTTCGGCGAAGTACAGTCTACAATGCGTATTGTGTCCCAAGCCATAAATTGACCTTTATCGAACTCAGATAGATCGCTCGCTCTTCCCATTCTGCCTCCAGAGAGACTACTAACAGCAAGCTCGTAGACCTGTTCTATTTACATCGTACTGTCAGCATATCTGGTGTAACTCCTCGTGCTCCAGGCATACATTTCGCGGTCATAATGTAATGGTGTAGTATTATAGATTAAGATGTGGATACTGTCACAATACAATATTTCTGAGTAGTGAAATACTTCAAGAATGAAAGGGCGAGTACCTGTCTTAACTTTATTGGTCTACCCTTGATCTCTTCCATCCCCAACTTCATTGTGGAATTCGAGGAATGAGATGCACCTTCATTTACCACCTTTCTCTATACGACACCCACCCTTTCTTCAAAACGCTGAACTCTTCTTTTTTCCAAAGTTGAGCAGATGATTTACAGCAGGTGTTAAGCACATTAATCTAAATGAAAATGAATGTTAAAAGAAGCAACAAGCAGTATTGATAAACACATGTAGCATTACTCTTTAAAGACTTCTTTGAAAGAAAGAAAAAAAAAGAAAGAAATCGCAACATGAAGTAATGCAAAAAAGTTATGGCTAGATATGAACCTGTTTCTGTACGTTTGGAGACCGTGAAAACAGTTTTTAATTTGCCGTCTTTTATTTTGTCATTTTCGCTCCTAGCGCCTATTTTAAGTTTTTTGTCTGTTTTAGAGCATTATAGATTTTTCTGCGATTATTTACGCATTTCCAAAAGCGTATGAAGAATTTGGATAAATCGAAGTGAAAAAAAATAATTAACGAGCAATGAAAGAAGAGCATATCTCCAGCTTCATAATTAACAGAAAACTATTCCCTGTGTGTATTACTTAATTGTAATTATTTGAACCCTTATTCGAAATCATCAAATAGGTTGCATGATGGTGTTATTAAAAGAAAATACTTCATGATTGGTGTCAACGTAATTGCATTCGCAATTCTAATCATAGCGAAAGAGTCTTTTTCACTTGTAATTCGTCACAGAAATGAACTCGAATTTATTTCTCTAGTACCTTTGCCATCACTGTATTAGTGGCAATAACTATTATATAGCGACCGGCGACCTCGCCATTATTGCAAGAGCCAGTGAGTCTAGAATGGAGATGCTGCAGTGTTGCAATACCCAGTCCATCTAAACCCAACCGGCTCGGCTCTCGGATCTGGAGAGTGACAACCAACGAGGCCATTGACCAAGGACTTCTACTGGAATGTAAGGCCGTATAGTTTCCGTTAGTCGAAAGCAGGCTAGATACATAACGATTCTCTCTCTTCATTGAGATAAGCATTCTTTCGAGTACACTCCAACTTAGTGCGTTACGTAGTCTCCAGCTAACAGATTACAGGGCCGTGCTTTTCTATTGTTAATATTCTAAAAAAGTAATTCATTTTAACGTGCTTTTAGCCATGAATAAGTTATAAATATATTTCGGTAATCGGTAATCACCGCAGAATCGCAGTATCTGTGATACACTTAGGGTGTCCGGTTTAGTTTGCAAGGCCCTGTGTGCGAACGATCCCTAATCAGCAATTGGCACTGCAGCCACCTCTGCGTCTACGCCTATCATTTTGAAAGCATCCCGCTGTACATAAAGCACTGTTTATGTTCGACGATAATTATAACTTTATTATATGTTTTAACATAAACATTCATAAATATCTGTGGGATTCAGTAACTTCAGTTAGTGAACAGAGCGCGCAGGGTGGTATGCTGACTGAACAGAGCGCATGCGTTGGTCAAAGAATTCCGAAAACAGAGACCATTTACTTTGCTTGGCAATGCTATTGTTCACGGCCTGCATGATGTATAGTGCCGATCACAACTAGCATTCACTAATATTGTCACCAAAGTCGTTTGAAAGCAATGCACTGTGTAGAAATCGGAGTTGGGGATATTAAGGTACAGTGCTATTTCTTGCCTCATATTCGCCAGTTTATTTACGCGACATATGGGACGGTGCACTTTCCATGTCGGTATAGAAGGATGCTGTGTTGCTAACGTCTGGACCTAGATTCATAAATTTCTTGCATATGTCATAGTATTTTCTTGTTACCGCAAAGGTTCATGCTGATTTTGTCTTTGTGTTTGGGATTGTAACTACAATGGTTGATCCGATATCCAATTTGAACTTTCAAATCATGTAATTCATATCAGACATGTTGGATTTTGAGCGCATGTGCGAAGCTATCCTTACTTAATTGGTCAATGAATGAGCTCTGATTGGCTGGAGAAACTGTTTATTAGAAGAAATATCCATTTCAGGTTCCGTGCAGACAGTTAATATGAGAAACTGTTTCATAATGAAGAATAGTACTATAATGACCCTCATTATGATACAGTTTTCTGACAAATAATATTTATATTTCGACATCGTCGAACATAAAATAAAATATAGTGATAATAAAATACTGTACTTGCTGAAATATTGTTTCCCAATTGTTCTCCCATCTCACAAACCATTTCCTGTCTATAGTGCTGTCCCGCTTATTACGCGTTTAAATCAGTCTCTTGAAGAGCGTAAAAATGGGGGGGGGGGGGGGGTTACTGCATATGAAAATGAAAACTACTACTCCTTCTAATTACATATTCTTGGCTGACACCGTGGAGGTCCCGGTTTCATTTGCGGCTCTGCCAGGAAATTTAATACTGATCTGAGGGCTGGAACGGGCTTCATAATAATGTAATTGGTTTTACGTCCCCTTTAACTACTGCGGCTTTTAGAGACGCCGGGGTACCGGAATGTAGCCCCGAAGGGGATCTTTAACGTGCCAGTAAATCTACTGACACGGCTCCCTCACATTTGCGCACCCTCAAATGCCAGCTGACAGCGTGGAACGGGCTTCGCTCAGCCTAGTGAGATAGAAATGAGAAGACGTGGGGGTTCGATTCCTACCTCAGCCATCCTAGAAGTGATTTTCCGTTGTTTCCCCACTACCACTACAGGCGAATGCCGAGATACTGTAATTACGGCTACGGCCGTTGTTGACATGTCATATTTCTCCTTTAATTTTAAAACGATGTCCAGTGATATAGAAGGCGGAGTTGTTGAGATGTTATGTTACTCCTTTCATATTTAAGCGATGTGACATAGAAGGCGAGTGTTGTTGAAATGTCTTATTTTTCCTCTGATATTAAAACGATATGCAGTGATATAGAAGGTGGATGTTGAAATGGCTTATTTTCCCTTTAATATTTAAACGATGTACAGTGATACAGAAGGCGAGTGTTGTTGAAATGTCAAATTTTCTCTTTAATATTTAAACGATGCTCGGTAGATTTTATTAGGGGGACATACATGCAGACACACACACGGACAAAAGGTGATCTCATAAGCCTATTTTTCCATCAATGAAAATAGGCTAAAATACGGCAGAATTTCAACTATATTATGTTGATGACATAGTTTGGGGCTTAACGACAACGTGGTCAAGTAGCCCTGTGTGTTTGGGAGTGTGGAATCTGATAACTAGGGCCCGGATGTCGATGCCGTAAAAAAGTTTAAAAAATACATTTAATATTTTCAAAAATGACTGTATTAAATGACCTGAAAATTCGAAAAATGCACTATAAAATGGAGAAAATGATCTTATAATAATAAACTCACCAATATTTCAAAAATTCTAAAAATGCGCTATAAAATGGAGAAAATTATCTTATAATAATAAACTCACCAATAATTCAAAAATGACATCTTAAGCTCAAACTGAAAAGTCAATCAAAATAGATTTCTAGCACGTAACAAAAGATTTATGTTCACTTTAGTCTGAGTTGCACTGCACTACGAATGTCATTCTGGAGTTGTCAGATGTAAATGATCTGCGGTTTTCAGCCAACAAGTTTTTATATCTCGAAAAGCTGCGTTCAACATTGATGTGATCGGAGCGTACTTGAAGTGAGGAAGGTCGTTTGCTGCTAACTCGGAGAGACGTAACTCCCTCATATAAAGCTGTGACATGACTAAATTGAAAACAAAAATGACCTTAAAGGTCGATTTATCTAAAATATGACCCAAAAAATCTACCAAACTTAAAAATATGCTCTTAAAATGGAAAAATAGCAAAGAAATACAAAAAATGCAAAATAAAAATGACATATTTTAATACAGGAGTGTCTATGTACTTCAGCATTGTTTTAGACAGCTCAGTAAAAAGATGACATATCATCAACGTCCGGGCCCTACTGGTAACCTATATTATTTATTTATTCGTTAATTTCCCATAAGGAGAGCGTTACAACACAATCAATTTTCATGTTTTATTCTGGCCCTTTCTTCTTTTTTCCCAAAAACCTCTCATATACACACTATGCTTCCTCTTTCTCTCTTCTGTCCACTTCTTTCCTGGTTGTCTCTCTTTGGTAGTTTGCTCAAACTTCTGTTGTCTAAGTTTTTCTCTGTATGTGCTCCTGTCTACCATGTCTTCTGTAGAAATGTTTAGTTTCTTTAGGTCTCTCACGGTTTCCTTTACCCAATTGGTTTTTAGTGTACTATTCGTAACTATAATAACTTCGGTCATCCTATGCATATGTCCATACAATTTTGCCCTTCTATTTCTTATGTTGTTTGTAATCGTCTCTGTCTTTTTGTACAGCTCTATTGTCGGTCTCTTTATCCATATTCCCTCTTTCTCTCTTGTTTTTCTAATTCCTTGATTTTTGTTCGTCCCTATATTTTTATAATGGCTGTACTAGTGATTAGGGCCAGGATTGGTTAGGCACCATCGCGGCATTTTCCCGTAGGAAACCACGGTAAAAGCACTTCCAGGATGACAGAGGTGGGAATAGAACCCACCCATTGTTAGATCTCCTTCAAGAGGCTGAGCATGCCGGGTTCCAGCCCTCAGACCAGAATTCTATTACCTGGCAGAGCAGGGAATAGAACCCGGACCTCAACGGCGACAGCTAAGAATGCCAGCGTCTACGCCACAAGATGGACACTCTAATTTCTATATTATATATTTATTGAAGTTCTAAACAGAAAATATATTATTTCTCTGAAAATAATTTTAATTGCTCAGTAAATTAGCCAGTTTTGAAAGCCTTTCTCTGGAGCGTGGCGCTCTATGGAAGTGAAACTTGGATGTTGGTGCAGCAGAAGAGAGGAGAATAGAAGCATTTGAAATGTGGTGTTACAGGAGAATGATGAAGATCAGAAGGGTAGATAGAGTAACAAATGAAGAGATATTAAGACGAGCGAGAGAGGAGAGATATTCTGGCGACGGCAATTGAAGAGAAGTGATAGGTTGGTAGGACATATACTAAGGCACCCAGGAATAGCAAACTTACAAGGGAAGTATCGGGTAGGACAGGTCGAAACCTATCTTGAAACTTTGTGGACGCAATCATTGTACTATAAGAGGACAACGTGCGGAAAATCAGCTGCAAGGCTCCGAAATTCTGTGGCTAATTTCTCATATATCAAGGGGAAGTGGCGAGTACCGTACATGTTGGAACGGACAGCTCTGACGGCTCAGGCACTCAAGGTCGGTGGGAAGCAGTCGGACGCTCCAGTCAGCATACACGCCCCACCACGCGACTACTCCAAGTGCCAGGGATGTCAGTCTTCGCCAGCCGTCATGCTTGTGTACCAGGATGTCAGGTACGATTTCGGAGCCTTGGAGTTCAATCTGGCGGCCGATTTTCCACACGTTATCCTCTTATAGTAACCTAGAACGATTGCGTCCACAAAGTTTCTAGACAGGTTTGGACCTGTCTTACCTGATACTTCCCTTGTTAGTCATGGAAGGAAGGGTCGAGAACAAGAACTGTAGGAGTAGACCAAGGTTATAATATGTTAAACAAGTTGCCTCGGATGTAGTGTGTTAGCTTAGAGATGAAACGATTAGCTCATAACAGGGAGGCATGGAAAGCTGCATCAAATCAGTCAAAGGACTGAACACAACAACAACACGGTATATGCCCCCTCCATACAGAACGACAGTGACCCCTAGTTCAGTTTGGTTAAATATTTTAATGTCACTTTTTAAAATTCATTTTACAGCATATTTTTCATAAATGTATTAACATATTATTGATAATTTTAGATTATATTTTAAGTCAATATTCCCCACCACCACCTCAAAGTATAATCCGTTTTTTGTTGTCGTGTGGCCTCCTGAGAGGCCAAGTGCAGGTCTTTCTAGTCGACGCCCATGGGCGACGTGCGCGTCGGGATGAGAGATGGAATGGATGAAGGTGAATGAAACTGGGCAAGGATGTGACAGGAAGCGGCCGTGGCCTGTCAGAAGGTACCGTCCCAGCATTTGCCTGGTGTTGAAAATGGGGAAACCACGGGAAACCATTTCAAGGACGCCCGACGGTGGGGCTCGAACCCACGCGTCTACCGAGTCAGCAGAGAGCTTGGCCCCATGACCTAACACTGCGCTTTAGACAGCATAGCCACTGCTGTCGGTTTATAATCCGATGTTAACATCAGACCGAATCGTGCTACAGAAAATAAAATTGTGTTCCTAGTAGAGCGGGACAGTATTCTGATATTTGGCTAGGGACTGGTGGCCAATATACGGTAAAGCTATTCTAATAGGGAAACCACGAATTTTCGATACTGTAACGTTCTTTAAAGTATGAGCTTTTAGGCGTTGTCACTGACGACTACTAAATCATATGTTTACTGAGAATAAGAATTGTCTTGGCATTATATTACTACCTTAATAGGGTGAAAAGAAATCGGAAAATATGTGTAAAAAGATAATTGTGGGCCCAGCAATAAAGCGACAGTTTAAATGATTGTCGGACCAAACATTTGGCCGCATTAAGCATCGAGTAAGATAGCTGACTGTACAAACATGCAGATCAGAAGCCAAAATGTTCCATGTCGAAAGCGAACAGTATCAGAATTACTAGTCTACTACTGGAAAACATTGCTTACCGTCCTGGATATGTTTATAAACACAGTGGCCCTAAAACAATACGAGCAGGCAGCAGAAAAGCCTTGAAATAGATTATAAAACATGAGACCGACAGACAAAAGAAGATCTCTAAGCCTATATTTCGTTTGATGAAAACAGGCAAAAGGTAATTTATTTCACGGTTTATTTAAAGCTTTTGTCTTCAGTATACAAACTGTTTTTAAAAGCGTTGGTTACTCAAAGGTTTAGGGTATTTTACTTTAATTTGTTTCACTTAGCTTTTCTTTAATTTTAAAAAAATTACAGTCAGTCTGAAAGACTAGACGTTATATCATTTCAAATGACGCATGCTACAAATGCTACACATGTTAGAAAGGCTCAGGAGGGCTTCTCGCTTTGCTCGAAGCCCCAGTGTAACGTTTCGCGGCTAGTGCACAGCTTACCACATGCTTGGGTGACATGTTGTTAACGTTTCATAGCTCGTGATAGAAAATGAGTGCGGTAAATAGCTCGGTTAATAGGGCGCCAATCTCCAACAGACGGTTGTGAGATATATTTATATTTATTAAATTGAGATTCTTTACTTTCGGGGGAGGGGCAACAAAGGCTAGCTGTAAAACACCTTATTCTATTTATTTTGACCTCCGGGAAGTCTAGCATGGGGTAAATCTTGACAGACAGTCATAGATTGAAAAAATTTTTTTAATTAAGAAACAGGATGAGATGAATGACGTCTTGCGACCTTTCAAACGGATAAAAATAAAAAGGGGAAGTTATTTCTTTAAATTATTGAAGTTAATATTATTTACGTCCGACTTGCAATTGACAAATATGCATGAGCTCACCGGGTTGAAGATCTTCCTGGGCGATGTTGGCGGAGGTATCTCGTTCCTGAAGTAGACATCTCGCGTGGTCTTCCATGGTCCCAAGTACCAATCCTACCTGATCAAGCTATCTGCCCACTAATTGCACAGATACTGTTGCCTAGCTGAGTGAATGGAATGGTTTCACTCGTCTTCGATATTCAGCGCAATGCTGGAAATATCCTAGCTAGATCACCACTGAGTTTACTAGTTGAACTTTATGAACTTTGGTAGTTGAATCTCAACAAGTGAGGTCCAAGTTTAGAATTTGGAGTGCTTTCAAGTGAAAACATAATAATATTCTTCCTCTCCATACAGCTCTGTCCCGGCTTATATATGGCAATTATATCTCCCACCAGCAGTAGGGGATCTGCCAATTGCAATATCAAAGTATTGTCTACAGAAAGTGACGCTCCTTTCTTATTGGCCGAAGTAAGTCCTTTATCAAGCACCAAGTGGCTATATTGGGGTGAAGGTCTCTCCACCAGTGACACACTTCCATATGGGTGTCATGTAACGGTATCTTCCTTAAAAAATCACAAGGTTGCAGTTTTCTCGTCATAAAACAATTTATTCTAAAAAGCTGTAGGGTCCATTGTTCCGACATCTTTTAGAATTAGCCTGTTGGCTACCGAGGGTCACTCCTGGTTGTGGCTCCCTTTCCATTCTTCCTGCCTTCTTCATAAGCGGTTTTATGACGGTTCAAGCGGTATCTATTGTCAGTTGTTAGTTCCACAAGTGAGCTCAAGAAATATATTTATTGGGGGAGGGGTTGTAAATTTACGGTTTGAAATCTCGGGTGACGTCTAATTACAAGAATGGATGAAAATGAACATATGATTTTATACTACCCTTAAACACAATAAATATATACATGCACTATCGTTGCAATTGCACATCAATATAGTACTCTTAGTTCAATTGTTTTGGGTGTGGTGTACAAACACCACAATCGCCCCCATGAGTCGACGAATAAATTCCCAATTTTGAGAATGACTCATCCCCTGAAAACAAATACACAACACTGAAATTCATATACACAATACACTTAAATCTTCAAATCAACAATACATTTAAAATGTCATTTCTTTCAATGTTTCTTCTTATCCAGTTTGTCTGTACTTATTTCACTCGAAGGGCGTTCTTTATGGCATACAGCATTTCAACTGTAGAAGGTTGAATTTTACACGGATAATTGCACACGCATACACACGCAAAGTGTTTGCTCTTACAAATGCCATTACAAGTCGGAGGATAAGATATGTCTTCTGCCTTGTGTAACACCATCTTTCAACAAAACATTACTCTTCCCAGTAGTCACTACTTACCGAAAATTTATTCTTAACAAAACTTCATGGTATCAAAATTAGACAACTTAGCGACATAGTGGTACACTCTATCTAACCAACTACCTGCGCTCCTACCAGCCTTATATATCCTTACATTATTTCAATGCGTTACCATTACTGTTATTCTAACACTATGATTATAACCATCCTACACAATCTTACTCACAAATCTAAATCATATTCACACCCTGTATCTTAATCATTATTATATGAAAAACACCCTCAATTCTTCTCCGCCTCATCTAATTACTGTCATCGCTTCTGACATAACTTCAGAGTTCAGTAGCTCTCAATGCTTTCTCTCTCAAACTACTGGTAAACCGCTACTCAATTTAAATTTCTCCCGAATAAGTCGTATTTTACTTACCTCTTTCTCTTCCTTGAATCCTACCACCTTTAACTCAATTAACTTCGAATGTTAACAAATTCCTTTCAATAATTTATAAATATTAAGCCAACCATTTATTATTATTATTATTATATTATTATTATTATTATTATTATTATTATTAGTTTTACTTTCATGTGTGCCGGACAACAACACAACACACCATCAACTCGCTATCGCTCATCATCAGTAACATTTACCAGTGGTTTAACTAGGTATTTAGCCTTGCTTGCGTATTAAGATCTTGAAACTATAACTTGGATCATCTCTTGGGTGTACTCCCTTATTACTCTGTTTCCTTGTGTGCATACATTCGCTATTTTTATACTTCAAAACTCCCAACCTCTACGAGTACTTCACGTATTCACGTAGACATCACAAAAACATCCTCAAAACTCCCAACATCTACGAGTACTTCACGTATTCACGTAGACACCACAAAAACCTCCTGCTCAGAGTTATTAATCTCCTCTGGCATACTTACTTCTCCAAAACCTTCCTCCACCATCACTTCATTTGGCCACTTACCAACCTGAAACCCCATTGCTCAACGGCATTAAACCTCGCTGGCATCCTTACTTATTACCTCAGTCACGTCATTTACGTGAAATTTACACACACACACGTACATATATACACACACATCCATCTCCAAGTACCAGATGTCCTATAGTTTAATACTTCCTTATTTCCATCATATGTTGGTTATTTCAGACCCTGCCTTACCATCCATCACTTCTAAATTTCTCCAACTGTAGTCACTGATGACTTCGCTGTTCTCAAATGAAATTTCTTTACTGCACATCAATACTTACTTCAACTCGTTAATTTTATTCTCACTGTATCACATCATCTTAAATCATTCACGAATCTCTACATTATTATTATTATTATCATCATTATGGTTGTCATAATAGTTCTTATTTTCATTACGTTACTTACCGTTTCTGTTATTACTTTCTCAGATATCCTTAGGATGCTTACTTCTGCAGACTACGCACCTTTTAATACAGTATATAATTATCTATCGATAAGCGGTTCACCGTCTTTACCTAAGTTTATAAGCGTAAGCTTCTATTTGCTGCTCCCTCACTGTTTCATACAACTCTGAACTGATACAAGATTTCAGGCTTCAAAAATCTACCAAAATTTTAATCTACGCCCCCCACACTTCTATTTAAACAATGAGCTAACATGCTCCACTATCTTAATCGCTATTAATACTCTTTACCTCCTTATTGTAGTATACTTTAATATCTACGTCATAATTCTCTAGTTTAATTACATTAAATAAATACACTTTAACTACACGACTAATTCTCCGACCTCTTTTCACTCCTCTATTCATTTAAGATTCCTTGTTCAATTGCTCTCATTTCTTTCTTTCTCCCTGGTGTCATTGTTACTCTTTCTTCTCTTCTTATGATAATAGTCCCTACTTCCTCATTACTAGGCCTATATTTATCTATAGTAAAGCTACTCTTAGTCTCTCCTCCTAACGTTTCACCTAACATCTCTACTTCTAACCTCCATTCCAAATAGTAATCTTCATCCTTATCTTTATATCTTTTTCTAATCTCATCTAACAATGTGACCTGGCTTTTCCGCTTTGTCCTACTCCTACCTATTTTAACTTCCGTCATCTGCTTTCCTCGTTCACTGTAATCTACATGCTGGCTTTGTGCTAACACTCGCATCTCCATCTCAGCTAAGTTTACGTTACCAGAAACTCCTACTACTTTATGAAGACTTTTCCTAATGTTCTGCTCTATTTCCACTATCCTACTTTCAACATTTACTCTAACCTGATTGTTCTCCTCTTTAACAACTTCCTGGATTCTACAATCCTGAGAACCTATTGTTTTCTCTACCTCCCACATTTCTACTCCTAACTGTTCTTCAAACATATTCTTCTCTCTCATTCTCTGATCTATCATCTCTTCCTCCAGAACCTCAACTCTCTCCTCTAACTGTTTATTAGGGTTACATAATTTGTCATGACCTATATCTACTTTCTGCTCTACTTCTGATGTCATTTCAGCTAATCTTTCCTCCTCCTGCTTCTGTATTTCTAATCTACTCGCGTCTTCATTCACTTCCTCCCTTTTCTGTTCTACCTCTTGCTCTTTCTCACATAAACTACTATTGACTATTTCTAGCTTCTTATCTTCTTCTCTTTCCTTGTCCAGAACTTGCCATCTATGGTTGAATTCGACATTCTGTTTTATTAACGCCTCCAATGCTAGTTTATTTTGGTCTAATTTCTCGTTCACTTCTGATTTGTTTTGATCTAATTTCTGGTTATTTTGATCTATTTTCTGACTTAATTTTTGATTGCTCGCGAGCATCTCTCCCATCATCTTCATTAACCTTTCTTCCAATGTATCTGATTCTATATTTAAGTTTTTGCTCTTTTCTAGGTCTTCCGCGCCCCCCATCGTACTATTCTGTGATTCAACCGACTTGTCTACCTCGCCGCAACTCTGAACATTGTTACTCCCGCTAGCTAAGTCTTTCTCCACTACCTCAGCCTCGGTACCCTTAACTGTGTTACCACTATGTAACGTCATCATCTCGTTCTCATCTCCCATGATTCACTTTATATAAGTTACTTTATTATTATGAAAAACAATTAATTTTATTTCCAAATGCAATTTAATAATTTTATTTATTTCTTTAAGGTGTTTTATAGCTTTCGAGCTCCACGTTGAAGTGCCATGTTGTAACGTTTCGCGGCTAGTGCACAGCTTACCACATGCTTGGGTGACATGTTGTTAACGTTTCATAGCTCGTGATAGAAAATGAGTGCGGTAAATAGCTCGGTTAATAGGGCGCCAATCTCCAACAGACGGTTGTGAGATATATTTATATTTATTAAATTGAGATTCTTTACTTTCGGGGGAGGGGCAACAAAGGCTAGCTGTAAAACACCTTATTCTATTTATTTTGACCTCCGGGAAGTCTAGCATGGGGTAAATCTTGACAGACAGTCATAGATTGAAAAAATTTTTTTTATTAAGAAACAGGATGAGATGAATGACGTCTTGCGACCTTTCAAACGGATAAAAATAAAAAGGGGAAGTTATTTCTTTAAATTATTGAAGTTAATATTATTTACGTCCGACTTGCAATTGACAAATATGCATGAGCTCACCGGGTTGAAGATCTTCCTGGGCGATGTTGGCGGAGGTATCTCGTTCCTGAAGTAGACATCTCGCGTGGTCTTCCATGGTCCCAAGTACCAATCCTACCTGATCAAGCTATCTGCCCACTAATTGCACAGATACTGTTGCCTAGCTGAGTGAATGGAATGGTTTCACTCGTCTTCGATATTCAGCGCAATGCTGGAAATATCCTAGCTAGATCACCACTGAGTTTACTAGTTGAACTTTATGAACTTTGGTAGTTGAATCTCAACAAGTGAGGTCCAAGTTTAGAATTTGGAGTGCTTTCAAGTGAAAACATAATAATATTCTTCCTCTCCATACAGCTCTGTCCCGGCTTATATATGGCAATTATATCTCCCACCAGCAGTAGGGGATCTGCCAATTGCAATATCAAAGTATTGTCTACAGAAAGTGACGCTCCTTTCTTATTGGCCGAAGTAAGTCCTTTATCAAGCACCAAGTGGCTATATTGGGGTGAAGGTCTCTCCACCAGTGACACACTTCCATATGGGTGTCATGTAACGGTATCTTCCTTAAAAAATCACAAGGTTGCAGTTTTCTCGTCATAAAACAATTTATTCTAAAAAGCTGTAGGGTCCATTGTTCCGACATCTTTTAGAATTAGCCTGTTGGCTACCGAGGGTCACTCCTGGTTGTGGCTCCCTTTCCATTCTTCCTGCCTTCTTCATAAGCGGTTTTATGACGGTTCAAGCGGTATCTATTGTCAGTTGTTAGTTCCACAAGTGAGCTCAAGAAATATATTTATTGGGGGAGGGGTTGTAAATTTACGGTTTGAAATCTCGGGTGACGTCTAATTACAAGAATGGATGAAAATGAACATATGATTTTATACTACCCTTAAACACAATAAATACATACATGCACTATCGTTGCAATTGCACATCAATATAGTACTCTTAGTTCAATTGTTTTGGGTGTGGTGTACAAACACCACACCAGGACTCTTTCAACAGACTCCATTACCCATTAACTTAGGCTTCCCGCGCGGGCACCTCATTAAGGGTCACCCTGTATTTGAGTCTGACATCTTTTACAACTCTTTAAGAGTCACCCATTATTGGAATCTGATATCTCGCAAACCTCTTTAAGGGTCACCCTGTAATTGAATTGAATCTAAAATACTGTACACCTCGTTAAGTGTCACCCTGTAATTTGCTCTGACATCCTGCACACCTCTTTAGGAGGTACCCTGTATTTTTATCTGGCATCTTGTATATCTCTTTAGAAGTCACCCTGTATTCTTGAGTGACATCTTGTACACCTCTTTAGGAGTCACCCTGTATTCTTGTCTGACATCTTGTGCACCTCTTTAGGAGTCCCCTGTATTCTTCTCTGCCATCTTGTACACCTCATTAAGAGTCACCTTGTATTCTTATCTGGCATCTTGTATATCTCTTTAGAAGTCACCCTGTATTCTTGTATGACATCTTGTACACCTCTTTAGGAGTCACCCTGTAATCTTGTCTGACATCTTGTGCACCTCTTTAGGGGTCACCTGTATTCTTATCTGGCATCTTGTACTGTATTTTGCTCTGACATCCTGCACACCTCTTTAGGAGGCACCCTGTATTCTTCTCTGCCATCTTGTACACCTCATTAAGAGTCACCTTGTATTCTTATCTGGCATCTTGTATATCTCTTTAGAAGTCACCCTGTATTCCTGTATGACATCTTGTACACCTCTTTAGGAGTCACCCTGTAATCTTGTCTGACATCTTGTGCACCTCTTTAGGGGTCACCTGTATTCTTATCTGGCATCTTGTACTGTATTTTGCTCTGACATCCTGGACACCTCTTTAGGAGGCACCCTGTATTCTTGTCTGACATCTTGTGCACCTCTTTAGGAGTCAACCTGTATTCTTCTCTGCCAATTTTGTACACCTCTTTAAGAGTCACCTTGAATTCTTATCTGGCATCTTGTATATCTCTTTAGGAGTCACCCTGTATTGTTATCTGGCATCTTGTACTGTATTTTGCTCTGACATCCTGCACACCTCTTTAGGAGGCACCCTGTATTCTTATATGGCATCTTGTATATCTCTTTAGAAGTCACCCTGTATTCTTGTGTTCGCTTCGCTCAAAGCCCCAGGTCACTCGACGCCCCAGGACTCTTTCAACAGACTCCAATAACCATTAGCTTCTTCTTCCCGCGTGGCTGCATGACGTCACTTCCGTCTCCGTAACGCATAACGTTGGACCCAAGCATAACGACAAAGTCGACAAGATCATTTGAAATGATAAAAAAACATACACGCAATACCAATGTTCGAAGCTTCGGATCATCGAAGCAAGAATATCGAAGAAGCAACAAAACTTTCATGCCTCGAAGACTTCAAAAGATCGTAATCATTTATATTATATTTCCAGTCAGTCTATATAATCAACAATCGATTAATAAGGGTAAAATTATAACTGGACACTGGGCGACTACAGAAATTGGGCCACTATACGACTACAAAAATTTGAATCTTCTTTCGTACAAATCCTATTTTCTGGGATAGGACCTACTAAAGCAGCAAGCAGGCAGTAATCTTTACCTAGCACACACACCGATAATCTCCCTAGCCTTTAACGCAACTTCTGAACGGGTCGTATAAGAAAAACGAAAAGATAAAACACTTACGACTTTATTTTCCACGATTTTTTTTTTAAATACAGGCCTACAACTGTTTTACAAACTCAATAGAAGCTTGATGAACTTGACATTACTTTTGTTCGCCTTGCACTTCAATAGTTATTAGATCATCCCGCGGTGTAGCGGCTAGCATTCTTGGCTTTCACCTTGGAGGTCCGGAATCGATTCCCGGCTCTATCAAGGGGTGGGGTACGCTCAACTTCATGAGGCAAAACTGAAAGAGGCGGGTTCGATTCTCATCTCAGCCATCCTGGAAGTGGCTTTTCCGTGGTTTCCCATTTCTACTCCAGACAAATGTCGGATGGTTGCTAATTTAAGGCCACGGCCCCCTCCTTCCCAATCCTAACCTTAATTACAAGTACACACACTAATACATCCACCACAATAAGACAGGTTATCAGAAAATGTAAATGTATATATTCTGTGTAAAATATATATATATATATATATATATATACACATCAAAAAAAGTTTTGCATCACCTCGGTTCCCAGATCTCCGGCATATAGACGTTGACTGTGTATATTGTATCAAAGATACAGTCCCTTTGACTGTTCATAGATGTCACTAAAACTGCTCAAAGATGTAAACAACCATGCATGAGCAGGGCCTATTAGACGGAGGGGGTACGACAGCCGATCAGTTCCAGTCATTCCACCAGGACGAAGGTACGCTGCTCATGTTGTCTGTAGTTCTACCATGCCTAGAAGGTCAATACCGCAGTTCGATCGCGTCCGCATTGTTACTTTGTGTCAAGAAGGGCTCTCAACAAGGGAAGTTTCCAGGCGTCTCAGAGTGAACCAAAGCGATGTTGTTCGGACATGGAGGAGGTACAGAGATACAGGAACTGTCGATGACAGGCCTCGCTCAGGCCGCCCAAGGGCTACTACTGTAGTGGATGACCGCTACTTACGGATTGCCGCTCGGAGGAACCCTGACAGCAATGCCACCATGTTGAATAATGCGTTTCGTTCAGCCACAGGACGTCGTGTTTCAACTCAAACTGTGCGCAATAGGCTGCATGATGCGCAACTTCACTCCCGACGTCCATGGCGAGGTCCAGCTTTGCAACCCCGACACCATGCAGCGCGGTACAGATGGGCCCAACAACATGCTGAATGGACCCCACAGAATTGGCATCACGTTCTCTTCACCGATGAGTGTCGCATATGCCTTCAACCAGACAATCGTCGGAGACGTGTTTGGAGGCACCCTGGTCAGGCTGAACGTCTTAGACACACTGTCCAGCGAGTGCAGCAAGGTGGTGGTTCCCTGATGTTTTGGGGTGGCATTATGTGGGGCCGACGTACGCCACTGGTGGTCATGGAAGGCTCCGAAACGGCTTTACGATACCTGAATGACATCCTCCGACCCATAGTGCACCCATATCGGCAGAATATTGGAGAGGCATTTGTCTTCATGGACGACAATTCTCGACCTCATCGTGCACATCTTGTGAATGCGTTCCTTCAAGATAACGACATCGCTCGACTACAGTGGCCAGCATGTTCGCCAGACATGAACCCTATCGAACATGCCTGGGATATGTTGAAAAGGGCGGTTTATGGACGTCTTGACCCACCAACCACTCTGAGAGATTTACGCCGAATTGTCGTTGAGGAGTGGGACAATTTGGACCAACAGTGTCTTGATGAACTTGTGGATAGTATGCCACGACGAATACAGGCATGCATCAATGCAAGAGGACGTGCTACTGGGTATTAGAGGTAGTGGTGTGTACTGCAATCTGGACCACAAATGCTGAAAGTCTAGCTGTATGATGGTACAACATG
Source organism: Meconema thalassinum (assembly GCA_946902985.2). Classification (NCBI taxonomy): domain Eukaryota; kingdom Metazoa; phylum Arthropoda; class Insecta; order Orthoptera; family Tettigoniidae; genus Meconema; species Meconema thalassinum. Next base: position 580,084,714 of record OX336391.1, on the reverse strand, counting down.
CAATGTGTGGGTCTCATGAGCAATAAAACGAGCTGAAATGTTGTTTGTGTTGATCTCTATTCCCTTTGTATTTAAAGGTTCCGGAACTCTTGGAACCGAGGTGATGCAAAACTTTTTTTGATGTGTGTATATAGACATACAGGCTATCTTTACAAAGTATAAAACAGAGTAACCGATTCTTGGATGTAACGGGTAATCTCGAGAACCAGTCGATGGATTTTGATGCGGTTTTCACCATTCTGTAAAGGATTTCACGATGAAGGATTCTGTAGAAAAAAACATTCATTTATGACCAAAGGAAGCCGAGTAGTAACGAATTGTGGGAATCGAGTCGAAGAAAAACCTGCCATCCGTGCGTCTTTTAAGCTTACACTGGGTAAACCGTTAAAAACTACACTATGAGTGTAAGAATTGTTCAGCATAAAAGTTCTACAGATAAGTCCGGGACAGCATATCTCTATCTTTAATTTTAATACATCGGCCACCATAAGTGTTTTTACGTTTTCATTTCTTCCAACAATCTCCATTCATTGGAAATTTAAATTACTAGCTTCGGAGAAAGTTAACGAGCCAGCGAGCGAGCCTATCGCCCCAGCTTCGGCCAGCATCAAACTGTCGAATCGACTTAAGACTTCAGAGAAGAGTATGTTGTGTTTGTATTCTCACTGTTCACCTCGGATTTTCTGAATTTCGTCTGAGACCTGCCGTCCGTGCGTCTTTTAAGCTTACGTTGGGTAAACCGTTCAAGATACCGGGAGAAAAAGGAAGGAAGCTTGTAGTTTTACGTGACCGTAAATCGTGCGATCATGAGCCACGGGACCTCCTTATAACGTTAAATCTGAACCACAGGACATGGCATTTCACTTCAAAAATCACATATGCATTGACCGGGAATCGAACCCGCTCCCAATATCAGTTTGTTAGTAAGTAAATAAATAATAAATATTCTAAACTCACATGACTTTATACGCAGCTGTTCGTATAAGATGCGTATACAGTGTATACAGACAGGTATTGAACAATCGCAACCCTCCATACTTCTTTTTTTACATGAAACACACCGAAAAAAATACTTTAAAAATATTCTAAGGGGCATACAGACAAATTCTCTACTTAGTATAAAACAGTCACCGATTCTTGAATGTCACGGGTAATCTCGAGAACCACCGGATGGATATCGATGCGGTGGTCACCACTCTGTCAAGGATTTCTCGAGGAAGTCTTCTGTAGAAAATTATTTATTTATGATCAAAGAAAGGCAAGCAGTAACGATTTCAGCGAAAACGACGAGAAAAAAAAACTGGCGTCCGTGCGCTTTTTAAGATTACACTGGGTAAACCGTTACAAATATCAATAAACTACGAGTGCAAGAATTGTTCAGCATTAAAAGTTCTACACCAAAGTCCGCGAGAGCATATCTTCAATACATTACGTTTTCATTTCTTCCAACAATCTCCATTCAATTACTGAGGAGACAGTTTACGAGCTAATAAGTAATGCATTCATAACTGTTCCCGGGCCAAGCCGGGGAGGGTTGCTAGCTTTATTATATTCCAAGAATTGGATTTTCATGGCCGCAGTGATACATATGTCGCGGGATTACGTCCCACTTGGGTCAGACATTTTAATTCATCCTTATATCTTGCACTATATTTATTGTGCACAACACGAAAGAGTCTTTATTTGTAAAATTTTAATAGTTTGTATAAACAGCGGCTTTGGTGGCGTAGTCGGTAGCATGCTGAGCTTCTATGCCCAAGATAGCGGGTTCAAACCCGGCCGAAGCCGTCGGATTTTTTAAGAGCGTTAAAAATCCCTCAGTATGCCTTCCCTCGGAGGGGAAGTAAAGCCGGCGGTCCCATGTCATATATTTATGGCATGTTAAAGAACCTTCCACTAATTGCACCTGTGTGAAGCTAAATTGGATAGGTTAAGAATGTAAACAACGCTCTTAGGTTTCTACGTTCGTTGCCAAGAGCCGACTGCGGTGGCGTCTAGTAGCTAAGTTCTGAACTTAGCCTAGTAGTCCTTGACGGTGGCACTTGGCGGCAAAAGTAGGAACTATTTGAAAAAATTCCAAGTTGCAGTACTTAAATTTTAAAAAAACAGATAACCCACACTAATACAGTCATCACAATTAACACCGGTTATCAGACAGATTCTACACACACCCAAAGTACACGGGGCTACATGACCGCGTTGTCGCAGCCCCTAAACTTAAGAACCAACCACCAACCAACGAAAGAGTCTTTATTTATAACATTTTCATAGTTTGTATAAACAGTTGCCATATCCGCGGACGCAAATATTCGCTGACCTTCGCGGATGTGGATAAAGAGTTTCGCAACCGTGCAGGCCTTTAAGTATCGATGGATAGTTGCGGTACATACTGGTCGATCGCTCTACGAACAAACAACCAAGGGGGCATTCGTGCTTCTCTTGCTCGCCATTCCGCTCCCCCTCCACCTTCCTTCGGATGACTGATTAAAAAAAGTAAAATAAAATACAAAAAAAGAAGGAGCACTACTACTGCACGTCGGTGCCTTTGGTTACCAGTTTCATGACTATGCACTTCACGTTGGTACTACTGGTCGCCGAGCCGCGGCGGTACACAATCTGGAGAGGCCAACAAGCCAGCGGACGGGAAGGCTTGATTAAAAAATATCCCGCACAGGACCACAAACTCGCTGAATACAAAAATGGATCCCTGGAATGCGCGGCCCGCAATATAGAGACGATCTCATGCTGACGTCACCCACCAGACAAGGAAAGTTCAGCCAGCACAAACACCAATAATAATAGGCCCTTGAACCAAACATTTATAACAATAATAATTACGACACTACAATACAGTTGTTTTGCCGGAAGCTTATACGCCTCAGAAACCATATCCCTTGGCTGTCACCCTAAAACTATACAAATCGAAAAGCATGAACGGCAATTTCAAATTTCAAATGCAGCCCACGAGAACGAAAAGGTTGAAGACCCATGATGTCTTTCAAGTCCAGCCTAGTCTGCAAGCCTAAGTGAACAAGCGAGGTACATACATGGTCCCCTAATAGCAGTTAGCACTGCAGCTTCTACTGAGTAGAATAATTCCCAAACTTATAGGAGTTCTAATAAAATGAAATAAATTAAAAATGGGTGCAATGGCTGCCTCCGTGATCCCCACTGTTAGAATGGGGGCTAATAACTTAGTTTTGAAATCTTAAGATGAGACCCCACTATAGAAATTCAATTTAAAAAATAAATCAAAGTCTATTTCAGATCTTTGGAATGCGTCATCTTAGATCTCAAAACGTTCTCTGTATTCGAATGTCAAGTATGTCTAAAGAAAAATGAAATAGGGTCTGCATTCAGGGGGGCCTGGCACATTGTAGGTATCAAAAATAGTGTTACGTGTCTATCGCCATCAAACACAACTATCTTCACACCATAACAGCTGTTGTGCTAAAGATATTGCCTAGGGACTTGCATCTGATGTACTAATGGCAAGAAGCACTGATGGCAACACACAAAAACTTACTAAAATCCACTTTCTCGCAACTTTGTTTTTCAAACTTCAATGCCAACATTTATCCTAAATGTTAACCAATCTCAGTAACATTTTTGTAGAAAGCAGTCCTGCAGTATGTGCATGCTTCTATGCATTATGATTACAGGAAATGCAGTTTCTCCTATTTATCATAAATGTGGAGATAATTTAAACAAAATGTACGTTTGAAATTAGAAAACAAAATTTCTCATAAAATAAATGCACAGAATTGTTGCACTATGCCTTGTAAATGTACTTAAAATATCTGGAATGTAAAAATTGAGATCTGAGTACCAAAAATATTAAAAATTAAAAATTCCAAAGCCAATTAAGTTCTGGTTTTCTAAGCGTGGGTATTGTTACGCCTTTACATGATAAACATGATTTCAAAATTTTGTTTACAATTGATCTACTAGAAGTAAAGTTTATAATTAAATTTGAAGTTCCACTTAAGCGCGACTTTTCTTTAGGTTTCTCTTTTATTTCCTTTCACCACATTTTCTGAGGATGGAGAGGGCGGAGGACAAGCACCCCGCACCTGTCCTCTTTCTAGCTCCCTTATGGCAGAGACGAAGATCGTTGGCAGCACACAAGGTAAAACAATAAAATCTTTATATATTTTCCAGAAGTTTATTACTAGCACTTCCTCTTGCTTAGTCTAGACTGAACCTACACCTGAAGATTATATCTCTTTCTCTCGAAGAGTAATGAGTTGCATCTGGAAGCAGAGCACCGAGACACGCACGTTCCTTACGACAGGCACAATGGATCTTAGCTCACTTAAGGTTTTAAATAATAATAATAATCAATATCTCGGAACCCCAAATTAAAACACCACAACACGATAATTCAACCTGAAACATTACACGTATCAGAAACCCTAATCTATGGAGGCAGATCATTAACTAAACATTCAGAAAAACAAGAAAAGAAAATTCTTAGCAAAATCGTTGACCCAGTGTGCAGGAGATCTCACGGGTTATACCAATACTCCAAGTAAATATCAGTTACTATTACAAAAAGTCAATGAAGGACGTACTAAAATGATTTTAATCATACCTCCTCACTAAAAGTCAAGAACAACTAGATAATCGAAATTTAAAATGACAATCAAGAAATGAACGTAACAGATGAAACTCGTTGGGACAGACCTAGCTTCATAACGTTGGTGAACAAACATCACTTTGCTGCAAACCCTCGGATGAGAGCCACCACTGTATGGATAGAAGAATGGAAGAAAAAATCATAGTGAGAGAATGAAGGTATTTTGAGAAGAGAAGAACGCAAATCCATTATCATCTGTTAGGTTCAATCGCACTCCTTATATTAGTTGAGCATAACGTTGTTAAAAATATAATAATAATAATCTAATGTGAGACAAGGAAAATATCAGTAAAATCAGCACACAAGCTCAACATTTTTCACCAACGATGCTTGAGGCGAATTTTGAAAATCAGTTATCGTGACCACATGCAAAGGATGAAGTACTGAGAAGAACTGGTCTACGCAGCCTGCACAAAATCGTTGCTCAAAGAAGAATGAAGTTCGCGGGGCATGTTCTACGTATGAATGATACCCAAATCAGCACTGTTGTGGAAACCAACGGAAGGATACCGAAGTAGAGGAAGACCTCGTAACACCTGGAAACGAACTTTTGCAAAGGATCTTGAATGCATGGATATGAATTGGGAGGAAGCTGAAAACCTGACAGCTGATAAGAGTTCGCTGGAGGAAACTTGTTGCCCGATATGCTACCTAGCATTCGAGGAACTAAGTAAGCAAGTAATCTAATGACAAGATCTATAACAAAAGATCTATATCCTTGAATGCAAAAATCCAACATTATTGCCCTGTCATCCGGCCAGAAGTCTTATATGCAACGGAATGTCTCGCCATAAACAAGAACGGGATGATGGAGAAATTGGAAAACAAGGAAAGGAAGACTTGGAGAAAAACATTAGGTCCAGTGAAAGAGAATAGTGAGTTTAGAAGACTGGATAACCAGGATTCATACTCACATGTGGAGAAAATTACTGACGCGATGAGGAAAAGACGGATTATGTTCTATAGGCACGTGGTTCGAATGAGGTCAACGCGATTAACCAACCGCATTTTCCAAGAGAAAAAGACAAAGGGAGCCTGGTTCAGTGGGATATAATAAGATCTGCAGGAGATTGGGATCTCATGTGAAGATATCCAGGAGCGTGACCAGTTTAAGAGAACATTCCTAGAGCATCAGAGTTTCCAGCCAAAGCCGACGCTGAAAACTGGAATGGCGTGGACAAAAGAGAGAAAGGAACAACACCGTAAACGAAGGAAGGAATATTGGACTAATTCTAAAGCTAAAATAAGACAGTTAAAATGACGTGGTCCTTTTAGTTTGCCGAAACGAAAGAGGAGATAATAATAATAATAATAATAATAATAATAATAATAATGCTGTGGCTTTAAAGACGCCGGGATATCTGTATTTTTTCCTGGATGATTCTTTAACGTGCCAGTAAATCGAATGACACAGCTAGTCACATTTAAACACACTTTCATTCCATGGGACTGAGGCGAGATCGAACCTGTATCTTGGGTTTTGAAGGAAGAAGGAAGGAAGATTGTAGTTTTACGTGACCATGAATCTTGTGATTATGAGCCACGGGACCTCCTTTTTATGTGGAATCCGAACCACAGGACATGGCATTTCCCCTCGAAAATCTCACATGTGTTGCCCGGGAATCGAACCCAGTCCACCTTGGTGAGAGGCCAACAGCATGACCGCTACGCCACCACGTCCTCTCTTGGGTTTTGAAGGCCAAAACTAAACCAACTGTGCCACTCAAAATTACTGTCTTGAATTTTACTTAATGTCAACTGGATTTAGGTTGTGGGGAGGTCCTGGTTTAAAGCCAATTGAATCTGTTAGTTGTGAAGTCTATGATTCGAGTTGGATTTGTTGAAAATTGTCAGTTTATGTTGTTTATGTTGTTCTTGGTTAATGTTACGTTAATACTTTTATATATGATAATATTCGCATACAAATTGCTTAAACATCTTTCTTAAATGATAATGTAAGCACGTCCATTTTAATAGAATAGTAATTCAAATTGTTATTTTTAGAGTTTATCTTTTACTTGCTATAATGTGAATTTTCCTTTTTGTAACCTATGTCTGTTAAATGTCAGCAATTTTTCTAGGTTTGTGCCGTGTCTTGTGTGGGGTTTCGGCTAGGACACCAAGCAGGCTCATCAGCGGAATGTTGGTGTCCCCGCCCGGACCCTCACAGGAGTAGCCTCCCTATGAAGGCTTCTAAAAAGATGGGAAGATTGGAAGCCTTCATAGAGAGGTTATGGCTGCTTGAGCTTTTAGTTCTCGCAGTGAAGAGGGGCAGGTGCGCTTCATAAAAAGGGAGGTAACACGCAGTTCGCTACTCCTGTAGGGGATCCGGGCGGGGACACCAACAACCCGCTGATGAGCCAGCTTGGTGTCCTAGGCGAAACACCACACAAGATACGACACAAACCTAGAAAATTTGCTGAGTTTTAATTCACTGGCAGTGAAAGCCAATATACCATATTTATGTATGTTAAGTTAGAGCAAAACAACCCATGCTGAAAATGACCCCACTGAGGGTTGAAAACATGTTCCATTAAATAATATGAGTAGCCTATAACATAATAGTATTAACCGATGTCATCAGTAAATGGAATTTGAAGCTAGATGTGTGGTCATGCTATAATAATAACAATAATAATAATAATATATCAAGATTACCCAAGAAGTAGTTCAGTGACATAGTCCATAAAATTAACCGAGTTGCACAAGTAGACATCGGCATTCTTTGAGGACAAAAATACGGAGATCACAAGTAGACTATAGGTCAGGTGGGGCGTGGCACTATTGAAGCTTAATTTATAGCCTGGTTTATACATATTTAACAGGACATTACTCTACAATAAAGAGTCTTTCACTTCTTTTAGAGCAGCGCTGTTCAGCTAACGAGCTCGGAGGATCTGCGACAGACAAGCTGCCCTGTACCAAGCTTCGTATGTTAAAATGAGCAGATCATTTATCTCAGAAATACGGTAATACAGCCACACTTTGCACAACAAACAGTTGTTTTATTTAAGGGAATGAAACACTGTGGTTATCAGCCCCGTGTGCTCGTAGGTGGCATAAATATTGCGTCGGCAATAGTCTGAGTTACCTTACTTTAACCACTAAAAAGCAAATTATTTTTTCTTTGAAGAGCATTCTTTGGCCTAGATCATTCTGCCAACATACGAGGACCATCCAGAAATTAAGTTTCCCTTTCTAAATACAAAGAACACATAGTTTTCATGAGAAACTTTATTGGCACCAGATACAGCAATGTTTGAGCATTTTTTCAACATTATCGCTAACAGAATTCAGACACCTGTCATATCGTGGGTTCAACTTGTGTATTCCTGTGCCGTAGAAGTATGCCGCTTGAGAATGGAGCCAGCGTGGGATATTCGTCTTCAGCTCTTCGTCAGTGTGAAAATGCTGACCTGAGGACAGACATTTCTTGAGATGCAAGAAGAGATTGATAGCGCTAGGAGCAAGATCAGGATGATCAAACAGCTCCCAGCCGGACTTCTTGCTGTGTGCCAAGCCGAATGTGATGGAGCAATGCCATGGATCCATCTTTTCTGTTGTGTATCTGTCTCTCAAGTTCTTTTAAAGTGTATTTTATTATGCGTTTGATTCATTTTGTAGGTTATCGATTTACTAAACATAAAATACTTAAAATAATGGACAATACTTGTATATCATCATCATCATCATGTTTTTCAGTCAAGCGACTGGTCTGCCCCTACAATGAGTCTTTTCCACGATGTTCGGTCTTGTGCTGTCCTTTTGACCAGCTCATAACTTCGTAGGCTAGAGCTATCTAAGAAAGATCTCATTAAAGTGTCCCTTGACCTCCCGCGAGGGCGTTTTCCAGGTATTTTCTAGAATGTCGATCATCAGGTCACCATGTCGTAACCTGTGACCAAGCCAGGTGGATCTCCTTCTATATATCTGGCGGATCATTTGCCGTTTTTCCTTTATTCGATCCAGCACCGTTATGTTGGTCATTTTCTCTACCCAGCTGATCTTTTCCATTCGACACCAACACCACATCTCAAACGCTTCTAGTCGTTTAATGTCACCTCTATTCATTGTCCAGGTCTCACAGCAGCACATTGCAACTGGCCATATGTAGGTCTTAACCAGTTGTTTTCTAAGGCTGAGGGACATCGAGCGTTGACAAATTAGAGAATGCTTTTCACGGAATGCCTGCTTGGCCATGGCTATACAGCTCCTGATTTCAACTTCACATCGTAGGTCTTCTGTGAAGATCTGACCAAGGTATTTAAATCGACTGACCTGTTGTACTGGTTCTTTATTTATGGTTATATTTAGTTGGTGTTGATTCTTACTTATCACCAGAATCTTGGTCTTCTTAAAATTGATTTTCATTCCGTATTTTGTAGCTGTATCATTTAAACATTGCAACATGTTTGTTAATGTATGCGGATTTACTGCAAGTAATGCCAGATCATCAGCAAATTTAATATTCTGGATAAGTCTTCCACCAACTTTCACTCCCATATTAGAACCTTTAAAAGACCACTTTGTTATAGCTTCAGCGAAGGCATTGAACAGTCCAGGGGACGCTGGTAACAACCTTGTCGCACACCTTTGCGGATCTTAGCGGGTTCAGATACGTCATTTCCAAGCCGAACAACAGCAGTTTGATTTACATACAGATCAAATATTAATCTGATTAATCGATGGGGACATCCTATTTGATTCAGACGAGGAAACAGCTTGTGCCAACTGACTTTATCAAATGCTTTTTCGAAGTCCACAAAGCACACGTAAAGGTTTCTGTTTACACTTAACATCTTTTCTCCAAGACATCGCAAGGACCCAATAGCATCACGTGTAGACATATTCTTTCGAAAACCAAATTGAGAGTTGTCTAGATACTGTTCGATGTATATGTCCACCCTTTTCCTCAAAATCTGCAGAAGTATCTTTGATGCATGAGGGATGAGACTAATGGTCCGATAGTCACTACATTCAACTGGTACAGTCTTCTTTGGAATTGGAATGATGACGCTGGTGTAAAACTCCTGAGGCCATTTACCTTCTTCGAAGATTCTTACTACCAATTTGAATATCCATTCAAGTGTACTATCCCCACTATTTTTGATTAGTTCAGCAGGAACATTGTCAATACCTGGTGCTTTAACTCATGGTTATTGATACTGTATATGACAGTGTTAAAACAATATATGTATCTATTAATAATATGGTTGGTTGTATGGCATAAACACCAAATAAAATTAATAAAAATAAATTTAAAAAACCATCTCACTCAAATATTTAAGTAATACGGTCTGCCTCGTTTCTATTTGTGCCATTTCTCCCAAAAGAAAGACTTCAGAGTTCGTTAATCTGAAAACAACCATCGTACCGATGTCTGTACCCGTCATCTCCAACTATCTGTATGCCACTGTCTGAAATATTGGGAGCATTTTCCCCAACTGGCGAAGTACAGTGATTTTGGCTTGGTCGACGGGTCTCACACAGCCCGCTGACCAGGAGTAGATGACTCACCGAGCAACGTACCGCGTATTTCCGGCTGCATCAACCGTCTTATTTAAAGGCGAAGACTTCTTGTTGCTTTTGTTAATTCGATTTAGGGATATAGGGCATTTTGGTCATAAACACCGTCTGACATCCTGTGGTTCATGATAGCGAGATTAACGGTCACGAAAAACTACAAGCTTCCTTCTTAATCCGTTCTCCTCGGAAATCAATCCAGTGTATAGCTCAACAAACTAGAGAAGTGCATCGTCTGTTCGAACCGTCACATACGTCATGTGAATCTACTAAAAACAGTTTTGTTTAAAGTGTTTGAAGGCAGATAACAAATACCGTGTGACCAGCTCGTTCTGAAGACGAACAGGCTAGAGTAAACAGCTACTTCATCCGAAGGTGTTAGCAATGTTTGCTAACCGAAGGACAGCACTTCCAACATTTTCTGTAAATGTTAACTATCGTACATATTACAATACGCTTTCTTCCTTCCTTGCCGCTGACAACTGGCAGTAAGCAGAACGTAGCCTCCTCCCCCGCGGCTGCTACTCCCAATGAATCCATATCATTGCTATTATGACTTGTATAAGGTTGAAAAGTATCAACACTTACCTGTATTTGGAAGAAAGGTAATCAATAACCTATAAAGTTGCCCCTCAAAACAGAATGTCACACTACTTTGGTCCCTTCCTTGTACTGTAGTGCATCTTCAGAAAGTCTTTGCTTTTGAGGTAGTCAGTCTGGAGACTGGTCGGATCCTCAGAAAGTACCCTCGCAGGTTATGTGGGAAGTAACGCCCATAAAAGCTAAGTCAGTACTAGGCAAAGTGAGGAGTGGGTAGTTCGCCATTGCTTTCTTCACTGAACCAGTGCAGCAACACTGACCCCATGAGTAGAAATTTTCGAGCATCCACCACTCGTCATGCTTCAGTAGAGCCCATAAATCACAGCATGAATGGTTGGTTCTTAAGTTTAGGGGCTGCGACAACGCAGTCATGTAGTCCCGTGTACTTTGGGTGTGTGTAGAATCTGTCTGATAACCGGTGTTAATTGTGATGACGGTATTAGTGTGTGTTATCTGTTTTTTTTTTTTATTTAAGTACTGCAACTTAGAATTTTTCAAATAGCTCCTACTTTTGCCACCAAACGCCACCCTCAACGACTACTAGGCCAAGTTCAGAACTTAGCTACTAGACGCCACCGCAGTCGGCTCTTGGCAACGAACGTAAAAACCTACAGTAAGAGCGTTGTTTACATTCTTAACCTATCCAATTTAGCTTCACACAGGTACAATTAGTGGAAGGTTCTTTAACATGCCATAAATCTTTGACATGGGACCGCCGGCTTTACTTCCCCTCCGAAGGAAGGCAGACTGAGGGATTTTTAACGCTCTTAAAAAATCCGACGGCTTCGGCCGGGTTTGAACCCGCTATCTTGGGCATAGAATCTCAGCATGCTACCGACTACGCCACCGAAGCCGCTACAGCATGAATGAGGCATACATGGGTGAAAACTCACATTTTACTCTGCCCAGTCAGCGGTGGATATGAAGGTCTAGATCAACCATGTGTAATAGCCCGCTTAACCCTCTCATCCGGCCCACCTGATCAAATATTCTTATTCTTAGGTAATCTGTAAAACTCAAGTATTTTTTTCCAATCCTCGACAATGCAGTGCGAACATTTCCTCTATGAGCTTGGCAACTCTGTTAAGGACAGAAGGTAGGTTATGGCTATTAATTTTCAGCCCATTTTGGGCAAAATTCAAACTCATACAGCTGGGCACCATTCATAAAAGGTTGATGAAATTCTCGCCACATACTTGTAGAGTGTTGCTGACTGTGATAGTAAATTTTAAAAACCCTTATGCAATTAGCCTATTTCACCTACAATATATATTTTTGGAAAAGCCCAAAAAAAAAAATGGTCCATGCATGCTGATCTTTAGATAGACTTTTCTCAGGAACTGTTTGAGATAGAATTATGATATGTTCTATGTTATCTCTTGGGACCACCCTCCAAATGGCGAATTAAAGTTTATATCAATTTCAGATGTATAGATTAATATTAATAAAATGGTATTGTAAAATAAATTATTTATTTTGAAAAAAATTGCAACACCCAGAAGGAGTGGTGCTACATTGCTGCAATTGAACATGCAGGACGAGTGTTCGATTGTGATTCGATTATTACACTTTCAGGTCCCTCTGACCGCAAGTTTGGACAACAATCAATACAGGATGTGCCCACCACGAGTTGCAATACATTGATGAATTCGGCGAGGCAAGGAGTCAATGAGGCCCTGGATCGCTTCCTGAGGAATTGTGGCCCATGATTGCTGCACTGCTCGGGTCAGTTGTTCCAGAGTTGTGGGTGGCTGAGGACGGTTGGCCAGTTGTCGACCCATCATCTCCCACACATGCTCAATAGGACTGAGGTCCGGGGATCTGGCGGGCCATTCTAAGGTTGTGATGATGTGGAGAGCTTCTCTGGAGATGCGTGCAGTGTGAACCCGGGCATTTTCCTGCTGAAACATCCCATTAGCAATGTTCGCCATCATAGAGACAGCCACTGGATTGAGTACCCTATCAACGTACTGTCGAGCAGTCATAATGACCTCAACAAGCACTAATTGTGTTTTCACATTAAAGCCAATAGCTCCCCAGACCATAATGCTTGGTGTTGGCCCTGTGTGCCTCTCGACAATAAGATCTGGGCGGCCCCTCTCCCCAGTACGTCGGCGCACACGATTCCGGCGATCACTGTGGGCAAGACAGAAGCGCGATTCATCACTAAAGACGACCCTATGCCATTCGTCGACCCACGTCGATCGTTCTCGACACCAGGCCAGCCTTACACGTCGCTGTTGTGAGGTCAATGGAACACCTTCTGCTGGGACTCGGGATCGTAAGCCAGCTGCACACAGGCGATTACCAACTGTTTGTTGTGTAACGTGGGGTGCCACAGCTGCTCGAATTTGCGCTGCTGTTGCATGGGGTTCCATCCGGGCCATCCGAATGATGCGGCGATCCTCTCTCACAGTTGTCTGTCGCGCTGGGCCTGTGCCAGGTCTACGGGTGTGGGTACCTTCATTTGACCACTGCTGCCATACACGTTGTACCGTATATGCCTGTCGGCCAACACGTGCAGCGACAGTCCTTAGCGATAATCCAGCCTCGCACAGCCCAATTATCCGAGCCCTCTCAAACGGCAACAGTTGTTGATAGCGTGCTCTTCTCTGTCATCGAGGCATGTTTGACGGGGAACACTTCACTGCACAGACTGCAAGTCAACTACGCTACACCAGAGTCCGTATACTGGAGTTGATTCCTCCGCGACCAATCACGTGGGGAGACCTGTAGCAACAATCCAATGGGTCTGAAACTTTGATCGTTTACATACCTACATGGCATCGTTCCATATCTTGAAAATCAACACAAACGACCAATGCCTTCATAGTGTTGGAATTTCCATTTTCTTCAGTATAATAGGTGATTTAATAAAATTAATCATTCAGCAGATCTCATTTCTTATGCCATATCCTCTCTACAAATTTAGTGCATGTAGATTTGTAACTTTATGAGAAAAGTGTACCTAAAGATGAGCATGCATGGAACAAAATTATTTTTTGGCTTTTCGAAAAATATATATTGTAGGTGAACTAATTGCATTAGGATTTTTGAAAAGTACTATCACAGTCAGCAACACTCTAGAAGTATATGGCGAAAATGTCATCATCCTTTAATGAATAGGTGCCCAGCTGTATTAGTTTGAATCTTGCTGCAAATTAATAGCGACAACCTACCGTCTGTCCTTAAGACAAGCCCTGGCGCTAACGGCAGTCCCTCACACATCTTCCACTCGACCTTGTGCTATAAATCGCGCCAGAAACTTGGTAAGCGTGTTGCTAAGTTTCCCATTAATATGGGAAGTAAATACATATGTATTTTCTTATTTTCTTTACTAAATACAATTTTTGGTTACCGTTATAATATTCTTGTTTGTGCTTTTGGGATGTTAAATTGTGGTGAACGAGTTTCTTCATAGAATGTGGCTACTGCGTTCTTTTGAAATATTTTGCGTTATTAAGTACAGTCCGCGACGCCTCCAAGTCATCTATGGTTGGCAAACCTTGTCTTCGAAGTTGCACATGCCTGGTCTAGATACATTAACATGGCAATATCGTTGCACAAGCATCCGACCGAAGAGGAATCTGTCTACACGTACTGTAAAAGTATTGACGCACGCACTGAATTCATGGCTAACGCCTGAAGTGTATGTTTCCCGCCAAACACAACAGCAAGCCTTTTGCATCCCAAACGGTTTTCACATTTAGGGGCAAACCGACTGGATGATTTACCAAATATATCCTATACTGTACATGGCGGTAAGACAACCAGCGAGGAAGCAATTTTTATGAATTACCTCCATTCTTAAGGCCCCTCGCTCCAATGTATAATTAGTGTAATAATTTACTGTTGTAACACTTTTTCTTGTATTCATGTATTGCATTATAAGTGCACAACTATCTGTCAAAAATATCACTTGGAATACACCAGTTGCACAGTGTATACTCTAAATGTATTATAATTTAGCCTTTGTGTAGCTAGTACGTCATGTTCCCTACGACCGAGCTCGGCTCTCGGGAATAACTAACTAACTAACTAACTAACTAAATAAATAAATGCTATGAAAACTGCTCTTCATTGAAGTCTGCGCCAAAGTACTACAATATTAGGATGTCTCATAAGTAATGGCGTTTCTTAAGTTTGGTTGGTTTCTCAGTTTAGGAGCTGCGACAACGCAGTCGTGTAGACCCGTGTACTTTGGGTGTGTGTAGAATCTGTCTGATAACCGGTGTTAATTATTGTGATGGTTGTATTAGTGTGTGTTATCTGTAATTCAGGTAAGGACTGCAGACGATCAATTTCAAGTAGTTCTTACTTTTGCTACCAAATGGTACCGTCAACGACACCTAGCTGTGACCTTGTATACTAGATGCCACCGCAATCGACACCTGTCGGCGAACGTTGGAACTAATAGAGCGTTAATTAAACCTAACCTACAAATTTAGCATCACACAATTGGCGTTTTATAATATAGAATTGGTTTTCTTTGGTTCGCCAATGCTATTTGCGTATATTACGAGAATGTATCATCAAAAGATACCATACATCACCAGATTAAGAAACTTGGAAAACCAAACAGAAGCTATGAATTGACCCCTGAACAGACTCAAGGTACGGTAGATATCTGTCGTTAGCTTATCGGTAACCCCAAGGATGATAGATTTATCAGGAGAATTGTCAGATGTCATGAAAAATGGGTCTATTACCGCAACGCTGACGCCTTGAAATAGTGGCTCAGTTCCCGTCAACCTGCCAAAGTCATCGTTAAAAAGGATCGGCTCGGCCCCAAAGAGATGTTGTGTGTCTGGTGGAATTTTGAAAGAGTGATCCACTGAGAGTATGTTCCAAATGGGCATGCAGTGAATACGGACCTTTATTCTCAACAACTGGAACGGGTTCATGAAATTTTGAGACTGACTTACCCAGCATTAGTTAACCAAAATAGAGTTATCTGGCAGCAGGACAATGTGAGACATCGAACTGTACGAACAACCATGGGGAAAACTCAGGAATTGGGAGGAGTCGAACTGCTTCCACATCCAGCATACAGCCCTGATCTTGCGCCTAAATATTATCATCTTTTTCGATCCATGGCCCATTTCTTGCGTGGAAGAAAATTCGTAAAACATTGAAGCAGTGAGAGTGGGTCTCGCCGAATACTTCCATCAAAACCCGTCGCTGAAAGATGGCTCAAGACCAATAACGGTGTCTACTTTGAAGAATGTAGTTTAATTTCTTGTCAAAAAACTTTCCAACGAATTTTTTCTTTAAAAAACAACATTATTTATGAGCCCCTTATTATTACATTTTATGGGGGATCAAGGATGACTTGTGGTGAGATGAGTTTTACTATGCTGTGGTTGGTGTCTATGGGTGGATGCACTACCTGACAACAACTGAAACGGTTTTGCTAGCCCACACTGTTGGGTGATAAATGTAACTGTTTACCTTTGCCTAAGCTATGTTGTTTTAATGGGCGCCAAGACCTCAATGCAATGTTGAAATCTAATTTTTTATTTAACAACGTCTAGCTCTGGCAGAACACCTTCAAGACTCTATTCACTCAGATCGTGATATGATTTGATCATTAACCCAACAAACAATTGTATCAGGAGAAGGAATTGGTCTATATCTAATGCTACCTACTGAAAGCAAAGATTGCATTGTAAAAGAAATGAATTTATTATATAAAACAAGTATAGCAAAATTAATAATAATAATAACTATAAAATTTAAATTGGAGCGTTGTGATTTGAATATTACCGATAGAAAATTACGTGAAAACGGAGTCTGATAAATTGATTTTACTCTTATTTCCAAGCTATGAAGTTACTGAAATATGAAATGTAAAACAAAGAAAAATGAGAGATTGCGTATTTCTGCGTCATTTGCGCTTACCACTGGAAATTGCCAAAGCATTTCCCTCGTACTTGATGATGCCGTGAGCTTCCCACAGTCTCCTGGACGTCGTCATCTCCGTCGGAATTTGATGATATTCTGGTAGATTAGAGAATTCTATGGTCCGTACCTCGGACCCAAACACTCGTACAACCGCACTGGTTAAGTTTTGCAAAAGTTAGTCTTCAACTCCACTGAACATCGGAGCGACACGCACTTCCAACCGTACTCCGCAAGTTCTACACAGATAGTCCGTTCCACGGAACATCGGAGCGTCCCCCGCGTATAACCATACTCCGCAAGTATTTCACAGATAGTCCGTTCCACGGAACATCGGAGCGTCCCCCGCGTATAACCATACTCCGCAAGTATTTCACAGATAGTCCTCGTTTCACGGCGCGTCGAACGATATATGCACCTGTTGGCTCCCCCACCACGGTACCGTCTTCCAGCTTACGTTGTCTCCCCTGATTGGCTGAGCACGCCTCCAGTTCCCCTCCTCTGCCTCATTACACTCGGCGCGCGAGAGGGAGAAGTCGTTTTCCGTTCCAACAATTCGCCTTTTCTAGACCTTGCGACCCAGCCTTGCGTAATACTTCTCGACAGGAATCAGCTTGTATTCGAATTCCCAGTGAGTCATGTCTCTCAAATACCCTAACTGACAAAACTCCGTAAAATTCCGTAATCACATAATTTTCTATAATATTGTCGTTCGTAATAATTTGCTTGATAGCGTTTTCTAAGACATAGAAAACCTATCTGAATGCTAATAATTTTTATAAAATGCTCCGAAAATACCTTAATAATAATTATAATAAATTAATAATAATAATAAATTACCATGAAAAATTCTCTTGGCTGAACAATTTGCCGCGTAAATAAATATAGAATGGCTTCCTACTGACTTATGCCAGTTGCATAAAACCCCTCGAAAAACACGTTACATATTCGCCTCGGATCATCGGATGATTTACCGTGACGACGGTCCATTATCCGATTATCCCAGACACGTTAATAAACCCCATCCAAAATACATATTACATAAACGAAATCACCCTAAATTACAGATATATACACTCATATTTTTTTTCACGCACTTTGCGTCAAAGTTTGTTGTCACTATGGATTGCACTTTGCAACCAGTCCAATGTTTTACATATGGAATAGTGTTCCACGGATATTTCCGCCTCTCAAATTTCTCTATGTTGGAGAAATAGACATAATTATTGTGAGAGCACTATGTATTTATGATGTCATATCACACGCATTGAAGGTGTTCTGATATATTTATATCACCATAGAACTCCCTAATTTCACTGGAGGTCCCCTCCTTATGGTGAAATTTAATCTCACTTATCACTGAGCACACGATCACACTACTGTGGCAGCACCTCGTGACCATAATACTTAATCTCTCTTTAAAGTAGATTAAATTAATATTGACTACTGAAAAAAAAAACAGTAAATGCGCATTACATATAACACCAAATATTTCTGTGCCGTAATCGCCCTGTCTTGTTAAGTTCCCGTTAACCATATTCTACTTAATACTAGTTCTCAACACAGACCATTTCTCCTACAAATTATCTTAAATTACACACTTACAAATCTTACATGGCGAGGCCGTAAACAGAAATCACGTGTGCTGATATGTATGAGTTTCATGAAGGACTGTCTCGCATTCTGATGGCCCATCTTTTATCTCGTGGACGCCTTAAGCTAACAAGCCCTATTCAAGCGCTCCCCCATCTCTTGGAGATAAATGGGAACCCATCAGCGCTGCCAAAAATGGCCTTGGTGCATCGAGACAATTTAGTGCTCAACAGCATCCGACAATCCCGTCATATTTCCCTGTACCTTAAAATCTCTCATTTACTTACATACTACCCCCCTGTGTGACTTCTGATACGCCTGCCTTAAGACCAGATCTTCCACGCACCAGACACCACACTTACTCATTTGATAGGCCGGCTCGCCAGCTAAACACACTCACTTTATGACACATATTTTCGTAGACTATGTATATTATACGTTCCGTATAATCTGTTTCCCTCACTATTCTCCAGCACATATGCTGTTTTCCCAATACGTTTGGAAACTATAAATGTTTCTGTGTCACCTGCTTCCAACCTTGCAAGTGGCTCCCTTAAATGAACGTCATCACGTTGCTCCACTAGCATATTTCTCAGTATCTGTAACGATGCCCTGTTGCTACTGTTCACACATGCACATATTAAAATACCGTCCTCTGCTTTAACCACAGGATAATCCCTACATAAATTAGTGTCCCTCGATAGCATGTCTGCAAGAATGTTATCTTTACCTTTAATATATTTTACTGTGAATTCGTATTCCTGCAGAGCAAGAATCCACCTACTAACTCTGTTAGAACTGAGTTTACAAGTCCTCATATACAGTAATGCATGGTGATCTGTGTGGATCTCAAATTTCCCCCCTACTAAATACATTCTAAATTTCCCTAAACTGAAAACAATACCTAAAAGCTCTAACTCAGTAATCGTGTATCTTTTCTCTGCTGCAGTCAGTCCTCGCGAGGCTAAAGATACAATGCACAGATTACCCTCATCATCTTTCTGACATAATACTCCAGCAATGCCTATACGTGAAGCATCTGTCATAACCACATATTCCTTATCTTTTAACGGATATTTCAGCACTACAGCTTTCTCAAAACCTTCCTTCAGCGCTCTAAAAGCCTGTTCATGCTTGGACTCCCATCTCCACCGAGTCCCACTTTTAAGCAATTCCCTGAATGGTTCTACCAACCCTGAGTATTTAAGAACGAACCTCCTGAAAAAGTTGCAAATTCCCAGGTAAGTTTTTAACTGTTTAACATTCTGTGGCACCTCTGCGTTAAGTATCTTATTAACCCTACTTTCTTCTGGTGTTACACCTCTACTCGACACTCTATGACCTAAAAATGTCACTTCTGACTGACAGAATGACGACTTAGACAGCTTCAAAGTGAACCCTGCCTGATCTAACTTCTGAAAAACTATATTTAAATGACGTAGATGCTCCTCAAAACTGCGTGAACTAATTACCATATCATCTATGTAAATGGTTACAAACTCTCCTGTGTCATCCCCTAATGCGATGTTTAAAGCCCTAATTAAAGCTGCTGAACTACTCTTTAACCCATAAGGTGTTCTACAAAATTGATAAAGGTTATATTTATGACTAAAAGCTGTAAATGGTCTATCTTCGTACATAAGTGGCACTTGCCAAAAACTGGAACTCAAATCTACACAAGTGAAATACTTCTTCCCCTCAAATGTTTGCATTAATTCTTCTATTGACATAGATTTCAGCTGATCTGAACTAATTCTATTGTTAACCAAACGAGCGTCTAAACAAATACGAACAGTGCCGTCGGTCTTGGGTACCGTTATCAAAGAATTAACATACGGACTGTTAGAGTGCTCAATAATCCCATCTTCAAGCATCTGATTAATTTGTGCCTCAACTGCACTCTGATAAGCGAAAGGTACAGGGTATCTATGTCCTGTGAATACTGACCTATCAATAACGTTCAATGAATGGGTATAGCAATTGGCCATACCAATGCGATCCTCAAACACTCTCCTATTACACCATAACACATCATAGAGCCGAACACACTGTTCATCCTCTATATTTCCCTGAAATGCAGCCTCACGTAACGAGTCCTCTAGACTTCCGTTCGTAATCACACTGCCCACAAAACATGGAGAACCCCGCTCTACGGCTGGCGATATCTCATTTAAAGTACAAATCACACCTACAATACTACTTCTCTGAATATGGTCATTGAACGCTACTTCTACTTCAGAATCTCCCCATTTAAATTTCAAACTCCCTACATCATAACATAAGTTACCAGACACTCTACTTAGCCACTCTGAACCCAAGATAACACTGAATACTAAATTTGGAATTACAAGACAAATCTGCTTCTCTACATGATTATTAATTTTAATGTCTACTAAAACTTGCTTAGAAATTACTTTAGACCTCTTCCCAACAGCTGTGATAACAAACGTGCTTTTAATTGGCATCTCCTCAAAATTTACTCCAGTTCCTTTCATTTTATCATAAAATGCACTACTTATGCAACTCTTCATACAACCACTATCAATTAAAACATCTGTGTACGCCTCGGACACGTTAAATTTAACTATGGGGCTCTTACTAACCACTTCCTGAATAATACCTTCATCATTTAGTTCATGTAATAATTCATTTCTCACATTTAGGTCATAGGGTTCCTGTATAATTGTATGGACAGGGCATGCTACAGACTGAGATTCTGACCTTACTTCGCAGCCTGGTTCGCGTTTAAAGAACCGCTACAGCTGGCCGTAGTACTACTAACTACTAAACTGGTCTGGTTGTTCTGGGCTGTGTTGTCATTGTTTGGCTGTATATTACTACCACTAGGCTGTCCTCTTCCTTGACCCCTATTCTGGTTGTAATTATTGTCATTATAATTTCTCCCTTGATTTCCCCTGAAATCATTGTTTCTCCCTTGATTTCCCCTGTAATCATTGTTCCTCCCTTGATTTCCCCTGAAATCATTGTTCCTCCCTTGATACTGATTACCATAGCCATTTCCTCTGTTCTGATATAGCTGATTATTATTATTTCTATTTTGAGCGTTGGCCCCTTCGCCACCGTTCCCTTGAACTTCTTGATGCCTGGCTTCATTAGGTCTATTATTATTATTACCCTGGTTCCGATTGAAATTGTCCTCATAACCTCCTCTCCCTAGTGCATCAAATGTGCTTAACAAATTTTCTACTTGTGATATAGTCTTTACATTCTGGATACAAGCAGCCTCCTTGATCCTATAGGGAAAGTGCCTAAGTAGCAACCTTACCACATCACTTTCCTCCTTCAAACCATCCAGATATTTACACACTAATACCTGCCCTAAAAAGTATTCGGTCATGGTGGAGCTTCCTTTAGGGTTATATTTACCACACACTACTCCCTCACGATGCTGCGACTGAATAACCTCATTCCAGAACTTTTCACAGAATTTCATTTTAAAATCATTAATATCAGTAAACTTGTCTCTGTAGACAGCAAACCAATTCCTCGTTTCCCCCACAAACACTTGTTCTAAAATTTCAACTACCTGGCACCACTCAATACTACCATTTTCCAACCTCTCCCCGAATTTATTTTCTATAGTGTTCATGAACTCCATTGGGCACCCCTGTCGATTGCTGAACTTACCCAGTTCTACCTCCCTGTGTGTGCTATTCACAAAAACTGGCCTATTCTGACTATTTTCTTGCCTGATCCTAGCTTTTAATTTTAATTCTAATTCTGCAATTTTCTCCTCAGCCTTCCTCTCAATACTGTTTACTGTTAATTTAATGTTTCCTTCTGATTCTTCTACTTTATCATATAGCTTTGCTTGTTTCTCCTCAATCTTGCTAATGCTCTCTCTATTACTCTCTCTTAAATCATTTACTTCTGCAACTATTTGCGAGTGGACTTTCTCAATTCTACCCCCCAGCTGTTCCTTAACCTCTTTAGTTGCTACCTGAATTTTGTCAATTTCTCCCCCCAATTGCTTTTTGACCTGCTGTGTTTCCAGTTGCACTAGTTCTTTTAAATTTTCAGCCTGTGTACTGATTCTAATTTCTAACTCCTCCTGTACTTTTCCTAATTTCTTGTCTACATCTGCAATGATCTCTTTAACCTTCTCTTCCATTACTCCTCTGATTTCTCCTCTAATCTGCTCCATTTTCACACTAATTTCCTTGTTGTTCTTATCTAATTTTGCATTATTCTGTTCTAATTTTGCATTTAAAGCTTCTGTACTTTCTTTATTTTCCCTACTGTTTTGTTCTAATTTAGCGTTGTTTTGTTCCAGTTTAGCATTTAAAGCGTCTGTACTTTCTTTATTTTCCCTACTGTTTTGTTCTAATTTAGCGTTGTTTTGTTCCAGTTTAGCATTTAAAGCGTCTGTACTTTCTTTATTTTCCTTACTGTTTTGTTCTAATTTTGCATTTAAGGCATCACTACTAACTTTGTTCTGATACATGAACTCGAGAAGTAAAGTTTTTAATTCTGGTTGGCCGCCTACACTCCCTGTTTCAGTATCGGGATTTACCTCCGCTACCCCGGTACTACCATCACTCGACATACTGCTCGTATCATCACTCTCCAGTTGATGACCACTACGTAACCTCATCTGTCTTTCTTTCTCATCCCCCATAATGATATACACTGATAGAGACAAATAACCCCCAAAATACAGGCACAGAAATATATACCCTTCTCCTTCCACAAATGTTATTAGGTTTTCATCCCCACGTTGTCGGCGACAAATGAAACGGTTGTGCTAGCCCACACTGTTGGGTGATAAATGTAACTGTTTACCTTTGCCTAAGCTATGTTGTTTTAATGGGCGCCAAGACCTCAATGCAATGTTGAAATCTAAATTTTTATTTAACAACGTCTAGCTCTGGCAGAACACCTTCAAGACTCTATTCACTCAGATCGTGATATGATTTGATCATTAACCCAACAAACAATTGTATCAGGAGAAGGAATTGGTCTATATCTAATGCTACCTACTGAAAGCAAAGATTGCATTGTAAAAGAAATGAATTTATTATATAAAACAAGTATAGCAAAATTAATAATAATAATAACTATAAAATTTAAATTGGAGCGTTGTGATTTGAATATTACCGATAGAAAATTACGTGAAAACGGAGTCTGATAAATTGATTTTACTCTTATTTCCAAGCTATGAAGTTACTGAAATATGAAATGTAAAACAAAGAAAAATGAGAGATTGCGTATTTCTGCGTCATTTGCGCTTACCACTGGAAATTGCCAAAGCATTTCCCTCGTACTTGATGATGCCGTGAGCTTCCCACAGTCTCCTGGACGTCGTCATTTCCGTCGGAATTTGATGATATTCTGGTAGATTAGAGAATTCTATGGTCCGTACCTCGGACCCAAACACTCGTACAACCGCACTGGTTAAGTTTTGCAAAAGTTAGTCTTCAACTCCACTGAACATCGGAGCGACACGCACTTCCAACCGTACTCCGCAAGTTCTACACAGATAGTCCGTTCCACGGAACATCGGAGCGTCCCCCGCGTATAACCATACTCCGCAAGTATTTCACAGATAGTCCGTTCCACGGAACATCGGAGCGTCCCCCGCGTATAACCATACTCCGCAAGTATTTCACAGATAGTCCTCGTTTCACGGCGCGTCGAACGATATATGCACCTGTTGGCTCCCCCACCACGGTACCGTCTTCCAGCTTACGTTGTCTCCCCTGATTGGCTGAGCACGCCTCCAGTTCCCCTCCTCTGCCTCATTACACTCGGCGCGCGAGAGGGAGAAGTCGTTTTCCGTTCCAACAATTCGCCTTTTCTAGACCTTGCGACCCAGCCTTGCGTAATACTTCTCGACAGGAATCAGCTTGTATTCGAATTCCCAGTGAGTCATGTCTCTCAAATACCCTAACTGACAAAACTCCGTAAAATTCCGTAATCACATAATTTTCTATAATATTGTCGTTCGTAATAATTTGCTTGATAGCGTTTTCTAAGACATAGAAAACCTATCTGAATGCTAATAATTTTTATAAAATGCTCCGAAAATACCTTAATAATAATTATAATAAATTAATAATAATAATAAATTACCATGAAAAATTCTCTTGGCTGAACAATTTGCCGCGTAAATAAATATAGAATGGCTTCCTACTGACTTATGCCAGTTGCATAAAACCCCTCGAAAAACACGTTACACAACCACATCTGAGGAATTACTGGCAGATGAAATGAATGGAGATGAATGAAACAGGGCAAGGCATTGGAAGGAAATGACCGTACCGGACCGTCCCAG
Organism: Meconema thalassinum; assembly: GCA_946902985.2. Taxonomy (NCBI): domain Eukaryota; kingdom Metazoa; phylum Arthropoda; class Insecta; order Orthoptera; family Tettigoniidae; genus Meconema; species Meconema thalassinum. The sequence continues at coordinate 580,060,163 of OX336391.1, read as the reverse complement.
AGTTGAAAATGAGAAACGGAAAAACACGAAGGTGGGATGCAAACCCATTCATCCGACTGCAGAAGTAGCCTCGCCCCATGACTTTGCACCTTACCTTACGTAGCTACCCTGGTCCGTAGAGTTGTTTCCGAGATTATCGTGTTCAGACAGATGTTGCCATTTACGGACATCAAATTATGGAACGCCATTCCAATTTTACGTGCGCTGTATCTTTTTCGCTAAGTACCGATCAAGCATAAGCCGTCGCCCTGCCCAAATGAAACATCTGCAGCCCATCTACGACGCCAGAGATCTTGGCATTGTCGGTTATTTATACCGGTACTCCGTGTATGTCTCCTGATAATGGCTTCCACTCGCCCATTCCTTTCAGACGGAACACTTTATGATCTTATCTAAATAATAGCCGGTAAAGTGATAATAAAATTAACTTTTCTATAATAGCATTCCATGAAGTTACGAACGCAAAAAAATATTATTTGCTATCGAAGTTCATTTCGTAGAATCACTGCAAGGGCGTTTCGCCGAGAACAGCAATATATCGTGGAGACTACTATACTCCCGTAAGCTTCATAACTTATGCCACTGGAAGAAGTCATAATTAGACCCCCTTCCTGTCGAAATACATGCACGTGAATTAGTTCAGAATATACGTTGTTGAAGTTATTAGAAATATATAATTTTAACAATATGTCGCGAGTGGAACAGCGAGAATGCAACTCCTATCTCCTCCTTATTAGGTTCTGTATACAAATGCAACTTCAAAGAAAATATTTGCAGCAAGGATTGAACATTAATTTAGGTAAATAAATGTATTAACAAATTGTGCATAATATCTGATGTTGGTACACATTGCAGTTGTCAGGAGGTTTTGAAAAAAGTACTATTTTTTTAAGCAATCCCCTGAGGAAAAAAATTAGTTGGTACCCCCTATGTACAAATATGTGTTTTTACCACTGGGGAAATTGTTATGGTACCCTGATCAGCATTTCCAGTTTAGCTCTTCCATCCCGTGTCAGAATACCTCCTGGATATCTGAAGTTTTCTCGGGCATTCAGTCCTTTCTCAGAAATGTTCTTTTACAGTCAGAGAGAGTGAGTGTGTGTGTGCACATTTTCTTGCAGCCAACTAATACTATCCAAGGAATTTAACTCTGGTGTGAGTAGTGATGTGGGCCGGGCAAATGCCCAGTGGGCAGGACATCTATAAATGGACATTTGCCCAAAGCAGTTTTAAGCTCCCAAAATCTGGGCATTTAAGAAAACTTCTTGTTTTTACTTTTTACTACTTGTGATTGTTACTAGAGCATCTCAAACATAATAAAAACCATTAATCAAAGGTACATTTCATGAATAAACTAGTAATAATAATAATAATAATATTAATAATATCGTATGGCCTCGGGTGCCTGGTGCAAGCTTTGCTATTTGACACCCAGAGGGTAGCTTGCATGTCGAATTTCGTAGTTCCTTGACTATGAAAGTCAAGGAGGTTAGATGTTAGATATCTAATCTCCTTGAACACAATAGCGCTTTCTAGTAGAAAAATGAGGAACTTTGTGCTGGCGGAAACTCCCGAGATTAATTTTGCCATTATGAACTCGGCCTACTGAATTCAAATGGGTTCTTTGACATGCCAACATCGTATGACATGCGTATCGTATTTTTGCCGCGTTTCAAAAATCACTTACCACGGCCAGGGGCGAACCTGCAATCTTGGGGTTAGTAGACCGACACGCTATCCACTCACCCACCGTGGCAAACTAGTAATGCCTGAATATTGCTAATAATAATTTAATTATCCTGTGTCAATGTTTTCAATAACATCTAAATGGGAATTATGTATATCTGGTTTGAATAAAACATTGTATTACTGAGTTAGGCCTGCAGGCCTACTCATTTATATTTAGGTAGGAGTTTGATTATGGTGTGAATAGTGGCCTTGGGAGGAGGGTGTGTGGGCTAGCCATTGTGCTATGATCTTGGAATGGAGGTAGGGTGGTTGTGGCCTTGAGATTGGCGAGGCATTCTACCACCAGCAGCCCAGCCCAGTTAGTTGTGAAGTAGAGCTGTCTGTTGAGTGGTCGAGTCAGAGATTTCATAGGCTATTTATATTTTTAAGTGTTAGATTAAATCATTACAAAATGCTTAGGAAAAAGGACCTATTTGGAACTTTTTTAATTTGGAAGGGAAAGGAGTATCTTGTAAATATTGTAATAAGGACTATTAACAGTCACATTGTAACAAAATGGAAAAGCACATAAAGAAGTGTTTTAAGTGCCCTCAGGATCTAAAAAAAAGTGCTTCAGTTAGGTACAATTACAGTGGTTGAAAAAACCTTTTCGAAAGAAAACCCCCTTATGAATCTTGACTAATTGAAGTGGATGATTTCAACAACAAATCTGAGTACCAAGCACAAGCTCAGCCTCAGAACCAAAATCAAGTTCTTTCAGTGAATTGCTACAACAACTTCCGCAGCCTATTTTGGCCTCAACTCATGTTTTTATGGATAAATATATAGAATACATATATGTAGATACATGTATGGCTAAAACAATATTTATATAAGCGTTGCATTATGAATATGTCTGGGCATTTATGGGTTTTGGGCATTTGCCCGGACATTTATCCTGGACATTTGCCCCGACTTATAAATGCCTAGACATTTTACATCACTAGGTGAGAGGTACTGGAAAGGTATCATGAAAATGGGAAGTCACCCCAAGTGGTGTCAATTCCAAGAATTTGCATCAAGCTGGTGGATCACATAAGCTTACTAATCACCAAATACCGTATATGAGAATTGTTCTAGATGACCTGATAATAAATGGGTTCTGAATCAAACAATTAAAATCGGAAATTTTTATAAACTTTCTCCTACCTACTTTTAGTACTACCAGATAGGAATTTTGTGCTTATGTCCACAATTTATTGGCTGGGGCTGTAGTAACTGAGTTAACATTGGGTTAGAAAACTGAACATTTTCCTTCATTTTTCTAACGTTACTTTTTACCAATTGAAGCAAAAGCCTTTTCAAATTAAAGCTCAGCAATTCTTCTAGGTTTTTGCCGTGTCTTGTGTGGGGTTTCGCCTAGGACACCAAGCTGGCTCATCAGCGGGCTCTTGGTGTCCCCGCCCAGACCCCCACAGGAGTAGCGAACCGCGCGCTATCTCACTTTTTATGAAACGCAACTGCGCCTCTTTACTGCGAGAACTAAAAGGTTGGTGTCCTAGGCGATACCTCACACAAGACACGGCACAAACCTAGAAGAATTGCTGAGCTTTTAATTCACTGGCCGTGAAAGCCAATATACCACCTTGTCTACCTGGGATGCATTATAACAGAAAACTTGGTCCTTGAATGAGAAATATGATGATGAATTGAAGCAGTAGGGTAACATAAAAAAAGAGGAAACCACTGTTTGGTAATATCACCATAAGGTTAAGCGTTATTGTTGACCAGTTCTATTAAATTGTGCTGAGACATGGACTCTGATACTCCTCCTTGAAGGTTTTGAAATGCAGATTCACAGAGCCAAGTGGCATAACTAGCGGTGGTGTCACGCCCCTCCCCCATTGACCTCTTCCATCTCAGGGCTGCCAGATGGTATCATTTATGGCAAATCATGCCATAGAATAGTCCATTTTTTTAATATGCCATGTATTAAATACGGTAAAACTTCCCTTGACTAGAAACAAAGTAAAACAAATCTTAAAACTACTGAAATTAGCCAAAATATCTATAGTTAAGGTAGGGTAAAAATCTGGAGATGATATAGTAATAGATGTTTACTCCTCCGCTGTCTAAAACCCACCCGCTGTCCCGAATTTGATCACGACTTAATAGTAAAAATTCCAACTGTGTAGGCCATTTTCGGCATTAATTATGCACAAGTACAGTATTACCAACCCCACGCATTCGGTACGATTTCTTATCCGGTAGGCTATCGTAAAAGAGCACTGCCAAGTTAATGTGAAAGTGCACCAAGTTTCATTACAGTGGTGAATACTGTTCTACATGCAAAACAAATCTAACCTGGGGCTGCTTGCCACGGTGGGTGAGCGGTTATCGCGTCGGACTTCCAACGCCAACCTTGCAGGTTCGCTCATGGCCGTGGTAAGTGATTTTTGGAAGGCGACAAAAATCACGGCATGCATGTCATATGTTGTTGGCATGTTAAAGAACCCATTTGAAATCAGTAGGCCGTGTTCATACTGGCAAAATTAATCTCGGGAGTTTCCGCCAACACAAAAATGTTCCTCCTTTCTCTACTAGAAAGCGCTATAGTGTCAAGGAGTTTAGATATCTAACGTCCTTGACTTTCATAGCATTACAAGGAACAACAGAATTCAACATGCAAGCTGCCCTCTGGGCGTCAAATAACAAAGCTTGTACCCGGCATCGGAGGCCATACGATATTTAAAAAAAAAACGGGACTTATGCCCCACAGACCCCTTGCTTTTAATGCATCAGTAATTTTCGTCCAGACAGTACTCTAACCAATGGTTTGGTCCAGACACCCTTTTTAGTTTTGGTGTATTTTGCATCGGACATGGTGACAACATTGATGGGACGTGAAATGACGTCAATGTGTGCGCCTCAAACAAGGCTGCTGTCTTTGAACAAGCAAGAAATAAAACCCTTTATTTACGTAATATTACAAATATTTCCAGTGCAGCACTGATAATTGACAGTAGAAAATGAAAATCCACAGCCTGCTTCCAGTCTCCGACCGGGTCAGGAATGGAATGAATGAAGCCCCCATCTAGCGGCGAGGATATGAACTGTACCGGCTGCCGAGGCCCGACGCACTCCTCTGGGGCAATGATTAAATGAATGACAGATGAAATGAAATGATAGTGGAGAGTGTTGCTGGAATGAAATTTTGACAGGGAAAACCGGAGTACCCGGAGAAAAACCTGTCTGCCTCCGTTTTGTCCAGCACAGATCTCACATGGAGTGACCGGGATTTGAACCACGGATCCAGCAGTGAGAGGCCGGCGTGCTGCCGCCTAAGCCACGGAGGCTCGATAATTGACAGTAGGCTATTTTCAATTCCTAATGAATCCCAGAAAGGTGTATGTGAATCATATATTTATAGTAATATATTTGCAGTAATCTTCGATGTTCTGTAAAAATTAATTTTAAAAACTGCCTTGGAGGGTTTTTCATTTAGTGAGGGTGCAAGGTGCTTCTTTTAGCCTATTTTCATTTATGAAGGAATAGGCTTCTGAGATCACCTTTTGTCCGTGTGTATGTGTGTGCGTATGTGCATCCATCCAATCAAGTCTAAACGATTGGAGCGATTTCAATCAAACTTGGTAAGACCATAGTACTATTTTGGCCGACCCCGACAGAGCCCTTCAAATTGTATTACGTCTCACCAATCCAACATGGCGGCTGTGCACAATATTTCACCGGCATTCTATATCACCGAAACTATTCCTGATATCACCCTAAAATTCTGTACGGTGATAAAGGGCACTGCTAGAAGTTCACCTATGTGACTTCCAAAAACCTTTTCACTAAAAAACGAACATGGCGGCCAAGTGAAGTTGAAACATTTAAATAAACTTTTCTCGCGATTGAACCATCCGAACGCAGTGAAACTTGGTACAGCAAATGATTATACACATTGTAATGAACTGGCATCTAATCTAGGCCAATTGTTTACATAACCTCAAGATGGCGGATGTACGAAATCTTAAAATTAAGTTTTTATTTCTTATGTCGTAATCATGCGAACGAAGTCAACGTTTGAATAATGAACCTACGCAATAAGCGCCATATAATAGTACGTAACTCAATGGCCTACATATATAAAAATCCAACATGGCGACCATCCGAAATATTTAGACGGTTCTCAATATCTACTAATCTATGACAGCAATCAAACTGAAATGTTGTATGTTGATAAAGGCTATGAACATATATGAGACTTTGAATAACCTGGTGAGCACAAATCCAACATGGCAGTGACGCGAAATTTAAATATTTAAATGGACGTTTCTCGCGATTTAACCATCCGCGTACAATGAAACTTTGTGCGGTAAATGCTTATACAAATTGTAATCTACTGACATCTAATTTATTTCTATTGTCTTCATAACCGCAATATGGCGACTGTGCGAAATTTTAAATTCTCATTTTTATTTCTTGCGTCCTAATCATGCGATTGAAGTTGGAATAATACACCTACACAATACTCTTCATGTAATAGTACATAACTCTAAGGCCTACATATATAAAATCCGACATGGCGACCATCCGAAATATTAAGACGGTTCTCAATATCTACGAATCTATTACAGCAATCAAACTGAAATTTTGTATATGGATACGGGCAATTACCATAAGTAGGATAGGCAATATGAACATAGGCTATTTAGTTCTTCACGGAACTAATTGTTGTCTTTTGAGACCCTCCGCGGAGTTTTTTGTTTAAATTTTTTTAAAGGCCAAATTAGAAATGAACACGCTAGATGAAGCTGTTCATATGAGCCGACTCGTATGGTGGGTTCATGTGAAGAGAATGGGCGAGGAGAGATTATTTAATAGGTTAAGGAGTTCGGTTGTAGAGGGTAAGAGAAGCAGAGGTAGACCTAGAAGATGACTTGTTCGCAAACAGAGGCTTACAGACTAGACTGGATGCTGAAAAGGCAAAACAGTCTCAAATGAAAATGTGTGTACAGTATGTGTAGTAGACATTTAAAAATTACATTGATGTAAAACGAATGGAGGAGAAGGGGATGCCCAGGAGGATACACGAGACGAAGTGGGAAGGAAAGAGACCGAGAGACAGGTGGCTGAAGGGGGTGAAAGAAAGCGTGAAGAAGAGGGGAGAAGACTGGACAAGGGTGGAGGCTGAGAGATGGTGGGAAGACAGAAGACGTTGGAGAGGCTTGTGTTCCAAACAGACCCGGCCAGTGGCTGGAAACTGTGCAAGATGATGATGATTGATAGTATTTTGTAAGAAATTCAATTATGAGTGAGAAAGGCAAATATTCAGCTTGTATGAGCATTGGAGTATTGTTCCGAGATTACCAATGTCCAATCCTTTGTCCTAACACCAACCTCTTGGGACTTGCAAACCTGCTAGAACGTTTTAGAATCCGGCAAATGTGAGTCAATGACTATTATTTTGCGAATCAGAATGATTAGCCTCAACGACTCAACATGAAACTCTAAAGAACGAAAAATTATGTTTGCTCAATCACTGGAAGAAAACTCACAGAAATAAAAATGAAAGTTGAAAATTTTAACATGGAGAAAATGGAGACGGTAAAGAGGTAAAAGTTCAATTTCTCCAAATTCTCTTGCTGGAAAATGATAATTGTGTATTTCTCTTCAATGAATTTTAACTGGGTTTGTAGAAATAAAATGTCCCTTTGCAGAGCATTTTAGAGAACATCCAAATTTGTCGGCCCTCCAATAAATACCTTGCCTGCCTTGAACTATTAAAACTGAATACAACCAATACAATCGCATGACCTCTACAGTGGTGTTCACAAGCTAGGTACTCCAAATATCATCTCCCTATCATTCACAGTACATTCACTTCACAAGATGCACTGCCTTGCACGTGCAGGAAAACTGTCTTTCTCCTACAGCTACTTGCCCACCTTCACAGCGAGCTGTATACATGATGGCACACAGCTTTAACAAACTGTGTTATTGTAGTTGAAGGAACGATCTTTGCACTACAGTATGTTTATACTTTATGCATTATAAATAATATTTTTATTAAAGCTTTCAATAGTTCCTCTTCAGCTTTTATGCTCCCTCACTGGTATTGTTTTCTTTTTAGTTTTTATCATTTGCATTGGTGGTGGTGATGATTGTTTTAAGTAGCAGAACATTGAGGTCATCTGCTTACATCATTTGCATTTTCCATATTTATTTCCTTCTTTAACCTGAATATACCGGGTGAGTTAGCCGTTGTTGTTATGGCGTGGCTGCAGGCAATCGCTCACATTCGGGAGGCGAGGAAGTTCGAATCCCCCAGCCGGCAACCTTGAAGATGGTTTTCTGTGGTTTCCCATCTTCCTTCCAGGCAAATGCCGGGGTTGGTCCCTAACTATATGCCACAGCCGCTATCTTCCAAATCCTAGTCCTTACATTCACACTTTCCTTCTCCAGACAACACACCACATGCAACGGTACTTGTAGCTCACCCCATGGGTGTCCGCATGAAGTACTGTACCTACTAACTGTGGCGAGCCGAACATGTCCTCGGACACCCGGCACTAAAAGCCATACGCTAAAAAAAAACCTGAATATTAGATTACTTTTAATAATGGCTCAGCATATTAAACATGTTGCGTGTGTGCCTTGTAGGCTACTACGAAACCACGCAAGTTCTCATTCACTTTCAAATGTACGTCACGTGTACTCGCCTTGTTTGTAGTTGAATGCTTCATTCTGCTCCTATCCATTTAATAGACCTAGTTATGCTGTGTCAAACAGACAGTAGCAGACTAACAGCAGTAGGCTATTCTACTTTATACTGCATGGAGCCCTGGTTGCACTGAGCTTTGCACTGTTGTGCAGCATTTTACAAGTGTGTAATTTCGAGCGTTTGTGAAGCCCTGCATTACATGATCATACCACGTAAGCCAGTTGAGGCACCCAGTATTATCAACCACATTCAATCCTAACATTGCTTTTATTTCTTCATTAGAAGTACATACCTGTCATTCTTCCCGAGCTGATTACTACCAGCAATCATTCTAGCTAGGTACCTTTAAGTTATGCGTCTTACTTCCAGCTTAAAGATTATAAGTGTCCACCCAGCCGGTACAACTTGACAACAGCTACTTAATGGGAAAAAATTCTTAAAGTACTGAAATTAGTCTAGATACCTAAATTAATAGTCGGGAGAAATATCTGGAGATGATGTAGTAACTTAATAGATGTTTACTCCTCGGCTGTCTATAGTCCACCCAGCCATCCCAAATATGATCACGACTTATATCTAGATGAAATTCCCGCTGACTCAGCCATTTTTAGCAACATGTACAGTATTGCCAACCCCACGCATTCGGTAGTATTTCACATAGTAAAACAAAAGAGCACAGTCAAGTTGATGTGAAGTTGCACCAATTTTCATTACAAAGGTGAATACTGTTCTACATACAAAACAAGCTTAGCCCGGGGTTTAAGCCGCAGACCCCCTTGCTTTTAGTGCAATCAGTAATTTTCGTCCGACAGTCATCTAACCAAGTAGCAACCAATTCTTTCATCCAGACCAATGGTTTCATCGATACAGTAACTTAGTCTAGCCAAGTAGCGACCAATAATTTTGTCCAGACCAATGGCTTAATCCAGTCACCCATTCAGTTCTGGTGTATTTTGTGTCTGACATATGAGCAACAGTGATATGATGTGAATGTGTGTGTATCTAGCATGGTTGCAGTCGTTGAATGAGCAAGAAATAATAACATTTATTTACGTAATAAATTTCCAGTTCAGCAGTGACAATTAATTGACAGTAAGTTAATTTCAATACGGTATGTAATCAATTTCTAATGACTCCCAGAAAAGTATACATGAATCATGAATCACATAATCTGCCATGTAAAAGTGTAAAAGCCAAAAGTAGCTGATTGTCAAGCTTTAATCATAGTGGCACCTAAGTGTGGTCACATTCTGGAACTACTGCTTGTCATTCACGACAAGATTCATGACCAACGTGTTAAGGTTCATAGTGGGTACTTTTGTCTTGTCATGGAAACAGGTTTATTTGCAGCAATGCTGTTAATAAGAAGCAAGTTAGTAAGTTATTGGAGTTTTAAGGTCATCCGAGGGCCTGTTTACCACCTCTTGATGGATGCAGTATTTTTTGTATTTGTCTGTTGGCACTGGCTAGAGTAAAATGTGTTTTTTCACCAATGTCTCAGTCTCACTCATGGCTGTGATTATATGGAAGCTACTGAGGTATGAGTGGTGCTGAGTAATGTCCTTCAGGGCATAGTGTCTATGGATGCTGTGAAAGGTTCTACTCATAGGGTCAGTGCTATTGTCCTGACTCAGTGAGGAAAGCAATGGCAAACTACCTCACTCCTCACCTTGCCTAGTATGCCTCATTATAGTGCTGCCTTGGGTTTTGTGGGTTTCTGCCACATAACCTTTAATGGCACTTTTTGAGGATCCAACCAACCTCCGGGCTGACTACCTAACAGACAGAAGGTCATCTGCCCCTAGCAAGCAAGTAAAGAAAACAAAGGTTTGATATTATACAGTGAAACCTCTCTAAAAGACCACCCCTCTTAAAGACCGATTTTTCTTGGAAACGATTTAAAACCTCATATGGTCAATGTATTTGTTACCTCTATTTAAGGATGACCCCTCTCCCCGACCAAAGACCAGGCATTTTCTCAGTCTGACCTCTTTCAAAAGACCATTTCTCGTCTGCCCTCCCAATGGAGATGGTGATGAGGGTGATGATGTAAACAACGGTTCTATTGGCACAGAACTTCATCAGCATACTATGTCAATAGAAAAATTCTTATGTAACGTATAAAAAATACAAAAAACGGCTCTCCTAGAAGATTGTTCGAACCCAGAACAAATTAATGGACTTTCGAACTCACTCAGAGATATTCTAGAAAGTGAAATTGTTAAACAAAAGATGTGCTAATCTGAAACAGAGATCAATTCGTTACTTTTTTAAATGACAGAGCTCAGAAAATATCTAATTGTAATTAATTTGTACTAAATGTGATCCAATGCAGTGTTCCAACTGTACTTTATTAATAATGCAGTATAAAATTATTTTTAATGCCTACCCCTATTAAGAGACCACCCCTCTAAAAGACCAGTTTTCCATGGAACCGTCACTGGTATTATGCCACAATTCGAGGAAAAACTCTGTCAATCAATACCTTTTATTTTTTTTAAACAGTTAGATAGGGGACATATTTTGAGCTACTCTTCTTAGCTCTTCATCAGCCCTGACTTTAGTATTAGACAATCCAAACCTTGTACATCTCATTATCAAATAAAAAACATACAAACATACTACTGACAAACATGTTAAAAAACACTATAAAACATTAAAACACATTAAAAAACACTGAAATAACTCTGTAAAAGCTGCGTCAAGTTATTTCAGTGTTTTTAGTGTGTTTTAATGTTTTATAGTGTTTTTTAACATGTTTGTTAGTAGTATGTTTGTATGTTTTTTATTTGATGATGAGATGTACAAGGTTTGGATTGTCTAATACTAAAGTCAGGGCTGATGAAGAGCTAAGAAGAGTAGCTCGAAACATGTCCCCTATCTAACTGTTTAAAAAAAATAAAAGGTATTGATTGACGGAGTTTTTCCTCGAATTGAGGCATAACATTTCTTGTCAATACGGACCTAATGGATTCCATTATGCAGTCGAATAAAGCTGAGACCGTCACTGGTCTCTTAATAGAGGTTTCACTGTATAAACATAAGCTAAGCCCATACTACTGTCCACAGATGCAATGTTTGGCTCGCCATCTATAAGACCATGGGGGAGGAAAGGGTGATGTTGAAGATTTTATAACCTGGTGTTGCTTTGTATTGTCAGTAATGACACCATGCTACTGCATATTTATGATATGTCTAGACATGAGCTAGACGCCAATGGAAGTGTTTCACTACCCATCTCCTGATTGCAGCACTATTCAGTCCAAATTGCACTGAGGTGACACCAATTAAAGATGAATGAACTGAGCATAGAGCAGGTTCTTTCTCTTGTGGATCCACTATAACATGTAAGCTTACCATTATCTGTATCTCACCATGTTATTTTTTTAAACCATCGGACGATGATTTATTTAGCCTACAGATTGAACTCCAGGGGATGGTGGTGAGAAGAAAGTATCAAGACCACTGTACATTATCACACCCACTAGCATAAAGGAAACTTGGAATAGGTTATTAACTTTATACCAGTAAAATGGAATCTACCTGGGAAGTATGGTGACCACTGAGGGAGGTACTATGGAGGATATAGGAAATAGCATAAATAAGGCTAAAGGAGCATTCGCAATGTTGAGACCAATTTGGAATGCAAGGGAACTTAACACCTATACCAAACTTCGCATCTTCAATTCAAATGTCATGTCAATATTGCTCTATTGGAAGACCAACAAACTGATTAACAGACTCCAAATATTTGTGAATAGATGCTTGAGGAATATCCTGAGGTTATGGTGGCCACAAGTTATCTCCAATGAAGAGCTATGGAGAAGAACACAGCAAACACCCATTTATATTGAGATGTGTCGTAGGAAATGGATTGGGCATACATTACGACGAGATGGAGACAACATAGCAAGACAAGCCCTGGAATGGAATCCACAAGGTAGTAGGCGAAGAGGCAGACCAAGGAACACCTGGAGGAGGAGTGTAATAACAGAAGGAATGGAGAAAGGAGGGAAGACCTGGAACGAGATAAGGAGGATGGCGCAAAACAGAGTCCAATGGCGGAAATTCATTGATGCCCTATGCTCCACTTGGGAGATAAAGGAAATAAGTCAAGTAAGTCAAGTAAAATGGAATGTGGTGAGGTGTCTATCATTCTGATTTCGCCACACATTTGCTGGCATACACTTCAGTTCCAATGCTCAAGACCACAGCTAGAAATTGGAAGTTACAAAGATCAGTAGATTGATCTTATTCCCATTCTGTTTGCAATAATAATATGTATTAAACATACACTTGAACACTAGGATGTTGCATTGATCCTGCAATCTTAGATTTTGAAGATTAACTTACTAGGAGTGGACCTGATTCCACATGGGAGTGCTTGTATATTATGTTTAGCAAAGACTGTATAAATCATGTGAACGACTTTGGTCTGAGGGCTCGAACAGGGTACACTCAGCCTTGTGTGACAAAATTGAGAAGAGGCAGGTTCAATTCCTACCTCATCCATCCTAGAAAGGGTTTTACGTGGTTTCTACTCCAGGCAAATCCCATGGCACTTCCTACCCAAAATCTACCTCAATTACAAATTCACACACTACTGTAGTACCGGTACTGTACAGACATCACAGTGATACAGGATCACCTATCAGACAAATTCTATACACACCCAAGAATCAAACACTCATTTCCTACCAATTTTGAATACAAGCACTTCCAGTCTTTTATTTGATCTCTAATTAAATTTGATACTAAGTTAAGCCTATTAATTCCACACCCAACCTCAATAAGTCAATGTACTTTGGGAGGATCTTAAGTAAAGGCATTTAGAATAAATTTGTTAAAATATGATAGGGTAATATCCTACTAGCACATCGAATGAAGAATAATACTCAGAAACTGCACTCCACAAATCCTAGCAGGGCTAGCATAACATCGAGACTTTTAATGGTTTAGAACCTGAATCAAGTAGCATGCCTTTCCAGTAGCTCTCTGACATCAGGCCGATACCTAACCTTACTAAATACGACTATACCTTCATCTATGCGAATTTCGACTAAACTTTCTGCAATAGCAGCATGAAGTTCTCTTTGACACAATGGTTAATCACTGCTACTGTCATTTAAATACCGTAGAGAGAAGACATTATTGGCAGACAGATAACTGATACAAGGAGAAAGTCAACGTATGTTAGCTCACCTGAAAACATATCCTATACGTCTCAGTGTGTGCCTAAAAATGCTTTAAAAATAATTCACATATTCTAAAGCCCGACTGGTAAATTATTACAGACCAAGCCTTTCTTAGTCATAAAATATGCAAGTGTACATAAGAAATACATAATTACGAAAACTGGCATACCTCATCCTTTCACACCTTATTCAGCGAACTGTAAAAGTTTCTCCTTTCAAACTGAGTCTCACCAGGATTAAAATCCGCACTTCACTCACTGTTTTCAGTCATAACACACGATTTCTTATTACTCTCTCATAACAAAACTTTGGCACACCTTGTTTCTCGGCCTTCATCTGCGACAGGTAGCACCACCATACGCGATACAGGTTAGGTGTTTTTTGTTGTTGTTCTTTATACGTAATCGGTAGTGACTCAAAGATGCTCAGCTGCGCAGACTATCGCACAAAGCGACCACAAGATAACAAGCGAGTCTTCTGTATCGATGTCAAAGTACATACAATAAGACCTGTCAAGGTCACGATCAGGATTGTCAAATGTATGAATAACATCGCTAAATTGACTATTTCGGGATTTGAAGCTCCTACAGCAAGACGTGTACATTTTCTGTAAGGCCACTTTTCACGTTCGAAATTAAATACAGTAACTTAATATGGATTTCGAAGTCTCTGATAGAATGAAATAGCAATTTCTCAGAATAAACTGATTTGCATAATTTTAAACAAATACAGTACCGGTATTTATTTATTAAACATGAAACACCTGCCCAAGTTCGCCGGTTCAAACCCGGCCGAAGTCGTCGGATTTTTTAAGAGCGTTAAAAATCCCTCAATATGCCTTCCTTCGGAGGGGAAGTAAAGCCGGCGGGTCTATGTCATAGATTTATTGATTGTAAAAGAACCTTCCACTACCGTAACTACTATTGTGTGAAGCTAAATTAGTAGGTTAATTATTTGATTAACGCTCTTTTAGTTCCGAAGTTTGTCGCCAGAGGCGGCATCTAGTAGCCAAGTTCACATCTAGGTGTCATTTACAGTAGAATTTGGGTAGCAAAAGTAGGAACTAATTAAAATTAATTATCTGCAGTCCTTACTGAATTACAGATAACACACACTAATATAATACAGTCATCACAATTAACACCGGTTATCAGCCAGATTCTACACACACCCAAAGTACATGGGGCTACATGACCGCGTTGTCGCAGCCTCTAAACTGAAGAACCAACCAACCAAACATGAAATTCGGAATATTGTTTCTTTCCAAATAGAAGACTGAATTGTCATACGGCTTTCATTATAAGTTTTTATTATGGAGGGAGAGGTGATTTTGGCCATCAGCCCCAAATACTCTAGTGTGTGGGTATTGATAAATGAAGGCTTTAAGATATTAGGGCATGTTATGCCCAAATAGTGCAAACCATGTAGGGTAGATGGAAGGTAGAGAATTTAAATGTCTGACGCATGTGGGATTCAAATCCATGAGCTCCACCTTTGTACAACACTGCTTTTTACCTCTGAGCTAATGGCAGACAATGGTGGCAATGAAACATCTTTGATGCTGGCCTGTGCCAGCCTAACATTAATTTTGGTCTGATTGCTGGAATGGGTTTCATTCAGCCTTGTGAGACGGAACTAAAAAAAGGTGGGCTTGATTCGTATCTCAGCCATCCTAGAAGTGATTTTCCACTTCACCTCCAGACAAAAGCCAGGATGGTACCTAAACTAAGTTCACGACCACCTTTTACCAAAATCCTAGCCCCAATCACAAATACACATAGGCTCTCTCTCTTAAGTTAATAGCCATGGGGCTGTTTTGCAGCAACTCGCCAATCTTCTCTATTCTCCGTCATCCTCTTCATAGGCAGTCATCACTATAATTCAGGTGATCAGGCAGATTCCACACATATGCCTAAGTAAAACCAACAACATCATTTGTCATCATTGTAGTCATGAAACCCCAATTCTTGGACTCTAGAGACAGCCCACAGCGGGCAACAATCAGAATGATACCCTGCCATAGATGTATTATTGCCAAGAGGGAATTAAAGTGTCTCTCATTAGCTCAGTGACCCAGAGAAATAGTTAGGAAAATAATCGGAGGTTGTGGGCTTGAATTCCACATGGGTTAGACATTTTATTTCTCTATGCATAATTAGACAAGGTGATGGCCTCCTCTCTTGTAAAAATCCAATCTGGAGGGAAACTAGTCCCCTGTTTGGATCTCTGGGTGGAGACTGCTGGGGAGGGGGTTGACATCACAGAAGCGACAAAGAGAAATCCTGACATTTTATCAGAGCATGGAATGTCTGATAGGCAGTGAAGGGTTAGAAAATTTAGGAAGGGAAATGATTAGGATGAAGTTGGATTTGGTTGGGATTAGTGAAGTGCACTGGAAGGAAGAGCAGAACTTTTGATCAAGAGACTATAGAATCATTACCACTAAATCAAACAACAGGAAACTTGGACAGCGGGAGGAATATTATGAGCAATATAGTGAACAGATTATTGTTAGTAAAGTCAATGCAAAACCTACATGCAACACAGTAGTACCAGTCAAGCTGATGGTGAAGAAGTTGAAAAAATCTACGAATTAGAAGCATTTGTAAATTTCACTCCCTCCATTCAGCCACAACAGTCAATATATTTGGAACTATTGATAAAAAATATGTTTTTAGATCGGTAGTAGCGCTATTAGACGCTGCCTTACCTTTCTCATTGCTCCCTATGTAACAGGGTTGGAAGGTGTGGCTAAGGAAACTCCATTTCCATTGTAACTGTTAAGGCACAATCGACTAGATCCAAAGCCAGGCTTGCCAACACCGACAGGATTTTTGTATTTGGTAGAATACATTCAAAGTTGTTCAAGAAGACTCAACCCACCACTTGAAGCTTTCTCTTTTCCCTCTTTCACTCTACGAAGAGAGATAGAAAATAGGGAAGAACTGAAGAAAATGTGGAAAGAATATTTTGAAGAACTTCTGAACCCAAATGGAAACCATGGCGAGGAGGAAGAAATCGGTGAAGAGGAAGATGGACTGCAAACAGAAAGGGACTTAACATGGAAAGAAGTGGAAGATGCAGTGAGGAAGATGAAAGGAGGGAAGGCACCGGGTGTGGATGAGTTGAGTGTGGAGATGGTGAGAGCAGCAGGAGAGGTGGGGATACAATGGCTGTATCGAGTGATGAAGACAGCATGGAAGGAAAGGAAGAACCCAGGGGACTGGAAAAAGGGAATAATTTTCCCGATTTTCAAGAAAGGTAGTAGAACAGAATGCAGAAACTATCGGGGAATAACACTGATGAGTCACTGTGCAAAGATGTTTGAGAAAGTTTTGGAAAGGAGAATTAGGACAGGATAGAAGGAGGGATGAGGGAAGAACAACATGGCTTCAGAGCGGGAAGGTCCACAGTGGATTTGATTTTTGCTGTAAGGCAGTTGCAAGAACAGCACTATGAGTATGGAACAGATCTATTGATGGCCTTCCTGGACATTGAGAAAGCATATGACAGTGTATGCAGAAACAAAGTATCGAAGTCCCTGGAGGATAGAGGAGTAGAGAAATGGACTATAAAGAGGATAAAGGAGATGTACAAGGGAAGCGTGAGCTGTGTGAAAGTGGGAGGAGAGAGATCGAACTGGTTGGAACAGAGAAACAGCCCGAAGCAAGGAAGTGCACTGTCACCGTTGCTTTTCATTGTGGTGCATAATGGCCCGAGTGGCACAAGTAATTGGGGAAGGAAAGATGAGAGCAATGGTGTTTGCAGATAATTTGATGATTTGGGGAAACAAGGAGGAGGAGGTACAGGAACAGTTGGACGTGTGGGAAGGAATAATACAAGGATATGGGATGAAATTTAGCATAAATAAGAGTGAGATATTGATCACAACAAGGAAGAAGGAAAGAACAACAACGGGAATAACAATTGGTGGGGAACAGCTGAAGAAAGTGGAGAGTTTCAAGTATCTGGGAAGCCTGATACAAGATGATGGAAGAAGCGATAGAGAAATAAATGAGCGGGGGAGACAGGCAGAAGCATTCCAGAGGAGTGTGTGAAGCATGTTATGGAGCATGGATGTCCCTCAGAACAGCAAAAGGATCATATATCGGACGTACTATGTCCCTATCCTGACGTATGCCTCGGAGACCTGGGTTATGAAAGGAAGGGAGAAGAGCAAAATACAGGCCAGTGAGATGAGGTTCTTGAGAAGCAGTATTGGAGCTACAAAGATGGACAGAATAAGAAATGAGAGGACCAGAGAATTAATGAAGGAGGAACCATTACAGGATGGTATAGAGAAATCTAGACTTAGATGGTATGGACATGTAAAACGAATGGAGGAGAAGAGGATACCCAGGAGGATACACGAGACGAAGTGGGAAGGAAAGAGACCAAGAGGAAGACCGAGAGACAGGTGGCTAAAGGGGGTGGAAGAAAGCGTGAAGAAGAGAGGAGAAGACTGGACAAGGGTGGAGGCTGAGAGATGGTGGGAAGACAGAAGACGTTGGAGAGGCTTGTGTTCCAAACAGACCCGGCCAGTGGCTGGAAACTGTGCAAGATGATGATGATGACTCTCCGAAGTACCATTAATTGACAAGATACCAGAGACACTCTTTTATAACAACTCAAATGGTATCCCTTGAATTGTAATTACAATATTTCCACCAGACAGCACCACGATGTGGCTGGGGTAGAGGTACCATCTACCAAGACTTAAGGGAAGTACCGTATTCACTTTAAAATCCACCATGCTTTGTGTGTGTTTCCATATATCTCTCAAGTTCTGTTTCACTCTTGGATCATGCTGCAGATCAAATCTCTAGCTGGTAATGTTTTGGAAGTAAATCCCGGTTGTATTGTAGGGTACAATCGCGAATCATGCCTCCTATGATTGGGTCTCATTAGAATGGGGAGTAGGTTGAATTAGAATTACGAAACTAGGTAAGTGATATTTGTTTAAATTAAAAATCCATCGGTTCATAAAATAGCATACGGTAATATGATCTATCTATTTATCAACAATGAAGTATGTTCCGGGCTCCTGCCCCCTCCCCCTGAAAAATGTTCCCCATTAAAAATCCTCCAAGCGTGTATGTGTGTCGTATAAGAAATACATTCAACCAATTACGTGTTGAGCTAAGCGGGTCAGTTAATACCTAGCTAAAAATAATGACACCACCCCGAAACTCGAAACTACCTTCAGGTTTTTAGCTCATTTGCAGCCTTCCCCAACTCCAACAGCACGAGCCGCGACTGTACCAGAATAAAGGATGAAATACAAAACCAAAGAATGCAAGAGATGAAATGGGGGGAGCAGAATACAGATATCTGAAAAATGAGGTAAACAAGAAGTGCAAGGAAGTGAAAGAAGAATGGTTGAAAGATCAATGTGCAAGTACAGAAAATTGTCTGAAAGCAGGAAAAGTAGATACAGCTTATCGAAAGATTAATAAGAGTATGGTACTTTTGGGGAAAGGATGACTAAGTGCCGTATAGGACTCGGATGGAAAACCTCTAACAGATAGAGAAGAAAAGGCTGAGAGATGGAAAGCTTACATAGAGTGTTTGTATAGAGGTAAGGAGAATGAGAATCATGTAATTGATGAGGATGAGAAAGGAGATTTAATATTGAGATCAGAATTTGATAGAGCACTAGAAAGCTTAAGCAGCAACAAAGCACCAGGAATAGACAATACACTGACTGAGTTGCTATGTTGCATAGGTGATGAAGGTCTGATCAGGTTATTTCACTTGGTGTTTAGGATTTATGAGACAGGTGAATGAGACAGAAGAATGTTAGCATCCCTATACTAAAGAAAGCAGGAGCTGACAGATGTGAAAATTACTATACAATCAGTTTGATCACTCATGTTTCAAAGATCCTGATTAGAATAATTTACAAGTGGATGGAAAGATAGATAGAAACCGAGTTGGGTGGAGATCAATTTGGTTTCAGTAGAAACATAGGAACAAGGGAAGCTGTACTTCGAAGGACATTCAAAATGACATTCTGGAATGTATGTTGCATGTGTGTCGCGAGAATATTTTAGCTGAAGTAGCTACTGCAGACTTCGTCTCCCTGATAGCAGATTAAACATCTGATGTGTCTTCAAAGTGTCAGTTAGTCATTGTACTTTGATATATATTAGCTAATGGGAAGCCTGTTGAAAGGTTCTGGACTTTCTTAAACCCAGCAGGAAACGACGCCTGCTCATTAGCCGATTGTATAAAAGGGGTCCTCACTCACGTAGTTGGAGAGCACAAAGAAAAAGTAGTCTCCCAAAGTTACGATGGTGCCAATGTTATGAGTGGCCGACTCTCCGGAGTACAAACAATTGTAAGACAAGACTACCCATTTGCTTACTTTGTGCATTGTTAGGCCCATCAATTGAATTTAATTCTGGCTCAGGCTGCTAGCCACAACAATGAAGTGCGATTGTTATTTGCCACCATTGGAGAGATTCCAGCAATTTTTTTTATCATTCGCCTCAGAGAGTGGGCATTCTTGATGAGGTTGTGGGCAGAAGAGTTCTGCAGGGCTCAGCTACGAGATGGAACTTTAAATCAAGATGTGTTCTTACATTGCATGAGCATAAGGATGCAATACTGGAATGCCTGGAGAAAATCAAAGATACGAGCAGACAAACAGCTACTATGAACCAAGCACATGGACTGCGTCTGAAAATACAACAGCCAACGTTTACTTTTTGGTTAGAGTTCTTTTACAGTGTTATGCCTCACGTGGACATTCTATGCAACCAATTACAAAAGCGTTCTGCTAACCCTGTATCAGTGCGAAGTGCAGTAAGCTCCTTCGAAAATGCAATTTTGAAAGTAAGGGACAATGTTGACAGCATCGTTGTGGAGGAAAATGTAGAAGACAACAGAGGGAAAAGAAGATGCGAAAATAGTTATTACTCGAGGAACATTGCGGCGAAGGAGGTGTGTGACATGATTATAAATCACAGCAAAGAGAGATTCAACTTCTCCAACCACTTACTGGCCTCCACCTTCTTTGACCACCAATTCTTTCCATCCTTCCAAATTAATTTCCAGAGGAGAATCTTACGTATGTTATACAGTGAGTCCGGGAATGTTCTCCGCAGCGCCTACATGCGTCTGCGAGAGCTAGCTACAGAAGTTACGTTGGCAGTACGGCTGCCGCTTGCAACATATTAGCCTTTCACGAATTGATTGCCGGCGGTCGAGATGGGAACTATTCTTTGTTTACTTGTGTCACACGTCAGCCTGCTTCGTTGACAGGTACAGTTGTGCGAATAGGATATGACTCAGCTCAAGTAGCCTCTGTCATCGTCTAACTGTCCGTGGCGACATGAGCTCCTATCACGCGCAATGCTGCTTGACATATGTGCAGAATGCATTCTGTCATCGCTGTGTTCCCTAATAACAAGCAAACAGTAAACTTTGTACTCACCACAGCCATTCATAACAGATGCTGGAAGTGCTGATGACACATAAGCTCGCTAATTGCAATACACACTGATGATTTCGACAGGCTACAGCCCACACGTGTGGGATACACCCTGTCAAGGTACCAACTAAACCGATGACGCAACCACTCACAGCTGCATGTAACCACTGCGGAGAATATTCTCGGGCACCCTGTAGAATCCTATCCTTTTCTTGATAAAAATAAACTGAAAACCGAACTGCAGGTGATTTATTCAAGAAGTGATTTTTAAGAAATGAAAGATGCAACTGACTTCCTTGCTTTTTTGATAGAGAACAATCTCAAGGAACCTTTCGGAGAAGTGATGAAACTTCTGAAATTAATTATTACTGTCCCCATGACTACTTCTGAAGCAGAAAGATGTTTTTCCACTTTGAAGCGGATTAAGACATTCCTGAGGAGTACAATGCATGAAGATAGACTGTCTGCTCTCGCTATGTTGTCCATCGAGAAGGAGATGACTCATAAATTAGTCGATTTTGATGAGAAGGTAATTGACTTATTTGCCGCCAGGAAGGAAAGGAGGATGGATTTCCTGTACACACAGATGACAGCTGTTATACCAACGCCAGCAACGTCTTCAACATCAGACGAAACTGGATCAGCTTAACACTGGAGTGGTCGCGCGGATTACTATTGTAATCCACGGGTACATTTTATGCTGCAACTAAGGATTGGCAACACTTATGACCTTGAGTGGTCATCTACCTTCCGGTCGCATACCTGCACTGCTGTCAGTCAAGTGGCAGCGCTCAAAGCAATCGCATCGATTTTTGGTGGAATTTTAAAATTGTTTGGATTACAATAGTAATCCACGCGACTATTTACGTTACCTTTTCTGTTTCTGAAGTAGTTTCTTGTTTTTGTGTTTTTAGTGCTTTTTATTTATATTTTTCATTAATACTAAGTGGCAATTAATACATTGATCCCCCCCAGGGGCTCACATCTAGTGGGGCGTGGGTTGGCGACCACGGGGCCCCAGCTGAATCCGCCATTGCTTCCACTTACTTGTGCCGGGCTCCTCTCCGTCTTCTTTACTGTTGACCTCACTTGGTCAACTCTTGTTCTCTTCCAACCCAGACGGTGTTAGGTTATCCGAGGCCTAGGGAGTCTCTTCCTTTCCCGCCTTAATTGGCCCTTGTCTCATCTTTTCTGATACCCTCCTTCTGCGAGGGGTCAGCCTTCTTTTTCTTTTCATGTTATCTCCTACCTTCTGCACAAGGCCCTCAGGGAGTCAGGGTGTATGTAGCCCCACCACTTCTGGTGCACCCTAGATATTGCTACACCGTCAGGGACTCACGGCTGGTGAGTTCGGGAGTTGCCGACCCCGAGGATTCCTGAGTTGGGTCCGGTTTTCCCCCTTTTATCCATTACCTGTGGGACGGACCCTCTCCTCTTTCACTTTCCTATCTGCCTTTTATGGCTCTCCTTCCTTCCAAGTCCCTCAACCCGCATTCTTCGAGGGTTGTGGGCATTTCTTTTCCTCCTGTCCTTTATTTGCCTCATCTCATTTTTCACTATCACCCAGACCATTGGGGGCCAATAACCTAGATGTTAGGCCCCTCAAAACAACAATTATCATCATCATCTTCATCATTATCAATACATTGATTGTGTTTGTTACTCTTATCCTAAATATTACTATATGAAAAAACATGATTTGTATCAGTATTTTTAATTTTTTCAAAATATTCAACTACATAGGAAACATACGTAAATATAAGCTTAACTTTGTATTTTTGTTATATATAAAATTATAATCTTGAATAGCATTATTGTTTATCCCAAAATTGTGTCTCATATAAACCTTTAGCCCTAATAAATAATAATAAATTAAAAATAAATAAAAAATAGTATTAAAAATATCTATTTTAAAAGGAATTACAATAGTAATCCGCGCGACCACTAATGTTACTAAATTTCGTGCGACTACTGCAGTGTTAAGGTAATTACACCTTATATTCTCTGTCTTTCATTTCTCATAGTTTTGGTAACTTCTTTGAGCTGCAATCGTGTGTCTTCAAAGGAAAGTCACCTTTCTAGTCATGCAATGTCACTATTTTACGTCTATGTAAACATCAAGTAACATTAAATTTGGCCACGTTATTTTTCAAAGTAGTGAACCCCCAGATGTTTTATCCACACGCCGCCACTGCTGTACTTGGTTTTAGGCTGAGCTTGGACGGTAGAATAAGGAAGGATATGAGAACAATCATGGCATTTGTAGACTTAGAAAAGGCTTTTGATAACATTGATTGGAGTAAGTTGTTTGACATTTTGAAAACAATTCAAATAAAGTACAGGGATAGGCAAAGCAGAGCCAACTCCGTACAGACCATGGAAGACCTAGGAGTAGTGGAAGGTAGAGGCTTCCACTCTTCGTGACATCGGCACTAGATGGGATGGAGTTGTCAGCTCCACGCCCGGCCGTCTTTGCTCCCAGGAATTACTCTGGTACTCACTTCTGGTGAAGGCTGAGTGAACCCCAGGGCTATTTGCGTTTCCGAAAGTGGTAGTTTTGTTTTTATAAAATCCACTACCTGGGTGGGGATCAAATGTTTACTTTTTGGTTAGAGTTCTTTTACAGTGTTATGCCTCACGTGGACATTCTATACAACCAATTACAAAAGCGTTCTGCTAACCCTGTATCAGTGCGAAGTGCAGTAAGCTCCTTCGAAACTGCAATTTTGAAAGTAAGGGACAATGTTGACAGCATCGTTGTGGAGGAAATGTAGAAGACAACAGAGGGTAAAGAAGATGCGAAAATAGTTATTACTCGAGGAACATTGCTGCGAAGGAGGTGTGTGACATGATTATAAATCACAGCAGAGAGAGATTCAACTTCTCCAACCACTTACTGGCCTCCACCTTCTTTGACCACCAATTCTTCCCATCCTTCCAAACTAATTTTCCAGAGGAGAATCTTACGTATGTTATAGAATCTAGCTTTCAGTTAGAAGCTCAGCGCCTCTACTGACTGCGCCACGCAGCCCCCACAGGGACAGGGATGGGAGGGTGATCTACAATCAATACAGAAAGCAGACGGCAGTTATTCGAGCCAAAGGACATGAGAGAGAAGTTGGTATTCAGACAGGTGTAGGGCAAGGCTGCAATTTATCACCCATACTTCACAATCTATACATTGAACAAGCAATGAAGGAAATTAGAGAGACATTTAAAGTAGGAGTGAAGATTCAAGGAGAAATAATATCAACTCCGATATTTACTGATGACAAGGTCATCTTAGAAGACTCACCAGGGGATTTGAATTAGTTTTTAAAAGGTATAGAATCTTTCTTGAGGAAAGAATTCATGATGAAAATCAATGCAGTAGAACGTCAATAATCTGAACGTCAAAAATCCGAAACTTCAAAAATCCGAATGTCCACTTTAAGCATGTGAACTATATTTTGCACAACGCTGTGAGAGAAAAATGACCTTGGAAGTGTTTGTTTTGAACCATCCACTCCCCCTTCCCCCCAGTGGGCCAGTCTATTTTTAATCCTATCAGTTCAGTTGCTTCGCTTGTTCAGTAGTGTAGTTGTAGTTGCATGTTGTGGTTTGTAGTGCGTACATAATTTGTATTTTAATTACAGTACTGTGTCGTATTATAGCATCATCAGGGACACTGAAGAGGAAACATAAATTTCTAACTATAGAAACCAAATTCGAAATATTAAAAAGACTTGAAAGAGGTGACAGTGGCTCGTCTTTGTCAAAACATTATGGAGTGGGTAAAGCTACCATCTCCGACATTAGAAAGAAAAAAGGTAGCATTCTGACTTTTGCTTCTAAGTTAGATTCAGATGATGGGTCTAAAGTCAGAAAAACAACAAGAACCGCAAATGACAGTTCACTAGAAGATGCTGTGTGTTTTGGTTTTCTCAGAGGCGAAGTTTAGGGGAATCCCGTATCAGGACCTTTGATCTGTGAAAAGGCTCTTTACTCGAACGAAAAGTTTGGGGTACCAAGTGACTTTAAAACCAACTCAAGTTGGCTAAAAAAAATTAAATCTCGACACGGGATAAGGGAACTTAATATTCAAGGGGAGAGTTTGTCTTTTCACAGCTCTGCTGCAGAAGATTTCAAAACTATGTTTTTGAATTTTGTTTCTACCAATGGCTTTACGAGAGAAGATGTTTACAACTGTGACGAAACTGGGATACACTGGAAGGCTCTGCCGCGAAAATCCCTTGCCTCTTGTCGTGAAACAGCCGCTCCAGGATTCAAGGTTAGTAAGGAGTGTGTTACATGGATGGTCTGTGCAAATGCTAGTGGAGACCATGCGCTTCCATTATTGATTATTGGAAAATGCAAAAAACTGAGGTGTTTTAAAAATGTGACTCAGCTGCCAGTGACGTACAGAGCACAAAAAAGCTCCTGGATAGTGAAATATTTACCGACTGGTATAAACATATTTTTAAAATTTCTACAAAGAAAAACAAAATCACGGAAAAGTGTTACTGGTCATGGACAATGCGCCAATGCATCCATCTGTTGAAGTTTTAAATCCGATTGATGAGGGAATTGAAGTGATGTTTCTTCCACCCAACGTTAAGCTGCTGATTCAGCCAATGGATCAGGGTGTTATTGTAAAACTTTAAAGAATGTACAGGAAACAAGTGCTGCGCAGGCATCTTTTTGCGGAATATAATGAGGAAAGTGTCGTTCAGTTTTCAAAAAAGTTGAACTTAAAAGACTCGTGCTACATGTTAGCAGATTCCTGGGACTTGTTAACCAAAGAACACTTAATGAAAACGTGGAATAAACTTTGGCCAGAAAGTAAACAAACAGAAGATGACACTGATGAAAATCAGTCTGAAATGCTTGAAAGTGTGTGAGAGGTGGTCATGTTATGCCAGTCAGTTCCAGGCTTTCAAGAATGCGACAAAACTGACCCTGTAGAATGGTTGGATCTCGATAAAAATGACATTGGCAACAAAATCCTGGATGATAACGACATCGTAACTTCAATGCAAGAGCCAGAAAATCAAGAAAGCAGTGACAGCGAAGAAGACGCAGTAGATGACGACGTACCTTCACATTCTGAAGCTTTTACGTCATTAGAGACAGTGATGTCTTGGTACGAAGCACAGACCGAATGCAGTCAAGCTCAGCTCCTGCTACTTACGCGAATGAAGGATTTGGTCGGCAGAAAACGAGTTTTGAAACTCACACAACCCA
Organism: Meconema thalassinum; assembly: GCA_946902985.2. NCBI lineage: Eukaryota > Metazoa > Arthropoda > Insecta > Orthoptera > Tettigoniidae > Meconema > Meconema thalassinum. Next base: position 580,033,915 of record OX336391.1, on the reverse strand, counting down.
AAATTAGCAAGATTTTCAAATAAAATATTTTAGTGATTTCGTAGAGTTGTGTTTATTATTTTGTGTATACATACACTCACTCACTCCGTTGGCTTTTCTGGGACGTGACGATCCCGTGCCGCTCTCACTATCTGCCTCCATTTCCTCCTATCCAGCGCAGTATTCTCCCATACAGTAATACCCATTTGTCTGCAGTCAGAGGTCACCACAGTACATACATATGTAAATTTGTAAATATGAAGTGAATTGTTTCCGTAAAATTAGTGCATTTTACTGGATTTAAAGATACAAATAAATCAAAGTACAATATGTATGTACATATGTAAGTAAATAAAGTGTTCATTTTTATTTATCTTAACATTTTTAGTGTAACTAGGAATTTCTAGGTTATGTTCGAAAATCTGAACAAATCGGAAATCCGAATCCCATCCCAGTTCCGATTTTCGATGCTCTACTGTAAATGAAAAGCAAAAATAATGGAATGCAGCTGTAATAAATCAGAAACCCATATTGATGACAAATTGGCAGATGACAATTTATAGGAAGTAGGAGACTTTTACCACTTAGGAAGCAAAATAACCAGTGATGGACAAAGGATATAGAATGTAGGTTGGCTATAGGCAAGGAAAGCATTTCTACAGAAAAGAAATCAGCTGACATCAAATATAGATTTAGGTATTAGAAAATCATTTTTTAAAGCCTTTGTCTGGAGTGTGGCACTGTATGGAAGTGAAACTTAGACTGTTGGCACAGCAGAAAAGAGGAGAATAGAAGCTTTTGAAATGTGGTGTTACAGGAGAATGATGAAGATCAGATGGGTAGACAGAGTAACAAATGAAGAAGTATTAAGACGAGAGGAAGAGGAGAGATGTTTCTGGCGACTGTTAGAGAGGAAGTCAAAGAAAACTTGGAAGACATAGACAAGATTGTGAGAAGTATCCAAGAGGGAGGAATTGATGATGTTGCAACATGGATCCAAGACTGCATCACTAGCACAGCAACCACACCTTCGCATGGGAGAATGGCAAAGCCACGGTTTGACGAAACATGTTTTATTCAAAGTAAAGGAACCATAAACAAACTCCACAACATAAGGGTCACAATAGACAACATAACACTGGAAGAATACCGGCAACCAGGGCTAGATTTGTGACGGTACGCACCGGTATGCCGTACCGAAACATCTGATCTGGGGAAAAGTCGAATAACATAATTTTTAGAACTGTGGAACGTTAGTTGTAAGTCAAGGTCAACTTGGTCTTTGACTGGGCTGTGTACTTCTAGACGTAAGCAAGGTGCTAGCTGACTCATCCTTCCCGCAACAGCTCAGCTTTCACTTAGCCGTCAATTTCAGTACAGTCAGAACATTCGACAGCCTGTCACTGTTTTACGGTTTTGTTCTGTTTAATCGTGTAGTGTTTTGGAATCAAAGTGCGTAAATTTTGCTAATTGTGTTGTTGTTGTACGTGTACGTGCCTTTACAATGTATAAAATAACTAATTATTTTAGTAATCCGAAGAAACCAAAACTAGACGAAGAAACTGAAAAATGCATGACACTTACAATTAGATTGCTATTTTGTCCACTAATTAATTTTTAAAGGTATTGTCATTTAGACTTTCACGGCCCATGTTGTAACGTGTTTTTCGAGGGGTTTTTATGCAACTGGCATAAGTCAGTAGGAAGCCATTCTATATTTATTTACGCGGCAAATTGTTCAGCCAAGAGAATTTTTCATGTTAATTTATTATTATTATTAATTTATTATAATTATTATTATTTAACCCTACCAACCTGGGCCCAATGTCTGGGAAGCCAGGCTCTGCCTGTCACAAGTCAGGACCAAAGGGGAGTGATAGAGGAGTAACACCTCTTTAAAAAACCTTGGTCCAGCTGGCCCGGCTGGTAGTTCCTTGTAAGGGCCCCTTACCAGGGTTACGGTAAAGTCCTCAACGACAACTGTGGTGGAGAAGGTAGCCTTTGGTACAGCATAGATGACGGAAGAGGCATCCCAGTGCTCGGGATAAATAGAGCAAAAGGTATCTGTTTTAACTAAACAGATATCAGCATTCACCCGATAACGTCTGTTCCCCATGTTAGGGGCGGTTATCAAAGGCGTCTGTTCCCATATTGGGCGGCCTATTATGATCCATCTGGCGATTCGATCACAGATGTAACATCGAAGGGGAGTAAACCTCCTTCCAAAATAATCTCAACTTAAGACATGATAGTAAACCACAACGGAAAATATACTCCAGGAGGTAAACAATCCTCCATCACAAGAAACTGTGATGCAACTGGGCCTGCGGAGTCTGGAGAGCCCAAAACATCATGTGAGGAAGAGTCGGAGCTTCCTAGAACTTCACGCATAAGACCTAAGCAAAAACATCTGCTAGGCACACTGAACATCAATACGCTCATGAAAACTGGTAAACTGAAACAACTGACAGATGTGCTGAATAGACGTAATATCCTCATTCTTGCTTTACAAGAAACTCGATACACCGACGAAGATGCTTTTGAGTCTGAGGGATATAGAATTTACAAAGGGAAAGCTGGCATCAAAACCAAACAAAACAGTACTATACTTGGAACAGCTTTTATGATTAAACAAAACTTAACAGAATCAATAACAAATTTTACATCTTCATCAGAACGAATTTCACTTCTCTCATTTCGATCAGGAAACAAAGGCTATACTATAATCAATGCTCATGCTCCCACCAATGAGGACAATAAGAAAAATCCAGAAAATGTTGACGAGTTTTGGGAAATGTTGGAACATGAATCAACAAAGATACCTTATCATCACGTTAAAATCTTAGTGGGTGACTTTAATGCACAGATTGGAAGAGAGAGAAAATTTAGAAACATAGTGGGTGACTTCCCAGCTCACAACCGCACTAACAGAAATGGAGAGAGACTCATAAGTTTCTGCAGACTATTTGATCTTAAATTAATGTCAACCTTTTTTAGGAAATTACCGAGGAGAAAGAAAACATGGTGCTCTCCAAATCCACATTTAGGTTCATATCAATTGGATCATGTAGCAATTACAAAACAGAACTTTAGAGAAATCATGAATGTTAGAGTAAGGAGAGGATTAAATATTGATTCTGACCATTTTTTGTCTGAGATCAAAACTAAATTCCAACCAAATAAATCCAAGCCAAAAATTCCAAAAATTCCTAAAATAGACACAAAAGTTTTATCAGAAAATAAGACTGAATTTATCAATAAACTGCATACTAAAGATAAGAGTAACTGGGAAGAGATCAGAGATGTAATGATAGAATCAGCCAAAGAATTGGGACAGCCTCCAAGGAAAAGGAAACACCGATGGTGGAATACAACATGTGATGCAGCGATCGAACGTAGATTAGCGGCTTGGCAGTTATGGAATTCCAGGAAACGAGAAGATGACTGGATTAATTTTGTATAGATCAGAAAGCTAACATCCAAAATCATCAGGATAGAGAAACGTAATTATGATAAGAAGCGATTGGAAGAGATAGATATAGATTTTAAAAAGAACAACACCAGACAATTCTACAAAGTATTTCGAGAGGAGATCCAAGGATACAAACCAATGAACCTCCATTTCAAGGATTCAACTGGTAGACTGGTCACTAATAATAAAGACAACTGCGAGTTACTAGCTAAATACTTTGAGGAACTTCTTAATTGCGAAGAACCTTTAGAAAGACTACAGTTTACATCACCACAAAAAGAGAACCCTCCGTCAGAACCACCAACTGTCCAACAAATAGAACAATATATTGACAATCTTAAAAATAATAAGGCACCTGGTGAGGATGGGATACTAACTGAAATGTTGAAACTCGGTGGTAAATTTGTAGCTGAAGCTTTACACAAAGTTATCAAGGAATGTTGGGAAAAAGGAACAATTCCAAATGATTGGAAACAGGCAATAATCCATCCCTTGCACAAGAAAGGAGATAAGACAAACCCCAACAATTATAGAGGTATTTCCTTACAGCCAATCACATACAAAGTTCTTTCTAAAGCACTGCTACACAATCTGGAAGAACAAGCAGAACATACTATCGGCGAATACCAAGCCGGATTTAGAAAAGGGAGATCTTGTCCAGAGCAAATTTTCAATCTCAAAACAATCCTTAGAATCAGAACAATACGTAACCTCAACACAGTTGTATCTTTCATTGATTTCAGAAAGGCTTATGATTCAATAGACAGACAGTCTGTATTCCTAACGCTAGCAGAATTAGGGATAGATAAAAATACCAGACAACTGGTTGAACAAACACTAACAAATACAACCTCAAGAGTTAAATTTCTAAACGACATTTCAGAACCCTTCCAAATCAAAACCGGAGTTAGACAAGGTGATGGGCTTTCACCACTTCTATTTAATTTGATATTAAACAAAATCATGAAGGAATGGAAACTTAAATTATGCGAAAGAAACATTGAAGGGGTCCATTTGGGGCAAGGAAAAGGAAGATTTGAGGTGAAATGTCTTGCCTTTGCTGATGACATAGCAATCATTTCAGAAAACAGATTTCAAGCACAAATAATGGTTGAAACCCTACATGAAATAGCAATAAAAACTGGTCTTCAGATTTCGTATGAAAAAACCAAATATATTGAACACAGACACAATGGAGAAAAATATCTAACAACTCAACATGGACAGATTCAAAGAGTTGATAAATTTAAATATTTGGGAGAATGGATCCAGTCAAATGGACTTGATAACACATCCTGCAAGGAGAGATTCAGAAAGATGGAAAATGCCTATAAACTCACCCAACATAGATACAACAAACGATCAATTTCATTCCAGGCAAAAATCAGGCACTACACAACTGTAATTAAACCAGAGGTATTATACGGATCAGAATGTTTAACGTTGAACAAAAGAGGTGAACAAGAGGAACTGGAAAAGAAAGAAAGGAAAATACTTAGGAAAATTTTGGGTCCCCAAAAGAATAAAGATATTTGGATGAAGAGAAAAAATGAAGACCTTTACCGAAATGTGGAAAAAATTACAGACTCAATTAAAAGACGGAGACTACAATTTTATGGTCACCTTCATAGAATGGATAGCAGCAGGCTAACTAAGAAAATTTTTGACTACATCTCCAAATTAAAAAACACCACTAGATGGCTGGAAGAGATAAGGTGTGATCTGCAAAAACTGAAGATCACAAATAACATCATTTCTAATAGGGTGGAATTCCGGCGACTGATCACTACTGCAGATTTTTCGATTCTGCAAGTTCCACATCAACCACGGAGAGTGTTATCAACGGAACAGAGGCAGGCCATCAGCCAACGTATGAAGAAGTTTTGGGAAGAAAAGAAAAAACGAAACAATGTACCGTAGTCTTAGGTTCAAAGCGGTCTATAATTGGCCAAATTCTAAATATATATATATATATATATTATTAAGGTATTTTTGGAGCATTTTATAAAAATTATTAGCATTCAGATAGGTTTTCTATGTCTTAGAAAACGCTATCAAGCAAATTATTACGAACGACAATATCATAGAAAATTATGTGATTGCGGAATTTTACGGAGTTTTCGTCAGTTAGGGTATATCGAGAGACGTGACTCACTGGGAATTCAAGTACACGCTTAATCTTGTCGGAAAGCATGACGCAATCCTGGGTCGCAGCGTCAAGGAAAGGCGAATGTATGGAACGGAAAACGACTTCTCCCTCCCGCCGAGTGTAATGAGCCAGAGTGGGGATCTAGCGCGTAGGGAGCAGCCAATCAGTGGAGACCACGCAAGCTAGAAGTCGGATGAAGAGTGGGGATGCGACGTGTGCATATATCGTTCGGCGCGGCGTGGAACGAAGACAATCTGTGAAATACTTGACGAGTATGGGTGCGCGTGCGAGTGGCTCCGATGTTCGGTGGAGTTAGCGACTATCTGTATAGAACTTAACGAGTACGGTTGTACGCGGGAGTCGCTCCGATGTTCCGTGGAGTGGAGGACTAACTTTTGTAAAACTTAACCAGTGTGGTTGTACGAGTGTTTGGGTCCGATGTACGGACCATAGAATTATCTAATCTACCAGAATATCATCAAATATCGATGGAGATGGAGACGTCCAGGAGACTGTGGGAAGCACACAGCATCATCCAGTATGAGGGAAATGCTTTAGCAATTTCCAGTGGTAAGCGCAAATGACGCAGAAATACACAATCTCTCATTTCTCTTTGTTTTATATTTCATATTTCAGTAACTTCATAGCTTGGGAAAAAGAGTAAAATCAATAATTTATCAGACTCCGTTTTCACGTAATTTTCTATCGGTAATATTAAAATCACAACGCTCCTATTTAAATTTTAAACTTATTATTATTATTAATTTTGCTATTCTTGTTTTATATAATAAATTCATTTCTTTTACAATGCAATCTTTGCTTTCAGTAGGTAGCATTAGATATAGACCAATTCCTTCTCCTGATACAATTGTTTGTTGGGTTAATGATCAAATCATACCACGATCTGAGTGAATAGAGTCTTGAAGGTGTTCTGCCAGAGCTAGACGTTGTTAAATACAAATTTAGATTTCAACATTGCATTGAGGTCTTGGCGCCCATTAAAACAACATAGCTTAGGCAAAGGGAGGGCTAGCAAAACTGCTACATTTGTACGCTCAACGTGGAGCAAAGTAAATACCGTTTCACTTGTCATCCCAGCCTAAGCAAAACTGATACATTTGTCGCTACCAACATGGGGCATTAATTAACTGTTACAATTGTCGCCGACAACTTGGGGCTGAAAACCTAATAACATTTGTGGAAGGAGAAGGGTATATATTTCTGTGCCTGTATTTTGGGGGTTATTTGTCTGTATCAGTGTATATCATTATGGGGGATGAGAAAGAAAGACAGATGAGGTTACGTAGTGGTCATCAACGGGAGAGTGATGATACCAGCAGTATGTCGAGTGATGGTAGTACCGGGGTAGCGGAGGTAAATCCCGATACTGAAACAGGGAGTGTAGGCGGCCAATCAGAATTAAAAACTTTACTTCTCGAGTTTTGTATCAGAACAAAGTTAGTAGTGATGCCTTAAATGCTAAATTAGAACAAAACAGTAGGGAAAATAAAGTACAGAAGCTTTAAATAAAAAATTAGAACAGAATAATGCAAGATTAGAACAAAACAGTAGGGAAAATAAAGAAAGTACAGATGCCATAAACGCCAGATTAGAACAAAACAGTAGGGAAAATAAAGAAAGTACAGACGCTTTAAATGCTAAACTGGAACAAAACAACGCTAAATTAGAACAAAACAGTAGGGAAAATAAAGAAAGTACAGAAGCTTTAAATAAAAAATTAGAACAGAATAATGCAAAATTAGATAAGAACAACAAGGAAATTAGTGTGAAAATGGAGCAGATTAGAGGAGAAATCAGAGGAGTAATGGAAGAGAAGTTTAAAGAGATCATTGCAGATGTAGACAAGAAATTAGGAAAAATACAGGAGGAGTTAGAAATTATAATCAGTACACAGGCTGAAAATTTAAAAGAACTAGTGCAACTGGAAACACAGCAGGTCAAAAAGCAATTGGGGGGAGAAATTGACAAAATTCAGGTAGCTACTAAAGAGGTTAAGGAACAGCTGGGGGGTAGAATTGAGAAAGTCCACTCACAAATAGTTGCAGAAGTAAATGATTTAAGAGAGAGTAATAGAGAGAGCATTAGCAAGATTGAGGAGAAACAAGCAAAGCTATATGATAAAGTAGAAGAATCAGAAGGAAACATTAAATTAACAGTAAACAGTATTGAGAGGAAGGCTGAGGAGAAAATCGCAGAATTAGAGTTAAAATTAAAAGCTAGGATCAGGCAAGAAAATAGTCAGAATAGGCCAGTTTTTGTGAATAGCACACACAGGGAGGTAGAACTGGGTAAGTTCAGCAATCGACAGGGGTGCCGAATGGAGTTCATGAACACTATAGAAAATAAATTCGGGGAGAGGTTGGAAAATGGTAGTATTGAGTGGTGCCAGGTAGTTGAAATTTTAGAACAAGTGTTTGTGGGGGAAACGAGGAATTGGTTTGCTGTCTACAGAGACAAGTTTACTGATATCAATGATTTTAAAATGAAATTCTGTGAAAAGTTCAGGAATGAGGTTATTCAGTCGCAGCATCGTGAGGGAGTAGTGTGTGGTAAATATAACCCTAAAGGAAGCTCCACCATGACCGAATACTTTTTAGGGCAGGTATTAGTGTGTAAATATCTGGATGGGTTGTAGGAGGAAAGTGATGTGGTGAGGTTGCTACTTAGGCTGTTTCCCTATAGGATCAAGGAGGCTGCTTGTATCCAGAATGTAAAGACTATATCACAAGTAGAAAATTTGTTAAGCACATTTGATGCACTAGGGAGAGGGGGTTATGAGGACAATTTCAATCGGAACCAGGGTAATAATAATAATAGACCTAATGAAGCCAGGCATCAAGAAGTTCAAGGGAACGGTGGCGAAGGGGCCAACGCTCAAAATAGAAATAACAATAATCAGCTAAATCAGAACAGAGGAAATGGCTATGGTAATCAGTATCAAGGGAGGAACAATGATTTCAGGGGAAATCAAGGGAGGAACAATGATTACAGGGGAAATCAAGGGAGAAACAATGATTTCAGGGGAAATCAAGGGAGAAATTATAATGACAATAATTACAACCAGAATAGGGGTCAAGGAAGAGGACAGCCTAGTGGTAGTAATATACAGCCAAACAATGACAACACAGCCCAGAACAACCAGACCAGTTCAGTAGTTAGTAGTACTACGGCCAGCTGTAGCGGTTCTTTAAACGCGAACCAGGCTGCGAAGGAAGGTCAGAATCTCAGTCTGTAGCATGCCCTGTCCATACAATTATACAGGAACCCTATGACCTAAATGTAAGAAATGAATTATTACATGAACTAAATGATGAAGGTATTATTCAGGAAGTGGTTAGTAAGAGCCCCATAGTTAAATTTAACGTGTCCGAGGCGTACACAGATGTTTTAATTGATAGTGGTTGTATGAAGAGTTGCATAAGTAGTGCATTTTATGATAAAATGAAAGGAACTGGAGTAAATTTTGAGGAGAGGCCAATTAAAAGCACTTTTGTTATCACAGCTGTTGGGAAGAGGTCTAAAGTAATTTCTAAGCAAGTTTTAGTAGACATTAAAATTAATAATCATGTAGAGAAGCAGATTTGCCTTGTAATTCCAAATTTAGTATTCAGTGTTATCTTGGGTTCAGAGTGGCTAAGTAGAGTGTCTGGTAACTTATGTTATGATGTAGGGAGTTTGAAATTTAAATGGGGAGATTCTGAAGTAGAAGTAGCGTTCAATGACCATATTCAGAGGAGTAGTATTGTAGGTGTGATTTGTACTTTAAATGAGATATCGCCAGCCGTAGAGCGGGGTTCTCCATGTTTTGTGGGCAGTGTGATTACGAACGGAAGTCTAGAGGACTCGTTACGTGATGCTGCATTTCAGGGTAATATAGAGGTGGAACAGTCGCCTCCGTAGCGTAGCGGTCAGCATGGTTAGCTGCCGCCCCGGAGGTCCTGGGTTCGATTCCCGGCTCTGCCACGAAATTTGAAAAAGTGGTATGAGGACTGGAACGGGGTCTACTCAGTCTCGGGTGTTCCAAATGAGTAGAGGGGGTTCGATTCCCACCTCAGCCATCCTCGAAGTGGTTTTCCGTGGTTTCCCACTTCGTCTTCGGGCAAATGCCGGGATGGTACCTTCTTCAAGGCCACGGCCGCCTCCTTCCCTCTTCCTTGCCTATCCATCCTGACCTTCCATTACATTCCCTCATGAGGCCCCTGTTCGCTTTGCAGGTGAGGCCGCCTGGGTGAGGTGCCAATCAAACCTCACCAGTTGTATCACCTCCGATTGGATGTTCCCAGCTCTAGGACACTGCCCGTAGAGGCGGTAGTGGTGAGTTCCCTCGCTGAGTCCGTGGGTTCCACCAACCTGGAGGGTAAAACGACTAAAAAAAAAAATAGAGGTGGAACAATGTGTTCGGCTCTATGATGTGTTATTGAGTAATAGGAGAGTTTTTGAGGATCGCATTGGTATGGCCAATTGCTATACCCATTCATTGAACGTTATTGATAGGTCAGTATTCACAGGACATAGATATCCTGTACCTTTCGCTTATCAGAGTGCAGTTGAGGCACAAATTAACCAGATGCTTGAAGATGGGATTATTGAGCACTCTAACAGTCCGTATGTTAATTCTTTGATCACTGTACCCAAAACCGACGGCACGGTTCGTATTTGTTTAGACGCTCGTTTGGTTAACAGTAGAATTAGTTCAGATCAGCTGAAATCTATGTCAATAGAGGAATTAATGCAAACATTTGAGGGGAAGAAGTATTTCACTTGTGTAGATTTGAGTTCCAGTTTTTGGCAAGTGCCACTTATGTACGAAGATAGACCATTTACAGCTTTTAGTCATAAATATAACCTTTATCAATTTTGTAGAACACCTTATGGGTTAAAGAGTAGTTCAGCAGCTTTAATTAGGGCTTTAAACATCGCATTAGGGGATGACACAGGAGAGTTTGTAACCATTTACATAGATGATATGGTAATTAGTTCACGCAGTTTTGAGGAGCATCTACATCATTTAGATATAGTTTTTCAGAAGTTAGATCAGGCAGGGTTCACTTTGAAGCTGTCTAAGTCGTCATTCTGTCAGTCAGAAGTGACATTTTTAGGTCATAGAGTGTCGAGTAGAGGTGTGACACCAGAGGAAAGTAGGGTTAGCATGTGTGGACAGTTAGGTAACAGGGCATCGTTACAGACACTGAGAAATAGGTAGGTAGAGCAACGTGATGACGTTCATTTAAGGGAGCCACTTGCAAGGTTGGAAGCAGGTGACGCAGAAACATTTATAGTTTCCAAACGTATTGGAAAAACAGCATATGTGCTGGAGAATAGTGAGGGAAACAGATTATACGGGACGTATAATATACATAGTCTACGAAAATATGTGTCATAAAGTGAGTGTGTTTAGCTGGCGAGCCAGCCTATCAAATGAGTAAGTGATGTGTCTGGTGCGTGGAAGATCTGGTCTTCAAGGCAGGCGTATCAGAAGTCACACAGGGGGGTAGTATGTAAGTAAATGAGAGTTTTTAAGGTACAGGGAAATATGACGGGATTGTCGGATGCTCTTGAGCACTAAAATGTCTCGATACACCAAGGCCAGAATTTGGTAGCGCTGGTGAATTCCCATTTGCCTCCTAGAGATGGGTGAGCGCTTGGACAGGGTATCTTTGCTTAAGGCGTCCACGAGGCAAAAGATGGGCCATCAGAAGGCGAGACAGTCCTTCATGAAACTCATACATATCAGCACACGTGATTTCTGTTTACGGCCTCGCCATGTAAGATTTGTAAGTGTGTAATTTAAGGTAATTTGTACAAAGGTATTATTTGTGTGAGGAGAACCAATCTGTGTTGAGAACTAGTATTAAGTAGAATATGGTCTATGGGAACTTAACAAGACAGGGCGATTACGGCACAGAAATATTTGGTGTTATATGTAATGCGCATTTACTGTTTTTTTTTTCAGAAGTCAATATTAATTTAATCTACTTTAAAGAGAGATTAAGTATTATGGTCATGAGGCGCTGCCACAATAGTGTGATCGTGTGCTCAGTGATAAGTGAGGTTAAATTTCACCATAAGGAAGGGACCTCCAGTGAAATTAGGAAGTTCTATGGAGATATAAATATATCAGAACACCTTCAATGTGTGTGATATGACATCATAAATACATAGTGCTCACACATTAATTATGTCTATTTCTCCAACATAGAGAAATTTGAGAGGCGGAAATATCCGTGGAACACTATTCTATATGTAAAACATTGGACTGGTTGCAAAGTGCAATCCATAGTGACAACAAACTTTGACGCAAAGTGCGTGAAGAAAAATTATGAGTGTATATATCTGTAATTTAGGGTGATTTCATTTATGTAATATGTATTTTGGATGGGGATTATTAACGTGTCTGGGATAATCGGATAATGGACCGTCGTCACGGTAAATCATCCGATGATCCGAGGCGAATATGTAACGTGTTTTTCGAGGGGTTTTTATGCAACTGGCATAAGTCAGTAGGAAGCCATTCTATATTTATTTACGCGACAAATTGTTCAGCCAAGAGAATTTTTCATGTTAATTTATTATTATTATTAATTTATTATAATTATTATTAAGGTATTTTCGGAGCATTTTATAAAAATTATTAGCATTCAGATAGGTTTTCTATGTCTTAGAAAACGCTATCAAGCAAATTATTATGAACGACAATATCATAGAAAATTATGTGATTGCGGAATTTTACGGAGTTTTCGTCAGTTAGGGTATATCGAGAGACGTGACTCACTGGGAATTCAAGTACACGCTTAATCTTGTCGGAAAGCATGACGCAATCCTGGGTCGCAGCGTCAAGGAAAGGCGAATGTATGGAACGGAAAACGACTTCTCCCTCCCGCCGAGTGTAATGAGCCAGAGTGGGGATCTAGCACGTAGGGAGCAGCCAATCAGTGGAGACCACGCAAGCTAGAAGTCGGATGAAGAGTGGGGATGCGACGTGTGCATATATCGTTCGGCGCGGCGTGGAACGAAGACAATCTGTGAAATACTTGACGAGTATGGGTGCGCGTGCGAGTGGCTCCGATGTTCGGTGGAGTTAGCGACTATCTGTATAGAACTTAACGAGTACGGTTGTACGCGGGAGTCGCTCCGATGTTCCGTGGAGTGGAGGACTAACTTTTGTAAAACTTAACCAGTGTGGTTGTACGAGTGTTTGGGTCCGATGCACGGACCATAGAATTATCTAATCTACCAGAATATCATCAAATATCGACGGAGATGGAGACGTCCAGGAGACTGTGGGAAGCACACAGCATCATCCAGTACGAGGGAAATGCTTTAGAAATTTCCAGTGGTAAGCGCAAATGACGCAGAAATACGCAATCTCTCATTTCTCTTTGTTTTATATTTCATATTCCAGTAACTTCATAGCTTGGGAATAAGAGTAAAATCAATAATTTATCAGACTCCGTTTTCACATAATTTTCTATCGGTAATATTAAAATCACAACGCTCCTATTTAAATTTTAAACTTATTATTATTATTAATTTTGCTATTCTTGTTTTATATAATAAATTAATTTCTTTTACAATGCAATCTTTGCTTTCAGTAGGTAGCATTAGATATTGACCAATTCCTTCTCCTGATACAATTGTTTGTTGGGATAATGATCAAATCATACCACGATCTGAGTGAATAGAGTCTTGAAGGTGTTCTGCCAGAGCTAGACGTTGTTAAATACAAATTTAGATTTCAACATTGCATTGAGGTCTTGGCGCCCATTAAAACAACATAGCTTAGGCAAAGGGAGGGCTAGCAAAACTGCTACATTTGTACGCTCAACGTGGAGCAAAGTAAATACCGTTTCACTTGTCATCCCAGCCTAAGCAAAACTGATACATTTGTCGCTACCAACATGGGGCATTAATTAACTGTTACAGTGTTACTATTCATAATGTTGAATTTTGGGCTTATGCCGTGTTTATTATATTAAAATTCGACGCGTTTCGAAAGAAACCATGCCTTTCTTCGTCAGGAATAATCTGGAATACGACAATGATTGCTAAGAGAAAGCAACAAAGAACATATAGAAGGTGCCCAAAGATGGACGCCATTATAGCCCCATGTTAGGGACAACGGAAAGCAACAGTGAATTACTTTCTCAGGGTTCTGATAATAGGTAGCCAGGATTCACTGAGATTGTAGCCGGTGTCGCGGCTGAAATTATCTGGGTGTTTACGTATTTCAACCGCCTCCCTGATGATTCTGGGACGATATTGCTTTATACGGGCAAGAACATCCATTCCTTGGAACATGACATCATGGCCAGGTGTTAATGCATGATCGGCAACAGCTGATTTATCAGGTTGAATGAGCCTGATATATCTATTATGTTCCTTAATACGAGTGCATATTGTTCTCGAAGTCTGCCCGATGTAAACCTTGCCACAAGTACAGGGAACTCTGTAGATACCCGGTTGTTGCAATTTAGGCAAACTGTCCTTAGTTGGTCGCAGGAGTTGCCTAATCTTAACAGAAGTTCCAAATACAGTCCGTATGTTGTACCGACGTAGGATTTTAGCAATACGATCCGTCGTGTTATGTATGTAAGGTAGGTAAGCAGTTCCTCTTACATCTCTTTTCTCAACTGACGTCCTATTATTATTTGTTGGTTTCAGAACCGTAGAGATCAATGCCTTGCTATAACCGTTGCTCTCAAAGGTGGTTCGCAAGGTATTAATTTCTTCTTGTAAAGAAGACACTTCACAAATCCTCCTAGCCCGGGTAGTTAGAGTTGTAAGGATACCATGTTTCTGGGCAGGGTGATAGTGAGAACTTGCGTGGAGATATCTATTGGTGTGTGTTGGCTTACGAAAAACGCTGTGTCCTAAAGATCCATCCTCTTTCTTGGTGACGAGAATATCTAAGAACGGTATTTTGCCGTCAGATTCCTTTTCCATGGTGAAACAAATAGAAGGGTGCTGGAGATCAAGGTGATCCAGGAAATGGCTAAGATTTTCCTCACCTTCCGTCCAAACAACGAACGTGTCATCCACATAACGCCACCAGATCTTCGGTTTGAAAGGAGCCGACGACAAAGCTTTCTCTTCAAAGTTCTCCATGAAGAAATTAGCTACAACAGGAGAGAGAGGACTACCCATGGCCACACCATCAGTCTGCTCATAAAAATTCCCATTCCATAGAAAGTAGGAGGTGGTCATGCAGGGATAAAAAAGCCTTGTGATGTCTTCAGGAAAAAAGCCATTAATGAGAGACATAACACCATCAATAGGTACTCTCGTAAACAGAGACACCACGTCGAGACTCACTAGGATATCACCCGGCTGAAGTGTTATAGCTTTCAACTTTTCCACGAAGTGTGTGGAATCCTTAATATACGAAGGCGTGTTACCCAGAAGCGGCTGAAGTAGTCTACCTAAGTATTTGGAAAGGGCATATGTAGGAGAACCAATCGTACTAACAATAGGTCTAAGAGGAACATCTTCTTTATGTATTTTAGGAAGACCATAGAGTCTCGGAGGAATAGCATCTCCTGGAAGGAGCTGTTGCCGATCATGCATTAACACCTGGCCATGATGTCATGTTCCAAGGAGTGGATGTTCTTGCCCGTATAAAGCAATATCGTCCCAGAAACATCAGGGAGGCGGTTGAAATACGTAAACACCCAGATAATTTCAACCGCGACACCGGCTACAATCTCAGTGAATCCTGGCTACCTATTATCAGAACCCTGAGAAAGTAATTCACTGCTGCTTTCCGTTGTCCCTAACATGGGGCTATAATGGCGTCCATCTTTGGGCACCTTCTATATGTTCTTTGTTGCTTTCTCTTAGCAATCATTGTCGTATTCCAGATTATTCCTGACGAAGAAAGGCATGGTTTCTTTCGAAACGCGTCGAATTTTAATATAATAAACACGGCATAAGCCCAAAATTCAACATTATGAATAATTTTTAAAGGTGTCATAAAAGCATAAAAATAATGTTTTTAGAACTCTATATTTCTATATTCCATAAAGTCCACCACCCAGTAGCCCACAGTACCGGAACCTCTTTCTTTACAAATCAAGCACTGCCGGCAACATAGGAAAGCCTAGAAGGAACTGATAAAATGAGACTTTATGGAAGAAACGCAATGAGCGATCATTGCAGAAGCATAAATGGACCCAGACCAGGCCTTACGAGCTAGGAACCAAAGCATTCAACCCAGCATATCATTGGAAACATGGGAGGAGCATATCAAAAAAGGCACCTGCGCAAGAGAGTCTAGATCTGAAACCAGGCCACCGGTAGAGCACGATATGCCTGAACCCATCACAGAAGGAGAGATCATGTTTGCTATACAGAAAAATAGGAACAACAGATCCCCCAGTCCAGACGGACTAAGATAATGAACACCTAAAGTGCAGTATCGAGGAACTGTTACTGGTATGGATGGCCCTGCTAAACAAATGACTAGAACTTGGACAAATACCAAGCGAATGGATAACGTCAAACATCAAGAAGATGGTATATTGGCTTTCACGGCCAGTGAATTAAGACTCAGCAATTTTTCCAGATTTATGCCGTGTTTTGTGTGGGGTTCCGCCTAAGAACACCAAGCTGGTTCATCAGCGGGCTCTTGGTGTCCAAAGGCGAAACCCCAACAAAACACGGCATAAACCTAGAAAAATTGCTGAGTTTCAACCATCAAGGAAAAGGCAGTACGGACGACCCGAACTCTTACCGTGGAGTAGCGCTGGAATCTGTAGCCCTAAAACTACTAACAGGAATATTGACAGCGAGACTAGATGCAAAAATAGACCCAATGATGCCAGAAGAACAGTGTGTATTTCGGAAGCAGAGATCAACAACCATGGCTGCAGGAAATCTACTATGACATGTAACAACAGCACTAGAGAAATCCAAAGGCTTTCGATCTGGTAAACAGAAAGATACTGATACACCAACTGGAAACACTCATAAGAAGGACAAGGCTGACGACCTTTATATCTAATATACTGGCAGAAAATTTCATTGAGATGCATGACGGAGTTGGGAAGACAAGTTGGATGATGCAAACTAATGGAGTAGTACAGGGGGACCCCTAAGCTCCATCCTATTCAATGCACTCACATACAATGCAGGTGACAAAATAAAGGAATCAACAAAGGCCAAGCTATACATATACGCAGACGACATGCCAATTGCCTCAGAACAAATGCAGGACTTGCAGGAGGCAATCAACATACTAAGCGAATGGGGCCCAGGAAAATGAAATAACGATAAAGAGAACTCGACAGAGAAGATCATCTACCGGAATGGCGGTAGACCAGCAGAATTGGACAAAGTGCTATGCAATGGCAAGGAACTGAAGATAGTAAACAATTTCAAACACCTTGGCTTCACACTTCAGGTTACACACAAGAGCAAAGGCAGCTGCCGCCATGAAAGCAATAAACAACATAAGCAATATCACTCTAATAGCACTGAAAACAGCAATGGCACTCTTCCGAGCAAAGCTGCCGACATAAGGACTAGAGTTAACATGGGAGTTCCTCAAGTACAAACAATGGGAAGAACTGTAGAAGGTGAAATCCAGATTTCTGAAAAGAGCCCTTGGTGTACACATTACAGCTAAATGCTGACTGGTATATGAGATCGCGAGATACATTCCCCGCAGAGGATCTCCGGACACTTCTACTACTTCCATCTACAAAAAGCTACATAATGATACTCCAATATCTGAGGAACAAAAAGCCGGATGTTTTGATGAAAATCTACGCAACAGACACGATGTTGGACAGAAGATGGATGCAACCACTATCCGAAATGAGACACGTCGTGACAAAACTTGTGGACCATGGATTCCACCACAAGGTCTGTTCACGAAAGCCATTCCATGACCCAGATGAGAACTGTGTAAGGGCGTATGTGGGAGGTACCATATCTCTATGTGTTCCAATAGAACTATGTCAATAGCAACATATAGTAAGAACTAAGAACTAAACAATTCTTGGAATCAGTATGGATATTGTCTAATTGTGGAAAATTGATTTTTATAAGGGGTGATAAGTATTGTGCTGTTGGCAATTGCTGTTTTAAGGGGTGGAATATGCAACCCCAAGCTCTTCTTCTACTTCAAGTGCTTCGTCCTCCAAGAACATTGGCGATCAGTAGCTTCATCTGCTGTTTGTTTATGGCTTTTTCTGAACAGTGACATTGTATTCAGTCCAAACCACTGGATTAAGTTCTCTAGCCAGGATATTCTTCTACGTCCTGGACAGCGGCTTCGGTGGCTTAGTTGGTAGCATGCTGAGCTTATATGCCAAAGATCGCGGGTTCAAACCCGGCCGAAGTTCATTGGATTTTTTAAGAGCGTTACAAATCCCTCAATATGCCTTCCTTCGGAGGGGAAGTAAAGCCGGCGGTCCCATGTCATAGATTTATGGCATGTTAAAGAACCTTCCACTAATTACACCTGTGTGAAGCTAAATCATATAGATTAAGAATGTAAACAACGGTCTTAGGTTCCTACATTCGTTGCCAAGGAGTCGACTGCAGTGGCATCTAGTAGCTAAGTTCTGAACTAGTAGTCGTTGACGGTGGCGTTTGGTGGCAAAAGTAGGAACTATTTGAAAAATTCTAAGTCTGCAGTCCTTACTTGAATTAAAAAACAGATAACACACACTAATACAGTCATCACAATTAACACCGGTTATCAGACAGATCCTACACACACCCAAAGTACACAGGGCTACATGACCACGTTGTTGCAGCCCCTAAACTGAGGAACCAACCAACCAACTACATCCTGGACCCCTAATGCCATCAATCTTCCCTTGAATTGAAACAGGTTGTACTGTTTTTGTTATTGTCCTTGAAAATACCAAAATATTCTAGTTTTCATCTTTTAATGATCTTGATAATTTCTGAATCCTTGTTCATATGCCAAGCTCTTGCCAGTAGAAAATAATTATTTATTTTGAATAATTTCAATCTTACTGCATCACTCCAGATTCACAACTTAAGTGATGTGTTGCTGACCATAAGGTCTGTTGAGTGATGTGATGGTGACCATAAGGTCTGTTGAGTGATGTGTTGGTGACCATAAGGTCTGCTGATCTGCCATTGCTTTAATTCTATGCACCAGATTCTACTCTATAATTTTTTTCTGTCTGACCTCCCTTAGTTAACTCTTGCCCTGTTCCAAACCTGTCACTATTAGAGCATTCAAGGGTTAGTGTGTCCTTCATTTTCCCTCCTTTTTAGTACCAATTCTTCTAGGAGTCTGAACTCTCTCTTCTCCCTGCTTCATTTATGAGATAGGCTACTGAATGACTTAGATGCTACAACCACGTTTTAACTCTTCTACTTGTAATGGGTCAGTTAGAACTCAATTTCACTTTATTTGGTATATTGGCTTTCACGGCCACGGAATTAAAACTTACCAATTTTTCTAGGTCTATGCCGTGTCTTGTGTGGTGTTTCACCTAGGAACACCAAGGTAGGCTCATCAGCGGGCTTTTGGTATCCGTGCCCGGACCTTGTTGTTCCTAGGCAAAACCCCAGACAAGACATGGCATAAACCTAGAAAAATTGCTGAGTTTTACTTTGTTTATTTTTAACGCTTAAAGAATTTCCATCAGGTCAAAAATACTTGATGTATTCATTCACTATGGACAACAATTTTAACTGATAAAAAAAAAAAAAAAAAAAATGGAGTACCGTATTAATCAAAGAATAAAATATGTTGAAAGGACCGAACCGAACCTGTTGCTTAGTTCAATGCAGCATTATATGTTGTCGTTTATGAAAACTATTCCTTCCATTGCTGGTAGTCACTGGAGTGAATGTCTTATGCAGCATGTACAAGCATGGCTTTCCACCAACAGTTTTGTCATTCCGCAATTCGAACCTCTTTGCACTAAAGTGGTGACAATGAAAGTGAAGATGAAGTGGATGACATATTGGCTGACCCTAATTTTGTGCACTCGGAAGAAATTGATAATGTGCAAATATGTCAACAAGACATTTTTAGACAGTGTTCGTTATTCATTATTATTGTTGATTGAAAATTAAAAATCAGCAGATACTCATTTATGGAATACCTTAATTATAAAAAGAGAACAGATACCGGTAATAAAATAATGATAGTTGTTGTCTTAAGGGGCCTAACATCTAGGTTATTGGCCCCCAAAAGGAGAACAGAGTACGAAGGTTAACAGAAGCATCTTCATGAAACGTTGCTACAAGATGGAAAATTGTATGTGCACTACTAGCAGCAGAAATACATTGATATTCAGTGTAACATTCAGAACAACAAATGAAGAAACTTTGAAAAAATAATAAAATGAAGACTCTTACAGCTGAGTGTCAGTGACGTGCTTGGGGAAAAAGGGGGGGTGGCGGTGAGGGTTGCGGGAGGTGGGAGGCTAATGAATTGAGAATAGGTGAGGTTTGTTGACGCACCGTGACACCTCTCATTCTACGCAGTAATCAATCCCCATAATAGCAATACACGGCGCGTCAACAAACCTCACCTATTCTCAATTCATTAGCCTCCCACCTCCCCCAACCCTCACCGCCACCCCCTTTTTTCTCCAAGCACGTCACTGACACTCAGCTGTAAGAGTCTTCGCAAGGCGCATTCGGTCTGCTTTTGTTCACACCCGAGCGCACTGCAGTTCGGCGGCTTGTGACGCGGCCACAAGGTTTCTCTTGTTTTCTCCGCCTTAATGTTTGCCAGGAGCAGCATGGGGACTCGAGTGGTCCCACGATGACACAGTGGGGACAGCGGCCCGCAGCCCCGGCCGAATTCAGAAGTTTTGGTGCGCATAGGCCTTAGTAATCCATTATAGAAGATCTTCTTTGGAGCGTCGAGCGGGAATTGTAAATAATGGATTGGAGAAAATTTTCATTATTCTTCATGTGATTTGTATGTGCTTGTACAAAGAAAGTTTTCCTTTGAAGTTTTGTTGGACAGGCTGATGAAGGGGGAGTGTTAGCCCTCGAAACATGTCCCTGTAAGTAATTAGTAATAAATAGTATTGAAAGGCGGACATTTTATTATTCTTTCAAAGTTATAGTTACGTCAATACGGACCTGAATAATCGACATTATGAACAAAGGAAGAATGAAGGGATCGAAAAATAGGGAAAGGGCCATAAAATGTGGGAGAATAATTGATATCTTAGCCCTTAAATATTCTAATAGCACACAAATTGGAAAAGAGTTAGAGTTGCTATGGGAGGTCAGGCAGAATAATTAACCCAGAACTGGTATAGTGGATTTAGACTCACTTAAATAGTATCCTGGGGTGTTAGTACTCCCCCCCCCATCCACCCACCCCCCCAAAAAAGGAGAGATTTTTTCTTAGTAGCGAAAAGGTATATCACAAATGTTTTGGATGTTGTTGTTTGAGTTTCCGTCTTTTGGTTGGTTTGATGCAGTCTCCATGCCTCCCTGTCCTGAGCTAATCATTCCATCTCTACATAGCTTCCACAACCTACATCCGAGGCAATCCTACAGCCAACTACACAATTGTAATAGAAACTACCAAAAAACATATGGATTTCAAAAGAAGGACACTGATTACAGCACAGATGCCAATTTGGATTTTAAAAATAATAATCATCATCTTCTTTGCATTTTTCCATTTATGTGGGGTCTGCCTTCCTGCAGTGATTCCTCCACTTCAATCATCCACAGCGCCCTGAGGGCGGAGTTTAGTGACCCACATGTCATCTCTCACCCTATCCAGCCAGCGTGTTTGAGGTCGCCCTCGAGGTCGCTGACTCTCCACGTTCAGTTGAAGGGCAGTATTTGCAAATGAGGATTCGCTGCTATGGATAGAGCCCTGCGCGGATAAACAAAACCTTATCCGCATCCGCCCCGCATCCGCACGACAGTTATCCGCATCCGCCCCGCATCCGCACGACTGTTATCCGCATCCGCCCCGCATCCGCAAGACTTGTATAAAAATCCGCTGATATTTCAATTCTGTTTTCCTGACCTCTGCTTTAGACAAAAAACTGGCTATACTTCTTTGGCTACTTTCGCACTTGTGCCGCAGTAGGTTTGATGTGCCTGATTTGTGTCCTGAGTATGAATACACTTATTTACGGTGGGTGAGTGGATAGCGTGTCGGTCTACTAACCCCAAGATTGCAGGTTCGCCCCTGACCGTGGTAAGTGATTTTTGAAAGGCGGCAAAAATACGATACGCATGTCATACGATGTTGGCATGTCAAAGAACCCATTTGAATTCAGTAGGCCGAGTTCATAATGGCAAAATTAATCTCGGGAGTTTCCGCCAACACAAAGTTCCTCATTTCTCTACTAGAAAGCGCTATTGTGATCAAGGAGATTAGATATCTAACATCTAACCTCCTTGACTTTCATAGTCAAGGAACTACGAAATTCGACATGCAAGCTACCCTCTGGGTGTCAAATAGCAAAGCTTGCACCAGGCACCCGAGGCCATACGATATTATTATTATTATTACAGGTAAAACATCCTACTATATCGTTCACCTCTTTGGTTCCACTGAAAACGTAACCAAATATCTGCCTTATCCTTGACATGAGCTTTGTTTCACGCACTATTGAATATTCACCTTGTTTTGTTTTAATAGATATTTTATCAATGTTGGTTAAATGATGTCCATACTCCCGGTCGCTGTAACATTTACTAAGTGAATTTCTCTTTAAGCTTGGAGAAAGGGATTGACATTTGGCCGGAACTTCCAAGTCAGTCATCATACTTCTGCCTCTTGACCCATCAATGTTAGCATAGTTGATGACATAACTGTCTCCGTTGCAATATCACAGCCCACGCGTTTCAGTGCCAAGATGGAAATAAATCTACAGATAAACCTGGAACCAGATCTTCCAGGATAGCTTAGATAGCGAAGTAGCTGACTTGAGAAATGTTAATGATGTCACCACGATGAACTAACAATCGTATTGACAGCATTATATCTCGTGGATAATGGCAGTGAGAAATTGATGATGATGATGACATGTCAAGACCTTCTACTACAAACATACGGTACGGTACTTAATAAAATGTAGTTGAAACCATATGAGTAAAATAATCTTCTCGTGTATAACTGCAAAACGTACCCGAATATTTCGTACGCAATAGGCTATAGGAGTATTCATTCCCCTTTTAAGCATGAAGCTGTAGATTGGCATATCAAATATGTAATATTATCGAAAGTTCCACATCGTATTCTAAAAACTATCCGCAAATTTACTCCAAACATTATCCGCAGCGTATCCGCTATCCGCACAGCCATGCAAACTATATCCGCATCCGCGCAGGGCTTTAGCTATGGAGCACATGTCCATGCCACCGCAGACGTGATTGGCACATTTTCTCTGTGATTGGGGTAACCTTGAATTACTTCCGCACAGCATCATTCCTAATATGGTCCAGTCGAGTCAAGCTATTGGACCACTGCAACATCTTTATTTCCATTGCATGAAGCGACTGTTCGTGCTTCGATGTTGTAGGCCAGCATTCAGATCCATAAAGGGCCACCGGTCTAATCACTGTGTGATGTACTTAAGATTTTAAATGCAATGGAATTTTCTTATTACACAGGACTCCAGTAACTTGGCGCCATTTCATCCATGCGGCGGTGACTCTTATTTTCACATCAGGAATCATGCTGCAGTCTGAGGCGATGCATGACCCAAGGTATTTGAATTTGGTCACTTTATTAATTTGAACCTCACTCACAGTGATCATGCCATCAGTTTGATCACCGCATTCCACATACTCCGTTTTCTCCAGATTTAATTTCATCCCAAATTCTTCAAGACGCATCTTGTACTTGCTGTTCTAGGCGCCCACGTGTCTCGTTAGCTAACATGACATCATCCGCATATAATAATGTCCATGGATGCCTGGTTTGGATGTCATTTGTGATGGCGTTCATGCAGAGTATGAAGAGCAAGAGGGATAAGGCTGATCCTTGATGGACACCAACAGTGATTGGGAAAGTTTCGGACATTCCTGCTGCGCACTGCACTGAGCTTGTTGTCTTTCGGTGCAAAAGTTTCACCCAGTTTACATAGGCTTCAGGTACACTGTGTAGCCTCAGTGCCAGCCAGATGAGATCATGTGGTACTCTATCAAATGCCTTTTCCAAATCAAGAAAGGCTAACTGAACTGTCTTCCTTTTCTCATGGTGTTTTTCCATCAATAGACGAAGTGCATAGAGAGGGTCTATTGTTCCACTGCTTTATTTTTATATATTTTTTTATTTTAAAAATAATGATAACATAAAATAACCTATTATATTGTTGTTTTAAGGGGCGGAAATATGAGGTCATCTGCCCCTAATTTTGATATACGGTAGGATATTTATCTTTAGTTTCTGTAAGAAAAGAACAGAAAAACACTACTTAGTAAAACTTCTGACAAGCATAGTTTATTTATTCGAGAATTCCTATAAGTTTTTTTTTATTTTCGTGTAGCCTCCTGAGAGGCCGAGTGCAGGTCTTTCTAGTCGACGCCCGTGGGCGACCTGCGCGTCGGGATGAGAGATGGAATGAATGAAGATGAATGAGACTGGGCAAGGATGTGGAAGGAAGCGGCCGTGGCCTGTCAGAAGGTACTGTCCCAGCATTTGCCTGGTGTTGAAAATGGGAAACCACGGAAAACCATTACAAGGACAGCCGACGGTGGGGCTCGAACCCACGCGTCTACCGAGTCAGCAGAGAGCTGGCCCCTTGACCTAACGCAGCGCTTTAGCCGCGTAGCCACTACTGTCGGTCTCCTATAAGGTGCTTGTTCATTATTTATTCCTAGATTAGAGCCATCATCATCACTACTTATTTCACTTAAGTGTGTGGCATAATGTTCTAACTTAGTTTGTGTCAGATAATGCACCATTAGGAAAAGTCCAACACACTTTAAACACACGTAACTGGTATGGTGGGGTTACGTTACATCCCAATCAAACAATTTTCACGAAACTACTCAAGTCACTAAAGACAGCTCTGGGCCACGGTTTCCTCTCTGCTAGGGTAGAGATGATCTGAAATGACAGTAAATAATCTGCATTTATGTTTCTACAATAATACCAGACAGTAACAGTGGGACCAGATGAGGGTTAACATAGCTCAAGTAGAAGCAATGCTGCAATAGCTTTGTGGCCGACAGAAAAACAAGTATGTAAATGTCCACACAAAGTATTGTGGAAAATTTATGTATTCACTTTAAAGTGAAAGAGATACGGAAGCAGAGCTATCAGTAACTTGAAGGAGGCTGCGTTGGGTTTAGAAAAATATTACAAAAGCCCCAAATTCCAGCAGTGGATCAGGCATACTCTGTGGAAACAGAATGATGGAGTAGAAAGGGGAGCTCTAGACTGGAATCCTCAAGGGGCTCGGAGACGAGGAAGACCAAGGAAGACCTGGAAACGTACCATTGGATTGGAGGCCAGGAAAGCTGGAACGACTTGGATGGAGGTGAAGAACTTGGCAGCAAACAGAGTCAGATTGAAATCATTCTTGGATGCCCTATGCTCTGCAGGGAGCGAAAGGAAATAAGTCAAGTCAAATTCCAACAGCAATGGCAATGAGAATACCAAAAACTGTTGTTTAATGAATAGTGTTCTGCATAACTTCAACTTGCTTATGTGAATGATTCCCAGATGATGTTCTAAACACACACAGCTTCACTAGAAACTTTATATACCTTATTGTAATAGATGAGCTGTCAAAGAACATCTTGCAGCTTGTGAAGACATTATGGTGACTTGTTCAGCCATTGTCACTAGAACTGTACCATCATATTTCTTAATGACATCAACCTTCTTGCTGTTCTGTATTTATTAATTTATTTCTCCATAGTAATATGTTCACCTCGGGAGAACCTGTAACCCCCAGAGGGCGCGTCTCCAGGTGGTGGATAGGATGGCCTTGCTGTGTCCAGCAGAGTGGTTCAAATACCCTCCAACAGAATCTGTGGACCAACAGGTAGCCCAATTCCTGGGGGCTTTACAATGTTGAGAAACCCTCTCTCCAGGGGTCATAAATATGGAGGGCCCAGCTCTGGGATTTGAGTGATGGCACATGCAGTGGAGAAGGTAGATGGTTCAGAGTGAAACAAAGTGAAGAGGAAACGGTCAGAAGAAACTGAGAAAAGTATTCCGATTATATTGGAGTGGTGGTAACAACAGTAACAAGTAGTTCCGTGAAGACCTAAATAGCCTATTCTCATGTATCCTTCTTATGTTAATTGCCTCTATGAACATACAAAATTTCAGTTTGATTAACTTACTGTAATAGATTCGTAGATATTGAGAACTGTCTAAATATTTCGCTTGGTTGCCATGTTGGATTTTTGTATATGTAGGCCATAGAGTTATGTACTATTAGATGACGAATATTGCATAGGTTCATTATTCAAATGTCGACTTTGGTCGCATGATTAGGACACAAGAAATAAAAACTTAAATTTAAAAGTTTGCACAGCCACCATCTTGAGTTTATGTAAACAATTGAACTAAATTAGATGTCTGTGCATTACAATGTGTATAAACATTTGCTGTACCATGTTTCATTGCGCTCGGATGGTTAAATTGCGAGAAATGTCTTTTTAAATGTTTCAACTTCGCTTGGCCACCATGTTGGTTTTGTAATTAAGTTAACAGGTTTTGAAAGTCACATAGGTGAACTTTTAGTAGTGTTCCTTATTACCATACAAAATTTCAGGGTGTTTACAGAAATAGTTTCGGAGATATAGAATGCTGGTGAAATATTTTGCACCACCGCCATGTTGTGATGTAATAAAATTTGAAGGGCACGGTCGAAGTCGGACAAAATAGTACTATGACTTTACTGAGTTTCATTGAAATCGTTCCAGCAGTTTAGATTTTATTAGGGGCACACATACACACAGGCAAAAGGTGATCTCATAAGCCTATTTTTTTCATAAATAAAAATAGGCTAAAAATGCTGTAGCTATGATTCTAAGGTATGATCTTGTCCAGTAAGTTGAGAAAGTAAATCAGGTTAATGACCAGATAATAAAAATTAGACTTGGCCTCCAAAGTGGGGTTAAAGATTTAATTCAGGTCTATGCACCCCAGACAGGGAATGTGGAAGAAAGTCTAGAGGAGTTCTCGGAGGAGCTAGAGGCACGCATTGAAGAAAAGGAAGTGGTGATAATGGGAGATCTAAATGCTCACATAGGTACAGACAGACAAGGATTAGATGAAATACGGTCCTTTCAGTTATAGAAACCAAAATGCTGAAGGAGGGCTTATAATATAATTTTGCAAGAGAAATGGATTAATTGTTGGCAATACTTGGTTTAGAAAGAAAAAATAGCCCAAAAATAACTAGGTATGGGAGAACACAAACCAAATACCATGATAGATATTATTCTAATTGATAAGGAAAATCGCTGGCAAATAATCGATGTCCCAGCTATGCCTAGAGAGGATTTTGATGGTGATCATAAAATTGTAGTAACTAAATTAAGGCTTGGAATTGTCCAATTAAAGGTGACAAGAGAAAAGAAAGTGAAAGTATGGAGATTAAAAGAAAAGGAAATACAGGTCAATTTCTAACACGATTTGAAAGAACTGCTCCCTACAGATGAGGTAGGAAGTGAGGAAGAAGAATGGGCAAAGTTCAAAGAAAGAATCAAGAGAAATGGATTAATTGTTGGCAATACTTGGTTTAGAAAGAAAAATAGCCCAAAAATAACTAGGTATGGGAGAACACAAACTAAAAAATCAATGTGGTAGGGTATCCTGTAAAATGAAGGACAAGCAGATGCCTTGGTGGAATATCAGAGTAGAGGAAGTGGATAGTAGGCAACAATGTTGAGAATGAAGAAAAGTACCAAGTGGTAAAGAAAGAATGCCAGAAGGTGGTGCAGGATGAGATAAACAAGTGTGGGGAAAACTCCACAGAAACTTGGCAGGAAGAGGTTAAAGGAGGCCAGAGGGTGTTGTATGGATTGGTTAGGAACAAAGTGAAATGCAGAGAAGATAACAAAATTGTGAAGATGGAGACTGGACAGGTTTTGACACAAAGAGAAAAAATACTGAAACGATGGGAAAACTATTTCGACAAATTCAAAGCATTAAGAGAGGAAAGGAAGGAGGATGAAAGGGCTGTAGAAATTCAAGGTGAAGATGAGAGTGGGAAAGCAACAGGAGTGGATGAGGTAGCTATAGAGATGACCCATAGGGATGCAGTGGTTTGTACAGACCATTTTGGGCAATATGGCAAAATAAGGAAGTACTGGAAGAGTGGGGTAGTAGTCTAATAAATCTAGTCTTCAAGAAAGGAGATAAAATAGACGTAACAGCTATAGAGGCATCACCCTCATCTCACATGTGCCAAAGATATTTGAAAGGATACTCGAGGGTCGACTGAGGATGGTAGTGGAAAAGGAAATGGAGGAAGAACAATATGGATTTCAAAGAGACAGATAAACTTTAGATCTTATTTTTATGATGAAGTACATGATGGAGAAAAGGTGGGATTACAGGAAGGATTTGGTGATTACCTTTATAAATATTATGAAGGCATATGATAGTGTGCCAAGACAACTTGTTTGGGATGCATTGATAATGAAGAAAGTAGGTAGAGCTGAAGTGGAAAGGATTAAAGCCCTGTATCGTCAGTGTTTGTAGACTAAGATTGGACAAACAAACTGGTTCAACGTAGAAACAGGTCTCTGACAAAGGAGTATATAGTCCCGTATACTTTTCCTCACTGCCATGGATGGAACGATAAACGACTGAAATGGAGAATGGGAAGTAAAGGGGCTAAGGCTTACTCTTTGCTGATGATATAGTGATATGGGTGGACGATGAATTGGAAGTCCAAGAACAAGTTAATGTTTGGAACCAGGATATACAAGAGCATGGAATGAAAATCAGTGTGGAGAAGAGTCAGATAGTAGTGATGACGAGAAATGTGCAAGATGGTAGGGGGAATATTGCAGTAGATAGAAAAACATTAGAAGTTGTGAAAAGCTTCAAATATGAGTACTTAGGGGGTGTCCTCACAGACGATGGAGGGATAAGTGAGGAAATTGGTAAGGGGATCCAACAAGTAAATGGGTTTTACCAGAGTGTGAGGGGTCTGGTGTGGAATCAGGAAGTTCCTGAGAAATGTAAAATAATCTTGTATTCAACATATTCCACACCTATATTGATATACGCAGCAAGCACCTGGACAACAACTAAATGATATAAAAGTAGAATCCAGGCAGAGATGAAGTTCCTTAGAGGTATAATTGGAAAGATTCACAGAGACAAAATCAGAAACAAAGAAATTAGTGATAACACAGGATTCTCGAAGTTACAAGACAAGATCGAGTAAACTAAAATGGTATGAACATATGATGCAAATGGGGAGAAGACAGAGTCCTGAAGCGATTATTTACCGAGAAAGTCACGGGAAGGTGACAAAGGGGAAGGCTGAGGATGAAGTGGACGGATACAGTAAGGGAGAGCATTAAGAAAAGAGGAATGAAAGTGGAAGATATACTGGAAGAGGGATGAGAGTGATGGAGAGACAGAAAAGTATGGAGGTCCGTGATTCTCACCCCAACCCAGATCACCTTCAAGAAGTGTTGTTAGAACTGGAAAATAGTCCACTTTATGAATATCTGCAACCGGTTAAGGAAAAGTTCATATGGCAACAAGATGGAGCACCCTCTCATTATGGAGATATTGTGAGAGACTTTCTAAATGAAAACTTTGATAAATGGATCGGCAGACAGGGTACTATCATCACCGTCTACAATTCTCAAGCCGTGTCATAAGGTTTGGCAACACGGCCCATCTGTCATCTGGGAGGCCTAGCGCAAGAACATGGTTATTGCTAACACTGCGTAAACACATAGATTTTGACGCAAAATGTTACCGAAAATACAACAGAACATAACATCCGCTAAATCTACACACAAATATCACAAATAAAGGATACATATTATCATGCTATGTACTGTCGATTCCTGATAAGGTACCATAATAATAAAAGGCTGTACTATACCTCAATGTCCCAATGCCTGAAGTTTTCTTTTCTTGCTGTTATGCTTACTGCCGTCATTGACGTGCTCAGAAAATATATTATTTAAGACTATTCTTACTAACTTAGAGACTGCCTTTGATAATGAATCCTTCACTCTTTGTCCACAGATGCACTCATCGTAGTCACAATAGGCCTCCCAGCTTAATGTTGACATTCTAACAATAATGTTCCACTGGTCACTTATTTAAATATAGGTAGCTTTCTAATGAAATCTACCTAAAAGCACTTGCCAACTGAGTACAGTTCATAATGTACTGGAAAATAGAGGGCACATGAAGATAATCTAATCTAAATTAGGCCTACTAGACACAGAAAGTCCACCTTGCTGTAGTGATGAAAACGTTGTAATATAACCAGTTATTTTAATAGTGCTGCCATAATTTGACCTACAGCCAGGCACACAACACTTCCTAGGCATCTGAAATAGTTTAATGAAATATTAGTGAAGAATTTGTTGTTAAATTCATTACAAGGCATCGGTTACACAAACAACTTAATGCAGGAAATACTCACTTCTACAACTTTCAGTAGGTCTGACTTACCACGAGGAATTTCACGGGTGTTGAAATAGTTAGTACGAGCTGCTTTTAGATGCTGTCATATCAAAATAAACGGTATTTATGAATAAAACTTGGCATATGGTCCTAGGTCTTTATAGAATTTTCAGACTCAACTAAACGTTGCCAATTCTACCAACAGCATGGCTTGAGAATTATAGATGGCGATGGTACTATTGAATTCCCAGATGTCACACACATGGAGTTTTTAGTCTTGGGTATACTACTGTATTTATTTAGCATATGATGCTATACAGACAATCAAATAAATAGCATATACAGTATGAAGTACAAATTATACAAATTTTCAATATTAGAGTTTTCCAACCACACAACTGCTTCTGGGCTGGCTTCATTCAGCTCTTCCAGAGATCCAGAGAAAGCACGAAGTGGGCAGTCTTGCACAACAAGCTGGATTGTTTGAGCTACTTTGCTGCAGTCGCAGTGAGGAGAATCTTGTCATCCCTGTTTGTAAAGAGTATTGGCAGTTCTTCCTGACCCACATCGTATACGATTAAGTTTGCACCATTTGGCGCGAGGTAGGTTGAAACCCGCCGTTTTTTTAGTTGGGTTGTCAATTGGTAGGAAACTTCGTTGGGGTGATGATGTCCATTCTGCTTTCCACGTAGCCATAGGATCGGATACACCAGATGACAGGTTTAAAGTGGTTCTCCATGCAGGTGGACGAGACTTAAGTCGGGGTGTGGCACATTGCTTGATATATTATAAGAATATCCACTTTACAATACAAATTTTTATCATACGATGTCCTTATGAACTATGAGACATGTTTCGGCTCATTTAGAGCCTTCTTCAGTCAATAGCACAAATGAAATTCTCACAAATCAGTCTAGGGTTGATCAGTGTGACTGTAACGTGTTTTTCGAGGGGTTTTTATGCCACTGGCATAAGTCAGTAGGAAGCCATTCTATATTTATTTACGCGGCAAATTGTTCAGCCAAGAGCATTTTTCATGTTAATTTATTATTATTATTAATTTATTATAATTATTATTAAGATATTTTCGGAGCATTTTATAAAAATTATAAGCATACAGATAGGTTTTCTATGTCTTAGAAAACGCTATCAAGCAAATTATTACGAATGACAATATCATAGAAAGTTATGTGATTACGGAATTTAACGGAGTTTCGTCAGTTAGGGTATATCGAGAGACGTGACTCACTGGGAATTCAAGTAAACGCTTAATCTTGTCGGGAAGTATTACACAAGCTTGGGTTGCAGCGTCAAGAAAAGGCGGATGGTTGGAACGGAAATCGTCTTCATCATTCGCGCGCCGTGTGTAATGAGCCTGAGAAGGGGAAGTAGTGGGGAGCAGCCAATCAGTGGAGACCACGTAAGCTAAAAGTCGGCTGAAGAGTGGGGGAGCCGACAGGTGCATATATCGTTCGACGCGCCGTGGAACGAGGACAATCTGTGTAGAACTTGCCGAGTATGGTCGCACGCGGGAGTCGCTCCGATGTTCCGTGGAGTGGAGGACAAACTTTTGTAAAACCTAACCAGTGTGGTTGTACGAGTGTTTGGGTCCGATGTACGGACCATAGAATTATCTAATCTACCAGAATATCATCAAATATCGACAAAGATGACGACGTCCAGGAGACTGTGGGAAGCTCACAGCAACATCCAGTACGAGGGAAAGGCTTCGGCCATTTCCAGTGGTAAGCGCGAATGACGCAGAAATACGCAATCTCTCATTTCTCTTTGTTATTTCATATTTCAATAACTTCATAGCTTGGGAATAAGAGTAAAATCAATAATTTATCAGACTCCGTTTTCACGTAATTTTCTATCGGTAATATTAAAATCACAACGCTCCAATTTAAATTTTATACTTATTATTATTATTATTATTATTATTAATTTTGCAATACTTGTTTTATATAATAAATTCATTTCTTTTACAATGCAATCTTTGCTTTCAGTTGGTAGCATTAGATATAGACCAATTCCTTCTCCTGATACAATTGTTTGTTGGGTTAATGATCAAATCATACCACGATCTGAGTGAATAGATTCTTGAAGGTGTTCTACCAGAGCTAGACGTTAAATACAAATTTAGATTTCAACATTGCGTTGAGGTCTTGGCGCCCATTAAAACAACATAGCTTAGCCAAAGGAAAACAGTTACATTTATCACCCAACAGTTAGGGGCAGCCAAACCGTTACACTTGTTGCTACCAACATGGGGCATTGATAACCGCTACACTTGTCGCTCAAAGTGTGGGCAAGCAAAACTGCTACATGACCTCTCAATAAAATTTGTTAATAAAATGTTTATAAGATTTTCACATCGTCATTGCAATTAAAACATTGGAGATAAATAAATACAGTTTTTAAATTCTTTACGCATTTTATTTCCAATGTTTTAATTGCAATGACGATGTGAAAATCTTATAAACATTTTATTAACAAATTTTATTGAGAGGTCACACTGATCAACCCTAGACTGATTTGTGAGAATTTCATTTGTGCTATTGACTGAAGAAGGCTCTAAATGAGCCGAAATATGTATCATAGTTCATAAGGACATCGTATGATAAAAATTTGTATTGTAAAGTGGATATTCTTATAATATATCATAATCAATAC
Organism: Meconema thalassinum; assembly: GCA_946902985.2. NCBI lineage: Eukaryota > Metazoa > Arthropoda > Insecta > Orthoptera > Tettigoniidae > Meconema > Meconema thalassinum. Next base: position 580,001,065 of record OX336391.1, on the reverse strand, counting down.
GGGAAAATTTAGAAATATTACTGAAGTCATAGATATTCTCACTGCTGGATGACATTGATTGTGAATAGAGAGAGCTTCATTATTCATTATTGCGAATACTAAAAAATTGAGGTTCCTTCTGTCAAGATTCAAGATGTTGAGCATTTGAAGGCACAAATTCAATCAAAATTTGAAAACCTACATTCCTGGAACAAAATTTGTAAATCAGTGTTGAAAAGATGCACTGTTTGCTTAAAACAGCATTGAAACCACTATGAGTATCTTTTGTAGGTTCATTGAACTCTACAAGTAGCCTATTTCTGTGTTCATAATAAATTTGTATTTTTATTTGTTTAGTATTGTGCCCTAATCAAAGGAAGAGCCCTTGTTGTTGTTGTTGTTGTTGGCAGAAGCCTCGATTTGAAACACGCGCATGCTGGGTGTTGAGCGGACCGCAGTATAGAGGGCGTTAGAGTGAGACTCGTGGCGCTGACGGCAAAGTGGGGAACTTCACTCATGACCAAGTTTTTGGGGATTATTGGCCCGAATATTTGAAGATTTATAGAAAACGTTTCATGAAGTTACGTCGAAGAATGACTGAGATATTAGCATTTTCAATTTCTACGCTGTGCGCAGTGGAGCGGTGCAGTAGCGAGCCGAGCGTGGGCACAGTATTATTGCACCAAGACCAAACACATTTTTGACAACTGACGTAAGGTCCAACCCAAATACGTAATTTAATCACATGTAATTTTTTTCGCCCCTCGACCCAGGGCATACAGGATGCTTGGGCTGTAACTGTGTGCACCTGGGCAACTCTTGGCTGACACGTCTATGTTGTGGGGGGGGCAACACTGAAATACAGTGGCTGAGTGCAGTCAGGGACCGAGATGGGGTGGTATATCCCAGAGCTAACAGGTCTCGAACACCAGAGACAAGTGGATGGGATTGTCCACATAGGAGAAGGGAAATTACCCTGTAAAAATCTAGTAAGTCCAGGGACTATGAGGAGGCAGCCTCTCCAATGGACTAAGGCGCAGTGGGCCAACAACTCACTCGCCCGACAATTCAAAGTTAAAAGAAATCAAAAGGAGAAAACCGGCCTGATTAAATCGTTGACGACTATGCGCAGGAGGTCAGTGGAGGAGAGAGGAATAGAATGGAGGAAATCAAAACAGCTGAGCAGAGACACGAAGACTTGGCGCTTCTTTTGTAAAACCTCGACACCGGTGAGTAGAAGAGGATTCGACTAAGAAAGTAGGTAAGTAATTTTTTCCAGGTTATTTTTTCACATGTCTCAGTAATTGGGATTATATTGTGTTGTCCAACTGAAAAGATGCAATATCAATTATCAGAGTGATCTGAACTGGGACTGCTACTGTATATCGCACAGTTGGCTACAAAACTAAGTTCAGTGTGCTATGCTGTGTGGGTTCTGACAAAAGACAACACATGAACATACCCTTTTTAATGCATATTCTGGCTGTTTTCATTCCATCTTTGATGGGAAAACTTTTCCAGCATAACAGCCTTCATAATGCAGAAAAAGACTGTTCAAGTAATGAAAGGAATGTATCAAATGGAATCTTGTAAACTTTTTTCTAATATTTCTCAATTCTAGCTCTACCATGCATTTATACAGTACTGGTAACTCGCCCCGGCTTTGCCCGGTATCTTAAATGGTTGCCCAGCCTAAGCTTAAAAGGTGCATGGACAGCAGGTCCCAGACACATTTCAGAAAAGCCGAGATGAACAGCGAAACTCCAAACACATATACTCTTCTCTGAAGTCTTAACTTAACATGACTTGACAGTTTGATGCTGGCCGAAGCTAGGGTAATAGGCTCACTCGTAAACTCGCTCCAAAGCTAGTAATTTAAATTTACACTGAATAGAGGCTGTTGAAAGAAACAAAAATGTAAAAATACTTGTAGTGAGCGATGTATTGAAGATAGAGATATGCTGTTGTGAATTCTTTTGTAGAACTTTGCATGCTGAACAATTCTTACACTCATAGTATAATTATAGATATGTTTAACAGTTTACGCAGCGTGAGCTGAAAAGGCGCACGGATGGAAGGTTTTAAGAGATTCGATTCACTGAAATCGTTACTGCTCGACTTCCTTTAGTCATAAATGAATGTTCTTCTGCAGAAATCTTCCTCAAGAAACCCTTTACAGAATGGTGAAACCACATCCAAATCCATCCAATGGTTCTCGAGTTTACCCCTTACATCCAAGAATCAGGGACTATGTTTTATACCATGTAGAGATATTGACTGACTGTGTGACTCAGTGGTAACATACTATACTGATACTATGCGTATCATTTCGGGAACAATCAGATCTACCTTCTGGCTGTCTATCCTGAGCCACATACTGCCCCCAAATCTGCGAAGGAAAGAAGCCTTAACCCTTTGACCGCCAGTCATATACGCGGTGTCCGTACCCTATACTGCCAAGGCCTAATCTGCACTTTTTACTCTGCGGTAAATTATACTTAATAACTTCTGAACTATTTATATATATTGGATGATCTTTTTGTTTTGTTTTGAAGGTAATGCTCTGGGCGTTTTATTAATGTAACTTAATGTTCTCTTATTCTATAATTTTATTAAATGGAGTGATAATTGAAATAAATATTTACTTTTACAATTTTAAAAGAAAATTCATGATCAAAAATTGTTAAGAATAAAAAATATTTTTACTATCGAAAACTGCTTTATTTTAGAGAGGTGATGTTTCCAATATCACATAGTCTATAAAAATTTGAGCTTTCTATAAAATATTACAGCTACAATAATTTATTATTATTTTTATTACTGTAACATGACATTTTCTAATTCATACATTATATGCAAATGGCTGCAGTTCCAGGCTAGTTTTAAGTAAAAATCTTTAATAATGTCTATTTCACTACTTCACACAAACTGAACACTCCAGAATTCACTTTTTGGATGAAAAGAATGTTTAGGCTATTACGCACCCTAGCAATTGTGATTAGAGAGGCACAAAGGATGTACACTCTTATTACATTCTTTACAAATGTATCTGGTCTTTTTCCTTCTACCACCTCGAATTGTACTAATCTTGCTGTATACGGAACAATTGCGTTCATTTTTTTCCCCCGGTTAAAGGTGAAAGGGTTTGTTGCCCGCCCGCGATAGCTGAATTTGCGCTTGGTTACTCAGCAGCAAGTTCCTCAGTGTGACAAACTTTAAAATGTGTTGTGCATAGTCTTATTTAATCCACTACTAGACCAAAACATATATTGTGAACTATTAAAACGAATAAGTAACTTGGAAAATACAATTTTTCAGAACGTCCGCAATCGGACGTTGGCATTTTTCAGCTGAACTCCGAACGTCCGATCAATCGGACTTTGGCGGTCAAAGGGCTAATAAGAGAATACAACAGGATCTTGGCAAACCCTGGACTACCAGTGCATTCTGACATCCCTGATCTCAGAATCAACAGACTTCTCTCAAGGCATCCTTCTCTCGCACTTGCAAACAGTCTCACTGGGTTTAACATCAGTGATACCTGGAAGAGAGAATGGCTCCAAAATGCCCCAGCAACATGCCATTCATTACCTTGTATTACTAAGATCGTCCCTGGCTTTGATCAACCCCGTAAGGTATGGTCAACTCTAAACCGACTGAGAACAGGTCAAGGAAGATGTGCAGATTCACTTTTTAAATGGGGAATGTTGGCCTCATCAGCATGCGACTGCCGCGCACCAAGGCAGACTATTCAACACATCAGGGAAGACTGCAGTGTCAGAACATGTAGAGTAGATTATGAGGAATTCCTGTTGGCAACCGCGAATTCCATCAAATTTATACGAGAACTAGATGTTTGTGATTAAGTGTTTAGAAATTTTGTAATGTACTGTTAAAATGTACTTAAATGCCATACGCTAAATAAATAAGTGGTAACGTTCTCACCTTTTGAGTCCAAGATAGTGAAATCGAATCCCGGCGCAGGCAGTTGGCATTTGAGGGAGGTTAAATGAGAGGGAGCCTTGTCATTAGATTTACTGGCATGTTAAAGATCTCCTTCGGGGCATAATTCTGGCACCGCAGTGTCCCTAAAAGCCGCAGTAGTTAAAAGAGACATAAAACCCATAACATTATTATTATTGCATTTGCATATTAAAGATTATAAGAGGATAGAAATAGCAATATATTTCATCAAAATATTGATATCCATCAACATAACACAAGCTTGCCACGGTGGGTGAGTGGTTATCATGTCGGACTACCAACCCCAAGCTTGCAGGTTTGCTCCTGGCCAATGGTAAGTGATTTTTGAAAGGCTATAAAAATCATGACTCGCATGTCATACGTTGTTGGCATGTTAAATAACCCATTTGAATTCAGTAGGCCGTGTTCATAATGGCAAAATTAATCCCGGGATTTTCCGCCAACACAAAAGTTACTCCTTTCTCTACTAGGAAGCGCTATAGTGTCAAGGAACTTAGATATGAAACCTCCTTGACTTTCATAGCACTCCAAGGAACAACAAAATTCGACATGCAAGCTGCCCTCTGGGCGTCAAATAACAAAGCTTGCACCCAGCAGCCGAGGCTTACGATATTGTTATTACTGTATTATTATATCATAACACAAGATGAAAATTTTCTTTTCATATCAGTAGCAGTAGGACATGAACTAGTCAGATAAAGTTGTATAAGTTAATTACCAGTGGCGTATGCTGGACCAAAAGTATGGGTGTGCTGTTAAAACATATATACAGTTGATCTATGGCCTCACAAAATTCTTACAAGTGACATATAGGTTATATTTCATAAATTTAGTAATTAAAACCACGTAGGCCTACCTCTTTCATTTAAACATCAACTGTATTCTTCGTTCTTGAGAAGAGAAGAGAACTTCTCAATCACAGCATTATAAAATGAGTCTTTGTCCTTCATTTTGTGTACTAACTCCTTTTCGATTGATAACAAACTTAAGTTACTCAGTCTTTCTTGTGTTTGAGTACTTCGTAGGTAAGTCTTGATTCTTCTTAATGCAGAAAACGAAGGTTCCACAGAGCTTGTAGTAAAAGGAATTGTCAGTATTAATTTAGCAAGTTTATAAACTTCACCAAATCCAGAAGCGAGGTTATTTTCATGCATAAAACTAACAAGTTCGTGAACATCTTTCCCATGAAATTCGGCTGATGTGTAGAGAACACTTAATTCATTCTTCAATCCAATGCGGTCAAATAAATTTCCGTATTGAGCCATAAGTTTTTGTAGCAGTAATTCGGGAAATGTTTTCTTATATTCAATATACCTATGGTGATGTAGCAAATGAAAATATTCCAATTTCTCAAGTTGAGAGAACCTACATTCAATCTGATGAATTAAACAATCGACAATTTCCACGTATAGGCGGCGATAACGATGTTCTTGTTCATTGTTATCTAGAGAGTGCCGCTTTGGTTTGATCTGAGTTTGTTCATCCTTCTTTGAAATTGCATTTTTCCAAACTAATGAATAAGAATGTTCTCTATCATACTGAAGTTGATGTCATTTACCTTCTTGCTACAGTAAAGAATATCGAAATCCTTTGTTTGTAGAAGATTGTACAATATGTCTGTGTAAGCAAGCAATATAGAAAATACTTCCAATAGAAATGTAGTTTCAACATCTTGAAGAAAAGCCAAAAATCCTCGTGATTTTATGACTGTCTCACTATCCCAGTCACCAGAATGTTCTATGATATTTTCGAAGAACTCACAAAGTTCGGATCTGTATTCTTTTGCAGTGTGGCAAAGTCGTGATGTAAAATTCCACCTGGTTGGTGCTACTTTGGGTAATTTCTTTTGCACAAATTCTTGCAACGCATGTGTCCTTTTAGATGATTTAGGAAAGAAAGCAGAGAGTCCAGTCAATGTTTGGAAAAATATTCTGCATTCTTTAATCACTGATACACTCTGCTGGAGAACAAGATTTAGAACATGGGCATTACAGTGGGTGAATATTGCGTTTGGATAGGCTGATAAGACCTTAGATTGTAAGCCATTCACATGACCGCTCATTACATCGTACGTCTGATCCACTAGTTTAATGGAAATTCTAAATTCACTTACTAGTTGTTACACATGAGCAAATAAACCATTTGCTGTTCTATCAGCACTAACATCTACGAAGCCCAAGAATCTTTCATAGACAGTGCTGCCCTTTACATAGCGGAGAACTGTAGATAGTTGAGATTTATTCTCAATATCTGACGTTTCATCCAGCATTATAGCTACAAATGAAACGGAGTTAATTTCTTATTTTATTTCTTCTTTTACTACGTCAGAAATAGCTCTTATGATATCATTTTGAATCGCGGGAGAAGTTCCTCGAAATACTGTGGAAGAATTTAGATGACTTTCTAAAAGTGAATCATATTTTTTTTAAAGATTCAAAAATTCTAAAAAATTGCCTTTGTTGAAAGAGCCATCTGATTCGTCATGTCCCCGTAGAGGTAGATCCTGGTTAGCTAGGAGGCAAATAGCATCAATAATTCGTATTAATATGGCTCTATTTTTCTTTACCTCTTCGTTATGTTTACTGGTATCAATTCTACGCTGATCATCAAGTAAAGTATCAATTCGCTGTCTGCCGAAAAGTCTGATTTCAGAAAACATTGGACATGGGTTTGAGATTTTGAATGTTTCTGTTGTGCACTAGACAAGTGGTTTAAGTCAGCAAACCCATGCTTACTCCAAACATCATTTTTGTTAGAAAACAATAAGCATGGCCAACAAAATAATCTGTTAGAAGTTTCACAACCCGCTAACCAGTCTACATTTTCATACTGTGAAATAGAAAAATGTCTAATGTATTGTTCACTTGTTTTTATATTTATATTGTTGCACTAAATTCGGAAGTGGCGGGGTAGGCCTACCCTTACTCACAATATCTAATTTATCTTCTAATGTACGAAGAGAGAATGGTTTTTGCAAGAGATCTACAACAGTATACATTTCCAAGCACAGGTGTCAACACGGAAGATCCACACTAGGCCTGAACACAGCACCGTACTTATATTATACGAGCATGAGCTGAGCTGCTGGCTTGCCGCACGACCTGGCCGCTTGTGACGGGCGAGTTCCCTCTCCCCACCAGTTGCGTGCGCAGGCAAGAACAGCGGTATTTTGGAGCTAAGATGTCCGGAGGCAGGAACAGCACAGCCCACCAAAGCCATGCAGAACACAGGCCGAGCAGATGGCTGCAGCAGCCAATTGACTAGCTTCCTCGTCATTCTGGCGATTATTTACTCATCCAGCCAGCAGGCATTTGAGATTTAAATGGTAATAAATTAGATATATTCTTGAATCATATACAGTTAACTTCTAATGAGGGAGAGTGAAAAAAAAAGACAAAACACCAATTTATAGGGTGTCCAGTGGACACCTTGAACACCCGCAATATGCACCTCTGTAAACTACCCTCAATCCTGACATCCATTAGTGGTTTAAAGAATTTTAAGCCAAGATTAAAGGTATGTTTAATGGGACATTCTATTGACGAGTCACACTAAACCTCTCTATTATGATGTATTGTATTAACTGTCCTCTACCCATAGTGTGTGTACTCTTAGGCCAGGGCTCCACTGGCAGTTATTTGCTGTTTTTATGAGCAGTATTGTACTGCATATTTTCTGCAGTAAAACAGAGTAGCTACAATTACTGCTTTATTAAACAACTGCTAAGACAAATGTTACGGTAAGAGGCAGTGTGCTGTGGGATGGAAGCCGATCAAAATGAGATATATTCACAGTTTATGGCATCGTGAAAATGACAAGACTATCTTATTTTGTAAGTCATTTTCTGTGTATTGTTGTTCATTCCACATAGAAGGTTGCATCAGACAAAATGGTTTTTGCATGAAAGAGTGGATATATTTTGATTCATTCACAGGGTTATAGAGCACAGGATATTTCTCAACATTAATTATTATACGCTCACTATCAACAACCTCCACCTCAACAAACGAACAAAAGCAGCAAATTGTATGGTGTTAACTATGTGGTAAACTACTGCAAGAAAATGGAACCCGACCTATTCTCAGCAGTACAACCTTGAACCTGCTGCCACCATTCATACTGTCACAGTAAAATACTGCACATGCAGTCACATCCAGAGAATAGCATGCTTCTCATTTTCAGACAGTACAATACTGCTCATGAAAACAGCAAATAACTGCCAATGAAGTCCTGGCCTTAAGATACAATGCCTATTACTGTGTATGTGTACATGTTTTTACATCCTCAATCATTTATTTCATGTAAAAGGATTAACTTAAATAAATAATTATAAATAAATGATGTTCTTACAGTAACATTTCTTTAATACATTTCACATTTATATGCTTTTTGTACTTACTCCTTTTTTAGCATTTCAAATGATCTTGTCGACTTCATCGTTATGCTTGAGTCTAACGTTATGCGTTACGGAGACGGCGACCGCGTGACGTCATGCAGCCGTGCGGGAAGCTTGAGTCTAACGTTATGCGTTACGGAGACGGCGACCGCGTGACGTCATGCAGCCGTGCGGGAAGCCTAAGTTAATGGGTAATGGACGGCGAGTGCGTGACGTCATGCAGCTATGCTGGAAGCTTGAGTCTAACGTTATGCGTTACGGAGACGGCGACCGCGTGACGTGATGCAGCTATGCTGGAAGCTTGAGTCTAACGTTATGCGTTACGGAGACGGCGACCGCGTGACGTGATGCAGCTATGCTGGAAGCTTGAGTCTAACGTTATGCGTTACGGAGACGGCGACCGCGTGACGTGATGCAGCTATGCTGGAAGCTTGAGTCTAACGTTATGCGTTACGGAGACGGCGACCGCGTGACGTCATGCAGCTATGCTGGAAGCTTGAGTCTAACGTTATGCGTTACGGAGACGGCGACCGAGTGACGTCATGCAGCTATGCTGGAAGCTTGAGTCTAACGTTATGCGTTACGGAGACGGCGACCGCGTGACGTCATGCAGCTATACTGGAAGCTTGAGTCTAACGTTATGCGTTACGGAGACGGCGACCGCGTGACGTCATGCAGCTATGCTGGAAGCTTGAGTCTAACGTTATGCGTTACGGAGACGGCGACCGCGTGACGTCATGCTGCTATGCTGGAAGCTTGAGTCTAACGTTATGCGTTACGGAGACGGCGACCGCGTGACGTCATGCAGCTATGCTGGAAGCTTGAGTCTAACGTTATGCGTTACGGAGACGGCGACCGCGTGACGTCATGCAGCTATGCTGGAAGCTTGAGTCTAACGTTATGCGTTACGGAGACGGCGACCGCGTGACGTCATGCAGCTATGCTGGAAGCTTGAGTCTAACGTTATGCGTTACGGAGACGGCGACCGCGTGACGTCATGCAGCTATGCTGGAAGCTTGAGTCTAACGTTATGCGTTACGGAGACGGCGACCGCATGACGTCATGCAGCTATGCTGGAAGCTTGAGTCTAACGTTATGCGTTACGGAGACGGCGACCGCGTGACGTCATGCAGCTATGCTGGAAGCTTGAGTCTAACGTTATGCGTTACGGAGACGGCGACCGCGTGAAGTCATGCAGCTATTGCGGAAGCTTGAGTCTAACATTATGCGTTACGGAGACGGCGACCGCGTGACGTCATGCAGCTATGCTGGAAGCTTGAGTCTAACGTTATGCGTTACGGAGACGGCGACCGCGTGACGTCATGCAGCCGTGCGGGAAGCCTAAGTTAATGGGTAATGGACGGCGAGTGCGTAACGTCATGCAGCTATGCAGGAAGCTTGAGTCTAACGTTATGCGTTACGGAGACGGCGACCGCGTGACGTCATGCAGCCGTGCGGGAAGCCTATGTTAATGGGTAATGGACGGCGAGTGCGTGACGTCATGCAGCTATGCAGGAAGCATGAGTCTAACGTTATGCGTTACGGAGACAGCGACCGCGTGACGTCAAGCAGCCGTGCGGGAAGCCTAATTTAATGGGTAATGGACGGCGAGTGCGTGACGTCATGCAGCTATGCAGGAAGCTTGAGTCTAAGGTTATGCGTTACGGAGACGGCGACCGCGTGATGTCATGCAGCCGTGCGGGAAGCCTAAGTTAATGGGTAATACGGCGAGTGCGTGACGTCATGCAGCTATGCAGGAAGCTTGAGTCTAACGTTATGCGTTACGGAGGCGGCGACCGCGTGACGTCATGCAGCCGTGCGGGAAGCCTAAGTTAATGGGTAATGGATGGCGAGTGCGTGACGTCATGCAGCTATGCAGGAAGCTTGAGTCTAACGTTATGCGTTACGGAGACGGCGACCGCATGACGTCATGCAGCCGTGCGGGAAGTCTAAGTTAATGGGTAATGGACGGCGAGTGCGTGACGTCATGCAGCTATGCAGGAAGCTTGAGTCTAACGTTATGCGTTACGGAGACGGCGACCGCGTGACGTCATGCAGCCGTGCGGGAAGCCTAAGTTAATGGGTAATGGACGGCGAGTGCGTAACGTCATGCAGCTATGCAGGAAGCTTGAGTCTAACGTTATGCGTTACGGAGACGGCGACCGCGTGACGTCATGCAGCCGTGCGGGAAGCCTAAGTTAATGGGTAATAGACGGCGAGTGCGTGACGTCATGCAGCTATGCAGGAAGCTTGAGTCTAACGTTATGCATTACGGAGACGGCGACCGCGTGACGTCATGCAGCCGTGCGGGAAGCCTAAGTTAATGGGTAATGGACGGCGAGTGCGTGACGTCATGCAGCTATACAGGAAGCTTGAGTCTAACGTTATGCATTACGGAGACGGCGACCGCGTGATGTCATGCAGCCGCGCGGGAAGCCTAAGTTAATGGGTAATAGACGGCGAGTGCGTGACGTCATGCAGCCATGCGGGAAACCTAAGTTAATGGGTAATGGAGTCTGTTGAAAGTGTCCTGCGGCGTCGAGCGACCTGGGGCTTCGAGCGAAGCAAGAAGGCAGTTGTAGCATGCGTCATTTGAAATGATATAAAGTCTAGTCTTTCAGACTGACTATAACTTTTTCTCCAAGGTCCCACCAACATTCTTATAATTTGTTCTGTTTCATTTAGCCTCTGCATTTTTCACACTCACCCATTCTTTTCTTCAGGCCCCTGGAAAACACATACATGAGGCTTTGCTGTACCCTGCACTGTGCTGATGATCCCAGGGCTGCGAATTGTGGAAGAAGGCAGTGCGTCAATCGGAGCAAATTACCAGATAATTGTGTGTACCGGTACTAGTAGTATAGGAAATGTATGTTTTGAATATTGCGTAATCGCGAGGACATATTGCATCATCATGCGAGCGATCACGTGATATGTCTGCAGTGTTCGCGACAAAAAAAGTTTGTTTGGCATAAATGAATGGCCTTGACCTGCTCTAGCCCCACACCAAATTTCAACTCTCTAGGACAAAATAAATAGAATTTTGAAAATAGGCTATATTTTCCAAATTTAGGAAATCTATAAAAAAGTTTGTTTGACATAAATGAAAGCTCTCTATTTCCTCTACCAGTAAACCAACTCTCAGGTGTATAGGACAAATTTGAAAAGAAAATGTTCAAATAGCGTCTTTGTTAGCGGAAATGTTTTAGGTGTACTAACATTTGAATGAGACTGTCTGGGCGCGCCCATGGAGAGCCAGTTGGTTATTCACATGCGTTTGCTAATTGGTCTGCATGTGTTTGCACTAAGAAGAGATTGACCCTTGACCGCTTGAATCGGATAACCTTTTGCCCCCGCGGCTGTTATCGTTCTTTGGCTGCTGAACGTGGGAGGTCCTGCTTGCTGCTCCATATAGGATGTGCAGCTCATTTTTTGCGGGCTTGCATGCTCTGCGGTCTCTTTCTGCATAGACTGTTTTATAAGACAAATATATATCATTGACGGCATGAAATGAATATTGGCTTGTTTGTTTTAAATTCTTAACCATCAATATTGAACTCGGATATTATTTTAATGAGAGAACAAGTTTGGATGTCCGTTCACAGAGCCTCATTCATGTGATATGTTTAATGAGCTTTTTGTTTATTTAACTTCATAGTATATATGGGCAGAGATGGTTTGGGAGCCATAGTTGCTCTCATCATGAACGTATTTGAATGTGTTATTGAGAAGTTGTGCCGCATAGGAGAGGTGAAATTAATAGGAGAGCGAGCGAGGGTGCTGAACTTAAATTACCTTATTTCGGCTGTAAAAGTAGAAGAAAGGATAATCATAAACACTTTAAGTGATCGAGAAAGAGAAATTTTCGAGTTTCATGTAAAGGAAATAGTGTCAGACCAACGATATAGTGCTGAATTAATATTAAATGGACTAAATATTGAAATTATTAATGTTTTGATTAATAGACTTCGAGCATTCAGAGTGAGGGGTGAGGATATTATAAGTATGACTCCTCTTCATGGACTGAGGTTGGAGGATTTAATGAGTCCTCCGCCTCCTCTAGCAGAAGAACGCGAAGAAGAGGATGAGGAGCGTGTTGGAGAAACAGAAGAAGCAGAAGAAGAAGAAGTTGATGATGATGATGATGATTGTCAAATCATTAATTAAATGGACAGGGTCAGTGTTTTTTTAAATTTAAAATGAGAGATGTATATATTTTTTAAAATATATTTATTTTAATCATTGTGGTTTACATTAATTATATAATACGAAATAGTGAAAACAATATGGTATGATCTTCGTTCTTAAAGTGGTAAGTAGTTCTTTTTTTCCGCCAAGATGCTGAAAATTGAAGATGCTGTCTGCAGAGTTGAATATCCTGGTTATCTTGTGTGGAAGGTAAGTACAATCATTCTTTTCTTTCTTGAGTGTGTTGGTTTTCGTGAGCTGAAAATATATAGAGACACATTAATAATAATAATAATAATAATAATAATAATAATAATAATAATATTTTTTTTGCGATGAATTAAAAAAACTTACATTGTTTAATTAGAATATGTTTTTGTTCGAAATCCAAGAGTAGTGAGTTGAATCGAATCCTAGCCAAGATACGAAGGCTTGGGTTCCTTTTCTACGTAGTACTTTGTCAACTAAGTAAATATTAGGATGTTTGGTTCGTTGTAACTCTGCTTCATAAAACGCCCCAAATATCTGCAAATTTTTATTATCTTTTAAAAGATATGTTCGTGGATTAGTATTTTGAACTTTATAAATTGTAAATAATTCCGTAGTCCAATTAGCTTCGAATCCTTTTGTGAAGTGTTTCTTGATTTTTGATATTCTTACAATGTCACCGATTTTATATTTTGGTTTTCTTAAAGATTCATTATATTGTGTTGGCAAGCGGGGTGGATTGTTTCTTTTTACATCAATAGGTTTCATGCCAATGCTGCGATGTATTTTGTGATTATACTTTACTAATAACTCGGACAAAATATGTACCCATCGGTATGAACCACGTGTTGTGAACTCTTTCCACATCGATTCCTTAAGAGTTCGATTAAATCTTTCTACTACACTCGCTTTTATGGAGCTCCCAGTGGAATAATGCTTTAGATTTTGTTTCTGAGACCATGTTTTGAATTCACGGTTGTAAAATTCCGTTCCTCGATCAGTGTGAAAATAATTGGGCAATCTTTTACTTTGAGAATAAACAAATTTTAAACTTTTTACAATCTCACTTCCTTTTTTTGGTTTTAAGAGGAATTGCCCATGCATATTTTGAGTAAACGTCAATAATGGTTAATAAATATTTAAATCCATTATTCCATTTTGCAAGTTTTGACATGTCCACAAGATCAGCTTCATGGAGGTCATCGATTCCTTTGCTAATAACATGTCGTCTTTTAAACTTTTTTCTAAGAGGTGCATGAAGTTCTTTTGCAATTTCTCGTCTGATTTCGTTCATAGTTAATTTCTAAACAAAGATTTATAACATACTGTGCATTGTTTTACAAATGTATGAATTTTTATTCAATATATCCTGCATTTCTTAGTTCTTCTTCAATTGCAAAGATTTCGCTGTCAAGTCCTGTGTGACCTGCAGCTTTCGATGCAATTAATTTTTTAAGTCTTGATACTAATTTATTTGGTTCATTCCAATGGACAAATTCAATATTGTTTCCTCCTTCGAATTTCCAAATGGCTTGTGGTGTGATGTGTTTCTTTTGGCCATATCCAGTATGCATCGTGGTATTTGCTTCTTCATTCTCATCTGTTGTTTTTATAATTCTATCTATGTCTTCAGTAAGAAGGGGTTCGATTATATTTTTATACTTATGAGATTGTGTTCCTCTCTGAGCTGCATTGCTTGCATAATTTCTTTTGTGCACGTTTGAAACATTTAATAATTTCAAATAAGAACTTAAATCACTCCTATCGATTAGAGAGTGATCTGGTACTTTCCTTTGAATCAATTCGAGTAGACCTTCTGTTATAGGAAATTTTTCACCACCAACTTTTATCCACTTTTTATCAAAGAAAACTCGTTCACGTCCCAAGTATTGTTTATCATTTCTTATCGTTATACCAAATGTTCTATCCACGTTTTGTTTAATGAACGGATCAAAGTAGCGGTTAAGTAGTGTAATTATTTTGATGCTATCTCCATCTTCTTCGTCTGAAGTAGCAGTTGATTCAGAATCATCATATTTTTTTTCTTTTTTGATTTTCTTTTTTCTTAGTTGACGTTGTATTAGCAATAGCTACAAGCTGATTTAATGAATTTGTTACTGGTTTAAACTTAGTCTCTATATCTAATTCTTGACGTCTAACATCATTTTGAAGTGAAAGATACTTGTCCTTAACATCTTTTTTTAAGCGAGAAAGTTTATCCTTTACTCGACTTTCAGCTTTAATCTTGAAGCTCTTCTCCATGACTAAACTAAAATTGTAGTTGTTTTATTTATTTATAGTATATTCAAAATCAATTTGAAGAGGAAGATCATTGGTTTTATGTTTCTCGGGGTCTCTAAGTCGAAACTGTATTTCATCTTGTTTTTCAACTACAATGTCACTGCCATCCAGTTCAATCTCTTGACGTATATTTAAAATTGCATACACAATTGGAGATCTTGGTGAAACAAAAATTGGTTTTAATATACCTTTATAGGGAAGTTGGTATTGTATATTATGATTATGAAGCGTGTATACCGGTGAATGGATTGATGGTGTGTTGGAGAATTTCAGAATAAATTTCGATAAGTTCTTTTTCTTTACTTCATCTTGTAATATACCATATTCTTCTTTTGATGCGGTAAAACTTTCGAGTGGTTCTTTGTTAACCAATTGCTCAATATTTTCTAGTTCAGTTTTTAACTTGTTATATTCCTCTTTGGATGCAGCAGCGTAACTTTCAAGTTCTTCTTTTTTAACAATATTTAGATTGTTAGCAACACCCTCAATACGAGTTTGTAAATTGCTTAAAATTTCTTTTAGTTGATTAACTTCAGTTCGTGAAGCAGCATAGTGTTCTACAAACCGTTTATTTGTCACATCTTGGTCGTTAACAGGAAACTCAACATTTGTTTGTTTTTGATGTTGTAGATTGTTTATAGTCTGTTTCATTTTTTCAAATTCATCTCGTGAAGCGGCATATTGTTCAACAAACGTCTTATTTGCAACATCGTTATCGTACATGGGATTGTTTACGTGAGTAATTCGTCTACTCATCATATTTAAAGTCCCACCATCGTCTACGTTTAAGAAGTTTTGTTTATTAAATTTAGTGATTAAGTCTTCTAGATCTTTTCGAGAAGCAGCAAAGTTTTCTAAATAATATTTGTTTATTGCATCTAACGAATCGATTGGTTGAGATATGTTTGTTATTATTCTATTTAACATATCTACAGTTTCATCATCTTTGTTTATATTCAAAAGAGATTTTTTAATTTCATCGAGTTCTTTTGTTACATGAGTTTTAAGAAAAGAATACGATATCGCATCTTGATTTTGAATTGGATCTTTAACATTTCTTATTCTTTTGTTACCCAAGTCGAGACTATCATCATCAAACGGAAAGTGATCTTCTGAAAATTCACTCACTAAACCATGAATGAATTCTACTCGTTGTAACACTTCGGTTATTCGGTTTTCCAGATATTTTTTTATATTCGATGTATGTTGCTGCATTGCAATAAGGTTTACTGCATCATTTGCAGATGATGGTAAAGCTAAGCCTGCGAGACGTTTGTTTTCAAAGTCAAGTTGTTGTTTCTCTATTTTACACACATCAAAAAAAGTTTTGCATCACCTCGGTTCCCAGATCTCCGGCATATAGACGTTGACTGTGTATATTGTATCCAAGATACAGTCCCTTTGATTGTTCATAGATGTCACTAAAACTGCTCAAAGATGTAAACAACCATGCATGAGCAGGGCCTATTAGACGGAGGGGGTACGACAGCCGATCAGTTCCAGTCATTCCACCAGGACGAAGGTACGCTGCTCATGTTGTCTGTAGTTCTACCATGCCTAGAAGGTCAATACCGCAGTTCGATCGCGTCCGCATTGTTACTTTGTGTCAAGAAGGGCTCTCAACAAGGGAAGTTTCCAGGCGTCTCAGAGTGAACCAAAGCGATGTTGTTCGGACATGGAGGAGGTACAGAGATACAGGAACTGTCGATGACAGGCCTCGCTCAGGCCGCCCAAGGGCTACTACTGTAGTGGATGACCGCTACTTACGGATTGCCGCTCGGAGGAACCCTGACAGCAATGCCACCATGTTGAATAATGCGTTTCGTTCAGCCACAGGACGTCGTGTTTCAACTCAAACTGTGCGCAATAGGCTGCATGATGCGCAACTTCACTCCCGACGTCCATGGCGAGGTCCAGCTTTGCAACCCCGACACCATGCAGCGCGGTACAGATGGGCCCAACAACATGCTGAATGGACCCCACGGAATTGGCATCACGTTCTCTTCACCGATGAGTGTCGCATATGCCTTCAACCAGACAATCGTCGGAGACGTGTTTGGAGGCACCCTGGTCAGGCTGAACGTCTTAGACACACTGTCCAGCGAGTGCAGCAAGGTGGTGGTTCCCTGATGTTTTGGGGTGGCATTATGTGGGGCCGACGTACGCCACGGGTGGTCATGGAAGGCTCCGAAACGGCTTTACGATACCTGAATGACATCCTCCGACCCATAGTGCAACCATATCGGCAGAATATTGGAGAGGCATTTGTCTTCATGGACGACAATTCTCAACCTCATCGTGCACATCTTGTGAATGCGTTCCTTCAAGATAACGACATCGCTCGACTACAGTGGCCAGCATGTTCGCCAGACATGAACCCTATCGAACATGCCTGGGATATGTTGAAAAGGGCTGTTTATGGACGTCTTGACCCACCAACCACTCTGAGAGATTTACGCCGAAGTGTCGTTGAGGAGTGGGACAATTTGGACCAACAGTGTCTTGATGAACTTGTGGATAGTATGCCACGGCGAATACAGGCATGCATCAATGCAAGAGGACGTGCTACTCGGTATTAGAGGTAGTGGTGTGTACTGCAATCTGGACCACAAATGCTGAAAGTCTAGCTGTATGATGGTACAACATGCAATGTGTGGGTCTCATGAGCAATAAAACGAGCTGAAATGTTGTTTGTGTTGATCTCTATTCCCTTTGTATTTAACGGTTCCGGAACTCTTGGAACCGAGGTGATGCAAAACTTTTTTTGATGTGTGTACAAATTGAAAAAATTAAACATTTAAGGTCGTTAATGTTTTGTTGTATGTCTTCTTTAGACTCAATTTTATTTAGCTCATTCAGTAACTTCAATACATAACCTTTGTTGCAAGCATCTTCAACATGTATGGGCGTTCCAACATCTTTTAACCGTTTGCCGTTAATACTTAGATGCCCGTCGCTTGTTGTTACTTGATTTCCATATTGCAGTAGCTTATCATCAACATACGATTTAGTTGCAATATCATGGCGTGAAGTTGGTGGTCTGATAGACACGTTATTGATTTTGTTAAACGATGCCATAGTTATGTTGTTAACCTCACAAAGTGTATAACGCGAATGAGCATTTATCTCTTTTGAACTATTATTTATAACTGAAAATAAACATCAAATCCATTGCGATATCGACCATTTTGTAAATCGCTATCTTTATCGATAACCAAAAATCCAAACTTAGAGTTTTGCCAACAATAAGAACAAATATCGAAGAACTGATCATAGCTCATATCTGTATTTACATGATCGTTATATACATGACGCAAGTTTGTTCCGTCTTGTTTAAAAAGAATTAAAAAATTAGCGTTATCTCTAATTAGATGTTTAGGTATACAAGAATATGTTTGACAAAGATAAAATACGTCAACTTCGTGATGACGACCTCTACTGAAATAATCTTTCATGTGTTGTTGTTTATTGCTGGCTACATCATCAAAAACAAATATAGAGTTCTTTCTAGCCATTTCTGGAGGCATAACTTCGTCATTATCGGAAAAAAAATCACTTTTTATTTCTTTTATAGAGTCCAAAAACTTTTTTAATTCAACATACTTACTTTGAGCAAGTGATTTAGAATAAATATAAACGTTTTCAAAACGAACTCCATTTTTGTGACATAATAAATTAACATTACGTTTGTTTTGCCACAGTTCGATGGACCGCAAATGATACATCGAATAGTGTTCGGTAGTAAAACACTATGCTTTCTTTTTTCACTTTTACTCTGATTTTCACCATTAGTAAATGAAATTACTGGTAGAGTGTTTGACTGCTTAACAAACTTCAGCATGTCTACGTTTACGTCTGAGAATACACACTGCACAAAAAATCACATCACATCAACATATATTGTTTCCACACGTATCATCATAACTTGTATTATATGGAATAATAGTAGGATTTTCAGGATTTAAATCAACGTTGCCAACGTAAAACCCTCTTAAATATGGAAAATATGGTGCCCATTTTTTATGATCACTTAAAGGAATATCGTTTTCTCTCCAATATTCAATTTCAATCTTACAGAATATACATTTCACCTTATCACCATGACCGGTATAATAAAATCCTGCTGATGCTAAACAAAATTCGTTTGGAGAGGGAAGAGGCCAATTTAGAAAAGTTTTAAGTCTTTCATATTCAGATTTTAATTCTATGCTAGGAGAAATATTGTTTACGTAAGGGCAAAAAAAGCCCATTTCTTATGCTCATCAAACGGATCATCATCTTCTTCCCAATAACTAAGTTGCAGATTACAGAAAGCACACCTGACCATATCCTTATATCCATAATAGTAAAATCCCGCAGCTGCTAACCATGCAGTGTTCGTAAAACTGTTTGAAGACCAGTTCTTAAATGTTTTTAGCCGATCTCTTTCAGATTTTAAATTCATTCCTTTTTGACCCAATATCATTTGCATTAACTGTTTCTTGGAATACTTTACACAATTAAAATACTTCATGATGATGCTTTACTTCACAAAAAAAATAAAGATGTTCCCCGCACGAAGCTAAATGTGAACTGATATGAATCAACAAAACACGCTGGCTAATATGCAAGATTTGCGTGTGTTGGGTTGGCCGAGCGGTCTAAGGCGTTAGACTTAAGATCTAATTTTCAGAAATTGAAAGCGAGGGTTCGAATCCCTCACCTGACAAATATTATTTTATATACATGTGGAGTGAGGAGGTGGTTGATCATTAAAGAAACTTTAATATGAAGTGGTACAAAGACCTTTTCTTCTTTATTCATTTAGAATTACAATTAATACAATTTTATTTCTCTTGTATGAGTGTTGACGTAATCTCATTCTTTTAGTTGTTCTGATGAGTGTGTGTTGAGATGATCTTGTTCTTTTAGTTGTCCAGATGTTTATTTTCTGTAGACAAAAAGTATACACTGTGTTAAAAAAGCAAACAAAACAAAATATGTATAGGTGTCAAGAACACTAGTAGATTTAATGAATTACCTTTTACAGATAGCGGTTACAGTTATCACATTTGCAGCGAAGATGAAACAGTTGAAATTTTCTTTTTAGATGATCTGGTAGATGTTCCCACTCCAGACGAATTCGTTGTGGCTCATATATAGTCAGTATGTTTATAGGAAAGTAGTTCCAATCAAACTTATTAAAACCTTGAAGTCCATTGTTTCGAAACTTGTTTATTATCGAACACACGATTTTCATGATGCCATCAGAAGAATTTAACCAATGTTGAACAGCATTGACATTAAATTTAGCACAACTATTGCTTCCCAATGCAAGAGATGGTAAATGTTTTGGACAATCTGTAGGTAATCGTTGGCTATGCTTCAACATTAGATCTGACATTCCATCAATCGTATTAAGATCGATTAATGACCCATGGGAAAGTGTTTTTAGTGCAAACAAAGAAAATTCTTGTGGCAAATTATACACAACTAAATATTCATATTTATTTTTAATAGAGTCAAAAAAAGAAGAAAGAGTTTTTTCACAATACGCTGCGACCCATGTTAACACAGGACTGAATGAAGGTATATTGCTGTTATTTAACATACAGTAAGCAAGTTCCAAACTGCCGTTTGGTAGCTTGCGAATGTCTGCAACTATTGGCTGCTTCTTATTCCACATGTCAGCATCAGTAGAAGGAGAGTTTGTTGTTGTCAATTCCATGATTGCAACTAAAGTGAGAATACTTCTTTACTTGATTGCTTATAACTTAGCAAATATTGGTTTAGATAATTACTTCATTAGTTAATGGTCTGTAAGATATTTGACGATCATGAATAATAACACAATAAAGAGTTGTATCTTCAGGTATATTCTCACTTGTCTCGATTTCAATTCGCACGTCAACTGAAGATGTCTTCACTGCCTCCACTTGCTCAAGGCAATT
The DNA here is from genome assembly GCA_946902985.2 of Meconema thalassinum. Lineage (NCBI taxonomy): Eukaryota > Metazoa > Arthropoda > Insecta > Orthoptera > Tettigoniidae > Meconema > Meconema thalassinum. The sequence goes on along the minus strand of OX336391.1, from coordinate 579,980,299 downwards.
AATTACAATAATCGGACAATGAGACTTAAATTCATCTCGCGAAACTAGAGTCTCTGAACGAAAATCATCGATCTGATAATATACATTACGAAATTTAACAAACATGTCATACAATTCGCTGTAGTCATTTATAGCAATTTCAGAAGTTGGCATTTCATAGGGATAAAAAATTGAATTTAAAAAAACTCTTATAGATTTAATGTTACAATGGTCAAAATAGGAAGAGCACGTATTTAGTACATTTCTTTTAGTTTGAAAACCTAATAAAAGTTGACGTGGTTTTTGCGTTTCAGAAGTTGTCATTACAGTCCAACTATATTTAGTTGTTCTAGGAAGAGATGGCAAGACATGAACATCCCATGATCGAAAACCAACCTGAATGGGAATATTTTTCTGCATTAGTTTTAATCTTTTAATTTGTTCTTCGTCCGATAATAATAAAACTGGAATTTTTAGATAAACTTTAAATAACTTGACCTTAGAAAGATCATTTTCGGTTGCAGATTGCAACGCACGTGCGTCACTCGACGATCTGAGAAGTATTAGCTCATGATTGCAGTTTAAAATCGGTTTTCTATAATCCTCTGCTGAACCTAACAGGTTGCTTAAAGGAAGTATTACATGGAAACGTTTTGTGATACTATCAACAATATTTGCTTCACTTGCTGGTGTTGTTATAGAGGGAAAATAACCAGCATTTTGTAAAGCTGTATATTCGATTTTTGAATATGATGCAAACGTTTTTATAGAACTTGTTATACCTAGATGGCGTGTACGATCAATTTCTTTACCATTTAACGTAACGCGAATTTCGCTAAAAAGATTAGCCCCAAAATTTTGGTCAGGATGTGCTGTAGTAGAAGCAGCAGGATTTATGTTAGAAGTAATAATTTGTCCTTCTAAGTGAAGAACACCTTCTGATAATAAAACTATGTTTTCTTCATTTTGAATTGGTATACGAATTTCATCATTATTTTCAAATTTATTAGCTGAATAAGGTTGGTAAACTCTTTCTTCTCGTCGCACAACTCTGTTGTCAACCTCTCTTTTATCGGTTATGTTAAACATGTTAAACATGTTAACAGCTTCAAATATAGATAGAAACTAAATAAGATTAACAATTGCATATATATTTATATTGAAATTAAAGTACACGATAGCCTGAAGATTGTAAGAAATGTTTGTTGTTACTCGATTGTTGTTGTTGTTTGAGTCTTCAGTCTTTTGACTGGTTTGATGCAGCTCTCCATGCCTCCCTGTCCTGAGCTAATCGTTTCATCTCTACATAGCTACCACACCCTACATCCGAGGCAATCTGTTTAACATATTCTAACCTTGGTCTACCCCTACAGTTCTTGTCCTCGACCCTTCCTTCCATAACTAAGCTTGGTATTCCTGGGTGTCTTAGTATGTGTCCTACCAACCTATCTCTTCTCTTCATTAGCAGTCGCCAGAAACATCTCTCCTCTCCCACTCGTCTCAATACCTCTTTGTTTGTAACCCTATCTACCCATCTGATCTTCATCATTCTCCTGTAGCACCACATTTCAAATGCTTCAATTCTCCTCTTTTCTGCTGCACCAATAGTCCAAGTTTCACTTCCATAGAGCGCCACGCTCCAGACAAAGGCTTTCAAAAGTGACTTCCTAATACCTAAATCTATATTCGATGTCAGCAGATTCCTTTTTTGTAGAAATGCTTTTCTTGCCTGAGCCAACCTACTTTTTATATCCTCTTTGCTTCGTCCATCACTGGTTATTCTGCTTCCTAAGTAACAGAAATCTCCTACTTCCTTCAGCTTTTCACCTGCCAATTTGATCTCCATAGAGGTTTCTGATTTATTTCGGCTGCATTCCAGTATTTTTGTTTTACATTTATTAATTTTCATCATGAATTCTTTCCGTAAGACGGAGTCCATACCATTCAAAAACTCATTCAAATCCTCAGGCTTGTTGGCCAAGATGACGATGTCATCAGCAAATCTCAGAGTTGAAATTATTTCTCCTTGAATCTTCACTCCCACTTTAAATTTTTCTCTAATTTCCTTCATTGCTTGTTCAATGTAAAGATTGAAAAGTATGGGTGATAAGTTGCAGCCTTGCCTTACACCTTTCCGAATACCTGCTTCTCTCTCATGTCCTTCAACTCGAATGACTGCTGTCTGGTTTCTGTATAGATTGTGTATCACCCTCCTATCCCTGTACTTTATTCCAATCGATTTCAAAATGTCAAACAATTTAGTCCAATCAACGTTATTAAAAGCCTTTTCTAAGTCTACAAAAGCCATGAACGTTCTCTTATCTTTCCTTATTCTACCTTCCAAAATCAGCCTAAGACTTAGTACAGCTTCCCTTGTTCCTACATTTCTCCTGAAACCAAACTGGTCTTCACCCAACTCCGTTTCTATCTGGCTTTCAATCCTCTTGTAAATTATTCTAGACAGGATCTTTGAAGCATGAGTAATCAAGCTGATTGTACGGTAATCTTCACATCTGTCAGCTCCCACTTTCTTTGGTATAGGGATGATTACATTCTTCTTGAAATCAGGGGGTACCTCACCTGTCTCATAAATCCTACACACCAAGTGAAATAACCTGATCAGACCTTCCTCTCCTATGCAGCGTAGCAACTCAATCGGTATATCATCTATGCCTGGTGCTTTGTTCCTGCTTAAGTCTTCCAAAGCTCTATCAAATTCTGATCTCAATATTAAATCTCCTTTCGCATCCTCATCAATTTCCTCCTCCCTTTCCATTACATGATTCTCAATCTCCTTTCCCTTATACAAACTCTCTATGTAAGCTTTCCATCTCTCAACCTTTTCTTCCCTATCTGTTAGAGGCTTTCCATTTGTGTCCTTAATATTACAGCACTTAGTCTTCTTTTCCCCAAAAATATTCTTAATCCTTCGATAAGCTGTGTCTACTTTTCCTAATTTCAGACAATTTTCTATACCAGCACATTTCTCTTTCAACCATTCTTCTTTCGCTTCCTTGCACTTCTTGTTAACCTCATTTCTCAGACGTCTGTATTCTGCTTTCCCCTTTTCATCTCTTACATTCTTGTGCTTCCGCCTTTCATCCATCAATTCGAGTATATCCTGAGTGATCCACGGTTTTCTACCTATTCTCTCTTTCCTACCAATGTTTTCTTCTGCGGATTTTGTTATTTCATTCCTCAAAAGTGCCCATTCGTCTGCAATTGAAGTTTGTTTAGGGTTTTTCATTAGTCCTTCCTTTATACTCTTCTTGAATCTTTCGTTTACATCCTTCTCTTTCAGTCTGTCTATTGCCCACCTTTTTGGCTTTTGACTTTTCTTCAGTTTCTTCAACTTTAATCTGCATTTAATTACAACCAGATTGTGGTCAGAGTTTATGTCAGCACCAGGATATGTTTTACAATCCAAAATCTGGTTTCGAAACCTCTGCTTGACCATAATGAAGTCGATTTGGTAACGCCCTGTATCTCCTGGTCTCATCCATGTGTATATTCTTCTATTGTGGTTATTGAATAAGGTGTTAGCTATGACCAATTCATGCTCAGTGCAGAATTCTACCAGCCTGCTTCCTCGATCATTCCTTTCACCTAATCCGAAATCTCCTACTATCTTCCCTTCTCTCCCTTTTCCTACCACAGCATTCCAATCTCGATAACTGTTCTTAGATTTTAAGGTGTGATGGCAATGTTTTTTTTTGTTTTTTTAGAAATTTTAGCTGATTGATTTATATTTCTTTTTCGAATCAGAGTAGACTTCTTTTTTTAAAACTTTGAGTATTATATATTATAACCATATTTGTGAATGTTTTCTAGTAAGCTTACTCAACTAGAATGAAAATATAACAGTATTTCATTACTTTATATAGCATGATAACGTGCTGGACGAATAATTAATTCTACAGTTAAATGTTCGTCTTGCAAATCAATGAGCTGTTGAAGATGATCTTCAAGTTGCACAGATACATGTTGAATAACCTTGCTGATCATAGGCAAAAAATTAATTGTTGTTGGTTGTACAACAATCGGATAACCAGCAGGAACATGAGCTTTAAAATTATATAAAGAGTGTGTTGGTTTATGGTTCAAATAAGAACTCGTACCAAGCACGAGGTTGCAACATACTCGAATACTATTAACAGTGTTAATTTTAATCATATATTCAGAATGATGAGTTGTGTTTGCCTCGAACTTTTTATGAGAAAATCCTAACAAATCTGCAATAGAATCTGCAACACCAAAATCTATAGCAAAGTTTTTCGAATATAGTTTACAATTAGAGAACACTTTATCATAATTAATATAAATATATGAAGGAAATTTGTCTTTTTCACCTAATAAAACTGATAATAAATGTGCTAGTAATAATTCATTAATCTTTGCACTTAATTTTTGAAACGTATAGCTAGCATCAGGTATTATTAAAATTGTTGTATCCACATTGTTCATCTTTATGGCTAAAACGTTATTATTTTCGTTAATTTTTACTTCACTTTCGATTCTATTTCGATCAATCTCAATTTCTTTTTTATTCTCTTTAGGGTAAACTTTCTTTTCAATACCTAAAGCCTCTGCTACACTGTTGGGTACACTGAAATCAATATTAAACGGAGAAGACAAAACAAGACGGTTGCGTCCTTTTCCATTTATATCCTCTTCCAAATAAAGATTTGTTTTTTGTATATGATTTGTTATAAGTTTCGACAATGAGTGATAACTAAGTAAATCATCAAATGTTGAGGCTAGATCTTCAAATTCATAAATACCTGGTGGTACCACTAAATCAATTGATAACAAAAAATTAGTAAAATGAATGCGAAATTTATTATTTCGGTTGGTAACATTTCGAATAGAATTAGATGTATACAATCCTGCAAGTCCTATTTCAAAAAACTCTGCTCCTACAAGATGAAGCGGATTCTCCAATGTAACATCAATCTTTGAGCCTTTACCTTCAAGAGTTATCCGTCTTTCGAAATCCATCTTTGAAATGTTTAAAGACAGTCTGTGTTTCCCTTGTTTATACAATACAAGAAGACTAAACATAAATGTCCACAAATCTAAGAAGTAATCGATTGATATGAATGAAAATTATATTGTAGATAACAATTTTTTAGATATGTTAAAATTTCTAATGGTGGTCTTAAATTACCGATACTATCAAAATAATGCACGTATTTACCTTGTTTACTGAAAGCCACCCAATGTGAACCAGATTTAACCATCGGTTCAAGGTTAACAATACAGTTTTCATTTTTTCGAGGATGTCTTGGTAACGTATCTCGCATAAAGACTCCTCTAAAATTTGGAATCTTTAATTGATGTGCGTATTTAGCTAAATCGAAATTACTTAATGCTTTATTTGGTATTTGGTTAATTATCTTTTGTATGCAGGAGGATTTAAATAAATGCCTTGACCTGCTTTTCCTCGCATTGCTTCTATCATTCGATTGTGTCTTTTCATTTCTTTTAATTCTTCTTGTGCAGCTTTCGCTTTGTTTATAGCAGACGCTACCCCGGCTGCTCCGCCTGCTAGACCCCCCAAGCCCGACAAGGCTGCAAATATCGGAAGTAGGGGTAAAATACCACCTTGCTTTTTCGATGCTCTCTTTTTTTTTAATCTTTTCTTGTTTTTTTTAATATTTAATTTTCGTTTACCTCCACCAAGCTTAGACTTAGCTTTCATTATGCCACTGACTGTTAGTGCAGCCGCTCTCTCTCCTAATGATGCGTCACGAGATTTTACACGAGACCAAGCTTTTGAAGCTAAAATTTCATCAGCCTCTCTTCTTTTGTTTGAATCTTTATGATTTGCGTAAGCAATGTCGTGCTCTTTGTACGCTTTATATAATATATTTATTCCTGGATCACCACGGCTCAATCGCTTTTCTAATTTTGTTCCTGGTCCACAATATTCATATCCTGGAATGTGTAATTCCACAGGTAAATTATCAATAGTTTTATTAAGTACACGACTAATGAATGATCCACTTCCTGATCGTTTATATTGAGTGGCAGAGTTGTTCCTCTTACAACGCACCATTACTAAATGATAAGTAATATAATGTAATTATATATATATATATTTTTCGGGAAAATGGGAATGGTGGGGGGAGGAGTTGTAAATAATACACACAAAATTTGGGTTATTATTTATTAGTTTTTTTTATTATTTTTCATAAGCAAAGGAACACACAAAAAAATTAGTATTATTAACAGAATAAAAGTGTGTGTGTGAAAGAAATAAAGTAAGTAAGAGAGATGAATTGCTTTAATCTCAAATTTGTTTCAGAGAAAAATGACCAAACGGTAAAGTATCAATTCCGTTTTCAGTTATGTGTCTTTTATCATCGTTTGATGAAATTGCCAACTTATTTTGCCGAACAGTAAATACAAAATGAGATCTTGAAATTATACAAACTTGAACTTTGCTGGCTTGATCTCTGTTATAAAGACACTTTCGATACTCATCAATATTCATAGTTTTACTCACGCTCTTCTTAATGCCTTTAGCCTTACACAAGCTATTCATTTCATCACACAATTTTATTGCATACATTTTGGGTCTTAACCCCACAAATTCTTCAACAATCCTTCCAGCATGTTCATCTTTCATTAAACCAATTTCACCTTTATTTTGTCTCACAATGCCAAAAGGATTGTTTGTTTCATAGTTTCCAGTATCAAACAAATTTGAATGCTGTTTCATGAACTCATAAATATCATAATAGAATATATACATAAAACTATCTGTGTCTGTGTATAACAACCTCACATTTGATTCAGGATTTGCTAAAATAACATTGTAATGAAAGTCATTCATTTTACATTTAGACAAATCTAATATAGATGCACCAACATATACTGGTTGATTGTGAAAAATCTTTAGTCTGCTCATCTCGATGACCATACATTGTTCATCGAATATAATTCTATGTTTAAAATTAGCCTTAGCTATTAAAGACTTAGCACAACTGGCTCCATGCCATTTGGTAACCCATTTGATGTCCCTTAACTTCCTCACATTCATCAGTGAACGACCAAAAATTGCATTATTCATCAATTTATAAAAAAAAATTTTCAAAATCATTTTTAGCATGTTTTCGTTTCTCTGTGTTCACATCAATATATGGTTTTAGCCATTGGCTCTGATTGAATTCGATTATTCTGTGAATACGTTCTAATTTCATTCCTAGTTGAATACATTGCTTTAACATTCTATAATGCAAAACATAACGTTCTTTATTATCTAGGGTAGTCATTAGCTTTGTCAACTTTTCGGGGCATAGAGGGTAATCTGAATGTTTGTCATGTAACTCTTGAGGATAAGTCAAATCTACTTCCAAGATATATCCGATTTCTGAAGTATCATCAATAGTTAAAACATCAAAGCCTTCAATATTTGCAACCCATTTAAAGCCACCCGTTGGAAGATATTCCATCATCGCATATCCATATAAATTATTAACGTCAAAGTACATTATGTAGGACTCTTGCTTTTTCTCATCATAAGTTTTCATGTACTTATTATTAGCAATCGCATGTCGTGTTATACACTGAACATTTCCCCCTCGAATAGATCGTTCAAAAAAGTGTAACATATCAATATCTTGAAGCAATTCGAGTTGAACGTTGGTTATCTTTTTCATTGCGCACCAAGACATAGATGGAGCAGTGTAAAAATGAGCTGCATCAATGCCATAAGTTTCCATGCCATTCGATCTAAAATTTTCAAAGACATCTGCCAAAAGAAGTGTGTCAACTTTTAAATACAAATCAGCGTATTCTCCTAATGTTTGACAGGAAAACGTTTCCCACACCGATTGAGCAAACTCATACTCCTCGTTCGATATTGTTTGATTATAAAGACTGCTATAAAACTTGGATATTTCAGGTAATTTAGTTTCGTTAAGTACATCCATACTCGTGACGTATTCATAGGGAAACACGCCTTTTCTCGCAGTAAGTCGAAACTGTGCATCATCATTAAAATAACGTCGAGTTATTTGCTTTGAATCTTCACTTAACGAAGATGAACATTGATCTAGTGAACAGGACAAGAAATTATATGTATCGATAAATCTTAACTGAAAGATTCCATTCTTAACCCATACATGCTTTGTAAACCCTTTATAACGTTCCATATTCATCTTATTTGACCAGGATTATGTAACTCCCCACCTTCATGTTTCTCACAAATTTCTTTAATTATAAAATGTCCATCATACGCCGTTAGATTATGAAATGCTATAGGCAGGACCCTTGTTACTTTGTAATTTAAATTACAACTATTGTGTGCGCTTCCTCTATATTTTCCAGTTATGTGACAATGATCGCGTACTTTGAGTTCATTATCTGCAATCGGTTTCTCGCAAATATGACAAATTTTACTTAACAAAAATAATCTTTCTTCGTTTTCCGTCATCTTTAACATAGGTTTAGCTGATAAATAATATGTTTGAAGTTTATCTACAATACTATAAAGTTCCTTTACAAACAATTCAATGCAATTATTTCCCCTAAAGAGTTTAAAACTGCATAAATCACTATCAAAATTACAATGAAGGTATAAAGAAATGCTGTAAGGAATATGTTTATGGGTTAATGTAGAGTTAGGAATGTCACTATTTGGAAAACAAGAGGAAATAGGAGACAAAACGCATTCAGTATCTGCATAAATTATAAATGGAACTCTATCTTTAAATTTAAATTCTTTAAAATTAACAAATCTATGTTCGTCAGTTGGCAATATGCTTTTTGCAACAGGAAACTGTTTACAGTCTGCAAAGTGAACATTTAACTCATCCTCAAGAGAATAATATGACAAACAACGTCTACATATATAAATCCGTCTACAATTCTTAGTGATGCTTGAACGCACAAGGCGAGCGAGATTTCTAATTAAACAAAAGTGATAACTTTCACTGTTTCCAATCTGCAACATCAATAAGTCCACACTCCTTTCATATACTTTATCTGATACAAAGGTACAATAGTAAATGGTTTTTTTCCTTTTACTTCGTTTGTTCCCATACACACCCATTCGTTTTCATCATATTGTGCTCCATACACATTCACAGAAATATTGTTTTGATTTTCAAACTTGTTTAAATATTTCATTTGCATTGGAATTGGAATATCATCTAAATTTAAAACATCTCTGTAATTAGGATAGGAAGAAAGATGATTCACGTTTCGCGTTTTTGGATACAAACCAGCAACCACACTCCACGCAAAACAAGCTTCCTTTGTATCATACAAATTTAGCACTGCATGTTTATTGACTATTACATCAGGCAATCTACTAGTATTGGACATTCCTACTCGAAATCCAACATATTTATTTATATTAATTCTCAAACTATGAATTTTTTCTAAAGCCCACCCAGAGCCATTTGCTTCAAATTCGCTCATTTTTGTCAATGTACCTTCAATGATATGATTATTATAAAATTCATTTACATCCGTATACTCGAAAACTACTTTATTTTTGACAGCAAAATATTTTGTTTCTGATTTGTCGTAAAGCACATACTGTGCACACAAAACTGAATTCACCTTTAAAGCTTGCACAGTTAACGCTTTTTTAACATACTTTGTAAACCAAATATTAGCATTTGCTAAAAATTCGCGGGGATCCAAAAACTCATTCTTAACATTTGAAACTGCAAGTGTGTACACTCTAGAATTGAATGCTGTTTCAATTAACTCACAGCTTAAGAAAGATTCATCCTTTATTTGAAGTGTAATTTCTTCACAATTCACAGCTTGTTGCAATATGTGCTCACTAATAACTCTCCAACATTCAATCAACTCATCACTGTTCTCAATCAAGTCCGTTTGAGTGTATTCCCCGATTTGGTATAGCACCGTTTAGTTCACTTCTAAAATTAGAAACACTTTCAAATGCATTGTCCAATTGGTTTCTTATATTTTCACTGTTATTATTATGTATTACAATATCAACCTTTCTACGTTTGTTAGGAGGTGTTGCCATTGTTGTCTAAGCAATTGTCCAATTCGCACTGTTGTTAATACACCACCAGCAGTTGCTGTAACATCGGCTCACCAAAAACCTATAATCTTTTAAAGTGTATTCAAGCCATTGAGATAAATTGCTGCCTGTAATCTCCAGCGAACAATGAATGGCTTCAAAGGGAAATTCGTCCTGAAGTTTACCAAGCAATTTGTTTCTATACTCATTCAATTTTGTTACTTCAAAACAAGTGATGGAAAATTCAATTTTGTAAACCTCATCAAATGTATTGTATCCGAAGAAACAAATAAAATTTTCATCTTCACATAATTCTTGTAACAAATATCTTAGAACTGTTTCTGTCACCTCTCGCTGACTATCATCTGATTTGCTAACATTAGTAACGTAGACTGAAAATGTTGAAATTCCACTCGAAGATGTCCATTTGTTAAAACAAGCTTCTTTCTCATTATGACTCACCTCATTATCATCTTCTCCTTCTTCTTCTTCTTCTCCAGACTGATGAAAGCATACACGATGATACTCTATTACCGGGTGCGATCGATGTTCAGTTCCACTCAGAAAATTAACAGTTTTCCACTTCATTTTGCTGTTCCTTTTTATTAGTTTTTAGATAATCTGAAAAATTAAACAAATTAAGAAATAATAAGCAACTAAATATATATATAATTCGTTATATCAATCAATACATATATAATCTGCATATATATACTCACCAAAAATTTACAGTTTTAAAACAACTTGATGTGAGCGGTTCTTCAACCCCAAATACACCAACATCAGTTTGCCTCTAAGTGAGTTTAGTTCATCGATCTCTGATGCGCTTAGTTTTGCAAATACTGCTGGTAGAAATACACTTGTTATTTCACCTTCAATGATAATGTCCACCACTATTTTTCTTCCAAATCTCGTCTCCACAGCCCGAATAATTTGGACCACATACGGTAAATCAATTATTAGTTCTGATAGTTTCTTATTAGAATACTCAACGCAAGTGGCTAAGTTATTGAACTTCGTTAGAACATCCATCACACACACAATTTGTTCCTCGTCGTTGACTTTCTTTATTTCTTTCACACACACACTCTCTCTTCGCGCAAACGTAGAAGTTAAACTCATTCACGCACATATGCATTTATATATCCTTCACCCCCACCTACACTCAAGAAACCAAATGCTACAAAACAAGCTTCTGACGCAATCATCTCATTATATTTTTATCACTATTACTTAAAGAAGTCAAAGATTACATTCTTACCCAATGACGTGTAAGGTCAACCACGTCTCACGCGAACACTGCAGACATATCACGTGATCGCTCGCACAGCTGCAAACTTGCATGGGTATCAAATGACGCCAACACCCATTAATTTTTATCTCCATCGCATAAATAAGTCAAAGGTTATCTGCTTCAAGCGGTTACCCAAAGGTTATCTTCTTCAAGCGGTTAAAGGTCAACCTCTTCCCACGCTAACATGTGCACGTGCACATGCTCACATCCGCATAGCTATCAGATGACGTCATGATGATGCAATATGTCCTCGCGATTACGCAATATTCAAAACATACATTTCCTATACTACTGGTACTCAGCATTATAACATAGTGTTCATCACAAATGTATAACACTGGGGAATAAAGAAAATTTGTGTGTGGTGTCTTGAATTTAAAAACAGATTCTGGGCATATTTGCACTGCTGATTCCAAAACTGCTGTCCATGTTGTAATATCAGCTCTAGTTTCTTTTCAAGATACTGATAATTTTGTGTCTCCCATAAGACCAACCCCTTGTCCACGTTGTGGGAGATGGGCAATGGCACAAAGTAGGGGAATGCCTGTAGGGGCGAAGTACAATGGGGACTTGTGCCCCAAGACTGCTACGGTAGTGGAGAAGGCCCTACAGGAACCCTGAAAAGTGGTGGCTGGTGAAGACCTTATTTCGAAAGAATGTTCTTGGATGAGAAACATGTTGTTATGGCCCTTTGAGCTTATGTATTCAACAAACTTATGTTAAATGGTCCGGCTAAGCTCAAATAATGTCAGCGTTTCGCCCCAGTGTACCATTGGGCTCGTTAGTTGGTACGGTACACCTCACCAAGACGCTGAATAGTGCTCACTGAGCAGGTCAATGCAAGACACTTGACACACATTATAATTATTATTTATCGTATGGCTTTTAGTGCCGGGAGTGTCCGAGGACATGTTCGGCTCGCCAAAGGCTGTAGCTGCTTCAAGCGGACACCACTAGGATGAGCTGCAAGTTCCGTTCAATTTCAAGTAGTTCCAACTTTCGCTTCCAGATATCAATGATATCTAGTGGTGAACATTGGAACTTTGATAGAGCGTATCAAACGATATATAACCTACAAATTTAGCTCCACACAAGTTTAGTCTGTGAAAGGATCTTTTACATGCCATAAATCTGTGACATGGGACCGTCGGCTTTACTTCCCCTCCAAAGGAAGGCATACTGAAGGATTTTAACGCTCTTAAAAAATCCGACGACTTCGGCCGGGTTTGAACCCGCTATCTTGGGCAAAGCAGTTCAGCATGCTACCAACTACGCCACCGAAGCCGCTACACATTATAATATGTAATATTGATGTCATGGCCTGCTCAGTGAGTACGATTCAGTGTATTGGTGAGGTGTACCGTACCAACTGACGAGCCCAATGGTACACTGGGGCGAAACGCTGACATTATTTGAGATTAGCCGGACCATTTAACACAATTTTGTTGAAGACCTTATTGACGGCAGCGGTGTAGGAGGAGACCTCCTGTTTGGCACTGCTGGCAGATGGGGCAACCCTCCATTCTGGGGTTAAGTAAGAATGGAACCACTGCCTTGTGGTGAAGAGGGATCTCCAAAGGCTACGGGAGTCAACCCTAAAAGAAAACAGTCGGCTTGGCGGCTTCAGGTAGCAGCCCCACCATTGAGCTTGGATGCTGTGGACTAATAACCAACACATCTTAAATTGATTTATTAAAGAAACTGACGTGAAACAAAACCAGACGGATTCTTTGATGACGACCTTTAGCCCGAAACGGAAAATGAGAATGGGATGTTGGAATATTAGAACCTTAACTGAAGGAGGTAAACTAAAGCAAGTGGAGAAAGAAATGCAGAATTATGGATTGGATATTCTGGGCCTAAGTGAGGTAAGGTGGAAGGATTTTGGAGATATTAAAATGCAAATTGGAAATACATTTATGTATTCTGGTCAAACAGGGGAGGATGCAGAGCAGAGAAATGGAGTGGGCATTCTACTAAACAAGTCATCCAAAAAATGTTTGATTGGCTGGAGCCCAGTTTCAGATAGGATGATGACTGCTAGATTTAGAATATAATTTTATTAATGCAGCCAATGGCCATGTACTTTTCTTTTCAGGACGGGTCAGGGAATGACTGCTAGATTTAAAACTCAAATTCGAAATGTAACAATAGTGGTAGGATATACACCAACAGAAGTATCTGAAGAGGACAAAAAGGATCAATTCTATCATCAACTAAACAAATAAATATGTAATGTAAATAGAAGAGATATTATCATTGTAATGGGGGATATGAATGCCAAAATTGGAGCAAGTAATGAGGAATTGGAACATGTTATTGGAAGACATAACCAACACGATACAAATGATAATGGAGAAAGTTTGTAAATTTGTGTGCAAGTCAGGAATTGGTGATCGGAGGAACACTATTCCCCCATAAAAGTTACCATTAAGTCACTCGAGTGTCGCCAGATCATAAGACTGAAAATCAAATTGATCCATAGCCATCAGTAGGAAGTTCAGACGATCATTGACAGATGTAAGGAATAAAAGAGGAGCCGATGCAGCTAGTGATCACCACTTGGTTATAGAGGCGTTTAGATTGAAAATAAAGACAGCAACAAAGAAATCTGAAATTGGGAAGAAAAGGTTTAATGTACAATTTGGACCAGCAACACTGCAATGGTCACTTTCATTGATGAACAACTGTACTTCCAGGCTGAAGATTCCTAAGGTATGGAGAAAAGCTTGCATATTTGAGATCCTAAAACCTGGGAAGACTCCTGATAGCCCAAAGAACTTTCGGCCAGTTTCACTTCTGTGTCACACCTATAAGTTGCTGGAGAGAATGATTCTTAATAGAATATCTGATTCTATAGATAGCAAACTGATTTCTGAACAGGCAGGCTTTAGACCAGGCAGATCATGCTGTGGACAAATTCTGAACCTTAGCACATTGAGAATGGATTTGAGGAAAAGTGCATTACTGGTGTAGCCTTCATAGATTTAACTGCTGCTTACGACACTGTTAATCATAACACACTACTTCGTAAGATTTATGAAATGACAAAGGACTACAGGCTGACCTCACTGCTAAGAACTTTCCTTGAGAACAGAAGATTTTACGTGTCTCTCCTTGGGAAAAATAGTCGTTGGCGCCTCCAGAAGAAAGGACTACCTCAAGGTAGCGTCTTAGCACCACTACTTTACAATGTATACACCAATGATCAGCCCAGAACAGAAGGCACCAGGTGATTTATCTACGCAGATGACACTGCAGTAGCCGTGCAAGGTCGTAGCTTTGAAGAAGTAGAACATACTTTGTCCTGTGCTTTGGAAGAACTTGGTCGATACTATCACAGAAATAATTTGAAGCCAAATCCAGCCAAAACACAAGTTTGTGCTTTCCACTTGCGAAATAAAGAAGCAAAGAGGACATTGAACATTAAGTGGCAAGGTGAAACAATTCTTCATTGTTTTACATCAAAATATCTTGGTGTCACCCTCGATCGAACTCTGTCTTTCATTGCTTGAACACCAAAAGTAAAGTATCTGCACGAAATAACATACTAAGATGCCTAACAGGAAGGACATGGGGTGCTCACCCCACCACTCTCAGAACTTCAGCCCTAGGATTGAGCTTCTCAGCTGCTGAATATGCAGCACCAGTTTGGCTTTCTTCTCCACATTCCAAAGAGGTGGATATAGCTCTGAATGAGACTTCCAGGATTGTATCTGGGTGTCTTAGACCAACACCACTTCAGAAGATCTACCCTCTTATAGGAATTTCTCCACCTCATGTCCGAAGAATGGTAGCAGCAGCATCTGAGAAGAAACGGCAAGAAACCGATTCAAGGCATCCACTTTTCGGCCAACAACCAGCCCGACAGAGACTTAAGTCCAGAAACAGCTTTTTGAGGGGAGTAAGAGCACTCGAAGGCTCACAAGAAGCTGCCCGTGTGAAGATATGGAAGACAGAGATCACAGACCCAACTATTCCTCTATCAGAAAAAATGGCACCTGGTCACAACTTGCCATATGGATTTGGAAATCATTGAACAGGCTGAGGACGGGGGTTTCACGCTGCAAGAACAATCTCAAGAAATGGAACATGCTCGTCAACAATGATGAGTTCTGTGACTGCAGAATGTTACAAGATCCAGAACATTTGATGATCTGCCCCTTGATAGAGGACATATGTTCAAAAGATGATCCTTTGACTGCAAATGCTAATGCTATAACTGTTGCTACTTACTGGCAAAACCTAATTTGATTTGGGCACAGAAAATAAATAAAATGTACAGAAGTTAAAAAATGAAGAGAAGAGGAAAGAATTCAGGTTGGAATTGAAAAACCACTTTGAATTACTTTCAAATTTAGAAGAAATGGGAAAAGCAGAAACAAATGTGGAAAGGAAATGGGAAACTGTTAAAAAAAAATCTACAGTATATATTTATTTATTTATTTATTTACATAGGTCCCAATGAGCCTGAGCTCGTGTTAGGGACAATCAAGTAACATAGTTACAGCATGGCATATATATAATTTTTGTAACATTATTGTTTAATTTAATAGTAACTTATATTAGATTGCTAGTGACTAATTTTACAGAGATAATTCGGTATGATACATTGCATTGCTTAAGGCTATTGTACATGGGCTATTCATTCCTTAATAGGAAGTCTTTTGTTTTCCTCTTAAATGTTTTTATAGAGAAACTTTCCCTTATGCCTAATGGTAGCGAGTTGTATTCTTTTATTATAGAGGACATAATTCCTTTAGTTCCAAATTTAATGGATTGGGAATGGCTGGTGAATATTTGATTTACTCCTCTTGTTGCATAATGATGAATGTCATTTGCATGGGTAAAATGGATGTGTGTGTGTATCAATTTGTTTTCTAATTTGTATACAAATACTGTTGCTGACATTTTAGCTATTTGTTTTTGCAGTGGCATAATTTTAGTTCTTGAGTATAATTCATTTGAGGGTGTGAGCCAAGGAAGTCCAAAGATAGATTTTATAGCACGTTTCTGGAGTATCTCAAGTTCTTTTATCAGCTCCTTCTTACAATATCCCCATATGAAATTCATGTACATTAGATGTGAATGTATCAGAGCAAAGTATATATTTTTCAATTGTTGGCTAGTAAGACAGCTATATCTTAATCTGAAAATAATACCAATTAAAGGGCTGATTTTATGTTTTACATTTTCTACATGATTTTCCCAGGTTAGTGTACTATCTAGTGTGATACCTAAGTATGTTGCCGATTTAACCCTTTCTATTTCTTTGTTGGCTATGTTGACTATGTTTGTGGTCTCAATCTTGTATGATGGTTTATGGAAGAATAAATATTTTGTTTTAGTGATATTGATAACCATTTTGTGTGCTCTCAACCAATCCACCAGCTTATTGAGATCATAATTAATATTTAGCATAATTTCCTGTTCAGATGTTCCCAGATAGAGTATAAAAATATCATCTGCAAATAGTTTAAGCTTGCCTTTCAATTCTAATAATACTATATCATTAATATAGGCCAAGAAAAGAATTGGTCCTAAGACAGAACCTTGAGGTACTCCTGTGTCAATTCTCATTTGAGACCCTTTTACATTATCGATTGCAACATATTGTTTTCTGTTAGTGAGGTAGTTCTTGAACCAATCATGTGCCACTCCTCTGATGCCTGCAAATTCTAGTTTATTAAGGAGAATCTTATGGTTAACCAGATCGAATGCTTTTTGAAGGTCAATTAGTACACCAGCAGCTAGTTTGTTTTCATCTAATGCCTTTTCTACATCAGTTACTACTTCAAATATAGCACTATCAGCTCCTCTATTTGGAATAAACCCATATTGGCAGTTTGCAAAGTAATCATTTTTCATGAAGAAATTCATAAGTCTTCGTTTAACAACGCTTTCTAGAACCTTGCTGATGGCAGATATAATATTAATGGGTCTGTAATTTGATGGGTGGGTTTTGTCCCCTTTTTTGTAGATCGGGACCACCCTAGAGACTTTACAGGCATCGGGGAATATACCAGTCATCAGTGAAAGATTTATTATTTTGACAAGATATGGTGTAAGGCCCTCAAGACACAATTGTAGCATGACATTAGTAGTGTTGTCCTCACTTATATTGTTTTTGTGTTTTAGGGAGTTTATAATTGATTGTATTTCATTAGCATCAGTAGGTAACATAAAGATTGTCTTAGTGCTAGTAGTATTTTTATAGCTTGCAATGTCCGAGGTAGAACCGTTTCCTTGATTTTCCCATATACTGTTAGCAATATTGACATAATATTTATTAATTTCATCACATATATTTTCCTTTTTTTCGACATTTGTGCCATCGACTATAAGTTTGACAATTTCATTTTTCCCCTTCTTTGGCCTATTTAACATCTCATTAACAACACTCCACACTTCCCTCTGATTATTTGCATTTTGAATTTTTTGGTCAAAGTAGTTTCTTTGTAGGTTTCTTAAGTTTTGTAACTTGGTTGCTAATAATTTTATATTCTTCTAAAATTTCTGCAGATGGATTTTTAACTTTGGTTTTTGTATATATCTTATCTTTCCTGTGTATTAGTGCTAAAAGATCTTGTGTGATCCAGGGTTTTATTGGTGGGGCACTTGGCTCCTTATTCGTATATTTCATAGTACAGGCTTCTATTCCTTTATTAATAAAATCACAGAATTTATTGTAGTAGTCATTGATGTTAGTTTCATTGCATACAAATTCTTGAGTTATTAAATATTTATTAAGTTTTTTGTAGTTTATTTTATCCTTTTCTATTGGCCTATCATCACATATTGAGTTCCTGTTTATCTTTTTGTTTCTCATTTCACAGATTAGTAAATGGTGATCACTCAAATCATTATCAATATTATAGACATTACATATTTTGTCACAGTCGTTCACCAATACATGATCAATTAGAGTAGAGCTAGTTTGTGTTACACGAGTTGGATATTTTGTATTACATAAGACTAGACCGTATGATTTGACTAGGTTAATATAACTACTAGTATATCTGTCCCCAAATAATAGATCGATATTCATATCACCTAGTATTATAACAGGATTCGTTGAGTAAGAACTAATAATTACTTCGAGATCAGTTAGAAAGTGTGGAATGTTGCTTTTATGAGGGTTATAAGCAGTGATTATATTGTATTCTTGATGGCCTTTTCTCACAGTAATGTGCAGTATGCTGTGGGTGGAATTTATTTCCTTTACAAGGGTACTGCTACATTTGTTTGAAATATACAAAGATACTCCCCCTCCAGCTTGCTTTCTAACTATGTGATATGCAACATATTTCTTAATATTGAAAAACATTTTTGTTTGTTCTGTTAACCAATTTTCTGAGATTGCTAGGACATCTACACCTTTGATTCTGTCTAACATTATTTGGATATACAATCAAGTGAGAAAATAATTGGTTCTAAGAATTATAAACGGAAAGATCGGATGTCGGAGGAAACATGGGATTTGATTGAAAATCGAAAGGAAGCAAAAGCTGTAGTAAATCAAAGTAAGAGAAGTTACCAGAAAGGAGAAGCTCAAGCAAAATACTCAGAAATAGACAAAATGGTTAAAAGAAGTAAGAGAAGGGATAAAAGGAAATGGGTGGACCATCAGGCACAAATTGCAAAAGAAGCTGAAAAATAAGGGTGATATGAAGGAATTGTACAATATAACAAGGAAACTCTCAAGAAGGGGTTTAGGAGTGGCAAACCAGTAAGAAGTAAACAAGGACCGATGCTGTTTGCCCTAGAGGACCAGATGAATAGATGGCAAGAATATTTCTCAGAAATCTTAAACAAAGAAGAGAGAAATAGTAGGGAGATAGAAGCAGGATGGAGTGGAAATATAGACAATGTGAATACAGAAATAAAAATACATCCTCCAACAAGACAGGGAACTCGATTAGCTATGAGACAAGTAAAAAATGGGAAAGCACCAGGTGTTGATAACGTTGATCCAGAGTTATTAAAAGTGGATGAAGAGGTCACTATTAATCTGCTGTTACCACTATTAGAAAGAGTGTGGGAAGAGGAGGAATGCCAACAGATTGGAAGGAAGGGTTGATTATCAAAATTCCCAAAAACGGAGACACCACAGTCTGTAAAAATTGGAGAGAAGTAACACTTTTGAGTGTACCAAGTAAAATATTATCTAGAATAATCTTGAACAGAGTGATGGATACAATAGAGCGGCATATCAGAAAAGAACAGGCAGGGTTCCACAGACATCGAAGCTGCGTAGATCTTATAAACACCTTAAGAATAATTCTTGAGCAAAGTAGTGAATGGCAAGTCACATTGTATTTAACATTCATAGATTTTGAAAGAACATTTGACTCGGTACATAGAATGGTGATGTGGGGGACTCAGATGAATTATGGTATACTCCGTAAGATAGTGAATCTCATGAAGGAAATGTATAAAGGCTATAGATGTAGAATATTACATGAAGGAAAGTTAACAGACTATGTGGAGGTCACAAGTGGAGTTCGACAAGGATGTATCCTCTCACCAGCAATTTTCTTAGTGGTGCTTGATGATGTGATGAGGAGAATGCTCTGTGGAAGGAAGAGAGGAATGCAATGGGGAATGGGTGAGAGACTAGAGGATTTGGAGTTTGCAGATGATATTTGTTTAATGTCTTCAAGAATTAGTGATATGTAGAACAATAATTTACTAGGGTTAAAAGAGGAGGCAGAAGTTGCAGGACCGAATATAAATGTTGTTAAGACCAAGGAAATGAGAATCAACTCTAAGATTGACGAGAAACTAGTTGTGGCTGGAGAGGGGATTGAAGAGGTTGACTCGTTTATACACTTAGGAAGTGTAGTCACAAGAGGAGGAGGAGCAGAGGAAGATGTGAAAGCAAGAATTAGAAAAGAAAATGGAGCTTTTATGCAGTTATATGCAGTATGGAGAAATGAGAACATATCTAGGAAGACAAAAATTAAAATCTTTAATACTAATGTGAAATCCATTCTCCTGTATGCATGTGAAACGTGGAAAGTTACTAAAAGTATCACTAACTCTTTACAGACTTTTATAAATCGTTGTCTGCGTCGCATCTTAAACATCAGTTGGCCTGAAATTATATCCAATGAAGAGCTTTGGGAAACAACAAATCAACTCCAAGTAGAGGTTGAAATTAAGAAACGGAAATGGAGGTGGATAAGACATACCTGGAGGAAACCAGCAGGATCCGTAGAACGAACAGAACTAGAATGGAACTCACAAGGGACACGGAAAAGAGGTCGTCCTAGAAAGACCTGGAAGAAGACTACCGAAGAAGATGCACTAGAAGCGGGGAAAAGTTAGAAAGAAGTTAAAGCACTGGCAAGTCGGTGACCACAATGGAGACATTTCACGGATGTACTATGTAACGGATGGAACAAGAGGAACTAAGTCAGTAAGTAGTAAGATAATTTTGTGATAATTTCTCCATCGAGAATGTACAGAAATATCACATTGCAGAAAATCACAGAAACGTGGATTCAGAGATGTTCCAAATTGAAGGTGTCATACGTGTGCTGTTCTCTTTCTGCTAGACTATACATTACGTCATAGTGGACAAGAACGTGGCCGACGAGAAAGACAGGCCATGGCGCGGATCTGTGACGTCAGAGGAGTGGTGTCGCTCGCTCGCCTCGCCGCATTGATTGCACCAAGGTATTCTCATCTATAGAAGCCTACCAATAGCCGAGTAAATTTGTTAGTGTGAATTTAAGGATACTCAAAAATATAGTTAAAAGCTGTGGAAGAAATCCACCCCTATCACTAGCTCAAAACCTTAGAGCAGTAGAATATTAAGCAGTGTAATACAAACTTTGAATGGGTGTTCCAGTTTATGCAGATATACAAAACTGTACATATTATCCTCTTATCTTCGTTCATCAATAAGTTGTTTCCATATATACCAGTTTACATGTAAGTTTAACTTTAAAAGCAGCTGGAATTAAAAAAAAAAGAAGAAGAAACAACCAAGCATTGCATTAGGAGAAAGTATCCAGTGCTTCATTTATTGCAAGGGAAGGGTCATTCATGCCCCAAAATAATAAAAACGAATATAAGAAATTTGAGCCTACACTCGTGGTTTTTAGCATTTTGCTTTTTTGAGTAGGCCTACCATAAGACAATCTTTTTCAACAACAAAAATTTAATGCATAGGACTACTTCAGATACATATATGAATTGCTGAGATTATACTTACCTCCTTTAGCAGAGAGCCTTTTATCTGACACCAATCCCCTACAGTGGCAGGTTTACTTCTTGTGGCAACTACCTTCATGTTGGACATGTTTAACGGTTCTCTCCCGTTCCCAGTTAGGCTTAGGTCAAATTTATGGTTTTATGGGCTCAAGATTTTTATAACGAAGTATATTACTACAAATGAAGGACCTTGGAAACTTGTTCATTGTGAGTTAATTCAGTGGATTGAAATGTCGTGGATATCAGCCCCATGCGCTTATGTGTGTACTGTACTTGTAATAGAAAAGGATGTGGTAGTGGTTTTCAGTTAGCTTTTATTTACAGTTGAGTTGGGAAGACATTTCCAGGATGCAAGGAGTGGGATTCAAATCATTCTATCAAGAGCTTTTGAGCGAAGCTTTGAAGAATAAATCCTATATCAGGTTTCAAATACTCCTTCGCAAAGCAGGTCACCTGGGCAAGAAGCCACTTTACTTACCCCTACTCCATGTAGGTGGAACTGTTCCATTTATTAAAATTAAAGAAAGACCACACTTGCCATTGTAATTTGGATCTATGCTGGCTACACGGACATGGTATCTCCCTCCCAATAAGATGTCCAAGATCTCCACCAAATGTCAAACGAGACCCTTCAAATTATTCAAATGAAAGCATTCCTCAACTTTTAATTATTTTTTCTTAATCTTTGTTTCACCCTGGTGGTCTGGGGATGAAGAATTTTATAACATACCCAGTCCCCCCCATACCCCTTCCTCCCAGAAAATATCGTATACTCCTCACCACATCCATTCCCCCTGAAAAAGAACATGGGCATCCTTGCAGGCTACATGGAAAATAAGCAGTTAACAGTACTACACACTGGGTAAATCGGTTTGAAATGGGTAAATCTAGAGCTTTAACAGAGAATTCTGGATGTGGTGATTGGTAGGGCCCTGGAGTACAAAACTATGCCCGTATCTTCAAGAACACTAGCAAATTGCAAGTAATCTTCATCCAATGACACAGTAATGTTTACACTTAATTATAATAAGCACACACAAAATGTATTACTGACATTATTTTATTTAGGACATTGGTTATAAATATAAGCATCTCAAGCACATTAACACATTGTCTGGAAGAATCTTAGATTGTAGAAAATGAAGTTTGCAGGTTTCACCAAGTAGGCTATAAAGGTGATATCTTGCTGATCTTGGATATATTACTGGCGATTATTAGGATCTAATATCCTCCAGCTATTAATATTCTCAAAAAATCCTGCACTGCACATAGGGCCTACAGCCATTATACCCTGCTGATGATTCATGATCTCTTCAGGATTTTAATTTTTTCTGACACCATTTCTCAATCTCACTGGAGCTTAGTGGGTTACAAATTCATCGTTACAAAGATGCATGAACACAATTTGAGGACTGGCCATGTCTAACTTGCTTCCAGCGGCCTGGCTACCGTTTCCTTATGCAGCACAAAATCACTATCAATTACATTGGTATCTTGCAGACTTGGCAACGATAGAGTCATGTATTAACTCTTGTACTATTTTCATCTCTAATTTATCTCAACAAAACAAGCCTGCCAACTTGTGTCAATAGCTTTAATGTGGACATGGAATGGAATTTACACTTACAAAATTCCCCTAGACACAAAATGGCATCTTCCATGACAACGTGGACAACACTTAGGGTTTAAACGCTGCATACATGTTAAATTCTATATGTTATACTCTGATTTACAAAAGATGAACGGTGCAAGCTGCCATCCGCTTGAATGGTGAGGTGAGGAGTGGAGACAAGAGGGTTAACGGTGTCCATAGCAACAGCGAGCAGTGTTGCAATGAATGCCGACACAGCAGTGAGCACATGGTTTGACGCAGTGTTCTACTGTGAACTAACTCGTCACTGCCATTAGTAATATCCCGTGTATATATTGAAGTGCATTTGCTTATTCTTTCATAGGCTACAGTAAGCGTTATCGTTCTGTTTTTGTTGGAAGCGTGTGTATATACAGATTTTGAGTTTATTTCTTTTATTTGCATCATCGTGTCTGTTTTCATTGTGTAAAAATGACATCGGTACATGCTCGCGGAAGGCCCAGGATCCATTCTCTGCGACAGAACAACTTCAGGCCGTGGTGTGACTCTCCATAGCCAAGTAAAGGAGATGGTATGTGCGGTGAGGAATTTTATGGAGGAAGAAGAGGAAAGTATGCGCTTACGGGAGGAACCTCTGATTCCATTTGTTCAGGTGAGGAAAAGAACTGCCAAGACTCTTGGTGTGAGTGAAATCACTGCATACCGAGTGACGGAAGGGAAGTTCCTGTCTGATGATGCTGGCCCGTCTAAACTATCAACTCCAGGGAAGAAGAGGCATAGAGAAGGGGTGGTCACTAATTTAGATGGCTTTCAACAAGATGCTGTTAGACGGCATATTTATAGCTATTATTTTAGGAAAGAAATTCCAACATGTCGCAAACTTCTTGTTTTTGCTCAGAGAGGCACAATTATTTCAAGGATGCCTTTCTTCACTGAAAGTGTTGCACGATCTGGGATTTAAATATGAGAAAATTAATGGGGGGAAGGTGATCATGGAGAGGCCAGATATTGTGGCTTTGAGGTGTCAGTTCCTACATGAAATGGGGAGACCGTACTGAGCTGTAGGCCAAAAATTACAAACAAAAAACCAAAATCTGGTTTCATGCCCTAGAAGTTACCTTATCACTTGGGGCACTTAAATATACATTTGTTTTTTATGTACGGCCATTTTTAAATACCTTATGGGGGCTTTTAAAGAACACGTGCTTAGGTCTTGAAATGGGCAACGCCTACTTCCTAGAACCAAAAACCCCTCAATTTTGTAGTAATTTCATACTCTTGGCCAAGATTATCATGCCAATCATCTGAATACAAGCTTAT
The DNA here is from genome assembly GCA_946902985.2 of Meconema thalassinum. Taxonomy (NCBI): domain Eukaryota; kingdom Metazoa; phylum Arthropoda; class Insecta; order Orthoptera; family Tettigoniidae; genus Meconema; species Meconema thalassinum. The sequence goes on along the minus strand of OX336391.1, from coordinate 579,955,885 downwards.
GGTGCCATCTGTTGGTAAATTTATCAGTTATGAGTAGCCTAGGCAATGTTTGTCAAGTGTGAAACTTTTCTTACCGTAGCCTACATGTTATTTTCTTATCCCATATAATTATGGCATTCACTAAAAGAATATCATTACTATACACATGCACATATTTAACATCGAGCAGAAGTATTTTGGTTTGTAGTAAAGTATAGGCCATTTTGGATACATGGTGGAACCATGCGTCTTTGTTTATTTTGATGGTCAGTGGCTTTAGTGAAGTTTATTCGCAAGAATTATATTTTTATTGGTTTACTGTGAGTGGTGGAACTTGTGTAAGTTAATGGTACCGGTATTTTAGAGATTTGTGTGCAGTATATTAGATGTATTCTGTATCTAGTCGATGGAATAAACCGAAAGTCCGTGAAACAAAGAAATGGAATAGTGCTATTTTGAATGTTGACAAACAGTGTGGTGATATTACATGTGAAGTTAAGTAATGCAAGTTCAACAGCTGCAACTACTTCTTCTGCCAGTGTCAGAAAACTGGAATAGGCCTATTTTAGTGAGGAGAATACTGTTAGACCTAGTGTTAATGACAAGCACATTCTCATTCATATATGGGTGCCCTCCAAAATTTGTTTACAGACCTGTGTGGTGAATGTGGCAGTAAATCTTCGTGTCAACATCAGGGAGAAAGATGGGTTTAGTAATAAGTTACCTCTGAAGTGTGGGAAAAGTGATTTGTAAACTCAGGGAAGTCTTGATGCAGAAAATTCCACTAAAATACTGTATTTTTTAATAAAGTTAGCTTTTTCTCAATACTGTATTTTTCAGCATTTTAAATGTTCCAGTTGCCTGCGTTTTGATCCCATTACCTTCAAACTTGGTTTGCACATACAACTTTGTGGTCTTAATAATGTGTGGAATCCATTTTGAAAAATATTAATAACTTTCAGAAATATTTAGGTTCAAATTTGAAAAAAAAAAAGACATATTTTATCAGAACAACAGGTCATTCTAAGAAAAAAACATTTTAATAATAAACCATTTGCACTGATTTTAAAAGTAATACCAATTTTTATTTGTAGACCATTGATGATCATTCTATAGAAGTTTTAGATTGATAACTTTAAATTTGATGTACCTGGGACATTTTCAAAATTTGCATATTTATTACATAAAATGTTATAATTTCTAAATGACTGAACCAAATAGCTCCAAAGTTTAGAATTCCCTTAATTATGCTCACTTTAAAGAACCTACAAAATTTGGTGAAAATTGGGTGAAAATAGGCTACTGGAAAATTCAAAACTTAAGTTAATAGGGCAAAAATATTATGGATATTGTGTGGTTAGGTGAAATGTGGGTCAATGCTGGTCACACAGTGTCTAAGGGTTGGAGTGACAACTCAGTTCAGGGGACAAGGAAGGGCCGTCAGGCAGAGGGGGTCGATTTATTATTCTACATGCCGGGCTATCAAACGGCTTTGTTAATAATACACTTTTGCTCTTTAGGTCGAAAAGAATTGGTGATTACCATGAAGACATGGACTACAACTAGTTTTTAAAATGGTTCCAGGAACAATTGTTACCCAACATCCCTGAACACAGTGTTATTGTAATGGACAATGCTTCGTACCACATAGTACAGATAGAATAAGCTCCAACAACTTCAAGTACGAAGCCGCAAATGTTGGAATGGCTCGACCGCCATCGTGTAGCCTACTATGCGACAGCTCTCGGACAAAAGGAATCCTTCTCGGTAGTGCTGAATGAACATAGAACGAGCGATAACATTCCATATAATACATGAATTAGCCAAAATACCTTATAAAAGGATGAGAAATAAATCAGGAAGCAATGTTTTAATAGATGTTTCCTCCTCCGCCGTCTGTGACCCACCCAGCCATTCCAAATATAGCGAAAATTACAGCAGTGAGCGGCATTGTTCAAATCAATCTTCAAAAAAGTACCATAACAGTACTGCCAACCTCGCCCTTACGGTACAATGTGAAACAAAAAAGTGCCCAATTCAGTCTCTAGTGGGCATCATTCGTTCGCAGCACTCAGTTCACGACTCTAATTATGCTAGTGTGTGCGATATTTCGCATCTCTGTACGGCTGAAATGAGTGTTTTTTGTTATCTGCTCTGTAATAACTATGCAGTATATCGCTCTCCTGTAATAAGTACGTGTATTTTTTTCCGCACAACTGTGGTTTTGACAAAGGTTACAGCCTAACGCGCCCAGATCAATGGTTTTGTGTCAACCATGCCCCGCTAACAGCGCGCGGCCAAGGCTGCACCTACACCCGACCATTCTTACCTTCACTTTGTCCAATCCAATGGTTTTTGACAATGGTTACAGCCTAACGCGCCCAGATCAATGAGTTTTGGCAATGGTTACTGCCTAACGTGTCCCGATGATTCTTTTTTTATCAACAGTGATTTTGCATCCCACTTCTTTTTATCAACAGTGATTTTGTATCTCACATGTGTGCCTCGGAGCGTGCTGCTACAGTGAGCCTTGATGACGGTTAAACGAGATCAAGTGCTATCGAAGCATGGCAGCTGTTTTTAAAATAGCAAAAAATAAAAACACATATTTACTTACTTTAGCACATATATGAGCTTCAGTAGTAAGTTTTAATTAGGGTTCCTAATTTCAATACGTAATATCGCCCAAAAAATGAAACAAGGACACAAGGTATGTAATAAAGTACATTCATGTCTGCTACAAGTGTATAAGCCGCGTTCCACTTTCATTCAGAATTAATATCCTTCTCAACCTTATACAGCAGCGCAAGCCTAAACCCATGTAGGCTACCACGTGGATGAACTGGCGAGAAAGCATGGCCATGAGATCATCACGCTGCCCCATATCATTGCCACTTCAATCCTATAGAAATGATATGGGGTCAAGTGAAGGGTTATCTAGAACGGCATAATAAGAATTTCACACTCCGTGAGGTTGAGAAGCTTACCGTTTAGGCTATTAGGGAAGTGACTTCATAAAACTGGAAGCGTTTTGTGTTAATAGTGCAACGAGAACTGGATGAGGCTACGAAACGTGAATGTATACTCCATGATGGGGTAGATTGGTTCATCGTTTCCCTGGAAAGCAATTCCAGATCCAATTCAGACACAAGTGACGAAGAGGGGGCTATGAAAGCAATAGACCCATAATTAAGTTAGTAGCAGCTAGAGCGATTAGGCAACTAAAAATTCCCCTAAACTCACGTACATCGCAATGTTTAATTGACCCTTCACACGAATACGGCTGACACACCACAGATCCCAGTATTTGTGTCTTCCTGGAAGCTTCTTGGAATGTTATGAGTCTTGATCTGCCTCAGTGGCAACGCAGCATTTCCTCACGTGTTAGCTTTGACAGCTGCCAGCGCTCATTATTGGTACCGGCAATACAGAGTATTCTTTGCGTACAAACACAAACCTAACCCCAGACCTCCTTGCTTGTACTACTAACAATAATTTTGGTCCAGATAGTCGCCTAACCAAGTAGCGACCAATGGCTTTGTCTCGCCATGGCTTTAGAAGAATACAGTTCAACTTTTCCATTAAAATGAACTACGGTAAAAGTAATTTAAGGACATTCATGATCTTTCAAGAAATTATTCTTCTTTAGACTGAGATAGGCTACTCAATACTCCCAATAATGTCAAAAGTACTCAAATCAAACTTACCAAGCAACTTTTGAAGATTTGATGGATGAGGCAGATATAATAGCCTATGACCACTTCGATGTAACTTTTTGTACACTGATGACAAGTGAACATATTATATGGAAGCTGCCAAGAGTAAAGTGTCTCCACTGTACCTACGATTGTTTGCCTAACATCTAAAAAATTAATTTGCTCTATTAAAGACTATAATGGTGTGCAATCATCACTCGAAAAACTTCTCTGTAGGATGTTCACAGGAGCATTCATTGCTGACAACTTTCTTCCATTTTCATCGCACTCAGAATTTTCAATGAACTGAAATAGGCTAATTCATCAAATGAATTTTTATCAGTAATGCAAAGAAAGTTTTGTGGAACTTAATGTTTGGGAATCTGCAACCCATTGACAGCCAGCTCAATGCTGAGGTTATTTAGAATACACACAGAACCTGTAATTATGGGCACTGCATCACTCAAATTCTTCAAGCACTTCACCAACTTGTCTTCTGTCTTGATATGTGTCCATTCCTGCTTAAATTTATTCCTGTTGGAGGAGAAGTGTTCAGATATATCCGATAGACTGTGCACAGAATTCTCTTCTTCGTAGTGTCTGAAGTCTTCCAAGCTCGCTTCTATGGCTTTATCCGAGATTTTCTACCTCTGCATCACACAGTCTTCTAGAAGAAGGCCCAGGAGTGGATAGCTATCCTGGCAAATTCGAAAATATTGAAGATACTGCATCAGGTTTCAACTTCGGATAACTCCTAGCAAATGTCTTTATTTCCTCATCAACTTGCTCTGTCCTGATAACAGAGCTATCAGGAAAATGCTTTATACAAATTATAGGCTTGCTCACTTTAGAGAAGTCAGTGGGAATTTTTCTAGGCCATATATTTCTTAATTTTTCGTCCTTTGGGAGAGAAAATGTAGAAACATTTTCATGCTGAGATCTGTAATTGTTCTTACAGCCAGCTACATTACAGCATCTGATTTCCTGTAAAGAGACACATTCATTAAATATCTAACTTTAACTCAGATAATTAACTTAGCAAGCATTGTAATAGTCCTTAACATCCACAATATTAGGCTAACGTAAGTTCGTACATAACCTGCACCACACGTGCGTTTGATTAACCTGTATCATTAATGAGAAATAAAGTGTTAACACTTACCCTGTAGGCTACGTGATTATTGCAGCTACATGATGCACCACAACACAAGTTGGATGTAAAGTTGGACATTACACTTTATAAAACACTAACTATTCTCACACTGCTATTCACAAGAAATTCACAAACAAGTCTTCTCAACCGGAGTCACTACTTCGCCTACGTCACAGACAAGATGGCTGCTCGCACTGGGGCCAGTATCTTTCGTGGGCCACGGGACAAGAAATGGATAACGACTTATTACACAGTTTAAAAACTTTGTATCAAAAATATGTGTTCTCTTAATGAAGAACTGGTGTTTATTTGTCAATGATTCAGGCTTAATTCAAAAGCCAATATGCCAAATCGTGAGAAGGAGAGCTGATATGCAAAAACTAAAACCATTTTCAGATTCTACGACCCAAGAACATCCCAGAAAGGGAGTAACATCTTAGACACCAGAAATTGTGTTCCCCAGTGTGATTCATTTGTATTACAAAGGTTTAATACCGAACTAACAAACCTCTTGCAGTAAGAACAACACATTGCAGAGACTGATTGGAGATTCAGTCAGTGGCGGCCGGTAATAAGGTTGCAGTGTTGCACAACGACCAGATTAATTCATAAAAAACAATTAATACCGTAATAATATTTTTAGTAATAAAAGTTGTATATTTCCTTTTATATGTACAGGAATTGATAATTCTGTTCTTTAATAATTCAGGAAATCTTATAGTAAGTTACTGTGAACTGACTGAGGAAGCGAAGCGCGCCAGCCGTCTAGAGGCACTCGTCCGTTTGGTCGTTGCCAGACCCAAGCATCGACCAGATCTCAATAGTGAAGGGTATGGCAGAGATGCTGGACTGGGTAAGCCCTATCCCAACAGTTAACACGGCTGGTCGTTGCCCGCTGACTGCAACCAGAGAGCCGAGGCGCATGCGCAGACGGAGACATCCGAGATGCTTCGTCAACTGCCGAAACCATGTCTTGCAATGTTGCGCGTACTTGTGACACTCGCAGTTCTCGCCCTCGTATATAACTTACGTTGTTTTTTCTCGAGAAGCTTTTCATGTAGAATAACTTATATTCCATTTAATCCGATGAAAATGTGATGTCTCTGAAATGCGGCATTAGTGATGAATGAGGTACATCCGTTTTACCGCGCAATTGAATACATTTTTCTCCGATATCAAGCAGTCATTATTACCCTATCACCTCATGGGCGCCCACAGGAGGTGCGGGGCAAGGAGGGGCCATGCCCCCACCCCCTGAAATCCCTAGAATATTTCGATTGTTCATTGTCACACCAGTTTATTTCACAAATTGAAGTTACTGTTGGTTAACTGATTTAGATGTAGGGATAATTCCACAGTTTTATTTAACTTAGTAATTTGGGATTATTTGAGAATATCTTCAGTTATTTAAAAAATCGGCAGACTACTTTCTGCCTGTTTAAAAAAAATAATGAACATTATGACGATGATTCACAAAGAAAAGCGAACTCTTATGGACAAAATAAAAATATTCCTCCCATTCATGCCATAAAGACCATGCATCCAACAGTTTAAGAGCAGCCAAATTATGAATGTCACGAAGTAAGTAAGAAATGAAACAAAAATTACGTCTCAATACCAACTAGTGACATGTAGGTAATGAAATAAAAAATAATACATGCCCTCCCTCCCCTCATCCAAGAAAAAACCTGCGTGTGCCCATGTACCACATTAATGAAAATAGTGCAACACCCAGAACAATTATCCGCCAGCCGCCACTGGATACAGTATTCTGATTACATATGAGATAGCCCCTATATTTTATCCAGGTCTCTTAACATTTGTGTTACTTGCATTTTACTCTCCCCCATAACTACCATATGTGATTATTTTTTACAAAACGATGGCATAGAAAGATTCCTTTTGGCCTAAAATAATTCCATAAAATATTAAATAGCTCAAATTTTAGAAGTTTCAACCTCATAGAGACTAAAATCAAATTGATGGAAACAAAGCATACATTCTTGATTAGGGTTACAAATACACGGGATGTCTCATAAGTAATGTCGTTTTTTAAAGAACTTTTTATTTGGAAAGTTTTCTGACAAGAAATAAAACTATTCTTCAAAGTTGGTTGGTTCTTAAGTTTAGGGGCTGCGACAACGCGGTCATGTAGCCCCGTGTACTTTGGGTGTGTGTAGAATCTGTCTGATAACCGGTGTTAATTGTGATGACTGTAATAGTGTGTGTTATCTGTCTTTTTTAATTTAAGTACTGCAACTTAGAATTTTTCAAATAGTTCCTACTTTTGCCGCCAAGCGCCACCGTCAACGACTACTAAGCCAAGTTCGAAACTCAGCTACTAGACGCCACCGCAGTCGGCTCTTGGCAACGAACATAGAAACCTAAGAGCGTTGTTTACAATAACCTATCCAATTTAGCTTCACACAGGTGCAATTAGTGGAAGGTTCTTTAACATGCCATAAATCTATGACATGGGACCGCCGGCTTTACTTCCCCTCCGAAGGAAGGCATACTGAGGGATTTTTAACGCTCTTAAAAAATCCGACGGCTTCGGCCGGGTTTGAACCCGCTATCTTGGGCATAGAAGCTCAGCATGCTACCGACTACGCCACCGAAGCCGCTTATTCTTCAAAGTAGATACAATCAGATTCTATGGTCTTGAGCCATCTTTCAGCGAGGTTTCTAATCCCGCGACGGTACCAGTCTCTGGGTTTTGATGCGAAGAGTTCGGTGAGACTCACTTCAACAGCTTCAATGTTTTCAAAATTTCTTCCTCGCAAGAAATAAGTCATGGTTTGAAAAGGATGGTAATCTGAAGACGCAAGGTTAGGGCTTTATGCTGGATGCGGTAGCAGTTCGACTCCTCCCAATTCCTGAATTTTTGCCATGGTTGATCGTGCAGTGTGATGTCTCACCTTGTCCTGTTGCAACTAATACTGGGTACCTCCATCTCAAAATTTTATGATCTCATTCCAGTTGAGAATAAAGATCCGCATTGACTGCACGCCCGTTTGAAACAAACTCCAACTTCCTTCATAATAGACAGTGGAGCATGAAAGAACTCATCCTCTACATGGACACGAACCGCAGCCGCAACGACTGAAGTCGAGGAAGAGTTTCCTTGGAACATCAAAGGAACTTAGAACCACTGCTGAAAAAGCTAGGTTGCAAATGTGGAGGGCTAAGACCAACCTTCCCCATGGTTGGGAAAATGTTTCTGAAACTCTACCTCCTGGCTATGACGAGGAATGGACGACTTTGAAGTCCTGGAATAGACTGCGCTCTAGAGTAGGCAGATCAAGGGTTAATATGGCAGGATGATATTCAATGTGATTGTGGAGAAGACCAGACTGTTCAGCATATGACTGAGTGTCGGCTGTGCCCAGGATCCTGCACGGAAGAAGATCTTCGTCGGGGAGCACAGAGTGCACTGGAAGTGGCCAAGTTTTGGGCAAAGTGTAACTGTATTATATGTTTAAAATGTATGTTTCTGATACGAGAATAGATAAACTCCTTCAAAATTCCACCAGACACACAACATCACTTTGAGACCGAATAGATCCTTTTTAACGATGACTTTGGCAGGTCACTGTTTCAAGGCGTCAGTGTTGCGGTAGTAGACCCATTTTTCATGGCATGTGACAATTCTCTTGATAGATCTATCATACATGGGGTTACCGATAAGATGACGACAGATATCCACTGTATGTTGAGCCTGTTCAGTGGTCAATTATTGAGGTACAGATCTACAGCTTCTGTTCGATTTTCCAAGTTTCTTAATCTGGTGTCTTTTGATGCACCAAGTTCTTCTGACAGTCTACGAGTACTTCTTTGGGAATTTTCTTCCAAATCTTTGCGTCTATTCTCAATATCCGATAGTTTAGGTCATCCAGAACGCGGTAAATCTGTAGTGTTTTCTTCTCCAGTGTTGAAATGTTGGAACCATCGTTGTGCCACTCGCTCACTAACGACACCTTCTCCTTTCACTTCACATATTTTTCGAGCCGCGGCAGCAGCTTTGTAATCATGTTTCTAGTAGTGCTTTAGAAGGAACCTAACGTCCAACTTTGTAAGTTCCATGACTGATACATTCTCACAGTATACGCAATTCTAGTCATGGTCTCCTGTAAATAGCATTGGCGAACCAAAGAGAACCAATTCTATGTTATAAAACACCAAACTTAAAAAAAAAGACATCCTAATAGTTAACGAATTTAGGAAATTTTATTTAATTCAAATAATCTGGTAAAAAAATCGTCAATTTTAAGTAGAACATTATATCCAAAAAAAAAAAAAAAAAAGCACAACGAATTAATCTTTCGATAAATGCTAAATTTCAACATTACTGTTCCGTCGTTAAATCTGAATCGACCTTCGCTTGTGAAACACTATATAAATTAAACACTAAATCAATGACAGATCAACTGCAGAAAGTTGACAGAAGGATAATCAGAACAAACATTGATAAAAAAAAAAAAACACCAGTTGGATGGACAATGGAGACTGTTGCCCCTAATGCAGATGTCTATCGGGAAAGTGATTCAATAATAGACACGATGAGAAAAAAGGTGAATTGCCTTTTTCTGCCATTTATCGAGATGCATGACAATAGACTATTAAAACATCTATTTAACTACCTTTGGAAAAAGAAAAATGGTTCAAAGAAGTTCAAAATGATTTAGTTGAGCTGAATATTACAATGAAACAAATTCAAAATAGAGAAGAAAAAAGGATTCTGAAGAACAAACAAATAAGGCAGGCTGTTCCAAATCCACAAGTTTGAGTATGCGTACACGCGAGTACTCAGCAGTGATGCTCGGAGCACGGTTGGAGAGGGACTGGGGGGTGATGCCAAAACGTCACTGGACGAAGGTCATAGTACAAGTCCATGCGCTTCCTGCCAATCTTGATGTATCCACCGCTTAGTAACGGCTGCCCCTACAGCAGAGCTGTATTGCATATTGCAGGTTTACTCACACAAGGCGGCGAGTACTCAGCTGCTCACGGGCGAGCTGCTCGTTTGGAACAGCCTGATATAAGGCTTACACTAAAAATTAATCGATGAAAACAATAAATGTCATATATGATGTGGAAAGGGCAGCTAGAAGGAAGAGGTTTTGGGAGAGGAGGAAAATGACAGCTAAATTCTCTGTCAATCCTTAGATGACTTAAATGTTGTTGTTGTTGTTTCTTATGGCTAGCCCGGATTCCAATCCATCAGCTTTCTTGCGTTCGAATAGAGTTGTGTGAGGTTGCCTGAAATTCTAGCTGTCACATCAAGTTTGTTGCAATGTAGCAGGTGCCCCTTATCCATTTTACTTCCAGGTTCGTGACAAAGTGTGCATTCTTCAGATCTCAGGATGTTGATTCGTTTCAGATGAGCTGCAAGGCAGTCATGGCCAGTGTTAAGTCTGAAGAAGGCTACAGCTTCTCTTCTTGGTGTTAATTTATATTGATCCCATTTAGCATCAATGTCCTTCCATAATTTGGTTTCTGCTGTTTTCTTTGTCATTTCTTCATACCTGTTTTTGATAGTATTTTTCAAGATCCTTTTTGCTCACATAAAATCAGTTTGACAGGTTGTTGTAGTGTGGTACCTTTTTTGCTAATCTGTCTGCCTCTTCATTACCTGCTATTCCAACATAAGAAGGGATCCACTGAAATGAGATCTGTTTGTGGAGTCTTTGAAGGGTTTTTATCATACAAAAAAATTCTTCTTTATTTTGAGGTTTATAATTTGACGAGACGGCTTGGATGGCTGCTTTTGAATCTGTAATGATAACACATTTTTGATAATCATTGTTTCTGCCTAAAAACTGCTATAGAGCATGTAAAATTGCTTTTATCTCAGCATCAAAGTTTGTTTTGTTTTGGCCTACTGGGAAGTAGAGTGAGAAGAGAGATGAATGTATTCCTGCTCCAGTTCTATTTTCTTTGTCTTGTGAGCCATCTGTAAATCTTTTTAGCCATTGATTAGATATATATCTTTCTTCTATTGTACAGAGGGCCAGTTGTTTTAGATCATGTGGTGAAGAGTCTTTCTTGCAGACCTCTTCTAGCAAATTAAGATCTGTAGTCACTTGTATATATTCAATGGGGTTGACTGGCATACAGAGTGGTTCAAGTTTTATTTGGTTTATGTATTTGGTTTGATTTATTCCAAAGTGAGTGTAAACTATGTAAATAAATAAATAATTTGGCCAAGTCTGTATATCTTTCTAGGAAAAACACAACGAGGTAGACATAAAATAACCAATGGACAGGAAAAGGAGAATAGAAACACGATGCCAGGCAGGTACAGGTGGAGGGAGTGAAAAAAGAGAGAAAACACAAAAGGAAGAAAAAAAAGAGAAAGACAAGGACAATCTCCACATCCAGACACACCGGCATCTTCAAAGGTGGGCACTCACGCCATTAATACAATCCACAGTTCTACAATTCTATAGCCCGCGAAGAGCTCACTTCAACCTCTCAGTCTCATCTGGAGGGTGGGCAGCTGCCAGTTCCACTTTATCCCTTTATAGGATAGTGGTCTCTATATCAACCACCTGTCATAAGGACAGTTTATGCTTTCAAATATGCTGATAGTTGAACCATTAAGCCAAATGTTGGAGAATTTTCATGCCGTAGTGCTAGTGTTTCTAAAAAATCAAATATACCTACGTATCTACTTGACGTAATGTGTTGGATAAAATTTAAAAAGAATTAAAACTAAAAACATTAACAAATTAAGTGCAAAAATAAAATATAAATATAGAAATAAAAAACATAATATTAAAATTACAATAATAAAAGAAATATAAAAATTAAAATAATGAACATAACTATAAAAATATGAAAATAATAATTGTAAAAATCAATTCGTATTTAGTTAATTAATTTAATAAAAATATCAAAATTAAATCTATAAGAACGTAAATTGAAAATTAAAAATAAATATATAAGCATTAAAATTTGAGAACAAAAAAAAACCACATTATCAATAATTATAATAGTTAAAATAAATTAAAACTTAAAAACACAAATAAATAAAAAATAGGTTTGCCTTATAAAGGATTAACTGAAAACAGTGTGAAGTGGGAAACCACGGAAAACAATGTTGTTGCAAAATCTGGTAGAGATCAAATTATTAGGATGGTCGTAATTTGATTCATGCTTTTAACATTTGGGTGGTCGTCATTCCGTTTCCGTCAAGATGGCGGCGATATAAAACATGACACTGAGGTGCCCTTTGCTAGTGCTACCTCTCTACTAAATTTCGTTCCATTCGGTTTCACCGTGTTCGAATTAATAGGGGGAATCGATTTTCACAAAAAGATAGCCGCCATCCGCAAAATATTAGGCTAATGACCTATTAGTTTGGTTAAAGGATGCTCCCTCCATAAAGGTATGTTGATGCAAAATTTGGTGGAGATCGGATGATTAGGTTAGTCGTAATTTGATTTAATCTTTGAACATTTGTGTGGCCGCCATTACGTTTCTGTCAAGATGGTGGCGATATAAAACATGACACTGAGGTGCCCTTTGCTAGTGCTACTTATGTACCAAATTTCGTTCCATTCGGTTTCACAGTGTTTGAATTAATAGGGGGAATCGATTTTGACACAAAGATGGCCGCCATCCGCAAGCTATTAGGCTAATGACCTATTAATTTGGTCAAATAAAGGTATGTTGTTGAAAAATTTGGTAGAGATCGGATGATTAAGTTAGTCGTAATTTGATTTAAGCTTTGAACATTTGTGTGGCCGCCAGTACGTTTCCGTCAAGATGGCGGCGATATAAAACATGACACTGAGGTGCCCTTTGCTATTGCTACCTCTGTACCAAATTTCGTTCCACTCGGTTTCACCGTGTTCGAATTAATAGGGGGAATCGATTTTGACACAAAGATGGCCGCCATCCGCAAACTATTAGGCTAATGACCTATTAGATCGGCCAAAGAATGCTCCCTCCATAAAGGTATGTTGTTGCAAAATTTGGTAGAGATCGGATGATTAGGTTAGTCGTAATTTGATTTAAGCTTTGAACATTTGTGTGGCCGCCAGTACGTTTCCGTCAAGATGGCGGCGATATAAAACATGACACTGAGGTGCCCTTTGCTATTGCTACCTCTGTACCAAATTTCGTTCCACTCGGTTTCACCGTGTTCGAATTAATAGGGGGAATCGATTTTGACATAAAGATGGCCGCCATCCGCAAACTATTAGGCTAATGACCTATTAGATCGGCCAAAGAATGCTCCCTCCATAAAGGTATGTTGTTGCAAAATTTGGTAGAGATCGGATGATTAGGTTAGTCGTAATTTGATTTAAGCTTTGAACATTTGTGTGGCCGCCATTACGTTTCTGTCAAGATGGCGGCGACATAAAACATGACACTGAGGTGTCCTTTGCTAGCGCTACCTCTGTAGCAAATTTCGTTCCATTCGGTTTCACCGTGTTTGAATTAATGGAGGGAATCGATTTTGACACAAAGATGGCCGCCATCCACAAACTATTAGGCTAATGACCTATTAATTTGGTCAAAGGATGCTTCCTCCATAAAGGTAAGTTGTTGCAAAATTTGGTACAGATCGGATGATTAAGTTAGTCATAATTTGATTTAAGCTTTGAACATTTGTGTGGCCACCATTACGTTGCCGTCAAGATGGCGGCGATATAAAACATGACACTGAGGTGCCCTTTGCTAGTACTACCTCTGTACCAAATTTCGTTCCACTCGGTTTCACCGTGTTCGAATTAATAGGGGGGAATCGATTTTCACACAAAGATGGCCGCCATCCGCAAGTTATTAGGCTGATGACCTATTAATTTGGTCAAAGGATGCTCCCCCCATAAAGGTATGTTGTTGCAAAATTTGGTAGAGATCGGATGATTAGGTTAGTCGTAATTTGATTTAAGCCTTGAACATTTGTGTGGCCGCCATTACGTTTCCGTCAAGATGGCGGCGATATAAATCATGAAACTGAGGTGTCCTTTGCTAGTGCTACCTTTGTACCAAATTTCGTTCAATTCGCGTTCACCGTGTTCGAATTGATAGGGAGGGGACAGACATTCAGATTACACACACACACACTCACTCACTCACTCACTCACACACACACACACACACACACATACATACATACATACATACATACACACACACACACACCCACACACACACACACACACACACACACACACACACAGACAGACACTTTTTTCGCCCTGTGTTGATCTCATAAGTCTACTTTCATTTTTTGCAAAAATCGAAAGTAGGCTAAAATTACAAAAAATATAGATAAATTCCTCTGTTCGTCATCAGAGAGCAGCTGCCAGAAATTACTGTATGGACCAAGGTATAATGGCGGACAGAGTAGTAAGTAAGGAGAAGGTAAAGGGGGCGGGGTGAAAATTTCTGGCAGCTGCTATCTGGTGACGAACAGAGGAATTTATCTATATTTTTTGTTATTTTCCGTAATCTCATTGATATGTTTTCTTTGGCCACCTTGTTTGATTCCATTGAAAAAGGAGGCAAGGTTTCTCCGAAACGTATGGTTCTAATTTAATTTCACACGGCATTAGCCCAAAAAACATGAATTATTTATATAATATGTACAATTATTTATTTGCAGCATTGGTAATGCAACTGGTCAGTGTATGCTAGTTGTAATTATGATGTTAGGTGGAATGCTAAAATGGTAATAGAAATCCGGAATTTGTCTGTTTGGAGTGACTATATGGCTGTAAAAGTCAACTATGGTCGTACTGTATAGTGCAAGCTAATACTTATCTGGTTGGATGTCTTCCAAACTTTTGTTTACTAAGGCAACACTGAAAAATGACTTCAAACCCCACAAAGATATTAGGATTGCACGATTAATTGCTGGGAAAATGGAAGGGAGCAATGGTAAGAGGGTACTTGTAATGAAGACGTAAAGGCTAAGTTTTAAAAGAACATGGGCCGACTCAGATGGTGGGGTCATGAGAAGAGAATAGGGGAGGAGAATAAGAGAGTCTAATGAGTTCGGCTATAGTGGGTAAGAGAAGCAGAGGTAGAACTAGGAGGCGATGGTTGGATTCAGTGTTAACGACTTCAAGGTGAAAAGTGTAGAGCAAAGGTGGTCGCAGATCTAACTGCCAATAGGGGATCATGGACAGTGTTGCCAGATTCCTGTAAACAGAATAAGGGACAAGGAAATCGGTGACATAATCCACAACTAGCGAACTTCCTTTAGGGATGTGTTTACAGAAGTTATAATGACATCACAGGGCAGTTTATTAAAAAGACACAGATAGTCAGTCTGAAAGACTGGACTTTATATCATTTTAAAAGCTAGCAGCCGAGTGCCAAGAAGGCAGTGCGAGAACAGAGTTTCAAGATTCTATTTTGTTTCTTCACTGCCTACTTGATCGTTCTCACACTGCCTTCTTGAAACTCTGTTCTCGCACTGCCTTCTTGGTATCGGCTGCTACATCGTACTATGACGTCACACACCATAGTGCATTCTCGGTACATTTCGTCCCGTCAGCGTAACGTAACGCCAGACCCCAGATAAAGTCGACATATTCATTTAAAATGAGAAAAAAGAAATATATCTTTATCAGAAATAGCCTATACTGTATAATTATACTGAAACTAACATTTTATATCGGCGGCTTTGGTGGCGTAGTTGGTAGCATGCTGAGCTTCTATGCCCAAGGTCACGGGTGCAAACCCGGCCGAAGTCGTCGGATTTTTTAAGAGCGTTAACATCTCTCAGTATTTCGGAGGGGAAGTAAGGCCGTCGGCCCCATGTCATAGATTTATGGCATAAAAGAGAACCTTCCACTAACTGCACTTGTGGGAAACCAAAATTTGTAGGTTAGGTTTGACTAATGCTCTAAAGTTCCAATTTCGTCACCGGGCGCTGGTTGCGATGGCATCTAGTAGTAGCGAAGTTCACAGTTAGGAGTCGTGGACGGTAGCATTTGGTAGCGAAAGTAGGAACTACTTGAACTTATCGTCTGCAGTCCTTACTTGAATTAAAATAAAAACAGACTAGATGAAACCCGTCAAAACATGACGGACAATGGAAAACAAAATTACTGAAGAAGCTTCTTATATAAGTTACATTCTTTGTACGATTACTTTTTAGCACTATTGCAACTTTAAGGGCGTCAAAAGATAGCACTCTCAGCATTGCAATATATTGCTGGTCATGACTGAAAACGTGATTAGGTCATCATCATCTTGCACAGTTTCCAGCCACTGGCCGGGTCTGTTTGGAACACAAGTCTCTCCAACGTCTTCTGTCTTCCCACCATCTCTCAGCCTCCACCCTTGTCCAGTCTTCTCCTCTCTTCTTCACGATTTCTTCCTCCCCCTTCAGCCACCTGTCTCTCGGTCTCCCTCTTGGTCTCTTTCCTTCCCACTTCGTCTCGTGTATCCTGCTGGGTATCCTCTTCTCCTCCATTCGTTTTACATGTCCATACCATCTAAGTCTAGATTTCTCTATACCAGTCTGTAATGGTTCATCCTTCATTAATTCTCCGGTCCTCTCATTTCTTATTCTGTCCATCTTTGTAGCTCCAATACTGCTTCTCAAGAACCTCATCTCACTGGCCTGTATTTTGCTCTTCTCCCTTCCTTTCATAACCCAGGTCTCCGAGGCATACGTCAGGATAGGGACATTGTACGTCCGATATATGATCTTTTTGCTGTTCTGAGGGACATTCTTGCTCCATAACATGCTTCTCACACTCCTCCGGAATGCTTCTGCCTGTCTCCCCCGCTCATTTATTTCTCTATCGTTTCTTCCATTCTCTTGTATCAGGCTTCCCAGATACTTGAAACTCTCCAATTCCTTCGGCTGTTCCCCACCAATTGTTATTTCCGTTGTGGTTCTTTCCTTCTTCCTTGTGTGATCACCATCTCACTCTTATTTATGCTAAATTTCATCCCATAACCTTGTATTATTCCTTCCCACACGTCCAACTGTTCCTGTACCTCCTCCTCCTTGTTTCCCCAAATCATCAAATCATCTGCAAGCACCATTGCTTTCATCTTTCCTTCCCCAATTACTTGTGCCACTCGGGTCATTATGTCATCCATCACCACAATGAAAAGTAACGGTGACAGTGCACTTCCTTGTTTCAGGCCGTTTCTCTGTTCCAACCAGTCCGATCTCTCTCCTCCCACTTTCACACAGCTCACGCTTCCCTTGTACATCTCCTTTATCTTCCTTATAGTCCATTTTTATATTCCTCTATCCTCCAGGGACTTCCATACTTTGTTTCTGCATACACTGTCATATGCTTTCTCAATGTCCAGAAAGGTCATCAGTAGATCTGTTCCATACTCATAGTGCTGTTCTTGTAACTGCCTTACAGCAAAAATCAAATCCACTGTGGACCTTCCTGATCTGAAGCCATGTTGTTCTTCCCTCATCCCTCCTTCTATCCTTGTCCTAATTCTCCTTTCCAAAACTTTCTCAAACAACTTTGCACAATGACTCATCAGTGTTATTCCCCGATAGTTTCTGCATTCTTTTCTACTACCTTTCTTGAAGATCGGGACAATTATTCCCTTTTTCCAGTCCTCTGGGGTCTTCCTTTCCTTCCATGCTGTCTTCATCACTCGGTACAACCATTGTATCCCCACCTCTCCTGCTGCTCTCACCATCTCCACACTCAACTCATCCACACCCGGTGCCTTCCCTCCTTTCATCTTCCTCACTGCATCTTCCACTTCTTTCCATGTTAAGTCCTTTTCTATTTGCAGTTCATCTACTGTACCTCTTCCCCGATTTCTTCCTCCTCGCCGTGGTTTCCATTTGGGTTCAGGAGTTCTTCAAAATATTATTTCCACATTTTCTTCAGTTCTTCCCTATTTTCTATCTCTTGTCCCCTTTTGTTCACAATTCTAACATAATCCGTAGGATCCTTCCGCCTCTTATCTTTACCATCCCAAACAGGACCTTTTTTGCACCTTCACTATCCTGCTGGTCATGACTGAAAACGTGATGAGGTAAATAGCCCAATACGTTCAAGAGTTTCTCCTTGAGCTTGATTGATTTTGATAAAGTAGGCCGAGCGAATAGGAAATTGTTGCCTATTAAAAGAAAATGTACTGTAGGCTACCTGTAAGTGTTTTATCGTAAGGTGTTAAATCAAGTCGTAGGATTTGAGCTCTCTGCCTATTATTACTGCACCTATTATATCCGAATCCAAGCGATTTCTTACAATTAATATATTACCATATATGAGTCCATGGGAAACGTTCAGATTTCTAAGAAGCATATCTACGGCTTAAACGTTCGAAGTATGTGGAGGCGAATCTCTTAATTCCAAGGAATTGAAAAATTCAATAATAGGGAAATGAAGTAGCTGGCTTTCATCTTCAGTATCCAATCTGTTAACGCTGATGTATGTGTTTGAACTGCTGGATATAAGTTCAATGACTTTTAAATTAATATCATTACATTGTTGCAGCTTGGCAAATATTTTATATTCCAGTAGATCAATTTTACCCTCACAACAGTAAAGACCAAAATAACCACGCATAGATTTTACGCAAGAGAAATACAATGTAGAAAAATGTTTACATTTGATCGTCAAGGACCTTACAGTAAACTGTATTGCATAATATCTGGAATTGTTTCGGAAATGGCCTATTTATATTGGATTTTAAATGTGGCTTCGTATTATTCGATAACACTATAGTGTCCTGCAATAACGGAGCCGCTAAATATTAAATGGCAAATAATACTTCCATTGCCGAAATCAACTACGTAGTTAGACTCCGTACTCTAAACAAATAATCATTAAACAATTGTCTTATACAATGAAGTTCAACATGACCGTCCAGAGACTTTCTAACTCAAGTTGGTTGGTGAGGAGAATGCGATGAGACTGATCGCTTAAAATAAATTCCTTATAATTGTTCCTGCCAGCGAAATTTTTTGCGATAGCTTGAAAACGCAGCTCAGAATGACGTTCTTCATTTTGTTATAAACAGTACGAAACTGCTCTAAATAAGCAATTTCCATCACCTGTTATAGGTTATGGCAGTACATTTTGCAGGGGAACATAGAATCACTTCACCAACTACTGGAATGACCATAGGCCTATACTCAATACTCACTTCGATAGTCACCCTAATGGAGGCAGTTTTTGAATTCTATGTCCCGTGCATGTCAAAAATCGTATTAACACATGGAGGCCCACCTATTCTTGTCTATCGCCCCGGAGACCCGGGTTACATTTCCTGCTCTGCCAAGAAATTTAATTCTGGTCTCAGGGCAAAATCGGGGTACATTCAGTCTCTTGAGGTATAACTAAGAAGAGGAAGGTTTAATTCCCACCTCGACAATCTTGGATGTGGTTTTCCGTGGTTTCCCACTTCCACTTAAGGCAAATACCGGGATGGTTCCTAACTTTAGGCCTTGGCCGTCTCCTTGCCATTTACCACCTTAATTACAAATACACACAGTAATGCAGCCATCACAATAACACAGGTTATCAGAAGAAAGTTTCACACATGCACACCCAAGTACACGGGGCTGAGTGACCAAGATGTCGGAGTCCTTCAAACGAATTATATTTGCCAAGTGTCTCTCATGGCGAAAGCAATTGTGGAGACGCGCGTGTGCCTGGAAAACTACTTTTTTCTTTAATATCGACGATGCATAATTATAACTTTTAGTCTAGGACGCTAATAACTTGACCACCGAAGCATTGGGAAGAAATTGCAATATTAAGGTACATAAACAACCTAGCCTACACATTCAACTGTCAGTTAATGTTCCTCAACATTTCCCTTCTTAAATATTCCCCTCCTTTATAATTTTCCATCACGTGAAAACATGCCATGTCTTGTGTTTTAAATATATCGATGCAATGGTGTTGCCATCTGCTGTCAGTTAATGGAACTATATGGGCGAATTACTGCCATCTGTTGTCAGTTATAGGAACTGATTGCAGATATTTAAACGGCGTACTGCGGACAACAGTTTGCTCTTTTGATTACATGCTGCAATGCAATGGTAAAACGAAAATAAAACGTATTTAGAGGGAATGTAGAAATAAGTATCTTTAACAGACATAAAACCTTACTGTTACTCCTTGATTAAACAATATTTCAGTGGTAAAAAAAAAAAAAAACTGGCGAGGGCTAGGATCGAACCGGCGCTTCATGGAACCACAGTCAGTCGCCTTAACCACATGGCTACTCACGCACTCATGTATAATAGCAGACGCAGCCATTCATTATATTCAAAAGCCGCTGTTTGAAGGAAATAATCAATTTCATTATCCAAATAAATCAATGTTGCACATTCGTATACGTTCATACTGTTATTATACTTTATTGTCAGAACTTGGTTAATGTATGTTTTCAATTACATGGAAGCTTATTAAATAACTTACATTTTAATGGAATTCTCACCGCCATTTTGTCATGACCTCAGGCGGATTGTGCGCATGCGTGAGGGCCAAGAATTCTGCTATTTTCTATATTAATTCAAAAATATACCGAGAGGGAATGTAGAAATATGTATCTTTAACAGACATAAAACCTTACTAATACTCCTTGATTAAACAATATTTCAGTGGTAAAAAAAAAATATATATATCGGCGAGGGCTAGGATCGAACCGGTGAACCTTGGAACCACAGTCTGTCGCCTTAACCACATAGCTACACGCGCACTCTTGGTCACCAGCACACGCAGCCGTTCTTTATCATTAAAAGCCGCTGTCTGAAGAAAATAATCCATTTCATTATTCAAATAAATCAATGTTGCACATTCGTATACGTTCATACTGTTATTATATTTTACTGTCAGAACTTGGTTAATGTATGTTTTCAATTACATGCAAGCTTATTAAATAACTTACATTTTAATGGACTTCTCACCGCCATTTTGTCATGACCCCCAGGCGGATTGTGCGCATGCGTGAGGGCCTAGAATTCTGCTATTTTCTATATTAATTTAAAAATATACCGTAATATATTTGTTTATTTTAGAGACACTCTGCAAATCTGCATGCCAAGAGCTTTCGTTAGAATGTCTTACGAAGCCAATCGGTTAAGTCGTTTTCACAATCTCGTGTGTACAAAAAACAGCTTAGTGTTTTAAATATATAGATAACACGTACTAATACAGTCATCACAATTTTAACACCCGTTATCAGACAGATTCTACACACACCCAAAGTACAGGTTGTAGCAGCTCCTAAACTAAGGAACCAACCAACCAACATTTCATTTCCTTGCTGATGCTGCGTCATTCAGCATATTTTTCGTTACTCTGAACAGATTTTAATGGTTTGTCTTTCTTAACATCTTTATAAAAGTCTTTGCATAAAACTGAAGACAGATTCACAGAAATGGACACAAAAGAAGAACAATAAGTAAAAGAGTTTCTTCTGTCTTTACGAACGAATATACCAGAGTAAGTACTCTTTGCAATGAAAACTTCAGAAAGTACAATCCAAAGAGAACCATTTGAACGAAATAGTATACCAGAGGTGTAAACACAGACGAATTTCTCTCGTTTAAAACGCTTGGAAATACGAGTCTGTCCCGTAAAATCCGGGACGTCTGCCAACCCTGATCATGGAGGCAACTTGTTCGCAAACAGATGCTTACAGATCAGTTGGTTGGTTGGTTCCTCAGTTTAGGGGCTGCGACAACGCGGTCATGTAGCCCCATGTACTTTGGATGTGTATAGAATCTGTCTGATAACCGGTGTTAATTGTAATGACTGTATTAGTGTGTGTATCTGTTTTTTAATTCAAGTAAGGACTGCAACTTTATTTTTTTCAAATAGTTCCTACTTTTGCCCCCAAACGCCACCGTCAACGACTGCTAGGCCTAGTTCAGAACTTAGCTACTAGACGCCACAGCAGTCGGCTCTTGGCAGCGAACATAGAAACCTAAGAGCATTGTTTACATTCCTAACCTATACAATTTAGCTTCACACAGGTGTAATTAGTGGAAGGTCGCGAAAGGCAAAACGGTTTCAAATGAAAGGGAATGAATTACCTTCTGACTGACTGACGAACTACTGATAGCTACGCTATTTCCTACTGATGTTCACGAAATTGGCAAAAAGCAATATTGTAGATTTGAATGTTATTTTCTTCATGTTCCTGGACAGTTCAGCAAATGCCGATTGGAACGTTTCTAGAACCAGATCTTCCTATTTTTGGTCGGTTTTGTTTCGTTGTTGATTTATTTAGGAGCTTTGCGACATCGTCGTCATATAGCCTCGTGTACTTGGGTGTGTGTATAATTTAACAGATAACCTCTGTTATTGTAATAGCTGTATTAGTGTGTGTAGGGTTGTATGGAACTGCGCCCAAGCTTCATTAATGACCCTGGTCATTAACATCATCCTTCGAAAAGTGGCAGTGGAACTGCGCCCATTGAGAGCGGTCAGGTAGGTTCCCTCCCTCCACCCCTCTACCGAATTATGTTGTGTCGAGTGGTGTGAATTTGAAGTGACTCATTTCAAATCGGTTGTGTCTTGATTGCGAACAAGCCAAAAACCGTCCAGATTGCGAACAACTAAATATACCCTGTCCAGATTGCGGACAAGAGATTAGTGTTGGCCTGGGATATATAAAACAGGTACAGTCTTCAAAACAGACTAATATTTAATTTTTGTTCTAGCAATATTAGCATTAACTGGTAAATTGGGATGTTTTTGGCAACCTAACCATATTTTAAAAATAATTTTGTTATTGCAAATGTTTAATAATCTAGTTTGAGGTAATCTTACCATTTAGAAGATTATTGAAAATCCACAGCCTGCTTCCAGTCTCCAACCGGGTCAGGAATGGAATGAATGAAGCCCCCATCTAGCGGCGAGGATATGAACTGTGCCGGCTGCCGAAGCCTGACGCACTCCTCTGGGGCAGTGATTAAATGAATGACAGATGAAATGAAATGATAGTGGATTGTGTTGCTGGAATGAAATTTTGACAGGGAAACCCGGAGTACCCGGAGAAAAACCTGTCTGCCTCCGTTTTGTCCAGCACAGATCTCACATGGAGTGACCGGGATTTGAACCACTGACCCAGCGGTGAGAGGCCGGCGTGCTGCCGCCTAAGCCACGGAGAAGATTATTATATATTTTTTATTGTATAACAAAACTAGAGGGGGTAGTTATTTATGGTGGATTAGAGAGAGTTGTATTATTATTATTATTATTATTAGTATAGCCTCCGTGGCTTAGGCAGCAGCGCGCTGGCCTCTCACCGCTGGGTTCCGTGCTTCAAATCCTTGTCACTCCATGTGAGATTTGTGGTAGGCAAAGCGGAGGCGGGACAGGTTTTTCTCCGAGTACTCCGGTTTTCCCTGACCAATAGCTGACGGTTGTTGACCAATAGAATGCTTCCTCTAACACTCCACGTGGACTCCAAAGTCCTCCCTCCCTGGCTAGCTCGTGTCTCAAGGTGACTACACACGTAACTGCAAGCTTGCCAAGCATGCATGATCAATCTTGTTGTGCAAGCAGGTTTTAGCGTTTGTAGGATAATTCTGTGCAAGCATTTTAATTGTACAAGCAGCTTGAAGATGGATTAAATTGGAATCATACAAGCTTGTACAAGCCGCGTTTGCCCAAGCGAATCGGAGCGTGTGTAGAGGAGACGCAAGAAAAGCTTGCCGAAGAATGCTGCGCAGATCTTCGGCCATGTTCGGGGGTTCGGGTGTGCTAGGTAATGGCATACAACGCCCCTCCCACTTCGCGGCAGTAGCTCGCCAGCAGCAATTCTGAACGGATCGTCTGCCCAGGCTTGGCAGGCTGAACTGTGACTGGGTTTACGCTTGGTTTACTGCTGTAGACCGCGTCTCGGAGCGAGACGCGTTGTTGAAGAATGGAGTGTGCAGTGAGCCCGGTAATCAGCATTCGGGGGGACACACAGGAGCCCCGCAATGAGCATTAAAATACGCTGATAATATGGGTCTCTACCGTCCCTACACATCGTTGAGTTTCGGCAAGCTTTTCTTGCGTCTGCTCTACCACGGATGTGCCAGCTTGTACAGGCGAACTTTAGTCGTGAGTGAGCTCTACAGGTTGTGACATCATTTGGACCATGTATAGTGATCTGAAGAAGGTCAACCGTCAATAACCAATATTCTCTACTGACCAATAGCTGACGGTTCTTAACCAATACCATACTTCCTCTATCACTCCACGTGAACTCCAATATCCCTCTCTGGCAGCCAGCTCGCGTGTCACGAGGGTGTCAGGTCTCCAGTGTTGCACAGTTGCACACAGTTCTGTCCAGTCTCACTGCTTCCTCTCAGCGGCTACGGTGCAAAGTTGGCAACACTGTGCCTCGTGCTAGGAAAGCCTTGGCTTCTCGCAGACATGGAATGTAAACATATCCGCCCATGATCGCATTCTTCTTTTTAATTAAAGGTGTGATGATGATGATGATGATGATTGTTGTTTTAATGGGCCTAACATCGAGGTTATAGGGCCCTTAATTAAAGGTGTACGATTGCCAAAAGGTTCAGATAAGTTTCTTCATTCATTCTTATATAATTATGCCAATCACGCGGACCTTCAATTCACTCAGCAAATTAACGTGGGCATAGGTATTTCTCTTCAATAACCACTCTTTGCACCACATATCACGCTTCTTCTTTCGCGTTTTCCTCTTGTGGACAAGGCAAACAGCAGCCAAAGCGAAAGCATCGTCGTCCAAGATCGTCATGGTGCAAGAGCTAAGTGGCGCTTGTTCAAATATATTTGTACCGTGTGGTGTCGTAGGGTAGTTTTGCATTCCTGTACAAAAAGATTGATCATGCATGCTTGTCAAGCTTCCAGTTACGTGTGTAGCCACGCGTTTCCAGTGTTGTACATCTGCACGTAGTTCTGTCCAGTCTCGCTGCTTGCTCTCTGTGGTTACGGTGCAAAGTTGACAACGCTGTGCCTCGCGCTGGGAAAGCCTTGGGTCAAGGCAGCCATGAAATGTTAACATATCCGCTCAGGTAGATTATAAGGCAAGCCGCACGTTAACGAGGCAAGTGAGGATTGGGAAGGAGACGGCCGTGGTCTTAAGTTAGGAACCATCCCCGCATTTGCTTGGAGTAAAAGAAGGAAACCACTGAAAACCACTTCCAAGATGGCTGAGGTGGTAATTGAATTCACCTCTTCTCAGTTTAGCCTGACGAGGCTGAGTGCACCCGGTTTCAACCCTCAGACTGTCCGGCTCCGTGGCTAAATTGTTAGTGCGCTAAGCTTTGACCCGAAGTGGCCCGGGTTCGATTCCCGGCTGAGCCATCAGGAATTTTAATCTCCTGGGGATAATTCCCGTGGCTCGGGGACTGGGTGTATGTGACGTCTTCATCATCACTTCATTACGACGCGCAGGTCGCCCATGGGCGTCAACAAGAAAGACCTGCTCTCGGCCTCTCCGGAGGCCTCATCATCATCACCCTCAGACTAGAATTAGATTTCTTGGCAGAGCCGAGAATTGAACTCGGACCTTCGGGGTGACAGCCAAGAATACTAGCTGCTACACCACGAGGGGTTTTGTTTCAGTCGCGTGTTTAAGTCGAGCTATACCAAGCGAAGTAAGAGCATTCACTGCGACAAATATGGTTTCGTGTAAGCTTTCCTCTCTTCCCTCCACGTGTTACCGCCCCCCCCCCCCTTCACCCCCACACTCTAAGTCCCCATGCTATTATATACCACAGATCCTGTGCTGTACTTATATTACCCCCTCCACCCTAAGAGGGCCGATTTCCTCTTCATGTTTGTTTAATTCGTCGTCTTCTGTTGCGTGACGACATTCTCCCGCCAAAGTAGCCTACATAATACTGTGTGCTCAGGGATTTCCATATCGCTTATTATTAGACACAATTTCCTGGTGGTTCCTTCAACCACACAGAAGTACGCTATGTACCTTACTAAAGTGCCCTCAGCTATATACAGATGATAGTAGTCAGATTTGTTGGGCGAACGTATTTTAGTTCCACGCGACTCGCGCAACGGAAAGTTGTTGCACGTCATTAACATTTCAACTGCTATCTGGGCCGTAGAGAGTGGTCACGGGACCTATGTTGAGGGCTTCTGGGCCCCTGCACTTTTTTCATCCTGCGACATTATTTTGGAAATATTGAGCATGAATTTGCTTAACCCATAAAATAGAAAAGTCCGCGGAAGTTAGGAAGTCCATACTGAATAACAGTTTACTTGATTTTCAGTTCTTTAGCGACTCTTCTTTTTTCCATATTCCTTGTTGTTTTATTTCAAGTATTTGATCACTGTGCATTTACAATTTCCTTTTTTTTACTCAACAATTTTTCTAGGTCTGTGCATGGTCTTGTGTGGGGTTTCGCCTAGGACACCAAGCTGGATCATCAGCGGGTTCTTGGTATTCCCGCGTAGTTCGCTACTCCTGTGGGGGTCCGGGTGGGGATACCAAGAGCCCGCTGATGAGCTAGCTTTGTGTCCTAGGCGAAACCCCACACAATACTTGGCACACACCTAGTAAAATTGATGAGTTTTAATTCACTGGCCGTGAAAGTCAATATACCTTCTTTTTTGGTGTGGTATCTGAACGTGTTCAAGCACCACAAGGATAAGTGGATTTTTTCAGAGATTTAATTACATGCTCACCACCTTAAACACACAATTTTCAACTTCCGTACTTTATAAATTAAATGAACAACTCTGACAACCTGGCTTAGGAGCTATTTGTTTTTATTGGTATTCTGCTCGAAGACAGGACTGTGCCTCCAAAGAGGCTATCCTCCAGCTGGAGTTTACGTGCGGTAGAGTGACCAGGGCATTTCCTTAACAGCTTGTTGAAATACAACGTTCTATACGGATATTAAACATGAATATGAGGTGCCCTTTGCTAGTGCTATCTCTGTACAAAATTTTATTCAATTCGGGTTCACCGTGTTTGAATTGATATAGTGAATCGATTTGCACACATACATGGCCACTATCTGCTAACTATTGGGCTGATGACCTTGTAGTTCAGTAAAAAGATGCTTCCTACAAAACGGTATGTTGTTGCAAATTTTGGTCGAGATCAAAAGATTAGGTTGGCCGTAATTTGATTTAAGATTTTAACATTTGGGTGACCTCCATTCCGTTTCCGTCAAGATGGCAGACACTGAGGTGCCCTTTGCTAGTGCTACCTCTGTACCAAATTTCGTTCAATTCGGTTTTACCGTGTTTGAATTGATAGGAGGAATTGATTTTCTCACATACATGGCCGCCATATGCAAACTACTGGACTGATGACCTTGTAGCTTGGTAAAAGAACGCTTCTCACGTAAAGGTAGCCTATGTAGTTGCAAAATTTGGTAGAGATCAGATGATTAGGTTAGTCTTAATTTGATTTAAGCTTTGGACATTTGGGTGGCCGCCATTACGTTTCCGTCAAGATAGCGGCGATATAAAGCATGACACTGAGGTGCCCTTTGCTAGTGCTACCTCTGTACCAAATGACGTTCAATTCGGTTTCACCGTGTTTGAATTGATAGGGGAAATCGATTTGCACACATACATGGCCGCTATCCGCAAACTATTGGGTTGATGACCTTGTAGTTTCGTCAAAAGATGCTTACCACATAAAGATATGTTGTTGAAGAATTTAGTAGAGATCAGATGATTAGGTTGGTCGTTATTTGATTTAAGCTTTTAACATTTGGGTGGCCACCATTACGTTTCCGTCAAGATGGCGGCTATATAAAACATGAAACTGAGGTTCCCTTTGATGGTGGTACCTCTGTACCAAATTTCATTCATTTAAGTTTCACCATGTTTGAATAGATAGGGGGAATCAAGTTGCGCAAATACATGGCCGCTATCTGCAAACTACTGAGCTGAGGACCTTGTAGTTCAGTCAATATATGCTTCCTACAAAACGGTATGTTGTTGAAAAATTTGGTAGAGATCAAATGATTAGGTTGGTCGTAATTTGATTTAAGCTTTTAACATTTGGGTGGCCGCCATTCCGTTTCCATCAAGATGGTGGACACTGAGGTGCCCTTTGCTAGTGCTACCTCTGTACCAAATTTCATTCAATTCGGTTTTACCGTGTTTGAATTGATAGGGGGAATCGATTTGCACATATACATGGCCGCCATATGCAAACTATTATGCGGATGACCTTGTAGTTTAGTCAAAAGACGCTCGCCTTAGATATATATATGTTGTTGAAAAATTTGGTAGAGTTTGGATGATTAGGTTAGTCGTAATTTGATTTAAGCTTTGAACATTTGGGTGGCCGCCGTTACGTTTCCGTCAAGATGGCGTCGATATAAAACATGATACTGAGGTGCCATTTGCTAGTGCTACCTCTGTACCGAATTTCGTTCAATTCGGTTTCACCGTGTTCGAATTGATAGGGGGGGGGAAGACATTCTGAGTACACACACTCACACACAGACACACACTGACACGCACAGACAGACACAGAATTTTTGGCCCTGTGTAGATCTCAAAAGTCTATTTTCATTTTTTGCAAAAATCGAAAGTAGGCTAAAAAGCTATGTACGCTGCAGAATGCCTTGCAATGATTAAGAAAGGTTTAGTTGAAAAGTTAGAGGCCAGAGAACGAAAAATCCTGAGAAAGATCCTAAGACCGGTCAGAGAAAATAGCGAGTACAGGAGGCGATATAACAACGAACTCTACATACGCGAGTTAAGTTTGTCGCTTAACAGTCTTCTTTAGTGATGTACTAAGAAGTCGTTGCTACTGCTAAGTCAGTAGGTCTCGTGGTTCTTACTTCTGATGAGTAGTATCTGCTTTCTATGAATGAGAACTCGTTGGTTAGTTTGTAGAAGTATTTATTAATCTTTGACGATCCAATATATACAAGTTAACACCAGTCAGACAACCTGTTTAGTTGCTGCTGTTGGAAGAGGACCTTTGCTTCTCAGCCCAGGTCTTTTATACAAAATCCCTTCATAACAAAGTGCGTCACAGTGGAGGGGCGTACTAGATAACATGTATGTGGAAATATATATCTTACAGGATATGGACAGTTCCGTGAATTTGATCACTCATAGCTGTTGCTGTTAATACATCTGGAAATAACAGATTAAGTAATCATATGAGGAAATGTGCAGGGCCATTTCCTTAGTCCTTCTAGGAAGTATTTGATAAATAATAATCTACAGATAGTAAACCACATGTGTTGAAGTCCTTCTAGGAAGTATTTGATAAATAATAATCTACAGATAGTAAACCACATGTGTTGAAGATAACATGTTTGTGAAGGAAGCATTTCCTTGTTTCCTAGAATGAGCATTTGTTCCAGTTAACACGTTGATAATAGCATTACATTGGGCAATGGTGTTCCTTCTATAGGAAGAATGACCATAACCTTTAGTTTAGAATGGAGTCTGGGGTTCGACCCTGGACGGGATACATAACTCCTCCACCCTTTGTTGCTCGTTATCGTCCTCGATAACAATTTTCTTAAGTCTATTCTTTGCAGATTTAATACCTTGATATATTCTTGTTCTAAATATTAACATAACAACACAGAAAATAAGTATTATAATACTTGTGTTCACAGACACAAAAGTTTTCATTTTAGTATTGTATTCTGGAATGGGTTTTAAATCTAACTTCATTCCTTTCACATCGAGGTGGGATGAATGGAAATTTATTTCGGTTTTAACGTATGGATCATTTGGAGTTGACAGGAGTGGAAACAGGTGCACATAATTTGTAGGTTGCTGTTGCAAAGTTATGCCCATACTTGTAATAGGGCAAGACTCGTTTGAGTAGATAACATATGATCCTGCTAATTTTATAGTTCTCTGAGATTCTGGGCAGGTTTGCAAGATTATTTGAGGATTTTTACTAGAGAAAAGGCTATGCTTCTTATTTAGTGGTTGAAATAGTTGTACCTCGTTTTTGACAGTGGCAAATTGACATCTGGTAGTGTCCGTTAAATTACATGAAGTTATTCTAGTATTAAAGAGCATACATGCGTAATATTGAGTAATTTTTATACAAGGTGCGTTAGACCATCTTAAGGTAGGTCCTTGCAAGTAATATTTTTCCGGAGGGATTAATATTAGATTATTGCTAGGTACAGGAGAAATTTTATACAATGTATAAGTTTTAGCATCAGTGATTGGCATATATAATATTACAACCATTTCTTCGTTCATCATGAGAACTTGCGTTTTTGACAGTTTAAGGTTCTCAAATTGATGATACTGGTCAGTATGAATTATAGTTTTTGTTGGGTAGATTAGTTGTAAATGTTTTACAACATTTGTTAAATCCTTTTGGGAGAACATCTTGATATTTGTCATTTCATTAAATGACAAGCTAATAGTATCTTGCAATACTTGTATGATTTTATCTAATTTGTTCGTACACAAGAGTACATATTGTTGATGTTCCAGAAGGTTAATCTTGAAGTCTTCTTCTTGTAAAATACCTTTAATTACCTTCATATTATAGTTTACATGGTTCATTTCATTATAGAATTTTTGAGCAATGGAGTTACTGAATGATATTAATTTATTAATAAGTTTAATTTCTTTGGCGTTACTTTGTTTTAATGCTTCTAATTGTTCTTATAGGTTGTCTAGGTCATCTTGGTCTAGAATACCTGATATGAATTTAATTATACTACCTAAACCATTTATAAGACCTCTCTTACTTCTAGGTGTAGCAGGTAGTAACTTATTTAATTCCTTTTTTGTTTCTTTAATTGATTCTCTTAATTCTGATATTAGATAAGGAAAAGTATTATTGCTTCGTGATATGAGACTTGAGATAGTGTCTTGAATATTATTATAAGATTCTTTTAAACTCGTTAAATTGAAATGAAACATGAACCGGTGATAATCGTTAATTATTAAGGCTGGTCCTAATGAGTCGGCATAGAATCCTTGTGTCTGGATGGGCTGTGTGATGATGGTGCCATATCCAGGGAGGCATCTGGAATAAGAAATTTTCTTTTTGGTTTAATGTCCCGAAAATTCCTTACATGAGTTTTACCGTTTCTCATTTTACAGTATACCCTGTTTTCTTCAATTTTGGTAATGATACCTTCGTAGTACAGGTTTTTTGATTTCTTGTTTCTGGTGAGGGGATCTAATACGTAGACGGTTTCATTAATTTGGTAATTATGATTGAAAGTGTCGGTGTTTGGTTTAGTATGACTCTCTTTTACAATTTTCAACTGATTTCCTTGTCTTTCAATGTATTTATTGATTTTGGGACATGGCGAGAAGACGTGGTCTAAAGCCTTATAGTATGGTCCATATAGAACGTTGAAAGGAGGTTGTTTAGTAGTGGAATGGATTGAAGAATTGTAATTCGTGATTATGGTGGTCACGAGCTCTGAGAGCGGAGTGAACTTATCGTGATCTCTGGAGATACGAAGTTTCTCTAGAAGGGTCGAATTCAGTCTTTCTACTGGGGAATTAGATGAAGAATCCAAAGGGGTAGTAGCGTGATATTCGATGTTCGTGGCTTTACAATATTCTTTTATGACATTGTTTTCGAACTCTCCTCCTTGGTCATGTGTGATTTTCCTTGGGAATCCATGGTGGGAAAAGTAAACTTGTAATTGGCTTAGTGTGGCCAGACCTGTACCATTTGGTAAAATGTAGGCTTGTCCATACTTTGAGAAAATGTCAATTATAGTTAATATGCGACTTTGCTCGAAGTGAAACGTGTCGATGTGAATTTGAGAGAAAGGGTGATCGGCGGTGATGGGACCTTGGTTCGATACCTCGTTAGGATGTCTCTCGTATTTGTTTCTTTGACAGAGGTTACATTGATTGATGATTGTCCTAATTTGTTCTCTTAAATGAGGCCAGTAATATTTGGTCTTAAGATGTTCGTAAGTTTCTACTATACCATTGTGGTTTTCAGAATGATAGTGTGAAATCAGCTGTCCCTGAGTTTCGGGGCTTTCAATGTCTTCCAAGAATTTGGATGACCTGATAATGATTAGCTCAGAAGTAAATAGCTTCTGGCATGCCCTGATGAATGGGATCTCGAGAGTGATATCGTCAAAATAAGTAGCGTACTTGTTTGAAGTTACTATTATTTTGAGGAGGTGATTTGCTAAATCTTCCTGAAGGTTCTTCTTTGTGACAATCATTATGTGTCTGGTACATTTTTTAAAAGGTTTTGTTTAAGTACCTTGGGATAATTACCATATTTTACAATTATCTGATTGCGGTTTTGGTTTAAGTTCCGTTCAGATATTTTCAATGTGAATATGGGGTCTGCCTGATTTGAATGGACAGTTTCATTATCCATATCATTTTGGTAGGTGTCATCTCCGGGGATGGCAATGATTGAAGCTGCTTCATCAGCCATGTTAATCTCTACTCTAGAGAGTGCGTCTGCGACATAGTTAGTTTTGTCTTTGACGTAATCAGACTCTCCTGGTTTTGTGTGGGGATATTCTTGAATGTTACCGTATGTAATGGAATTTATTTCCATTGGCTCAACTAAAATTGGTTCCTTAAACTCGTGTTTTAGTTGTCTCTCTGTGGGCTGTATGGCTTGGTGAGTTTTGGCATCTAAGAGATACATTTCACCATATTAAAATTCAGAACATACTCTTCTTCTTTTTCGATATTGACGGGAATCGCAGTGTTAACTGTATCTACTGTGGGTTGAAATTGATTCACTTGCTTATGTGAAGAATGAAAGTGAAACGGTATCTCCGTGCTGTTGAGAGTGACTAGGTTCGAGGCGTAGTCAATCTTTGCGTCTAATTGAGCGAAATCTGCGCTACCTAAATTATTTAAGTCTTCGATTTTGATGGCTGGGCCAAGCGAAAATCCTGAGACTGTTCCTCTGTATCGTACTCATATTCGTAGTACTGAGTGTCGTACTCTTTCGGGTAGTTTTGTATGTTGTACTCATCTACATACTCTAGTGATTGCTGTATGGGACCTAAAGCTTCCTGTTCGATGTCTTCTGAAGGTTCTAAGTGAGCATTCAGATTGCCTCTAATGGTTGAAACACCGGACATCGGCTGTGGAAATCTTTGATGGTTAGTGGGTGTGAAACGTCGGCCAATATTATTGGGAGTTGGGTAAGGACGATTCATGGAGTTTGGTGGCTTGAAAGGCTGAGTGTTCGGAGCTTGAGCGTGTCCGAAAATTGGTTGTGGTTTATCTTTAAAGAAGGGTCTGTGGGTTTGATTTTGCATGAAAGGTTGGTTAAATGGGTTCCTTGGTGGAGCTGGGTTAAAATTCGAGAATGGATTGTGTGCTGAGTGGCCTAGTGGTCGAGTTGTTGGTGGAAACTTGCTAGGAGGTAGTTTTCCTCTTAGTTGGTCCATGTAATCTTCATGGGCGCGATCGTTATCATAAGACCTGCATAACCTGAGGCAATGATTCAGGTCTGTAATCTGTGCATATCTTAGGTATGATCGGTAGGGTTCCAAACCTCCTGCTTTAAACGTGTTTAGGCTTAACTCTTCAAGTTCTCTTAATTTCAATTCCAAAATTTGATTTTGGTAATTGAGTTTGCATAAGCTTTTGCATTGCAAAGTGAATCCTTCTAATTTATCATGATAGTCATTGTATGATTCGTTTCTTTTCTGGTAGCAATTAGAGATCTCCTGGATGAGAAGTCTCTCGTCTTTGACGTTACCGTATTTTCTTATGAGTTTATCCTTACATTTTTCATAAGTACTGTTGGCTTCTAAGTCAAGAATGCTACATGCTTCACCTTTTAGTTTTGACTTTATGACGTTCAATAGGAAGTCATTTATTAATACTGAGTTTGTAGCTGACGCTATTCTCTTATGAGTGTTTAGAAACGATTCTGTTCTTGCTAAGAAATAGTCAAGACTGCAAGAATTAGTGCCGTTAAATTCAGGCAAAAGCTGTATCTGAGCATATTCGAATTTTGAAAGTAACTCGGTTTCAGGCATCTTGTTTGAATTTATAAAGACGGTTTTCAAAATTGTTTATAATAAATATTAATTTGCTAGATTAAATTTTGTAACAGTGGTTACTTTTAAAAGTTAATTACTTACTTATAAGTGTTAATATTAATCAAAATATATGTGAAAGAGCCCCGGTTAGGTTTTCAAAATAAAGGAAATAACTTATTATTATTAATAATCAAAATATATGTGAAAGAGTCCCGGTTAGGTTTTCACAATAAAAGAAGTAACTTATTATTATTATTATTATTAATCAAAATATATGTGAAAGAGCCCCGGTTAGGTTTTCACAATAAAGGAAATAAGTTATTATTATTATTATTAATCTAAAATTAATGATATGTGGATATCTCGTTTAGATTCTCCACAATATGAACTAGTAAAATGATAAAATTAATTATATGTTTTCTGAAATGAGGATGATGATTGATGATGATAATAAATATTTAATTATTTTATTAATTCCTCTAATAGTGACAAGCGAAAGACCAGTATGGGCTGCACTAACTCACTTTTGTTAGGAAATGATATAACTTTTTTTTTTTAATTGTTTAGTTATAATATTAATTCAAAAGTAAATAAAGAGTGTAAGGTCTGCTAATTAGAGCCCACTAAATTATTTCCTCTTGAAAGTACAAATATTTATTATTATGTATTTATTATTTGTTTTAAGTTTATTAAGTTTAATTCAAATCGAAATGACAAGGCAAACTCTACTAGTTAAAGTTTACTGTAATTTGTTTTCGTTTGAAAGGGAAAGAATGTATTATTTAGGTTTTATTATTATTATTGTTGTTGCTCTCCCAATTTGTTACTTGAAATATTGAACCATGCTTTACTAATAATACTCTAGTTCACAAATAAGGTATTATTTGGAGTTTGACTTACAGACAAGAAAAGATGATCAGTGCTGGCTGCATCCTCTTGGAACTGCGGAGTCGGTTGGTTCTCTCGTGTCGTCGTGTGGTCGGAAAGCGCTTCTGGAGCGTTGTCGGCACGTACGGCGATGGCGGTCGGTTGTTGCGAAAGGCGTTTTCTTGGAGCGTGAGCTTCTTGGAACGTTTGTCGGCGAACTTCCTTCCTTCCGTTAAGTTAGCAAAGTTGGTTGTGGACGAAAGGCGTCTCTCTTGGTACGTTGTCAGTTCCACTTCTAACTTGCTTCCTTCAAGCTGGCGAAGTCGTTTGTGGACGAAAGGCCTCCCTGAGGTTATCAGTACCACTCCTGGCTTGCTGGCTGATTCATAGAAACGATGACTGCATCTAGTACTGAAGATAGGTACCTTGGTGTCGCTAGTATAGTGACGAAAGGCCTCCTTGTGAGGTTTGTCAGAACACTGTACTAACTTACTCGTAGATTATCTGGCAAGGATAATCGTTACCTATTCCGGACTGGGCCCCCAGTTAAGTTTGTCGCTTAACAGTCTTCTTTAGTGATGTACTAAGAAGTCGTTGCTACTGCTAAGTCAGTAGGTCTCGTGGTTCTTACTTCTGATGAGTAGTATCTGCTTTCTATGAATGAGAACTCGTTGGTTAGTTTGTAGAAGTATTTATTAATCTTTGACGATCCAATATATACAAGTTAACACCAGTCAGACAACCTGTTTAGTTTCTGCTGTTGGAAGAGGACCTTTGCTTCTCAGCCCAGGTCTTTTATACAAAATCCCTTCATAACAAAGTGCGTCACAGTGGAGGGGCGTACTAGATAACATGTATGTGGAAATATATATCTTACATGATATGGACAGTTCCGTGAATTTGATCACTCATAGCTGTTGCTGTTAATACATCTGGAAATAACAGATTAAGTAATCATATGAGGAAATGTGCAGGGCCATTTCCTTAGTCCTTCTAGGAAGTATTTGATAAATACAAATCTACAGATAGTAAACCACATGTGTTGAAGTCCTTCTAGGAAGTATTTGATAAATAATAATCTACAGATAGTAAACCACATGTGTTGAAGATAACATGTTTGTGAAGGAAGCATTTCCTTGTTTCCTAGAATGAGCATTTGTTCCAGTTAACACGTTGATAATAGCATTACATTGGGCAATGGTGTTCCTTCTATAGGAAGAATGACCATAACCTTTAGTTTAGAATGGAGTCTGGGGTTCGACCCTGGACGGGATACATAACTCGCGTGGAATGGATAACAGACTTGATGCGAAGAAGGAGAATTAGTTTCTATGGCCACATAACACGCATGAGATCGCAGAGACTGACCAACCACATATTTTCCTACTTTGTAGACAAGAAAACCAAGGGACCATGGTTCTCTGAAATCGAGAAAGCCTTATAGAAGTAGGGATTTCACTTGAGGACATTCAAGAACGTCTTCCTGTCCAGAAAAAACTTAGAACACACCAGCGATTCGCAGAATAGCCAAAACTGAGAACATGCAAGAAGCGGATGGCTGACAGAAAGTACGCGCACAGGAAACGGATGAAGTACTACTGGGAAAAGATTAAACTCAAAGACGGAAAGAGTTGAAGTAACGTGGTCCATAGCAGGCCGAAACGAAGAAGAGGAAGAAGAAGACAGGAAAAAAAAGAGAAAAATAGGGACAAAATTAAATCAAAACTACTGGGTTTGCTAATATGAAGAAAGTATCCTTAGTAATGAACTATGATGAAAATAAATGTTCCGTTAGAAGGTTAAGGGTCCGTAGCGTAATGCGACGAAAATGAATGTTCTGTTAGAAAGTTAAGGGTCCGTAGCGTAATGCGACGAAAATGAATGTTCTGTTATAAGCTAAGGGTCCGTAAGGTAATGCAACGAATATAAATATTCCGTTAGAAAATGAAGGGCTCGTAGCGTAATGCGACGAAAATAAATGTCCCGTTTTTAAAATGAAGGGCCCGTAGCTTAACACGTCGAAAATGAATGTTCCGTTAGAAAGTTAAGGGTGCGTAGCGTAATGCAACGAAAATGAATGTTCTGTTATAAGCAAAGGGTCCGTAAGGTAATGCGACGGAAATAATTATTCCGTTAGAAAATGAAGGGCCCGTAGCTTAATACGTCGAAAATGAATGTTCCATTAGAAAGTTAAGGGTCTGTAGCGTAATGCGACGAAAATGAATGTTCCGTTAGAAAGTTAAGGGTCCGTAGCGTAATGCGACGGAAATGAATGTTCCGTTAGAAAATGAAGGGCCCGTAGCTTAACACGTCGAAAATGAATGTTCCGTTAGTAATTTAAGGGTGCGTAGCGTAATGCGACGAAAATGAATGTTCTGTTATAAGCTAAGGGTCCGTAAGGTAATGCGACGGAAATAAATATTCCGTTAGAAAGTTAAGCGTCCGTAGCTTAATGCGACGAATATAAAATGAAATTTAGAAATTGTTGATGATTTTCGTTATTCGGAGTCCCTTAAGATAAATTTTTGTTTATTAAAGGCAGATTTTACTGTATATACAACTCAAAGTGTAATTGCATGAGGGGTACTTATTGTTGTTTGAGTCTTCAGTCTTTTGACTGGTTTGATGCAGCAATCCATACCTCCCTGTCCTGAGCTAATCGTTTCATCTCTACATTGCTACCACACCCTACATCTGAGGCAATCTGTTTAAACTATTCTAACCTTGGTCTACCTCTGCAGTTCTTGTCCTCGACCCTTCCTTCCATAACTAAGCTTGCTATTCCTGGGTGTCTTAGTATGTGTCCTACAAACCTATCTCTTCTCTTCATTAGCATTCGCCAGAAATATCTCTCCTCTCCCACTCGTCTTAATACCTCTTCGTTTGTAACCCTATCTACCCATCTGATCTTCATCATTCTCCTGTAACACCACATTTCAAATGCTTCAATTCTCCTCTTTTCAGCTGCACCAATAGTCCAAGTTTCGCTTCCATAGAGCACCACGCTCCAGACAAGGCTTTCAAAAATGACTTCGTAATACCTAAATCTATATTCGATGTCAACAGATTCCGTTTTTGTAGAAATGCTTTCCTTGCCTGAGCCAACCTACTTTTTATATGCTCTTTGCTTCGTCCATCACTGGTTATTTTGCTTCCTAAATAACAGAAGTCTCCTACTTCCTTCAGCTTTTCACCTGCCAATTTGATGTCCATGGAGGTTTCTGAATTATTTCGGCTGCATTCCAGTATTTTTGTTTTACACTTATTAATTTTCATCATGAATTCTTTCCTCAAGACGGAGTCCATATCATTCAAAAACTCATTCAAATCCTCAGGCGTGTCGGTCAAGATGACGATGTCATCAGCAAATCTCATTATCTTATTATGGGGCATCGCAGAAGTGTACCTTCTATTGCTGCAACCCGCTCTGCACAGTGTTAGATAAGATGCCTGCATCACAGGAGCATCTTGTGTGTTCGAGCGGGTAAATACAGCAGTGCTTGCTGTAATTTTTAATTTTATTTATTACAATCGTGTTGTATATACGTGCATAATACGGTGTCGCGAAAAAATCGACCAGCGAACTAAGCGACCATCACGAAATTTTACCTGCGCCTCGAAGGTCAACACTTATGTGAATTTAGCGACCAGTGAACTAAGCGACCACCACCGAATTTTAGTAGTTAGTGGGGCATAAAGCCATTCTTATTCTTATTCTTATTATTCTTATTATTATTATATTATTTAGGCGTGTTTAAAATCAGCTTTAAAATAGCGTCATCAGTACATTTTTTATACACTGATTTCCATCACACTTTATCCAGGCTTTGGACTGGCTAAATGATAGAAAAACATTTCTATTATTTAGGCGTGTTTAAATCAGCTTTAAAACAGCGTCGTTAGTACATTAAAAAAACTTTACCTGAGAGGACAATAAATTCTTCCTCCAACACTGATTTCTATTATTTTCCCATGTTTAAAATCAGCTTTAAAATAGCGTCGTCAGTACATTTTTTGTAATGTTTTAAAAAGCAATATTTACAGATATATAAACTTACATTTACAGAGTGTTTTCATGATCGTGAACTTAATCCAACTTTTGAAGGTAGGAGAGGGTTTTAGAGACATGCCATTACGTCACCCGTTTCTTCATACTTCTTCACTGTGTTTTCAATACCCGCATCCATTTTTCTGTATTTGAGTTTTATTCGCTTTCCTTTCAGATTCAGTTGTAATTTCATATACATGCATGCTGAGTTTTCAGCTTCGGTCTTTAAGCACTGGATCAGTTCTTTGATTCTGGGGTTCGGTCTTTGAAACATACTATTTGGTTTAATGTTCCACCCTTCAACTGCATTTGTGGTCCTATGTCGGCTACTGTGGCAGTTCCATTGGTGTATGTCATTTTGCTCATTTTCAATCCAATTTTCAATGAAATAATCAAAGAACGCAGTTAACTTCTCACTTTCTGGTTTCAGGGAGTAGATCTCCAACCAGCCATCGGAGACATCATCGGGCTTCAGAATTGCAAGCGATTCACACATTTTTATGAGAGTACGTATTTCCTAATTTTCTTTGCAGTCCCGCGTAAGACCCAGGTCTTGAACTCTTCTCCATAGACACTTCTTCATATGGAAGTAACATCCCTTTATTTCTATTGTCGCGAAAACCTCTTTCAAAGCCAATATTGCTGCCACTTCAAAATCTACAATTACTCGCCTTGGTGCCCAGTTAGGTATAGCTTTACGTATCAGCTGAAAAAGCCTGACGTACGTTTCTTTCTTTTTATTCGGCAAAAGAGCAAAAGCCACTGGATATATATTTGTTTCCTCGGTCGAGCTTCCATGGTTAGCATGGTTGGAGTAAATCTGAGCAAATTGTTTACTGGAGCTTTTGAAGGTTCCATCCATAAAAAAGTCTTCACATGACGCCAACCCCTCTTTTCCCAAAGTTCCACTAAAAATTAGAATTCTTTCACCTGATTTGTCATCCGCCAGGAGGAAACTGCTGCCGTCTTTCATCTTCAGAATGTCTTCGTCAAGAAGCACATCATCGCGCTTCTCTGGCTCTGCTTGATTTCCTTGAGATGTGCACCTTTGTTTGTATAGAACTCTCTTTGTCGTAAGTTCAGCTGACATCTTTGTTACGAATTTGTACCCTTTGTTGTGAAGTTCGCCTAATTCCTGATTGTAGATTTTCGAGACATCCGTATGTTCTTCCGTGGCCCGCTTCTTCGCCAGTTGAAGAGTTTTCCTGACCTCCAACCGTGCTTCAACTAGAGCGCCACACTGATGTTCACTCGTACTCAAGATCTCGCCATTTTTACTTTTCATGATACCTCGACACCTTTTTGACCTCTCCTTTGAACATCGCCAGAATATCGTCCCTTCCACATTTTGTCGCTTGAAGTTATAAGAGTAACCGTCATAGAGCGCGCACTCTTTACCTTTGTTAGTTGTAGTAAGTTCCATAATAGCAAACTGATAAAAAACTGATAGCACAAACCGACAAAACACTGACACAACTAATTAACAAAATCACACGATCTTCAGGTTACGACGGATAGAACAGTTATGGTGAGAGTGATACAATGTCAGAATTAGGGGCAGGTCTAGCTATAAACCGGTTGGGAATAATCCGGTTGAATGACTTCGGGCGATGTGATGGGCAAGAGTCAGAGTAGCTTGGCCGCTTAGTTCGCATATTCCGTGCTGGTCGTTTAATTCGATGGTCGCTTTGTTCAGGTATTCCATGAGTCAGGGTAGCTTGGCCGCTTAGTTCGCATATTCCGTGCTGGTCGTTTAATTCGATGGTCGCTTTGTTCAGGTATTCCATGAGTCAGGGTAGCTTGGCCGCTTAGTTCGCGTATTTCGTGATGGTCGCTTAATTCGCTGGTCGCTTTGTTCATGTATTCCATAATACCAGTACTCATATGTAATTAACAAACCCTTAATACAAAACAAACTAACCTTATAACGAGATTCAAATTGCCAATCATTTTACACCAAAACGCACTACAATTTGTAGTTAGATAATATTATATTTTGTGTATAAATTTAACCCTCAACACAATGATCAGGATCTGATGATGGGTGCTTGAAGGTCGAAGCGCGTAATCTTAAAATTGCCCCATTAAAATAGTGATCATAAACCACTAATACATATATTATTATTTATTTAGCGGATGGCCTTAGGGCCGGGAGTGTCCGAGGACATGTTCGGCTCGCCAGAGGCTGTAGCTGCTTCAAGCTACAAGTTCCGTTCAATTTCAAGTAGTTCCAATTTTCGCTACCAGATGTCACTGGCACGCAGTGGTGATAGAGCGTTTCAACGAAATCTAACCTAGAAATTTAGCTTCACACAAGTTTAGTTAGTTGAAGGATGTTTCACATAAATCTATGACATGCGACCACCGGTTTTACTTCCCCTCCGAAGGAAGGCATACTGATGGATTTTAACGCTCTTAAAAATCCGACCCGCGATCTTGGACACAGCAGTTCAGCATGCTACCAACTACGCCACCGAAGCCGCTACTAATTCATGTAATTTTGCCAGGAGTGTTATTTACATGTTATATACAGGGTGAGGCAATGAACCGGCACGATTTCAACTCCAGCTGACAAGCGGAGTGGGGGGTTACGGAAGTAGGGGATATGGCCTTGAGAGTTTAGGCAAGTGGAACTTTCAGTTGCCATGGAGCGTTGGACGGGTGCACA
This sequence comes from Meconema thalassinum, assembly GCA_946902985.2. NCBI lineage: Eukaryota > Metazoa > Arthropoda > Insecta > Orthoptera > Tettigoniidae > Meconema > Meconema thalassinum. The sequence goes on along the minus strand of OX336391.1, from coordinate 579,914,593 downwards.
ACGTGCGTTTGCTGTAAAGGCATATTACTAAAACGCCGATAGTGTGGTTTGTGCTCAGCGCGCTTTCCGTCGTGAGTTCAATCTACCGCCACGCGCTCCCGTGCCGTCAAGGAAAGCTATCCTCCTTTGGGTGAATAACTTTAAGCCACTGCTATCACGAAAAAGAAAAGCGGTGGTAGTGAAAAAAGAGTCTGGATCCCAGAGAACATTGATCGTGTGCGCGAAGCATTGCAACGAAGTCCTCGAAGATCAGCGAGACGTCACAGCGCAGAACTTGGAAAATCCACCAAGAACAAAAGAAGTCCTGAAGGAGCGAATTCGAATTCGGCAGGAAATTAACAACATTCCGTTGCAGATGCTACAAAACGTCATGGGTGGATTTCATCTCAGACTCCGTCAATGCGTGAAAAACCAAGGACGCCATCTTACTGGCACTGTATTCAAAAAGTAATAATGTTGTTATGGTTAAACATTAATTTCCACTCGTGTACTTAATATTTATGTTATAACAATTATCCTTTTTTTCTAAATAAATTATTTGTGGGTTTTCAGAATCGTGCCGTCTCATTGCCTCACCCTGTACATTGTACCCCACACAGTCATTCGGCAAATTAGTGTTGACTGACTGAAGAGTTACAAACAACAGTTTGTATAGGCAACACTGAAAGAATGATTTCTAAACTTTACATTAAGCCAAAAATATAATATGTATATTAAGGCTTTCACGGCCCGGATTACTATATAAATAATTCATGTTTTTTGAGCTAATGCCGCGTGTATTTAAATTAGAACCAAACGTTTCGGAGAAACCTTGCCTCCTTTTTCAATGGAATCAAACAATGTGGCCAAAGAAAGTATATCAATGAGATTACAAAAAATTACAAAAAATATAGATAAATTCCTCTGTTCGTCACCAGAGAGCAGCTGCCAGAAATTCCTGTATGTACCATGGTAGACCGGCGGACAGAGTAGTAAGTAAGGAGAAGGTAAAGGGGGTGGGGTGAAAATATAGAGACTCCTCGAAGAAAGAGGATGTTCAAAAGAAAAAAAGGGGGTGGGGGGTGGGGGAGGTGGGAGGGTTAGATTGATATAAGGAAACCTCCCCCCCTTTTACTTACTACATTTTTTGTAATTTTTTGTAATCTCATTGATATACTTTCTTTGGCCAAATTGTTTGATTCCATTGAAAAAGGAGGCAAGGTTTCTCCGAAACGTATGCTTCTAATTTAAATACACACGGCATTAGCCCAAAAAAACATGAATTATTTATATACAAAAATATATTGTTCAGACAGAAATTCATTTTGTTTATATGTATAGAAGCGGCCGAGATGAAGTTCCGTACAGGAATAATTGGGAAGACATGGAGGAATAAAAGCAGAAATGTGGCCATTAGGGAGAGAAATGGGTTTCCAAAACTGCAAGACAAGATAGAGACCAGTAAGCTGAACTGGTACGGACATATGATGAGAATGAAAGAATATAGAGTACCAAAAATAATATTTATGGAGAAAATACCAGGAAGAGGACCACGAGGATGGCCCAGAAAGAGGTGGATAGATACGGTGAAGGAAACCATAGAGAAAAGAGGAGTAAAATAAAAAGAAGTATTGACAGAAGGTAATGAATGGTGGAGGGATAGACAACTGTGGAGGTGCTTGATTCGCCACCCGACCCAGGGAACTGGAAACGGGAAATGAAGAGGAAGAAGAAGAAGAAGAAGAGAAATGATAACCATTAACAATAATAATGGCTGTCTGGAAATTAGGCAGTGCTAAATGAAGCCAGTCATTGTTCGTCTTCCTGCTCAGTGCAGGCACGCTGCAGGCGGTATTAATGAACACTTAGCTAATAAGCGAGACACCCTTGTTTTAGTTGTCCTCCCGGCTATGAGCACCTTGTTGTTAAAAGTGCATCTCTCCCCCTCCCCCCTACAGCCTGGCTGCATCTGGCAAACTTCCCAAGAGATTGGGTTGCCGAGTGGATAGGTGAGTCATTCCATTGTTTGACCACCGCTTGACTGCCGAAATATCGACCTCTTTTCTCCCTTCGCTTTACTGCCAATAACCTAACGCTTTTCAGCTTGGAACGGGGGGTGGGAGTAGGGGGTGGCATCCAGCTGCACTGTTGAGGCAATATTGTTGTCTTCAATGGCAGGCAGGGTGGAGGGTAGACGCAAGCGTCAGTCGTTACTTTTTAATATAGTCTATCATTTATGAACACACATGACTCACGCGGGGAAAAAGAAGTTTTATTTATTGTTGTTATGTTAAAGCTTATCCACAATCTTTTCAATGGCCGCATGATTTTCTGCATAACTTCCATTTCAGTTATAAATCAGGACATTTAAGAGCGAGAAGCAAACGTATTGTGGGATTTGTTATAAAGTGACGTCAGAATTGGTAGAATAAATAAATAAATGCATAAATAAATAGATAGATAGATAAATATAGAGATAGATAAATAAGTAGATAGTTAGCTAAATAAATAAATAAGTAAATAAACAAATAAAGTAATATATATATATATATATAAATAAATAAATATTTCCCAAGGAGATCAATCCTACGCACAATCCGTAAACGTCGTCTCGCATGGTGGGGTCACACAATGCACCACTCCAATTTAATGAGAACTGTGGCAGAACGGTTCATTGAGGGAAAAAATCCACGAGGAAGACCTAGAAATACCTTCCTTAAACAAATGCTAAACGACACCCAAGCACAGAATTATAATTCAATGAAGGAAGCGGCAAATGACAGGACGATCTGGACATGTTTTAATGGCAACTGACCAGTCTTAGGACTGCAAACCAATGATGATGATGATGAAATAAATAAATAAACGAATAAATAAATAAATATGTCGCCTCCGTAGCGTAGCGGTCAGCATGGTTAGCTGCCGCCCTGGAGGTCCTGGGTTCGATTCCTGGCTCTGCCACGAAATTTGAAAAGTGGTATGAGGACTGGAACGGGGTCTACTCAGCCTCGGTTGGTCCAAATGAGTAGAGGGGGTTCGATTCCCACTCAGCCATCCTCGAAGTGGTTTTCCGTGGTTTCCCACTTCGTCTTCGGGCAAATGCCGGGATGGTTCCTACTGTAAGGCCACGGCCGCCTCCTATCCTCTTCCTAGCCTATCCATCCCTTCCCGTCCCTCATGAGGCCACTGTTCACTTTGCAGGTGAGGCCGCCTGGGCGAAGTGCTGATCACACCTCCCGAGTTGTATCCCTCCCGACCAGATGTTCCAGGCTCCAGGACACTGCCCATAGAGGTGGTAGTGGTGAGTTCCCTCGCTGAGTCCGTGGGAACCACCAACCTAGAGGGTAAATTGACTAAATAAAAAAATAAATAAAAAATAAATAAATATACTTGTTCTTAAGAGAGAAGTAATATACAGTCATCTAGGTGGGACCGGGTGAGTTAGCCGTGGTCGTCACGGTATGACTGCTGGCAGTCGCTCACATCCGGGAGGCGAGGAGGTTCGAATCCCCCCGCCGGCAACCTTAAAGATGGTCTTCTGTGGTTTCCCATCTTCCTTCCAGGCAAATGCCGGGGTTGGTCCCTAACTATAGGCCACAGCCGCTACCTTCCAACTCCTCGACCTTCCATTCCAACTTTCCTCGCCAATGGTACTTGTAGCTCACCCACTGGGTGTCCGTCTCGAAGCAGCTACAAAAACTGGCGAGCCGAACATGTCCTCGGACACTCCCGGCACTAAAAGCCATACGCTAAAAAATCTAGGTGGGGATTGGAACACTAGCATGGGAATTATTAAAACGTAAAATACCCCGTTTTTGCGATGTCTGGATGAAACTTTTTCGATTAAACGTTTAAACCCGTCTTAGAGAAAACGTTTCTTTTTTTAATTGAACGTTTTGTAAAGAATGTTACTGACAACTGCCGTTTTGACTGATTCTGAGGTTTTTCTGTTCACAAGTCGAGTGCGAGGAATGAATGCTCAGTATACTCTTATTGCGGAGTATTTAGGCCAAATACCGCTACACCATCCGGTATGAGAAATGCCGCTCAGGCTTAAAAGTTGATGAAAGGAAAGTTGTTTACTTACCGACAATAACAAAAAACAACAACAATTGAACACGTTAACCCTTATAGTGCCAGGGACCGATATATCGGCCACGTAATTCATACAATTTGTATTATTATTCCCAGCCGCGTAGTGCTATCTGTATGGTAACTTAGGCGTTCTTGCTCTGTGATAATTAAGACAGGTCCTCTTTGAACAAAGAGGAAATAAATAAGGCTTTAAAAAATGATACTTTTAGGTTATGTTGGCTGTAAAAATTATATGAAATTTTAAGTGTTTTTAATTAAGCAAATGGTTCATAGTATTAATTATTTGCAATCTAATACGTTTAAAATATATTTATTTACCTACTACGGAAAAAGGAATTCATCATTCTAGAAGAGATTTTCCTTATCAGAAATGTGCATTTTCCCTAAACTTGGCTTGCAATTATTAACGTAACCATTATATTTAGACATCAGCATCGTCACACGTGGGGATTTTTCACTAGGCTGTTGCCCGTGCATCGGCCAACCGCGGTTGATGTAATTCCCCTTGTTATCTCTACAGTATGAGCTCTCGTCTTGTCAGCTGCATCGGTCACCGCGCCGCTGATGTTAATTCCCCTTGTTATCTCCATGTGCTCTCGTCTTGTAAGCTGCATCGGTCACCAAGCAGTCATCCCACTATCACACTCACCCAGTGTACATTCTCTCGCTTAAGATGGTTAGACAGTTAACTTTAAAGCAGAGCGTTCTTGTTTTTAAAAGTTACTTTAAATACGAATCTGCTCACCGTATTCGGGTGGAATGTTGGAAAACATAACACACGAAGTCAGAAAAATTTTAGTGGCCGAACTTAATCGTGTCAATCGAAACGTGTTTTTTCGATACAATGCCTGTTTAGCTGCGGGAGGACACCATTTTCAGCAGCTCATGTAAGGTAAGGCTTGAACATTATCAATAATGTATGTGAGATAAAGCTTGAAAAGTTAGTTTTACCAGGGGAGTTATAGTAGCGGAGCGGTCGGCCGATGTACGGGTGACGGCCGAGTGGAAAATCCCCGCGTGACGGTGCTGATATATAATTTTAACCCAGTAATAGCTTGGCATCGAAAGGGTTTTAAATTAAGCGATAACTGGTATAAAACCTTTTTATCTTTAAAATCATAAAAAGGTTCAATGAAGAAACGTTATGTTAAAAAGCGTTTTGTTGGTCACAATAGTGGATCAACAACCAGCTGTGTGCTCCGCTGTTGATAAGCAGAGCCTCCAGTGGGCTGTTACTAAACTACGGTAATGAAGTCTGTTCGCCGAGTCGAGATAGTGGAAGTAAACACAGTTATACACGTTATTGCAGGGCTGTCCGCAAGGGGTGCATAGAGCTGTGCCTGTTGAACGTACGTCTACTTCAGTGCTGTGTATAGCCTACATGTGAAGCGGGCTGACTTATCGGTTACATGCTACAGCGCGGTTTATTTATTGTACGTTTATGCATTTAATTAATTAATTAATAAGCTCTTAACTGCTTATGACAGGCAACAGTATACAGTGCAGCACAGCACTAAGTGCAGCAAGTCTTGTCTTTTCTTGGGCTACGGCATAATGATCTCGGAACTTCTTGGCTACCCCTGTCGGGCAGATCCGATCACGTGAACTGGGCGTGTTTCACTGTCCGAGTAGCCAGGGGCACTGTCTCGACTCGGCGAACTTTCCATTTGAGATACTGATAACTACTTGCAGTCGATGACGAAATGCGGGCAATAAAAAGCACTCTTATAGAAATGGAGTTATTTACGATGAAATAATGGAAATATGGGGGCCATGCTGTGCTCCAGTCCATTACCGCTACTCCACATGGCACAGTTCGAGCGAGGTGTGGATGACATATGCGGGGAGCCCTTGCCTCTTGTCACTACCATTGTCCCTCGTCCCCTTAGTGTGGTGCAGACACGTGCCCGGGGCAAGAACAAATCACCCGCACACGGGGTAGTTTGACCACACTCATCAGCTGGCAAGCCCCGCGGCAATGATACTGCAATAATGTGATGTTTCACATGGAAGAAGACCGAAAGTTTCTCGCTGTACCAAACGTGAGGTCAAGTCCTGAGGAAAATATCCCTCCACGTATGTCCTCTCTATCTGTCCCTTCTTATGTTTCCGGCATGGATTGTCATCTCTCAAAGTTTTATATATATATATACACATTTAAAATCTTCTATTTGCACGTTTTACTCAACTTCTTGGCACTTTTATTACCTTTGAAGTATTTTATTGGTGATTAATGCTTAAAAACTGCAGTTTGAACACGCTGTGTACTTGAGGAAACCATGTTGAACTTTGTGAAATCGTAGTAGTGTTGTCAACCTTTGAGCCTGATTCACCATAAAATCGAATTATCCGGGTCCTCTTTTGCCGCTCAAACAAGGTGTACACACACACACACACACACGCACACGCACACACGCACAACCCCCCCCCACACACACACAACAACAAAATATAATATACTATAAATTTGTCCTGAACTACTCTGCCTAGCGATCCCAATACCAATAAAAACTATATTCACACACACAATTCATCGCATGGAAAGCAAAGTTGGTAAAGCTCCCAATTAACGTGAAAATGAAAAATTTATTCATAGATTTTTACAAAGGAAATTCTGAAAAGTAATCTAGCCAGCTTATGAAAATATATAAACATGCGCTGGAAAAGCTTGTGCCCCCATAACAAGCAGAAAAAGTGGGAACTATATCCTGGCGCGTTAGCCACATCACAGACCAAACATCAAAGGGACCGCTTAGGTCTTGAGATGGCCAGAGGTATAGTCATATAGCGTCAAGAAATTTGTCATACAGAAATTACAGGGGTTCTTAATCTCTTCTGGCCAAGATCCAAAGTTAATTGCGTTGGTTGGTTCCTCAGTTTAGGGGCTACGACAACGCGGTCATGTAGCGCCGTGTGTGTAGAATCCGTCTGATAACCGGTGTTAATTGTGATGGCTGTATTAGTGTTGTTATATGTCCTTAATTCAAGTAAGGACTGCAGACATTCAATTTCCAAGTAGTTCCAACTTTTGCTACCAAACGCCACCATCAACGACCAACTAGTTCTGAACTTGGTTACTAGATGCCACCGCAGTCGCCTCGTGGCGACGAACGTTGGAACCTAAGTGCGTTATTCAAATTTAACCTATAATTCAGCTTCACACAAGTGTAATTATTGGAAGGTTCTTTATCATGCCATAAAGGGCTTATGTTTAAGTGTAACATGCGAATGTAATAATACAAAATAAATAAATGTAGAAATTATTTACTAATTTGCTGTAGCTCCCCGTCGAGCTCGTGCCCCGGGACTTTGAATGTAAGGTACTATCCCGGCATTTGCCTGGAGGGAGTGTGGAAAATCCCGTGGAAACTCGCGAAAAATCACACTCAGAAAATCGGTTGTCAGCGCTGAGGGAAGTAGATTCAACATTGCCATTCACCGGAGAGAAGCCTCCGTGGCTTAGGCGGCAGCACGCCAGCCTCTCACCGCTGGGTCCGTGGTTCAAATCCCGGTCACTCCATGTGAGATCTGTGCTGGAAAAAACGGAGGCAGGCAGGTTTTTCTCCGGGTACTCCGGTTTTCCCTGTCAAAATTTCTCTCCACTATAATTTCATTTCATCTGCCATTCATTTAATCATTGCCCCAGAGGAGTGCGTCAGGCCTCGGCTGCCGGCACAGTACATATCCTCGCCGCTAGATGGGGGCTTCATTCATTCCATTCCTGACCCGGTCGGAGACTGGAAGCAGGCTGTGGATTTTCATTCATTCACCGGAGAAGATATGATAACTCAGCGCGTACACTCCCTTGTGCTGCTCCAAGTCTCACATCCATATTCAAACGTGAACAATGTTTCTCTCTACGGTGGCACACATTAATTTGGGTATGATATACATTCATTAGGTCTATCACGAATATTGGAAGTTTTATGTTCACAATGTTGCAGCCCCTAAGATAAGCAAGAACAAGCCAATAACTCCCCCACCAAGCTAGCTTTGCGACAACTTGGCTATATTATTGCTTATTAATTAATAGGTACTGTTACAGTTAGGCAAAACCTGGCGGTAACAAGATATTTACAGATATCTCAATTTCTCTCCACAATGTCTCCGTGTTCCCTGAATAGAACATTTATTTTCTTCTTGAAAACTTTTAAACTGTTAGGGATAGGTTCTAAGACTTCTTCAGGTAACTCATTCCATGTTACAATACCCCTTTTGATAAAAGAAAACTTAGCTGAATTTGTTTTTTGAAATTTATGCCTAATTTTGTAAGAGTGATCTCTCCTACCCATACCGTATAATCTGGCTCATGTGTTTTGGTTCGGCTCCCCTGTGTATGCTTTGTACATCTCCTGGAGTCTTCATGTCTTCTGTTCTGGAGGGATTCCCATCCCAATGACTTAAACATGTCAGAGACATTGTCAGTTTGGGAGAATTTACCAAGCACAAATCTTGCAGCTTTCCCTTGCACCATCTCCAATTTGTTCGCTAGAGTTGATTGATACACACTCTTGGCGTATTCCAAAATTGGTCTCACAAGACATTTGTAAGCTAATTCTTTGGCCTGAATACTGCTACCCTTCATGTTTCTCATAACGAATTGTATACTATTAGTAGTCATCCTGTTGTACCGTCACCACAGGTTAACAAATATTCCTCTCTCTCTCTCTCATACACACAAGTGCTTGGGACTGATGACCACGGTGTACCAAGCTGCTAAATGAAACCACACACCGGTAACTAAAGTGGTTATTAAAGTCCTCCCGGATATAGGGGGTGTGCCTCCAACTTTGAGAGACGCTGACATGATGAGTTTAGAGCACGCAACCTGTACACAGATACTGATCAATCTGTTGTTCGTTACTTCATAAAGCATTCCCAATTCATGAATAATTAACAAATATGCCCTATAACGACATGTTTCTGTTCAAAGCAGCAGCTAATCTAACAAATTATTACTCTGGCAATTATTTGGACATTTAAAAGAAGGTGATTGAGATGATCTGGTCAATATACAGTTATTTCCAGGGGCGTATGTCAGTGGGGAACTATTAGCACCACCACCTACAGCACTCCTCAGCTCTTACGTCTACCAACTCCACTGTTGAATAAACATAATCTTCCCCCATGGGCTCACGTCTAGAGGGACGATCAATAATAATAATCCCATCCCAATGACTTTAACATGACAGAGACACTGTCAGTTTGGGAGAATTTACCAAGTAGAAATCTTGCAGCTTTCCTTTGCACCAACTCCAATTTGTTCGCTAGAGTTGATTGATAGAGCTCCCACACACTCATGGCGTATTCCACGGGACCCCAGTTGAGTCCGACATTGCTTCCTCTTACTTGTGCCGGGCTCCTCTCTTTTGTCCTTCCTGTCGACTTCCCTTTGTCAACTCTTATTCGTTTCCGACCCCGATGGTATTAGGATATCCGAGGCCTAGGGAGTCTTTCACTTTCCCGCCTTAATTGGCCCTTGTCTCATCTTTCCTGAACCCTCATTCTTCAAGGGGTCACAACTCTTGTTTTCTTTTCGTTGTATCTCCAGCCTTCTGCTCAAGGCCCTCAAGGTGGCAGGGTATATGTAGCCCCACCACTAATGGTGCACTCTCCTGAATTGTGCTACACCCTCAAGGGCTCACGTCTGGTGAGTTCGGGAGTTAGCGACCCCGAGGGCTTCCTGAGCTGGGTCCGGGTTTTCTCCTTCTTCCATTGCCTTTGGGACAGCCCCTCTCTTATTTACCTTTCCTGTCTCTCCTTTCTTCCAAGTCCCATAATTCAAATTCTTCGAGGGTTGAGGCCATTTCCTTTCCTCCTGTCTTTTGTTTCCCTCATTCTCATTTTAGCCTATTTTCAATTTTGAAAAAATAGGCTTATGAGATCACCTTTGTGTGTGTGTGTGTGTGTGTGATTCGTGTGTGTGTCCCCCCCTAATAAAATCTAAACGGCAGGAGCGATTTCAATGAAACTCGGAAAGTTCATAGCAATATTCCCGGCGACCTCGACCGCGCCCTTCAAATTTTGTTACGACTCACCAATCCAACATGGCGGCTGTGCGAAATATTTCACCAGCATTCAATATCTCCGAAACTATTACCGATATTACCCTGACATTTTCTATGGTGATAGAGGGAACTACTATAAGTTCACTTATGTGACTTTTGAAAACCTGGTAACTACAAAACGAACATGGCGGCCAAGCGAATTTGCGACATTTAAATAGACGTTTCTCGCGATTTGACCAACCAAACGCAATGAAACTTGGTACAGTATATGTTCATATACATTGTAATGCACCGACATCTAACTTCGTTCAATTGTTTACATAATCACAAGATGGCGGATGTGCGAAATATTTCACCGGCATTCTATATCTCTGAAACTATTAGCGGTATCTCCCTAAAATTTTGTACTGAGATAAAGGGCACTACTGGAAGTCCATCTATAAGATTTTCAAAAACCGGTTAACTACAAAACGAACATGGCGGCCAAGCGAATTTGAACATTTTAAATAGACCTTTCTCGCGATTTAATGTTCCAAGCGCACTGAAACCTGGTACAGGAAATATTTATACACATTGTAATCCACTGGTATCTAATTTAGTTCAATTGTTTACATAACTTCAAGATGGCGGCAGTGCGAATTTTAAAATTAAGTTTTTATTTCTTGTGATGTAGTCATGCGATCGAAGTGAAAGTTTGAATAATGAACCTACGCAATAATTTTCCTTTAATGGTACATGTTTCTATGGCCTATACATTTAACAATCCAACATGGCGACCATCCGAATTATTTAGACGATACTGAATATCTACGAATCTATTTTAGCAATCAAACTGCATTTTTAATGTTCATAGGGGCTATGAACTTAAGTTAACCTATAGGACTTTAAATAACCTGGTGATCACAAATCCAACATGGCGGTGACGCGAATTATAAATATTCACATGGACGTTTCTCGCAATTTAACCATCCGCGTGCAGTGAAACTTGGTACAGTAAATCTTTATCCGAATGTTAATCCACTGGCATCTAATTTATTTCAATTGTTTCCATAACCTCAAGATGGCAGCTGTGAAAATTTTTAAATCTCCTTGTTTTTTCTTGTGTCCTAATTATGCGATTGAAGTTTGAATACTACACGTTCACAATAATCTGCATGTAACAGTACATAACTCTAGGACCTACATATATAAAATCCAACATGGCGACCATCCGAAATATTTAGTCGGTTCTCAATATCTACGAATCTATTACAGCAATCAAACTGAAATTGTGTATGTTAAATAGTGGCAATTAATATAAGTAGGATATATGAAAATAGGCTGTATAGTTCTTCACGGAACTACTTGTTGTTTTCCATTTCCTCTTCTAGTTTGTAAGTTTGTAGTTTGTTTTAGGTTTAGTTTCATTTCATTTACATTTTCACGATCACCCAAACCACTAGGAGCCAATAACCCAGATGTTAGGTCCCTTAAAACAACAATTATCATCATCATTAACATAATCTAGACGTGAACAAAAAGTTTCCGTTTACGGCAGTACAGTCCAGAATCGCTATGTTGGTTGGTTGGTTCCTCTGTTTAGGGGCTGCGACAACACGGTCATGTAGCCCCGTGTACTTTGGGTGTGTGTAGAATCTGCCTGATAACCGGTGTTAATTGTGATGACTGTATTAGTGTGTGTTATCAATTCAAGCAAGGACTGCAGAAATTCAATTTTTTTAAGTTGTTCCTACTTTTGCCGCCAAACGCCACCGTCAACGACTACTAATTCATAACTTGGTTACCAGATGCCATCACAGTCGGCTCCTGGCGACGAACGTCGGAACCCAAGAGCGTAGAATCTGTCTGATAACCGGTGTTAATTGTGATGACTGTATTAGTGTGTGTTATCAATTCAAGTAAGGACTGCAGACATTGAATTTTTTCAAGTAGTTCCTACTTTAGCCGCCAAACGCCACCGTCAATGACTACTAGTGCAGAACTTGGTTACCAGATGCCATCGCAGTCGGCTCCTGGTGACGAACGTCGGAACCTGAGAGCGTTAGTCAAATGTTTAACCTAACATATGATTTAGCTTTACACAGGTGTAATTAGTGGAAGGTTCTTTAACATGCCATAAATCTGTGACATGGGACCGCCGGATTTACTTCCCCTCCGAAGGAAGGCATACTGAGGGATTTTTAACGCTCTTAAAATCGCTATGTCAATCAGACAAAATCACCGTGAGCATTTAGGCACTCATCCCACTGACGCCACAGGTTGAAGATCCCCGTGTGGTAAAACACCGTGTCCTACTACGCGAAGAAGTCCGAAATGCCTGCTACACATATTCGCTCGACAGGAATCGTTGAGCCTTCAATGTCTTTTTTAAGGGCCTGAAGGCGTGATAATCGTATGGGGAGAGATCAGGACTATATGGCGGATTATCGAGTGTGTCCCATTTGAGTTGTGTACCTTCTGCGTTACGACCTTTGCGGTATGTGGTCGTGCGTTATCATGAATCAGCCGCACCCCTTGTCGCAATTTTCCCTCACGTTTGGCCTAATTTCACGGCGTAATTTCTCCAGTGTGGTGCAGTAATGGATGAGGCTGGCCTTCCTGATCGACCGGCGTCTTGTGTCGAAACGCAACCAGCACTGAATTTGGCGCACCATTCCACAAGGGTGGTTTTCTAGAGACATGCTGCCCCATACACATTCGTCATTCTCCGATGGTTTGTTCCTTCGTCAGCCAAATAAAGAATAACAGCACGTTGGTACCGTTTGGACTCATTTGGCAATAACTTCGCCATGGTTCCCGTTGCCGCATTTAACGTACGCACCTCGGTAAGACACGACTGCCAAACATGTCCCTTGCCTACGTGTCCGTGTTTATATATCCATGTCGGAGTCGTGCTACGTTGCAACAACGCCCTGAAACAAAAACTTTTTGATCACGATTTATAGTAAAAAATAATGTATTCGATTTTGTCTGTCTGTTTGTCTGGGCTAAACTCAAGAACTACTGGATGGTTTTTGATGCGGTTTTTACCATACTTTACAGCGTTTTTCGACAAAGGTTCTTATATGTAGAAACATTCATCTATCAGTAGAGGAAGACGAGAGAGACGATTTACGTGCTGCAATTTAAAGAAAATCACAATGACCGTGCTCCTTTTCAGCTTACTCTGGCTGAACGTTTATGATATATCTGCAATACGAGGGGTGATCAGTAACTAAGGTTACAAAGCCTGCAGTGAAACTTGTACATTTTATTTCAAACATCCAATACAGTCAACTGATAGTACATACGTTAGGTTATTTTTCGACACAATCTCCATACCGGTTTAGTTATTTTTCACATCGTGAGATGAGTTTGAATATTACCTCATGATAACAATCCTGTCCTTGTGTATTCAGGCTCATTGTCGTGAAGTGTTTCACCTCTTCGACTGAAGTGAATCGTCGATGTCCTAGGTGAACAGGTGAAAAACTCTTGGGGAAGGCCAGGAACGTAGGGAGGCTAGTTGATGATGTCCCAGCATAACCGTTTCAGCATGGTGGTGATCTTCTAAACAGTATGAGGTCGCGCGTTGTCATGAAGGAAGATGACGCCCTCGGTGAGAAGTTCTGGCCGCGGATACATGTTTCGCGTACCGTAATCGAATAACTGAGCGGAGCTCTTCGCGGACCATTATAAGGCTGCAATTTATATAAAAATAATATTTTTATCCATCATGGCCTTCTAGGGACCACGCTTGACAGTATTTATACTATGCTTTGTTTCTCTGCCTTGACTCTCTGCCAGTATCTTCTCATCGTTTCCTGTTCTTCTGTGTAGGTTCTTTTCGTTGTCACTGGCTCCTCCGCCGTCTCCTGGAAACTTCTGTACTCCTTAATTAGTCGTCTAAATTATAACAATCATAATTATAATCTGTAAATTGGATTTATTCAAAATAGACAGTTAATCGAATTACATATGTTCATTATTTCTCTCTGGTGGGAAGATGATGATGATGATAATTGTTGTTTTAAGGGGCCTAACATCGAGGTTATCGGCCCCTATGGTGGGAAGACTAGACATTGTTTCTGAAATAAAAAGCAATTGAATTAGATGGTTAGGACATGTGGAAGGAATGCCTGAAGAGAGAGTGGTTAAGAAGGTAAAGCCAGGCAGGAGAAGATTGAAAGGGAGACCAAGAAAAAGGTGGCTAGATGATGTGGAGGAGGACCTCAGAAAGATGGGTGTTAGAAGATGGAGATGCAAGTCAATGGGCCGAGGGAGAGGGCTGCTACTGTACGAGAGACCAAGGCCCTTCACGGGCTGTATTGCCAAGGAGTAAGTAAGTAAATGAGTGTAATATCGAATTTAAGACGCATGTAGGTGTAGTATGTTCGTTATATCGTGGAAATAGAGTCTTCTACAGTAAGATCGAATTCCGCAGGAAAATGAAAGAATACTGGAGCAACAGTAAAGCTCAAGGTATCAGAATGAAAGCAGCCACTCAAAAAACCACCGAGAACACCAGAAGTGGCAGACAGCAATAAGCACCGTGGTCCATACAGACGATTGAATATGAGGTGTGAGAGGGAGGGTTGCCAAACACATTATGAAGGATATAAAATATATTTTGTAAATACATACAATGTACAGCTTCAATATATAGCCTATAGTACACTGGATTACTATATGATAGACAAGCAATCATAGGTAACTTCCGGTAAGAAAATACTTCAACCGGTTGTCCAAACATAGGCCAATATCATCACAAAATAATGCAATAAAAGCAGTATTTTTTAAAAAATGGTTCTTAAGAATAAACTGGATAACTTCAGTTGGATTAGTTTGTTCCAATCGGAAAAGCTACCAACTTTATTTTTAAAAATACAAATAATTTATTTAGGTGTATTTGCAAAGTTCATCATCAGGTGCTCTGTAGTGGTTGGCGCTGGCCTTCGGAGGCCTGTAGACGGCGTAGACGTTTGAGGTTGGCTATGGTCACCTCATCATCAGGAAGCAGTTCCAAGGCCCTCTGGTAATAAGTCTCAGCCTCCTGAAGTCTTCCTATCGAGTGGTACAGTGCTCCAAGGTTTGCCACGCTTGCTGGTTCCTGAAACAAGAAGTTCCGTGACGAACTAAAGATCCTACTTTTCTTAAAAGTTAAGATTCATGCCAATGATTATATATGGACCTCTTTAGAATAATTACGAAATTAAGTTGGTAATATCGAAATTTCTAATTATTTCGAAATATACCTAGTATAATGTAGCCTAATAGAGCACTACGATTGGAAGGCATGGTGACTGAATATTTTCTTAGTTCGATCTCTTAAGGTACAGAATACAAAATTTGGTTGAAGTCCAATAGATAGCATTAATGTTACATGCAGTTAGATATTGGATCTATCAGCGCTCGTAAAATTATGCTGGCAACAATGTTTTGCATGTGTTGTAACGTGTTTTTCGAGGGGTTTTATGCAACTGGCATAAGTCAGTAGGAAGCCATTCTATATTTATTTACGCGGCAAATTGTTCAGCCAAGAGAATTTTTCATGGTAATTTATTATTATTATTAATTTATTATAATTATTATTAAGGTATTTTCGGAGCATTTTATAAAAATTATTAACATTCAGATAGGTTTTCTATGTCTTAGAAAACGCTATCAAGCAAATTATTACGAACGACAATATTATAGAAAATTATGTGATTACGGAATTTTACGGAGTTTTGTCAGTTAGGGTATTTGAGAGACATGACTCACTGGGAATTCGAATACAAGCTGATTCCTGTCGAGAAGTATTACGCAAGGCTGGGTCGCAAGGTCTAGAAAAGACGAATTGTTGGAACGGAAATCGACTTCTCCCTCTCGCGCGCCGAGTGTAATGAGGCAGAGGAGGGGAACTGGCGGCGTGCTCAGCCAATCAGTGAGGACGACGTAAGCTAGATGTCGGTACCATGGTGGGGGAGCCAACAGGTGCATATATCGTTCGACGCGCCGTGAAACGAGGACTATCTGTGAAATACTTGCGGAGTATGGTTATACGCGGGGGACGCTCCGATGTTCCGTGGAACGAACTATCTGTGTAGAACTTGCGGAGTACGGTTGGAAGTGCGTGTCGCTCCGATGTTCGGTGGAGTTGAAGACTAACTTTTGCAAAACTTAACCAGTGCGGTTGTACGAGTGTTTGGGTCCGAGGTACGGACCATAGAATTATCTAATCTACCAGAATATCATCAAATTCCGACGGAGATGACGACGTCCAGGAGACTGTGGGAAGCTCACGGCATCAGCAAGTACGAGGGAAATGCCTTGGCAATTTCCAATGGTAAGCGCAAATGACGCAGAAATACGCAATCTCTCATTTTTCTTTGTTTTACATTTCATATTTCAGTAACTTCATAGCTTGGAAATAAGAGTAAAATCAATTTATCAGACTCCGTTTTCACGTAATTTTCTATCGGTAATATTCAAATCACAACGCTCCAATTTAAATTTTGTACTTATTATTATTATTAATTTTGCTATACTTGTTTTATATAATAAATTCATTTCTTTTACAATGCAATCTTTGCTTTCAGTAGGTAGCATTAGATATAGACCAATTCCTTCTCCTGATACAATTGTTTGTTGGGTTAATGATCAAATCATACCACGATCTGAGTGAATAGTGTCTTGAAGGTGTTCTGCCAGAGCTAGACGTTGTTAAATACAAATTTAGATTTCAACATTGCATTGAGGTCTTGGCGCCAATTAAAACAACATAGCTTAGGCAAAGGTAAACAGTTACATTTATCACCCAACAGTTAGGGGCTAGCAAAACGTTTCATTTGTCGCCGACAACTTGGGGCTGAAAACCTAATAACATTTGTGGAAGGAGAAGGGTATATATTTCTGTGCCTGTATTTTGGGGGTTATTTGTCTGTATCAGTGTATATCATTATGGGGGATGAGAAAGAAAGACAGATGAGGTTACGTAGTGGTCATCAACGGGAGGGTGATGATACGAGCAGTATGTCGAGTGATGGTAGTACCGGGGTAGCGGATGTAAATCCCGATACTGAAACAGGGAGTGTAGGCGGCCAACCAGAATTAAAAACTTTACTTCTCGAGTTCATGTATCAGAACAAAGTTAGTAGTGATGCCTTAAATGCAAAATTAGAACAAAACAGTAGGGAAAATAAAGAAAGTACAGATGCCTTAAACGCCAAATTAGAACAAAACAGTAGGGAAAATAAAGAAAGTACAGACGCTTTAAATGCTAAACTGGAACAAAACAACGCTAAATTAGAACAAAACAGTAGGGAAAATAAAGAAAGTACAGATGCCTTAAATGCAAAATTAGAACAAAACAGTAGGGAAAATAAAGAAAGTACAGAAGCTTTAAATAAAAAATTAGAACAGAATAATGCAAAATTAGATAAGAACAACAAGGAAATTAGTGTGAAAATGGAGCAGATTAGAGGAGAAATCAGAGGAGTAATGGAAGAGAAGGTTAAAGAGATCATTGCAGATGTAGACAAGAAATTAGGAAAAGTACAGGAGGAGTTAGAAATTAGAATCAGTACACAGGCTGAAAATTTTAAAGAACTAGTGCAACTGGAAACACAGCAGGTCAAAAAGCAATTGGGGGGAGAAATTGACAAAATTCAGGTAGCAACTAAAGAGGTTAAGGAACAGCTGGGGGGTAGAATTGAGAAAGTCCACTCGCAAATATTTGCAGAAGTAAATGATTTAAGAGAGAGTAATAGAGAGAGCATTAGCAAGATTGAGGAGAAACAAGCAAAGCTATATGATAAAGTAGAAGAATCAGAAGGAAACATTAAATTAACAGTAAACAGTATTGAGAGGAAGGCTGAGGAGAAAATCGCAGAATTAGAATTAAAATTAAAAGCTAGGATCAGGCAAGAAAATAGTCAGAATAGGCCAGTTTTTGTGAATAGCACACACAGGGAGGTAGAACTGGGTAAGTTCAGCAATCGACAGGGGTGCCCAATGGAGTTCATGAACACTATAGAAAATAAATTCGGGGAGAGGTTGGAAAATGGTAGTATTGAGTGGTGCCAGGTAGTTGAAATTTTAGAACAAGTATTTGTGGGGGAAACGAGGAATTGGTTTGCTGTCTACAGAGACAAGTTTACTGATATTAATGATTTTAAAATGAAATTCTGTGAAAAGTTCTGGAATGAGGTTATTCAGTCGCAGCATCGTGAGGGAGTAGTGTGTGGTAAATATAACCCTAAAGGAAGCTCCACCATGACCGAATACTTTTTAGGGCAGGTATTAGTGTGTAAATATCTGGATGGCTTGAAGGAGGAAAGTGATGTGGTAAGGTTGCTACTTAGGCACTTTCCCTATAGGATCAAGGAGGCTGCTTGTATCCAGAATGTAAAGACAATATCACAAGTAGAAAATTTGTTAAGCACATTTGATGCACTAGGGAGAGGGGGTTATGAGGACAATTTCAATCGGAACCAGGGTAATAATAATAATAGACCTAATGAAGCCAGGCATCAAGAAGTTCAAGGGAACGGTGGCGAAGGGGCCAACGCTCAAAATAGAAATAATAATAATCAGCTATATCAGAACAGAGGAAATGGCTATGGTAATCAGTATCAAGGGAGGAACAATGATTTCAGGGAAAATCAAGGGAGGAACAATGATTACAGGGGAAATCAAGGGAGAAATTATAATGACAATAATTACAACCAGAATAGGGGTCAAGGAAGAGGACAGCCTAGTGGTAGTAATATACAGCCAAACAATGACAACACAGCCCAGAACAACCAGACCAGTTTAGTAGTTAGTAGTACTACGGCCAGCTGTAGCGGTTCTTTAAACGCGAACCAGGCTGCGAAGTAAGGTCAGAATCTCAGTCTGTAGCATGCCCTGTCCATACAATTATACAGGAACCCTATGACCTAAATGTAAGAAATGAATTATTACATGAACTAAATGATGAAGGTATTATTCAGGAAGTGGTTAGTAAGAGCCCCATAGTTAAATTTAACGTGTCCGAGGCGTACACAGATGTTTTAATTGATAGTGGTTGTATGAAGAGTTGCATAAGTAGTGCATTTTATGATAAAATGAAAGGAACTGGAGTAAATTTTGAGGAGATGCCAATTAAAAGCACTTTTGTTATCACAGCTGTTGGGAAGAGGTCTAAAGTAATTTCTAAGCAAGTTTTAGTAGACATTAAAATTAATAATCATGTAGAGAAGCAGATTTGCCTTGTAATTCCAAATTTAGTATTCAGTGTTATCTTGGGTTCAGAGTGGCTAAGTAGAGTGTCTGGTAACTTATGTTATGATGTAGGGAGTTTGAAATTTAAATGGGGAGATTCTGAAGTAGAAGTAGCGTTCAATGACCAAATTCAGAGAAGTAGTGTTGTAGGTGTGATTTGTACTTTAAATGAGATATCGCCAGCCGTAGAGCGGGGTTCTCCATGTTTTGTGGGCAGTGTGATTACGAACGGAAGTCTAGAGGACTCGTTACGTGAGGCTGCATTTCAGGGAAATATAGAGGATGAACAGTGTGTTCGGCTCTATGATGTGTTATGGTGTAATAGGAGAGTGTTTGAGGATCGCATTGGTATGGCCAATTGCTATACACATTCATTGAACGTTATTGATAGGTCAGTATTCACAGGACATAGATATCCTGTACCTTTCGCTTATCAGAGTGCAGTTGAGGCACAAATTAATCAGATGCTTGAAGATGGGATTATTGAGCACTCTAACAGTCCGTATGTTAATTCTTTGATAACGGTACCCAAGACCGACGGCACTGTTCGTATTTGTTTAGACGCTCGTTTGGTTAACAGTAGAATTAGTTCAGATCAGCTGAAATCTATGTCAATAGAAGAATTAATGCAAACATTTGAGGGGAAGAAGTATTTCACTTGTGTAGATTTGAGTTCCAGTTTTTTGGCAAGTGCCACTTATGTACGAAGATAGACCATTTACAGCTTTTAGTCATAAATATAACCTTTATCAATTTTGTAGAACACCTTATGGGTTAAAGAGTAGTTCAGCAGCTTTAATTAGGGCTTTAAACATCGCATTAGGGGATGACACAGGAGAGTTTGTAACCATTTACATAGATGATATGGTAATTAGTTCACGCAGTTTTGAGGAGCATCTACGTCATTTAGATATAGTTTTTCAGAAGTTAGATCAGGCAGGGTTCACTTTGAAGCTGTCTAAGTCGTCATTCTGTCAGTCAGAAGTGACATTTTTAGGTCATAGAGTGTCGAGTAGAGGTGTAACACCAGAAGAAAGTAGGGTTAATAAGATACTTAACGCAGAGGTGCCACAGAATGTTAAACAGTTAAAAACTTACCTGGGAATTTGCAACTTTTTCAGGAGGTTCGTTCTTAAATACTCAGGGTTGGTAGAACCATTCAGGGAATTGCTTAAAAGTGGGACTCGGTGGAGATGGGAGTCCAAGCATGAACAGGCTTTTAGAGCGCTGAAGGAAGGTTTTGAGAAAGCTGTAGTGCTGAAATATCCGTTAAAAGATAAGGAATATGTGGTTATGACAGATGCTTCACATATAGGCATTGCTGGAGTATTATGTCAGAAAGATGATGAGGGTAATCTGTGCATTGTATCTTTAGCCTCGCGAGGACTGACAGCAGCGGAGAAAAGATACACGATTACTGAGTTAGAGCTTTTAGGTATTGTTTTCAGTTTAGGAAAAATTAGAATGTATTTAGTAGGGGGGAAATTTGAGATCCACACAGATCACCATGCATTACTGTATATGAGGACTTGTAAACTCAGTTCTAACAGAGTTAGTAGGTGGATTATTGCTCTGCAGGAATACGAATTCACAGTAAAATATATTAAAGGTAAAGATATCATTCTTGCAGACATGCTATCGAGGGACACTAATTTATGTAGGGATTATCCTGTGGTTAAAGCAGAGGACGGTATTTTAATATGTGCATGTGTGGACAGTAGCAACAGGGCATCGTTACAGACACTGAGAAATAGGTAGGTAGAGCAACGTGATGACGTTCATTTAAGGGAGCCACTTGCAAGGTTGGAAGCAGGTGACGCAGTAACATTTATAGTTTCCAAACGTATTGGAAAAACAGCATATGTGCTGGAGGATAGTAAGGGAAACAGATTATACGGGACGTATAATATACATAGTCTACGAAAATATGTGTCATAAAGTGAGTGTGTTTAGGTGGCGAGCCAGCCTATCAAATGAGTAAGTGTGGTATTTGGTGCGTGGGAGGAGATGGTCTTCAAGGCAGGCGTATCAGAAGTCGCACAGGGGGGTAGTATGTAAGTAAATGAGAGTTTTTAAGGTACAGGGAAATATGACGGGATTGTCGGATGCTCTTGAGCACTAAAATGTCTCGATACACCAAGGCCAGAATTTGGTAGCGCTGGTGAATTCCCATTTATCTCCAAGAGATGGGGGAGCGCTTGAATAGGGCTTGTTAGCTTAAGGCGTCCACGAGATAAAAGATGGGCCATCAGAATGCGAGACAGTCCTTCGTGAAACTCATACATATCAGCACACGTGATTTCTGTTTACGGCCTCGCCATGTAAGATTTGTAAGTGTGTAATTTAAGGTAATTTGTACAAAGGTATTATTTGTGTGAGGAGAAATGGTCAGTGTTGAGAACTAGTATTAAGTAGAATATGGTCTACGGGAACTTAACAAGACAGGGCGATTACGGCACAGAAATATTTGGTGTTATATGTAATGCGCACTTACTATTTTTTTTTCAGAAGTCAATCTTAATTTAATCTACTTTAAAGAGAGATTAAGTATTATGGTCACGAGGCGCTGCCACAATAGTGTGATCGTGTGCTCAGTGATAAGTGAGATTAAATTTCACCATAAGGAAGGAACCTCCAGTGAAATTAGGAAGTTCTATGGTGATATAAATATATCAGAACACCTTCAATGCGTGTGATATGGCCTCATAAATACATAGTGCTCACACATTAATTATGTCTATTTCTCCAACATAGAGAAATTTGAGAGGCGGAAATATCCGTGGAACACTATTCCATATGTAAAACATTGGACTGGTTGCAAAGTGCAATCCATAGTGACAACAAACTTTGACGCAAAGTGCGTGAAGAAAAAATATGAGTGTATATATCTGTAATTTAGGGTGATTTCATTTATGTAATATGTATTTTGGATGGGGTTTATTAACGTGTCTGGGATAATCGGATAATGGACCGTCGTCATGGTAAATCATCCGATGATCCGAGGCGAATATGTAACGTGTTTTTCGAGGGGTTTTATGCAACTGGCATAAGTCAGTAGGAGGCCATTCTATATTTATTTACGCGGCAAATTGTTCAGCCAAGAGAATTTTTCATGGTAATTTATTATTATTATTAATTTATTATAATTATTATTAAGGTATTTTCGGAGCATTTTATAAAAATTATTAACATTCAGATAGGTTTTCTATGTCTTAGAAAACGCTATCAAGCAAATTATTACGAACGACAATATTATAGAAAATTATGTGATTACGGAATTTTACGGAGTTTTGTCAGTTAGGGTATTTGAGAGACATGACTCACTGGGAATTCGAATACAAGCTGATTCCTGTCGAGAAGTATTACGCAAGGCTGGGTCGCAAGGTCTAGAAAAGACGAATTGTTGGAACGGAAATCGACTTCTCCCTCTCGCGCGCCGAGTGTAATGAGGCAGAGGAGGGGAACTGGCGGCGTGCTCAGCCAATCAGTGAGGACGACGTAAGCTAGATGTCGGTACCATGGTGGGGGAGCCAACAGGTGCATATATCGTTCGACGCGCCGTGAAACGAGGACTATCTGTGAAATACTTGCGGAGTATGGTTATACGCGGGGGACGCTCCGATGTTCCGTGGAACGAACTATCTGTGTAGAACTTGCGGAGTACGGTTGGAAGTGCGTGTCGCTCCGATGTTCGGTGGAGTTGAAGACTAACTTTTGCAAAACTTAACCAGTGCGGTTGTACGAGTGTTTGGGTCCGAGGTACGGACCATAGAATTATCTAATCTACCAGAATATCATCAAATTCCGACGGAGATGACGACGTCCAGGAGACTGTGGGAAGCTCACGGCATCAGCAAGTACGAGGGAAATGCCTTGGCAATTTCCAATGGTAAGCGCAAATGACGCAGAAATACGCAATCTCTCATTTTTCTTTGTTTTACATTTCATATTTCAGTAACTTCATAGCTTGGAAATAAGAGTAAAATCAATTTATCAGACTCCGTTTTCACGTAATTTTCTATCGGTAATATTCAAATCACAACGCTCCAATTTAAATTTTGTACTTATTATTATTATTAATTTTGCTATACTTGTTTTATATAATAAATTCATTTCTTTTACAATGCAATCTTTGCTTTCAGTAGGTAGCATTAGATATAGACCAATTCCTTCTCCTGATACAATTGTTTGTTGGGTTAATGATCAAATCATACCACGATCTGAGTGAATAGTGTCTTGAAGGTGTTCTGCCAGAGCTAGACGTTGTTAAATACAAATTTAGATTTCAACATTGCATTGAGGTCTTGGCGCCCATTAAAACAACATAGCTTAGGCAAAGGTAAACAGTTACATTTATCACCCAACAGTTAGGGGCTAGCAAAACGTTTCAGTGTTAGTCAGAAATAATCTGAAATATTATGGTCTCATGTTGTGCCAATTTAGGACGAATAGAAGTTAGTATAGACGTTACACGTATTTTAAAATTGGACATATCAGTAGGCTTAGAATCATGTTGGCAGCATTGACGTTTATTAGTTACTCCAAATTAATTTAGAATGTCAGGTACTATACGTGTGCATAGTTTAAAGCTGTCGGCTTGCATACTTTCAGATATATTGGTATTTGGATAATAAAGTAGAGAGAGCATTTATTAACAGTTGGCAGCCCTAGTGGCTCTTAAGTATATGCTCAATCATATCTGTTTATGTACACATATTACATACGAAATTTGGTTGAAATCCAATTGATAGTGTAAAAGTTATAAGTATTTAGAAATTGGACATATCAGGCTTAGAATCATTTTGGCAACACTGCAATGTATGGCCTCCTGGAAATTAAACTGAAATATTTTTATCTATATGTGTGTTGATTTCAGAATAGCTCCCATGCATACCTTCCAAGATATCCAACATGGAGCTCAAATTTCAATTACGGTTTTTCAGCAGTTGGTAGCACTGACATCATTTTCAAATAGTGGCTTGAGATATTCAAGTACAGATCTTTGCTCATACCAAATTTGGTTTCGATTGCTGCAGCCGTTTAGGAGTTGACACACACACACACACACACACACACACACACACATATTTTCCCGGATCGATCTCATAAGTCTAGTTTTTTCTCATTTTTGCAAAATGAGAAAAGTAGGCTATAAATAGAGGAAACTACTGTATTTGGTAAAGTTCATAATCTACGCAAACTGACCATATTTACACAGCTCGTTCGCAATGAACAACCTCTTTTGTTGTTGGTACGGTTTTAAAGCTCCAAAACAATAGGATAATAGCCACTAGCGTTCTTGGCTGTCGCCTCGGAGGTCCAGGTTCGATTCCCGGCTTGTCCAAGGAATCTAATTCTTGACTTAGGGCTGAAACAGAATACACTCAGTCTTGTGAAGCAAGACTGTGAAGAGATGGGTTCGATTTCCACGTCAACCATGATATAAGTAGTTTTTCATGGTTTCCCCCCACATCTATTCCAGGCAAATGCCAGGATGATTTCTAACGTAAGGTTACAGCCGCAGCCATCTTATTGCTAGCCTCAGACACCACAATAACCCTGATTATCAGAATAATTCTATACGGGACTGATTACCATGATATCCAAGTCCGTAAATGAAACATCGACTTATTGACACATTCCTGAAATTCCGGGTATTCCCGAAGCACAGGCGCGTTTATCATTAACACCACCAACAGCCCACGCCCAACCACAGTGAACATCCAAGACTTAGATTAAGAGCGTACTTCACAGCAATTTACTGGATAATGAAGAAATATCCATGATCTTGGCAGGCGGCATAAAATTATCTGATTCTATGAGCTATTATCAGAACTTGTTTCTTTTTTTTAGATTTATAGAAATACATTTGGAGAGAAATTTCTTTCTTAGTGGTCTCATATATTGAATATAATTTGAAAAAGAGGTCACCGTCGGGCTTTGAACCGAAATCCCTCCTTTTTTTGACACTAGCAGAAACATGATTGATCCAGGAGCACAACTTAAGCTCATATTTGACTTGCGTGATGCAAGCAATATTAGTTTTGGATTTATCAGTCACTCTGATCAGATTATTCACGTGGTGTCTAGTTCGTAATTCATTCATTACACACCCCATGCAATACTCACATAGCATTAGTGATAAGCCAGGAAAGAAAAAAAAACCTTTGACGTAGAAGAGATTGATGTTACGGATTTACAGTAAATAAATAAATAAATAAATAAATAAATAAATAAATAAATACATAAATAAAAAAATAAAAATAAAAAAATAAAAAAATAAATATTTCAGTTGTGCCTATACCATTCCTGGAAATAAAGTTACCTACAAGTTTCTGACGAGACAACGTCTTACCAAACAGAGCAGCCACCGTGGTTAAGAAATGACCGCCACCAAATACCCCATCATACCCCTGTAATAAAGCACAAAGCACATAGGGCCTATTGGAGATGAAAAAAATATTTTTGGCAAGTTTTATTAAATGCGTGTCTCAATGTAGCTTAGTTTATTTCTTGTAATATCACCGACGAGACTACTGAACTTCTGTTAACGAATAATCTATTGTTATTGAAATAAGAACAAGATGTTCAGCAAAGAATATATAGCCTACTTTCTCCTAAATGTATGGGTATATTTATAACTCTTTGTCCTCATCCCTAAAACCACCTCTACCACCATGTAGTGTTTGTTTTCTTTTATATTGATAATTAGCCAGTAAGTGTCAAAATCAATATTATATACTTTATGATGATTGAATAACAAAACTACTAACTTATTGTAATGCATTCACGTCCGTTAATCTCTATATTAAGCCAGCCTGCAAACTTAAGGATCTATCGTTTTGGGTACCTTCCCCTTAAAAAATCCGCGCCAATCACAGTAGGTTGGTGCTGCGACCTAGCAGTGAATTCATATTTATCTAGTACGCCTCTGGGTGTTCAACGAGTAGGCAGTTTAAAGTAGCCAGGAAGGAGGCGATCCAACTGGCAGTGTTTAATGATAGAGCGTACAGTCACTCGTCCTGCTAGAAGGACCTTCCGGAAGTACTTTTGTACACAGCGGTGCGTCCTTCCAGCAGGACTTTGGACCCTTATGGCAAATGTTTGAACTGGCCTTCCAGCAGGACGCGTCCTTCCGGCAGTACTTTGGGTTATCAGAGCGTAATAATATTGCAGTTCTGGTACTGGGCAAACAATAAAAGTCTGTAAATATTCTAAAATATTCAATATGACTCATATTGACTAATACAATAACTGTCTCTTAACAACATATTGACTCCAAAATATATAAACGTATAAAGTATAAACGTGTTTTCTTATAGTACAGAGACTAAATAAATGTATGAGCGACGGCGCGTCCATCACTCGAGAATAAATAAATTAAAAAAAGCCTAGTTGTGTTTTTGTCAATATCCCACTGCACAGTTGCACAACTACACGTAATTTAAACTACAGTACCATGACATTTACTGATATCATAATTACTAGCAAATAACGAGCGACTCCATGCATCTCCGCTGTTTGGAGCATCGAAATAGGTAGCAAAAACATAAACACAGTCACCATTACGTATAATCGCCGCCATTACTGAACGGTCAGAGCTACCAACTTCAGACTTGCATGCGCTGATTCGTTACATTTCCCTCTATATAATGGAAAAAAGAACGGTCCTGCCAGCAGGACGCTTCGTCCTCATATAAGCAATTGAATTACGTACTCAAATGAGGACCTAACTTCCTGCCGGCAGTGCCTTGTACGTTCTATCATTAAAGGTAATCGGAGCGCGATCGTGGCTAATAGTCGAACTACCAGTATTACAAAATTGCCATACTTTAGGAGGCCAGGTATTGACACAGCGGTATATTTGGAACAATACTATCCACATAACCCACAAGAGGACAGCACCGTACAGAGACATTAAGAAGGCTGTGGTTGATAACAACGTGTATCTAATTCTTCTATTCTCCTTTTCGTAATGTCTTCTGTTTATGTGCAATGCTGGGACTGTGATTTTATTAATAAACGAGTGTATACATTAGCCTCCCCTTTGAGCTAAATGACATTTTATTCAGTATCTGTGAAAAGAGCTTGTGCACATCATTTGTAAAAGAATTCAAGAAAAAAAAGTCAACTGTAGCAGTATTCGATCCCCAGTCAACTGCGTGACAGGCTAACACGCTAGCCCAGAGCTAAACATATCCGTAACATCATGGCGATCTTAACTGATATATTAGATTCAACCTGTTGGCAAATAATGACTTGAAATAAACTATTTCTTCACTGCAGTACATCTTCATTATAGATCATTTCATACAAAGTTTATATTATTGTATCAGTAGGGTATATCGCATACAACATACTAAAACTACTGAAATATAAGACAGGCTCATGAGGACAGCTGCCATCTTGTCGTGTGGCAGATACAGCTCAGCTCTTTTAAGCCAGTCATACAGAATAATATTATAATATTAAATTATAATAAATAACGGATCACGACCTTCAGGATAGCTTAAACCACCCTAGGCTTGATAATCTGAATTGGTGGGTCTTAAGCTATTGATTATAATGGTTGCTTAATTCACACGGCCACCATCCTGAAATGGCAAGGCCGATGACGTTGAAGTTTGGGTGAAAGACGCGTCCTATATAAAGGTATGTTGTCACCAAATTTGGTAGAGATCGGATGATTAGTTTAGCCGTAATTTGAGTTTACGTTTTGAACGTTTGAGTGGCCACCATTCAGTTTTGGTAAATATGGCGGCGATATAAAGTATGGCACTGAGGTGCCCTATGCTAGAGCTACCTCTGTACCAAATTTCATTAAATTAGGTTTCACCGTGCTCGAATTGATAGGGGGGGACAGACATTCAGAGTACACTCACTCACTCACACACACACACACACACACACACACACACACACACACACACACACACACACACACACACACACACACACACACACACACACACAGACAGACACACAATTTTTCGCCCTGTGTTGATCTCATAAGTCTACTTTCATTTTTTGCAAAAATCGAAAGTAGGCTAAAAATACAATATGATAGAGATTTTTGTGAATTGAGACTCGTAATTTACCTGCGATTTTAGGTTACAGTGGTAAGAATATCAATCGTGTACGCTGCTTGCATGTGATCGTACTTTTCTCCTCAAGAGCGTAGGTCTATTCAGCGCCGCCGCTCCTGTCTTCGCAACGACAGACAAGAGTAGACTTAAGCCAAGTGGATACCCGAATGATATTAGCAACCCAGCGGTCACGGCAGAGGCTGGAAATATATGATTATATCTCAAAACAATTAACTGAGATTAATTCTAATTACGTCTCCAAGAATTCGCTGATCTGTCAGGTGGAAGTGGGGCTCCGTCCAAGGCTTGCTCAAGACATTGTTAGTAGGAGAAGAGGCAGTTTTGATTCCAACCTCAGCCATCCTGGAAATGGTTTTACGTGGTTTCGCACTTCTACTCCAGGCAAATGGCGAGATGGTATCTAACTTAAGGCCAGGTCCACCTCCTTCCCAATCAGACCACATTGTAGAGTAGTGGTTAGCATGCTTGGCTGTTGCCCCGGAGGTCTGGGTTCAAATCCCGGCTCTGGCAATAAATTTAATTCTGGTCTGAGGTCTGAAACGAGGTACACTCAGCCTCGTGAGGAAAATATGAGAAGAGGTGGGTTCGATTCCCACCTCAGACATCTTAGAAATGGTTTTCCGTGGTTTCCAACTTCTACTCCAGGCAAATGCCACGATAGTTCCAAACTAAGGCCACGGCCGTCTCCTTCCCAATCCTAACACATCCATCACAATAAAACAGGTTATCAGACAAATTCCACACACACCTAAGTACACGGGAATACATGATCTAGATATCGGAAAGCCCTTAAATAAATCAACCTTCCCATTCCTCACCTGAATTACAAATACACACACTAATCCAGCCATCACAATAACACATGTTATTGCACACACCCAAGCGCACAGGAATAGGCCTACATGACCACGATGTTGCAAGTCCCCTAAATCAATCAATCCAATCAACAACGACAACCACTTTGAGGACACCATGGAAACATTAGTACGCCTATAGGAGAATTAAGTGAAGCAAATAAAGAGTTCTATCAATCCTTTGTTTCTGAACGGAAGAAGATAGTAATCGTGGAAACATAACCCGCTATCTGATGAGTGACGTGTCGTGCGTAGGGACTAATTGCGGCACCAATTAACCGCGCGAGGGGTTGACACGAACTCTCCTCCACCCCCTCCTCCCATGACCACCTTCATGAGAATCCGTCATTTGTATGTGTGCACTTAGAGCGGGTCCTGTGATATCATCGTAACGGCCTCGATCTCAATCTCAAAAAAATAAATTGAAATGCGTGGAACATTGAGAGGAAACAGTAGTAATTTCAACTGTCTTAACAATAGGAAATCCCAACACATTTTGACTGTGCGGAACTATGCACAATGAAGCTAAACTGCTTTATCTGTATAGCCTACTGAGTGTCTCCCTTAATAGTCGCCTGGTGCCTTTTTCCCGGTGTTCCCAGGGACTATAGTGCGCGACAAACCATTGGAAGCCTGAAGGTCAAGGGGCCCTCCGGTCCGCTCTCCTCCCCGCGCCTGGCGGTGTTGCCATGCTATTGCACTGTACCTTCTGTGGAGTGCTGGATGCGAGAACGTACATGACAACACCACACCGACTATGCGTGACCTTCAGGCTTCCATCCCACCAATCCCAAATTCTTCAGCGGATTAGCTATCTGCCAATTACACTACCTGAGCGAGTCCCATCAGTTCCGAACACTACCTGAGCGAGTTCCAGCTTAGTTTTCTACAGCAAATGTGTATTAATTTGTTTATTACTTAAACAATTACGGTCCATTGTTAGCGCCATCCGGGAGTGCATGCCCTCTTTAATGAATTGGTTCATAAACTGAAGGAGGCGGACGCCATGGACCGGTAGCTCCCATAAGCAGCCTTCACCTTGTCAGTATCTGTATCGGCATGTGCCTTCGTCAAAATAATCAGTTTTGAGTTATATTTACAAAGTTCTTAAAATAGTATCAGCATGTCGCTTCGTCTTTGATCTTTATTTTATCTTATTTACAAGTCACTTAGTAATCAGCACGTAGCTTCGTCAAATTGATCTATTAACTGAATTCTTCTTCTCTTTATACTCTAATCAATATGTACAGCAAAAGACACTAACACAAATGACATACCTGGTGATAAGGCCATTAACTCTTCTAGGTCGCGTCGTACTATTATTAACCGGTGAAACCTCAGAACTGACAGCTGAGTTTTCCAGAGATATTCGGAACTAGTGGGACTCATTAGCTTATTTACTCAGGCGTGAATACGCGTTCGGAACTCATGGGACGTTTTTCCTAAGGAATTTGGTTTCGGAACTCATGGGAATGGAACTCGTAGATGAACTTTTAAGCAAATTGAAAACAATTTTTTAAAGGATAACCATTTATTTTATTTTATTTTGTTAATATTATGTTATAATTCATTTTGTGCTGAAGAAGGACTCAGAGCAGTCTGAAACATGCACACAATTAAACTTTGAAAAGTTTTAAATATTGCATTGATTAGACGGATTCAATTCTATTATTATCATTGTATAGTATAAGCCCAGGTTTTCCATTATTTTTATTTTATTTTATTTAGAGGGCCTAGGCCACCAACACTAGTGTCCAAAGGTTAAGCATAATCACTAAACGAGGCCATACCACCTGATAGGAATGTCAGACGGATTGCTGAACACACCATACGTCACACAACTTGCAAAAAAAAAAAAAAAAAAAACCAACAGTGTCAGAAAGGTTCTGATAGCTATAGTACACCTTTGACAACGACTAACTAACAAAACTTGGCAATGTCTTCCACAAAAAAATATGCTGTTAATAGGGTGTATGGTTACCCTTGACGGCCATGCATGCTTCGCAACGACGTGGCATGCTCTCTATCGGATGGTCCAAGAGCTCTTGTGGCAGTCAATCCCAATCCTCCGAAAATCCAATGGGAAGGTCTTGGAGGGTCCTTGGTGGACGCTGACGGGATGCAATTTGCCTCCCCAATGCATCCCAAGCATTTTCTATAGGATTCAGATCCGCAGACCTCGCTGGCCAGTCCATGCGATGAATGTCTTCCCCAGCCAGAAATTCATCCACCAGAGCAACGCGGTGCGGTCGGGCATTAGCGGCCATTAAGAGGAAGTCTGGACCAACCGCACCTCTGAAGAGTCGAACATGTCGTCTCAGTACCCCATCCCTGTATCTCCGAGCGTTCACAGTGTTTCTCGGACCCCCCCATGAAGATGTGCAGGTACGTACGGCCATTCAACATTATGCCGCCCTACAACATGACGCCACCACCACCATACTGGTCCCATTCCATGATGTTCCTGTTGTTGTTTCGGCTACCCGGTACTCTCCAGATTAATGTGCGACGGGAATCGTTCTGCAAACTGAAGGGGGATTCATCTGTGAAGAGCACATGCCTCCATTCATTCATGGTCCAGTTTCGACGTTGACGGCTCCACAGTGAACGGGCCCGTCTCTGTGCTGGAGTGAGCGGGACGTACACCGTTGGACGTTTGGCAAACAGCCCTGCTGTTCTGAGCCTCCAGTACACAGTTTGCCAGGAAACGGCAACCCCTAAGACGGCTGCAAGCTCCACCGACAATCGTCTTGCAGGTGCACTCCGATTTTGTCGGGCGGTTTAGGCCAGATATCGGTCCTGCTGTGGGGTGGTTACTCTTGGTCGACCTGGTACTGGCCTACGACTAACATCTCCTGTGTCTAGAAATCGTCTCCAAAGCCTGGAAATGACACTTTGTGGCACATTCAAGGATACGGCGACTTCAGACGTGTCTGTCCTGCTTCCAAGCGGTCGAGTATTCTATCCTGCAAAAAACGGAGTCCAAATAGCATCGTTGTGCCAGTATGTTGTCACGTTCACCACGAGGCTACACACCACACACTATAACAGGGCATACACGACTGAGGGAATATGGGACGCAGGCACTGGCTGTGTTTACCTTGAGGTTACGCCACTAGTTAAAGCAGAGAATAATCATTTCCTATACAGAGCGAACACGTAAGGTTGGTAGGTGCATATGTCGTGCGATATGCGGTCTGTTTCCTGTTGCCCTGCTTATTCTAACCTATGTTTAACTTTTGAACACTAGTGTAGTTCTTAGACCCTGAACCACTTACAATTTTAGCCTACTTTCGATTTTTTGCGAAAAAAAGTGTGTCTGTCTGTGTGTATGTGTGTGAGTCTGTGTGTGTGTGTGTGTGTGTGAGTGTGTGTCTGTCCCCCCCCTATCAATTCGAACACGGTAAACGCGAATTGAACGAAATTTGGTACAAAGGTAGCACTAGCATAAGACACCTCAGTGTCATGTTTTATATCGCCGCCATCTTGACTGAAACGTAATGGCGGCCACACAAATGTTCAAAGCTTAAATCAAATTACGACTAACCTAATCATCCGATCTCTACCAAATTTTGCAACAACATACCTTTATGGGGGGAGCATCCTTTGACTATACTAATAGGTCATCGTCCTAATAGTTCGCGGATGGCGGCCATCTTTGTGTGAAAAACGATTCCCCCTATTAATTTGAACACGGTGAAACCGAATGGAACGAAATTTGGTACAGAGGTAGTACTAGCAGAGGGCTCTTCAGTGTCATATTTTATATCGCCGCCATCTTGACGGAAACGTAATGGCGGCCACACAAATGTTCAAAGCTTAAATCAAATTACGACTAACCTAATCATCCGATCTCTACCAAATTTTGCAACATCATACCTTTATGGAGGAAGCATTCTTTGACCAAATAAATAGGTCATTAGCCTAATAGTTAGTGGATGGCGGCCATCTTTGTGTGAAAATCGATTCCCCCTAATAATTCGAACACGGTGAAACCGAATGGAACGAAATTTGGTACAGAGGTAGTACTAGCAGAGGGCTCCTCAGTGTCATATTTTATATCGCCGCCATCTTGACGGAAACGTAATGGTGGCCACACAAATGTTCAAAGCTTGAATCAAATTACGACTAACCTAATCATCCGATCTCTACCAAATTTTGCAACAACATACCTTTATGGAGGAAGCATCCTTTGACCATATTAATAGGTTATTAGAGTAATAGTTTGCGGATGGCGGCCATCTTTGTGTCAAAATCGATTCCCCCTATTAATTCAAACACGGTGAAACCGAATAGAACGAAATTTGGTACAGAGGTAGGTCTAGCAAAGGGCACCTCAGTGTCATTTTTTATATTGCCGCCATATTGACAGAAACGTAATGGCCGCCACACAAATGTTCAAAGCTTAAATCAAATTACGACTAACCTAATCATCCGATCTCTACCAAATTTTGCAACAATATACCTTTATGGAGGGAGCATCCTTTGACCAATCTAATAGGTCATTAGACTAATAGTTTGCGGATGGCGGCCATCTTTGTGTCAAAATCGATTCCCCGTATTAATTCGAACACGGTGAAACCGAATGGAACGAAATTTGGTACAGAGGTAGCAGTAGCAAAGGGCACCTCAGTGTCATGTTTTATATCGCCGCCATCTTGACGGAAACGTAATGGCGGC
This sequence comes from Meconema thalassinum, assembly GCA_946902985.2. NCBI lineage: Eukaryota > Metazoa > Arthropoda > Insecta > Orthoptera > Tettigoniidae > Meconema > Meconema thalassinum. The sequence goes on along the minus strand of OX336391.1, from coordinate 579,880,645 downwards.
CACACAAATGTTCAAAGCTTAAATCAAATTACGATTAACCTAATCATCCGATCTCTACCAAATTTTGCAACAACATACCTTTATTGTGTTTTTTATTGCCACGTCTTATAGTCAGCATGGTTAGAAACGACTGATTGATATTATCTGGTGCTAAATTTGTTATGAATTAAGAAAAATATCCTCTTTCTCCACCGTATTGGGAGTATTATTACCTTTGGTCTCAGTTCAACAGCCATCTTGTAGTACTGCTCAGCTCTAGTGAACTCTCCGATCAGTCGAAGACTGGTGGCAGCGTTCATGGCGTCCTCGTACTGGGCCATGGAGAGCTGCATGGCGCGCTCGAACTTGGGGACTGCTTCTCGGGGGCGCTTCTGGCTGAGTAGGAACTGACCTGAAGAAAAAAAGAGCATTGTATATTAGACAAAGTGGTCATCAGGAATTGGCCTGGCACAGAATATGAGATAATATGATCACAACCTTCCCGATCAGTAGGAACTGTGAAGAGAAACAAAACACATAATATTAGACAACGTTATTACAGCCTTCTCGGTCAGTAGGAGCTGAGGAGAGAAATAACGCATACAACATTAGACTTGAGCACAGCCTTGCCGATCTCTAGGAGTTGAGGATAAACACAGGATATAATATTAGGCAATAGGATCACAGCCTTTCCGATCAGTAGGAACTGAGAAGAGAAATAACGCATACAACATTAGACTTGAGCACAGCCTTGCCGATTTCTAGGAGTTGAGGATAAACACAGGATATAATATTAGGCAATAAGATCACAGCCTTTCCGATCAGTAGGAACTGTGAAGAGAAACAAAACACATAATATTAGACAACGTTATTACAGCCTTCTCGGTCAGTAGGAGCTGAGGAGAGAAATAACGCATACAACATTAGACTTGAGCACAGCCTTGCCGATATCTAGGAGTTGAGGATAAACACAGGATATAATATTAGGCAATATGATCACAGCCTTTCCGATCAGTAGGAGCTGAGGAGAGAAATAACGCATACAACATTAGACTTGAGCACAGCCTTGCCGATCTCTAGGAGTTGAGGATAAACACAGGATATAATATTAGGCAATAGGATCACAGCCTTTCCGATCAGTAGGAACTGAGAAGAGAAATAACGCATACAACATTAGACTTGAGCACAGCCTTGCCGATTTCTAGGAGTTGAGGATAAACACAGGATATAATATTAGGCAATAAGATCACAGCCCTATCGATCAGTAGGAGCTGACGAGAAACGTAGGACATAATATTAGACAATATGATCACAACCTTTTCGATCAGTAAGAAAAATTCTGGCTCAGAATATTATACAATATAGTCACAGACTCCTTGATTAGTAGGAAGTGACCAAATACAACACATCAGACAGTATGATCACAGCCTTTTCGATCAGTTGAAATTGAGAGGGAGAACCACAGCAAAGAACATGATTACAGTCTTCTCGACCAGTATAAACTAACCTGAGGCAGAATATTAGACAATATGATCACAGCCCCCCTTGATCAAAAGGAACTGACCTAATACAATACATCAGACAATATGGTCACAGCCTCCTTGATCAGTAGGAAGAATATTAGACAATATGGTCACAACCTCCTTGATCAGTAGGAGAACTAGGCGGTAATATAAGTTATTGAGACATTTTCTCGCTACATCTCATTGTTATTTGAGCTATGGATTATAAAACTGCCAGAATTGAAAGGAAATAGTTGAGGTTGGTAACTCCACCACGTGAAACTTGATTTCCAAGATCATGGATCAGTACGACCCTTTAGACATTCCTTGGGAAACAAGTTATGAAAAGGGCGTCTGAAGTAGTTTCCTGTATCTATCCGATTAATATGGAAATACGATTTATTTTTCATTTTCAAATTTTTCTTTCCCCACTGAGTTATCTAAGGGGAAGCAAAAGATGCGGTGATATTTAATTCTGGATGTGTGTGCGCCCCAGAATGACTAGTCGGCTTATCACTTTATATACAGTTACAGTGTTATGCATATAGATTGCGTTCTTGCGTGTCCTGTCCACACATGCAGCAACCCTATCCGAGTCTCCTCGGGGAATCTATATTAATTCGTGCAATAACTGCGCGGAACAAATAGACCCCAACTGGTCCCCTCTAAGCTAATAAAATGACATCCTTCCCCTCTCTGTGTCTTGTGCACCCTCACGGCAGCTAATACTCTGACGTGTGTTACATGGCGTGTCACCAACATGCCAAACTTATTTCATCCTCTACTTCACCAATTTTGCAGGCTAAATTAATTTTCATCAAATAAAAATTGTCCTTTTTCCCAACCCTTTATGTCCTTGCAAGTTCAATTTGAATTATTAAATTCTTTAAACAACATTACGTACCGGTACTTTTGTTGATCAAAAAACCAACTGACAAACACAATTTCATGAGAATAATAGAGTCACCCTTAATCCGCAAAGCAGACATGTGTTCCAACGCGCTCTCTGGGGTGTACATACGAAATGTTTAAAGATACAACGCAGGATGTTCTGAAATGGTACAGAGTGATCCATATAGCCTAAACCTAAACCACTTTAATGGGTCATAAATTTCTCTCTGAAAGCTCGTAGAAACGGGAAATTGGTTTTAATGATCTCAGTGGCTCTGGGAGAATATGTACCATTGCCCAGTTGATTGTTTCTGCACATGTGTTCCTCTGTCCAGCGTTTGTGGAGCAGGTGGATGACGTCGAACAGACAGAATGTTATTTTCATAGAGATGTAGCAACGTGTCATGCGTCTAACGCATCCATGCAAGATCGCGGGTTAAAAAATCCCTCAGGATGCCTTCCTTCGGAGAGGAAGTAAAGCTGGCGGTCCCATGTCATAGATTTATGGCATGAAAAAGAACCTTCCACTAACTGCACTTGTGGAAGCTAAAATTTGTAGGTTAGTTTGATAACGCTCTATTAGTTCCAACGTTCGCCACCAGGTGCTGACTGCGATGACATTTAGTAGCCACGTCCGCAGCTAGGTGTTGTGGACGGTAGCATTTGGTAGCAAAAGTAGGAACTACTTAAAAAAAAAAGATACGAGCCTTACAGTAGTCGCATATGATGTGTAACATTTGACATGCTATCCTACTGGTATACTACACAGCTTGGACATTCTTAAAATGTTAATTTACGCTCCATTTTCAGACTGGTACTATGATTCATGTATAGATTGAATTGGAGATATGCTACTGTCACACTTGTGGCGCAGCGGTCAAGCTGTTAGTCTCTCACCAAGGTAGACCGGGGTTGATTCCCGGTCAATACATGTGAGATTTTCGAATTGAAATGCCATGTCCTGTGGTTCGCATTCCACGTAAAAGGGAGGTACCGTGGATCATGATTGTGAGATTAACGGTCACGCAAAACTACAAGCTTCCTTCCTTCCTTAATAATTCATAGTAAGAAAGTGACACACAACGTCGATTGTACTCTCAAATACTGTGAGCACACTCCTCAGTAACTAACTTATATCATTCATTATTCTCAAGACTCTCATACAATTCGTCGTAAACAATCAAAACATGCCTTCCTACAATCATGAAATGACCTAGTCTCAGCTTTAATTCCACTCATATAACAACATTCTGTTATATATTTAATATTTGACTAGCCTACTCAACCACAGCTTGACAATAATGCCGCTTACTTAAATGTCATTTGTCGTCTTTGTCCTACCCCATGTGATGTTCAACCTTGAACGCGAAGCTTCATAAACTGCTCAATGACAAATTAAAGTCGGTGAAACATTTGCCACTGTGCTCGTCAAACCAGTGCCTGCTAAATGCACTGCCTACTGTATTACCATAATATTCTCGCGCTACATAGCACACACTGCCTTGTTTCCAATACACATATTTTCAATTGTTATTGTAAAAGGGAGTGTTTTACAGATATTGTAGTTTATAATACGGAACTCATTTTATTAGATGATTTGTAGCTTCCACCAGCACTAGCCTAAATAAGATGATGATGATGATAATTGTTGTTTTAAGGGGCCTAACATCTAGGTTATCGGCCCCTGAATAGCCTAAATAAAGAATACGATATGGATCAACTAGATTAATAGACGTGACACCGCTCATAACCTTAAATTCCTTATAAACAGGTCCTCTTCATTCACAGACCAACACGTAATTTCATATGGATTCTGTTAAAATGAGTCATAATAATATGATAAATATCGTTTAAAATGATAATCTGATAGCTGGATCGATCGATCGAGCGGGCAGTGCATACTTCCGTTTTCCACCACTGCCAGCTAGTACACTTCCGTCCGATTGATCGAGCGGGCAGTGCATACTTCCGTTGTCCACCACTGCCAGCTAGTACACTTCCGTTTGATCGATCGAGCGGGCAGTGCATACTTCCATTGTCCACCACTGCCAGCTAGTACACTTTCGTTTGATCGATCGAGCGGGCAGTGCATACTTCCGATGGATCCACCACTGCCAGCTGTATCGTTCCGATCCACTTCCGTCCCCAATTTTCAAAATCACTCCCACAAAACTATCCAGCAACCGAGCGGAAAGATGTTACACATCAAAAAACAGGTAGTTCCTTGAAGAACTATACAGCCTTTTTTCATATATCCTACCCTTGTTAATTGCCTCCATCAACATACAAAATTTCAGTTTGATTGTTGTGATAGATTCGTAGATATTGAGAACCGTCAAAATATTTCTGATGGTCGCCAGGTTGGATTTCTATTTATGTACTATTAAATGAAGATTATTGTGTAGCCTACGTGTGGTATTCAGACTTCAATCGCATGATTAGGGCACAAGAAGTAAAAACGAGATTTTAAAATTTCGCACAGCTGCCATCTTGTGGTTATGAAAATAATTGAAATAAATTAGATGCCAGTGGATTGATATTTGTAAAAGCATTTAACGTGCAAAGATTCACTGAACTCGGATCGTTAAATCGCGAGAAACGTCTATTTAAATATTTATATTTCGCGTCACCACCATGTTGGATTTGTGCTCACCAGGTTACTGAAAGTCATAAAGGTGAACTTATGTTCATAGTCCCTATGAACACCAAAAAAAAAAATCAGTTCGATTGCTGTAAAAGATTCGTAGATATTGAGAACTGGCAAACTATTTCGGATACTCGCCATTTTGGATTGTTATATGTATAGGCTAGGCCATATAGTTATGTACCATTAAAGGAAAATTGTTGCGTAGCTTCATTATTCAAACTTTCACTTCGATCGCATGATTACGACACAAGATATAAAACCTTAATTTTAAAATTTCACACAGCCGCCATCTTGAGGTTATGTAAACAATTGAACTAAATTAGATGCCAGTGCATTACAATATGTAGAAGCATTTACTGTACCACATTTCACTGCGCTCAGATGGTTAAATCACGAGAAAAGTCTATTAAAATGTTTCAAATTCGCTTGGCCGCCATGTTCGTTTTGTAGTTTACAGGTTTTTGAAAGTTACATAGTTAAACTTATAGCAGTGCCCTTTATTACCGTACAAAATATCAGGGTGATATCATAAATAGTTTCGGATATATTGAGTGCTAGTGAAATATTTCTCACAGCCGCCATATTGAAGTTATGTAAACAATTGAACTAAATAAGACGCCAGTGCATTACAATGTGTATAAACATTTGCTGTACCAAGTTTCATTACGTTTGGATAGTTAAATCGCGAGAAATGTCTATTTAAAATTCTCAATTTCGCTTGACCTACATGTTGGTTTTGTAGTCACCAGGTTTTTGAAAGTCTCATAGGTGAACTTCTAGTAGTGCCCTTTATCACCGTACCCAATTTCAGGGCGATATCGGTAATAGTTTCGGAGATATTGAATGCTAGTGAAATATTTCGCACAGCTGTCATGTTGGATTGGTGAGACGTAACAAAATTTGAAGGGCACGGTCGAGGTCGCCGGGAATAGTGCTATGAACTTACCGAGTTTCATTGAAATCGCTCCAGCCGTTTAGATTTTATTAGGACACACACACACACACACACACACACACACACACACACACACACACAGGGGCGTGGTGGCGCAGCGGTCAAGCTGTTGGCCTCTCACCAAGGTGGACCGGGTTCGATTCCCGGTCAATGCATGTGAGATTTTCGATGTGAAATGCCATGTCCAGTGGTTCGGATTCCACGTTAAAAGGAGGTCCCGTGGCTCATGATCTCAAGATTAACGGTCACGTTAAACTACAAGCTTCCTTCCTTTTTTTTACACACACACGCACACACACACACACGGACAAAAGGTGATCTCATAAGCCTTTTTTTTTGTACAAAATTGAAAATAGGCTAATAATCGTCTGCAGTCCTTCTACCTGAATCACAGATAACACACACTAATACAGCCATCAGAATTAACACCGGTTATCAGATAAATTCAACACACACCCAAAGTACATGGGGCTACATGACCGCGTTGTATCAGCCCCAAAACTAAGGAACCAACCAACCAACGCTTGCATGCAACTTGTAACCAGTCTCTTTGGTGACCGAATAACCTCAAAAAGTGTTGTGCACCCCCTTCCCTCCCGAACACCTGACCTAACCTCGCCGGACTTTTTCTTATGGGGGTATCTTAAAGGTAGGAGTGTACAAAAATAGACCTCTGACAACTGCTGAACTACGTGAGGTCATTAGATACGAAATTTAAAAAAAAAACATTGGTGAAGATACACTTCACAAAATGCCATGGGATATGGTGAAATGAGTCCAGTTGTGTATGAAAGTTGGTGGAGGGCACTTGCAACATTTACTGTGAGACATCTCCCAACAATCATTGTAACCAGTTTCTTTGTTGACCAAATAATCTAAAAATACAAGTGCCCCCCCCCCCCCCCCCCGATCACCTGATCTAACCTCGCCGAACTTTTTTTTATGATAATAAGTTTATTCATTGTACTCAATGTGTACATATGTTAATACAATGGTAATCGTTAGATGCGATCGTCTTTTGCATAAACAGTCAAAGAGTGAGTCCTTGATTGGCAAGTGAGTATGTGATTTTGTCCACAAAACTGTCCACCGAGAATGCAAGTACATAATTCCGACGCCAGGTGGTGTCCTCGTTGTCCACAAATCTTGTGATGGAATCCATGTGGCGCTGTTCTCGTGTATACATGCCGTAACTCGAAGTCTGGCTTCTTCCATTCTCCGGTGTTCATTGCAGGAGTCCGAAAGAAATTCGGGTCTGTGTTTGCTGCTTTTTCTTCCCTGACTCTGATATGTTTTTCATAAGCCGGTGTGACTTGAAGGCCATGGCTCTGACTTATCTCTTTTACAAAGAAGTCTGTGTCCGCCATCAAATATATAATCTTCGATCTGGTTGATTTGGATACTTGGAGGGCTCTCTTGAGGAAGGATGCTTTGACTGCCTCTAGTCTCCTCAAGTTCGCAGCTGTTAGGTGCACCCATATTTTGCCGATCGCATAGCACGCAATGTATGCAATCTCTGAATTGTATATTATCATCTCCCAAAGTTGCGCATGTGTCCCATTATTTGTTCAAATGTTATGACTAGGGCTCGGATCGATTTGCTCGATAAAATCTCCAGATATGCTCGAAAACCATGTGTTTTACGCTCGATAGATATGCTCGATAGATATGCTCGAAAAAACCATTATACGCGTTTAAATATGCAGAATATGCTCGAAAAATACAGTTAAAAACTATAGAAAGGAAAGTGAAACGAAAAAACCAACATGCATTTATATATGAGCTTTATTTTCTAATTGTATGTATGATACACTGCGATATACTCGCATTCAAATTTTTCAAGTATACATAAGAGAAGTTTACTTATAAAAGTTACAGTTTAAAAGTTCATTTACAAGATGTTCAGAATTAGGTGAGTTTTATTTTTATCGTATAACTTTTAGTGCCGGGAGTGTCCGAGGACATGTTCGGCTCGCCAGTTTTTGTAGCTGCTTCGAGACGGACACCCAATGGGTGAGCTACAAGTACCGTTGGGGAGGAAAGTTGGAATGGAAGGTCAAGGAGTTCGAAGGTAGCGGCTGTGGCCTATAGTTAGGGGCCAACCCCGGCATTTGCCTGGAAGGAAGATGGGAAACCACAGAAGACCATCTTCAAGGTTGCCGGCGGGGGGATTCGAACCTCCTCGCCTCCCGGATGTGAGCAACTGCCAGCAGTCATGCCGTAACGACCACGGCTAACTCACCCGGTATTAGGTGAGTCAATGAAGTAGATCTGCATTGGTCTGTAAGACAAGAATTTTGTCTATGTTTTCAGTTGTGAATGAATTTCTTAAATCAGTCAATAACAGTTTCAATGACGAGAACGACCTCACTAAAGGTTGAAAACCTGCGGTTCTATTATTCGCACCAGATAGGCTTTTCAATAATTATTTCTGTTTTCGAACCTAGGATGGTCAGGGTCAAAATTCGGGGGCGGAATTTGAAGAAAAACAAACTATTTAGACGAAAACCACAAGAATATGCATTTATATGCTTCTATTCTGTAAACCGCGGTTTTATGCATTTATATGCTCGATAAATTTCAATTCTGTTGGTCCCAGATGGGTGAAAATACCACCGAAAGGCTTCTTTCAATGTGTACTATTCAGGAAAAAAATATGCAATATGCTCTAATCCGAGCCCTAGTTATAACTCATTAAAATGTTCAGGTTTATATGAATCGCTCTGTAGATTGGGAATCCCTGAATGTAATTATTTTGTTGTTGCCTCTTCTGTTGTTTCTTTTTTAGGGCTTGGACATCGTGGTCATTTAGCCCAGTGTACTTGTATATATATAATTTGTAAGTGAGGGGAGGATTGGGAAGGAGGCGGCCGTGGCCCATCCCGGCATTTGCCTGAAGTAAAAGTGGGAAACCACGGAACCCCACGTATAGGATAGCTTCACCTTCAGTTCTACCTCACGAGATTGGGCGTATCCTGTTCCAACCCTCAGACCAGAATTCTCGGCAGAGCCGGGAATCGAACTTGGACCTCCGGGGGTAACAGACGAGAATGCTAGCCGCTATACCACGAGGAGGACGAATTATTTTGTACTAGTGCGAAGAGATGTCTCGCTGCCGAGAAAGTTGTCAGCTCCCTTCCCTTAGAAGACCACCTCGTGATGTAGCGGCTAGCATTCTTGGTTGTTGCACCAGAGATCCGGGTTCGATTCCCGGCTCTGCCAAGAAATTTAATTCTGGTGTGAGGGCTGGAACGGGATACATTCAGCCTCGTGAGGCAAAACTGAGAAGAGGAGGGTTCGATTATCACCTCGGCCATCCTGTGGTTTTCCCCCCTCACTTCTACTCCAAGAAAATTATGGAATGGTTCCTAACCTAAGGCCATGGACGCCTCCTTCAATCCCATCCCCAATTTACAAATACACACACTAGTATAGTCTACACAATAACACAGGCTGTCACACAAATTTAACACACACCCAAATACACGGGAATATATGACTACGATGTCGCAGACCATAAGATAAACAACAACAAGAACAACATGTACTTTCAGCAGAGTGAAACTCTGCACGATACTACTATATTGAAAAATTTTGAAATATAAAGTTTAATAGATTGCGATTCATTCTTGTTTTTGTTTTTTTTTTGTATTAAAGAAGGCGATTGTTCGTAATACTCAGTCAAGGAATTTAATTCTGGTGTGAGGGCTGAAACGGAATACACCAAGACTTGTGAGGCAAAACTGAGAAGAGGTGGGTTCGATTCCCACCTTAGCCACTTTTACTTGCCGGGATGGCTCAACCTCCATTACAAATACACACACAAATACAGACGCCAAAATAATTGCATGGTACAGAAATGATCACAATATTCAAGCCAGAAAATGGACAACAACAACAACAACAACAACAACAACTACGAGAAATTCGGAATTAATATCAAAGTAGACATCGCTAGTTTTTTATTTTTCTTAATTACAGAGGCGTGCGAATTATTGGACTCAAATAAAGAATTTAGATCAGTGAATCTTTTTTATTGAAAATCATTTTATTTTGATTACCCGACTTAGTAGCTTGTCACGGTGGGTGAGTGGTCAACGTGTCGGTCTACTAACCCCAAGCTTGCAGGTTCGCTCCTGGCCGTGGTAAGTGATTTTTGAAAGGCGGCAAAAATTACGACACCATGTTATACGATTTTGGCATGTTAAAGAACCCATTTTAATTCATTAGGCCGTGATCATAATGGCAAAATTAATCTCGGGAGTTTCCGCCAACACAAAGTTCCTCATTTCTCTACTGGAAAGCGCTGTAGTGTTCAAGGTGCTTAAGACATCTAACCTCCTTGACTTTCATAGTGCTTCAAGGAACAACGAATTTCGACATGCCAGCTACCCTTTGGGTGTCAAATAACAAAGCTTGCACCCATCACCCGAGGCCATACGATAAAAAAGGCTCCTCTTTTAGTGGAAACTGTAAGACAATAAAACTCAGCAATTTTTCTAGGTTTGTGCCGTGTCTTGTGTGGGGTTTCGCCTAGGACACCAAGCTGGCTCATCAGCGGGCTCTTGATGTCCCTGCCCGGACCCCCACTGGAGTAGCGAACTGCCTGCAGATAAGCCAGCTTGGTGTCCTAGGCGAAACCCCACACAAGACACGGCACAAACCTAGAAAAATTGCTGAGTTTTAATTCACTGACCGTGAAAGCCAATTTACCATCCTTTGGTAAAATAAATATTTTACTGTCTGATTCTTTAAAAAAATGTTATTAAGACTATTGATAACACATTTGAAATAATTTCACTCCTTGCAAAATATTTATACTGTATTAAGTGGCAAAAAGTACAAAGTAAATGCTGGAAACTGCCAACGAGTCTAATAATTTGCACACCTCTGTATGTTTAGGGACTATGAGCATCTAGGTCATCAATCCCGTGTTCTGTTCTTGGACGAGTGTTGAATTTGCCTGTTAACCTGTGTTCCTGTGTTGTCTGCAGTAGTGTGTGTACTTATTAGGAAAAGGGATATGGGTAGGTGCCTTTGGACTTGTAAAGGTACCATACCGGCATTTTCCTGGGGGAGTGGAGGAAATCCCGAGCTTCTGCAAGCGCGGAGAATTGAACCATTGATCTCCTGACTAGCTACAGTCGTCCCGCGCAATTACCGCGCTCAACAACGCTGAGTTTTTTTTTAAATTTAAGCAGGGTGACCATTAGGGGTGAGGTTAAAATCCTTTAACCCCCCGTGGATCCTCATCGGTCGACTACTGTGCCTGACGTACTGTTGACGATGGCGTGAGCCTTTTACCCCCACAGCTCCGCTCGTAACGCCCACCTTTCGCATGACAGGTGTCCGTGCAGGGACATTACAATTAAAGAGAAACAGCTCCGAGGGAACCTCAGTCGATATTTCAGCCAGGAGGAACTTTCCCTGCTCTTTTACTGTCTGTTAAACACACTACTGCAGTGAAAAATATGCTAATCGCTACTCTAGATCTATGCTCATTTAGTAACGAAGTCACAGACTTTGATAATATAACGCTCTAGAGACAACGCAAGCTGGATAAAAAAAAAACCATTCATAATAAGATTTGATGTTCCACATTTCTACAACTTTCATGCATATGCGAGGCAATACACAAACAGAGGAAGGCCATCAGGCGGTGTCGTCTGTCTACTTAAGCCTCATCTAGCCCCAATGAAGTTACTGTGGAAGGAAGAGGATACCAAACTGTGTGTGATAGTGGCAGCTTATTTTAATCCTGACCGCACTGCAACAGATATAATATATTGCCTAGGAGCAGCTTTAAATACTTTTCCAGACACAAGAAAGGCCATCACAGCCGGAGATCATTGCAGATTAGATATGCAGAATGCGAAAAGCGATGAAGTAATAAACTACCTGCGAATGGTAGGCTCCGAAATCCGTAACTGCAGTCAAGACTGGACGTACATAGGCCCAAATGGGTCTAGTACAATAGACCTCATATGCACGAGAAGAATATCCGGAAACAGAAACGCTAATCCAATAACCTCGGAAGGTGCTGCTATTCGCAAACATATTCCAGTCAGTATAGAAATAGATGGTGAAGCTAATGATAATATACCCAAGGGAGGAAAGCGAAACCCTGGTTAGACGAATCGTGTTATATTCAGAGGAAAAAGACTTCAATGAAACTTCACAGAGTGAGGGCACAAAAAGACTACGAAACACTGGAGGATTATAGACAGCAAAGAAAAACCTACAAAGAATTGCTCACAGAGAAGAAAAGGGAATACATAGAAGAGACACAAAAAAAGATCATTGCAGAAGCCGAATCAGATCCATATCGGGCTTTAAGACCAACATTCCAACTCTTTCAACCCAGTATCCCAATGGAATTATGGGAAGAGCACATAAAGAAAGTCACCTGTGCTAAGGAAACACGACCACAACTTAGATCCACGGATGACCTGGACTCAACCGAAATCATAACAGAAGGAGAGATCTTAACGGCTATCAAAAGAATGGGAAATAATGGATCCCCAGGCACCGATGGAGTGCGAAATGAACATCTAAAACAAACAGCAGAAGTTTTGTTGCCAGTATGGGTAGCACTACTGAACAACTGCTTGGAACTTGGACAAATTCCACTTGAATGGAGGAAGTCCACGATCAAGCTACTGTATAAGGGAAAAGGAAGTCCTGACAGCCCTGACTCGTACCGAGGCATAGCACTGGAATCAGTGATCCTAAAACTATTAACAGGGATACTGACTACAAGGATAAATGTAATTGTAGATCCGTTGTTGCCAGATGAGCAATGTGGCTTTCGTAAAAAACGGTCACGATTATGGCTGCAGAAAACCTCCTACAACACATAACAACGACGCTAGAAACGCCGAAAGGTAAACTCTATGTAGTGTTCGTTGATTACTCGAAGGCTTTTGATTTAGTGAACAGAAAGTTGTTAATAAATAAGTTGGAAACACTAACTGGCAGAACAAGGGTAACAACGCTCTTATCAAACATATTAGCGGGAAACTATATGCAAATCTATGATGGAGTTGGGCAGTCAACCTGGATAATGCAAACAAATGGGGTATTGCAAAGGGACCCCCTCAGTCCTACATTATTCAATGTGCTTACATATGATGATGGTGACAGAATTCGGGAAACAACAGAAGCTAAATTATACATATATGCAGACGATATGACAATTGCTTCAGAGCAGACACATGATTTGCAAACGGCTATAGACATACTAAGTGACTGGGCACAGACAAATGAAGTTACAATTAATGCGGACAAGATAGAAATGATATTTTTTCGAAACGGTGGTAGGACTTCAAGTTCTGATCAAGTGATATGCAACGGGAAAAAACTAAAAGTCGTCACAAATTTCAAATACCTAGGCTTCACCCTACAGGTTACAGGAATAGTTTTCAACTGCATATACGATCAAAAACAGCTGCTGCAATAAAAGCTATAAATGCCTTCAGATATATTACCCTAATATCACTTGAGACAGCAATGGCACTTTTTAGAACAAAGGTACTGCCCGTTTTGACATACGGACTTGAGCTAATATGGGAATTTCTTACCTACAGACAGTTAGATGAAATAGAAAAAGTAAAATCTCGATTTCTCAAAAGAGTCCTTGGAGTAGCAAAGACAACCAAGTCTAGACTTGTATACGAGCTTGCTAGAGGAACATTTTTAATAGAAGACCTACGAATGTTACCACTACTGCCAATTTCAGACAATTACAGAAAACTGCTGCAAGATCTACAGAATAAAAACAGGACATACCCAGGGAATTCTACACGTCAAATGCGATGTTGGACCGAAGATGGATGCATCCATTCTGTGAAATGCGACATGTCGTGTCCAGACTTGCGGTACATGGGTTTCACCACAAGATCTGCTCAAGGAAGGTGTTCCATAATCCAGATGGAAATTGCATTTGTGAACTATGTGGGAATGTATGCGAAATGTACCATATCGTTTCTTGCCCAAAAGAACCATGTCGATAGTGGCTTACAGCACAGACTAGTGTACGAAATGTATACTGTACGTCAACAACATGGCCACAGGCTGCAATAAAGATTATTATAATAAGTGTGTCGTAACTACTTACGAAGTACGATTCATCAGAAGAGAGAACGTCCCTTTTTGATTGGCTCGTGAATGTTGCGTCTTTTGGGCGAGCAAATTTGCATTCAGTGAATTAAAAAAAAAGTTAAGTTATGCGCAACTAAGGAGTGCGACTCAACCTATTTAACAGATGATTATGAATTTGCTTTCTTCTCTTCCCAAAATCTCCTCATTCTCTCACTTGGATTTTTCTTCCTTTCTTTTGTCAATGCAGTGGTGGCTCTCATCCGAGGGTTTGCAGCAAATTGTTTGTTCACCAATGTTCTGAAGCAAGACCTGTCCCGTAAAATCTCGTTTGTTATAATAATAATAATAATAATAATAATAATAATAATAATAATAATAATAATAACGCAACTGTACAAACTAATGCAGAAGGCAGTAATTCTTTCAACAACCCGAATCGTTCGGAAGTTCATGGGTAGCGACTTTCCAGCTTAGAAATGGCTGTTCCAGTAACTATACTTTGTGTCCCTGAAGCCCGTATAGTTATGTTGTGATGTACCAGCAATGTGTTTGGGAAGGGTGGCCTCGAAGACATCCGCAAGAGAGAAAAGAAAATGCTCCGAAAAATCCTAGGCCCAAATATCAAGGATGGAGAGAGGAGACTCAAACCTAACAAAGAGCTATGCCTGTGGACAGAAGGGGTCGTAGCCATAATTAAAGTAAAAGAAGAATACAGTTTTATGGGGACTTGGTATGGATGAACAGTACCAGATTGACGAAGAGGATTTTTGAATTCTTCAGGAGGAGGAAGACGGAGCCGAAATGGTTTCGGGAAGTGTGAATGGACTTGGATCGGATTGGGGTGAAAGAAGACGACATAATGGACAAAGAGCGATTTAGACGACTAGTTTAAGGAGTTTCCAGGTTTCCAAGAGACAGTGGAGTTGTCAGTGAGGAAAGGAAGATTTTACATGGAGGAACTGAAAAGGAAGTGGGAGAGAGGGTGAAGAGATATTGGCAGAGAGTGAAGACAAAAAATAATGTAAAAACTGTCAAACGTGGTTCATAGTTGGCCGTAACGAATAAATAGAATAACACTAACCTGGGTCCCTGTGATGACTGTAGTATTGCGTGTAATTATTATTATTATTATTATTATTATTATTATTATTATTATATTACCGTTATTCTCAGATCATTCTCTAGTAAAATGCAAAGCAATTATGCAAGTTACACTGAATCAAAGCATAATCATCGCCTTAATTTAGATCACTGCCAATTAATTTACGAACTACCCTAGCTGTAGCCAATATCACTGCCTTCTGTATTAATTTATACATGTCATTATTATTGTCATTATACGGTAATAGGATACTAGAACTAAGAAGAAAGCAGTGTTCAAAACATACTTCATTCCTATATTAACTCATGAATTAGGACATACACGCGTCACCTTCTGTGACCTTAGGATGCGTATTCAGACTCCGGAACTAGAGGTCCTGGGTTCGATTTTGGCCTTATGGTTGGAATAGGGTAGGTTACACTCAGCCTCATGAGGTAACCAAGAAGAGATGAGTTCCCAAATAGTCGACCCTTTCCCAATCTTAACCTTAATTAGAATTACGCACACTGCGACAAACTCCAGAATAACAGAGGTAGTCAGACAAATTCTACACACACCCAAGTACATTGGGCTACATGCACACGCTGTCGCAAAACCCCCAAAAGAATCAACACGAGAAGGTAGCGTGACGTAACATTCTTGAGAGGCCACGAGCATGACAGAGCCATTATCCAGTTCATCAGTCCATCAACTCATGGAGCAGGGGACGTAATTGTCTACTGCCGGTCTGCACACGACTGTGTGTAACATACTCAGTGGTGTTTCCACAGTACCTAGGCCCAGCTCCCTGAACAATATTACATACACCGGTTTGGTTTCTCTTGTATCAGTTGTCCTCCACTTTTTTCGGAGCCCAGTCCAGTTCCGGAACACAACTGTGACTAGCAATGTCGAGTTTATCTTCCGATGATGAGTGAGAAGTTATTGATTTAGAATGTGAAGAAGCCGAGAATAAAGAGAACTTTGGATAAATGAAAAAAATTGGTGAATATTATCTTCTCTTTCCGGACTTGCTACGTGACGAAGGCAAGTTCTTTAAATATTTCAGAATATCCATCTCTCACGCATTCCTTGTCCTTGTCCTTGTCAGTTCATGATAATTGTTATACTCAGATCATTAAGTATGCTATAGGGTGTATTTTTAAATGTTACTATTTTCATTCATCGCACTCATTGCACTAAAAATTTAACCAAGTAGCACAGTAAACAATTCCAATCAGACTTCCGTCTTCCGTCAACTTTGCTTGTTATTAAGGGTCAACCATAAAGCACGTTCGCTCAATTACAAATGCACACACTAGCACAGACATCACAGTGATACAGGTTATCAGACTAATTCTACACACACCCATGTATACGGGGCTAAATGACCACGATGTCCAAGCCCTCATATGAAACAACAATTACTAAATATGTATATTAAGGCTTTCACGGCCCGGATTATATAAATAATTCATGTGTTTTGGGCTAATGCCGTGAGTATTTTAAATACACACGGCATTAGCCCAAAAAACATGAATTATTTAAATAACTAAATACATAGACAACTTCTTCTCCTTCATCGACCTTACTTAGGGCGGCGTCGGTGGCGTAGTTGGTAGCATGCTGAGCTTCTATGCCTAAGATCGCGGGTTCAAACCCGGCCGAAATCGTCGACTTTCTTAAAAGCGTTCACAATTCCTCAGTATGCCTTTCTTCGGAGGGGGAGTAAAGCCAGCGGGCACATGTATTAGATTTATGGCATGTAAAAGGACCTTCCACTAACTACAATTTGTAGGTTAGATTTGATTAACGCTCTATTAAGTTCCAACGTTCGCTGCCAAGTGCCAGTTGCGGTGGCATCTAGTAGCCAAGTTCACAGCTATCTGTCGTTGATGGTAGCATTTGGTAGCAAAAGTAGGAACTACTCGAAATTGATCGTCTGCGGTCCTTACCTGAATTACAGATAACACACACTAATACAGCCATCACGATTAACACCGGTTATCAGACAGATTCTACACACACCCAAAGTACACGGGGCTACATGACCGCGTTGTCGCAGCCGCTAACTGATGGTTGGTTGGTTCCTTAGTTTAGAGGCTACTACAAAGCGGTCATGTAGCCCCGTGTGCTTTGGGTGTGTGTAGAATGTGTCTAATAACCGGCGTTAATTGTGATGACTGTATTAGTGTGTGTTATCTGTTTTTAATTCAAGTAAGGACTGCAGACGATAATTTCTACTAGTTCCTACTTTCGCTACCAAATGCTACCGTCCACGACAACTAGCTGTGAACTTCGCTACTACTTGATGCCATCGCAACCAGCGTCCGGTGACGAACGTTGGAACTTAAGAGCATTAATCAAACCTAACCTACACATTTTGGCTTCACACAAGTGTAGTTAGTGGAAGGTTCTTTTTCATGCCATAAATCTATGACATGGTACCGACGGCTTTACTTCCCCTCCGAAGGAAGGCATACTGAGGGATTTTTAACGCTCTTAAAAAATCCGACGACTTCGGCTGGGTTTGAACCCGCGACCTTGGGCATAGAAGCTCAGCATGCTACCAACTACGCCCCTAAACTGAGGAACCAACCAACTACCTTATTTAGCAGGCACTTTTATTCGTCCGTATCATCCTCTCTCTCTCACTCACTCACTCAAAGACGTTACCATGACGACCACATGTGAAACGGGCGAGTCCATATTGTGGGGTAGTGGCTAGCATTCTTCACTGTCACCGCGGAGGCTGGCATTCAATTTAATTCTGGTGTGAGGGTAAGAACGTGGAACATTTAGTATCGTAAGACAGAACTGGGTGGAAGTAGGTTCTATTCTCTCGTTAGCCACCGTCCTAGAAGTGATTTTTCAAGGTTTCAAGGTTTACCCAAATTAAGGCCATTTCGCACCCAAATCAAAGCCTCAATCACAAATACACACATGTACTAGTATATAAGCGATTGCAGTGGCGTAGTCGCTAGCATGCAGAACTGCTATACCCAAAATCGAGGGTTCAAACCTGGCCGAAGTCGTCGGATGTTTTAAGAGAGTTAAAATCCTTCTGTATGCCTGCCTTCGGAGGGGTAGATAAAGCCGGCGGGCTCATGTCATAGATTTATGGCATGAAAAGGAACCTCCCACTACAATTGGCAGTGTGTAGCCAAATTTGTAGGTTATATTTCGTTAGACACGCTCTATCAAGTCCCAACGTTGGTTGCTATGTGTCAGTGGCATCTGGTAACCAAAGTTGGAACTACTTGAAATTGAACTTTCTCATTCATCTTCATTCATTTCATCTCATCCACACGCGACGCTAGTTGTATCTCACCCCATGGGTGTCCACATGGAAGCTGCTACACACACTGGCGAGCCAAATATGTCCTCGGACACTCCCGGCACTAAAAGCCATACGCTAAATAAATACATAAAAAGTAAGGAAGCTTGTAGTTTAACGTGACCGTTAATCTTGAGATCATGAGCCACGGGACCTCCTTTTTACGTGGAATCCGAACCACAGGACATGGCATTTCACTTCGAAAATCTCACATGCATTGGCCGGGAATCGAACCCGGACCGCCTTGGTGGGAGGCATACAGCTAGACCGCTGAGCCACCACGCCCCAATAAATAAATTAATAAATAAATAACTAGTATAGCTACCACAATTACACAGGTTATTAGACAGAGTACACACGTGAGTACGCAAGCCCCTAAATGAATCAACAACAACAACAACAACGAGACAGCTGTACCCTAGGATAACTTCATTTCCTTCTCCTTGAGACGCACTGGTATCACGTTTGAAGTACCACTTGCATAGCTTCACATGGCTAATCTCAAGAGGGCACTCGATAGCGCCAAGAACAGCGTCTGGCAGACCAAGTGGTTTCAGTCTCCGATCACCATCATCATCATCAGTAGTGTATTTGCAGGGGTTCTACACCCTCCACCTCCACACCCTCCACACAAGATGGTGGCAGCCCGATAACTCCCGAACCCGTGGTCGGATTTTGACGAATGAGGTGTCATTGAACTCGGGCTGACACCCCCTTTCCAATGGACAACATATTTCCACCCCAAAATAAAACCTACCCCTACTAGGGGGTGAAATTGTAATCTTTTAGAGAATCTCTCTTTCCAATTGCAACATGTGAGAGTTTGAATGCCGATATGGATTTAAACGTTGTTCCACATAAAGTTCATATGTACGGTCGATAGCCACTATGAATTAACATGCTTGTTTTTTGTTTTTTATGCATGCCCACTCAGGGCTTTTGTAAGCGGGTGGGGGAGTGGATCCCTGTGGATGGGTTATTGTTGACAGGTCATTGATGACAGGTCCTTGTGGACGAGTCCTTGTGGACAGGTCCTTGTGGACAGGTCCTTGTTGATGAGTCCCTTTGGACTTATCCCTTTAGACCGGTCCCTATGGACTGGCCCATGGTCTCTAATGCTATGATGATATTAAACGTTGTTCCACATGAAACGCATGTGAAGAGCCGATTGCTACTATGAATTAACATGTTTGTTTTCTGTTTTTACGCATGCGCACTTGGGGTTTTCGTAAGAGGGCGGACTTTTTAAATAATGATTTATAGATGAGTTATTAAAAAAAATAACCAAAAGATCCAAAACTAATAGGTCATTGGCTTTTTAATATCTCATGAACCAATAAAGCTAGGGACTTGTATGAGGGGTCGTTGGACTTGGTATGACGCCCCGTTTTTCAATGTATTTTTGATTTTTGTCGAAAGGGCCTAAGTACACTTTTGTTAATATCTCGTGAACCAGTAAGGCTAGGGACTTGTATGAGGGGTCGTAGCACATGGGATGACATTCCCTTTTTAGCCTACTTTCGATTTTTGCAAAAAATGAAAGTAGACTTATGAGATCAACACAGGGCGAAAAAAAGTGTGTCTGTCTGTGTGTGTGTATGTGTGTGTGTGAGTCTGTGTGTGTGTGTCTGTGTGTGTGTGTGTGTGTGTGAGTGTGTGTACTCTGAATGTCTGTCCCCCCCTATCAATTCGAACACGGTGAATGCGAATTGAACGAAATTTGGTACAAAGGTAGCACTAGCAAAGGACACCTCAGTGTCATGTTTTATATCGCCGCCATCTTGACGGAAACGTAATGGCGGCCACACAAATGTTCAAAGCTTAAATCAAATTACGACTAACGTAATCATCCGATCTCTACCAAATTTTGCAACGACATACCTTTATAGGGGGAGCATCCTTTGACCAAACCAATAGGTCATCAGCGTAATAGTTTGCGGATGGTGGCCATCTTTGTGTGAAAATCGATTCCCCCTATTAATTCGAACACGGTGCAACCGAATGGAACGAAATTTGGTACAGAGGTAGTACTAACAAAAGGCACCTCAGTGTCATGTTTTATATCGCCGCCATCTTGACGGAAACGTAATGGCGGCCACACAAATGTTCAAAGCTTAAATCAAATTACGATTAACCTAATCATCCGATCTCTACCAAATTTTGCAACATCATACCTTTATGGGGGGAGCATCCTTTGACCAAACCAATAGGTCATCAGCGTAATAGTTTGCGGATGGCGGCCATCTTTGTGTGAAAATCGATTCCCCCTATTAATTCGAACACGGTGCAACCGAATGGAACGAAATTTGGTACGGAGGTAGTACTAACAAAAGGCACCTCAGTGTCATGTTTTATATCGCCGCCATCTTGACGGAAACGTAATGGCGGCCACACAAATGTTCAAAGCTTAAATCAAATTACGATTAACCTAATCATCCGATCTCTACCAAATTTTGCAACTACATACCTTTATGGAGGGAGCATCCTTTGACCAATCTAATAGGTCATTCACCTGATAGTTTGCGGATGGAGGCCATCTTTATGTCAAAATTGATTCCCCCTATTAATTCGAACACGGTGGAACCGAATGGAACGACATTTGGTACAGAGGTAGTACTAGCAAAGGGCACCTCAGTGTCATGTTTTATATCGCCGCCATCTTGACTGAAACGTAATGGCGGCCACACGAATGTTCAAAGCTTAAATCAAATTACGATTAACCTAATCATCCGATCTCTACCAAATTTTGCAACTACATACCTTTATGGAGGGAGCATCCTTTGACCAATCTAATAGGTCATTTGCCTAATAGTTTGCGGATGGCGGCCATCTTTGTGTCAGAATGGATTCCCCCTATTAATTCAAACACGCTGAAACCAAATGGAACGAAATTTGGTATAGAGGTAGCAGTAGCAAAGGGCACCTCAGTGTCATGTTTTATATCACCGCTATCTTGATGGAAACGTAATCACGGCCACCCAAATGTTAAAAGCTAAAATGTAATTACGACCAACCTAATAATCTAGTCTCTACCTAATTTTGCAACACCATATCTTTATGTGGGAAACATATTCTGACCAAACTGCAAGAACATCAGCCCAATAGTTTGCAGATGGTGGCCAAGTATGTGTGCAAATCGATTCCCCCTATCAATTCAAACACGGTGAAACCGAATTGAACGAAATTTGGTACAGAGGTAGCACTAGCAAAGGGCACCTCATATTCATGTTTAATATCCCTATAGCACGTTGTATTTCAACAAGCTCCTACAACCAACATTCAATCATACTCCTTGAAAAGGACAAAGAGTTATAACAATACCCATGCTTTTAGGAGAAAGTAGGCTATATGTTCTTTACTGAACATCTTGTTAAATGTATATTTTGAAATTTTAATTTCATCATAGCATAAGAGACCATGGGCCAGTCCATAGGGACCAGTCCAAAGGGACTGTACTCGACCTTGCAATAATCGTGCAGGTGTTCAGTCGCCAGTCTGAATCTCGGATGTTAACATGAGACAGTCATCATTACAACATCGTATTTTTGTATGTAAAAGTTATTTTAAGTACGAGTCGGCTCGGCGGGTACGTGATGCATTTGTTCAGCAATTTCCTGATGAAGTGTCACCTTCACTAGCACAGATTCACGTAATTGTAAATAAGTTTGGTACTACTGACTCAGTGATCAATAAAAAGCATAACATTAAAAATCAGAAACATTACAGTGGCAGAACTCACTCGCGTCAGCCAGAATGTGGTTACCAGATACAATGCCTGTATAACCCAGGAAGGACGACACTTACATCATCTTTTATACGGTGATATTTCATACAGGATTGTACACACGCTTAAAGCAGTGGGCCATGGCGCGCCACAAGCTCGGCCAAGGCCACCGCAGCGGCGAATAACAAACTTGCCGCTTGCCGTTCTTACTTTATATGAAAGACCCTGTAGTTGTTTCTCCCTCAAGTCATCTCGTATACAGTCCCTCCATCTTCTTCTTGGTCTTCACCTTCCTCTGTCACCTTCCACTACCATTATTGTCATTCTCTTGCCAATATAAGTATCGTCCTTTTTCATGACATGTCCATACCACTGTGGTCTTCTCTCTTCAACCTTATTTGATATCTCCGTCACTTTAACACTGCCTCTAAGTCTCTCATTTCTAATCCTATCGGCTCTGGTGACGCCACATATTCTTCTTATCATTTTCATTTCAGCCACATCCATTGCCTTACAATGTGCCTTAGTTGGTGCCCATGTCTCTGCTCCATAAATCATTGCAGATCTCACTACTGATTTATACACCATTCCTTTAGTCCTCAGGTTTATACTACTACAGGGTCTTCATTTTTGCTCGGCAAGGACATTCTCGCTCACGCGCTCCGGCTTTGACAGCTCAGTTCCCGGCGACCGCGCGCGCGTATGTACGACAGGATACGGCGCTTAGAATCAGTATCCTGCATATTTACTCACCATGCTTACAGTAGATGCTGAAAATGTTCCCCATCCGCTGCCAAACATAACCGGCATCTCCTTATGAAGTTTCCGGTTACTCCGGTTAATTTAGCTTCAGTAAGGAAATAACGAGGCGGCTTCGGTGGCGTAGTCGGTAGCATGCTGAGCTTATATGCCCAAGATAGCGGGTTCAAACCCGGCCGAAGCCGTCGGATTTTTTAAGAGCGTTAAAAATCCCTCAGTATGCCTTCCTTCGGAGGGGAAGTAAAGCCGGCGGTCCCATGTCATAGATTTATGGCATGTTAAAGAACCTTCCACTAATTGCACCTGTGTGAAGCTAAACTGGATAGGCTAGGAATGTAAACAACGCTCTTAGGTTTCTACGTTCGTTGCCAAGAGCCGACTGCGGTGGCGTCTAGTAGCTAAGTTGTGAATTTGGCCTAGTACTCGTTGACGGTGGCGCTTGGCGGCAAAAGTAGGAACTATTTGAAAAATTCTAAGTTGCAGTACTTAAATTAAACAAGTAGTTCCGTGAAGAACTGAATAGCCTATTTTCATATGTCCTACTCGTGTTTATTGCCTCTATCAACATACAATATATCAGTTAGAAGGTTGTGATAGATTCGTAGATATTGAGAACCGTCTAAATATTTCAGGTGGTTCGCAGGTTGGATTTTTATTTATATGCTATTACATGAAGATTATTGTGTACGTGTGGTATTCAAAGTTTAATCGCATGATTAGTACACAGGAAGTAAAAACGAGATATTAAAATTTCGCACAGCTGCCATCTTGTGGTTATGAAAAAAATTGAAATAAATTAGATGCCAGTGGATTAACATATGTATAAGTATTTAACGTGCAATGTTTCACTGCCCTCGGATGGTTAAATAGCGAGAAACGTTCATTTAAATATGTATAGTTCGCGTCACCGCCATGTTGGATTTCTGCTCACCAGGTTACTGAAAGTCCTATTGGTGAACTTATGATCATAGCCTCTAGGAACATAAAAGAATTCAGGTTGATTGCTGTAAAAGATTCGTAGATATTAAGAACCGCCTAAATAGTACGGATGCTCGCCATTTTGGATTGTTATATATATAGGCCATAGAGTTATGTACCATTCAAGGACAATTATTGCCTAGGTTCATTATTCAAACTTTCACTTCGATCGCATGATTACGACACAAGAAATAAAAACTTAATTTTAAAATTTCGCACCGCCGCCATCTTGAAGTTATGTAAACAATTGAACTGAATTAGATGCCAGTTCATTACAATAAGTATAATCATTTACTGCACCACATTTCACTGCGCTCAGAGAGTTAAATCACGAGAAAAGTCTATTAAGATATTTCAACTTCGCTTGGCCGCCATGTTCGTTTTGTACTTTACAGGTTTATGACAGTTACATAGATGAACTTATAGCAGCGCCCTTTATCACCGTACTAAATTTCAGGGTGATATCTGTAATAGTTTAGGAGATATAGAATGCCGGTGAAATATTTCCCACAGCCGCCATTTTGAGGTTATGTAAACAATTGAACTAAATTAGACTCCAGTGCATTACAATGCGTATAAACATTTGCTGTACCAAGTTTCATTACGTTTGGATGGTTAAATCGCGAGAAAAGTCTATTTAAAAGTCTCAAATTCGCTTGGCCGCCATGTTGGTTTTGTGGTTACCAAGTTTTTGAAAGTCTCATAGGTGATCTTCTAGTAGTACCCTTTATCACCGTACACAATTTCAGGGTGATATCTGTAATAGTTTCGGAGATACTGAATGCTGGTGAAATATTTCGCACAGCCGCCATGTTGGATTGGTGAGACACAATAAAATTTGAAGGGCACGGTCGGAGTCGGCCAGAATGGTGCTATGATCTTACCGAGTTTCATTGAAATCGCTCCAACCGTTCAAAATTTATTAGGGGGGGGGGCACACACACACACCTCACACACACACACACACACACACACACACACACACACACACACACACACGCACGCACACACACACGGACAAAAGGTGATCTCATAAGCCTATTTTTTCAAAATTGAAAATAGGCTAAAAACAGATAACAAACACTAATACAGTCATCACAATTAACACCGGTTATCAGACAGATTCTACACACACCCAAAGTACACGGGGCTACATGACCGCGTTGTCGCAGCCCCTAAACTGAAGAACCAACCAACCAACCAAGGAAATAACGACATTTTCGTCTATTTTTTTTTGGTTTACTGAACCTGTACATTTGAATCTCTTAGCCAGTTAATTTATTGTCCGATTTATAGGAATGGGTCTCCCTGGAAATGTCATTCGAAACTTTTGTCTTGTTCTAGCGCACGATTTCCTGCACTTTATGTACGTATTGTGCAGATATACTCGTTCATGTAACGAATATTTCACATAAGGCATTACAGCACTACACACAATCACAATAAAACACTACACAATACGATACACAGTACCGGTACACAGTAGCTTTATAAAACACTGAAAGACTGAAACACCCAATTAGCTCGGAGCTCACACGTCTACAGAAGAGCGAGTGAATACCCGTGCAATACGGCTGGAGAACACGCACCGCGGACCGGCGGCCAAGGTCGAGCGAAAGTCTGCGTAATACGTGCCGTTCATAACGTGTGCATGATACTGATTTTAAGCGCGGTATTCCGTCGTACATACGCGCGCGTGGTCGCCGGGAACTGAGCTGTCACTGGCGGAGCGCGTGAGCGAGAATGTCCTTGCCAAGCAAATATAAAGACCCTGTATCACACAATACACCTGACGTCCGTTTCCAGTTCATCCATCATACCTGCACTCTGCGGGCTATTGCCATACAGACATGTACTCAAACATCCAAGAGAAAGAATATCTCTAGCCATCATTCATTTCTTCATTCATTCCCAAAATGTTCAAGAAACATAATATATTTATTTACAAAACTTAAGGTGAATACCCAAACTTAATTGACCAGTAGCCAACGCCTCGGAGATGTAATTACCGTATATCATTTAGGGACTTGAGCATCGAGGTCATTTCAGCCCCGTGTACTTGGATGTGTGCCCACTTCGATGCGTAGTGGCTAGCATTCTTGGCATTCACCGCAGAGGCCGGGGTTCGATTCCGCGCTCTGCCAAGAAATTGAATTCTAGCCTGCGGACTGGAGCGGGGGAACATTGAGCCTTGTGAAGCAAAACTGAGAAGAGGCGGGTTCGATTCCTACCTCAGAAACCCTGGAAGTGGTTTTCTGTGGGTTTTCCCCACATCTGCTCCAGGCAAATGCCGAGATAGTACCTAACATTAGGCCACGGCTGCTTCCTACCCAAATCTACTCTCAATTACAAATACATACACAAGTACACGGGGTAGCATGCCGAGCTTCTATGCCCAAGATCGCGGGCTCAAACGCGGCCGAAGTCGTCGGATTTTTTAAGAACGTTAAAAATCCCTCAGTATGCCTTCCTTCGGAGGAGTAAAGCCGGCACGGCGGTCCCATTTCATAGATTTATGTCATGTTAAAGAACCTTCCACTAATTACACCTGTGTGAAGTTAAATCATAGGTTAGGTTAAATATTTGACAAACGCTCTTAGGGTCCAACGTTCGTCGCCAGGAGCCGACTGCGATGGCATCTGGTAACCAGTTCTGATCTAGTCGTCGTTGACGGCGTTTGGCGGCAAAAGTAGGAACTAATTGAAAAAAATTAATGTCTGCAGTCCTTACTTGAATTGGAAACAGATAACACACTAATACAGTCATCACAATTAACACCGGTTATCAGACAGATTCTACACACACCCAAAGTACACGGGGCTACATGACCGCGTTGTCGCAGCCCCTAAACTGAGGAACCAACCAACCAACCAACCGAAATGACATCACAAATACAATATCAGATATGCTTTTTTGTGATGTCTGCAGTGGCCTGAAGTTAGGAACCAATAGAAATAGGAAACTACAGGAAACCACTTCTAGAATGGCTGAAATGAGAATCGAACTCCGTACTTGCCGCTACAACAGTGCGGCGCGACTTCAAGGATGGGACATGGTAACAAGGAGCAACTGAATAATTACTGAGTGTCTTGTTACTTCCTGGAACACTGAACACATTAGCGCCCATGTCATTAGGACAGTCATAACCTCATGCGAGGCTCGCCACGGGATAATCGTCTCATTCCCCTCACACCGTGCAGCGTAGTCGTGCGTGTCAAGTCACTAACCATGACTGCAATGATTCCGTGTGGCCTTCTCGGAGGCCTGGTGCAGGTTTCTCCCATTGTCGTATCGATAACGATGGAATGATAATGATGAAGACGTCACAAACACCTAATGCCCGATTGGTTCCAAAATATACCGCGTTGCCGACGTCTTGGGGAATTTTAATGCAGTCGATGACGTTACGGTTGATGATGTTCGGCCTTAGGTTTCAAACCGTGCCTTGTTACATGCAGATGCAGTCACATGTGCTCAAGTGCGAGGTTTTATCGTGAGCTACGAATGTTCATTAATTACAGTAAAAACTCGATTAACCATCATCGTTGGGACCGTGGTCGTGACGGTTGAGCGGATAGACGGATAACAGAAACACTGTATTATTCCTCCAAAACATGACCTCAATCAATTATATTGTAGGGTTTCTTTGTGGGGGTGCCCTACAATGGAGTGCTTTTTGGGGGAAGTTAAAATGTGAGTGGAGCGGTTATAGAGATTGAGCTGTCTAGGGGCAAAGACGTAGCTCTGTGGACGAGCTTCCCGATTGTTCAGATTGCCGGGAGAGCTCGGGGGTGTAAAAGTGGTGCTGAGGGAGGTTTAGCAAATAAGGACTTAAACGGTGCTGCCGCTATTCAGCTTAATGCTAGCGTAAGCGCGCTAGCGAAGGCTTAGAGAGAGCCTGCTGATTCAAGCACTGTGACTGTGGATATCCGCTGACGCCACGAAGCAATTAAACAATAATGCTATGGGATCCTACCTGGAGGAAACCTAAAGGGTAGGAATTTACTAGCTAGTTAAATAAATGTAAGGACCAGTTATCTAAAGACGTCTAGTTTTAATGTACTTACTTCTAGGAAGAAGTATTAATAAAGTTTGCAGAACAGCTAAAGTGCTAATGCAATTCCAGCACAAGTAATAGGGGATGAAAGTGTATGTGTGTGGGTGTGTAATGTTACTCGCTGTACACTTACCAAGATGGCAGCAGTCGTGACGGCGCCCAGCAGCGGTTCAACAGTACAACACAAAGTCTGTTTGAGAATGACCTCGAGTCATGAACTCTCCGAGGTTTTATGGGGTCGGTGTGCAGTGTGTGCAGAATTGCACATTTTTCTAGTGTCGAAGCCCTACCGGGGTCGTTTGAGGTCAGGCATGAGGCCAACTGAGTTCATTGAAGTAGTATGATTTATAGATGTGTTCGTTGATCGTAGAAGTTGGTCATGTATAAGGATGTATTTTAGGGGGTATAAATAATAGGGGATGGAGGTGGCATACCCCACGGGTATAACAATATTATAGAGAGATATCACTCTCACAGTAATGTAATATATTTCGACGCGAAAGTAAATTAAACACGATTGTAATAGCAAATAAAACTATTTATTACATGATAAAAACATTCGTCCAGTAACTACAAATGTGGCAAAATAATGTACAGTACAGTATAGTAATATAAACATACAGGTGAAATAGTTCATGTAGCTTGAAAATACTAATTTTCTTCTGCCTCTTTAATGCTCGAGCTTTCAGCGCGGCAATATTTCGTATTTTTCGGAGCAGTAGTGTCTGCGTTGCATTGGCCTCTTCTTGACTTTCAAACCATTTTATACACTTGGACAGCATTGATTCAGCCTCTGAGTGGCTAATAGTTTGTTTTTCGTCATGGTTTGAACACTATGACGGGCAGGTACACTCACTTCCCACTAAAATGGAGTAAGTAAACAAAGCGAACGCGTCACTGCACCTTAAAGCACTTTGTTATTACAGTATTATTATGCTATTACAGCAATGACGGTTAACAGAAACTGACGGTTTAAAGAGTGACGGTTAAACGACGTTTTACTGTACTCTTATTTGTTAAATTTTGAAAGGATGCACTACACGGTGTGGCAAAACTATTGGTCCCTGCTAGGCAGTGGAGATTCCTCTATGTAGGACGTGAGGATCATCATACAGTCAGCTCTCAGCTGTAACTGTTTTAAGAAATTAAATTGATTGTTTTGTAAAATAGTCTTTGGGGCTACCTTGCGCGCCCCCTCGATAAGCTCTGTCTCACTGTCACTGTCAGTACTTGTAACTAGTTCTACATTTCACCCCTAGATGGGTGAAGAGTGACCTTCACCGCCCGGAGTTGAAAGCCGAGGATGGAAGCCTTGCGTCCTCAAAGCACGTGTTTATAGCATTAGAAATGTATGGGAGCCCTGGAGGGGGAAGGGGCAGGTTTGGTCTGTTTAATGGCGCTCTGAGGACGTCGACTGAGATCCTCAAGTCTCGCTATTGGTTGGTTTTGAACCAACACTATGGGCTTATTGGTTACGACTTGGCGCGGATAAATGGATAGTCTGCTTTCAACGTTAGCACTTCTTTGGAGTGGTATTCGATTGTATTGTATTATATTGTATTGAGTAATGTGTTCGTAATAGTGCTGTGCGACTGAATAATTAATATCAGACTGAGTCTAATATCTCAATTAAGCCCAGCTACAATAATTACCTTAAGTTAAGCCTATCATATTACGTCCTACTTATTATAAAAATCAGCAGTCACCACTGCTGCTAGGTTGCACGACGGTCTGAG
This sequence comes from Meconema thalassinum, assembly GCA_946902985.2. Lineage (NCBI taxonomy): Eukaryota > Metazoa > Arthropoda > Insecta > Orthoptera > Tettigoniidae > Meconema > Meconema thalassinum. The sequence continues at coordinate 579,850,899 of OX336391.1, read as the reverse complement.
GGGAAGTCATTGATCACTACTGGGTTAGACGACGGTCTGGGCAAAACCATTGCTCGTTATTAGGTTAGACGACGGTCTGGGCAAAACCATTGCTCGTTACTAGGTTAGACTATGGTCTGAACGAAACCATTGATCGCTACTAGGTTAGACGACGGTCTGGGCGAAACCATTGATCGCTACTAGGTTGGACGATGGTCTGGGCGAAACAATTGATCGTTACTAGGTTAGAATACGGCCTGGGCAAAACCATTGCTCGTTACTAGGTTAGACTACGGTCTGAACGAAACCATTGATCGCTACTGGGTTAGGCGACGATCTGGGCGAAATCATTGATCGTTACTAGGTTAGACGACGGTCTGGGCAAAACCATTGCTCGTTACTAGGTTAGACTACGGTCTGAACGAAACCATTGATCGCTACTGGGTTGGACGACGATCTGGGCGAAATGATTGATCGTTACTAGGTTAGACGGTGGTCTGGTCCAAAACCATTGCTCGTTACTAGGTTAGACTACAGTCTGACCGAAACCATTGATCGCTACTAGGTTAGACAACGGTCTGGGCGAAACCATTGATCGCTACTAGGTTAGACCACTGTCTGGGCGAATCCATTGATCGCTACTAGGTTAGACGACGGTCTGGGCGAAACTATTGATCGCTACTAGGTTAGACCACTGTCTAGGCGAAACCATTGATCGCTACTAGGTTAGACCACTGTCTGGGCGAATCCATTGATCGCTACTAGGTTAGACGACGGTCTGGGCGAAACTATTGATCGCTACTAGGTTAGACCACTGTCTAGGCGAAACCATTGATCGCTACTAGGTTAGACCACTGTCTGGGCGAAACCATTGATCGCTACTAGGTTAGACGACGGTCTGGGCGAAACCTTTGATCGCTATTAGGTCAGACGACGGTCTGGGAGAAACTATTGATAGCTACTAGGTTAGCGTTAGATACTGTCTGGACGAAAATTACTGCTGGTTCTACGAACAAGGGTGTCTGGGGGCGTAAGTCCCAAGTTAGGTTTGTATTTGTATGTAAAGCCTTATTAACGCATAGCGTTTAACATGTATCCATCTTTTCAACCTTTAGTGTCGTCCATGACTTCATGGCCTCCACCATTTTGCGTCTAACGTATTGTTTAGTGTACGGAATCGCGATCTATACTACTCCCAAGGAGATAACGATAGGAGTATAAAATCCTTACGGCCCCAACCAGAATTGAGTTCGAAACCTTTCTGGGTTAAGCCTAGCATGACAACTGCTTAGCTACGGGGTGAACAAGGAGGAGAAGAATTCTGAAGATCGAGTCCCGACACTGATAGCGGCCATCTTTAGTGTGGTCCTCCCCTGGGAGTCTCAACACTCCCTCCTGAGACAGTAGCCTACCTATATTTCAGGCACCAGGAAACCTTCGCCAATCCTAGACCCTGTTAATTACAGTTAGACATCCTAATGAAGTCTCCACAGGTTATCAGACAAATTGCCGAGAGAACAAAGCAGGAGAATGACCATCGACATCCACTATATGGGCACCAGGCAGCAAGGTCTCGCCTCAGATCCCGCAAGAGTTTCCTTGCTATTATAGGACTCTGCCGCTTTAGAGAACACCAGAGACAACTCGTCCCAATAGATGGAGGAGCTCACTGCCCATAGACATGTCACCAAAGGAAGAACTGGCTCCTGGCGCCGACCTACCTTATCCTGTGTGGAGGTCCCTCAACCGCTTAAGAGTGGGTGTCCCTCGATGCAAGACCAACCTGCAAAAAAAGGGGGATCCTTCCCGCAGACGCAGACACCTCATGTGAATGCGAAGCTGAACAAGACCCAAGCCACCTACTTATCTCTGCCCCCTCCTGGACAAACCATGCACAATGGAAGATGTTTTTAGAGGAAGTAACAAGGCCATCGCAGCTGCAGTTTTTTGGAAATGTTGACCGGACACGGAAATGAAATGATGAATGATCAGACAAATTCAACACAAGCTCACTTAGACTACATGGGGCTGAAGACCAAGATGCCCCTAACCCCTTAAATGCATTAACAGCAATTATGCATCTCTTCGTCGAAGTACGTAAATTGGTGCCAAGCGTCACTTTTACTAAAAAAAAAAAAAAAAAAAAAAAAAAAGGAAAGAAAATTGAAGTTAGGTGAAAGTAACTTGGGAAAAACCAACTCCACACCATCATACAGTATACAATGAACCGCTGAATTCGCTACCAATCAGTGAGTCGATTCAATTATTTGGCCTGCTCGACCCATTGCACACTCAAGGAACTACAGGACTCCCATCTTGTTCACAAACACCTGTACACCGCACCGTCTATCTTGACACGATACGCTATTTTGTTGTCCCCAGTGTGTTCACTTCTGTCGCGTGACAGCACTCAGCCATTTGCTTAATTAGGAGAGCATTAGACCCCCAGTGTGCTGCTAACTAGTAATCAATTAGATCACAAACACCTGCATCAACTCGTCAGGGAGAGACAGAACCTGGCATTGGTTAATTGCATATTCATACAAATGGTCATAATTTGCAAAGTGTAGTAGTAACAGAAACCGAGGATTTGTAGGTATTACAGTACCGGTATGTACTTTACTCTTAATGATCAAATGAATTCCAGTTAAATCAAAGGCGTAACAGTAGAGGAGACCTCACTCAGGGAGTACATTTTTTAAACCACAAATTAGTCCAAATAACTTTCGTAATAATGAATAATAATTCTGGAAGTCTTCTAGTATAGATGTTTGCTCCTCTTGTCTAGAACGCGACAAGGACATACATGGCTCTCATCTTTGAATGACTAAGTTAATAAAACTTAGTTAATTTAGTACAGATTCCCTGAGGAACAGTGGCAATTGACAATAATGTCTAATACTTATGTCCCCCAGAACATTAAACCAGGTATGAGAATCATATATTAACATATTTTCTGCTAGTGTAACACTTTAAAAGCAGTGAGTGAGATCTCCTCTACTAATGATACTAACGTTTAACGACTTTGTAATTATGTCACTTTAAGTTCGCTACATTTTGTTCTATTTTCTTGCTTATGAGCACATGATACAGAATGAGGTCGGAAGTGCGTCATCTGTTTGTTGAGGTGACATCAGAGAATTCATATCGCCACAAGCATTCCTAAATGTCAAACATACCACCCGACAAAGGAATTCTTTAACCCGACAAAGGAATTCTTTAACTCGCGAGGACGGGCGCTTGGGTATTTTTGACCCGAGCCTTAAATAATGCTCTATATTTTCATTTTGGTCAGCCATAATTTCCTGTCGCTTACTGTACCTTCCTTCCTAGCCGTGAAATTCATCCTGCAAAAGAAACACGTCCATAGTTTCTTGAACACTCAAGTTATTTCTATATTATACACGGTTGGGTCAGATTTACCCATTGCGCCAATCCTCGCGTGACAATTTTTGGCTTACGTTAGTCGGGACAATCTGTAAAATATAAGGGGGAAAATCCACCTATTTTAGTGCAGCACAATCACATAGCTCACGTTCTTGTTCATCCATGTTTACGAACTAGGGACACCTTGGTCATCAGCTCCTTTGTTCAAAAGAATTAAGATGACAGCTTTGCCACCACTAACAAGGCCATTGATATTGTTACAAATATTATTGTAATTTTTCTGCATGTTAAATTTTCAAAATGTAAATAAACCTCATTACCGGGTGAGTTAGCCGTGGTGGTTACGGCATGACTGATTGCAGTCGCTCACATCCGGGAGGCGAGGAGGTTCGAATCCCCCCACCGGCAACCTTGAAGATGGTCTTCTGTGGTTTCCCATCTTCCTTCCAGGCAAATGCCGGGGTTGGTCCTTAACTATAGGCCACAGCCGCTACCTTCCAACTCCTCGTCCTTACATTCCAACTTCCCTCCTTCCCTCCCCAACGGTACTTGTAGCTCACCCATTGGGTGTCCGTCTCGAAGCAGCTACAAAACTGGCGAGCCGAACATGTCCTCGGACACTCCCGGCACTAAAAGCCATACGCTAAAAAAAACCTCATTTTATATTGGCAATAGTTCATAGGAAGACACCAGGTGTAAAATTACTTCATTAAAATTCGAACGACTACGACAAAAAGGGAGTGACACACTATGGGCCAAAATGACCCGACGCCAATCCTCGTGTTATATTTTTTCACGTCAGTTCTCTGAGTGTTAAGGCATGATTAGTAATGGAGACAGTGTTGCCAATTTGGTGTTTTTAGCACCAGATCTGGTGTTTCTGAAGTTCGTCTGGTGCCAGAAATGTTTTAATAAAACTAGTGCCTTCTCTCGTGCTCAACGGATTTTTGCATGAAATTGTCTCCTATGACAAATAATTAAATCCTGGAAGCCATGTAATAGTTTTAATGAAGTTAATCAATTAAGATAGGCAATGTTCAGCCTTACACGTGTCAAGGTCAACACTCCAGCAGGGGAAGTCCCTGAAATTCTCATTTTTGTGCATAACTTCTGAGTAAGCGCAACATGCAGGGCTCAGTGCAAGTGCACTTGTACAATGAATCCACCTATCATCTATTTTCTTCCCAGCTCCCAGTTTCATGCTAAGGCAGCTTATATACTTTCGCTCCTCACTCTAACGCAGATGTAGGGAGAGTGTTTAGGCAAGTTTAATTGGTCAAAACAAAGCAAAGAAATCAAATGAAAGTTCAAAAATTGCATTCCTTTCTGTGTGTGCGATTTGGACTAAAAACATAGGGAAAATGCTATCACGACTACGAGCTTCCGAAGGATATAATAGTGGCCAAAATTGGAAGTATCCAGAGCTACAGCAGTACTACACCTTCCTGCTCGAAAGATGTAATAGCGGTAAGTAAAAAAGCCGTTTATATATTTATAATTTTTGGTGTTTTTCTAGTGTTTTGAATCATAGAGTCCAGATGGTGCGTTTCTGGTGTTTTAAAGCGTACGGTTTAGTTCTTTCCCATTTCAAGAATTGGCTACACTGAATTGAGAGTGTTCATTTACAGATTTGTAAGTTCACTATTGCTAGTTTTTGCTGTAACTACACAAATGAGCACCAGGGAAGTCTCGTAGACCGCGCCTAATCACAGTCTGGAGGTCGCACTCTGATCTTGATTGATCTGTGGCCATGTGGCTTTCAACAGAGTCAATAACTCCACCCCGGACGTCTTTTGATTGATTGCGGACGCGGGACTGTCAGAGCCCGGTGGGTTGGCCAAGTAATTGAAATCTATAGCACACACATAACGCAATCCCGCTTCCCTGGCTGCGTAAAGAAACACCTCCCCTTCCTGCGAACTTATAATCTAGTGTACCGACCTTCAGCACATACCTAAACTGGGGAGCTCAACGCGGTAAGCAGTTGTATTTATACAGAGATTTTAGAAACCAGCGTGAGGGCTGCAACGGGGTGCACTCAGTCTTGTGAATACAATTGAGTACCTATCTGACAGTGAGACTGCACCTCGGTAAAAAACAAAACAAAAAAACAAACTAGTAGTTCCGTGAAGAATTAAATAGCTTATTTTCAAATATCCTACAAATGTTACTTGCCTCTATCAACATACGAAAATTCAGTTTGATTGCTGTCATAGATTAGTAGATATTGAGAACCGTCTACATATTTCGAATGGTCGCCATGTTGGATTTTTAGGCCATAGAGTTATGTACTATTAGATGACGATCATTGCGTAGGTTCATTATTCAAACGTTGACTTTGATCTCTTGATTAGGACACCAGAAATAAAAAAAGAACATTTTAAATTTCGCACAGCCGCCATCTTGAGTTTATATAAACAATTGAATTAAATTAGATGTCAGTGTGCATAAAAATTTGCTGTACCAAGTTTCACTGCGCTCGGATGGTTAAATTGCTTCTCTTGGCCGCCATATTCGTTTTGTACTTTACAGGTTATTGAAAGTTACATAGGTGAACTTCTAGAAGTGCAGTTTATGTTTGTACAAACTTTCAGTAATAGTTTCGGAGATATAGAATGCCGGTGAAATATTTAGATTGGTCAGACGTAATAAAGTTTGAAGGGCACGGTCGGGGTTGGATGAAATAGTACTATGACCTTACCGAGTTTCATTGAAATTGCTCCACACACACACGGACAAAAGGTGATGTCATAAGCCTATTCTTTCATAAATGAAAACCGAGATTAACGGCCGAGGGGACCCGACGCGCTAATCACGATTCACCCCAAAATCTGCAGGTCAAACGGCTAGGCAGCGTTCGCTTGGTAGACCCATGCCCTTCATGAGCTGTTGTGCCACGGGGTTTGTTCGTTTTGTTTTTAAAAACCATAATTAATTACTTTACACTTTTTAATACATGTTAAAAAATGTTTTATTACGTAGCAAACATGCACAATATGTCCGAATATGCACTAATCTCAAATATAAGCACTATTAAACTTAAACTTAATAATTCGTCCAATTTCACCTTCAAACGCACTTCCTTGTCGATTGGGGAGGTCTACATCTCGGCAAACAAAATATTCATTTGCATACAAATCCAATATGAGGCAAAAACATTAACGATATTGGATAATGCTTGGTTCTACGTATTTAACTTCGTTATCTTATTAAATTGTTTGACAACTGTTAATACTCAATATTGAGTTTCAAACAAGTTACAAATCCAATGTCTAGTTATAACAATAGGCCTACGCTAAACATTTAATTGCGTGCCGCTCACCCTGCATATTAACAAGAGAAGCTTTGCATAAATGCTGGTCAAATCACAAGGAAAACACCTTCAAATTCATTAGAGCCATTCCAGCCCAGTCAGTGACGGCTAGTTGTAGTTTCCACAACGGCACTCTTTTCATTTCTATTAGTGGAAATGGGGCAGATGACCTCGTAGTTCCGCCCCTTAAAACAACAATAACTAACTAACTATTAGTAGAAAAAAAGATTTTTAAAACCTGAGTATTACGTAGCAAACATCCGAGGACTGTTTTATTCAACAACAACAACAACAACAACAACAACAACAACAACAACAACAACAACAACAACAACAACAACAAAAAGACAAGTGTGAGTAACAAAACGAATTTATTACCAAAACGTATGTTTGTTGCTTATTTGTAGGGACTGAGACATCGTGGTCTTATAGGCCCATATCTTGGCTGAGGTGAAATTGGAAACCTCCTCTTTTCATACTTTCCTCGCGAGGCTGAGTGCACCCCGTTGCTGCCCTCACATCAGAATTTATATTTTCTTTTTTCATACAGTAATACGTTTTTTGATCAAAGGTTTGCCAGAATTTATACAGGATCGGGTTGGTTGGAAAGCTGTGGGTCGCCTATAGCTCCTGAGATCATTCTACCTGCGTTGTTTGAGGTGAGCAAAGTATTGTTGTGATTAATGTACAGAACTAACCAACACGAGATACAAATTATCTTGACTTCGAGTGGTATACCAGAAGAAAGACGAAAGATGTGCATATTCTTATTTATCAAAGATATATTTTCCAAAGTTGGTGAATAAAAGGACTATTTCTTGTTAAGTCACATTATATTTAAAAAATATTTGGGTGACTTCGGTGGCGTAGATGGCAGCATGCTGAGCTTCTATGCCCAAGATCGCGGGTTCAAACCCGGCCGAAGTTGTCGGATTTTTTAAGAGCGATAAAAATCACTCAGTATGCCTTCCTTCGGAGGGGAAGTAAAGCCGGCTTTCCCATGTCATAGATTTATGGCATGAAAAAGAACCTTCCACTAACTACACTTATGTGAAGCCAAAATTTGTAGGTTAAGTTTGATAAATGCTCTTAAGTTCCAACGTTCGTCACCAGGTGCTGGTTGCGATGGCATCTAGTAGTAGTCAAGTTCACAGCTAGCGAAAGTAGGAACTACTTGAAATTATCGTCTGCAGTCCTTACTTGAATTAAAAGCAATAACTTACACTAATACAATCATAACAATAAAATTAACACCGGTTATCAGACAGATTTTACACACACCCAAAGTACACGGGGCTACATGACCGCGTTGTCACAGTCCCTAAACTAAGGATCCAACCACCCAACCACTTGTCATCTGACCGTAGCTCACTGCTCTCCTCCCGTCACACGACCCCGGTGAGGTTCCGTTCTATAGAGAAGGACCTCTCTGTAGTATTTTAACCATATCATTGGTAGTTTCACGACTGCTCGACTAAAGACCACCGAATCGAGCCATGTTGCATGACAGTGAAGTCAATAATATTCAATTTACGTAATGACTAGCGACCCGTGCGAGAAATCTCGCATGCTCATAAACCACACTTTCCCCAATAGGTTTAAAAGAGAGACTTAAGGAGAAAGGTTGTTATGATTTTATTTCAACCAAATGAGTATAGAACACTATTTACATTCCAGTTAGAATTCCAAGTTCTACGTTTCCTAACTTAAGAAGGCACTCACTGAAAATTGGATCATCATTACACTCACCGGTTACTCGATATTGATGAAATTATGTGATTTGAGCACTCATTCCTTTGATTTACTGTTTCTGAAATCCATGCAAAATGATAAAGGAAATACCTCAGAATATTAAAATGACATGAAACAGGCGTCACAGCGACCAAAATGTGAAGTGGACAGCAATTATGGAGCGTTCCGTAGCTTAGGCGGCAGCACGCCGGTCTCTCACCGCAGGGTCCGTGGTTCAAATCCCGATCACTCCATGTGAGAATTGTGCTGGACAAAACGGAGGCAGACAGGTTTTTCTCCGGGTACTCCGGTTTTCCCTGTCAACATTTCATTCCAGCAACACTCTCCACTATCATTTCATTTCATCTGTCATTCATTTAATCATTGCCCCAGAGGAGTGCGTCAGGCCTCGGCAGCCGGCACTGTTCATATCCTTCATTCATTCATTTCCTGACCCGGTCGGAGACTGGAAGCAGGCTGTGGATTTTCATTTTCATTGTCCTACAGCAACAGTATCTGCAAATCGCAAACTTTGCACATTTTCTTAAAAGTCATTCTTTAAAGAAAATATAGAAAATTAGAGTGCAATTCGTCATTGCTAATGTCTATTCTCTTTGATTTGAATGCTCATTTGTCACTATCGGTCGCTTGTGAGCGCCACAGAGGGGATCTATACTACTGAAATAATACAGTATATATAACGATAGAGAAACTTACCGTAATGACGATATACTCCGGCGTCCTGTGGAGCGAGAGCCTCTGCTCGGATGTACCACAATTCAGCCTCCTGCAAGCGGGATGACTGGAACAAGATAGGTATATAATAATAACTAGTGGACCCGTGCGAGGTTTATGGGGTAGTAGGGAAGAATGTGGGAGAACGACGTTTTAAATATTGAAGAAATGTATTTATTGTTGTTAAACGGCATACGTACATGAGAAGAACACAAAGAATTCTGTAGAACAGTGTTTTGTACTTGTCACAGCACCTCTTTGTAGACAATATTCGATGTTACAACGAATTCATCGGTTATTGTTTGCTCGGGAGTTTCTTCTAGAGCAATTTTTAGCCTATTTTCAATTTTGAAAAATAAAATAAAATAGGCTTATGAGATCACCTTTTGTCCGTGTGCGTGTGCGTGTGTGTGTCCCCCCCCCCCCAAATAAAATCTAAACGGCTGGAGCGATTTCAATGAAACTCAGTAAGTTCATAGCACTATTCCGGGCGACCTCGACCGTGCCCTTCAAATTTTGTTACATCTCACCAATCAAACATGGCGGCTGTGCGAAATATTTCACCAGCATTCACTATCTCCGAAACTATTACCGATATCACCCTGGAATTTATTACGGAGATAAGGGGTACTACTAGAAGTTCACCTATGTGACTTTTGGAAAACTGGTAACTACAAAATCAACATGGCGACCACGGGAATTCGCGACTTTTGAATAGACGTTTCTCGCGATTTAACCCACCAAACGCAATAAAACTTGGTACAGTATATGTTTATACACATTGTAATGCACCGACATCTAACTTGGTTCAATTTTTTACATAACCACAAGATGGCGGATGAGCGAAATATTTCACCGGCATTCTATATCTCTGAAACTATTAGCTGTATCACCCTGAAATTTTGTACGGAGATAAAGGGCACTACTGGAAGTTCATCTATAAGACTTTCAAAAAGCGGTTAACTACAAAACAAACATGGCGGCCAAGCGAATTTGAAAATTTTAAATAGACCTTTCTCGCGATTTAATGTTCCAAACGCAATGAAATCTGGTACAGGAAATGTTTATACACATTGTAATGCACGGGTATCTAATTTAGTTTAATTGTTTACATAACCTCAAGATGGCGGCTGTGCGAATTTAAAAATTGAGTTTTTATTTCTTGTGTCGTAATCAAGCGATCGAAGTGAAAGTTTGAATAATGAACCTACGCAATAATTTTCCTTTAATGGTTCATGACTCTATGGCCTATTCATTTAACAATCCAACATGGCGACCATCCGAAATATTCAGACGACTCTGAATATCTACGATTCTATTAACTTATAGCAATCAAACTGAATTATTTTATGTTCATAGGGGCTATGAACTTAAGTTCACCTATAGGACTTTAAATAACCGGGTGATCACAAATCCAACATGGCGGCGACGCGAAGTATAAATATTCACATGGACGTTTCTCGCAATTTAACCATCCGGGTGCAGTGAAACTTGGTACAGTAAATCCTTTTACGAATGTTAATCCATTGGCATCTAATTTATTTCAATTGTTTCCATAACCACAAGATGGCAGCTGTGCGAAATTTTAAAATCTCCTTGTTACTTCTTGTGTCCTAATCATGCGATTGAAGTTTGAATGCTACACGTACACAATAATCTTCATGTAACATTTCATAACTCTAGGACCTACACATATAAAATACAACATGGCGACCATCCGTAATATTTGGTCGGTACTCAATATCTACGAATCTCTTACAGCAATCAAACTGATATTTTGTATGTTGATAGTGGCAGTTAATATAAGTAGGATATATGAAAATAGGCTGTATAGTTCTTCACGGAACTACTTGTTATATTTGCAAAGGATTGAACCCTAGAAAAAGTCTTGGCGAGACCACACCGGAGCCATCTGCTGAGAGACTCCTCAGCTAGCAGTACGCCGCGCTCCCGCCATATGGCTGCCACCGCCCCACTGCCCTGCGCTCTAGCGGCAGACTCGCCAGGTTACGGTGCTCCCATTGTAAACGTACATTTTTTAAGGTATTTATTTATGTGAGACATTTAAATAGGAAGTGAGTGCGTTTGGGGCACACATGGGGTTATGCGGAACCTGTAGGTACCCCATATATGTAGGTTGGTGTTAACAGAACCTTATTTTCGGTACAAAACCGGAATGGGACCTTAGCAGAATAATATAGTAAGGATAATATCGTATGGCCTCGGGTGCCGGGTTCAAGCTTTGTTATTTGACGCGCAGAAGGCAGCCTTCATGTCGAATTTTGTTGTTCCTTGGAGCGCTATTTTTTTTTGTCGTGTGACCTCCTCAGAGGCCGAGTGCAGGTCTTTCTATTCGACGCCCGTGGGCGACCTGTGGAGCGCTATGAAAGTCAAGCAGGTTAGATATCTAAGCTCCTTGACACTATAGCGCTTTCTAGTAGAGAAAGGAGGAACTTTTTGTGTTGGTGGAAAATCCTGAGATTAATTTTGCCACTATGAACGCGACCTACTTAATTCAAATGGGTTCATTAACATGCAAACAACGTATGACATGGGTGTCGTGATTTTTGTCGTCTTTCAAAATCACTACCATGGGCAGGAGCGAACCCGCAAGCTTGGGATTGGTAGACCGACACGATAACCACTCACCTACCGTGGCAAGCAAAAGATAGGTAAAGGTGTATTATATTGTTAACTAGCATAACTATGGAGCAATCATGAGCTTTGGAACACGGGTGCCTGCCCCTCTCCACCTCGAATCCCGAGAATATTTCGATTGTTCACTGTCACACCAGTTTATTTCATGAATTGAAGTTACTGATAGTTAGGCTAACTGAGTTAGATGTAGGGATAATTCCATAGTTTTATTTAACTTAGTAATTTGGGATTGCTTGAAAATATCCCCAGTTATTTAGAAAATCGGTGAACTGGATTAACATGACTATTTTAATGAACTGCTTGATTTTTAGCCTACTTTTCACATTTTGCAAAAATGAGGAAAAAGTAGACTTATGAGATCGGGCAAATGTGTGTCTGTCTGTCTGTCCTTCTGTCTGTCTGTCTGTCTGTCTGTCTGGCTGTGTGTGTGTGTGTGTGTCCCTATCAACTCCTAAACGGCTGCAGCAATCGAAACAAAATTTGGTAGGAGTAAAGATCTATACCTGAATATATATATATATATATATATATTTGAAAATGATGTCGTGCTACCAACTGCTGAAAAATCGCAATTGAAATTTGAGCTCCATGTTGGACATCTTGGAAGGTATGAATAGGAGCTATTTCACAATTGGCACACGCATAGATAATAATATTGCAGTTTAATTTCCAGGAGGCCATACATCGCAGTGTTGCCAAATGAATATAAGCCTGCTGATAGGTCCAAATTTTCAATGCATATAACTTCTACACTATCAATTGGATTTCAACCAAATTTCGTATGTGGTATGTGTAGATAAACAGATATGACTGAACGTATTCTTAAGATCCACCAGGGCTGCCAACTGTTAATAAATGCTCTCAATTTATTTTATCCAAATAGCAATATATCAGAAAATATGCAAGCCGACGGCTTTAAACTATGCACACGTATAGTACCTGACATTCTATATTAATTTGGAGTAACTTATATACGTCAGTGCTACCAACATGATTCTAAGCCTGCTGAGAGGTCCAACTTTAAATACATGTAACTTCTATACTATCATTTGGATTTCAACCAAATTTCGTGTGTGCTATGTGTACCATGACAGATATGTATATGCCGATTCTTAAGAGTAACCAGGGATGCCAACTGTTAATAAGTACTGTCTCTATTTTTGTTACCCTAATATCAATATATCAGAAAGTATGCAAGCCAATAGCTCTAAACTTTGCACACGTATAGTACCTGGCATTCTAGATTAATTTGGAGTAACTAATATACGTCAGTTCTGCCAACATGATTCTAAGCCTGCTGATAGGTCCAATTTTAAAATGCATGTAACTTCTCTACTAACTAATGGATTTCATTCAAAATTGACACAACAATAGATCATATTATTTCAGATTATTTCTGACCAATACATGTATGTCATTGTTGCCAACATGATTTTACGCGCGCTGTTAGATCCAATGTTTAACTGCATGTAACGTCCATGCTATCCATTGTACTTCAACCAAATGTTGTATTCTGTACCTAAAGAGATGGAACTAAGAATATATTCAGTCACCAGGGCTGCCAACTCTAGTTCTCCATTAGGCTATATTATGCCAGTTATACAGTATTTCGAACTAATTAGAAATTTCGATATTACCAACTTAATTTCGTCATTATTCTAGATAGATCCATATAGATTAATCATTGGCATGAATCTTAAATTTTAAGAAAAGTAGGCTCTTTAGTTCGTCACGGAACTTCTTGTTATTTTTGCCGATACATGGTGATACAACTACTTTTTACATGTTTTTAAGAAATGAACATTATGACGATGATTCACATAGAAAATCGACTTCTATTGACAAAAAATGCAAACTAAAAGAAACTATTCCTTCCATTCATGCCATAAAGATAATGTACCCAACGGTTTCAGAGCAGCCAAATAATGAATATCAAGTAAAAAATGAAACGAAAAATGCGGGGCGAGGGAGGGTACGTCTCGTCATCACCTAGTGACTGGTTTGTGAAAATGAAAATCCACAGCCTGCTTCCAGTCTCCGACCAGGTCAGGAATGGAATGAATGAAGCCCCCATCTAGCGGTGAGGATATGGACTGTGCCGGCTGCCGGGACCTGACGCACTCCTCTGGGGCAATGATTAAATGAATGACAGATGAAATGAAATGATAGCGGAGAGTGTTGCTGGAATGAATTTTTTTTGACAGGGAAAACAGGGAAAACCGGAGTACCCGGAGAAAAACCTGTCTGCCTCCGTTTTGTCCAGCACAGATCTCACAAGGAGTGACCGGGATTTGAACCACGGACCCAGCGGTGAGAGGCCGGCGTGCTGCCGCCTAAGCCACGGAGGCTTAGTGACTGGTTTGTAATGAAATGAAAACAAATTACTTACCCCCGCCCCCCTGGAAAAAATCCTGCGGGCGCCCATGCTTTAGAACCTGCTCTCTTTAATAGGGTCACGGCCATCCAAAGAAGACATGGGATTGAGGAGGAATGGGAAAGGCGTTGAATGATGTGAGAAAGCTGGCCAACAACAAGACACAATTGAAGTGTTTCACAGAAGCCTCTGTCTACAGGGATGTGAAAGGCAGCCTGAGCTTTCAACTCTCACAGTAAAGAATTTCAGGTGCACTTCATGATAAGGGAGGTAGTGCACAGTTCGCTACTCTTGTGGGGTCCAAGCAGGGATACATAGAGCCCGCTGATGAGCCAGCGTGGTGATCCTAGGCGAAACTTCACACAAGACACGGCATACACCTAGAAGAATTGCTAAAGTAATTTCGTTTGATATAATTTTAGTATATTTCATAGAAAGAATATAATAATACTTAACTACATACACTGAAGAAAATGGAAATTGCAACACCCAGAAGTAATGCTGCTACATTGCTGCAATTGAACATGCAGGTCGAGGTTGTGATTCGATGATTACACTTTCAGGTCCCTCTGACCGCAAGTTTGGACAACAATCAATACAGGATGTGCCCACCACGAGCTGCAATACATTGATGAATTCGGCGAGGCATGGAGTCACTAAGGCCCTGGATCGCTTCCTGAGGATTTGTGGCCCATGCTTGCTGCACTGCACGGGTCAGTTGTTCCAGAGTTGTGGGTGGCTGAGGTCGGTTGGCCAGTTTTCGACCCATCATGTCCCACACATGCTCAATAGGACTGAGGTCCGGGGATCTGACGGGCCATTCTAAGGTTGTGATGTCGTGGAGAGCTTATCTGGAGATGCGTGCAGTGTGAACCCGGGCATTGTCCTGCTGAAACATCCCATTAGCAATGTTCGCCATTATAGGAACAACCACTGGATTGAGTACTCTATCAACGTACTGTCGAGCAGTCATAGTGCCCTCAAAAATCACTAATTGTGATTTCCCCAGACCATAATGCTTGGTGTTGGCCCTGTGTGCCTCTCGACAATAAGGTCTGGGCGGCCCCTCTCCCCGGTACGTCGGCGCACACGATTCCGGCGATCACTGTGGGCAAGACAGAAGCGCGATTCATCACTAAAGACGACCCTATGCCATTCGTCGACCCACTGGTGTATTCTTTGGAATACACGGTAAGACAGAGTTAGCTTTTGCTGCTCTTTGCTTTAATTCATTCCTTCCCTTTTCGCAAACACCAAGAGTGATTTCTTACTTTTTCTTTTATTTGTGCACCTTGCTTACTTCGTTTGTAAGTCTGTTATAGATATATATCTTCCATGATCAACCTAGCGGCATCTAGCAGCTAACCACTGAAGTTCTTTAACATTTTCACTCTCAAGAGGACTTCCTTACAAGTCAAGCCACCAGATGTCGTCGTCATAGTCAGCTAACTTATCCATGCTGAAGAGGACTTCTTCTCCAATACCATCCACCAGGCTTCGCTATTGACGCCTGCTATCAACTACTCGAAGACCACTTCATCAAGATACTTAATTTTTGTCATGTTTGTAATTCTTATGTATGTTCCTTTGTCTGTTTCCCCCACCCTCCTCCCTCCTTGGTACCTTCGTGCATCGTTGAGCGGTTCTCACTTGTGTGTCAGACGTCAAAGCTTACAGTTGGAGCCTAACTAAGGCTTGTCTCCTGTCCACGCGAGACATGTTCTAACTATCTACGCCATGATGTGGATTTAAGCTAACGGTCACCTGGATCGCCCACTCTTCAGAAATGAGCTAAGTACAACTTCAATGGTTTTCACCGCATTTTAATTGGTTTTAAACAGCTAAATGCTTTTAATTCTTGTTATATAGACAGTGAGAAATTGCTAAATGCAGTGCAATAACTACCTTCGAGGGATTTTTCTAGTCATGCTCTAACTATCTAAGCTGACTTTCCACTTAAAAAATTTAGTGCTTCTTGCACAAATTAACTGAGAATGAGTTTCACACCGCGGGATTCATATTAAACGAAATACTGTCTATAAAAACTTAGCTTTTTCTCCGTGGGACCTATTGCCCAATTCAACTGTCATCATAACTCCAGAACTTTCGACATCGAACTATCTTTCTACAAGTAAAATAACCTAGCATTTCTTCAAATATGGGAATACATTTTCCTCACTGTGAAATTTATGTTGAAAAAACCTCTAATCAACATAATTTGTCTTCCTTCGTTGGAGATTTTCCGCGGCATTCAACTGCAACCTACAAAAGCTACGACACAATAAATTCTCTCAAACTAAAATTTAACAAGTGATTTACAAAATTCCAATAACTTTTCTCCTTGTGAACTTTCTGTGCTGCAATAGTGAACTTTTCAAATACATCAATAGAATATAGTGAAAACAATGCCCGTTAAACCACCAACCGCGTCGCGTTTGTGAGAGCAATAAATATGGCCAAACCTTTTTCCAAAATTCCCAATTCTTCCTCCCTAAACACCTTACTAACTTAATCTAATTAAGTTCTATATTTGAGTCAATTGATGCACCTAGCTATTAATCAATGAGGCCTCACTTGCCAAAAAGTGCCCTCCCTACTTAGTTTCGCATTTCACGAATTAACTTCTGTATAATCAGTGGCTAGTCCACATTCTAATTCTTTTCCCTTCTAAATGGGGGAATTCTATTTTTTTTCTACTCATAATTGAGTAAACTAATTTTTCTCTTCAGGTTTCACAAATAGTGACCTGTCCTATTTGCATTTAACACGGCCGTAATTACTGTATTAACATAAGAAGTTATAGAAACATCTTCTTAATTTCCATATCTTTTGTTATAATTTCGAATTTGTTATTTGTTCTTACTTTCAAGATTTCCATATAGGAATTCTTAAAGTGTCCACATTGTAGCTTATTTATTGTTAAAACTTTAATTGCGTTAATTGTTGTTAAACTTCGAATTTGTTAATCTTAGCTCCATTTTTTAAAAATCTTATGCAGATTTTAGTGCTTATAAGAGGTTCCAAACCTAAAATTTGTTAATTGCCGAGTGCAAACTTCAACATTCTA
Source organism: Meconema thalassinum (assembly GCA_946902985.2). NCBI lineage: Eukaryota > Metazoa > Arthropoda > Insecta > Orthoptera > Tettigoniidae > Meconema > Meconema thalassinum. The sequence continues at coordinate 579,833,655 of OX336391.1, read as the reverse complement.
GAGGTCTGAGACTTCAAAGGTTAAAACCTAAATTGCACCTTTTATATTTGTCAAAATTATTATATCTCCACGCATTGTTAAATAAATCTGATTATATTATTTCGTTCTTGTCTTAGAATAACGATTAGGCAGGACCCTATTTTCCCTGACTCTTCCCATCGGTTTATGCTCTCTTTAAGAAAATCACATACTAAAATTGTAAAAGTTTTGCTTCTTGTTGCATTTGATCGAAAACTTCTAGTATCATCTTTTTCAAAGCATCTTTTAGCTGCTATAGCTAATTCTAATTAGCCAGTAAGGCAAGTAAAGCTAGATCCGCAAGCTTCCTGCTTGTTGATTTTCTCTATAACTTGTGGTTCGTTTTCAAAATTTAAGTTTTTCTTCTGGTCTAAACTTTTAGTCGGCACTTTGCTAGGTAAAAGCTTAGCTATTCTTAAATGCAACTATTGTTTTTCTTACCTAAATTCTCCAAGAAAGCAACAAAATTGTTCCCAAAAGCACTATAACTGCTTCACAACTACCCTTCAGGGGAGTACACGATCAGTCGTCGGAAATCCTACAGTTCCAAGAACTAAAATCATCACGGCAAATTCAAATTATTTGCGCCTTTCGAAACATTCTTTTAAACTTAACTCCTTTGAAAGGATATGCAGTAAATCTGTCATTCTTTGTCTTACCAGACTACCACCCTTCCCCATAGTATCCAAATTTAGGCTGGGAAGGGAAAGTACGATTGCCGCTTGCTTGCAAATAGTCCAAGCTCCAGCCGCATTTCCCGTTAGCTGTGTCCAAGTCCAAACCCACTTTAGGTATCCCGCAGGCTCACGCAGTGAAAATGGTGATTAAACGTTTACTTTAGTTTAAGTTTATGAGTTATATTCGGCTCTCGTCCCATCTGTCCATACGTTTTCTCCATTCCGAAACCCACTTCTTCCCTTTCTTTTTTTCATCATCTTCCCTTAGGGAGGGCTATTCCTTGGCTAATAACCTACCCACCCACGTCGATCGTTCTCGACACCAGGCCAGCCTTAAACGTCACTGTTGTGGGGTCAATAGAACACCTTCTGCAAGGACACGGGATCGTAAGCCAGCTGCACGCAGGCGATTACCAATTGTTTGTTGTGTAACGTGGGGTGCCACAGCTGCTCGAATTTGCGCTGCTGTTGCATGGGGTTCCATCCGGGCCATCCGAATGATGCGGCGATCCTCTCTCACAGTTGTCTGTCGCGCTGGGCCTGTGCCAGGTCTGCGAGTGTGGGTACCTTCATTTGACCACTACCGACAGTAGTGGCTACGCTGGCTAAAGCGCTGCGTTAGGTCATGGGGCCAAGCTCTCTGCTGACTCGGTAGATGCGTGGGTTCGAGCCCCACCGTCGGCTGTCCTTGAAATGGTTTTCCGTGGTTTCCCCATTTTCAACACCAGGCAAATGCTGGGATAGTACCTTCCGACAGGCCACGGCCGCTTCCTTCCACATCCTTGCCCAATTTCATTCATCTTCATCCATTCCATCTCTCATCCCGACACGCAGGTTGCCCACGGGCGTCGACTAGAAAGACCTGCACTCGGCCTCTCAGGAAGCTACACGAAAAAAAAAAATTGACCACTGCTGCCATACACGTTGTACCGTAGATGCCTGTCGGCCAGCACGTGCAGCGACAGTCCTTAGCGATAATCCAGCCTCACACAGCCCAATTATCCGAGCCCTCTCAAACGGCCACAGTTGTTGATAGCGTGCTCTTCTCTGTCGTCGAGGCATGTTTGACGGGGAACACTTCACTGCACAGACTGCAAGTCAACTACGCTACACCAGAGTCCGTATACTGGAGTTGATTCCTCCGCGACCAATCACGTGGGGAGACCTGTAGCAACAATCCAATGGGTCTGAAACTTTGATCGTTTACATACCTACATGGAATCGTTCCATATCTTGAAAATCAACACAAACGACCAATGCCTTCATGGTGTTGCAATTTCCATTTTCTTGAGTGTATATAATACTGTAACGTGTTTTTCGAGGGTTTTTTATGCAACTGGCAGTAGTCAGTAGGAAGCCATTCTATATTTATTTACGCGGCAAATTGTTCGGCCAAGAGAATTTTTCATGTTAGTTTATTATTATTAATAATTTATTATAATTATTATTAAGGTATTTTCGGAGCATTTTATAAAAAATAATAAGCATACAGATAGGTTTTCTATGTCTTAGAAAACACTATCTAGCAAATTATTACGAACGACAATATCATAGAAAATTATGTGATTACGGAATTGTACGAAGTTTCGTCAGTTAGGATATTATGAGAGACATGACTCACTGGAAATTCAGATACAGGCTGATTCTTGTCAAGAAGTATTACGCAAGCTTGGGTCGCAGCGTCAAGAAAAGGCGGATAGTTGGAACGGAAATCGACTTAATCATCCGCGCGCCGTGTGTAATGAGCCAGAGAAGGGGAAGTAGCACGTGGGGAGCAGCCAATCAGTGAGACCACGTAAGCTGGAAGTCGGGACTGGAGTGGGGAGCCGACGTGTGCATATATCGTTCGGCGCGCCGTGGAGCGAGGACAATCTGTGACATACTTGACGAGTATGGGTGCGCGTACGAGTGGAGTTAGCGACAATCTGTGAAAGACTTGACTAGTTCGGTTGCAAGTGTGTGTCGCTCCGATGTTCCGTGGAGTGGAGAACTATCTGTTTAAAACTTAACCAGTGTGGTTGTACGAGGGTATGGCTCCGATGTTAGGACCATAAAGTCACCAAATCTACAAGTATATCATCAAATATCGACCGAGATGACGACGTCCAGGAGACTGTGGGAAGCTCACAGCATCATCCAGTACGAGGGAAATGCTCCGGCAATTTCCAGTGGTAAGCGCGAATGACGCAGAAATACGCAATCTCTCGTTTCTCTTTGTTTTATATTCAATATTTCAGTAACTTCATAGCTTGGGAATAGAGTAAAATCAATAATTTATCAGACTCCGTTTTCACGTAATTTTCTATCGGTAATATAAAAATCGCAACGCTCCAATTTAAATTTTGAACTTATTATTATTATTAATTTTGCTATACTTGTTTTATATAATAAAGTCATTTCTTTTACAATGCAATCTTTGCTTTCAGTAGGTAGCATTAGATATAGACCAATTCCTTCTCCTGATACAATTGTTTGTTGGGTTAATGATCAAATCATACCACGATCTGAGTGAATAGATTCTTGATGGTGTTCTACCAGAGCTAGACGTTGTTAAATACAAATTTAGATTTCAACATTGCGTTGAGGTCTTGGCGCCCATTAAGACAACATAGCTTAGGCAAAGGTAAACAGTTACATTTATCACCCAACAGTTAGGGGCAGTCAAACCGTTACACTTGTCGCTCAACGTGTGGGCTAGCAAAACTGCTACAATACGAAGTGTCTCTCCCGAATTACTAAAATGAGACACTACCAGACAGTTATACGTCCTGTAGCCTTATATGCTTCAGAATGTCTAGTATTCAACCGCAAGGGACTCACGGACAAACTCGAAGTACAGGAGTGAAAGATAATGAGGAATATATTGTGGCCTGTTAAGGAAGGGAATGAATACAGAAGGCGACCTAATCAAGAGCTCTACACGTACTGTGAAAGAATCACGGATGTTGCTAGGAAACGACGCGACGTCTAGCATTTTATGGACACGTCTACAGGATGCATCCTACCAGGTTGACCAACCAGCTCCTAGGTTACTGGCTAAAGTGGATGACCAAGTCACCATAGTTGTGGGAAGTGATCAAAGATCTGCAAGAACTTGGAGGGACGGAAAGAGACTTAAAAGAATGGACATCTCTCAGGAAGATGCTTCAGCAAATGAGGTTCCAGGACAAATCGCCAAGAAAGAAGACAGGTGCCCTCTGGACACAGGAGAGGATGGAACAACACAGCCAGAGGATGCGTAACTACTGGTCAAAATCAAAGCCCACTCCAAATGTAACAGTTGAACGTTGTGGTCCATAGATGGCCTATACGAAACAAGAAGAATACTTAAGTACAACCCTTCATTAATAAGCTCATTCTACTCCAGCTTGATTTCATTCGTGAAATAAACCGTCACATCCTCCCCACATAACGCACGCAGCCTGCCTCTCTTGTACAAGCATATAATCGGAAACATGCAGTCAGTCCCCTGTGAGTTTTACTCCCGCCCTGTTCCTCAAGACATCACCCCTACGTACAGACAGACATTTAATCCCATCTGATCTCCCCTACTAATCAGTCCACATTCATCCCTCCCCTCCCCTTCCATTCCCCCACAATGTTACCACATCTCTTTATTGAACTTTGCTCCACCGCAACGCAAATATTTTTAAATTAAATTCATACACCCTGAAACATAGTTTATTTGTACGGCTAAGGATAAAGGAATGTTCGTCTTGTTATTGGTATTTTCTATTGGGAAATGTCGATATACCAGGTGAATCAGCTGCCCCTTCCAATATTGTATATGCAGCCCAATTAACGCGTGTTGTCAGAAAGATTCATATTTCTTTACTTGCATCCCGTATGTTACTGCAAGCATATCCTGCAAACGATACTGAACACTATTCTTTTTCCCTCGTATTAGTCTGTAGGTCGCCCCCGTAGCGTAGCGGTCAGCATGGTTAGCTACCGCCCTGAGGTCCTGGGTTCGATTCCCGGCTCTGCCACGAAATTTGAAAAGTGGTATGAGGACTGGAACGGGGTCTACTCAGCCTCGGGTGTTCCAAATGAGTAGAGGGGGTTCGATTCCCACCTCAGCCATCCTCGAAGTGGTTTTCCGTGGTTTCCCACTTCGTCTTCGGGCGGGATGGTACCTTCTTCAAGGCCACGGCCGCCTCCTTCCCTCTTCCTTGCCTATTCATCCTCACCATCCCTTACCTTCCCTCATGAGGCCCCTGTTCGCTTTGCAGGTGAGGCCGCCTGGGCGAGGTGCCAATCCCACCTCACCAGTTGTATCCCTTCCGATTCGATGTTCCCAGCTCTAGGACACTGCCCGTAGAGGCGGTAGTGGTGAGTTCCCCCGCTGAGTCCGTGGGTTCCACCAACCTGGAGGGTAAACGACTAAAAAAAAAAGTCTGTAGTCCACTATATAATGCAGAAACAGGAAGGTGGGAAAGAAGATCTCACAACGCTTTGGGAAGACACGCATCAACTGGATTCTGGAGAGGAGGAGGTTGCAATGGTTAGGACATGTCATTCGAGCTGAGAATTCCATATCCAATCGTGTTTTCAGCTCGACACCAACTGGGAGACGCCCGAGAGGCCGTCCTAGAACGAGATGGAAGGATCGAGCGATAATGTCACTGGAAAAAGTAGCACCAACAGCAACTGTGGAGGATTCAAAGAACTGAGAAAGGTGGAAGATCTACGACCGATACCTGTGAAGAGTCCCAGTTCCTCCTGTTGTAATGCCTGTGTTGTTTTGTATATGCTCTTATTGTCCGACCTGGGTCTTAATGGCCTGTTAATGCAATAAATGATGATGATGATGATTAGTCTGTAGTCACATCGAGGGAAAAATAATAGTGTTCAGTATCGTTTGCAGGATATGCTTGCAGTGCATTAGTACCATGATGGACGTGTCGCACACGGTTATATTCTTAGCGCACCGTCTCTATCCCTGCCTCTCCCCTGCCATGCCATCCAGTGCTGGAAGAGTGCGATGTACAATGTTCACCAGCAAGTGGTTTCATGAAGGGATTTGAAAAGCATGAGCGAGAAAGTACTGTTTATTAACGTGTAATGTTTACTTGACTCACGTTTTTTGCGAGCAGTCTTCCATATGTGAGGTGGGCTGGCACATGGTCTGGTTTGGAACGAAGTGCGGCAAGAAACCAGAACTCAGCTTGTTTGTCTTGACCCAGCCGACAGTGGGCCTCTCCCAGCATGTTGTACAGACTCTGAAACGTAGAGAATAACATATTTGGAACATATACTGTGCATGCTAGGAGCATATTGTCGCTGAACTTGCAATACCGCCTATCTGATGAAGATCTTCTTTTCCATTATTTTCCTTAAGATTGGTCACGCCTCTCAGCCGTTTGTGGACACGTTCAACAGAATAATTCACGATATATTGAATTTCCTGTGTGTAAAAATAAAGGAAAGTGATAATTAATTATACTTTACTGTAGGGGTGCATTACTACACGGAACTATACTATTCTACAGTACAATGAATTTTTCTTTATGCCTCTACACCTAACGGGAATTATTCTGTTGGACGGCACATCAACTTACGACTGGGAGACGTGGACAATCATAAGGTCAACAATGAAAAAGAAGAGTATCGTCAGATATGCAGTATTGCAAGTTCAGCTACAATATATAAATATTTAGACGCAAAATCTGCGATAACTTTGGAGCGTGTCTGGTATACGTGCTTGAGATAAGCTCAACTACTGCAACATGAAGCATGCTCATATAAAGAGAGAAAACTATAGCAACATAATATGAAACCAACATACTAAAAGATGAAACTTTAAAGGTAAAATATGAATATAGGCTATATTACATTATAACTAAATAATTTCGGACTGAAATTTGCAAAATACTTAAATCAAATCCAGACTCGATTTCTTGTAGGCAATAATTTTATTCGACATAGCCATGTTTCAGAGTTCTTCAGGATGTACAGTAGAAAAGGATGAGGAGTCTTATCTATGAAGTGTAAGCAAGACATCGAGGCACTTTTCTAACTGAAGACTGTTGAATCCGCAATTAGTTTTACTAAGTGACATTTGAAGTCCATAAGCAAGTACTTGTGTGACGGCGGTAGAATTGGTGGGATTTTGAACTGCCACTACGTTTTAATTTTCCATTAGAACTAGTGATTTTCGCCTTCTCCTAATTAGAACTTATCAAACTGACTTTTAGTTTGATATGTATTACTACAAGATAAAATAAATCTTCATTGCGGCCAAATAGCCAAGATGAAATAGAAATTTTACATGTTTGTATATTCAGATAATGACTTTGTCCTTTTTGTGCATATTTCGATGTGATAACGATCACATGCCGTTTCACACAGCCTACATTCACAGTCTATATTTGGTTCGTGGAAGTTTGTGTTCTTGCATATCAGGTGGTGGAATCCATGGACTGCCAACCTAGTGATGACGTGTCTGATTTCGACGTTTTCCTTTGTCCACGCACGGTCTACCATGGCTCCTGTGCTGTAGAATGTCGGATGAATTTCCTCTCTTTTCCTATTCAGTGTTGCTAGCAGGTTCTGTGAGGCGCACGTGTTAGGTAGGAGTATGCTTGTCCTGAGATCTTCGATGAGGAAAGTTTCCTTCGCCAGCAGATATGTGTATCTTGAGTGCGTCATTTTTGACACTCCTAACGCTTTCTTTATGTATCTTGCCTTCACTCCTTCCAACATAGATAGATTCTTCAATGTTAGGTGTGACCAGATGATTTCTATGCCATACGTCAGTAAGTATTGGTAAAATCTTTACGCGGAATAGCAGCATCGCCGTCTCTAGGCTGAGGGATCGAATGTTTCTTATTTCGTGCATTGTCATTATCGCTTTAGTTGCCTTTTCTGTTATGTGTTTTGTGAAGCATTTTGCGGTCGTTTGTAGAGTAATTCCTAAATACTTGATTTCTGATACTATTTTCAGTTTTCTTTCCCTTATGTGTATCCTAGCTGATACGGGGGCTCTTCCTCCGTTTCTAAAGATCATTGTGTTCGTCTTAGATATGTTAATGACCAAGTTATTCTTGGAGCACCATTTATCCACCTCGTTTATTGTTGCCTGGAGTGCTGTTATGTCTTTGGAACCAATTACGATGTCATCTGCGTATGCGCACGAGAAGATTCCCACTTTGCGGGTAATTCCAAGGATTTCTTCGGTTGCTAGTATGAACAGCAGAGGGCTAACACGAGAAGATTCCCTCTTTGCGGGTAATTCCAAGGATTTCTTCGGTTGCTAGTATGAACAGCAGAGGGCTAAGTGGGTCACCCTGTAGTACTCCATTTGTTTGTATCATATAAGATATAAGAGTTTTACATACATAAATAGTGACTTTTAACACGATTTAAAAGCGGAGAAATGTGAAAATTACTCTAAACTAGGACAAAATATGCATAATTAATAATCATTTGATAAAATATGATGGAACATTTAAAACAATATTTGCCTATTAAAATCCTCGCCTCATGAAACGAGCACATTTTCAGTGCCAGCATCCAGAACTTTCCGAGTTAGCCTCTCTACTCATCCTAATAAGGGGCTGCGTGGCGCAGTCGGTAGAGGCGCTGAGGTTCTAACTGAAAGGGAGTGGGTTCGATTCCCACCCAGGTAGTGGATTTTAGAAACAAAACTACCACTTTCGGAAACGCAAATAGCCCTGAGGTTCACTCAGCCTAGTACACCAGAAATGAGTACCAGGGTAATTCCTGGGAGCAAAGACGGCCGGGCTTGGAGCTGACAACTCCATCCCATCTAGTGCCGGTGTCACAAAAAGTGGAAGCCTCTACCTTCCACTACTCCCAGGGCCTCCATGGCCTGTACGGAGTTAGGTTTGCTTTGCTTTGCTTTACTCATCCTTATAAATAAAAAGTAAAAAAAGTCAACGGACAATATAAATTCTATTGATTATCTTACAAGACAAAACAAAACAAAACACAAAACAAAAAATATACAAAACACAAAACACAAAAACAAAACAAAAACAAAAGAAAAAAACGAAGAGCAAAACAAAAACAGAAACAAAAACAAAAACAAAAACAAAAACAAAAACAAAAACAAAAACAAAAACAAAAACAAAAACAAAAACAAAAAATAAAATAAAACGAGAAACAAAAAACAAAACAAAAATCAAAACAAAAAACAAAACAAAACAAAACAATAACAAAATTAAAAGGAAAAACAAAACCAAAAACGAAAAACAAAAACGAATAACAAGACAAACAAAATCAAAACAAACAAAAACAAAACGAAAAACAGAACGAAAAACAAAACATTACAAAACGAAAAGCAAAACAAAAAACAAAACAAAAGAGAAGCATAAGAAAAACAGAAACACAAAAAACAAAAACACAACACAAAAACACAACAAAAAACACGAAAACAAAAACTAAACACAAAACACAAAAAGAAAAAAAATAAAGAAGTCCAGATAGAAGACCGAAGTTAATCCCAAGGAAATCACTGAAACATTTAAAAAACGTGAGTGATGCTCATTTTAAGTAGAGTGTGCTTGTGTTACCTGTGGCTGGTAGTGGGAAGGTCTTGTCGCCACTGCCTGCTGGAACACTTGAATGGCTTCTTGTGGGTCTCCCTGTTCCATCAAGAGTCGCCCCACTTGGAAGAGGCATGCTGTGGAGGCGAGTGCATGTCCTCTTGGGTCTTTGAGGCCACTCCCATCCAGAGTAGCGCCCGCACGAAGAGTGGCCAGTGCCTCAGCAACGCGCCCGACTCTCGCAAGCACCAATCCGAGGTTCAGATAGGCCACTGCAACACAAGTCACGTGCAGGCTATAATGATGGTGCACATAAGTTACATATACTGTACGTCGAAGGAAGGAAGGAAGGAAGGAAGGAAGGAAGGAAGGAAGGAAGGAAGGAATAAAAAAATGAAAGAAAAAAGTAAATTAAAAAAAAGAATGAATGAAGGAAATAAAGTCAGAAAAATCTATATCTATATATATATAAATCAATCTTACGTGATAGTTTGTCTGTGGGTGTGTATGTCTCCTATGCATTCATATACCACTCAACCGATTGCGATGAAACTTGGGTGAGATGTTGAGTACACTCTAAGGAAGGTTTCTGACTTAGTAAATCCATTTTACAATAGGTAGCGCACGCGTAGATTCAACAAATGAGTGACGATGCGCGAAGCGTTTCAAACAAGTCCCGTATGTGTTCATATACCATTCGTCCGATTGCGATGAAACTTGGGTGAGATGTTGAGTACACTCCAAGGATGGTTTCTGACTTAGTAAATCCATTTTACAATAGGTAGCGCACGCGTAGATTCAACAAATGAGCGACGATGCGCGAAGCATTTCAACAAAGTCCCGTATGTGTTCATATACCATTCGTCCGATAGCGATGAAACTTGGGTAAGATGTTGAGTACACTCCAAGGAAGGTTTCTGACTTAGTAAATCCATTTTACAATAGGTAGCGCACGCGTAGATTCAACAAATGAGCGACGATGCGCGAAGCATTTCAACAAAGTCCCGTATGTGTTCATATACCATTCGTCCGATTGCGATGAAACTTGGGTGAGATGTTGAGTACACTCCAAGGATGGTTTCTGACTTAGTAAATCCATTTTACAATAGGTAGCGCACGCGTAGATTCAACAAATGAGCGACGATGCGCGAAGCATTTCAACAAAGTCCCGTATGTGTTCATATACCATTCGTCCGATAGCGATGAAACTTGGGTGAGATGTTGAGTACACTCCAAGGAAGGTTTCTGACTTAGTAAATCCATTTTACAATAGGTAGCGCACGCGTAGATTCAACAAATGAGCGACGATGCGCGAAGCATTTCAACAAAGTCCCGTATGCATTCATATACCATTCGTCCGATAGCGATGAAACTTGGGTGAGATGTTGAGTACACTCCAAGGAAGGTTTCTGACTTAGTAAATCCATTTTACAATAGGTAGCGCACGCGTAGATTCAACAAATGAGCGACGATGCGCGAAGCATTTCAACAAAGTCCCGAATGCATTCATATACCATTCGTCCGATAGCTATGAAACTTGCGTAAAATGTTGTGTACACTGCAGGGAAATTTTCTGGCGTAGTACATCCACTTTACAATAGGCAGCGCACGATTAGATTCAACAAATGAGCTACGACGCGCGAAGCATTTCAACAAAGTCACGTTTGCGTTCATATACCATTCGTCCGATAGCGATGAAACTAGGCTGAGATTTTGTGTGCACTCCAGGGAAGGTTTCTAGCTTAGTAAATCCCTTTAAAAATAGGTAGAGCACGAGTAGAATCAACAAATGAGCAACGGCGCGCGAAGCGTTTCAACAAAGTCCCATTTAATTTCATATACCATTCATCCGATAGCGATGAAACTTGGGTGAGATGCTGTGTACACTCCAGGGAAGGTTTCTGGCTTAGTACATACATTTTACAATAGGTAGCGCACCAGTAGATTCAACAAATGAGCGATGACACGCGAAGCGTTTCAACAAAGTCCCGTATAAAGTCATATACCATTCGTCTGATAGTGATAAATGTTTGGTGAATTGTTGTGTACACTCCAGGAAAGGTTCTGGCTAAGTAAATCCATTTTACAATACGAAGCGCACGTTTATGTTCAACAAATGAGAGACTACGCGCGAAGCGTTTCGACAACGTCCCGTATACGTTCACATACCATTCATCCGATTGCGATGAAACTTGGGTGAGATGTTGTGTACACTCCATTCGTCCGTACCTATGAAACTTGGGTGAGATGTTGTGTACACGTCATGGAAAATTTCTGGCTTAGTAAATCCCCTATACAATATGCAGCGCACAAGTTGATTCAACAAATGAGGGACGACGCGCGAAGCGTTTCAACAAAGTCCCGTATAAGGTCATATACCATTCTGCCGTTAGCGGTGAAACTTGCGTGAAATATGGTTGACACTCCAAGGAAGGTTTCTGGCTTAGTAAATACATTTCACAGTAGGTAGCACACGAGTAGATTCGACAAATGAACGACGATAGCGATGAAACTTGGGTGAGATGTTGTGGACACTTACGTGACGGTTTCTAACTTAGTAAGTACATTTTACAGTAGGTAGCGCACGAGTAGATTCAACAAATGAGTGACGGAGTGCGAATCGTTTAAACAAAATCAGGTATGCGTTCATATACTATTCATCCGATTGCGATGAAACATTGATCAGTTATTTTGTACCCGCCAGGGAAGGGGACTTAGTAAATCCATTTCACAATAAGTAGCGCAAGAGTAGATGCAACAAATGGGTGACGACGCGCGAAGCGTTTCAACAAAATTCCCTATTGCGTTCATATAACATTCTTCGATTGCGATGAAACCTTGATGAGTTATTGTGTACACGCCAGGGAAGGGTTTCGACTTAGTAATACATTTCTCAATAGGTAGCGCACGAGTAGATTCAACAAATGAGTGACAGCGCACGAATCGTTTAAACAAAAACCCCTATACGTGCATATACCATTCATCCGATTGCGATGAATCATTGATGAGTCATTGTGTACACGCCAGGGAAGGGTTTCGACTTAGTAAATCCATTTCACAATAGGTAGCGTACGATTAGATTCAACAAATGAGTGACAGCGATGAAACTTTTTGAAAGTTGTTGTGCACGCTCCCTCGAATGGTTCTAAATTAGAAAATCCATTTTATGATAGCTTAGAGGCAGTTAACATGTTGTGTATCCAAAAGCACTTCAAGAAACAGAATTTCAACGCCAACACTTTCTTTGATTGGCATTGCAACGCATGCCGGGTACAGCTTGTATATATATATATCTATATATATAAAAATCAATCTTACGTGATAGTTTGTCTGTGGGTGTGTATGTCTCCTATGCATTCATATACCACTCAACCGATTGCGATGAAACTTGGGTGAGATGTTGAGTACACTCTAAGGAAGGTTTCTGACTTAATAAATCCATTTTACAATAGGTAGCGCACGCGTAGATTCAACAAATGAGTGACGATGCGCGAAGCGTTTCAAACAAGTCCCGTATGTGTTCATATACCATTCGTCCGATAGCGATGAAACTTGGGTGAGATGTTGAGTACACTCCAAGGAAGGTTTCTGACTTAGTAAATCCATTTTACAATAGGTAGCGCACGCGTAGATTCAACAAATGAGCGACGATGCGCGAAGCATTTCAACAAAGTCCCGTATGTGTTCATATACTATTCGTCCGATTGCGATGAAACTTGGGAGAGATGTTGAGTACACTCCAAGGAAGGTTTCTGACTTAGTAAATCCATTTTACAATAGGTAGCGCACGCGTAGATTCAACAAATGAGCGACGATGCGCGAAGCATTTCAACAAAGTCCCGTATGCATTCATATACCATTCGTCCGATAGCTATGAAACTTGCGTAAAATGTTGTGTACACTGCAGGGAAATTTTCTGGCTTAGTACATCCACTTTACAATAGGCAGCGCACGATTAGATTCAACAAATGACCTACGACGCGCGAAGCATTTCAACAAAGTCACGTTTGCGTTCATATACCATTCGTCCGATAGCGATGAAACTAGGCTGAGATTTTGTGTGCACTCCAGGGAAGGTTTCTAGCTTAGTAAATCCCTTTAAAAATAGGTAGAGCACGAGTAGAATCAACAAATGAGCTACGGCGCGCGAAGCGTTTCAACAAAGTCCCATTTAATTTCATATACCATTCATCCGATAGCGATGAAACTTGGGTGAGATGCTGTGTACACTCCAGGGAAGGTTTCTGGCTTAGTACATACATTTTACAATAGGTAGCGCACCAGTAGATTCAACAAATGAGCGATGACACGCGAAGCGTTTCAACAAAGTCCCGTATAAAGTCATATACCATTCGTCTGATAGTGATAAATGTTTGGTGAATTGTTGTGTACACTCCAGGAAAGGTTTCTGGCTAAGTAAATCCATTTTACAATACGAAGCGCACGTTTATGTTCAACAAATGAGTGACTACGCGCGAAGCGTTTCGACAACGTCCCGTATACGTTCACATACCATTCATCCGATTGCGATGAAACTTGGGTGAGATGTTGTGTACACTCCAGGGAAGGTTTCTGGCTGAGTACATCCATATTACAATATGTAGCGCAAGAGTAGAATCAACAAATGAGCGACGACACGCGAATTGTTTCAACCAAGTCCCGTATGCAAACATGTACCATTCGTCCGTACCTATGAAACTTGGGTGAGATGTTGTGTACACGTCATGGAAAATTTCTGGCTTAGTAAATCCCCTATACAATATGCAGCGCACAAGTTGATTCAACAAATGAGGGACGACGCGCGAAGCGTTTCAACAAAGTCCCGTATAAGGTCATATACCATTCTGCCGTTAGCGGTGAAACTTGCGTGAAATATGGTTGACACTCCAAGGAAGGTTTCTGGCTTAGTAAATACATTTCACAGTAGGTAGCACACGAGTAGATTCGACAAATGAACGACGATAGCGATGAAACTTGGGTGAGATGTTGTGGACACTTACGTGACGGTTTCTAACTTAGTAAATACATTTTACAGTAGGTAGCGCACGAGTAGATTCAACAAATGAGTGACGGAGTGCGAATCGTTTAAACAAAATCAGGTATGCGTTCATATACTATTCATCCGATTGCGATGAAACATTGATCAGTTATTTTGTACCCGCCAGGGAAGGGGACTTAGTAAATCCATTTCACAATAAGTAGCGCAAGAGTAGATGCAACAAATGGGTGACGACGCGCGAAGCGTTTCAACAAAATTCCCTATTGCGTTCATATAACATTCTTCGATTGCGATGAAACCTTGATGAGTTATTGTGTACACGCCAGGGAAGGGCTTCGACTTAGTAATACATTTCTCAATAGGTAGCGCACGAGTAGATTCAACAAATGAGTGACAGCGCACGAATCGTTTAAACAAAAACCCCTATACGTGCATATACCATTCATCCGATTGCGATGAATCATTGATGAGTCATTGTGTACACGCCAGGGAAGGGTTTCGACTTAGTAAATCCATTTCACAATAGGTAGCGTACGATTAGATTCAACAAATGAGTGACAGCGATGAAACTTTTTGAAAGTTGTTGTGCACGCTCCCACGAATGGTTCTAAATTAGAAAATCCATTTTATGATAGCTTAGAGGCAGTTAACATGTTGTGTATCCAAAAGCACTTCAAGAAACAGAATTTCAACGCCAACACTTTCTTTGATTGGCATTGCAACGCATGCCGGGTACAGCTTGTATATAAATAAAATTCATCATCATCATCATGTTTTTCAGTCAAGCGACTGGTCTGCCCCTACAATGAGTCTTTTCCACGTTGCTCGGTCTTGTGCTGTCCTTTTGACCACTTCATAACTTCGTAGGCCAGAGCTGTTTAGGAAGGATCTCATGAAAGTGTTCCGTGGCCTCCCGTGAGGGCGTTTTCCAGGTATTTTGCCATCTAGTATGTCGATCATCAGGCCACCATGTCGTAACCTGTGGCCAAGCCAGGTGGACCTCCTTCTATATATCTGGCGGATCATTTGCCGTGTTTCCTTTATTCGATCCAGCACCGTTATGTTGGTAATTTTCTCTACCCAGCTGATCTTTTCCATTCGGCGCCAACACCACATCTCAAACGCTTCTAGTCGTTTAATGTCACCTTTATTCATTGCCCAGGTCTCACAGCAGCACATTGCAACTGGCCATATGTAGGTCTTAACCAGTTGTTTTCTAAGGCTGAGGGACATCGAGCGTTGACAAATTAGAGAATGCTTTTCACGGAATGCCTGCTTGGCCATGGCTATACGGCTCCTGATTTCAACTTCACATCGTAGGTCTTCTGTGAAGATCTGACCAAGGTATTTAAATCGACTGACCTGTTGTACTGGTTCTTTATTTATGGTAATATTTAGTTGGTGTTGATGCTTACTTATCACCAGAATCTTGGTCTTCTTAAAATTGATTTTCATTCCATATTTTGTAGCTGTATCATTTAAACATTGCAATATGTTTGTTAATGTATGCGGATTTACTGCAAGTAATGCCAGATCATCAGCAAATTTAATATTCTGGATAAGTCTTCCGCCAACTTTCACTCCCATATTAGAACCTTTAAAAGACCACTTTGTTATAGCTTCAGCGAAGGCATTGAACAGTCCAGGGGACGCTGGTAACAACCTTGTCGCACACCTTTGCGGATCTTAGCGGGTTCTGATACGTCATTTCCAAGCCGAACAACAGCAGTTTGATTTATATACAGATCAAATATTAATCTGATTAATCGATGGGGACATCCTATTTGATTCAGAAGAGGAAACAGCTTGTGCCGGCTGACTTTATCAAATGCTTTTTCGAAGTCCACAAATCACACGTAAAGGTTTCTGTTTACACTTAACATCTTTTCTCCAAGACATCGCAAGGACCCGATAGCATCACGTGTAGACATATTCTTTCGAAAACCAAATTGAGAGTTGTCTCGATACTGTTCGATGCATATTTCCATCCTTTTCCTTAAAATATGCAGAAGTATCTTTGATGCATGAGGGATGAGACTAATGGTCCGATAGTCACTACATTCAACTGGTACAGTCTTCTTTGGAAATGGAATGATGACGCTGGTGTAAAACTCCTGAGGCCACTTACCTTCTTCGAAGATTCTTACTACCTATTTGAATATCCATTCATGTGTACTATCCCCACTATTCTTGATTAGTTCGGTAGGAACATTGTCAATACCTGGTGCTTTACCCATGGATATTGATTTTAGAGCTTCATCGAACTCTGATCTAATAATTCTATCTTCTGCAATTGACCTGTCTTCCTCGCCAAGTGTTTGCAAAACGAATGGAATTGGTTCTGCGTATAGATCTTCAACATACATCCTCCAGTGATCCTTCTTGTAATTCAGGTCTGATATAGGATTCCCATGTGTATCACGGAACTCTCTAGTGCGGAATCCTTTTTGTTTCTTAGTAGTTTCCCTGATCTTTTGGTAGGCTAAATCTGTTCTTCCTTGTTTTTGCAGAAATTCGATCTCTTCGCATTTTGACTGCCACCACTCCATTTTCTTCTCCCGACAGAGTCGATCAATCTGGTTCTTTAGCATTCAGTAGTTATTTCTGCCTACTTCTGAAGAGTCGTTTTTAAATTTTCTTCTTTCGTCCATCTTTAAGAGAATGTCCTGTGTGATCCATGGTTTGCGATTCACTCTTTCCACAAATCCCACATAGTCTTCAGCAGCCTTTTCGATGGAGAATTTGGCTATTGACCATACATGATCAACAGTTTGTGAGTTGTTTGCATATGATGATATGTTGTCATCAGTGGCTTCCTGATATTGCTTTTTAGTCCGCTCACTTTTATATGCTTCAAGATTCCACTTCTTTGTTGGTTTTTCCTGAATCCTGCGTTTAAAATTCAGTGTCGTACTCATTACTAGTAGAGAATGATCAGAAAAGATGTCAGCACCCGGATATGCCATGGATTTCTTCACTTGATTTTTGTATCTTTCCTTGACAAGAATATAGTCAATCTGGTAACGTTGATCATCACCTGGCTTTTTCGAAGTATATCTCTGCCTCTTTGGTGAGGTAAACCAAGTGTTACTTATAACGAACCTCTCTTGTTCACAGAATTCGAGAAGACGTTGACCACGTGAATTTCTTCTACCAAGACCATACCCTCCTACTGCAAATCCTTCTTTTCCCTCACCAACCACTGCATTCCAGTCTCCCAGTATAATAATGTTCTCGCTAGCCTTTGTCTTACGCAGTAATTCTTCCAGCATCTCAAACATTTCTTCGACCTCATCATCATCACTGCTGGCCGTAGGCATATATACCTGCACCACAACTAAATTTACGAGTGTTAACAGAAAACGTGCTATGATAATTCTGTTTCCAATAGCTTCAACATCCAGTAGGGCTCTTTAAGAGTTAGCATTTAGTACCAAACCTACACCGCCTTGACCATTCTCACTTCCGGAGTGCAAGACTTTGAAGTCTCCGCTTGTGAACTCTCCTTCTTCTTGTACCGATTTTGCAAATCAGTACATGTTCATCTTTATCTTCGAGGCGCAGTAAGAACTCCAGGTCTAGCCGGATTATCATGGGAGCATACACCAAGCCTCTTCTGAGAATTCATTTCGCCTCTCTGGCGCCTGACTGTTGGTGAAATGGGTTCGCCAAGCCCTTTTTCTGCCAGGATTTGTGCCCTTTGTGTGTCCTGTCACTTAAAGGATTATCGCTGATGGAAGGGAGATAAATCAAGCCTTGTATCTGTGAACATTGGAAAAGTGAACATTTCCTGTCATTCGCCAAGCTCTTGTTCTAAGAACACTCTTGCAAGAACATTGTGTAACGCCTCAACTCCTGGAAGGTTTCTATGCACAAACTGTGTGGGGTGATATTCAATGGTACCAACTCAAACCTTGGACTCTGGCCTTGTTTTGGCCCGTTGCGCAACTAGTCGCATTTGGTATTACTGGAGTAGTGTGGTGGGGGTACACGGGAATACAGGGTTGTGGCCTGTGAATCCAGAGACAGTGTGTGGAGAAGCTTGCTGACATAAGACTCTTAAGCAATCGCCTCCGGGGAAACTGATAGTGCAGTTTCCTCGGAGGGCTGGAAGACACCAGGTGGTACTATCATAACATAATTCTAAGGGGCAACTAAAAACAGGTTGAATACTAACTTTGACTGCAAAATTTTGCTAATGTGATTCTAAGGCCATGTGTCGGTGGACCATAATGTGAACTAGATACAGATTTTGACATTTTATTTAGTGTATTAGTATGTAATTTTTTGGAAGGGCTTGTATAATTTGGTCATACTGTTATATGTAGTTACTGCAGGGTGGGTTACCTTGCCCTATTTCCCGTTAGCTGGATGGGAACCTCGTGGACTTAATTTTAGTCAGATAGGCTTCAAAGGACAGTCAGTGCTGGACTCTGAAGCTTCTCGGACGCTTTCGTTCGCTAAGGAACGCGTTTGTTGCTTTATGCAATTTGTTTGTGAAATGGCACCCGGCCTGAATTTCATGTTGTTATATTTCCTTTTATCCTTGTGGATGATATTACCCTCTGTTCAGTAATTAAATTAATCGTATGATGGGGAAATGAAATTTTGCCAACTGGGCAATGACTGACTTTATTTTATCCACAATATTACCCGGAACTTGATTCTACCCTTTAAATATTAGCCTAAGCGATTAAGGGTTTTAGTTGTAATTTAATTGTAATTTAATTGTATCATTCCTAGGTTTTTATTATACTTTGACATTTGAATGTTGTTATTTTATTTAATGACGGCAGCCAGTAGGAAGATTGTTTCTGTTCCCTTCACCATGTGTGGCAAGATTAAAATTGTCGGCCTTTCTGAGTACGTCCAGCCTTCCATTCAACAAGCTGGTCTTGACATTAGCTTCGTCCCGCCTGATCTCTTATCCTAAATTAAATCAGGGTGTTCTTGAATACCACGAAAATTTGGAACATTCACTCCTAGTTTTTTTTTTTGCTGTGAACTCAGCTGACCTAGTGAGAAATTAAATTAGGCCTTTTCTGTGTGTTATAAATTGTTAATTTTTGGTATGGTAATATCATGTCGATTAATTATATTTTGATATGCTAATATTATTATTATCATCATTTGGTTATTCAAAGGGTAAAGGGGGGGGGGGATGAGAGCCATTACAGTTGTATCAGAGGCGTGGTTATTGATTTATTTCCACTGCAGTATTACAGTGGTAGCGAGAGCATGATTCTGATCTTCTTGTCACAACATTATGCCAAATGACCTTCCTTATGGCTGCATGTATGTATTTAATAACTTAAATTCAGGAACTAATTTAAACTGGGCCCTCCTCCTTACTAATCTTTTCTCCACATAGGTAGGATTGTTTCAAGCTCTGTGTAATGATTAATTTGTGTTCTGTTACATGAAAATTATGTACGATGGCTTCCCGCAAAATCATCGTGAAATACTTATCAGATGAAGAGGTAACCTACGAATTGCTGTTACGTAACCTTGAAGTGCCCAGGGATGCAGAACTAGCGCGCCAGAGTCTAGAGTATGCCGTGAATTTTGCAGCAACCCTTCCAAAGCTGTCAACTGCTGAATTCAAACTTGGTGAGTCTAAGTTATGTGACGCAGTTAAAGAAATTTGTAACGTAATTAAGTATTGTTTCAGTGAAGTAGAATGTAGCTTTGTTGATCTCACCAAATTGAAAGCTCGAATTGATTACATATATCTCCGATGTGTGGATTTGTTGCAATCTGATGAGGAACGTCCCATCGCCGAGTTGAAAGGTTTATTAGAGGCTGAAGTTAATTTAGTGGAATGTGCTCAGACCTTGGACACTGTTAATCGTGTTAGTGGAAGTGGGGATTTATTGAATTCAACTCCTGCATGCAGCCGTAATGTTTCGACAAGTCTAGGCGCCAGTCTGGCTGAAAATGCGGCTGGCCAAGTTGGTAATCGTGTCGCTGAAACTGCCGCGCTCCGTGGCAACGGAATAGCTCGCCTGCCCGACAGCTGTGAGAGTCGAGAGATTTTTCCTATTGTCGGTAACCGTACCTTTATTCATGAAACTGTGACAACAAATTCTGTGCTTGACCAGGCAGCGTTAGGTCCTGATATGGTGATACCAGTTTCGAATACCATTAATCCTAATGCTGTGATGGCTTCTATGCCAAATAATACCAGCAACGTAACCTTCAACCTCCCCGGACGTGAAAATTGTACTTGCAGTTGTAATTGTGTAACTTGTAACTCCGTCTCTGCTGTTGTCGCTTCGCCTCGTGTAAGGAGGTCGGTAATCGAACCCCAGTCTGTCTTAAATTTCCCCTCATCTAGTTGTAATCCTGTTAGTGTTGGTGCTCGAGAAGTAAATTCTAGAGATAATTCCGGGTCTGTTTCATCATTTAAAGTGCCGGCTAACTCAGGTCATCAGGGGCCTACAGTGACACAAAATTCTCCTTCAGAACCGGATAGGGATTTAAATTCTGTTTATCGAGACTCTCAGGGGAGTGTTTCAAATTCAGGGCGTAACCTCGTTTCTTCATCTTGTTCCGGAAACCAAAATTATGTGCAAGGAAATCCATGTGCCGAAATGCCAGGTCGTAACGTGTCCAATGATGAGCATTCTAATTATTCTGTTTTTTCTAAGGCCAGCTTTGGTTCTGTCAGTCACCCCATTTTGTTTCAAAGTTATCGGGTAGAAGTATGGACACGGTTGAAGGCGTCGTTGATTTTTTGAGAATATTGGACGATATTCATGAGTGTGCTATCCAATTCGGTGTCAGCGACCAAGTGGTCTTTCAATTAATATCCTCCCATGTGTCGGATACGTTGGGAACCTATGTGACTAGTGCCATGTGTGAAGGTTGGAGTGTGGAGAATTTTATGTCCGAGGTGTTGCGAGTATTTGTGCCCATCAGGTCGCTCGATACTGTGAAGGGACGTTACCTGTACCGAGCTCAGGGTATTAACGAGCCGTTAAATTCATACATTGTGGACATATCCAGGTTTGTAAAAGTCTTTAGAGTAGATATGCCAGAGGCAGAAGTGGTAAGGCATATTTTGGCCGGTGCTACGCCGGAATTTCGGAATTGCCTATGTGTTGGAACTTCTGTAGAAGTTGGTATGAGTGACTAACATAATGCAAGTTTCTGTGCTCCGTGTTTATAAGTCAAATAGTTTAGTTAAGTGCACTGCTCGGGACAAGGATGTGTTCACACTGAATCGGTGAGTAATAAAGATCATTTGGATGTATAAATCTTAATACAACATCAATGGACTAGCAACATCTAGGATATTTTCTAAGCGTGTGGATGCATAACCAACAAAAGCGACTTTCAACTGTTCGTTTGAACAACAGTGCTACCACCCAGCGAAACAATAATCTGTGACTCAAGTGCACCCCGACAGTCAACTGTTTCTGCCAACCACTCCCAAACAAATTTCCGACTTGAACGCTACCCTACATCCTTGTCCGCATCAGCGCTAGTGAGCTCTCGCACAAATATTAAACAGTGAAGTGACGAGTTACGTACTGCCAAAGAAATAATAATACATCTTTCACATCTAAAGCAGTGCCTTTACAATACTAGTAGCATTATTAGGAGCCAGTGCAAAAATGGGTGTCTGTTTCGAGTGCAACAAGGCGGTGTCCAGGCAAGACATCAATGCAAAAATTCAATGTGCTGTATGTAAAAACTGGTATCATAATTATTGTGTAAATTTAAAAGAAGATGATCTCAAGTCCATAATTTCTTCGCACAAACAATGGAAATGTAATAAGTGTCCCAAGAAGAAGCTTAGCCTACATGAAGAGGGAAAGAATCAGTTAGCCCTACCTAACAACGACGAAGTTTTTAACATATTGACTAATTTAAACAAAGAAATTTCTGAGTTGAGGGAATTGTGTAAACAGAGGGAAACTGATTTGGGGAGGTCGTTAGATCTGGTGCACGAGAAATTGGACGAAAATAAGGAAACCCTGCGGAAACAAGCAGAAACTATTAAAGATTGCAGGCAAGCGATTGAAGAGATGCATCAGGAGAACCTAAAGTTAAAGAAAAATATTTATTTATTTATTTATTTATCAATATGAAGGAACACAGGCACCAGCCCAAATACATTCCTTCTTGACAGTATCTGATTAAATAAAAACTTGGAACTAAAATCAAGACTTACTGATTCTGAGCAATACTCAAGGATCAATATGATAGAAATACATGGTATACCGTCAAACCCTGCAGAGGACACAAGCAGGTTGGTTCAAGAAGTCGCGCGAACACTCCATGTGGAACTGAAAGAGGAACATATTGACGCTTGCCACAGACTTCTCCCTCGTAACAATTCCCAGATTGCGCCTATAATCGTGAAATTTACAAGACGTCACTACAAAGAAGAAATCCTCAGACAACGGAGAATTAAACGTAATCTGAGTACCCTTGACCTTGGATACACCTACAACAACCCGGTGTATATAAATGAAAGCCTTTGCGGGGAGCGGAAAAAACTTCTAGCAAAGGCAAGGGAAGTGAAACGAGCGAAGGACCTAAAGCACTTATGGACAAAGAATGGCAGAATACTCATGAGGAAACACGACCACTCTCAGGTAATCTCCATCAACACTGAAGAGGACCTTGACAAACTTTAACCTGAACATTGAAGATGACTCATAAGAAAAAAGAAACCATCATTTACTACCAGAACGTAAGAGGACTACGGACCAAATCCAATACTTTATTTTTAAATACACTGTCAAATAACTATGATATTATTTGTCTTTCAGAAACATGGCTTCTTGAGGGTGTAAGCAGTTCTGAGCTCTTTGATGACAGATATATTGTGTATAGGAAAGACCGAGATTTTTCTTTAAGTTCCAAGAAAGATGGTGGTGGAATTTTAATAAGTGTTAAAAGTACAATACATTCGAAGAGAATGCCAATGTTAGAATCGGATACCGAATCATTATGGATTAAAGTTTCATTGAACAATAGGGAATGTTATATATGTGTTCCATACTTTCCGCCGAATTCCAATATAGAAGCATACAAATCATTTTATGAGAAAATAGAAGAAAATATGCAGTTATTTAAAGATTACGATATTTGTATCATTGGTGACTTTAATTTACCGGAAATAACTGATAAATCTTACAATCTATTGAAGGGTTCAAACAAATCCAAAGAGTTAGAGAATTGTTTGCACCTGCTGAATGCCAGGCTGTTTAACGATATTAAGAATGTTAATGGGAGAACTCTTGATTTAATAATCAGTAACATTGACCAGTTGCATATCCAGGAAGAAACCGACCCCTTAGTCCGATTAGATGAAAATCATCCAGCATTGCAAATTATATACAAACAGGGGAAAATAACCAGATCACATGAAAGTTCAACCTATGAATATAACTTCCTCAGGGCAGACTTCTTAAAATTGTATGAATTAGTGAAAAAATGCAATTGGGATAACATGAATAATTGTAGAAATGTAAACGAAGCTGTTGATATCTTTTATGACAAAATATACTCTATAATTGACCAGTGCGTTCCAAAGACTAAACATTACAAGCGCACATATCCTGTTTGGTTCACTCAGTCCATAATATCAAATTTAAAGCTAAAGGAAAAATATAGAAAAAAGAAAAATTTATCCGAATATTACTTAAATAATTATACTCAACTTAGATCTAAAACTAAAATAGACATAAAAAAGCCTATGATGACTATGTAGCTCTTACTGAGCGGAACATGGAAAACGATAGCAACAGCTTCTGGAACTTTATAAAAAATAGAAAGGAGCGTAAAGGATCAGGATTGGCGATGGAATATGAAGGTAAAGAATATTGTAAATCACTGGAAATTGCCAATTGTTTCGCTGACTATTTCAAATCAGTATATTCGCAAACTATTCCCAACTATAATTTGAACACAAACAGCAATAACGTAAAGCAACATTATTTTCAAAATTATTTGGTTATATCTGAAGTCACCGAGGATATGGTTGAATTCGCCATTAAGAAACTAAAACCAAAAAAGTCAGCGGGGCCTGATGGGTTACCACCATACCTCTTTAAAGGCTGTAAGGAATATATTACTAAACCACTGACTATAATATACCATCTCATACTGAAGACCAGCACATTTCCAGATAAATGGAAACATACAAAAGTAACACCAATTCTAAAATCCGGAAACTCAGTTCAGATTAAGAATTACAGACCTGTAGCTGTATCGTCATCTCCGGCTAAGATATTTGAGAGTATTTTGTATAGTCATATTTTTCAACATGTTAAAGTGATCATTTCCCCAAATCAGCATGGATTTATACCAAACAGGTCAACAGTGACTAACCTTATTAATTTTACGCAATTTGTATCCACGGAGCTAGATCACAAAGGCCAAGTAGATGTAATATATACTGACTTTCAAAAGGCATTTGACAAAGTGGATCATGACGTACTCATCACTAAACTATCAACGTATAATTTTTCTGAACCACTGTTTCGTCTGCTGATTTCATACCTGAAGAACAGAACACAAGTTGTGAAATATAAAACGCAACTATCCAAAACATTTCCCACCAACTCAGGAGTTCCTCAGGGATCTAACTTAGGACCATTACTATTCTTATTATTTTTAAACGACATCTCTGATAAAGTTCAACACTCAGAAATTTTATTATTCGCAGACGATATAAAATTATATAAATCAATACGTGACCCTTACGATTGTATCAAACTTCAAAATGATTTAAATGAACTAAACCTATGGACGAAAGAAAATAAATTGCCATTTAACATCAGTAAATGCAAGCAAATTAATTTTACTAGGCGAAAAAATTACATAAAGTTTCACTATGACATTGACGGGGAAAGCTTACTAAAAATTCATGAAGTTCAGGATCTGGGAATTGTATTTACCAATGATCTGAATTTTCAAAGACATATAGAGAAAATTGTCTCTAAAGCACATAAATGTATGGGATTTGTAATAAGAAATTCATTTAATTTCTCCTATGGGATTTTAATATTGCTCTTTAATGCCTTCATCAGATCACAACTAGAATATGCTTCAGTTATATGGAATCCATACACATTGAAACATAATAAGCTTATAGAGAACATCCAAAAGAAATTCTTAAAATATGTAGGCCTATATTACAAAAGATTTGGGTATTATCCCTCTTACGAATCGTACACATTTATATTACAGTCCTTCAATGTCAGAAAACTATCTCACAGGCGAAATTGTCAGGGCCTGCTTTTTCTCTATAAAATAGTAAACAATAAAATTGACGACGCTAAAATTCGAGACAGAATTACGTTATATGTACCAGCTGTGAAACCTAGTAGATTCCGAAACATTTTCTTTATTCCGAGAGTTCACACAGACAACCATAAAAACTCGCCGATTAACAGAATTTTATCCCACTATAATAAAGTTCATCATCTTGACTTAGATATTTTCAGTATGTCAGAAAACCAGTTTGCAGCGTCCTGTGATAAACTGCAAGATGTCTTGTAATATATTGTACTGTATTCAGCCCATTTCCTTCTCATACCTAACCTTCATTTTCTTCTTCTTATTATTATTTATAACGTGTTTCTCTATCTATATCTTCTCTTTATGTATCTTTTGTTTTTCTATTTATATATTGTTGTATATTATATGATTTTAGTAGTGAGCAATGTAATTGGGGCTTCCTGTAATGTTCACAACATAAATAAATAAATAAATAAATAAATAAATAAATAAATAAATAATCCGAGTACGATTAGGGAACTGCGTGAAGCCGCTATTCAGGCCGAATCCGTGCGTTCGGTTGATATCATAAGGTATGCAACTAGCATGCCCCCTCCCTTCATTAACCCTGTTCCGTTTGTTCGACCTCCCTCGGTTCGACCACCACCTGGGGACGGTCGTCCTTCCCATAATTCGCCTAGGAGTAGTAGTAATCGTCCTGTGACGTGCTTCAACTGTGGACAGCAGGGCCACATGGCGTGGAACTGTCCGGTGAAAAAGAATTGACTATTCCGAGACAGGCATCCTGAAATCCACCTTGCCAAGGATCAGCGATGTGCATTGGAAAATGAGATGACGAGGGATGACGCCAAAGTTATCGGAGAAAATGGTGTCTGTTCTAAAGTTTCAAATGTAGTTCTACCCTCTCCTATGGTTGAAATTGCAATTATTGACGCATGTGTAATAGCTTTGTTAGACTCAGGAAGTGTTGCTTCATTGGTTAGCGAGGATTGGTATTTGTCTATGAAACTCATTTGTAAACTCAGTAACCTGTCAAATGTAGATGTTAAGTTGGTTTCTGTCAACGGTGCTCAATTGGACGTTCTTGGTTCTGTGAAGTTTAAAGTTCGGATTCATAAATTTTGTTGGAAATTTTCCTTTTGGGTCATTAAGAATTTGTCATGTCCTATTATTCTGGGCGCTAATTTTTTTGCTTATACTGGCTTACTGCTAGATATGCAACACGAATCATTCTGGTTCAGGTTTTGTTCTGAGGTAAAATTTAAATTTCTTTCTACTGCTGTCCCTAGCGCGAGTGCTCATGTTGTCAACCGTGATGCTGAACCCGTCTTGTCCACCGGGGATGAATCCTTGGATTTAAGTAATTTATCTGACGCTCAAGCTAAAGAGATTCGAGATTTGTGTGGGTATTTTCCCGAGGTGTTCACTGACGAATTAGGAATGACTAAGATCCTGGAGTATAAAATTGAAGTAACGGATACTATACCCGTCAGACATCCTCCCTACCGTTTGAGTCCACCCAAAATGTTGGAATTAAAGAAATTAATCGATCAGATGTTACTGGATGGAGTGATTCGACCCTCCACATCAGCATATTCCTCACCTGTGTTTTTAGTACCTAAGCCAAATGGTGGTTTTCGGCCAGTCGTAGATTATCGTAGGTTAAACAAAAATATTGTTTTAGAATCCATCCCTCTTCCTGATTTACATAGCTGTTTTTCCTGGTTCAAAAACGCCTCCTATTATAGCCTCATTGACCTGACGCAGGCATATTTCCAAATTCCGTTAGCTGAAGAATCTAAGCATCTGACTGCATTCGCCACCGATTGGAATCTCTTTGAGTAGTGCCGATTGCCTTTTGGCCTCTCTACAGGGGGCGCTGTGCTTAGTAGGCTTCTTGATCACGTGTTTTCTGGCATCAAATTTGATTATTTGTATCACTACCTGGACGATGTTGTTGTTTACAGCGAGACGTTCGAAGACCACGTGCGCCATCTTCGTGAAGTGTTTGGGAGGTTAAAATCTGCTGGTCTAACCGTAAAGTTCTCTAAGGTGTCCCTTGCTAAACCTAAAATTGCCTTTCTTGGACATGTTGTTTCTGCTGAAGGTGCTTCGGTCGATGACTCCCGAACCCAAGGAATTAGAGATTTTGCCCCCCCCTAAAATGTGAAAGGAGTAGCCCGATTCGTGGGAAAGGTTGGCTTTCTGCGCAAATTTATACCCAATTTTGCACAGCGGGCGTTGCCACTTAATCATCTGCGAAGGTCTGACGTGAAATTTGAATGGGGCCCGTCGCAGCAAGCAGCTTTTGACGATTTGAAGGAGGCACTGTGTAGCGCTCCTGTCCTCGCTGTCCCTGATTTCAGTAAGAAGTTTATAAACCAGACTGATGCGTCGCTCGGTGCTGTAGCTGCTGTGTTGTTACAAGAAAGTGAGTTAGGTAGACGACCTATTGGTTTTGCTTCTCGAACTCTGTCCCCTGCTGAAGTAAATTATTCCGTATACGAGCTTGAGGGGCTCGCAGTGATGTTTGGACTGGAGAAATTCCGAATGTATGTCGAACATGTTCCTTTCGAACTTTAAACCGATAACCAGGCCCTGAGCTGGGTCCTGGCTAGACCTCGAACCACTGGGCGAATCTCCAGGTGGGCAACCCGTATTTCATCATTTCAGTTCACCGTTCGTCATATAAAGGGTTGTGAAAATGTCATAGCCGACTCCCTTAGCCGCATGTATGAAGAAGTTCCTAATAAATGTAAGAATCTCGTTCCCGAGGAAAATCATGAATATATTTGTGCTGTGTCACTTAAGCGTCTCTATGGAGAAATTCCTGACAGGTGTGAAACTCCCTCTTTAGAGGAACCTGTTGTTGTTGGGGCTAATTCAGCTCAACACATGTTAGTAAATTCACCGTTATTGTTTGGAGACATTGCTGACCATCAGAAGGAAGATCCCGTCTTGTGTGATTTAATTGCTCGATTAGTTTCTGGAGAAGAGATAAAACCTTATATTTTAAAGTCTGGTGTACTGTATTGTGTAACTAGGCGTGATAGAAAGCCTAAAGTTGTTTTGCCTACTCAGCTAATAAATGGCATGCTAATGTATTTTCACGAGTCACCCGCTGGAGGCCACCTAGGACTATTCAAAACTCGACAGAAAATAAAGCAGTCTTTTGTTTGGAAGGGTCTCGATAAGGATGTGAGAAAGTTCGTGCTGGGGTGTCATGATTGTAAAGTGAGTAAGCCTACCGTCAGTGGTAAGGTTGGTAAGTTAGCTTCCGAACCTGCGTCCAGGCCCATGGAACGCTTGTATGTGGATTTCGTTGGGCCCCTGCCGAGGTCTAAACTAGGTAATCGCTTTGCCTTTGTTTGTGTTGATGGTTTCTCTCGCTTTTCGTGGATTTTTCCCACTAGAAATTGCGACTCTGCTACTGTCATAAGAGGTTTAAAGTCTGTTTTCTCTTCCTTTGGTCCTAGTCAATACTTGGTGTCAGATAATGCCAAGGCTTTTGTTTCTCATCAGTTCAGAAAATTTTGTTTTGATTATTCTATTTCCCATGTCACCACGACACCTTATTACCCCAACCCTAGTTTGGCAGAGAGAGTTAACCGAAATTTGAGAGCTGCGCTTATCGCATATCATCGTGACAATCATGCCAAGTGGGATTCGTCATTACATTGGTTACCCTACGCCTTCAATACTGCTGAGCATGAATCCCATGGGAAAACGCCGTTTTCACTTATGTATGCGTTCGTCCCAAATTCCCCTCTAACTAATCTGTGGTCACTTCATGATCTGCTTCCTGATCAACCCTCTCCTGATCGTGTCAGAGAAATCTGGAAGTAGGCCAAAGCTGCTATAAAGATCTCGCATGATAAGCTGGCTAAGAGATATAATTTGGGCCGAAAACAGGGTGGATATTCTGTCGGAGATTTTGTGTATGCAAAAAACTTCTGGTCTATGGCCCCAGGTCATCAGGTATCAGGTAAACTGCAGCCAAAATATGAGGGCCCCTATGAGATTCTGTCTTTTCCTTCTGAAGTAACAGTGTTATTAGAGGATCTGTCTAGGAAACGTGTTTTTAGGACTCATATATCATATTGTAAACCTGCTAGTGAACGAGAAACTCGAGATGTGTAAAAGGTGAAATTATGATGTTCTATTTCCTGTGAATGCGATGATATGAAGTTCAGAGCGATGGGAGATGGTCTAGTTGTTCCGCTGAAGTCAAATCTCTTATGTCATCTTTTGTAATCCTCAAGAAAGGCTGTGATCTGCTTCTGTTAGCTGAGTTTTGTTCATCATATTCGTGGTTGATATTTTTGAGTAAATTTTTTGGATAATTTAGTGATAATTTTGTTAGGTTGGTAGTGAAATTTCGATTTTATGTGAAAATAAGGTGTAATGCTTCAGAGTGATGCTCATTTCGCTGTGTTGTTCAGCTGCTGACGTGAGGGCTTTAAAAATTGTATCAGTGATCTGGAAAATCTTCGAATTGCAATCTCTTGTCGGTTGAAAATGTATCTGGTTAGGTTAGTCAGTGGGTTGCTTGTAATCTGCGGTATATACTGTTAGACTGCTGACTTGCTGGTATTGTCACAACGTTCATGTGATTGTAGTTGGAATCATAGTTCATGTATCCCCGTATACTTGGGTGTGAAAAAGAAAATTAAGTTCGATTAGCATCAGCTTCGAGCTGGTAGCCAGGCTATAGCGTTATTCAGTTGTTTTATGCATCGAGATAGTGTTGCACTGGAGATGTCGTGCTTGTTCTGGAGAAATTTGAGGTATCTATTAGTTGGTGAGCTAACTCTTTCTGTGTAAGGTGCATTTTCCTTGGGGACTATAACCACCCCGTGCATTTTGAAAATTTATCATTTTGTCACCTCAGTGACCTTGTAATTCTGTGTGTGGAACATGATGGGGTGTGTGCGAGATGTTGAAAGTGGAGAACATGTGAATTTGGGGACAGTAACCGCCCCGTGCATTTGAAAATTTATCATACCATCACATCTGTGATCCTGTAATTCTGTATTTTGGGCATGCTGTGGCATGTCGAGGACCGCTGAGTTAGAAAATCTGAAGTTTTGAGGATATTAATCACCTTGTGCTTGTGGAAATGTGTCACATGACACCTATGGGTGTTCGTTGTAGTAAGGTAGATCTGTGTATGGGACCATGGAAGTGGTTTGTTGTCTGTGTGGGTGTAAAAGTTATAAGTAATTTGTGTTTTTTTTTAATGGTGGAGCCACGTTCGTTTAGGTATGTCTTGAAAATTGGTTGGTACCAATTTGAGTTTGTGTCTAGTTCTGCTGAGCTATGTGCTTTTGGAGTAGAATTAGTGTGGCCTCTGCACCGGGCTCGTAGTTGTTGTTGGTTTGATATTGGTTAGGTTCCGTGCCTAGAAGATGGCATCTTGATTTTGAGAAGATGTTTTAATTTAGAACATTTGGTGTAACTTTTGTGAGTTGGTTCTCAGGATAGGTGTGATCACCTTAGTGTCCTGAGTTCGGTTGGTCATCCTACAGGAACTCTTGGGGGTTTGTGGACTGTTAGGATGCGTTGGCGAGTAGCGATGAAGTTATTTGGTGAAATTTGGTTAGGTGCTGGTATGTAAATTGGTTGGATCGTGGTGTCTATTGTTTAACGTGGTCTCCCCATTTGGTTATTGTTCTCGTGGAAGGTAGTTGCTGTTTTCTGTCGTTCGTCGGATGGCCACCGTGGACGGTTAGGGGAAGCGACTGGTGAAATGAGACAGTGACTTTGGTATTCATTATGTTTAAATATGTGTCACATACCTGAGACGATCCATATGGTTTGATTATGGTATGTTGTGTTTGTTTTAAAATGTTTTGGTGCTTCCTAAATGTGTTCTGTTTTCCTACGGTTTCTGGATGTTTTAGTCAAAAATTGGTAGATATAAGTTGATTTGGTTATTCTTGCTAAGTATTGTAGTGAACTTTCAATTAAGCTTGTTAACGTCAGTCATATCGTATAGTTGGTTGCCCTTTTCGGTGATTTTCATACTTCAGTGAACTTTAACTATGCCCTGGAACCCCTGTCTTGGCGCAGAACCTTGTTCGTGGCCTCAAGCATCCCGTGTGTGACTTGAAAGACTCTTAAGTGAACTTCGATGGCACACTAATGCTTCGTGTGATTTTTTTTATCCTTCCTGGGATAACTTAAGTTGTTTAGGGCTGGTTGACTGGCCTGGAACGCTTGTTCCCTTTAAGGGAACTGTATTTGGACCATACGCTGCTGTTCTGATGTGTGTTTCAGTGGTCACTATGTGGGACGTGTACTACCAATCCGGGCCCAGTTTGGAGGTACCATCTAGGTCCCATGGCATCATTCTACCCGAGGAGATCTACTTCAAGGTCTGCTGGCGGAGATTGGAGTAGCCTCTTCAGCTGCCAAAAGACCGGCTGGACACCATCACCCTGTTTGTCATCTCCCAGTCGTCTTCCTTTGGAGGAGGAGGATGTACCGATTTTGCAAATCAGTACATGTTCATCTTTATCTTCGAGGCGCAGTAAGAACTCCAGGTCTAGCCGGATTATCATGGGATCATACACCAAGCCTCTTCTGAGAATTCATTTCGCCTCTCTGGCGCCTGACTGTTGGTGAAATGGGTTCGCCAAGCCCTTTTTCTGCCAGGATTTGTGCCCTTTGTGTGTCCTGTCACTTAAAGGATTATCGCTGATGGAAGGGAGATAAATCAAGCCTTGTATCTGTGAACATTGGAAAAGTGAACATTTCCTGTCAACTACATTCGCCAAGCTCTTGTTCTAAGAACACTCTTGCAAGAACATTGTGTAACGCCTCAACTCCTGGAAGGTTTCTACGCACAAACTGTGTGGGGTGATATTCAATGGTACCAACTCAAACCTTGGACTCTGGCCTTGTTTTGGCCCGTTGCGCAACTAGTCGCATTTGGTATTACTGGAGTAGTGTGGTGGGGGTACACGGGAATACAGGGTTGTGGCCTGTGAATCCAGAGACAGTGTGTGGAGAAGCTTGCTGACATAAGACTCTTAAGCAATCGCCTCCGGGGAAACTGATAGTGCAGTTTCCTCGGAGGGCTGGAAGACACCAGGTGGTACTATCATAACTTAATTCTAAGGAGCAGCGGCTTCGGTGGCGTAGTCGGTAGCATGCTGAACTGCCCAAGGTAGCGGGTTCAAACCCGGCCGAAGTCGTCGGATTTTTTAAGAGCGTTAAAAATCCTTCAGTATGCCTTCCTTTGGAGGGGAAGTAAAGCCGGCGGTCCCATGTCATAGATTTATGGCATGTAAAAGATCCTTTCACAGACTAAACTTGTGTAAAGCAAAATTTGTTAGGTTAGATTTCGTCAGAACGCTCTATCAAAGTTCCAACGTTCACCACTAGGTATCATTGATACCTGGTGTCGAAAGTTGGAACTTCTTGAAATTGAACGGAACTTGTAGCTCACCCTTCAGGGTATCCGCTGGAAGCAGCTACAGACTCAGGCGAGCCGAACATGTCCTCGGACACTCCCGGCACTAAAAGCCATACGATGAATAAATAAATAAATCTAAGGAGCAACTAAAAACAGGTTGAATACTAACTTTGACTGCAAAATTTTGCTAATGTGATTCTAAGGCCATGTGTCGGTGGACCATAATGTGAACTAGATACAGATTTTGACATTTTATTTAGTGTATTAGTATGTAATTTTTTGGAAGGGCTTGTATAATTTGGTCATACTGTTATATGTAGTTACTGCAGGGTGGGTTACCTTGCCCTATTTCCCGTTAGCTGGATGGGAACCTCGTGGACTTAATTTTAGTCAGATAGGCTTCAAAGGACAGTCAGTGCTGGACTCTGAAGCTTCTCGGACGCTTTCGTTCGCTAAGGAACGCGTTTGTTGCTTTATGCAATTTGTTTGTGAAATGGCACCCGGCCTGAATTTCATGTTGTTATATTTCCTTTTATCCTTGTGGATGATATTACCCTCTGTTCAGTAATTAAATTAATCGTATGATGGGGAAATGAAATTTTGCCAACTGGGCAATGACTGACTTTATTTTATTCACAATATTACCCGGAACTTGATTCTACCCTTTAAATATTAGCCTAAGCGATTAAGGGTTTTAGTTGTAATTTAATTGTAATTTAATTGTATCATTCCTAGGTTTTTATTATACTTTGACATTTGAATGTTGTTATTTTATTTAATGATGGCAGCCAGTAGGAAGATTGTTTCTGTTCCCTTCACCATGTGTGGCAAGATTAAAATTGTCGGCCTTTCTGAGTACGTCCAGCCTTCCATTCAACAAGCTGGTCTTGACATTAGCTTCGTCCCGCCTGATCTCTTATCCTAAATTAAATCAGGGTGTTCTTGAATACCACGAAAATTTGGAACATTCACTCCTAGTTTTTTTTTGTTGCTGTGAACTCAGCTGACCTAGTGAGAAATTAAATTAGGCCTTTTCTGTGTGTTATAAATGGTTAATTTTTGGTATGGTAATATCATGTCGATTAATTATATTTTGATATGCTAATATTATTATTATCATTTGGTTATTCAAAGGGTAAAGGGGGGGGGGGGGATGAGAGCCATTACAGTTGTATCAGAGGCGTGGTTATTGATTTATTTCCACTCCAGTATTTCACTTCTCTCCAACGCGTTTCAGCTAATCCTAAAATATCTAATTTATGTCGGTCTATTTCTCTTTTCAAGTTCTCTAGTTTCCCAGCTTGTAACATAGTTCGAACATTCCATGTTCCAATTTTAAAATGGGGATTTCTCCTGATAACGACCTGAGAGGCCCCATTT
Source organism: Meconema thalassinum (assembly GCA_946902985.2). NCBI lineage: Eukaryota > Metazoa > Arthropoda > Insecta > Orthoptera > Tettigoniidae > Meconema > Meconema thalassinum. Next base: position 579,799,392 of record OX336391.1, on the reverse strand, counting down.
CCTCTCCTGCCGGGCCCGACACCATTCCTTTGAGGTGTGATCCCGCAGTTGCCAACTTCACTAACATTTGTCTTTGGACTCATCATAGGTTTACTTGGGATACACATAAAGATCTTTAATGGAGTGGTTTCCCGTTGCCTTCTCCATTCTTATGCTGTTGACCAAATTAATAAATAAATTAATAAACGAAAAAAAAATACAAAAATAAATAAATGAAAGAAAAAAGCATAAGAAAAATAAATAAATAAATAAATAAATATGAAGTGCTTGTTATGTGCTTAGCGTCGCTTTGTCATTCTGAAAGTTTACCTGACATAAGCGCTAGAACGTATTAATTGATTTACTGGCACGTTACAGATCCTCTTCGGGGCAAAATTTCAGCACACTGATGTCTCTAAAAGCCCCAGAAGTTAAAAGGGATGTAAAACCTATAAAATTATTGTTATTGGAAGTATTCGCGTGAATGTTTTCCCAGACATTAACCGTCCCATTATGGTAAAGGCTCGCTCTTATTGTTCGGCTTCCTTTAATGATAGAAGAATATTATGGGGTTTGAAGCCACTTTCCAGTGTTGCCTTAGTGAACAAAAGTTTGGTGCTTTTCAGTCGGTCAACATGAATATACCCAAAAGAGTAGGGTTATACCCTAATCCTGAAAAAAAAACATGAGATTAATAATTACACTCTTTTGGCTACATTCGTGTTGACCGACTGAAAAGCACCAAATTTTTGTTTTTGATAGAATAATGTTTTTACAATGTGAACCTTTGTCGAAAAACGCTTTATAGAATGCTGAAACCCGCATACAAATCCATCCAGTAGTTCTCGAGATAAGCCCGGATAAACTGACAGACAAAATCGACGACTTTATTTTAAACTATGTGTAAAAGTTTTTTTTTTTCGTGTGGTCTCCTGAGAGGCCGAGTGCAGGTCTTTCAAGTCGACGCCCGTGGGCGACCTGCGCGTCGGGATGAGAGATGGAATGGACGAAGATGAATGAAATTGGGCAAGGATTTGGATGGAAGCGGCCGTGGCCTATCAGACCGTCCCAGCATTTGCCTGGTGTTGAAAATGGGAAACCACGGAAAACCATTTCAAGGACGGCCGACGGTGGGGCTCGAACCCACGCGTCTACCGAGTCAGCAGAGAGCTTGGCCCCATGACCTAATGCTGCGCTTTAGCCAGCATAGCCACTACTGTCGGTTGTGTAAAGGTAAAGTAAAAGTAAAGCCAACTCCGTACAGGCCATGGAGGCCCTGGGAGTAGTGGAGGGTAGAGGCTTCCACTTTGTGTGACATCGGCACTAGATGGGATGGAGTTGTCAGCTCCATGCCCCGACCGTTTTTACTCCCAGGAATTACCCTGGTACTCATTTCTGGTGTAGCCTGAGTGAACCCCAGGGCTATTGGCGTTTCCGAAAGTGGAAGTTTTGTTTCTGAAATTCACTCCCTGGATGCGGATCGAACCCACTCTCTTTCATTTAGAAACTCAGCGCCTGTACCGACTGCGCCACGCAGTCCCCTTAAACTATGTGTAGGCTAGATATAAATTTTTGACGTGTTTCAGGGTTTCCTGACCGAAGGAATAATACGTTCCAGGCTGCCTACTCACACCCTATCCATCAAGAAGGGGCTGGAATACGAAGAGTGAATAGAGTATCGTAGAGACGCGTAGTTCATTCTCAGGGAGTCACAGACTGGACACTGTAAAGGATAACAGTCTATAGTGGAAATGTGTGTAATCCCCAAGTCGATATTAACGTATGGATGAGCTTGCCATTGGTCCCCAGATACTGTAAGTGAGCCAGTCACCAGTCCGAGTTATCAAGAACATTGAAATGTACTTAATGTAACCATGACCAGATGACAGGCGCCAGACGCAGTGGGCATGTTCTATGGCCTGGAGGTTCTTGATAGCTAACATCACGTCGCAGAAGCTGTGATATACAGGGTGTCGCAAAATTACGTCGACAACCTGAAACCAGAGGTTCCGGCCCTTATCTGAAGTAACTTGAGATAGGACTCTTATGGCCGGAAACAAACCGTTAAAAATCTGTGCGACGTTAAACTTTTAACGAGGCAAATCCGAAACATCGCGCGGAAAAAGTGCGACTTTTCCTAATGTTTCTATTACATACCAGCAAGAAATGGAAAAATTATGATAAGAGAAAACCATGCGCTGGCTCTGATTCGAACCGCTACCAAAAGATTCGTTTCAAGGATCACGCCGTGTCGTGCAAGATACCTCGGAGCTAGTTCGCCAGACGGGTGGTGGCGGTATTCCTCCGCGGCCGGGTGCACTTGGGTGAGTGTAGAGTTTGTCTGGTGTCTGTAATACATTAGTGTGTGTATTTGTAATTAAGGCGATGATTGGAAAAGAGGCGGCCGTGGCCTAGAGTTACGAACCATCCCGGCATTTGCTTGGAGTGTGAGTGGGAGCCCATGGAAAACCACTGCCAGGATGGTTGCGATGAGAATCGAAACCGCCTTTTCTCAGTTTACCCTCACGAGGCTGAGTATATCCCGTTCCAGTCCTCGAACCAGAATTAAATTTCTTGGCAGAGCCGAGGATCGAACCGGACCTCCGGGGCGACAGCCAAGAACGCTAGCCGCTACGCCACGACGCGACGTGGGCTGGTTACATTGGTTCAGCATGTTTGTGTAAAGTCGTGGATGACTTGTTTTGTAAAATATTGACTTAAGTTCCATCGGAACAATATTATTGGATGTCTCCCCTCAGGTCGGAGTTCGACTCCCGCCCCTGTCAAGAAATTGAGTTTTGGCTCAGGAATGGAGCGAGGAGGTAACTTCGATTCTCACCTCAGCCATCCCAGTATATTTTATTTAGCGTATGGCTTTTAGTGCCGGGAGTGTCCGAGGACATCTTCGGCTTGCTAGAGGCTGTAGCTGCTTCAAGCGGACACCCATGGGGTGACCTACAAGTTCTGTTTAATTTCAAGTATTTCCAACTTTCGCTACCAGATGTCACTAACACCTAGTGGTGAACGTTGGAACGTTGATAGAGCGTTTTAACGAAATCTAACCTAGAAATTTAGCTTCACACAAGTTTAGTTAGTGGAAGGATCTTTTACATGCCATAAATCTATGATATGGACCCGCCGGCTTTACTTCCCCTCCGAAGGAAGGCATACTGAATAATTTTAACGCTCTTAAAAAATCCGACGACTTCGGCCGGGTTTGAACCCGCAATCTTGGCCACAGCAGTTTAGCATGCTACCAACTACGCCACCGAAGCCGCTATCCCACTAGTGTTTTTCTGTAATTACCCACTTGTATTCAGGCCAAATGCCTCGACGGGTCCTAACGTAAGGCCTCGGCCGCCTCCCTCTCAATTACAAATACACTCTCTATTACAACATAGGTTGTCAGACAAATCCTATACACCCACCTAAGTACACGATGCCACAAACCCCCTAACTGAATTAACGACGACAACAGCAATGCGAATGGTTTCACTTTGTCGCCCAGCAGTGTAATGTTGTCGTGATCCCATAATTATCGCCCTAATGACATAATGAGTTCCGTGGTAACACGAGCGCTAATGATAGGGCAGGAGCGTCTGCTAATGTTTCCTGGAGTTTACACTGAGTAGGCCTAGGAGGCCATTGTAGGGAGAACGGCTTGCCAATTCTTTACGAATAATAATATTACTTATTATTATAATACGGTGGTTGAAATAAAAAGGAGTATGGCAAGGATGCTCGCTATCTCCTTATTTATTTAATTTGTATGTCCAAGACGCCATAAATAGGATAAGAGAGGAGATTCAAGTTGGAGTAAATATACGTGGGGAAAAGATTGACAGGCTCCGATTCACAGATGACATTGCTTTAACAACCGATAATGAAGATGATCTTCAACTGATAGGCCTACTTCATGTAATAAATATCATCCTTAAAAACGAATTTCACATGATGATGAATGAAAATAAAACAAAAATATTCGTATGCAGTCGGAACCAGGAAGATCATAGAAGAGCACCAGCAATTTATATCGAGAATGATAGAATACAACATGTGAAGGAATATAAGTATCTGGGAAGCTTGATAACGTATGATGGAACTAACAAACGAGATATTCGGAGTAGAATTATTCAGGCGAAGAACGCCTTTTATAGAAAGAAGAATCTCTTCACATCCAGAAGTATAGACCTAGAAATAAGACTATTGAAGACGTACGTGTGGAGTGTGGCTTTGTATGGTAGTGATACCTGGACAATAGGGAAGTCAGAAGAATAGAACTTGATGGATTTTGAGGCTTGGTGTTGGAGAAGAATGCTTAAGATCAGTTGGATACAACATATGACAAATGAAGAGGTATTCAGAAGAGCAGGAGAAAGTAGAAGCTTTATGAAGAGTCTGAAAACAAGAAGATCAATTTTGTTGGGAGGACATATTCTCAGACATAATATCCTGCTATCAAGAGTTATCGAAGATATGTTAGAAGGGAAAAACACTAGAGGAAGACCACCACTTGCATACATCACACAGATAATGACAGACACGAACACAAAATCATATCATGAATTGAAGAGGATGGCGGAGAATAGAGGAGTTGGCGAGTTGCTGCAAAACAGCTCCAGGGCTGTTAACTTACGAGAGAGAGGTGGTTGAGAAAAGGCGCAAATACCAGCCACTTGCCGCTGAGCTCAGTCACATATTCGGCCTAAAGGAAGTTTCATCATCCCAAGTTGTTGTCTCTGTGAATGGTTTAGTCACAAAGGACTGGGATAATGCAAAGGAGATCCTTAGCTTGAAGAGGAACCACATGCAGTTAATGCAAAAAGCTGCCCTCCTTGGTACTACAAGCATAGTACGTAAGGTTTTGTCTCTTCAGTGACTCTGAACATCTTGAGATCCAGTGTCTTTGGCTCGCAAGGAGTCAGACGGTGATGGTTTTGTATTTTTATGTACATTTCATATACATTTAATAATAATAATAGTAATAATAATAATACTATTAATAATAATAACTGGTTAGAAGAAATGAAACATTCTGAAGGAATTTTGACTTGATAACAAGACAACTGAAATAATTCAAGCAACACTAACGAACACAACTTCCAAAGTTGAATTTAGAGGGGAACTTTCAAAATCTTTCAAAATAAAGTCAGGTGTGAGACAAGGAGATGGTCTGTCACCTCTGTTTTCAATTGTGCATTGGAAAAGGTAATTCGAGAGTGGAGGAAAGCCATCAATACTAAAGGCGTTCAACTAGGAAGACATCCAAATAAAATCACTGTAGATTGTTTAGCTTTTGCGGATGACATTGCATTACTGGATACTGCCCAAGAACAAATTAGAGAGTTGCAAAAACAGGCAGCCAAAGTCGGACTATAAATACCATTTGAAAAAACTAAGTTTATGACAAACATCACCAATGCCCCCAAAAGTATCACAATTCATGACAGTTCAGTATGTAAAACAAATTCCTTTAAATACATAGGAGAGTGGATAATGAATGACTCACAGGAAAAGACAGCAATAGAAACGCGTATGCATGAATTACAAAGGTGTTTTCATATGACAAAAGATATATATAATAAGAAAAAACTTATCCTGGAAGACTAATTTAAGGCATTATCAAACAGTGGTCAAACCTGAAACTCTGTATGTAGCAGAAACACTTGAATTAACAAGATTTGGTGATTTAGACAAATTAGAAAAGACTGAACGATGAATTCTGAGAAAAATACTGGGAGCTAAACTAAATAATAACGCAGAATATAGGTTACGACCAAATAGAGAGTTATATTTGAAATGTGAAAAATTAACTGATGTAATGAGAAAGAGAAGATTACAGTTTTTTGTGCACATCAAAAGAATGAAAAATAGTAGACTAACTAAACAGATCTTCAACTTACTGACTAGTTACAAATCCAAACCCACATTGTTCATTGAAATTGACAAAGATTTGACAAACGCCAAAATTCAGACAGACACAATAGCAAACAGATTACTCTTCAGAGAAGCTATTCAAAAGACAAAATTTAAAGAAAGGAAGAAACAAACAATTGACAGAAAGTGGACTCAAGAGGAGAAAGATCGTCACTCTAGAAGGATGAAAGAAATTTGGAAACAACGGAAATTGAATACAATGGACAATAGCCAACGTTGATTCATCGTAGCCTCCAAATGGGTTATTCGAAAGACGAGGAAGAAACAGGACTTAAAAGAAATAAACATTACAGAAGATATCATCATAAATGGCAAGGCGTTTGGAACTCAAGTTAAAAATCACTCTTTCACCGAAAAAGCTAAAAAGACCACTGAAAAAAAAAGGACGGAAGAACGTAAGAAGGGGCATAGTGAGTTCACGGGGAGATTTTGGGAGGAGCAGAAGAGGAAAGCTCCATCAACCCAAGTCAACAAGTTCAAACGCGCTCCCTAAGTGGGCAAAACAAAGAAAGAAAGAAAGAAAGAAAGAAAGAAAGAAGAACTAGGGGACATGTGCACAATCCTCCCATCCACCATTATGCGGGCTCCTTGTTTATTTGTTTAATCGCACGTTTTAAACAAATTGTCGATATTTATGAAATCAGAGTTCTGTTCTTCTTTTTCTCTTTCTTTTGAAAGCACGATCGAATTCTTGTGAGCGCCCCATGTGTATAGACCACCCGCCTGGCGTTACTGTTATACGGGCTTAACGTGACACGGTAAGTTAGTAACTCATTAAGAAAGTTAGTAACTAAGTAAGTACCCACCGTAAATAAGTTCAGTAAATAAGTAATAATAATAACTAGCGGACCCATGCGAGAACTCTCGCATAACGGGTTGTGTACACCCCATGTGTACAGACTACCCGCCCGTCTCTAGTGCTATGCGAGCTGGACGCGACACAGTTCTGCTAGGGCTATCGTTTTGTTTATCTTTATTTGTTTTAAAGCACTTCATAAACAAATGAATATATTTCCGTCGACTTTTTCAAGAAATGCAAGATTTTTCCTGTACTATTGAGACAATTTGGAAGATTTTGTTACAAACCACACCTTCTAACTCCCTCTGGTTTAGGAGCATGCGTTTTGTGAAACATACGCCTTAGCGTATTATATAGTGCCCCCGGGAATATTCTCCGCAGTACCTACAAGCTGCTGCGACAGATTATGTCACCAGTTACGTTGGCAGCACGGTTGTTGCTTGTATCATAACAAACAAACAGTAAACTTTGTACTCACCACAGCCATTCATAACTGTGCTCATGACACACATGCTAGCTTATTGCAATACACACTGACGAATTCGACAGCCCACAGTCCACACATGTGGCCTTCATCCTATCAAGGACACTGTGCTGCCAAATAAACTGATGACGCAACCTCTCGCAGATGCACGTAGCCACTGCGGAGAACATTCCCGGGCGCCCTGTAGAATAAGATAATATCGTATGGCCTTGGCTGCAGGGTGAAGCTTTGTTATCTCACGCCCAGAGGGCAGCTTCCATGTCGAATTTTGTCGTTCCTGGGAACGCTATGAAAGTCAAGGACGTTAGATATCTAAGCTCCTTGACACTACAGCGCTTTCTAGTAGAGCAAGGAGGAACTTTGTGTTTGCGGAAAATCCCGAGATTAATTTTGCCATTATGAACACGGCCTACTGAATTCAAATGGGCTCTTTAACATGCCAACAATGTATGACATGCATGTCGTGATCTTTGTCGCCTTTCAAAAATCATTTTCCACGGCCAGGAACGAACCTGCAAGGTTGGGGTTGGTAGTCCGACACGATTACCACTCACCCACCGTGACAAGCAGTAAGTAAGTAAGTAAGTAAGTAAGTAAGACAGGCGTCTTCTGGAGCCAACATCATTGGGTGTCCGGGGATTTTAGGTCACTTTGAATATGACTCACCGGCCAGACGATGCCTGTAGCTTATTGCCATCTGGTAGCTGGCGATGGCTTCATTCCACCTCTTCTGACTCTGCAGCAGTACTCCTCTGCAAGAGAAACACATCTCTAGTTACTCACTAATCTATCACACGTGTTGTTCACCAGGTGCTTTGTGTGTGTGTAGAATTTGTCCGATAGCCTGTCTTATTGTGGGGTATATATTAATGTATAAGTGTGTCTATTTGTAATTGAGGCGAGGATTGGGAAGGAGGCGGCTGTGGATCCTCCCGACATTTGCCTGGAGTAGAGATGGGAAACCACAGAGAAACACTTCCATGATGGGGAATCAAACCCGCCTCTTCTGAGTTTTTCTTCACGAGGCTGTGTGTACCCCGTTCCAGCCCACAGACCAGAATTAAATTTATTGGCAGAGCCAAGAATCGAATCTGCACCTCAGGGGTGACAGCCAAGAATGCTTGCCACTACACCATGAGGCGGATAATATACAAAATATTTCTATTACTTTCTTGTTTTTTATTTAAGTCAACAATAATTTTGTGATTTCTTATAGTTTTATATTAACTACAGTAGTTTGGTGAATGACTGCTGGGTACATTCAGGACAATTCTCAACAGGTACCTCGCAGTTATTTTGTTAAAATTACTACTGAAATATTTTGAATTTCGAAACCCTCTGATTTATTCAACAATCTGCAACATTTTATTATTCACAAATATGAGTGTTTATGAAAAATATATTGGCAAGAACTTTAAGGGGGCGTGGAATTTGTAGAGCTTACAAAAGGGTGGAGCCAGGTGGAAACGTTTGGAAACCACTGGTCTATATAATGAATCACTTATTTCGAATAGGTAACATATACGTAAATACAAATTTTCAGGAGGTAGAAAAACCTATTTATTCCAGTAAATAAACCGCTCTTCATAGATTGATTGCTTTAATGTGACAGTGTAGGTGTTAATGAGGGGGTCTGGTATTTTTGCACTGCGTAATATGCCTCTATGTTTACACGAAAACAATATTAAAACACTGTACACGTTATGTTTTCAAACTAAATTGATACATTTCTTCTAGAAGTATCCTTCGAAAGAAAAACAAATGACAAAAAGACTTGAGAATACGCTGTTTACATGTTTGTTCACCAGGGTGCCCCTTTTAAACAGTAATCATAGCTAAAAGTCTTCTTCTGGCGATTCAACTTGTTGTGTGATTGGCCGGTATAGGATTTGAGACCAATATTCTTTTGCCTCTTCAGGTATGTAGTCGATCAGTTTCCTCAGGCCATCTAACTTCTTATGATTAATAGGTATTTGGTTTGAGTAGGCAGCAAATGACACAGCATTTGGCAAACACCCTGCTTGACGTAATACAGTGGAATCTACAAACATTATTCCACCTATGAAAGGGAGTGCTGTAACTTGACGAGGATTATCTGCTATATATCTGATATCAACATATCTGGCTCAGCTCTGAAAAGGGTGGAACACTTCTCGTACCTTGGTAGTATTCTATCAGCGAACTGTACCTCTGAGAAGGACGTGGAAAACAGAATACAGGCTGCACATATGGCTTTTGAACGTCTCTCACATCGTATTCCGTGTATTCCTGAACAAAGATCTAAGTATTTGCACGAAAGTATTGGTGTACCAAGCTGTTGTTATGTGTAAGTTACTCTACGGATGCGAAACATGGACCCTATATCGCCGGGACATCAACAAACTGGAACGCTTTCATCAACAAAAACTCAGATCCGTTATGGCCAAATAGGATGACTATCTTATATATAAAAGTGAAAGTCTGTATGTATGTATGTGGGTGGGTGGGTGGGTCTGTTCCGTATACAAATCTACACCGTTCCACCAATCTCAACCAAATTTTGCATACACATAGTTTAGGACCCAGAAGGAACCGCTGGCTATATGAATTTTCGATAGTCTTTCACATTCTTCTGATTTCGGCCCTTTTTCACTCAAGCACAGGCCAATCAATACTCATGAAGGAATGGCAAGGCAGATAGTTTCCATGACAACATAGCTCAAGTCGAGACACGGCCGACTGGGTGCCAGTTGCGCTCTGCATTACCGGTATAGAAAATGAGGATCTTTACTTGAAATCCCGTTAGTTACTCAACTGCTCACACAGCACTGTCAACCGAGTTTAGCATAACAAAGACTTGACACTATCTACTATTTGTCAAATACCACTCACTCACTCATTCATCACGAAATCTCAGAAACCACCGAACGGATTGGAATGAAATTTGGTATGCAGCTTCCTCATGGGCCGCAAATGCCCACTAAGAGAGGATTTTTGGATATTCAGGTTCTAAAGGGGTGTTAAGAGGGTAGACCTGCATTTCATTAAATAACAATATCTCCCGATTGGTTTCATTGGGGGATGTGATACTCGGCATATAAACTCATCATTAAAAATAAGAAGACATGTGTCTGAGGGTTTTTCGATGTGGTGTATATTATGAGGTGAAAGGGGGTGAAGAAGGAAGATTCTAGTTTAACGTGACCGTGAATCTTGTGATTATGAGCCACGGGACCTCCTTTTTACGTGGAATCCGAACCACGGGACATGGCATTTCACTTCGAAAATCTCACATGCATTGACCGGGAATCGAACCCGGACCGCCTTGGTGAGAGGCATACAGCTAGACCGCTGAGCCACCACGCCCCCCCCAGGAAAGGGGGTGAAAAGTGGGGATTGAACGATTCCTAACGGAGCGTGTATCTCATAAACGACATAGGCGAGGAGTTTGAAACTCAGCGGAAAAAAAATCAACATAAAAAAGAAGTAAATATGTGTTTGACCGTATTTTCATAAATCCAATTTAAGGGGCCCATGGGGAGGGGTGAAATTCTGGGGGGGGGGGGGGGGGACAGGAAAGAAGGTGTCCTAACTGATTGACTGATTGACTCACTCATCAAACTCAGGGGGAAAAATGCTTTAAAGTGAGTAAATAGCTGTTCGACAGTTTTTTTTTCATAAATCAAAGTTAAGGGGTCCATGGGGAGGGGTGAAATTCTGAAAAAAGGAAATTGATAGAAAATGTCCTGACTCACTCACTCACTCACCCACTCATCATCGCCCAGCCAAAATTATTGAAGTTAGAAACATGACAGTTTGGGGATATGTTCATTGTATGTCAAAACCGTCTACTAAGGGAGGATTTTCGGATATCCAGGTTCTAGAGGGGTCTTAAGGGGGTTAAACCTGTATTTCATTGAATAACAATATCTCTCAATTGGTTTCATTGGGGGATGTGATACACGGTATATAAACTCATCATTAAAAAGTAAGAAGACACGGTCTGAGGGTTTTTCGATGTGGTGTATATTATGAGGTGAAAGGGATGAAAAGTGGGGATTGAAAGATTCCTAACGGAGCGTTTATCTCTCAAACGACATAGGCGAGGAGTTTGAAACTCAGCGGGAAAAAATCGTCATAAAAATAAGTAAATATGTGATTGACTGGTTATTCATAATTACAATTTAAGGGGCCCATGGGGAGGGGTGAAATTCGGGGGGGGGGGACAGGAAAGAAAGTGTCCTAACTGATTGACTGACTGACTCACTCTTCAAACTCAGGGGGAAAAACTGCTTTAAAGTACGTAAATAGCTTTTCGACAGTTTTTTTTGATCAATCAAATTGAAGTTGTTCATCGGGAGGGGTGAAATTCTGAAGAAGAAAAAATTGAAAGAAAATGTCCTGACTCATTCACTCACACATCATCGCCCAGCCAAAAATATTGAAGTTGGAAACATGGCTTTTCGGGGATATGTTCGTTGTATGTCAAATCCGTACACTAAGGGAGGATTTTTGGATATTCTGGTTCTAAAGGGGTCTTAAGGGGCTTAAACCTGCATTTCATTGAATAACAATATCTCACGAGTGGTTTCATTTGTGGATGTGATACTGGGCATATAAACTAATCATTAAAAATAAGCAGACATGTGTCTAAGGGTTTTTCGATGTGGTGTATTATTATGAGGTTATTATTTATTTATCTATTTATTTATCGCATGGCTCTTAGTGCCGGGAGTGTCCGAGGACATGTTCGGCTCGCCTGAGTCTGTAGCTGTTTCCAGCGGACACCCTAAAGGGTGAGCTACAAGTTCCGTTCAATTTCAAGTAGTTCCAACTTTCGCCACCAGATAACGTTGGAACTTTGATAGAGCGTTGTGAGGAAATCTAACCTAACAAATTTTGCTTTACACAACTTTAGTCTGTGAAAGGATCTTTTACATGCCATAAATCTATGACATGGGACCGCCGGCTTTACTTCCCCTCCGAAGGAAGGCATACTGAAGGATTTTTAACGCTCTTAAAAATCCGACGACTTTGGCCGGGTTTGAACCCGCTATCTTGGGCACAGCAGTTCAGCATGCTACCGACTACGCCACCGAAGCCGCTATTATGAGGAGAAAGGGGTGAAAAGTGGGGGTTGAAGGATTCCTAACGGAGCGTGTAGGCCTATCTCTTAAACGACATAGGCGAGAAATTTGAAACTCAGCGAAAAAAAATCAGCTTAAAATGTAAATCGGTGTTCGACCGTATTTTCATAAATTAATTTAAGGGGCTAATGGGGTGGGGTGAAATTCTGGGGGAAGAAGGAGAGAAAGTGTCCTAACTGACTGACTAACTCACTCACTCATCAAACTCAGGGGGAAAAGACAGCTTAAAAATAAGTTAATAGGTGTTCAAGCGTTTTTTCATCAATCCAATTTAAGGGGCCCATGGGGAGGGGTGAAATTCTGGTAAAAATAATTGAAAGAAAATGTCCTGTCTGACTCACTTACTCATTACGCCCAGCGAATACTATTAAAGTTGGAAACATGAATTTTGGGAATATGTTCGCTGTATGTCGAAAACGTCAACTAAGGAATGATTTTGGTTTATTCGAGTTTTAAAGAGGTGTTAAGGGGGTAAACGTGCATTTCATTGAATAACGATATCCATGAGTTGTTTCTTTGGGGATGTGATATTCGGTATATAAACTAATCATTAAAAATAATCAGACATATGTCTAAGGGTTTATCGATGTGGTGTATATTATGAGGTGAAAGGGGTGAAAATTGGGGGTTGAGGGATTCTTAACGGAGCGTGTATCTCTGAAATGACATAGGCGAGAAGTTTGAAATTCGGTGGGAAAAAACAGCTTAAAATAGAAGTAAATAGGTGTTCGACCGTTTTTTCATCAATCCAATTTAAGGGGCCCTTGGAGAGGGGTGAAATTCGGGAAAAAAAAACAGGAAAGAAAGTGTCCTAACTGATTGACTCACTCAGTCACTCATCAAACTCAGGGGGAAAACAGCTTTAAATAAGTAAATAGGTGTTCGACCGTTTGTTTCATAAATCCAATTTAAGGGTTTCATGGGGAGGGTGAAATTCTGGAGAAATAAACAGGTAATATGTAAAATTATACATGGCCTATGTTGTAGGCAATAACACATTACATCTTTTTTGTCTCTTGCTATTTCATCATACGACGAATACTTAGGGAGTTATTAATCATTTTGTACTTTTTGGCCGGAATTTTCTAAGTCTCAGGAATGACAAAAAAATTGATTCGAATGAAATTTCAAAAAGTAGCTTTTTTAATACTTTTATTATATTTTTCACGTCTTTTAGGGTCCGAAACCAACATGATATTTTGATGTTTTTTTTCGTCCCATGCATTTTTGGTTTCAGTTGATAGAATTATTTTCCACTAGGACCCATGCTTATCTCTTATATAACAAGTAGTTCCGTGAAGAACTATACAGCCTATTTTCATATATCCTACTTATGTTAACTGCCACTATCAACATACAAAATTTCAGTTTGATTACTGTAATAGATTCGTAGATATTGAGAACCGACTAAATATTTCGGATGGTCGCCATGTTGGATTTTAAATATTTAGGTCCTAAAGTTATGTACTGTTAAATGAAGATTATTGTGTACGTGCAGCATTCAAATCTCAATCGCATGATTAGGACACAAGAAGTAACAAGGAGATTTTAAAATTTCGCACAGCTGCCATCTTGTGGTTATGGAAACAATTGAAATAAATTAGATGTCAGTGGATTAACATTCGTATAAGGATTTACTGTACCAAGTTTCACTGCACTCGAATGGTTAAATTGCGAGAAACGTCCAAGTGAACATTTATACTTCGCGTTGCCGCCATGTTGGATTTGTGATCACCAGGTTATTTAAAGTCCTATAGGAGAACATAAGTTCATAGCCCCTAAGAACATAAAAAAATTCAGTTTGATTGCTATAATAGATTCGTAGATATTCAGAGCCGTCTAAATATTTCGGATGGTTGCCACCTTGGATTGTTAAATGTATAGGCCATAGAGTCCTGTACCATTAAAGGAAAATTATTGCGTAGGTTCATTATTCAAACTTTCACTTCGATCGCATGATAACGATACAGGAAACAAAAACTTAATTTTAAAATTCGCACAGCCGCCATCTTGAAATTATGTAAACAATTGAACTAAATAAGATACCAGTGTATTACAATGTGTATAAACATTTCCTGTATCACATTTCACTGCGCTCAGATAGTTAAATCACGAGAAAAGTATATTAAAATATTTCAAATTCGCTTGGCCGCCATGTTCGTTTTGTACTTTACAGGTTTATGAACGTTACATAGTTAAACTTGTATTAGTACCCTTCATCACCGTACAAAATTTCAGGGTGATATCTGTAATAGTTTCGGAGATATAGAATGTCAGTGAAATATTTCGCACAGCCGACATTTTGAGGTTATGTAAACAATTGAACTAACTTAGACTCCAGTGCATTACAATGTGTATAAACATTTGCTGTACCAAGTTTCATTACGTTTGGATAGTTAAATCGCGAGAAAAGTCTATTTATAAGTCTGAATTCGCTTGGCCGCTATGTTGGTTTTGTAGTAACCAGGTTTTTGAAAGTCTCATAGGTGAACTTCTAGTAGTGCCCTTTATCACCGTACACAATTTCAGGGCGATATCGGTAATAGTTTCCGAGATATTGAATGCTGGTGAAATATTTCGCACAGCCGCCATGTTGGATTGGTGAGACTAACAAAATTTGAAGGGCACGGTCGGGGTCGCCGGGAATAGTGCTATGAACTTACCGAGTTTCATTGTAATCGCTCCTGCCGTTTAGAATTTATTAGTGGGGGACACACACACACCTCACACACACACACACGCACACACACACGGACAAAAGGTGATCTCATAAGCCTATTTTTTTTTCAAAATTGAAAATAGGCTAAAAACAAGTGTCCTGACTGACTGACTGATTCAATGACTTACTGACTCATCATCGCCCAGCCAAAACTATTAAAGTTAGAAACATGAAATTCTGGGGATATATTCGTGGTAAGTCGAAAACGCGCACTAAGGAAGGATTTTTGGATATTCAGGTTCTAAAGGGGTGTTAAGGGGGTAGACCTGCATTTCATTGAAAAACAATATCTACCGATTGGTTTCATTGGGGCATGTGATACTGGGCATATAAACTCATCATTAAAAATAAGAAGACACGTGTCTGAGGGTTTTTCGATGTGGTGTATATTATGAGGTGAAAGGGGTGAAAAGTGGGGGTTGAGGGATTCCTAACGGAGCGTGTATCTCTTAAACGACATAGGCGAGGAGTTTGAAACTCAGCGGGAAAAAATCAGCTTAAAAATAAGTAAATATGTGTTTGACGGTTTTTTCATAAATCCAATTTAAGGGGCCCATGGGGAGGGTGAAATTCTGGGGGAAAAACTGGTAATATGTAAAAATATACATGGCCTATGTTGTAGGCATTAACACATTACATCTTTTTTGTCTCTTGCTATTTCATCATACGACGAATACTTAGGGAGTTATTAATCACTAGCTGAAGTGCCCGTGCTTCGCTACGCGTCATAAATAAATTAAAATGTGAAGGTGACAGTTAAAACGGGGGATAGGTGAGTTGCTGCGCAGAGGGAGATTAAGGATGGAACATTTTGTCCAACTACACCGCTCGGCGTTGAACGTGTTTTATAGCACAAATTTAGGTTTTACTCGCTAACCGTTGGAGATACTTTTCGGATAGAAAATGTAATTTTAAACCTCGTATATGCCATCAAAAGTTTGCTATTTCTTAGCGTTCTCTTTTTATTTGAAATGGAAATATGAAAGTTTGAAACCAAAGGGTGTAGTGACGTCACTAAAATGGTCGCCATCTTTAAATAGTGCAAAGTATTGAAATCAAAAGTAACCTATATGTTAACCAGGTAAATCAGCTACTTCCATGTAAAATTCATGTAAATCGGACCAGTGGTACTTGCGTGATTGAGTAATACACAGACACACACCATCTCATTTTTAGCCACGCTTCGCTCGCGTCATAGTCGTGTCATATTGTTATTCAATGAAATGCAGGTTTAACCCCGTTAACACCCCTTTAGAACCTGAATATCCAAAAATCCCTCCTTAATAGACGTTTTCGACACACAACAAACATATCCCCAAAATATCATTCTTCTAACTTTAGTAGTTTTGGTTGGTCGATGAGAGTGAACATCCAAAAATCCTTCCTTAGTGGACGTTTTTCTACCAGAATTTTACCCCTCCCCATAGGCCCCTTAAATTGCATTTATGGAAAACGGTCGAACACCTATTTATTTTATTTATTTATTTATTTATTTTTAAGCTGATTGATTTCCTCCGAGTTTCAAACTCCTCGCCTATGTCGTTTAAGAGATACACGCTCGGTTAGGAATCTTTCAACCCCCACTTTTCATCCCTTTCACCTCATAATATGCACTACATCGAAAAACCATTAGACATGTGTCAGCTTATTTTTAATGATTAGTATATAAGCCAAGTATCACATCCCCAAATGAAACCACTCGTGAGATATTGTTATTCAATGAAATGCACGTTTACCCCCTTAACACCCCTTTAGAACCTGAATATCCAAATCGATTTCCTTAGTGGACGTTTTCGACATACAACGAACATATCCCCAAAATTTAATGTTTCTAACTTCAATAATTTTGGCTGAGCGATGATGAGTGAGTCAGTCAGTCAGGACATTTTCTTTCATTTATTTTTGACAATTTCACCCCTCCCCATGAAACCCTTAAATTGGATTTATGAAACAAACGGTCGAACACCTATTTACTTATTTAAAGCTGTTTTCCCCCTGAGTTTGATGAGTGACTAAGTGAGTCAATCAGTTAGGACACTTTCTTTCCTGTTTTTTTCCCCCCGAATTTCACCCCTCTCCAAGGGCCCCTTAAATTGGATTGATGAAAAAACGGTCGAACACCTATTTACTTCTATTTTAAGCTGTTTTTTCCCACCGAATTTCAAACTTCTCGCCTATGTCATTTCAGAGATACACGCTCCGTTAAGAATCCCTCAACCCCCAATTTTCACCCCTTTCACCTCATAATATACACCACATCGATAAACCCTTAGACATATGTCTGATTATTTTTAATGATTAGTTTATATACCGAATATCACATCCCCAAAGAAACAACTCATGAGATATCGTTATTCAATGAAATGAACGTTTACCCCCTTAACATCTCTTTAAAACCCGAATAAACCAAAATCATTCCTTAGTTCACGTTTTCGACATACAGCGAACATATTCCCAAAATTTCATGTTTCCAACTTTAATAGTTTTCGCTGGGCGTAATGAGTGAGTGAGTCAGACAGGACATTTTCTTTCAATTATTTTTACCAGAATTTCACCCCTCCCCGTCTGCCCCTTAAATTGGATTGATGAAAAAACGCTTGAACACCTATTAACTTATTTTTTAAGCTGTCTTTTCCCCCTGAGTTTGATGAGTGAGTGAGTTAGTCAGTCAGTCAGGACACATTCTCTCCTTCTTCCCCCAGAATTTCACCCCACCCCATTAGCCCCTTAAATTAATTTATGAAAATACGGTCGAACACCGGTTTACTTACTTTTTAAGCTGATTTATTTTTCGCTGAGTTTCAAATTTCTCTCCTATGTCGTTTAAGAGATAGGCCTACACGCTCCGTTAGGAATCCTTCAACCCCCACATTTCACCCCTTTACCCTCATAATAGCGGCTTCGGTGGCGTAGTTGGTAGCATGCTGAACTGCTGTGCCCAAGATAGCGGGTTCAAACCCGGCCGAAGTCGTCGGATTTTTTACGAGCGTTAAAAATCCTTCAGTATGCCTTCCTTCGGAGGGGAAGTAAAGCCGGCGGTCCCATGTCATAGATTTATGGCATGTAAAAGATCCTTTCACAGACTAAAGTTGTGTAAAGCAAAATTTGTTAGGTTAGATTTCCTCACAACGCTCTATCAAAGTTCCAACGTTCACCATTAGGTATCATTGATATCTGGTGGCGAAAGTTGGAACTACTTGAAATTGGACGGAACTTGTAGCTCACCCTTTAGGGTGTCCGCTGGAAGCAGCTACAGACTCAGGCGAGCCGAACATGTCCTCGGACACTCCCGGCACTAAAAGCCATGCGATAAATAAATAGATAAATAAATAATAACCTCATAATAATACACCACATCGAAAAACCCCTAGACTCATGTCTGCTTATTTTTAATGATTAGTTTATACGCCCAGTATCACATCCACAAATGAAACCATTCGTGAGATATTGTTATTCAATGAAATGCAGGTTTAAGCCCCTTAAGACCCCTTTAGAACCAGAATATCCAAAAATCCTCCCTTAGTGTACGGATTTGACATACAACGAACATATCCCCGATAAACCATGTTTCCAACTTCAATATTTTTGGCTGGGCGATGATGTGTGAGTGAATGAGTCAGGACATTTTCTTTCAATTTTTTCTTCTTCAGAATTTCACCCCTCCCGATGAACAACTTCAATTTGATTGATCAAAAAAAACTGTCGAAAAGCTATTTACGTACTTTAAAGCAGTTTTCCCCCTGAGTTTGAAGAGTGAGTCAGTCAGTCAATCAGTTAGGACACTTTCTTTCCTGTTCCCCCCCCCCCCCGAATTTCACCCCTCCCCATGGGCCCCTTAAATTGTAATTATGAATAACCAGTCAAACACATATTTACTTATTTTTATGACGATTTTTTCCCGCTGAGTTTCAAACTCCTCGCCTATGTCGTTTGAGAGATAAACGCTCCGTTAGGAATCTTTCAATCCCCACTTTTCATCCCTTTCACCTCATAATATACACCACATCGAAAAACCCTCAGACCGTGTCTTCTTACTTTTTAATGATGAGTTTATATACCGTGTATCACATCCCCCAATGAAACCAATTGAGAGATATTGTTATTCAATGAAATACAGGTTTAACCCCCTTAAGACCCCTCTAGAACCTGGATATCCGAAAATCCTCCCTTAGTAGACGGTTTTGACATACAATGAACATATCCCCAAACTGTCATGTTTCTAACTTCAATAATTTTGGCTGGGCGATGATGAGTGGGTGAGTGAGTGAGTGAGTCAGGACATTTTCTATCAATTTCCTTTTTTCAGAATTTCACCCCTCCCCATGGACCCCTTAACTTTGATTTATGAAAAAAAAACTGTCGAACAGCTATTTACTCACTTTAAAGCATTTTCCCCCCTGAGTTTGATGAGTGAGTCAGTCAGTCAATCAGTTAGGACACCTTCTTTCCTGTTCCCCCCCCCCCCAGAATTTCACCCCTCCCCATGGGCCCCTTAAATTGGATTTATGAAAATACGGTCAAACACATATTTACTTCTTTTTTATGTTGATTTTTTTCCGCTGAGTTTCAAACTCCTCGCCTATGTCGTTTATGAGATACACGCTCCGTTAGGAATCGTTCAATCCCCACTTTTCACCCCCTTTCACCTCATAATATACACCACATCGAAAAACCCTCAGACACATGTCTTCTTATTTTTAATGATGAGTTTATATGCCGAGTATCACATCCCCCAATGAAACCAATCGGGAGATATTGTTATTTAATGAAATGCAGGTCTACCCTCTTAACACCCCTTTAGAACCTGAATATCCAAAAATCCTCTCTTAGTGGGCATTTGCGGCCCATGAGGAAGCTGCATACCAAATTTCATTCCAATCCGTTCGGTGGTTTCTGAGATTTCGTGATGAATGAGTGAGTGAGTGGTATTTGACAAATAGTAGATAGTGTCAAGTCTTTGTTATGCTAAACTCGGTTGACAGTGCTGTGTGAGCAGTTGAGTAACTAACGGGATTTCAAGTAAAGATCCTCATTTTCTATACCGGTAGTGCAGAGCGCAACTGGCATCCAGTTGGCCGTGTCTCGACTTGAGCTATGTTGCCATGGAAACTATCTGCCTTGCCATTCCTTCATGAGTATTGATTGGCCTGTGCTTGAGCGCAAAAGGGCCGAAATCAGAAGAATGTGAAAGACTATCGAAAATTCATGTAGCCAGCAGTTCCTTCTGGGTCCTAAACTATGTGTATGCAAAATTTGGTTGAGATTGGTGGAACGGTGTAGATTTGTATACGGAACAGAAGAATGATATTTTGGGGATATGTTTGTTGTGTGTCGCAAATGGCCAATAAGAAGGGATTTTTGGATATTCAGGTTATAAAGGGATGTTAACTGGGTAAAACCTGCATTTCCTTGAATAACAATATGACACGACTATGACGCGAGCGAAGCCGCAGGTACCTGCTAGTATAACTAATATAGCAGTCCTTGAGAAAGGAATGCTAAACAGTATTGAAGCCACCATTGTTGGTCATCGGCTTAGATGGGCAGGCCAAATCCATCGTATGGCAGCAGACTCCCTCGGCAAATCCTGTATAGTGAACTCAACACAGGTAAGAGGCCAAGCGGTGCTCCTTTAAAACGATATAAAGACCAACTTAAGCAGACCGTGAGAAGAGTAGATATAAACCCAAATACTTGGCATACTCTTGCACTGGATCACCCTCGCTGGCATGCTACTATCTCAGCTGCAGTTGCACAGTTTGAGCAGGAACGTCGAAGACAGGAAGATGATATTCTCCAGAGGAAGAAAATACATCAAACACTACCACGTCCTCCTCCCTCCATCGGATGCAACATTATGTGGCCGCATGTATTATGCAAGAATTGGTGTGATAAGCCATCAGCGCCATCTTCATCGTCTCGACTAAGGATTATGGGACTGCAGGCGAAAGACGTAAACTCGGATACGAGCATCGGCCGGCGACGACGATCTGAATTCATTGTAGAAGCTCACTTGGAATGTTTTTCTCATCCTTTGGTACCTTCTTCCCTGAGTTTGGTTTTAAAAGGTAACATATAATGCAAATGTGATGGTTTGCAACCAAATGACTGGATACGCGCTTCAGTTTGTACTTTGTACATGCAGGAGACGTCATATGTCACCTCTTTCAACTAAAAACGGTGCCGGAAGGGAATAACAGACGTATGGATTAGAAAAAAAACCCTGCAATATGACAAAAGGTGCACATGTTACCTTTTCGAAATAAATTATTCAAATGTACCTTGTGATTCATCTTCTGGAATAAAATCTCTGCTTTGATGAGGTGTGAGAAGTTCCCCGCTTCTGTTATACGTTTAACGACATTGAGTTTGTAGGAAATAATTAAAAACAATTTTGAAAAATAAAAAAGTCGTGGACTCTACATATTCGAATATCGAATAATTTCCAATACGAATATTTGACTAGAACATACTAATAGTTTGACTATTGGAATTATTCGCGCCATCGAAGAGTGAAATATTCACATTTAGTGAAATAATCCGAATATTCTGTCATTAATAATTGAATTCAAATGTACGAATAATTATAATATACATAGAAACAGGGGCGTATATAAGGGGGAGCTGTGGGTGCTCCAGCCCCCCCACCGAAGAAGGCCAATAAAAATTAAGTAAATGTTGCCTAGGAAAAAGCATAAAATAATTGTAAATTTGGTTGTACCCTAATCTTAATTTATTGGCTAAGTTATAAACAATATTAAGATTGAAATTAGACTACCTCGTGGTGTAGTGGCTAGCATTCTTGGCTGCCGCCCCGGAGGTCCGAATTCAAATCCCGGCTCTGCCAAGAATTTTCAAATCTGGTGTGAGGGCTGGAACGGGGTACACTCAGCCTGTGAGGCAAAACTGAGAATTCCACAGTGCGGTACTTTTGAGAAATAAATTATCAATTTGTAAAAAAATAAAAAAAATAAACAATTAGTTCCGTGAATAACTAAAGCCTATTTTCATATATCCTACTTATGACAATTGCCTCTATCAAGATACAAAATTTCAGTTTGATTGATGTAATAGATTCGTAAATATAGGGAACCATCTAAATATTTCGGATGGTCGCCATGTTGGATTTTTATATATCTAGGTCTTAGAGTTATGTACTATTATATGGAGATTATTGTGTGCGT
Organism: Meconema thalassinum; assembly: GCA_946902985.2. Taxonomy (NCBI): domain Eukaryota; kingdom Metazoa; phylum Arthropoda; class Insecta; order Orthoptera; family Tettigoniidae; genus Meconema; species Meconema thalassinum. The sequence continues at coordinate 579,777,164 of OX336391.1, read as the reverse complement.
GTAGTATTTAAACTTCAATCGCATGATTAGGACACAAGGAGTAAAGACGAAATTTAACAAGAAGTTCCGTAAAGAACTAAAGAGCCTACTTTTCTTAAAATTTAAGATCTATGCCAATGATTAATCTATATGGATCTATTTAGAATAATGACGAAATTAAGTTGGTAATATCGAAATTTCTAATTAGTTCGAAATACTGTATACCTGGCATACTGTAGCCTAATAGAGAACTACAGCTGGCAGCCCTGGTGACTGAATATATTCTTAGTTCCATCTCTTAAGGTACAGAATACAAAATTTGGTTGAAGTTCAATGGATAGCATGGACGTTACATGCAGTTAAACATTGGATCTAACAGCGCGCGTAAAATCATGTTGGCAACAATGACATACATGTATTGGTCGGAAATCATCTGAAATAATATGATCTATTGTTGTGTCAATTTTGAATAAAATCCATTAGTTAGTATAGAAGTTACATGCATTTTAAAATTGGATCTATCAGCAGGCTTAGAATCATGTTGGCAGCACTGACGTATATTAGTTACTCCAAATTAATCTAGAATGCCAGGTACTATACGTGTGAAAAGTTTAGAGCTATTGGCTTGCATACTTTCTGATATATTGATATTAGGGTAACAAAAATAGAGACAGTATTTACTAACAGTTGGCAGCCCTGGTTACTCTTAAGAATCGGCATATACATATCTGTTATGGTACACATAGCACACACGAAATTTGGTTGAAATCCAAATGATAGTATAGAAGTTACATGTATTTAAAGTTGGACCTCTCAGCAGGCTTAGAATCATGTTGGTCGCACTGACGTATATAAGTTTCTCCAAATTAATATAGAATGTCAGGTACTATACGTGTGCATAGTTTAAAGCTGTCGGCTAGCATACTTTCTGATATATTGGTATTGGGATAAAATAAATTGAGAGCATTTATTAACAGTTGGCAGCCCTGGTGGATCTTAATAATACGTTCAGTCATGTCTGTTTATGTACACATAGCACATACGAAATTTGGTTGAAATCCAATTAATAGTGTAGAAGTTATATGCATTTAAAATTTGGACCTATCAGAAGGCGTATATTCATTTTGGCAACACTGTGATGTATGGCCTCCTGGAAATTAAACTGCAATATTAGCCAATTTTGAAATAGCTCCTATTCATACCTTCCAAGATATCCAACATGGAGCTCAAATTTCAATTGCGATTTTTCAGCAGTTGGTAGCACTGACATCATTTTCAAATATGGGCGTGAGATATTCAGGTATAGATCTTTACTCCTACCAAATTTTGTTTCGATTGCTGCAGCCGTTTAGGAGTTGATAGGGGGGGGGGGGGACACACACACAGACAGACAGACAGAAGGACAGACAGACAGACAGACAGACAGAAGGACAGACAGACAGACACACATTTGCCCAATCTCATAAGTCTACTTTTTCCTCATTTTTGCAAAATGTGAAAAGTAGGCTAAAAATTTCGCACAGCTGCCATATTGTGGTTATGAAAACAATTGAAATAAATTATATGCCAGTGGATTAACATTTGTATAAGCATTTACTGTACCAAATGTTACTGCACTTGGATGGTTAAATCGCGAGAAACGTCCATTTAAATATTTATATTTCGGGTCGCCACCATGTTGGATTTGTGCTCAACAGGTTATTGAAATTCCTATAGGTGAACTTATGTTCAAAGCCCCTGAGAACATAAAAACATTCAGTTTGATTGCTGATATTGAGAACCGTCTAGATATTTTGGATGGTCGCCATTTTGGATTGTTATATGTAGTCTAAAAGCCATAGAGTTATGTACCTTTAAAGGAATATTATTGCATAGGTTTATTATTCAATCTTTCACTCCGATCGCATGATTACGAAACAAGAAATAAAAACTTCGTTTAAAAATTTCGCACAGCCGCCATCTTGAAGTTATGTAAATAATTGAACTAAATTAGATGCCATTAAATTACAATATGTATAATCATTTACTGTACCATATTTCACTGCACTTAGATAGTTAAATCACGAGAGAAGTCTATTAAAATGTTTCAAAATCGCTTCGCCGCCATGTTCGTTTTGTAATCTACAGATTTTTGAGAATAAGATAGATGAACTAGCAGTTGTGCTCTTTATCAACGTACAAATTTTCAGGCTGATATCAGTAATAGTTTCGGAGATATAGAACGCCAGTGAATTATTTCGCACAGCCGCCATGTTGGATTGGTGAGTCGTAATCAAATTTGAAGGACGAGGTCGGGGTCGGCCGTAATAGTACTATGACCTTACCGAGTTACATTGAAATCATCGTTCCAGCCGTTTATAAGTTACACACAGATACACACACACCTATACGTACACACACACGGACAAAAAGTGATCTCTTAAGCCTATTTTTTCTGACAAAATATTTAGATATTTGCCATTCATGCTCCAAAGGTCATAAAAGAAAATTCATTAAGTATAAAATTGTGTTTGTGTGTTGTGTTGTATTTTACAATGTTTTTGTATTGCCAATAATTGTAGGGTATAAAAACTTAGAATTTTACAATTAACTCTTATCTAAAATAATTTCACAAAGTTATATGCTCAAAGATATTGGTTGATATTTCTGGGTATTTTGCTGTGACAATCCCCTGAGAATACTCACAATTTGCCAGGATAGTCAGCCCCCACGAAAAAAGTAAGTTATATACGCCCCAGCATTGAAACAAAGAGAAGAAAAGAATACAGGAAAAAGAAAGAACTATAGAAAGAAAGAACCAAAGAAAGAACGAACGACAGTAAGACAAAATAAAGAACGAAAGAAAGGAAGAAAGAAAGAAAGAACGAATGAAAGGAAGAAAGAACGAAAGAAAGAAACAAAGATAGAAAGAACGAAAGAAAGAACGAAAGAAACAAAGATAGACAGAACGAAAGAAAGAAACAAAGATAGAAGGAACGAAAGAAAGAAAGAACGAAAGAAAGAAACAAAGATAGAAAGAACGAAAGAAAGAACGAAAGAAACAAAGATAGACAGAACGAAAGAAAGAACGAAAGAAACAAAGATAGACAGAACGAAAGAACGAAAGAAAGAAACAAAGATAGAAAGAACGAAAGAAACAAAGATAGAAGGAACGAAAGAAAGAAAGAAAGAAAGAAAGAAAGAAAGAAAGAACGAAAGAAAGAAACAAAGATAGAAAGAACGAATGAAAGAACGAAAGAAACAAAGATATAAAGAACGAAAGAAAGAACGAAAGAAACAAAGATAGAACGAACGAAAGAACGAAAGAAAGAACGAAAGAAAGAAACAAAGATAGAATGAACGAAGGAAAGAACGAAAGAAAGAAAGAAAGATAGAAAGAACGAAAGAAAGAACGAAAGAAAGAAAGAAAGAAAGAAAGATAAAAAGAACGAAAGAACGAAAGAACGAAAGAAAGAAACAAAGATAGAAAGAACGAAAGAAAGAACGAAAGAAACAAAGATAGACAGAAGGAAAGAAAGAACGAAAGAAAGCAACAGAGATAGAAAGAATGAAAGTACGAAAGAAAGAAACAAAGAAAGGAAGAAAGGAAGAGATAACAAGTGATGCTTGTTTTGAATGATATTTATTTATTTATTTATAACTATCAGGCTCAATAGGGGAAGCGTTAACCTCCATCAGACCACTTGGATTCGTTCCTGCTTCGATCAACTCGTCCACTGGACATATTTCTTTACACAAATTGCTGTAATTTGCGGTTACTTATCAACTTAAAATAATTCAAATATTTGAACTGTTCGATTTATTTTAATAATCGACTATTCGAAATACTTGTTTATTTCAAATGTTCAAATTATTCGTACAACCGAAGTATTCGCACATCCACATTGTTCAAACATTCGAATGATATTATGTACAGCCCATTATCGTGTTGGAAGCCATTTTTCAGTGCTGCCTTAGTAATCGAAATTTAATGTTCTTCAGTCGGTCAACACGATTTTAGGCAGTTGTAATGGATGGTTTAATCCTGAAATTCTTTTTTTACATGAGAATAATAAATGTGACCAGTTTCGACAGTCAAGTGATCATCATCAGATCCGTAACACTTAGGCTATTAAATCTATGTTTATAAGTATGGAAGATATGATACTAGTTGATTAGTTGTGCTAGTTAATTCACTACTGCAACTAAATATGTACGGTATATATTGTAAATACCATAACTCGCACTTATAAGCATAGATTTAGTAGCCTAAGTGTAAAGGATCTGATGATGATCACTTGACGATCAAAATTGGTCTACCAAGTATATTTATTAATCTCATGTACAGCTCTAATAAAAACCAAACACTTATACAAAATCCTTTTTTTTTTATTGTTGCCATACAAAACCCCCACATATGGTCCAAATGGTGAAGTATGTGCTCACTAGTGTATGAAACCACTTAACCTTCTTGGCCCTAGCAGTATCACTCAACTAATTTATCCTCACGTAGTAATGTGATGTGCAGCCAACTGGAAATGTTCTGCTGCTGACTTACGGGAACAGATCTCTTATATCGACCAGTAGCAATAACTGTCCCCTCTTGTAACCAATAATAATACGAACAATGTGGATCCTCAACAGATGACGGTTATTGAGGGGTTGGAGAATTAGGTAAGGGAACGATTCATTGGTTTCATTATAGAGCACAATAAACTAGCCTATCGCACGGGATCAATGTCAGGAGTAATATATTTCATTAGCTGTACGAACCCCTTGTTGACATGTTCATAAGAATTAATATTGTAACTTTTAGTCGGCCGACACAAAATGCATTCCAATTAGTGGAATATGTGAAAAATAACCTGAAATAAATTACATACGATTACGATTTATGTATATATTTATGAACTATTGATGAAGAAAATAAGAGATGCTATGTTTCGCTCGTCAAGCAAGCATCGTCAGATCCAAATATGCAAGACAAATTGTTCTATAAAACACTACCAAACCTACAGTAACACCCATAGACAGTCTCTGCCGTCCAAAAACAACGGGGTTTCTTGTATTTTGTTGAATTTTGTGTCACTGAAGGTTTGGTAGTATTTTATAGAGCTATTTGTCTTGCATATTTGGATCTTCTTCAATAGTCCGTAACAATTACATAATCTTAATCAAATGTAATTATTTCACGTTATTTTTCACATATTCCAGTAATTGTTGACCGACTGAAACCTACAATATTAATTTTATCCCTATGCTCCTTGGAGTCTATTGGTTCGAAAAATATCTTGAAATTTGGAATTCGATCGTACAGTTCTTCTATAATAATTTCCATAATAATCTGGTTATGTGTAGGCGGGTCTCATTACTAACATTTTCTCGCCAGATCCATTCGCGGAGGTCAAATGACGTAGGGCTGATCTTGCACTTCTTTCCTGTGCAATAATCAGATGATTTTATATTCTGTAATATTCTCATTCTAATTATCATTCATTTTGGCGTATTTCAAATTTTATAATTTTGCCTCCTTCTAAAAGGTGTGGTAATTGCACCACTATTTGGCCACTCCCACTGCTAATCTGAAGAAAATATTACGGCGTCAGCGATTACACGGGGATCTCCCTTCTTGCATGTGAGCCTATGTTATCGTAAGTAGTCCCTCGACACATTGCTTGATAATGAATCACTGGATTGATATCACTGGTCATGCGGTAATGCCGACATCCTCTGACTCATTTGCAGCTGCATCTACACTGATTGCGTGCTGTGTTTAAACCTGAGGACATCTCAAGTCTCCCTCGGCTTTTGGCTCTAAATCCTGCAAGAATATATACTTCTTTTTTGAATAAGCGCGGGTTCGATTCCTTGTGCCAGCTCAAAAAGCCACAGCCGCATGCTACCAACTAAGCCACCGAAGCCGCCTACGTCGCTTCGTGAGTGAACAAATACAGCGCTGCACAGCGTGGTGTTTACGTGACGTCAGGAAAAGTCCGCTGCTAACGTACCTTGGGTGATATTTACTGTAATAGTGCAACAGAGCAATGAGTGACTATCGAGTTGAGCTATTCATTGGGGACGCAGGAAATGTTGGCACAAGTGTGCGGGATTGAGGCTGTGAGCAGAAACATATGTTTATGACTGGGCCACACGCATTTGCGACATAAATGAAACGACTGAATATTAACTACGTTCGAATCGGCCATCGAGAAGCAGAATCCCCGACAAGATTGAGCGAATGCGACACATGCCGGCAGGAAGTCTGTGTCTGCCTCTACGATTGATAAGTCCAAGGTCAAGACAATTCTGATCCATGAATGTGTGACAGAGGTTCTCCGATCGATTTCTAGAGACCTTTACTGACTATTTCCAAGAGCTTTACGCATGTTTCCGAAAGTGTCTAAAGGCAAATACAGTTATGTACTGTGCCCTTTTGAGCTGGCACAAGGAATCGATCCCACGCTTATTTAAGAAAGAAGTATATGTTCTTGCAGGATTTGGAGCCATAAGCCGAGGGAGACTTGAGATGTCCTCAGGTTTAAACACAGCACGCAATCAGTGTAGATGCAGCTGCAAATGAGTCAGATGATGTCGGCATTACCGCATGACCAGTGATATCAATCCAGTGATTCATTATCAAGCAATGTGTCAAGGGACTACTTACGATAACATAGGCTCACATGCAAGAAGAGAGATCCCCGTTTAATCGCTGACGCAGTAATATTTCTTCAGATTAGCAGTGGGAGTGGCCATATAGTGGTGCAATTACTACACCTTTTAGAAGGAGGTAAAATTATAAAATTTGGAATACACCAAAATGAATGATAATTAGAATGAGAATATTACAGAATATAAAATCATCTGATTATTGCACAGGAAAGAAGTGCAAGATCAGCCCTACGTCATTTGACCTCCGCGAATGGATCTGGCGAGAGAATGTTAGTAATGAGGCCCGCCTACACATAACCAGATTATTATGGAAATTATTATAGAAGAACTGTACGATCGAATTCCAAATTTCAAGATATTTTTCGAATCTAGAGACTCCAAGGAGCATAGGGATGATTTGTATAATCCCATACAAGGATTATTTTGGAAGTTAGTTACAAAAGGGGCGGAAACGAACTAATTTCGGTCCAAATTGGACAAATAGCCAGCCTGCGAAGGCAGAAGCATGCAGTCTTCAGTGGACTTCCAAGGAGGAAGTGCTGCATCAAGTATTATTCAGTCTACGTCGAACGCAGGAGCGTATCGCGCTGTTTTAAGAGCACACAGTCTTGAGTAAACCTCTGTAGAGAGTGTTATACTATATCAACGAAGTACAGTCGAAACTCGTGTGGAGTTATCGTGAAAATAATAGAGTAAGAATGTGTCCGTGCTTGGGAAATTCATGACATTAGAGACGTTAATTTGAAGTGTTACGAGTCAATAGTAGCAGTAATAAATTGAAGCAAGTTTAAGTCTTCAAATAGCTAAGTGAAGGAATACTAGTCAAGTATTCAAGTGAAACATTTAAACGTGAACAGAGTGGAGAACCACTTATGTTGGAGCGTTAGTTAAGACTGCGACTCTAGGAAAAAGTATCTAATAGAGACACACGGCGAAGTACGTTACCGTAGCCGTATACACAGAAAATATCATGCCAATACAGTGAAGTTAGGGCCGATTGGAACAGAAAGTATCATTGAAATAGAACTATCCGAGGTGACTAAGGAAGCAACGGGTAAGCGGATCAAAGACTTTCAATCCTTTCAAGTAGATGCTTACAATCAGGATACGGATCCGCGAAGACCTACATTTCTTGGAGGAGACAAAGCATGAGTGAAACGTGTGAATCAGGAAGGGAATCACATGTATGTGCAAGGCATTAGTTCATGCCCGAGTGTTAAATTTATGTGCAAATAATATTTTATTATTGTTTATAAGTTCTTTTTCAAGTGTTATTAAGTATATTAGTATAATCAATTATGTTAGAAAACCCTAAGAAAGGGAATTTAAGTGCATTTAAAATGTGTGAAATGTGTGGAGAGAAATTATATGTGAGAAGTGCTATAGTAGTGGAGATGGAGAAGCAAGCACATTATGGTGGATGAAAAGGTCCATATTCATTGGCGGCGACCACCGAGTAAAAAGTAAGTACAACATTTACATTATGAAGTGTATTTTGGGATCGTGCATCCTTAAAATAATCGAAATGTCACGCATTTACAGGAAAGGAATTAATATGTAAAAGAAGTTGTGTTTTTTGGAATAAACGGATTTGAAACGATAGTTAGCAAGAAGAATTTGTGAATTGTAAAAGGTGAAACTTGTATGTTCAAAGTAAATTATGCTAAAAGTAGGAATCTTTCAAATTAAAGATTGTGGAGTTGTTGAATTGTATTTTCAAAGCAAGTTGTGCTAAGGGTAGGAATCTCTTAAGTGAAAGACATGAAGTTGGTGAATTGTAAGGTTCAAAATAAGTTATGTTGAGATAATTGTTTGTGACAAATGAATTGGTCATTGTATTGAAATAAATAAAGTCAGCAATGGGAGAGATGTAAGAACGGATTAGAAAAAAAATAATTCTTCTCGAAGAGCTTTACAGGAAAATATATTGATTACGCTGAAAGAAGCGGAAGTAACTAGTAGAATCGAGTGGTTGCTATTAATAATGTCAGGAATGATTAGTTATGGGTGGAGCTGTATTTGGACTGAGTGAGACAGGATCAAATGGTATCGTCGAAAAGGGAGCATTGTTGTTGTCAATTAGCGTGCAGTGGTCTGCTCAGGATACCACTCTGTCGTCGCAGGAAATGTGGAGGACTGTGGTTCGATTCCCGCTCCCAAATGTATTTTTGAATCTTCCGAAAATGGGTTAAGCCCTCGGATAGGATTCCATATTGAGCCATGAAGGCGTCAAATGCTGTATAGCCCCTTAAAATAATGGTCGTCTCTCAGTCAAGGCAGTGTGGATACTCATCAGTTAATTGCATTATCCTGTATGATATAAATATCGGCTGCTGATCGCCGAAGTCAAATAACCGTAGGGTTTTTAAATATTAAAGCTTTTCTATTGGAGAATAGTAGTATGAACTATAGCCAGCCGTGTCTTGAGAATGAAACCCCGTTCTGATAGACAGACGTGATGTCTGCGGTCATAAATCTTTTTAAGGGGTCGACACACTAAGAATGGAGGTCGACGGCCTGTTAATTGCTTGAGCAAGCCAGATGTGATTTGTAAGCACAGGAGTGTTAAAGAAATTGTATGAATATTGTAACAGAGGCACGGGGGTTCAGTTCCCGTGGCCATGTCATTAAGGAAATACCTTGCTAAAGTTATCGTTTTCAGATGCCGTTAATTAGGAAATGTTATCCTAAAGCAATTATAAATTCCCACGTGTGACAGATCGGAGTTTAAGATGTTCTTTTGTTAAAGCAAATAAGAATAATTCAGAGAGTCTTATTCATTTGATTCTTTCAGTAATTTGTGAACTAAAGGACGGTTCGATCGCCAAAAAGAAAGGGGGTACTTAACATAGAGAAAGAGAGAGAAAATTTGATGCGTGCAAAACCTAGGTTGAAATTATTATTATCATTAATTTAAAATAAATGTTGGTTGCACATTTGAAAGAACCCAAGGCTAAAGTAGCGAAGTATTTCATGTATTGAATTAATTAAGTTGTCAGATTTGTGGAGTCGTTTGAACTCACAGAATAAGCATAGGTGGGGAAGCCATATGGAAGTGAAACTTGAATGTTATAGGTTCGGCGGAACCGTAATAACAAATGATCATATGTTGTATTATTGAAGATTCCTATTGTAATGGAATAAGTATTTGTGTAGTAAGATTTTTAGTGATTTTTATTGATTTTTGTCATTTATTTGATTTGTATTAACTTGTTTGTAGCGCCATTTTATTTACAATTAAATATGTTTTTGTGTGAGATTTTTGAGTTTATTTTTGACGTGTTGACCTGTTGCTTGTGATCCTAAATATATGTGTCATATTGTGGGAATAGATGTACCACCCCCGAATTGACTGAGCTAGGCGAAGTATGACCATGTATAAATTCTTCAGATGGGTGCAGTACGTACAGTATATTATGCTTTATTTTCTGATTGCATTAACCAAACTTTGCAGACAAACAACATACATTTTGCTATAGGTGTAAATTAAAGAACCCTACAACTAGCACATACTAGGGCTGCTAGAGCGGTGGATAAGTTACTGAGCCTATGTTTTCAACGTATTGTACTTACAAATTGTAGTGGACGTCCGCCATGTTCGAGCGATGAGCTAGGGCCTTCCTGTAACAGAGTTCAGCTTCTTCGTGCCGTCCTCTTTGGCTCAAGATATTACCCAAGTTGCCATAAGCTAGAAGAAATAGAATGAACAATGTTTCAATATATTTCAAATAGAGTTGAACTATAGATCTCCCAATGTCTAATCGAACATGTTGAAATATGTTAGTACTCTGAAGAGATACTAACCTTTAGGAGGATTGACGCTGATTCCTGATTTATAGAGTTGCTCCTCATCCCTCCAGTCTCTGTTTCGAACGACTGTCTTGGTCGCTAGGGCCACCAGAAGAACTGCTGCAGCAATAGCGAGGACAACTCGGTGTCCCTTCTTGGTGTCGAGCAGAGTAGCGAACCCATGGCCCACTAGTATACAGTACCCCACAGAAGGTATATACAACACTCGTTCAGCTAATACAAAGCCCACATGAGCGATCAAGTTGGTGGCGGGCAAGAAAGGCACTACCAGCAAGGCGATACCCAACAGCACCACGCGAGATGAATCTCTGTTGCCACTGACAACAGGAGGACTCTCACACGAACAGCGATACCAGCGCTGTCTATCGACCACATTGTTATTATTAAGGCACGGTAAGCTGGCAGTCTTTCGCCACGACTTGGACGATAAGAGTTGATGATTCCTACAATGAGACGGAGAACTTGAGGCACTGAGCGTATGTTTCTCAAAATTCTGTTGTTGACATTTGTGGTTAGAGTTCACATCCACTAAGGTCGATGAATTCGATGTACTTTGGTTTCTATACTTTATTACTTTTAACACATGCACTGTTGTTACCCATGTTAAGGCACTGTACAATGATATGGTGAATACGTTTCTCCTGTCCAGGAAGGTTCTGACTAGAGGCACGGTGTCCATGGACCAATCGAAGCTCAAGATAGCGGGACATACAAGAAGATACAAGTTTAATACGGGGAGGTAAAGGAATGTTAGTGTTCTCGTCAGGAAACTATCACTCTTGGCGGCTGGGTTGTCAGCTGTGGCGAAACTGGGAAACCTTCCTCCACTCAGGTATGTACGAAAGGCAGCCATGAGGCAGAAGCTGACAATTGGCCAGTGAATGCTGCATCTCACCGGCTCTGAAACCTGGAATAAAATGAAGACAGATATTATCATCTGCACACGGGACATGGCGAAATTCTTAGTACTTAATGTTTTCCCTTTCTCAGTAAAATACAGTACTTGTGATAATGATGTTCCCTACAGATATTTGTAGGCTTTCTTTCATGCAATTTTATGGTTCCTGCCCAAGAATAATGTAGAGTATATTTTTCTAGAAAAATGAAGTGAAATATTGGATATGCTGGGGTCCTTCCTTCCTTCCTTCCTTCTCAACTACATCGCGCAACAGTGCTCGAAAATCAAACAAACTACTCCCATTCCCGGTGAGAAAAGAGAACATTCTTGTTATTTGTGTAACATAGGCTGTATTTAACACACACTGTTTATTTACAGGATAGCAAGTGTGAAATAACACTAGTGTCGCATGACCAGAACTGGTGAAGAGCGGATTGTTTGTGCTGTTGGGCGATAAAATAATTAGATAAATGTTACTAGCGTTAATAGTTTGAGGTTATGCTAGTCCTCTTTAGGGGATGATTTTTGTTTCAAGGAGTAGAGAGGCCCCACTTCAGTGAGAAAAAGTACATTCGATTTTTTCCTAACACTCACTATAACTTTAATTCTTAGAATTTTTCTCACTAATTTTTGTACTTCTATGACTTTCTATGCTTCTCCAGTTCAGAATCTTCTCAGTTAATTTTTGTTTCTTTTCACACGGTACAACGAAGATAATTTGTCTATTTCGAGAAAACCTGAACTGCGTCTCTGATATGAATTGTCCTATCTGAATGTAGGCAGGTATGGATGGACAATTGTAAATGGTACGTTACGGTATTTCAAGGATTATTTCTGTAAAATCTACATTATGCAAAGTGAACGGAAAGTATTTCAGGAAAAAAGTTCATATGAACACATGCCCGGATATGCACTTATGAGCTGCATCATTGTAACACAACACTAAGAGCGGTACAGAAAATGTTCAAAGTAGTCTCCATGGGATGGAATGTATGCGCACACACGTTGCATCATGGCTTTCCTCATAAATAAGCCCATTCTGAGTGATTTATTTATTTATTTATTTATTTATTTATTTATTTATTTATTTATCGCATGGATGTTAGTGCCGGGAGTGTCCGAGGACATGTTCGGCTCGTCTGAGTCTGTAGCTGCTTATAGCGGACACCCTTAGGGTGAGCTACAAGTTCCGTTCAATTTCAAGTAGTTCCAACTTTCGCTACCAGATATCAATGATACCTAGTGATGAACGTCGGAACTTTGATACAGCGTTCCGACGAATTCTAACCTAACAATTTAGCTGCACACAAGTTTAGTCTGTGGAAGGATCTTTTACATGCCATAAATATATGACATGGGACCGCCGGCTTTACTTCCCCTCCGAAGGAAGGCATACTGAAGGATTTTTACCGCTCTTAAATTCTGACGACTTCGGCCGGGTTTGAACCCGCTATCTTGGCAACAGCAGTTCAGCATGCTACCGACTACGCCACCGAAGCCGATATTCTGAGTGATGTTATGCTAGAATGATGTGGTTCATCAATACCATCTACTTTGCACAAATGCATTTACGGACATACGATCGAATGAGACGCAGCTCCCAGGTAGGTCAAACCAATCTGGACAATTTGGAGAAAGAAACGCCCCTTACATATCTACAAAAGTGGTATTTTGTCTGCAGAATATATCAAACTTTACGCTCCCAAGATAGACAATTAATATTTGCTCTCCGCTTTTTTTAATTGAGCGTCAATCCACTGCACACTACGCGAGAGTGTCACATGATTCGCAAATAATCTCTTCGTAGGGCAGGCAAGTTGGGAGCTTGTCTAGACGCCTAACCACAGACTCCCCGGTCCTTGAATGAGCATACGACGAACAGCCTAGCCTGCGTCCATGCTCAACGCATGCGTATAACACTCGGGCCGGCATGTTAAGATGCTGCCTACCCTCTCCGATCGGTTACGATAATTGCCGACAGCTAAGGACCCCGTGTTGTCAGTGTTGCCTACAGTCATGCGCTTGCAAAATGTTACATATTTTGTGACTTGTGGTTATAAGTGTTAATTTATTATTTATACTTTGTGTGTTTTGAAAATGCACCATAAGTCTGCAACATACGTAATTAGCGTGCCTTGAGAATTTAAGTACGAACCGCTATTGGTGCATATGAACTTTTAGTTCCATTTTTAAGGATTGGCAGCTTTCATTTTCTATACGTTTTCTTTATTTTATATTTATCTTATGTGAATTATAAGTATTTTGCTGACGATGGCGTCTTCGAAAGCCAAAATATGTTAGAAACAGTAATAGATAGCCTATTTTTCTAGTATTATTAAAATGTTATACCCTTCCCTTTCAGGAATCAATTAGTTATTTATTTATTTATTTATTTATTTATTTATTTATTTATTGTTGTTTTAAGAGGCGGAACAGCGAGGTCATCTGACCCTTTTAACAAAAAAATTATACAAATTTAGTTGAATTTAATATTTAGAGATGGGTGCCTAAATATGTTTGTAAAAATGCCTAAATTTAATAAAACAAAAAATAATACAAACTAATTATTATAATAATAAACAAAAATTACGAAAAATCATAATTTCAAAAAAGAAAAAAGTTCTTTGATTAAATATACACTTGAATACTTTAGATTGCTGGCCCTAACCCACTCTCACATAAAGCGGTATTGTACAAACTGCAGGGAGTATTAATGCGTAGTGAACAGTGGGGCACTATACTGCCTCAGTCTGGACTGGGAGAAACGATTCTCCAGATTCAACCTCTCAGATTTAGTCATTGAATCTCCATTATGTGTGTGATTTTATTCTATGGCCATTGGCTGTATTAAATACTTTAATATAATTAATAATGTAATAATAATGCTATTGGTTTTACGTCCCTTTTAACTACCCTGGCTTTTAGAGACGTCGGGGTGCCGGAATTTTGCCCTGAAGGGGATCTTGAACGTGCCAGTAAATGTACTGACACGGCTCCCTCGAATTTGCGCACCCTCAAATGCCAGCTGACTGCGCCAGGTTTCGAACCTGCAACCTTGGGCTCAGCAAGCGAGAACGTTACCCCTGAGCCACGCAGCCAGACAACTTTAATATAAAGCGGATGACGAGATCAACAGCCACCGCGTTATTGGCTAATATAAGATCGAGTGTATTCTGCTAATCAAGGTTTCTTAGTAGATAAGTAAGATCCAAACACTCGGTTAAAATATGGGCCGCGGTGAATACGGCTCCACAGTTACAAATCTTCAATAGTTTCCACTCACTCTGTGTGAAAGAAGTCAAATGCTTACTTACCTCCAATGGTTTCGGAAGAAGAGATGTTCTTGTGGACGGTCGTTTCGCGATGGCACACACTATTTGTATCGGAGTGTGTTTCGAGTAAAGCACTTCGTAAATAACACATATCACAAACACGGCAATCCCGTGTTCCTTTGTCAGCATGGAGCACAGCCCCAAAATAATGTTTAGGGTGAGATAGAAGAGGCTCCAGTGACTGTTACACTTGTCACGGAACTTGATGTGGTTGGTGTAGGCCATCAAGGAGAGCAAGAAGAAGAAGGCCGCGCCGACATCTGCTCTGCCGACAAGTCCTGCAACTGCCTCGGTGTGCACAGGGTGCGCGGCGAACAGCAGGCCCGCAGCCCAGGGGGTGAAGGTCCGGTGAGTGAGGTGGCGCACCAGGCGGACCAAGGTGCCAGTGGTCGCACTGTGTAGCAGTGTGTTGACCAGGTGGAAGGTCTCGGGGGCGAACTGTGCGTTGAAACGGAATGACAGCACGGTGAGTGGGCGGTACGAGCCGTGAGAGCCACTGTGATCCAGCGGCGTACCCCAGAAGTCATGGAGCAGCAAGCCCATGAGTGGTGAGTCCGGGCGTACGTCATCATTGGCCAGGATCGCGCGGCTGCACAGAGAATATACACATTAGCGACCGGAATGGAGAGAGTTCAACTTCATATACACTACTAGAAACTATTACTCTGGGGTTTATTCATCCTGAAACAGAATTGAGTAGGCCCTCCCAAGGTAGTTCTTGTGTTGCTGTTGTTGGTTCATTTAGGGGCTTTGTGACATCGTGGTCATGTAGCCCTGTATACTTGAATTGTCTGGAATATGTCTGATTTTCTTTTGTCGTGTGGCGTCCTGAGAGGCCGAGTGCAGGTCTTTCTAGTCAACGCCCGTGGGTGACTGCGCGTCGGGATGAAAGATGGAAAGGATGAAGGTGAATGAAACTGGGCAAGGAAGTGGAAGGAAGCGACCGTGGCATGTCAGAAGGTACCATCCCAGCATTTGCCTGGAGTTGAAAATGGGGAAACCACGGAAAACTATTTCAAGGATGGCCAACGGTGGGGATCGAACCCACACGTCTACCGAGTCAGCAGAGAGCTTGGCCCCATGAACTAACACTGCGTTTTAGCGAGCGTAACCACTGCTGTCTGGATATGCCTGATAACCTGTGTCATTGTGTTGTCTCTCCTAGTGTGTATTTGTAATTTGTGTTATGGTTTGCGTAAGAGGCGGCCGTAGCCTTAAATTAGGTACCATCCCGGCATTCGCCTGAAGTAGAAATATTGAAATAGCTGGTAAACCGTGATGGCACAAAATCTTAGCTGCACACACAGTGAGTTTCATATGCGGGTGAGTCCATGTGCTGCAGCGTGATTAAGAGGGGTGAGACGTTCACTTCACCTGTTGCTACAGATATGATCGCGTCGTTCTTGGTAACCGTATTGCGAGATTTGTTTTGCCCCCAGAAGCACAGTAGCAGTGACTCCTTCCACTACCTTCCCTCTCCTCATTTCCCCTCTAAGACCTGGTGTCTGAGTCATCAGGTAATAATCGCAGTCTATAACGCACGTAATACACCAAGGGATGGCTAACAATTTACCTTAAAACAAGGACGGTAAAACTTATTTCCACCTTAAAAACTTTATTTTACACATGAGTCTCAAAAGAAAAAACAAGATGTTCAGTAAATAACATATAGCCTACTTTCTCCAAAATGCATGGGTATTGTTATAATTCTTTGTCCTTTCCAAGGAGTATAATTGAATGTTGGTTGTAGTAGCTTGTTGAAATACGTTTCATACGGGTATTAAACACGAATATGAGGTGCCCTTTGCTAGTGCTACCTCTGTAGCAAATTTCGTTCAATTCGGTTTCACCGTGTTTGAATCGATAGGGGGAATCGATTGGCACACATACATGGCCGCCAGCCGCAAATTATTGGGCAGATGACCTAGTAGCTTGGTCAAAAGATTCTTCGTACATAAAGGTATAATGTTACAAAATTTGGTAGATTTCAGATGATTAGGTTGGTCGTAATATTATTTAAGCTTTTAACATTTGGGTGACCGCCATTACGTTTTCGTCAAGGTGGCGGCGATATAAAACATGACACTGAGATGCCCTTTGCTAGTGTTACCTCTGTACCATATTTCGTTCAATTCGGATTCTCCGTGTTTGAAAAGATAGGGGGAATCAATTTGCACACAAACATGGCCGCCATCCGCAAATTATTGGGCAGATGACCTCGTAGTTTGGTCAAAAGATTCCTCATACATAAATGTATAATGTTACAAACTTTGGTAGAGATCATATAAATAGCTTGGTCGTAATTTGATTTAAGCTTTGAATATTTGGGTGGCCGCCATTACGTTTCCGTCAAGATGGCAGCGATATAAAACATGACACTGAGATGCCCTTTGCTAGTGTTACCTCTGTACCATATTTCGTTCAATTCGGATTGACCGTGTTTGAAAAGATAGGGGGAATCGATTTGCACACAAATATGGCCACCATCCGCAAATTATTAGGCAGATGATCTCGTAGTCTAGTCAAAGGATTCTTCATACTTAAAGGTATAATGTTACAAAATTTCGTAGAGATCAGATGAATAGGTTGGTCGTAATTTGATTTAAGCTTTGAATATTTGGGTGGTCGCCATTACGTTTACGTCAAGATGGCGGCGATATAAAACATGACACTGAGGTGCCCTTTGCCAGTGCTACCTCTGTACCAAATGTCGTTCAATTCGGATTCACCGTGTTCGAATTGATAGGGGGGGGGGAGACATTCAGAGTACACACACACACACACACACACACAGACACACAATTTTTAGCCCTGTAGTGATCTCATAAGTCTACTTTAATTTTTTGCAAAAGTAGGCTAATATTAACACGAACTCTTATTAGTGCAACTAGGAGTTTGCCTAATCGCCTGTTCGTCGTCTGCTCATGCAAGGGCCGAGAACTCTGAACCCCGACATGATTGAAGATGAATGCAACTGGGCAAGGATGTGGAAGGAAGCAGCCGTGGCATGTCAGAAGATACTATACCATGTCCCAGCATTTGCCTGGAGTTGAAAATGGGAAACCACGGAAAACCATTTAGAGGACAGCCGAGGGTGGGGCTAAAACCCACGTCTTCCGAGTCCGCAGATAACCTGGCCCCAAGGCCTAGCGCTGCACTTTAGCGAGCGTAGCTACCGCTGTCTATACTCACACCTACGTACAACGTGTTCCGATTCAACACGGAACTGTAAAATAGGTTGCCTACCCACCCGCAATTGGCTTTCAAGCCGATTGTGGGTGGGTAGGCAATCCATTTTACAGTTCCGTGTTGAAGCGTAGCAGGCTGTACATGGGACTAAATGACCAGGATTTGCAATCTCAGCTTTATTCGACTCCATAATGGAATCCATTAGGTCCGTATTGACAAGAAATGTTATGCCACAATTCGAGGAAAAACTCCGTCAAAAAAGGTATTGATTGACGGAGTTTTTCCTCGAATTGTGGCATAACAGGATGTGCAAGCCCCTCAAGTTAATTCATTTAGCGGCTTGGGACATCTTAGTCATCAGCCCAATGTAGTTGGGTGTGTGTTGAACTTGTCTCACAACGTGTATTCCTGTGATGACTGTATGTGTGTAACTGTATTAGGGTCATGGATGAGGTGGGCACCCCGTGACTTGAGGTAAGATACTATCCCGGCATTTTCCTGGAGGTAATGTTAGAAACCCATGGGGAAAATCCACACTCAGGTAGGTTAGCCGCTATCAGTGCCAGGATTCGAACCTTCGATTACTGGACTTGCTAAATCTCCCCATCACGGTCATGATGAACGACTTAACGCACAAGACTATGCCGTGGGGTGGGTCAGAGGAGAACCTGTGTTGGCCAAGGCAGGTCAACAGGAAGATGAAACAGAGGATCCCGGCATAAGCAAGTGGAAGCTGGGATCCGTCTGATTCAGCCCGGGTTGTTGTCAGTATGCGGGTACGAGAAGGGTGGGGTGCTAACAAGGCTCATGAAGGATTATTTCCGCTGCAAGTACAGCCGATGGAAAGGGTGGCTGTGTTGGTACAGCTGTCGCTCGGGAGACAAGACAAAAGACGAGACCCATCCCTCAGACAGAAAGCTGCATCCCATGGGATAGGAAGGTCGAGGGCTGCAATTCGTGAATTAACGCAATTAGAAGTATTGTGGGGGTAGCTACGCGCACTGGGACGCAAGGCCATAGGGCCTATCGTCGGTTGGTTGGTTGCTTCCTCAGTTTAGGGGCTGTGACAACGCGGTCATGTAGCCCCGCGTACTTTGGGTGTGTGTAGAATCTGTCTGATAACCGGTGTTAATTTTGATGGCTGTATTAGTGTGAGTTATCTGTAATTCAGGTAAGGACTGCAGACGATCAATTTCAAGTAGTTCCTACTTTTGCTACCAAATGCTACTGTCAACGACTCCTAGCTGAAAACTTAGCTACTGGATGCCACCGCAACTGGCATCTGGCATCGAACGTTGGAACATGATAGAGCGTTAATCAAATCTATCCTACAAATTTAGCTCACACAATCTTGTAGTTAGTGGTAGGTTCTTTTACATGCCATAAATCTATGACATGGACCCCCAGCTTTACTTCACCTCCGAAGGAAGGCATACTGAGGGATTTTTAACGCTCTTAAAAAATCTTGGTCACTTATCGACGGTTGTCCTTGAAATTATATTCTTTAGTTGCCCATTTTCGACTCCAGACAAATTCCGCCAATATTCCTTCTGGTAGATTAGGGCTCTTTCCTTGTTCCAACTCCTTGCCCAGTTAGTCTGCCTCGTTGCGTAGTGACTAGCATTCTTGGCTCGCACCATGGAGGCCCGGGTTTGATTCTCAGTTCTACCAAGAAATTTAATTCTGGTCTGAAGACTGAAACGGGGTACATTCACAATCAGTGTCGTGAGGTAAAACTGAGAAGATGTGGGTTCAATTCCTGCCTCAGCCATCCAGAAAGAGGTTTTCCGTGGCTTCCACACTTATACACCAGGCAAATGCCGGGATCGTAGGGGAAGGGTGGGCATAGTGGACACGCTAACGGGAAAGCATTGTTTTCAATAAGTTAAAATTGTTAAAAACAAATGAAAATTGGCCATACTCTAGCTTATTTAGTTATGTATCTTTAAACAAATTATTTTAACTATATCTTAGTTACTTTTTGAACAAGAAATGTTTTTTCAAACCTCTACCAAATGGACACTTTGCCCTATGGGGAAGGGCAAAATGGCCACTAGGTGGCCACTATACCCGATGTTACAAATAAGACTGCAAATGCATTTAACAAAAAATTATGAGCATATTTTTTTTAACAAATTAAAGTATTGTTATAATTCTCCACACATGTTTAAAAGTCCCTATCATTTTACAAAACTAATTTCTAAATTTTTATTGAATACAATAAAAAGTACAAAAGTTGAAATGCTTCAAAACATTTTATGGATATTGTGTTTAGCCTCTTTTTGTTTAATTGCACATTTCACATATGAATTCATTGTCTTCTTCATCACACCCAGCACAATCCTCGTGTGTCCATTTCAGGCAACTAGAGCATCTAATCCACCCTTCATTGCTTTTGGACTTTGAATATAAGTCCTCGCAGTAAAGGCAATTTGTATCATTCTCGTCACTATCGGAGTTACTATCTCCTTTAGTAACAAAGCACGTTTTGCCACTTTTGATTTCCTTTTCTCCTGAATACCTTCTTTGTTTATCACCTCTTTATCACCTCAGCCCAGCGGGGCTCGATCCTGGAACCATCAGCATGTCACAATTCTGAAGACCGGCGCTTAACTGCCTGCGCTACTAACTTGCTCATGCAAGGAGATGTTTAAAACGTCCAATATGTATCCCATTTAAAAGCACAAACTTTGTTTGGTCTAGGCTTCGTATAAATACTTTACTTAAAAATATAATATGTAGTGTCGGGCAAAGTGACCATGGCCATGGCCACTTTGCCCTTTTTTTACGCCATTATGTAAATGTGGCTCTGCCGGCCCAACCAGTTACACCAGGACTTACTTTCAAAGATGAATTTAAAGCTTAAATCACACTTGTTTCAGGTATGACTGTCATGAATACATACTAGAATCATATACCTAGTTATAATAGTTAATGCAATTCACTTACCTTACATCAGCAACTTGAAAAACAACAAAATTGATGACAACTTCTAAAAGTGTACTCTTATCAGCTTCAAGGCTCAACACAACACTAATGGCGGTCTAGTGGAGTAGTTGAGGCGCTTGCAGCCAGGTAGCAGCAATGTACAGTAGAAAAATAGCCCGTGGCAACTATGCCCGCAGTGGCCACTATGCCCACCCTTCCCCTACCTAACTTAAGGCCACGGCCGCTTCCTACCCAAAACCTACAAATACACTAGTACAGACATCACAGTGACACAGGTCATCAGGCAAATTCTACACACACCCAAGCCTACATGATCACAATGCCGCAAAGGCCTTAAAGAATCAACAACAACAACAGCAACCTTGCCCAGTTTCATTCATTATCATCTCACAATTCCTGAATCAAATCAATTCTGAGATTTGTTGATGACATTGTCATCTAAGCCGGTTTGACAGAGGATTTGAATGTTTTTCTAAATTAGTTAGTTATTGTTGCTTCAAAGGGCGGAACAGCGAGGTCATCTGAGTGGTACGGACTCAGTCTTCATAATAAATGTGAAACAAAAATGATGCAATGCACCCGGAAGAAATCAGAAACCCCTATTGATATCTGAATGGCAGGTGAAAATATTAAGAAAGTAGGAGACATCTGCTAATTGGGAAGCAAAATAACCAGCGATGGACGAAGCAAAGAGGATATAAAAAGTAGGTTTGCTTACGCAAGGAAAGTATTCCCACAGAAAATGAATCTGTTGACATTAAATATAGATTTAATTATTAGAAAGTAATTTTTAAGAGCCTTTGTCAGGAGCATGGCGCTCTATGGAAGTGAAACTTGGACTGTTAGGGCAGAGGAAAAGAGGAGATTAGAAGCAATTGAATTGTGGTGTTACAGGAGAATGGTGAAGATAATGTGGGTAGAACAGAGTAACAAATGTTAGGTAGTTATTGTTGTTTTATGGGGCGGAACTACGAGGGGATCTTCCACAAGTAACAAATGAAGATGACATGTTTATGCTAGTAGATTAATGTAACCGTTAATCTCGCGATCATGAGCCACGGGACCTCCATTTTTACGTGGAATCCGAACCGCAGGACATGACATTTCACCTCGAAAATCTCACATAGCCTACATTGACCGGGAATCGAACCCGAAATGAAGATGTATTAAGACGAGTGGCGGAGGGAAGATATTTCAAGCAGGTGCTAATCGTAGGACACATACTAAGGCACCCAGGAATAGCAAATTTAGTTATGGAAGAAAGGGTCGAGGGTAAGAAATGTAGAGGTAGACCAAGGTTAGAATATGTTAAACAGATTGTCTATAGGTATGTAGCTATGTAGAGGAGGAACGTTTATCTGAGGACAGGTGACCTCTCATTCACGGCCTCGTAGACACGGGAATAATAACGGCTAGTAGACAGCGCATATGGTGCAGAAGATCAATGAAAGATAAATTCTAAAATATGATCGATAATAATCTTATACTTTGTGAAGTGATCATTGTGAAGCATTACAGTGAATTTAGGCCTATGCTATAAAATGTATTACACCTATTTAGTTTTCAGTGGAGTTCAGAAATCAATTATTATCATTGTATAAGAAGAATTCCATGAAGAACTAATTAGCTTATTTTCATATCTTATTTTTATTATTTTTTCCTACAATGCTCTCCTGATGGACATTTTTGTGATCAACTCAAGAGACGTGAATAAGACCCATCGATGTTCAGATCTTAAAACTGGGTAACAGGGAAGCGGATGTCTCCAAGATCCCTAGAAAAATATAAATATCTAAACGTTTTGCGAGGGGGCCGAGTTGGTAAACTTTGAAATTGGGGTTCCGAAGAAGGTTCGGCGTAAGTACGTAAGTACGAGGGGAGTACTATATTATTTTACACATCTGTTGTTACGTTCACCATCTCAACATAATCTCCTTGTAACTTTATGCACTTTTGCCATCGATGTGTCAGTCTCTCCAGACCCTCCTGGAACCATTCTTTCGGAGTGCTGCGTACCTATGCCTTGACAGCTGTATCCAGAGATTTCTTCATGTTCCCGAACACCCGAACAGGTGATAATCACTTAGTGCGACGTCGGGAGAGTATGGTAGGTATAGCAGCACTGTGAATCTCATTTGATCAATGGCAGCGGTGGTATCTCGCCTAGTGTGGGGGTTGCAGAAGCGCACTTTTAGCCCATTTTCCTGGCAGCTTAGTTTGAATGGCATGACGTGAGCGCTTAAGGATATGCTGCACTGTTATTCATAGCCCCCAATTCCAGCCAGTCAATGAGGATGATGCGCTTTGTGTCCCAGAACACTGTCGCCATTCACTTGCCAACTGATGACACTGTTCAACATTTCTTTGGCGGTGGACTGCCTCTATGCTTCCATTGCATATTCGGCGTTTTGCGGATTTTGCAGAAATGGACACAGCTGTGAAGGCATGGGTACGCGGCACTCCGAAAGAATGGTTTCAGAAGGTCTGGAGAGACTGACACACGGATGGCAAAAGTGCATAAAGTTACAAGGAGATTATGTGGAGAAGGCGAACGTAACAACTGATGTGTAATGTTCTTCATTTGGGTAGAAAGAAATAAAGTGTAAAACAATATAAAAGGCCCTCGTATATATTCACCAATAGGATAACCTTCTCCTATGGTTTTCGTGACCTTAAACGTTTTCTGAAAGTCTAAATTAACTTTTAACATCAAGAGACGTAGTTAAAGGTAGGCCAATTAAATACCATCTATACACTTATTGACTGATTCACCGTCAATATCCACCGTGTTTTCAAATCCATTTCGTGAATTCGTGAAGGATTACTATGTAGAACATTACACTGTTCTGTATGTTATAATATCTATTATCTATTATTACTCGTACATCCAACAACGCCACACAAAGTTTCGACATCCTCTCTACATAGTATAAAACAGTCCCCGATTCTTGGATGTAACGGGTACTCTCGAAAACCATTTGATGGATTTTGATGCAGTTTTCACCAATCTGTACAGGATTTCTCGAGGAAGGTTTCTGTAGAAAAACATTTATTTATGACCAAAAGAAGCCGAGCAGTAACGATTTCAGTGAATCGAGTCGAAGAAAAACTTGCCGTCCATGCGCCTTTTAAATTTACGCTGAGTAAACCGTTAAAAATATCTATATACTATGAGTGTAAAAATTGTTCAGCATGAAAAGTTCTACAAAAAAGTCAGCGACAGCATATCTTTGTCTTTAATACATCGCCCACTAAAAGTGTTTTTACGATTTCATTTCTTCCAACAATCTCCATTCAGTGGAAATTTAAATTACTAGCTTTGGAGCGAGTTTACTAGCTAGCCTATCACCCCAGCTTCAGCCAGCATCAAACTGTCGAGTCCAGTCGAGTTAAGACTTCAGAGAAGAGTATATGATTTTGGAGTTTCGCTGTTCACCTCGAGTTTTCTGAATTGCTTCTGGGACCTGCCTCCTGTGCGCTTTTTAAACTTACGCTGGGTAAACCGTTAAAGATACTGAGCGAAGCCGGGGCGGGTTGCTAGTTAAGTTACTGTATAAAATAATGAATAAATGTTCACGCGTTCTCAATGTGATGTATAAGGTGCGTTCAAAAAGTAACGAGCTGGAGGCTGGAATGCGCAAACCAGTGACGACATCGGCTAATCGTGGCGTGTGTAACGAGGTGTGGTTCCGACCAGAGCGTGGAAGGTCACACCCCGTCGCTAGAGGGCACGCGTGCACGTCACTTGACGATACAAAGTGAGCAGCAGCATGCATCAATCGTCCAACCAAGACCAAGACAGTAGGCCATTCGAAATGCTTCCTGGTGTGGTTGAAGACTGTGGAGCACCCACTGGGCACACTTTCCGCAAGTGCAGTCGTTCCTTCATGATGGTGTGCACACTTCCGACGCTCCATCCGACCACGGCGGCAATGGCGTTCACTGTCACTCGGCGGTCCTGGGTAATGAGTGCATCAACCTGCTGGACGTTGTCATCGGTAATGCAGGGGGGTGCCCCAGACCGGGCATCATCGGCTAACGACACCCGTCCTTCCCTGAAGCGCTTGTGCCACGCCTTGACCTTTGGACATGCAGTGCTCGTCGTACACTTGTGACATTCGGCGATGAATGTCCGTTCCCCCTACTCCTTTCGCTGTCAGAAACCTAACAACACCTCTTTGCTCTTCGTTTGACGCTTCCATGTCACTGTTTTCAATGCGACTGGCAGCGTTGGATGATTGATGCATGCTGCTGCTCGCTTTGTATCGTCACAGGACGTGCACGCGTGCCCTCTAGCGACGGGCTGTGACCTTCCACGCTCTGGTCGGAACCACACCTCGTTACACACGCCACGATTAGCCGATGTCGTCAACGGTTTGCACATTACAGCCTCCGGCTCGTCACTTTTTGAACGCAACCTTATGTATCAATCACTCGGCTGATCGCGTGATAAGCAACAGCCATAAGGAACGTCCACTTACAACAGCAATTCGGTATACGCACAGTGATATAAAGACACGGTTTTAATGATGAAAACATTATTTCTTAGCACACAAAGTAGGGTTCCCGTCTGAGGAAAAATGTAATGTTAAGCAATTTCCTCAATTGTGTCAAACTCTGAAGGGCAAAAGGGTCCGGAAAGGTTTCAAATTATGAGTCTATGAGACATCTATAAAAAAATAAAAAAAATATATAAAAAAAAATAAAAAAAATCGAAAATCACTTCCGGCCTAAATGATGTTCCGGAAGAACAGCCTAAAATCGCTTGTTATGAAAGCCGGATTTAGATCCTATAGGCTTTCATATAGCCGAGGTAGGATTTTTCGAGATCTCGGGAACTCAGCGTCACCCAGAGTTCAAACCTCTACCAATCGAATTGGAGTCGAAAAAAAATATCTAAAAAAGTCTGTATGTATGTATGTATGTATGTATGTGACGTTTTGCGTTTAGCAAAGTACAGGTCGCAATTTTCAAGATATCGAGCTGAAATTTGGTGCGGGGAAAGAGTTGGGGCCTGTGACGAACCCTATTGTCGGGCGTTGAAATCGGTGCAGGGCCGGATCTGTTTTGGGGGCCCTGAAATTCATCCCTTTTTTTGGAATCATTATATCTCGGAAACGGCTGATCGTATCGAAAACGTTAAATGTACAAGTGTAAGATCTCAGTGGTATGCAACTTTTTTACTCATAACGATTTTTTGATATCTCTCACCGTTTTCTTTTTTGGGGTCCTGAAGATGTCCATTGTGCATGACATTTTTGGCTTTAGCGAAGTACAGGTCGCAATTTTCAAGATATCGAGCTGAAATTTGGAGCGGTGAAAGAGTTAGACCCTGTGAGAAAACCTATTGTCGGGCGTTAAAAACGGTGCAGGGCCGGAACTTTTTGGAGGGCCCTGAATTTCAAACTTTTTTTTGGAATCGATATATCTCGGAAACGGTTGGTCATATCGAAAAACGTTAAATATACAGGTGTAAGATCTCCGCGGTATGCAACTTCTTTACTCAAAACGATTTTTTGATATCTCTCACCGTTCTCGTTTTTTTTTTTTTGGGGGGGGGGGGGGCCCTGAAGATGTCCATTGTGCGTGACATTTATGGGTTTAGCGAAGTACAGGTCGCAATTCTCAAGATATCGAGCTGCAATTTGGAGCGGTGAAAGAGATAGACCCTGCGAGAAAACCTATTGTCGGGCGTTAAAAACGGTGCAGGGCCGGAACTTTTTGGAGGGCCCTGAATTTCAAACATTTTTTTGAATCAATATATCTCGGAAACGGTTGGTCGTATCGGAAAACGTTAAATGTATAGGTGTAAGATCTCCGCGGTATGTAACGTTTTTACTCAAAACGATTTTTTGATATCTCTCACCGTTTTCGTTTTTTTGGGGCCCTGAAGACGTCCATCGTGCGTGACATTTTTGGGTTTAGCGAAGTACAGGTCGCAATTTTTAAGATATCGAGCTAATATTGGGAGCGGTGAAAGAGTTAGACCCTGTGAGAAAATCTATTGTCGGATGTTAATAACGGTGCAGGGCCGAATCTTTTTCGGGGGCCCTGAATTTCTTTTTTTTTGGGAATCGATATATCTCGGAAACGGTTGGTCGTATCGAAAAATGTTAAATGTACAGGTGTAAGATCTCCGCGGTATGTAACTTTTTTACTCAAAACGATTTTTTGATATCTCTCACCGTTTTCGTTTTTTGGGGCCCTGGAGACGTCCATTGTGCGTGACATTTTTAGGTTTAGCAAAGTACAGTTCGCAATTTTCAAGATATCTAGCTGAAATTTGCTACGTTGGAAGAGTTGGTGCCTGTGACGAACCCTGTTGTTGGGTGTTAAAATCGGTGCAGGGCCGGACCTTTTATTGGGGCCCTGAATTTAATTCTTTTTGGAATCCATTTATCATGGAAACGGTTGTTCCTATCGAAAAAAGCTAAATGTACAGGCATAAGATCTCCGCGGTATGCAACTTTCTTATCTCGAACGATTTTGTAATATCTCTCACCGTTTTCTTTTTTGGGGCCCTGAAAATGTACGTATGTGCCTGATGTTCTTGCGTTTAGCAGAGTACATGTCGCACGTTTTAAGATATCGAGCTGAAATTTGGTACGGCGAAACGGTTGGGGTCATGAGAAACCCTTTTGTTGCGCGTTAAAATCGGTGCAGGGCCGGACCTATTTTTGGGGCCCTCAATTTCATCCTCTTTTGTAATCAACATATCTCGGAAACGGTTAGTCCTATCGGAATGGTTAAATGTACAGGTGTTTGATGTCTGTGGTATGCAACTTTCTTACCCTTAACGATTTTTTGATATCTCTCACCGTTTTCTTTTTTGGGGCCCTGAAGTTGTACGTATGTGCGTGACGTTTATGCGTTTAGCAATGTACAGATCGCACATTCCAAGATGTCGAGCTGAAATTTGGTACTGCGAAAGGGTTACGGCCTGTGAGAATCCCTATTTTTGGCCGTTAAAATCGGTGCAGGGTCTGACCTTTTTAAGGGGCCCTGAATTTCATCCTTTTTTAAAATTGATTTATCTCTGAAACGGTTCGGCGTATCGAAAAAACTTCAGTATACAGGAGTAAGATCTCATTGATAGCAACTTTTTTTTACCCCTTATGATTTTTTAAATCTCTCTCACCGTGTTCATTTTCTGGGGCCCTGAATGTCATTTTTTTCGAATCGTTATATATGGGAAACGGTTGGTCGTATCGAACATAGCTACATCTACAGGAGTAAGATCTCAGTGATTAGTAACTGTTTTAACCCTTATGAATTTTTGATATCTCTCACCATTTTTTTAGGCCTGAAATTCATCTTTTTATTCGATAGTTATATCTCAGAAAATATCGGTCCCATCGAAGAAAGTTAAATCTACAGGTATAAGATCTCAGTGATTTGCAACTTTTTAACCCGAATGGTTACTTGATATCTTACACCGTTTTCTATTTTTGGGGCCGTGTTTTCATCCTTTTTTTTTTTTCGAATCGTTATATCTCGGGAATAGTGGGTCTTATAGAAAAAGTGAAATCTACAGGTGTAAGATCTCAGTAATTAGCAAGTTTTCTACCACTTATCATATTTTGAAATCTATCACCGTTTTGATGATATTAAATAGTTTCGTTTTTGAAAAAAAAAATGGGGCCCAAATGTATATAATAATTTGTAAAAATTCAAATGATGATCTCATTGAATTCTACGGAAAATTATCTATAATAACCCGTTTTCAACTTTTCTATAAGTTAAATAATGTATTTACAGCTGTAAGATATTTTCCATTTCCGAGGACATCCGGCTTTCATAACCACGTGATGGTGTCAGCATTGCCTAGAATAACATTTAATAAATTTCCTACATTTCCACGCAATCGGGTCGAATGTCCGAAATGCAAATCCGCAGACCTTGCCGCAACGAAGATGTTGTTTGAGGTTATTACCCATCTTGCTCGCCGCAATGTTGCGCGACCGTCTAATCCAAAGCAGGTCGTGCTGCTTGGACTCCTACTTGTTACTTTACTCGCTTTCCTTCTTAATCAAATCCTAGCCAAATAAACTTATTTACATAGTTCTTTCATTAATGTGTTCCTTGGTTCAGTACCCCCAGGCGTTTTTGATTTGTTAGCCTACTTGTCACATTTTGCAAAAATGAGGAAAAAGTAGACTTATGAGATCGGGCAAATTTGTGTCTGTCTGTCTGGCTGTGTGTGTACACCCCCCCCCCCTATCAACTCCTAAACGGCTGGAGCAATCGAAACAAAATTTGGTAGGAGTAAAGATCTATACCTGAATATCTCACGGCCATATTTTAAAATGTTGTCAGTGCTACCAACTGCTTAAAAATCGCAATTGAAATTTGAGCTCCATGTTGGATATCTTGGAAGGTATGAATGGGAGCTATTTCAAAATTGCCACACGTATAGATAATAATATTGCAGTTTAATTTCCAGGATGCCATACATGGCAGTGTTGCCAAAATGATTATAAGCCTGCAGATAGGTTCAATTATTAAATGCATATAACTTCTACACTATCAATTGGAATTCAACCAAATTTCGTATGTGCTATGTGTACATAAACAGATATGACTGAGTGTATTCTTAAGTCCCTCCAGGGCTGCCACTGTTAATAAATGCTCTCAATTTTTTAAATCCAAATACCCATATATCAGAAAGTATGCAAGCCGACAGCTTTAAACTATGCACACGTATAATACCTGACATTCTAAATTAATTTGGAGTATCTTATATACGCCAGTGCTACCAACATGATTCTAAGCCTGCTGAGAGGTCCAACTTTAAATACATGTAACTTCTCTACTATCATTTGGATTTCAACCAAATTCCGTGTGTGCTATGTGCACCATAACCGATATGACTGCCGATTCTTAAGAGTAACCAGGGCTGCCAACTGTTAATAAATGCTGTCTCTATTTTTGTTACCCTAATATCAATATATCAGAAAGTATGCAAGCCAATAGCTCTAAACTTTGCACACGTATAGTACCTGGCATTCTAGATTAATTTGGAGTAACTAATATAGGCCTACGCCAGTGCTGCCAACATGATACTAAGCCAGCTGATAGGTCCAATTTCAAAATGCATCTAACTTCAATACTAACTAATGGATTTCATTCAAAATTGACACAACAATAGATCATATTATTTGAGATTATTTCTGACCAATACATGTATGTCATTGTTGCCAACATGATTTCACGAGCGCTGACGTCCATGCTATCCATTGGACTTCAACCAAATTTTGTATTCTGAAACTTAAGAGATGGAACTAAGAATATATTCAGTCACCAGGGCTGCCAACTGTAGTTCTCTATTAGGCTACATTATGCCAGTTATACATTATTTCGAACTAATTAGAAATTTCGTTATTATCAACTTAATTTCGTAATTATTCTAGATAGATCCATATAGATTAATCATTGGCATGAATGGTAAATTTTAAAAATTTTAAGAAAAGTAGGCTCTTTAGTTCGTCACGGAACTTCTTGTTATGATTAATATGTTATAGTAAAACTGCAGTAAAATTTTCATAGCTGTAGGACTAGCACTGTTTGAGAAAAAAAAACATTCTAGTAGGAAAAAAACCGGTAAAGCATTCCATCTCCTAAAGTATTAGAGCTAGAGCAGCGAAACGTTAAATGAAACCCCCTCATATAGATGTCTAATAACATAATGTAAAACAATAACTGAAATGCTGTTACTTTAGGGACAAAAATGTGCATCAAACGAAATTTAGACCTGTCTCTAAACTTTCTGCAAGCAGTGTAATCGACCGGATATGGTTGAGTTTCACAAACTCACACTAGTGCTCGTAGTGCTAGGAAAAGCAAACTGCTAATAAAATCGACCGGATATGGTTGAGTTTCCGGTGAACAATCAACAGTCTACCGCGTGTCATCATGCCGGCACCTCGTAAGAAACGTTTAGTGTGTCCTTTACGTTTGGAAAAGTGGAGAAAACAATGATATTAAAGGATGTTTTCAACAATGAGTTGCTTGCTTATTTTTTTTTTTAATTTCTGAAAGTTTTGCCCTTTTTGTTGTTGTTCCTGAGTTTAGGGGCTGCGACAACGCGGTCTTGTAGCCCCTGGTGTATTCTTGGAATAC
Organism: Meconema thalassinum; assembly: GCA_946902985.2. Taxonomy (NCBI): domain Eukaryota; kingdom Metazoa; phylum Arthropoda; class Insecta; order Orthoptera; family Tettigoniidae; genus Meconema; species Meconema thalassinum. The sequence goes on along the minus strand of OX336391.1, from coordinate 579,746,240 downwards.
ATGGTACGAGAGAATATAAAGTTTAATGCTCTTTGCATGTTCATTCCTTCCTCTTTGTCAAACACCAACAGTGATCTTCTATTTTCTCTTTGATGGTCATGTCGCTTATATCTTTTGTGAGTCTGTTCTAGATATATATCTTCCATGACCCACCTAGCGTCATCTAGCAGCTAATTTCTGAAGCTCCTCAATTCTTCCTGGTGCAAGAGGACTTCCTTTTCCATCTGGCCACCAGATCTCGTTGCCATCGCCAGCTATTATCTCCATGAGCAAGAGAACTTCGTCTACTTTTTCACTTACCATGCTGTGCTAGTATCGCCTGCTATCAACTCTTTGAAGACCATCTCCTCAAGAGAATTAAATTTCTTATGTTGGTTATTCTGATATGTATTCCTTTTGTCTCCTACCCCCACTCCTTTCCCTTCCTTGGACTCTCTGTGCTTCGCTGAGTGGGTCTCACTTGTGCGCCGGCCGTCGACTCAGTTAAGGCTCAATTAGAGCTAGCCTCCTGACCTAACGAGGCATTTTTTAGATTCCACGCCATGTGGTAACTTTAAACATCAAGGAGAACTCACCTTCGCCATGCAGCAAAGTTAAGTACAAACTTCAAGTTTTAACCTCATCTTCATGGTTTTAACTTCTACATGCTTTTAACGATCTTTTATAGGCAGTGTGAAATTACTTATTTTTTGAAATAATCATCCTTCGCGGGATTTTCCATGTTGGGCTTTTGTCTAATTAAGCCAATTTTGGTGAAAAGCAGCATTTCTTATGCTTGTTAAATGAGAGATCTTCTCACCACGTGGGATATCATCTATTACCCGCTGTCTATAAAGATTAAGCTCGTTCCACCGCTGGAATAACTTTGGCCCCATTCTGCTATTAGGATCGTTCTGGAACCTTCCAGATCCTGTACTTTATCTACAAGTCACGCCGTCATGTATGTTCCACTCACTTGTGGTAATGCCATTCTAAACTAGGAAATCTTCCTTATAAATAAATGCTCCATAGCTAATTTTCTTTCCTCCGTTGGATTTGTTCAAGTGCATTTAATTGTAATTCACAACCTTCTCAAGAAATAGACTCTCGCCTACCTAGTGCAACCAGTTAATTTCATCATTGCAATAACTTTCTTTCCCATAAACTTTCGTGTTACTACAGTGAACTTTTCATCTATTTAACAGACTATAGTGAAAACTAGTGCTTGCCCAACTTTTCTACCGCGTCGCGATCGTCCGTTTACATTAAATAAGGCCATGAACATTTATCCTCAATCCCAATCGATCTTTCCTAAACCTTCTACTAACAAACCATATTAATAAAATTGTAACTCTGGATCATTTCCAATAAGGTGTCACTCTAACGAAGTGCCCTTCCATCTTGCTTGTTTATCATTAATTAATTTCTGTATAACTACGTGTTTTATACACGGCTCAAGCTTACATTGTTTCTACCTTATAATGAGGGAAAACAATTCTTTCAACTCTTGAGTGAGTTATTTCTAGGTCTCACGAAATGGAAACTGCCCCATTTGGCTCGTGATTCCTACTTAAACATAGGAGGTCGAGAACCTTCCTTTTGATTTTCTCTTCAGGTTTCACAGTAAGTGACCTGCCCTTATTTGTATAATAATCAAAAGTAATTCAGCTTAAATATAAGAAGTTGTAGGAACTTCTATCTTATTCTTCATGTTTTTCTTATTGTTATTTTCGAAGTTGTCACTCTTTCTAGAATATTCTCTCAGGAGTTTTTTAAAGTACACACCTTGTACTCTATTTATTGTTAAATTAATCTTACAAAGATTTTAGAACATATATAAGGTTCGAAACCTCATAAATTGTTAATTGCCTGGCGCAAACGTTTAATGCTTTCTGAGGTCTGTGACCCCAAAATTGTTAACCAAATTGAAAATATATTTGTTAAAGTTATCAACTTCTTTTGCCTTGTTAAATAAATTAAATATTTGTTTTTGGATTTATCATTTCGCAAATACAACGGTTAGGCAAGATCCTGGCTTTCCTAACTCTTCCTCAGTTGATGCCATCGTTAATACAAAATAAATCTGTTACTATTTGTCTTGTCAGACCATCACCCTTCCCCATAGTAGTCTTATGCATGCTTGGGAGGAAATACACTAAAGCCTTTCTCTGGCAAACCGCCCAAGTCTTAGCTGCGGTTCCCGTCAGCTTCGACCAGGTCCTTACTCACTTTAGGTATCGGAGAGCTGATTTGCAGTGGCAACCGTCTTTAAGTGTATTTAAAGTTAAATTTATAACTTTTGTGAGACTCTCATCCTATTTTTCTATCGTTTTTCTCCAGTCCGAAACCTATCTCCTTTTCTTAATCATCTTCCCTTGGTGGTTAGGTTATTCCTCAGCCAATGATCTACCCAAAATTTGGTGCCGAAACCCGGGAGAGTCCATTTTCTATTCTTATTCTTTTTAAAAGTGTCATTTGACAATACCTTGCAAATTATTAATACCTGCTTTGAATCTTTCAGCTATAACCACATCGTGCAATGCCTGTGAAGGGGAAAGAGGCCGCTCCTGTCTCCTTTGGTGTGTCCCGTTCTCTCTACTTATTTGCTTCTGCCATCCTGACAGCATCTCCAAAGTTCAACAGTTTCGTGAGTTACATTTCAATCTATTTTCTTTGTCATGGCTCCTACTGAAAAAGATGAAACTCTCATTGCTAGACGTTCTTCCTATAAAGGGCAACTCACCAGATTCAGAAATTTCATCAACAAATTAAATCCCGCAGAGTGTGATTTAGACATCTTGACACAACGCCTTAAGTTGTACGAACGGTCCTATGATTATTACGATCAAATTCAAACCGAGATTGAATCCGCTTGTCCAGAACTTCAATCGGATCGGGACGAGGTCGAACCCTTGTACTTTGAAGGGATTGCCAAGGCCCACCAACTGATCCGCAGTATCTCAGAACCGGACACTAGGGTCATCAATCCGGCCCAGTTCGCACCCGCTTCAGTTCACAAGAACAAACCGAAACCGTTACTTCCAAAGAAAAGCCTACCTCACTTCTCAGGCCAGGAAGGTGAATGGTATTCTTTTTATGAACTTTACTGCTCACTCGTTCATGACAATAAGGAAATTCCCGACATTCATAAATTCTACTTCTTACGTACGTCTTTGGAAGGCGAGGCCTTGGCCTTGGTTCAGTCACTGCCTTTAAGCGCAGATAACTACCACATCGCCTTTAATCTCCTTAAAGAGAGATGTGGCAATTTACGTTTGTGTGTAGCTCGTCATATCCGCTGCCTGTTCAACCTGCCAGCCGTCAAACCTAATGACGTCACCTCTTTAAGAGACCTGTTAGACTCTATGCAGTTAAATGTTAGAGCATTATATCAACTTAAGCAGCCTGTCCAAACATGGGACACTATTCTTATCCATCTAGCTACATCCAGATTCGATTTTTCGACTTTAAAGGCTTGGGAGATCGAACTCGCTCGCAAGGAGGAATACTCGTTCGAACACCTCATCTCGTTTCTCAACAGCCGATGCCAAGTCCTTACAGCACTCTCATTTCAGTGCGAAAATGTCGAAACGAGTCATCAGTGTCATATTTTTGAGAAAAAACTTGCTTTTTCAAAAGGTCATCAGCCCCCATCTGTCGAGAACAAGCAAACCCGTTCTGCTTCTTTCAATCATCCAAGGGAACATATCAGGCCGCTCAACAAATCTTTAAAATGCACGCTCTGTAAACAGTTTAACACTTTGTACTCGTGCAAATCCTTCAAAGAATTGTCTGTTGAAGACAGAAAGACGTTTGTTTTCAATAGTAAATATTGCTTCAACTGCTTGTCACCTAAGCATTCTTCTTCAAACTGTACGTCATCCAATCTCTGTTTCCATTGCAAAAAAACTGCACCATTCTTTATTGCACGTTCATGATAAATCGAGGTCATCAGTACCTGCCTCTTCAAACTCCATGCAGAGCAGCTCCGAACAAACTAATGCTTCTTCCTGCATTTCTAACGCCGAAACTTCTCACAGTGCGCAAGCCCTTTTGTCCACTGTACAATTCGAAATCCAAGATAAATTTGGAAATTGGGTTCGAACCCGCGGTCTTCTCGATTCCGCTTCAACTCATAACTTTGTTTCGCAATCATTAATTAAAAAACTAGGTCTTTCGTCAGCGCCTATTTCCATCAATGTATCCGGCATTGACAATTTGAAAACTCAAGTCTTCAAAATTGAAAATCAGAGACGTTTGCCAAAGAAACACCAATCTTAACTTAAACTGTCTCATTCTTACCAGTATTGGCAAGGACACTCCTAGCAGCTCTATTAATACTTCCGGTTTAAAGATTCCTTCGCACTTAAGGTTAGCTGATCCTCAGTTTAATGCTCAAGGTCCCATTGAGATACTTTTCAGTGCCAATGTTTTTTGGAATTGCCTACGTAAACAGGTTTGCAAGTTATCTTCAACCGTGGTCGCCAGAGACACCGATTTTGGGTGGGTTATTACTGGTGAAATCCAACATCCCAGTCTTCAAACCAAATCGCAATGTCATTTTGTTACAGCTGACATAAATTCCCTTTCTGAAAAAGAGAACACCTATGTTTTCGATCTCGATACTTTTGAAAAACACTTGCCGAAGCGATGTCTCATCGTGAACAACTACGCCACCTTTGTAAGTTGTTTAAATGATTTTGCCTTATTCCCGCATAAAATGGCAATTCAAGTTCACCTCGCCTTGTGTTACTTCGTTTACCTTCTCATGTCATTTTTTATAGCAGATAATTGCTTAAACTCTCTATCGAAAACTATCTTCCCCTTGTGTAAAACCATGGCTATCAGTCTCCATCATTTCGCTGTAAGCTATGTTTCACTTCTTTCGCTATTCAGAAGGATGGCCACGGCCGGCTCCTTCCTCCTTCCTCACAATTGGAAGCCGCTTTTGAAACCGCTTGAAAATCTGAATTCTCTAGCATCTAGAATAACTATTCTTACGCATAAACTCCTTCTCAATGTCCCAGCTTCTCTTCCTATTTCGGAAGAATCAAGCTTTTTTCTGTTGAAAATTGTCGGATTCCGTGATCCTCCAAATTATGCGAAATTGATTTCCTACTCTATTTCATATGTCTCTAGATTGTTTTTTCAAGTCCAAGCTACGGATGACTGCATGTCGTGTTACTCGTTCCGCTTTAAGTCAAAGCTGATTCAACTAGTGTTGTTTGTTTATTTCGAACTGCTTGTTTTTCAAACTTGTTTGTATACAAGCTTGAGTAAGGCCAAGTTGCTGTTCATTTCCTGTATGCTTGCCAAAGGTCAGAGCAAGTTTCCCTGATCTCAACTCTGGCTGACTGCCAACCATTGTCTTGCGAGTCGCTTCTGTAAGTTCAGAAGCCGTTCAACTCATCACCAAAATAAACTTGTTCCGGTCAAGGACTCTTTCAGATATTTATATTCCTTATCTCGCTGTACTATGTGGGTCAAGGCCGCGCTTGCCTGTGTCTCCCACTTGTTCAGACTCGTATCCTACAACTGCTTCGATTCTTGTTTCATAACATCGTTGCATATCCTTTACGCGCTTATGTATTGCACTCTGCTTACATATTTTGCACTTTTATTGTTCATTGATGAACAAACTTGTTTCATCTCGTCGTCACATTCGATGTGTTTTTGTATTTATGCTTTTCATGTCACATTTCTCGCTGACTTAAGTATTTTTCTGATCAACCCCTTTGATACTTATTATAACTTAAGGTCATTGTTTATGGCTACTAGATTGTTACCTATGGTGTTCTTGCCTCCTACTCGCATAGTTCCTTTGTTTATTTGGTATATTCTTATCCTTAATAGATGTACTTGTTTCTATACGCTTTGTTTAAACTTGTTAATTCTTTTTTCGCATCTTATCGCAATATTTACTAGTGCCTTATTTCCCGCAGTTTCTAGCTATTTTGTGATTGAAGGTGTTGTTAATTCTCGTTTTTTAACTCCGCTTTCCAATGACCCTGATGACCTGCTTCCACTCACACCTGGTCACTTCCTTACACGCACTTCTCTTTCTGCCCCTCCTCCTCTTCCCAATTCTTACAGGGATTCTAATTTACCTATTGGTTGGCGTAAACTTGAAGCCCTCCGCAATTCCTTTTGGAAGAGGTGGAAATTGGAATATTTAACTTCCTTGCAACGGAGACAGAAGTGGTTTCTTTCCAGTCCCGACATCAAAGTGGGGGACTTGGTCTTGGTTAGGGATGTTTCACCCCCCCTAGTCTGGACTTCTGGTAGAGTGACCGAGTGTTATCCTGGAAGAGATGGGAGAGTCAGGGTGGTCAGAGTCTTGACCACTAATGGTCCGATCACAAGACCACTGTCTTTGATCGCTCCATTACCTTTAAATGTTTACTTGTTTTTCTTGTTCTCTGTTGGTGTTTGTCCCTCCCAGTATGGTGTATTCTTGGAATACACGGTACGAGAGAATATAAAGTTTATTGCTCTTTGCATGTTCATTCCTTCCTCTTTGTCAAACACCAACAGTGATCTTCTATTTTCTCTTTGTTGGTCATGTCGCTTATATCTTTTGTGAGTCTGTTCTAGATATATATCTTCCATGACCCACCTAGCGTCATCTAGCAGCGAATCTCTGAAGCTCCTCAATTCTTCCTGGTGCAAGAGGACTTCCTTTTCCATCTGGCCACCAGATCTCGTTGCCATCGCCAGCTATTATCTCCATGAGCAAGAGAACTTCGTCTACTTTTTCACTCACCATGCTGTGCTAGTATCGCCTGCTATCAACTCTTTGAAGACCATCTCCTCAAGAGAATTTAATTTCTTATGTTGGTTATTCTGATATGTATTCCTTTTGTCTCCTACCCCCACTCCTTTCCCTTCCTTGGACTCTCTGTGCTTCGCTGAGTGGGCCTCACTTGTGCGCCGGCCGTCGACTCAGTTAAGGCTCAACTAGAGCTAGCCTCCTGACCTAACGAGGCATTTTTTAGATTCCACGCCATGTGGTAACTTTAAACATCAAGGAGAACCCTACCTTCGCCATGCAGCAAAGTTAAGTACAAACTTCAAGTTTTAACCTCATCTTCATGGTTTTAACTTCTACATGCTTTTAACGATCTTTTATAGGCAGTGTGAAATTACTTATTTTTTGAAATAATCATCCTTCGCGGGATTTTCCATGTTGGGCTTTTGTCTAATTAAGCCAATTTTGGTGAAAAGCAGCATTTCTTATGCTTGTTAAATGAGAGATCTTCTCACCACGTGGGATATCATCTATTACCCGCTGTCTATAAAGATTAAGCTCGTTCCACCGCTGGAATAACTTTGGCCCCATTCTGCTATTAGGATCGTTCTGGAACCTTCCAGATCCTGCACTTTATCTACAAGTCACGCCGTCATGTATGTTCCACTCACTTGTGGTAATGCCATTCTAAACTAGGAAATCTTCCTTATAAATAAATGCTCCATAGCTAATTTTCTTTCCTCCGTTGGATTTGTTCAAGTGTATTTAATTGTAATTCACAACCTTCTCAAGAAATAGACTCTCGCCTACCTAGTGCAACCAGTTAATTTCATCATTGCAATAACTTTCTTTCCCATAAACTTTCGTGTTACTACAGTGAACTTTTCATCTATTTAACAGACTATAGTGAAAACTAGTGCTTGTCCAACTTTTCTACCGCGTCGCGATCGTCCGTTTACATTAAATAAGGCCATGAACATTTATCCTCAATCCCAATCGATCTTTCCTAAACCTTCTACTAACAAACCAAACTAATAAAATTGTAACTCTGGATCATTTCCAATAAGGTGTCACTCTAACGAAGTGCCCTTCCATCTTGCTTGTTTATCATTAATTAATTTCTGTATAACTACGTGTTTTATACACGGCTCAAGCTTACATTGTTTCTACCTTATAATCAGGGAAAACAATTCTTTCAACTCTTGAGTGAGTTATTTCTAGGTCTCACGAAATGGAAACTGCCCCATTTGGCTCGTGATTCCTACTTAAACATAGGAGGTCGAGAACCTTCCTATTGATTTTCTCTTCAGGTTTCACAGTAAGTGACCTGCCCTTATTTTTATAATAATCAAAAGTAATTCAGCTTAAATATAAGAAGTTGTAGGATCTTCTATCTTATTCTTCATGTTGTTCTTATTGTTATTTTCGAAGTTGTCACTCTTTCTAGAATATTCTCTCAGGAGTTTTTTTAAAGTACACACCTTGTACTCTATTTATTGTTAAATTAATCTTGCAAAGATTTTAGAACAATTATAAGGTTCGAAACCTCATAAATTGTTTATTGCCTGGCGCAAACGTTTAATGCTTTCTGAGGTCTGTGACCCCAAAATTGTTAACCAAATTGAAAATATATTTGTTAAAGTTATCAACTTCTTTTGCCTTGTTAAATAAATTAAATATTTGTTTTTGGATTTATCATTTCGCAAATACAACGGTTAGGCAAGATCCTGGCTTTCCTAACTCTTCCTCAGTTCATGTCATCGTTAATACAGAATAAATCTGTTACTATTTGTCTTGTCAGACCATCACCCTTCCCCATAGTAGTCTTATGCATGCTTGGGAGGAAATACACTAAAGCCTTTCTCTGACAAACCGCCCAAGTCTTAGCTGCGGTTCCCGTCAGCTTCGACCAGGTCCTTACTCACTTTAGGTATCGGAGAGCTGATTTGCAGTGGCAACCGTCTTTAAGTGTGTTTAAAGTTAAATTTATAACTTTTGTGAGACTCTCATCCTATTTTTCTATCGTTTTTCTCCAGTCCGAAACCTATCTCCTTTTCTTAATCATCTTCCCTTGGTGGTTAGGTTATTCCTCAGCCAATAATCTACCCAGCCCCGTGTACTTTGGTTGTGTATAGAATCTGTCTGATAACCGGTGTTAATTGTGATGGCTGTATTAGTGTGTGTTATCTGTAATTCAGTCAGAAGGACTTCATACGATTAATTTTTTCAAGTAGTTCCTACCTTTGCTACCAAATGCTACGACACCTAGCTGTGGACGCGGCTACTAAATGCCATCGCAGTCAGCACCTGGCGGTGTACGTTGGAACTAATAAAGCGTTATCAAACTAACCTACAAATTTTAGCTTTCATAAGTGTAGTTAGTGGAAGGTTATTTTTCATGCCATAAATCTATGACATGGGACCGCCGACTTTACTTTCCCTCCAAAGGAAGGCTTACTGAGGGATTTTTAACGCTCTTATGAAATCCGACGGCTTCGGCCGGGTTTGTCCCTACTGTATGGTCCCACTAGAGCCTTTATGGTTTCTAAGCAACGTTAATGCTGGGTGTGGCGAATCATATGAAACATCCTGCAATTGTCTAAGATACATGTGTGTTACGATGCGGGACCTGGAGGCTTCATCCTCGCATTACGTGCTAAATCTGCTGAACACCGCACTACCTCTAGCTTTGTGACCTCACTAGGCCTACAGAATATCCCTTTAACACCAGAATGCTCTCTTAGAATCTCACTGGTGGCTTCGGTGGTGTAGTCGGTAGCATGCTGAACTGCTATGCCGAAGATCGCTGGTTCAAACCTGGCCAAAGTCGTCGGATCTTTTAAGAGCGTTAAAATCCTTCAGTATGCCTTCCTTCGGAGGAGAAAAGTAAAGCAGGGGCGGGGCCATGTAATAGACTTATGGCATGTAAAAGAACCTTCCCCTGCAATTGGTAGTGTGTAGCAAAATTTTTAGGTTATATTTGGCTATTTAGAAACCCTCTGTCCAGTTCCAACGCTATGTGTCAGTGTCAGTGCCATCTGGTAGCCAAAGTTGGAACTATTTGAAATTGAACTTGCTGGGAGTCCTTGGCGTTCAATCAAAAATACCCAGCTATAGTCATTGGCTGCAATTCATATATAATAATAATAATTATCTGTTCTGGAATGTTTGTTTTCAGGAGCTGGAGCTGAAGCTCATATTCCTCCCTTTCGCTGTGTTTTGTTGTTGTTGCTTATTTTAGGGGCTAAGACATCGTGGACATATAGCTCCGTGTATCTGAGTTATTGTGATGGATATAACTAGTGTTTTAGGTAGATTTCATTAGAAAGCTAACTATTGCAATGGGTCCCATGTTTCGACTTCCGGAAAATTTCGACATATCTTCGCGTTTCACATCCCCCAGACCCCAAAACCACCGTCAGTTCAAAAGTTTATATATAATTTATGTATATATATATATATATATATATATATATATATATATATATATATGTATATCAGTTTCTTGTGGACACGATAACTGCCGTAATTTTGCCCCAATCAGTTTGATTTTTTTCCATAATAAGTACCCCATTAAGATCTCGGTCTAGTTCGTTAATTGGCAAAATCGGTCGAAGGGAGTGAAAATGGGGGTCTTTTTTCCAAAAAGTGAAATTTCGCTATAACTCTTTTAATACGTGAAATATCGAATCCATTCAAAGTTCATAATATGTGCCGGATAAGTGCCAAAAATTTATGTCAGATAAGTTTTTTGATAGCACCAACCATTGACCAAAGGGGTGGAAAAAAGTGGGTTTTTCGGGAAACAATAATCATATCTCTCTTAATAGGCACAATATCAAAACCGTACAAAATGGAAAATATTCCCCTAATAATTACCTAAAACTTTTGTTTGAATTTTTTTTGATATGACCCACCATTACACCAAGGGATCAGAAAAATGATTTCGGAATTAAAGAAAATGCCAAGTGCCATCAGAGGTTACCATGACAACGCTTCTAAACTGATGAGGGATGAGCTATCCGAGGTTGCCAAGACAACGCCATTGACGAGATCACATTCATTTTTAGCCTACTTTTCACACTTTGCAAAAATGAGGAAAAAGTAGACTTATGAGATCGATCCGGGAAAATGTCTGTCTGTCCTTCTATCTGTCTGTCTGTCTATCCTTCTGTCTGTCTGTCTGTGTGTGTGTGTGTGTGTGTGTGTCCCTATCAACTCCTAATCGGCTTCAGCAATCGAAACCAAATTTAGTATGAGTAAAGATGTATACCGGAATATCTCAGGCCCATATTTGAAAAAGATGTCAGTGCTACCAACTGCTAAAAAAACGCACTAGAAATGTGAGCTCCATGTTGGATATCTTGGAAGGTATACATGAGAACTATTCCAAAATTGGCACACATGTAGATAATACTATTTCAGTTTAATTTCCAGGAGGCCATACATGACAGTGTTGCCAAAATAATTTTAAGCCTTCTGATATGTCCAATTTGTAAATGCATATAACTTCTACACTATCAATTGGGTTTCAACCAAATTTTGTATGTAATATGAATACATAAGCAGGTATGACTGAGTGTATTCTTAAGAGCCACCAGGGCTGCCAACTGTTAATAATTGCTCTCTCTATTTTTTATACAAATACCAATATATCAGAAAGTATGCAAGCCGACAGCTTTAAAATATGCACACGTATATTACCTGACATTTTACATTAATTTGGAGTAACTTATATACGTCAGTTCTACCAACATGATTCTAAGCCTGCTGATAGGACCAATTTTTAAATACATTTAACTTCTAAACTGTCAGTTGGATTTCAACCAAATTTCGTATGTGCTATGTGTAACATAACAGATATGACTATGAGTATTCTTAAGAGCAATCAGGGCTGCCAACTGTTAATAAATGGTGTCTATATTTTTTACCCTAATATCAATATATCAGAAAGTATGCAAGCCAACAGCTCTATACTTTGCACACGTTTAGCAGCTGACATTCTAGATTAATTTGGAGTAATTAATATAAGTCAGTGCTGCCAGCATGATTCTATGCCTGATGAGAGCTCCAATTTTAAAATACATGTAACTTCTATACCAACAAATGGATTTCATCCAAAATTGGCACAAAAAGGTATCATAATATTTCAGATTATTTCTGACCAGCACTCGCATGACATTGTTGCCAACATGCTTTTACGTGTACTAATAGATCCATTGTCTAACTCCATGTAACGTCCTTTGGACTTCAACCACATTTTGTATTCTGTACCTTAAGAGATGGAATTAAGAATATATTCAGTCACCAGGGCTGCCAACTGTATTGCTCTATTAGGCTACATTATGCCTAGTATACAGTATTTCGAACTAATTAAGACATTTCGATATTACCAACTTAATTTCGTCATTATTCTAGATAGGTTCATATACTGTAGATTAATCATTGGCATGAATCTTAATTTTAAGAAAATTAGGCTCTTTAGTTCGTCACGGAACTTCTTGTCCCATCTGACTATGAGGGAAGCGGCTAACTGGTAGCATGCAGAACTTCTATGCCCAAGGTCGCTGGTTCAATGCCGGCCAAAGTCGCCGGATTTTCTAAGAGCGCTAAAAAGCCCTCAGCATGCTTTCCTTCGGAGGGGAAGTTACAACGTTCGTTGCAAGTTGCTGGTTGCGGTGGCATCTAGCAGCCAAGTTCACAGCTAGGTGTCGTTGACGGTAGAATTTGGTACAAAATTAGGTACTACTACTTAAAATTGACCGTCTGCAGACCTTACCTGAATTACAGACTAATACAGTCATCACAATCAACACCGTTTATCAGACAGATTCTACACACACCCAATGTACACGGGGTTACATGACCACGTTGTCGCAGCCCCTAAACTGAGGAACCAACCAACATCTCTGCGGGAGATAAAATTTTGCGTGAAAAAGTAACCGACTGTTAGATAGTTACACATCAGTTCCAAACCTTGCATAAGGACAGTGTGATCACAAGTATAACAAGAAGTTCCGTGACGAACTAAAGAGCCTACTTTTCTTAAAATTTAAGGTTCATGCCAATGATTAATCGATATGGATCTATCTAGAATAATGACGAAATTAAGTTGGTAATATCGAAATTTCTAAATAGTTCGAAATACTGTATACCTGGCAAAATGAAGCCTAATAGAGCACTACAGTTGGCCGCCCTGGTGACTGAATATATTCTTAGTTCCATCTCTTAAGGTACAGAATACAAAATTTGGTTGGAGTCCAATGAATAACATGGACGTTACATGTAGTTAAACATTGGATCTAACAGCGCGCGTAAAATCATGTTGGCAACAGTGTCATGCATGTATTGGTCAGAAATAATCTGAAATAATATGATCTATTGTTGTGCCAATTTTGAATGAAAACCATTAGTTAGTATAGAAGTTACATGCATTTTAAAATTGGACATATCAGCAGGCTTAGAATCATGTTGGCAGCACTGACGTATATTAGTTACTCCAAAGTAATCTAAAATGCCAGGTACTATACGTGTGCAAAGTTTAGAGCTATTGGCTTGCATTCTTTCTGATATATTGATATTAGGGTAACAAAAATAGAGACAGCATTTATTAACAGTTGGCAGCCCTGGTTGCTCTTAAGAATATGCATAGTCATAGCTGTTATGGTACACATAGCACATACGAAATTTGGTTGAAATCCAAATGATAGTATGGCAGTTACATGTATTTAAAGTTGGACCTCTCAGCAGGCTTAGAATCATGTTGGTAGCACTGACGTATATAAGTTACTCCAAATTAATATAGAATGTCATGTACTATACGTGTGCATAGTTTAAAGCTGTCGGCTTGCATACTTTCTCATATATATTGGTATTTGGATAAAATAAATTAAGATCATTTTTTAACAGTTGGCAGCACTGGTGGTTCATAAGAATACGTTCAGTCATATCTGGTTATGTACACATATAACATACGAAATTTGGTTGAATTCCAATTGATAGTGTAGAAGTTATATGCATTTAAATATCTGTCCTATCAGTAGGCTTATAATCATTTTGGCAACACTGCCATGTATGGCCTTCTGGAAATTAAACTGCAATATTATTGTCTATAAGTGTGCCGATTTTGAAATAGCTCCCATTCATACCTTCCACGATATCCAACATGGAGCTCAAATTTCAATTGCGATTTTTCAGCAGTTGGTAGCACTGACATCATTTTCAAATATGGCCGTGAGATGTTCAGGTATAGATCTTTACTCCTACCAAATTTTATTTCGATTGATCCAGCCGTTTAGGAGACAGACAGAAGGACAGGCAGACAGACAGACACACATTTTCCCGGATCGATCTCATAAGACTACTTTTTCCTCATTTTTGCAAAATGTGAAAAGTAGGCTAAAAATGAACCCCAAATGACAAGAAGGTTACCATCCCCATAAGACAATAAAATGTTAAAAATATGCATAGAAAGACTTAATTAACCGCCAATTTTAAAATACTTTCTCGCAATAAATGGGGTCTGATCCTCCTACGAAAACCTGCTTATTTTGCCTATTATAGCCTATCCCCTAGTTTGCCCGGTGAAATCTACCTCCGCCATCGGGCGTGCCGAGAGGAATTTTTTATTTGTAAATTGGGTGTAGAATTAGGAAGGAGGCTCTGCCGTCAGGAAGAGAATCCAGCATTAATAACTCTCCACCTCATAGATAATACGGGACAGAACTATATTGTGGTCCTAGAACTCCTCATGGCGTAGCAGCTCGCGATCTTGACTGTTTCTCCGGAGGTTCAAGTTAGTTACCCGGCTCTGCCAAGAAATTGTAATTCCTGTGTGAGGGTACACTCAACCTCGTGAGGCAAACCTGAGAAGAGATGGGTTCGATTCCCTCCTCAGTCATCCTGGAAGTGGTTTTCCGTAGTTTCCCCACTTCTGCTCCAGGAAAATGCTGGAATGGTTCTTAATTTAAGGCCACGGCACGCCTCCTTCCCATTCCTAACCCTAACTTACAAATGTACACAGTAGTACAGCCATCACAATAACACAGGTTATCATTCGAATTCCACACACACACGCACACGCACACAAAATACACGGGGCTATATGACCACGATGTCGCAGCCCCTGAAATATTCAACAACAACATAATACTGTGGTGCTCTTTCTGGAGCTGATACCCACATTTCTCTTTCCTTGAGTTTACTTCTAGTTTTAAGTATATGAATGTTAATGGATTGTTCCGGTTTGATGCATTTCCGTGTGTTAATAATGTACATCACTTCCTAGTTGAGGCTTGAGCACCCAACCGTGTGAAGGAATATAATACATCCTTCATACGTAACTTCCGGTAGTGATTTGCCCATCGCGGGACCAAAGTTACAGTCGGAGCATCTTATTTTGACCGTTAAAGAACAAGTTATTCATTGTTTAACCCGGCATTAGTCACGACTGATCTCACAGATCGGGAAGGGAAATTTTTAGCTTACTTTACTCATTTTGCAAAAATGAGGAAAAAGTAGACTTATGAGATCAATCCGGGAAAATGTGTGCCTATCGGTCTGTCCTTCTGTCTGTCTGTCTGTCTGTCTGTCTGTCTGTGTCCCCCCTATCAACTCCTAAACGGCTGCAGCTATCAAAACCAAATTTGGTAAGAATAAAGATCTATACCTGAATATCTCACGGCCTTTTTTGAAATTGACGTCCGTGCTACCAACTGCTGAAAAATCGCAGTTGAAATTTGAGTTCTATGTTGGATATCTCAGAAGTTATGCATGCCAACTATTCCAAATATGGCACACATATAGATAATAAAATTCCAGATTAATTTTCAGAAGTCCATATATGCCAATGCTGCTGATAGGTCTAATTTCTAAATGCATGTAACTTCTATACTATCGATTGGATTCCAACCAAATTTCGTATGTACTATGTGTACTACAACAGATAAGACTGTGCGTATTCTAGACAGCCACCAGGGATGCCAACTGTTAATAAATGCTCTCTCTATGTTTTAACCCTAATATCAATATATCAGAAAGTATGCAAGCCAACAGGTATAGTACCTGAAATTCTACCCTAGTTTGGTGCAAATTATATACATCAGTGCTGCCAACACGTTTCTAAGCCTGCTGATAGGTCCAGTTTTTAAATGCATATAACTTCTATACTAACAAATGGATTTCAACCAAATTTCGTATGTGCTTTGTGTACCATAACAGTTATGACTATGCGTTCGTAAGAACCAGCAGTGTTGCCAACTGTTAACAAATGCTCTCTCTATTTGTTTAATCCTAATATCAATATATCAGTACTTATAGTACCTGACTTTCTAAATTAATTTGGAGTAACTAATATACCTCAGTGCTGTCAACATGATTCTAAGCTTTCCGATAGTTTCAATTTTTAATTACATGTAACTTCTCTACTAATAAATGGATTTTATCCAAAATTGACACAATAATAGATCGTAATATTTCAGATTAATTCTGAGCATCACATACATGACATTGTTCCAAACATGATTTTACGCGCACTGATAAATCCAATATCAAACAGCATGTAACGGCCGTAGTATCCATTAGATTTCAACCAAATTTTGTAAGTGCATTCTGTACCTTAAGAGATGGAACTAAGGAGATATTCAGGGTCACCAGGGCTGCCAACTGTAGTAAGTTACTATGTTAGGCTACACTATTTCAGGTGTATTTCAAACTGCAGTTCTTAGTAATGTTAGTATTACCAACTTGATTTCGTCATTATTCTAGATAGGTCTATATAGATTGGCATGACTCTGAAATTTTAAGAAAAGTAGGCTCTTTAGTTCGTCTCGGAACTACTTGTTATTCATTGCTTCGGGAAGAGTGGCAGGCCTGTCTCTACCCATCCACTATCTTCCTAGCTTGGCAATTGGAACCAGTCAGTGTGATTCAAATCCATCGTCAGTCGATAATAGGCTACTTCGTGTAGGAGCTAGTTTGATCTCACAGATCGCCGCGACACTTGTGGGAGTCCTTGCAGATATCATAATATCCTAATTACAGTTGAGTCGAATTGGCCTTCCATTAGGTTTGATGTATTGTTGGAATCATAGGCGATAGAATGGATATGTTTAGAACAGTCTTACAACAAACATAAGACATTATTTTGCAAGTGACGCTGGAGGAGGGCAATTAATGTTTAATTCTTAATCTTCCCTCTAAATAGTATCATATGAATACTTATATTAAGCTGCTCATTGATCATACTAGCATACTTTCCATTCACTCTAGATGATATTAATAATATACAGGTATAAGGGCATTTGCACTAATTTTACAACTAGGCGAACTAAGAGATCACCGCGACAAAACTGTTCTGTCTAAGAGGCGTGACCACTGCCGGGTAAAAGAGAATTTGTTGGCCAAGACCGTTCCCAACAATAAACTTTACTTTTGTAGCCTTACGTAATTATATGAACTTATTCATATTTTAAGCCTACTTTTCACATATTGCAAAAATGAGGAAAAAGTAGACTTATGAGATCAATCCGGGCAAATGTGTGTCTGTCTGTCTGTCCCTCTGTCTGTCTGTCTGTCTGTCCTTCTGTCTGTCTGTCTGTCTGTGTGTGTGTCACCCCCTATCAACTCCTAAACGGCTGCAGCTATCGAAACCAAATTCGGTATGCGTAAAGATCTATACCTGAATATCTCACGGCGATATATGAAAATGACGTCAGTGCTACCAACTGCTGAAAAATCACAATTGAAATTTGAACTCTATGCTGGATATCTCAGAAGTTATCCATGTGAACTGATCCAACATTGGCACTCACATTGAAAATAACATTCCAGAGTAACTTTTAGGAGCCCATGCATGGCAGTGTTGCCAACATGATTCTAGGCATGCTGATAGGTCCAATTTTTAAATGCATATAACGACTATACTATCAATTTGATTTTGACCAAATTTCATATGTGCAATGTGTACTATAACAGATATAACTATGCAATTTCTTAAGAGCCACCAGGGCTGCCAACAGTTAATAAGTGCTCTCTCTATGTTTTTTAAAATCCTAATACCAATATCAGAAAGTATGCAAGCCAACAGCTCTAAACTTTGCACACGTATAGTTGGCTACCTGACATTCTAGATTACTTTGGAGTAACTAATATACGTCAGTGCTGCCAACATAATTCTAGGCCTGCTGATAGGACCAATTTTAAATGCATGTAACTTCTATACTAACAAATGGATTTCAACCAAATTTCGTATGTTCTTTGTGTGCTACCAACTTAATTTCGTCATTATTCTCGATAGATCTATGTACTGTAGGTTGACCATTGGCATGAATCTTAAGAAAAGTAGACTCTTTAGTTCGTCACGGAACTACTTGTTAATTTCCTTCTTGACAATCTAAAAAGAAATACCCACAGGTATTTAATAAATCTAATACACCTTAGTCAATAAAGCTTTAAAATTAATATTTATTAATTAAATACTTCTTCGGCCACACTATGGCCTTCTTCAGTTTTTCAATGAAGGATAGAAAAAAACTCATGGAAAACTACGAGGAAGGATTTTGACACAACATTTAAACTTGGTCTTTCCTAAAAAGGTGGTATATTGGCTTTCACGGTCAGTGAATTAAACCATGCTGTAGCAGTTGTTCGAGGTTTATGCCGTGTCTTGTGTGGAGTTTCGCCTAGGAACACCAAGCTGGCTCATCAGCGGGCTCCCGTGCCCGGGCCCCCACAGGAGTAGCGAACTGCGCGCTACCTCCCTTCTTATGAAGCGCACCCGTACCTCTTTACTGCGAGAGCTAAACGCTCAAGCAGTCTTCACCTCCCTATGAAGGCTTACAAAAGGGTGGTATATTGGCTTTCATGGTCAGTGAATTAAAATTTGTTCTTTCCTATTTATTTTTAATAATATGTATATTAGGTAGTCAGCCCGGAGGCTGGTTGGATCCTCAAAAAGTACCGCCATTAGGTTATATGGGTAGATACCCACAAAAACCCAGGCAGTGCTATATTTAGGCGTACTAGACAAGATGAGGAGTGAGGTAGTTTGCCATTGCGTTCCTCACTGAGTCAGAACAGCAGTACTAACCCTATGAGTAGAACCTGCCACAGCATCCACAGGCACTGACTGTGCCCTGAATGCCATTACTAAGCACCACCCATACCTCAGTAGCTTCCATATAATCACAGCCATGAGTGAGGCTGAGACATCGGTGATACTCTAGCCTGTGCCAACAGACAAATGCAAATGTACTGCATTCATCAAGAGATGGCAAACAGGTATATATATTTAAATAACAGATCTGTCACAAATGTGGTCTTTATTTTGATAATATAAAATAATTTTGTGAAAAATAACATCAATCTAAAACAGAAAAAAATGTTCGTGTTTGTATTCTTTTTTTTTTTTTTTTTTTTTTTTTTTTTTTTTAGCGTATGGGTTTTAGTGCCGGGAGTGTCCGAGGACATGTTGAGCTCGCCAGAGTTTGTAGCTGCTTCTATGTGGACACCCATGGGGTGAGCTAAAAGTACCGTCGCGCGTGGAATGTTGTCTGGGGAGGAAAGTGTGAATGTAAGGACTAGGAATTGGAAGGTAGCGGCTGTGGCCTATAGTTTGGGACCAACCCCGGCATTTGCCAGGAAGGAAGATGGGAAACCACAGAAAACCAACTTCAAGGTTGCTGGCGGGGGGATTCGAACCTCCTCGCCTCCCGGATGTGAGCAACTGCCTGCAGCCACGCCGTAACAACCACGGCTAACTCACCCGGTTGTATTCCTATAAATACTGTAGACTAAAATGTTTCAATAAATGATCTTCTATGAGATGAAAAAACTCTTTGCTGAGTGGAGTGCAATGTTTATTGTAATTATTCTATGCTCCAATGAAATTTTTTGATGCGATATGGAAAATGTTGATGGTCCTTGACTAATAACTGTTGTGTTGTAATCTATCGTTTATTTTGACACTAGCTGAAGTACCCGTGCTTCGCTACGCGTCATAAATAAATTAAAATGTGAAGGTGACAGTTAAAACAGGGGATAGGCGAGGTGCTGCGCAGAGGGAGATTAAGGATGGAACATTTTGTCCAACTACACCGTTCGGCGTTGACCATGTTTTATAGTACAAATTTAGGTTTAAGTCGCTAACCGTTGGAGATATCTTTCGGATAGAAAATGTAATTTTAAACCTCGTATATATGCCATAAAAAGTTTGCTATTTCTTAGCGTTCACTTTTTATTTGAAATGGAAATTTGAAAGTTTGAAACCAAAGGGTGTAGTGACGTCACAAAAATGGTCGCAATATTTAAATAGTGCAAAGTATTGAAATCAAAAGTAGCCTATATGTTAACCAGGTAAATCAGCTACTTCCATGTAAAATTCATGTAAATCGGACCAGTGGATCTTGCGTGATTGAGTAATACACAGACACACACCATCTCATTTTTAGCCTCGCTTCGCTCGCTTCATAGTCGAGTCATATTGTTATTCAATGAAATGCAGGTTTAACCCCGTTAACACCCCTTTAGAACCTGAATATCCAAAAATCCCTCCTTAGTTGACTTTTTCGACACACAACAAATATATCCCCTTCTTCTAACTTTAATAGTTTTGGTTGGTCGATGAGAGTGAACATCCAAAAATTCTTCCTAATTGGACGTTTTTCTTCCAGAATTTTACCCCTCCCCATAGGCCCCTTAAATTGGATTTAAGAAAAATGGTCGAACACCTACTTATTTTAATTATTTATTCATTTATTTATTTTTAAGCTGATTGAAACTCGGAGAAAATAAAACTCCTCGCCTATGTCGTTTAAGAGATACACGCTCCGTTAGGAATCTTTCAACCCCACTTTTCATACCTTTCACCTCATAATATACACCACATCGAAAAACCATTAGACATGTGTCAGCTTATTTTTAACGATTAGTATATATGCCAATATCACATCCCCAAATGAAACCACTCGTGACATATTGTTATGCAATGAAATGCACGTTTACCCCCTTAACACCTCTTTAGAATCTGAATATCCAAAACTCTTTCCTTAGTGGACGTTTTCGACATTCAACGAACATATCCCCAGAAATGCACGTTTCTAACTTCAATAATTTTGACTGGGCGATGATGAGTGAGTGAGTCAGTCAGGACATTTTCTTTCATTTAATTTTGAGAATTTCACCCCTCCCCATGAACCCCTTAAATTGGATTTATGAAAAAAAAAAACGGTCGAACACCTAGTTACTTTAAAGCTGTTTTCCCCCCTGAGTTTGATGAGTGAGTAAGTGAGTCAATCAGTTAGGACACTTTCTTTCCTGTTTCCCCCCCCCCGAATTTCACCCCTCCCCATGGGCCCCTTAAATTGGATTTATGAGGAAATGGTCGAACACCTATTTACTTATTTTTTAAGCTGCTCTTTCCGCTGAATTTCAAACTTATCGCCTATGTTGAATAAGAGATACAGTACACGCTCCGTTAAGAATCCTTCAACCCCCAATTTTCTCCCCTTTCACCTCATAATATACACCATATCGATAAACCCTTTGACATATGTCTGCTTATTTTGAATGCTTAGTTTATATGCCGAATATCACATCCCCAAATGAAACAACTTGTGAGATATTGTTATTCAATGAAATGCAAGTTTAACCCCCTTAACACCCCTTCAGAACATGAATATCCAAATATTCATCCTTAGAGGACTTTTTCGACATACAACGAACATATCCCCAAAATTTCAAGTTTCTAACTGCAATAGGTTTGCTGGGGGATGATGAGTGAATATCCAAAAATCCTTCCTTAGTGGACTTCTTTCCCCAGAATTTCATCTCTCCCCATGAGGCCCTTAAATTGGATTTATGAAAAACGATCGAACACCTATTTACTACTTTTTCAATCTGATTTTTCTCCCTGAGATTCTTACTTTTTGCCTCTGTCTTTTAAGAGATACTTGCTCCGTTAAGAATCCTTCAACACTTACTTTTCACACATACACCTCATAATATACACCACACCGAAAAACCCTCAGACATGTGTGTTCTTAAACTTAATGATGAGTTTATATGCCTTGTATCCCATTCCAAAGGAAACCAATCGGTAGATATTGTTATTCAATTAAATGCAAGTCTACACCCTTAACGCCCCTTTAGAACCTGAATATCCAAAATTCCTTCCTTAGTGGACGTTTTCGACATACAACGAACATAGTCCCTTAATGTCATGTTTCTAACTTCAATAATTTTGGCTGGGGGATGATGAGTGAGTGAGTAAGTCAGGACATTTTCTTTCAATTATTTTTCAGAATTTCACCCCTCTCATGAACACCTTAAATTGGATTTATGAAAAAAAAAAAAAACGGTCGAACACCTATTTACTTATTTTTGAGCTGTTCTTCCCCCCTGAGTTTGATGAGTGAGTGAGTTAGGACACTTTCTTTCCTGTTTATTCCCCCAGAATTTCACCCCTCTCCAAGGGCCCCTTAAATTGGATTTATGAAAAAACGGTCGAACACCTATTTACTTATATTCTAAGCTGTCTTTTCCCGACGAATTTCAAACTTCTCGCCTATGTCGTTTAAGAGATACACGCTCTGCTAAGAATCCCTCAACCCCAAATTTTCACCCCTTTCACCTGATAATATACACCACATCGATAAACCTTTAGACATTTGTCTGATTATTTTAAAGATTAGTTATATACCGAATATCACATCCCCAAAGAAACCCATGAGATATCGTTATTCAATGAAATGCACGTTTACCCCCTTAACACCTCTTTAAAACCCGAATAACAAAAATCATTCATTAGTTGACGTTTTCGACATACAGCGAACATATTCCCAAAATTTCATGTTTCTAACTTTAATAGTTTTCGCTGGGCGTGATGAGTGAGTGAGTCAGACAGGACATTTTCTTTCAATTATTTTTACCAGAATCTCACCCATCCCCATGGGCCCCTGAAATTGGATTGATGAAAAAACGCTTGAACACCTATTAACTTATTTTTAAGCTGTCTTTTTCCCCTGAGTTTGATGAGTGAGTGAGTTAGTCAGTCAGTTAGGACACTTTCTCTCCTTTCCCTCCCCCAGAATTTCACCCCGCCCCATTGGCTCCTTAAATTCATTTATGAAAAAACGGTAGAACACCGATTTCCTTATTTTTTAAGCTGATTTTTTTTCGCTGAGTTTCAAATTTCTCGCCTATGTCGTTTAGGAGATAGGCCTACACGCTTCGTTAGGAATCCTTCAACCCCCAATTTTCACCCCTTTCACCTCATAGTAATACACCACATCGAAAAACCCTTAGACACATGTCTGCTTATTTTTAATGATTAGTTTATATGCCCAGTATCACATCCACACATGAAACCACTCGTGAGATATTGTTATTCAATGAAATGCAGGTTTAACCCCCTTAAGACCCCTTTAGAACCTGAATATTCAAAAATCCTCCCTTAGTGTATGGTTTTGACGTACAACGAACATATCCCGAAAATGACATGTTTCCAACTTCAATATTTTTGGCTGGGCGATGATGGGTGAGTGAGTCAGGACATTTTCTTTCATTTTTTTCTTCAGAATTTCACCCCTCCCGATGAACCCCTTAAATTTGATTTATCAAAAAACTGTCGAACTCACGTATACTTATTTTTAAGCAGTTTTTCCTCCTAAGTTTGAAGAGCGAGTGAGTCAATCGGTTAGGACACTTTCTTTCCTGTTTTTTTTTTACCCAGAATTTCACCCCTCCCCATGGGCCCCTTAAATTGGATTTATGAAAAAACGGTCAAACACCTATTTACTTCTTTTTTGCTGATTTTTTTCCGCTGAGTTTCAAACTCCTCGCCTATGCCGTTTAAGAGATACAGGTTCCGTTAGGAATCTTTCAACCCCCACTTTTCTCCCCTTACACCTCATAATATACACCACATCGAAAAACACTCAGACCCGTGTCTTCTTATTAGCCTATTTTCAATTTTGAAAAAATAGGCTTATGAGACCACCTTTTGTCCGTGTGTGTGTGCGCGCGCGCGCGCCTGTGTGTGTGTGTGTGTGTGAGAGAGGTGTGTGTGTGTGTCCCCCTAATAAAATCTAAACGGCTGGAGTGATATCAATGAAACTCGGTAAGTTCATAGCACTATTCCCGGCGACCTCGACCGTGCCTTTCAAATTTTGTTACGTCTCACCAATCCAACATGGTGGCTGTGCGAAATATTTCACTAGCATTCAATATCTCCGAAACTATTACCGATATCGCCCTGAAAATGTATACGGTTATAAAGGGCACTACTAGAAGTTCACCTATGAGACTTTCAAAAACCTGGTGACTACAAAACCAACATGGCGGTCAAGCGAAGTTGAGACTTTTAAATAGACTTTTCTCGCGAATTGACTATCCAAACGTAATGAAACTTGGTACAGCAAATGTTCATACTCATTGTATTGTACTGGAGTCTAATTTAGTTCAATTGTTTACATAAACTCAAAATGGCGGCTGGGCGAAATATTTCACTGACATTCTATATCTCCGAAACTATTACAGATATCACCCTGTAATTTCGTACGGTGATAAAAGGTACTGATACAAGTTTACCTATGTAATTTTCATAAATCTGTAAAATACAAAACGAACATGGCGACCAAGCGAATTTGAAATATTTTAATAGACTTTTCTCGTGATTTAACTCCCTGAGCGCAGTGAAATGTGGTACAGTAAATGATTTTGCAGATCGTAATGCACTGCCATCTAATTTAATTCAATTGTTTACATAACCTCAAGATGGCGGCTGTGCGAAATTTTAAAATTAAGTTTTTATTTCTTGTGTCGTGATAATGCGATCGAAGTGAAAGTTTGAATAATGAACCTAAGCAATATTTGTCCTTGAATGGTACATAACTCTATGGCCTATACATATAACAATCCTAAATGGCGAGCTTCCGAAATATATAGACGGTTCTCAATATCTATGAATCTTTTACAGCAACCAAACTGATTTTTTTTATATTCATAGAGACTATGAACATATGTTCACCTATAGGACTTCAGTAACCTGGTGAGCACAAATCCAACATGGCGGCGACGCGAAGTATAAATATTTAAATGGACGTTTCTCCCGAAATAACTATCCGAGTGCCGTGAAACGTTGCACGTTAAATGCTTATACAAATGTTGATCCACTGGCATCTAATTTATTTCAATTGTTTGCATAATCACAAGATGGCTGCTGTGCGTAATTTTAAAATCTCGTTTTTACTTCTTGTGTTCTAATCATGCGTTTGAAGTTTGAATACCACACGTACACAATAATATTAATGTAATAGTACAAAAATAAAAATCCAACCTGGCGACAATCTGAAATATTCAGACGGTTCTCAATATCTACGAATCTGTTGCAGCAATTAAACTGAAATTTTGTATGTTGATAGTGACAATATATTAACATGAGTAGGATATATGAAAATAGGCTGTATAGTTCTTCACGGAACTACTTGTTTTTAATGATGAGTTTATATGCCGATTATCACATCGCCCAATGAAACCAATCGGGAGATATTGCTATTCAATGAAATGCAGGTCTACCCCCTTAACACCCCTTTAGAACCTGAATACCCAAAAATCCTTTCTTAGTGAGTGTTTGCGGTCCTTGAGGAAGCTGCATACCAAATTTTATTCCAATCCGTTGGGTTGTTTCTGAGATTTCGTGATGAATGTGTGAGTGAGTGTGTGAGTGGTATTTGACAAATATCTAGTAGATAGTGTCAAGTCTTTGTTATGCTATACTCGGTGACGGTGCTTTGTGAGCAGTTGAGTAACTAACGGGATTTCAAGTAAAGATCCTCATTTTCTATACCGGTAGTGCAGAGCGCAAATGGCATCCAGTCGGCCGTGTCTGGACTTGAGCTATGTTGCCATGGAAACTATCTGCCTTGCCATTCCTTCGTGAGTATATTTTATGATTTGATTAGCCTGTGCTTGAGTGCAAAAGTACCGAAATGAGAATAATGAGAAAGTCTATCGAAAATTCATGTAGCCAGCGGTTCCTTCTGGGTCCTAAACTATGTGTATGCAAAATTTGGTTGAGATTGGTGAAACGGTGTAGATTTTTATACGGAACCAACCCACCCACATACATACATACAGACTTTCACTTTTATATATAAGATATGTTATTGGATACGTTGGTTTTCATTAGTAGTGTCCATTTTATTTTGTAGGCTTGTGAAATCACGCTGCAATATCATAACATAAGGTGAATTATTAGCCTTTCGAGATACGATTGCTGCTGAAATTGGCTGAGCTAGCGTTTGTTGTTTATAGTAGCAGGAACCTTGCAGGACGATGATGGGGACACAGCGATGACGGAGACCTTTATTCTGTGAAGAACGGCTTTTCAACCGGGATTATGGCGAAATGAATGTCATAACAACAACAATAATAATAAGAGGTTATTGGTTTTACGTCCCTTTTAACTACTGCGGCTATTGGAGGCGCAAAGGTGCCGAAATTTTGCTCCGAAGGGGATCTTAAACGAGCCAGTAAATCTACTGACACGGCTCCCTCGCATTTACGCATCCTCAAATGTCAACTGCGTCAGAATTCAATCCTGTAACTTTGGGAACAGCAAGCGAGATCGTTACCGCTGGGCCACGCAGGCAGTCAGTTTCAGGGTCTGAATAGTTCCCTCACTTTCCTGGTTAACGAGCTGCGACTCAAACGTAAGGCAGTAGCACGCGCGTACAATAACCATTGTTCACTACTGACCAATAGCTGACGGTTGTTGACCAATAGAATGCTTCCTCTATCACTCCACGTGGACTCCAAAGTCCCACCCTGGCGGCTAGCTCGTGTGTCACGCAAGTATCAGGTGTCCAGTGTTCTGTCCAGTCAAGCTGCTTGCTCTCAGTAGCTACGGTGTAGAATTGACAACACTGTGCCTCGCGCTGGGAAAGCCATGGACATGGAATGTTAACATATCCGCCCAGCTAGAGTTCAAAGGCGAGTCGCACGTTTACGAGGGAAGTGAGATACTATAGGGCGCCAGGAAATGTTTTCCACAGTGCCTATATGCGTCTGCAAGAGTTATCATCAGTAGTTACGTTGGCAGCACGACTGTCGCTTGTATCAAAACAAACAGTTAACTTTGTACTCACCACAGCCATTCATAACAGATGCTGGAAGTGCTGATGACACACACGCTCGCTTATTGCAATACACTGACGATTTCGACAGCCTACAGCCCACACGTGCGGGATTCACCCTGTCAAGGACACTGTGCTGCCAACTAAACTGCTGATGCTAGTTCTGGCAGAAGCCGGCAGTCACTGCGGAGAACATTTCCTGGCACCCTGTATAAACACGATGACTTTGAAACATGAGTGTGGCAGTGAATGCTACCCTAATTCAACCCAACATCAAGAAAATTACTACAAATCATCATGTTAATAATAATAATAATAATAATAATAATAATAATAATAATAATGATATCGTATGGCCTCGGGTGCCGGGTGCAAGCATTGTTAATTGACGCCCAGAAGGCAACTTGCATGTCGTAATTTTTATCGCTCCTTGAAGCGCTATTAAAACCAAGGAGGTTTGATATCTAAGCTCCTTGACACTAGCGCTTTCTAGTAGAGAAATAAGGAACTTAGTATTGGTGGAAAATCCCGAGATTAATTTTGCCACTATGAACACGGCCTACTGAATTCAAATGGGTTCTTTAACATGCCAACATCGTACGACATGCGTATCGTGATTTTTGTCGCCTTTAAAAAAATCTTACCACGGCCAGGAACGAACCTGCAAGCTTGGGGTTGGTAGTCCGACACGATAACCACTCATCCACCATTGGTAGTGATGGAGAACAAGTGGTAAGGTTTCATTTATTTTAGATGGCGCGGTATATATCAACGGATGACACGTAACTCATACTATACGCAGTTACCATCACCCACATAGATAAATATTATGGGAATGAATCTATTTTAATGAACATGAAGTCTTCCCCACACAGCGCAGTAATTATTGGTCCTGGTGAACAAGAGGGGACGGACCCTCCTTCAACCAACCCCGCCTTCTCGAAAATAATATAATACAGAATATTTCCGGCTGTGTAATCTCGTGATTACTAAGGAGTTACCAGTGTGCTGTGTTTAGCGAGCTTTCGTTTCGCCCTACTGTACCATGTAAAGCTAAACGTACGACAATTAGTCCAATGTTCGAGGTTTCTGTTGTTGTTGTTTCATATAAGGGGTTAGGACATCGTGATCATTGGGTCCCGTGTACTGGGTGGGAGTACTTCATCCTTCTTCTTCTTCTTCTTCTTCTTCTTCTTCTTCTTCTTCTTCTACGCGATCAGGCCCAGCGGACTGTGCGCTACTACAAGTTTCCTTCTCCATCGTCTCGTATCCATAGCTGCCATCCGCCAACTGTCCACACGTATCGCTCCTGTTGCAGTTCATCACTTCACCGCTTCCTTGGTCTCCCTGATGGTCTCCTTTCTGTGGGGATGAAATCCAGTAGCTTCCGTGGCCATCTGTGGTCTTCCATTCGGGCTACATGTCCAGCCTACCGCAGTCTTCTGTTTTTGATGGTTCCAGCTATGTTGGAATCATGGTACAGGTCAATCTACTTCGTCATTGTGTCTAATCCTTCATTCACCCGTGTGTACATCCCTCACCGGTCCGTAGATCTTCCGAAGAACTTTTCTGGGTGTGAGTACGTATAATTCGTTTGATAACCTGTGTTATTGTGGTGTATATAGTAGTGTGTGTATTTGTAACTCTGGCGAGGATTTGGAAGGAGGCGGCCGTGGCCTTAACATAGGTAACATACCGGCATTTGCCTGGAGTGGAAGCGGGGAAACCACGACAAACCACTTCCAGGATGGCTGAGATTGAAATCGAATCCACATATACTCAGTTTTACCTCACGTGGCTGAGTGTATCCCGCTCCAGCCCTCAGACCAGAATTCAATTTCTTGGCAGAGCCACGTATCGAATGCTAGCTGCTACACCAGCAGTTGGACTAGTTCGAGTGGAGAAATGCCTCCAGGGGCTCACAATCAATAAGACGAGGATTGGCACCATGGTATCCAAGCTGAATTCGGCATTGCTTCGATTTACATGTGCCAGGCTACTCCCTGTCGTCTTTCTTGTCGACCTTTCTTGGTAAACACATGTTCTCTTCAGAACCCGACGGTATTAGGGTATCCGAGGCCTTGGGTGTCTTTCATTTTCCCGCCTTTATTGGTCCTTGTCTCATCATTCCTTTTACCCTCATCCTTAGAGGAGCTAAGGCAGTCTATCTTCTATCTATTGCGAAAGGCAGGGTGAATGGTGCATCTGTATAGTGATAATGACTGGTGAGCTCGGGAGTTGGTGACCTCGACGGATTTCTCAGCTGAGTCTGTTTTTCTCTTTCTTTTTGGTGGACCCTCTCCTCTTTCCATTTCCTGTCTGCCTTTCATGTCCCTACTTCTCTCATAGTTCTCAGTCCTCATTCTTCGAGTAAGTGAGTAAGTATACTAACCTATAAGTAAGTACGTAAGTAAGTAAGTAAGTAAGTAAGTAAGTAAGTAAGTAAGTAAGTAAGTACTAAACTATAAGTAATTAAGTAAGTAAGTAAGTAAGAACGTAAGTAAGTATACTAAACTATAAGTAAGTATACTGAACTATAAGTAAGTAAGTAAGTAAGTAAGTAAGTAAGTAAGTAAGTAAGTAAGTAAGTAAGTAAGTAAGTAAGTAAGTAAGTGAGTATTCTAAACTATAAGTAAGTAAGAACGTAAGTAAGTAAGTAAGTAAGTAAGTGAGTATTCTAAACTATAAGTAAGTAAGTAAGTAAGTAAGTAAGTATTCTAAACTATAAGTAAGTAAGTAAGTAAGTAAGTAAGAACGTAAGTAAGTATACTAAACTATAAGTAAGTATACTGAACTATAAGTAAGTAAGTAAGTAAGTAAGTAAGTAAGTAAGTAAGTAAGAACGTAAGTAAGTATACTAAACTATAAGTAAGTATACTGAACTATAAGTAAGTAAGTAAGTAAGTAAGTAAGTAAGTAAGTGAGTATTCTAAACTATAAGTAAGTAAGTAAGTAAGTAAGTAAGTAAGTAAGTGAGTATTCTAAACTATAAGTAAGTAAGTAAGTAAGTAAGTAAGTAAGTAAGTAAGAACGTAAGTAAGTATACTAAACTATAAGTAAGTATACTGAACTATAAGTAAGTAAGTAAGTAAGTAAGTAAGTAAGTAAGTAAGTGAGTATTCTAAACTATAAGTAAGTAAGTAAGTAAGTAAGTAAGTAAGTAAGTAAGTAAGTAAGTAAGTAAGAACGTAAGTAAGTATACTAAACTATAAGTAAGTATACTGAACTATAAGGAAGTAAGTAAGTAAGTAAGTAAGTAAGTAAGTGAGTATTCTAAACTATAAGTAAGTAAGTAAGTAAGTAAGTAAGTAAGTAAGTAAGTAAGTAAGTGAGTATTCTAAACTATAAGTAAGTAAGTAAGTAAGTAAGTAAGTAATCTAAACTATAAGTAAGTAAGTAAATAAGTAAGTGCGTAAGAAAGAAAGTATAGAAAAAGTCAAATCCTGGCACTATACAGCCCATGACGGGCTAAGGCCGACCAAGCGACCGCTGCCCAGTCATTTGGCCTGCAGATATTGGGGTGACGCGTGATCAGCGCGTTGGGTCCCCTCGGCCGTTAATCTTGGTATTCGTAATCGGTAAGTAAGTATACTAAACTATAAGCCAGTATGTAAGTACGTAAGTATACTAACCTATAAGTAAGTAAGTTCGTAAGTATACTAAACTAGAAATAAGTACGTAAGTAAGTATTCTAAACTATTAGTAAGTAAGTAAGTACGTAAGTAAGTAAGCATACTAACCTATAAGTAAGTAAGTTCGTAAGTAAGTATACTAACCTCTAAGTAAGTAAGTAAGTACGTAAGTAAGTATACTAAACTATAAGTAAGTACGTAAGTAAGTAAGTATACTAACCTATAAGTAAGTAAGTTCGTAAGTAAGTAAGTAAGTAAGTAAGTATACTAACCTCTAAGTAAGTAAGTAAGTAAGTACGTAACTAAGTAAGTATACTGAACTATAAGTAAGTAAGTAAGTACGTAAGTAAGTAAGTATACTAAACTATAAGTAATTACGTAAGTATACTAACCTATAAGTAAGTAAGTACGTAAGTATACTAAACTATAAGTAAGTAAGTAAGTACGTAAGTAAATACATACACTAAAATAAACAAACTAACTTACTAAACTTAAAGAAATAATTAGTCATAGCCAATTCTTGTTGTTTGTAATCAGTAATTTATAGATTTGACACAACGATATCTTAATTATTAATATCATTAATTGAACTTTCTTGCTGAAGAAGGCTTCATTCACAAGACGAAACATGTACAACAACTGAACGATTGAATAGATGTTTCCTAATTTGTATTGACCGTTGTGGTGTTATTAAGAATTACTCATTTGTATACTGTACTTTAAATAATTATCATAATTAAATCGAATTTCATTTCATTTCAGATTAAGATAAGCTTACTATACAAGGTTAAGGCAATGCTATGGATTGAAGGGGAAAATAGAACTGGGGCCACCTGTAGATAACAGTCTATCATGTTACATATTACTAAGCAAAAACGATTCGCTTCCAAGAAGCACACGGTTGATATTTGAGCGTTGTATGATCAGGGTTCCCATAAAACAACAACAACCACCACCAGAAGTGTGTTTTTGTTGTTAAATAACATTTTGCAGTACTGGGAATATATAGATTCGACCACATCGTGGTGTAGCGGCTAGCGTTCTTGGCTGTCACCCCGGAGGCCCGAGTTCGATTTCTTGGTCTGCCAAGAAATTTTAATTCTGATGTGAAGGCTGGAACTGGGTACACTCAGCCTAATTAAAGGCAAACTTGAGAAGAGGAGGGTTCCTTTCTCACCTCAACCATCCTGGAAGTTGTTTTCCGAGGTTTCCCACTTCTACTCCAGGCAAATGCCGTGATAGTACCTTACTTAACGCCACGGCCACTACCTTCCTATCCCTCACCTTAATTACAAATACACACACGAATACAATCATCACAATAACACAGGTTATCAGACAAATTAGGCCTACACACGCACACACCAAGTACAAGGGGCTACATGACCAAGATGTCGCAAAGCCCCTTAAGTAACACTGTAATAATGGTAACACATTTGTAACATTATTCACTAAAAATGTAGGGGCAGATGACATCGCTGTTATATTAATAGACGGAGAGTGTAAAATATGTCAGATATCTGGGAATCACCTTACAGACCATGGGACTGGCTTTCAGTATTCATACAAGGGAAAGGATTGGTGCAGCGATTAGGGTAATCTATGACAGCTTACAGGCTACCTTATATCTGTATTTTAGCACTCTTGGTTGTCAGCGTGGAGGCCCGGGTTCGATTACATGTTCTGCCAAGACATTTAATTCTGGTCTGATGGCTGGAACGGGATCCACTCTGCCTCGTGAGGCAAAACTGAGAAGAGGTGGATTCTATTCCAACCTCAGACACATTGGAAGTGGTTTTCCGTGGTTTCCCACTTCTACTCCTGGCGATTGTCGGAATGGTTCGTAATTGAAGACCACGGTCGCCTCCTTCCCAATCCTCATCTGAATTACAACTACTGTACACACACTAATACAGCCATCTCAATAACACAGGTTATCATACAAATTACACACACACACACACACACTCAAGTGCATGGGGCTACACGACAACGACGTCGCAAAGCCTCTAAATGAATCAACATCTATATTCTTGTAGTCAACATGGTACAATTTATTCAGGAATTTATTCTTGCTCTATAGGTTAAAACCGCAACTATTAATCATTCAATCAAATTCACTGAAAACGTATTAAAAGTAATGTGTATGTTTCCAACAGACATGGTTCTTTAATATTATCACTACATAAATTCTATAGCTCAGAATATTCCATTTCATCGTTTCCCAACCTGTGGTTCGCGAACTCCCATGGCGTTCGCCAAACAATTTTTTCATAATGACGGGTTTCGAGGTTAGGCCTATTACGGTTTCCTTAATTTCTGCGGCATTGTCATATTATTATTTTAAAATTAAACTAACCCTGTAATGTCCCTTGGTACCGACGTGTAACATCGGGAATTTATCACATTATTTCCCAAATAAATTAATATTTACCGCGAATGCCTGATTTACAGTTATGTAACAACGTTAGGAATGATTTTGATTTCGCTACAATGGAAATTTAGTCTGTCAGCTTCTTTGTGTTCTAACATTACTAACAACAGTACCGCGACCCCAGTTGCATGTACATTGTATATTTAAAAATCAGTTGTTCACACAAATCAGATCGTTGTAGAAGGGGTTCGTAATTCGAAAAAGGTTGGTAAACACTGTTATATTCGATTTAATTTCCTCTCCTGGAAAATTTGCTTTAGGTGACATCCTGTATTCTTTAACATGGAGATTTTTATTGTGAGTATACTCAGGGGATTGTCACCGCAAAATACCCAGAAATAACAACCAATATCTTAGAGCATATACCGTAACTTTGTTTGATTATTTTAGATAAGAGTTAATTGTAAAAGTCTAAGTTTATCCTAGCCTACAATATTAGTGGCAATACAAAAACTAAGTTGTAAAATACAACACAACACAAAATAAAATTTTATACTTAATGAATTTTCTATTATGGTCTATGGAGTATGAATTGCAAATATCTAAATATTTGTCAATTTATTAAGCAGGAAGGTAAGCAGTTTAATTTTTTATTTTAACAAATTGATAATTTATTTCTCAAAAGTACCGTACTTCTGAATTCTCAGTTTTGTCTCACATGGCTGAGTGTACCCCATTCCAGCTCTCAGACCAAAATTAAAATTTTCGGCAGAGCCGGGAATCGAATTCGGACCTACGGGGTGGCAGCCAAGAATGCTAGCCTCTATACCTCGAGGTGGTCTAATTTCAATCTTACTATTGTTTATAACTTAGCCAATAAGTTAAGATTAGGGTACAACGAAATTTACAATTATTTTATGCTTTGGCCAAAACAATACTTTCT
Organism: Meconema thalassinum; assembly: GCA_946902985.2. Lineage (NCBI taxonomy): Eukaryota > Metazoa > Arthropoda > Insecta > Orthoptera > Tettigoniidae > Meconema > Meconema thalassinum. Next base: position 579,712,432 of record OX336391.1, on the reverse strand, counting down.
TAATTTTTATTGCCTTTTTCGGGGGGGGGGCTGGAGCCCCCTGGTCCTGATATTGAAAACCACTTGTCGAAAAGCTGCTGTGTAGTACTTACTGATCATCGTAGACGAAGTCGGCGTCCAGCGTGTTGACGTAGAGGCAGAAGGCTGTGAGGGACGAGATAACACATGCCCAATCCATGGCGGGTCACATCACATGTCATAGTGTGCGGCGCGCTAGCCGGCAGAGCACTCACTGAGGACTGTATGGCACACTCTAGTCCACCCTCCCTCCCACGCATCTCTCCCCTCCCCACCACCAGATCATTTACTACAATAGCCGAGCGCTCAAATACCAGAGTGGCGACCATCACACGCAACAGTTCGCACGTGTTCACACTTCACACCCGTCTTGCGTGCTTCTAATTTGCCAGAAATACTGTATAAATACTGTAGTTACAGCGCTGCCCGGAAACTGCTTTGTAGGCAGCTTGAGGGTTCATGTCTCTGTCTAACAGCTTCCCTTACTAGGGGAGTGATGAAAAAATACCTGTTATTACCGAAGAACGCCCATCAATGCCAGACCCATATACAGGGTCCGGAAAAACTTTGTTTCGGAAATGAAGGGAGTGCCAGAGGGTTCAAATATCATGTGTAGATTAAGGCTTTTACGACCCGGTACTATTAATTAAAACTCAGCAATTTGTCTAGGTTTATGCCGTGTCTTATTATTATATACTAGCATTACCCGTCGCGGCTTCGCCCGCGAATATTCTAGTTGTAAAGAGTACACTTAGCAAAATCTCAATCATGAATGCTATGACTGATTTATCCTTGGTATGAATAATCAGACTTTATCAATTCAGCTACTGGTGCAGTGGTTAGGGGTTTGTCATTCCTTCATAGGTATATCAGAGCGAAATTAGTTTTCTGGGAATATCACAGACACTGTTAATTTAAGGGCCTTTAAATGTGGTTTTCGGAGACCCTTTATAGTCGGGTGAAAAAGACCTTTCGTACCACACTCACACGTGAAAATTGTGTGAAAAATTCTAGAGTGCCCCTTGACCCCCTTAAGCGCATTATACTGTATGTGTTGATGAATTTTACGGCTTAATTTTGTTCCGTGATAACCTTATAACCGTCTGGAAACGTTCACAGCAATGTAATAATCGGAATTGCTTTGAGTCTTACAGAAATAAATGGACCTGTGAGATTCTGTTACCATGGTTACCGTGTTGCATTCTTTCATTATTTCATTGTAAATATACATGTTTTAAGGTATTTATTTAATTGTGAGGCATTTAAAGAGTAAGTGAGTGCGTTTCGCTTACGCATTGGGTTATGCTGAACCTGTAGGTGCCCCATATGTGTAGGTTGGTGTTAATGGGACCTTATTTTCGGTACAAAACAGGAATGGGACCTTAGCAGAATAATATAGGGAGGGATAATATTTGCAAATGGGGGTAATTCACCGGTGGCAAATTGTACAATTACAGACATTCAGAAAATCACCCACAATAACATCAAACACAATATTGTTACGTGCTACCCCTCTAGTAGCACGTTCGTTAATTGGATTACAGTAGGTAAGGCACACAAATGATCCTTTTAAAATATTAGTTTTATTGCAGGTCTAGAAATATACACCGTACACACACACACACACACACACACACTGAGTCTCACTTCATTCGAACTACTAGTCACTATTTATTTCCACATTTATTTTCACACCACTGTCCTCGCTATTTATTTTCACTCTGTCCGTGAGTCGTTACAGTGTCCCAGCTTACACTTACATGTACAGTCTACACAGATTCTCTACAGCCTGGCACCTGCCACTTCATTTACTATCAGAGTCCTCTTGTTGCTTCTTGTGTGCTCTCACTCGTCCCGTGTCGAACCCGGATCCTCGACCACGTCTTCCACGAAGTACCGCGCCACCACCAAGCATTCCCTGTCCTGACTCAAAGTTGCACCCTGGCAGATAGGCTTCCACTCTCTAATCGTAGACGTCCAGTAATAATCGCTGCACTGCTTCGCACTCACTCACAGTCTTCGCTCTTCACTCCACTCAGACACAGACCCTTAACTCCTACTGACAGATTCCGACTTACACTCACAGTTTTCGCACTCCACTCAGACTGACTCAGAACTCTCACTCAGAGTAAGACTGCTGCTTGTCGCAGCTCGCTGGTTTATATGCAATCCGCCCCTGGCCTGGAAGGTTCGCGATGTTAACCATTTCCAGTAACATCGAGTCCCTTCATGTCGAATGCTCTCGATATTTCACGTTGTACTTAGCGGCCTCGGGAAACAGAGTAGTCTGGTAGCCTGCGTGCCAATCGCCTACCTGACTCATAGTGCTATTGTTATTGTGACGGTCAACGCGGGGAGCGAGATAGGTGCGGGTCTGGGAACTGTCTTGCCAGCTGATGGATCCGTCACACTGCCCCTCCACCCCAAGATTCTCCGGTCCGGCCCCCGGCGGCACGCAGCAATATACACAATTCGCAATTTAGGAATTATAGTAATTACATCGTAGTATTTACACAAAATTTCAATCTTCTCTTAAACACATTAATATGTTTGGTGAAGACTCTTGTGTGGGGTTTCGCCCAGGAACACTAAGTTGGCTCATGAGTGGGCTCTTGGTGCTCCGCGCCCGGACTCCACAGGAATAGCGAACTGTACGCTACCTCCCTTCTTATGAAGCGCACGTGCGCCTTTTAACTGCGAGAGCTAAGAGCTCAAGCAGCCATTCACCTCCCTATAAAGGTTTCCAAAAAGATGGTATATTGTCTTTCACGGCCCGTGAATTAAAACTCAGCAATCTTTCTAGGTGTACCTATGTGTCTATTAATATTATTTATTTTTTGGGGTTATGTGATCTGAAAGAAATTAAAAAAAAATCCTATACGTTTTGAGAGGGGCCTTGTCTCCTTTTTCAATAGAATTTAACAATGTGGCCAATGAATGTGTGCCAACGAGCTTCCAAAAACCTATAGATGTACCTCTGTTCGTACCAAGGTCCATACAGTAGTTCCTGGCTGCTATCTGGTGACGAACAAAGGTACTTCTCTAGTTTCTTTTGTAAGCTCATTGGCACACATCCTTTGGTCACATTGTTTTAATTCTATTGAAGAAAGAGGCAAGGTCCCTCTCAAAACGTAGGCCTATAGAAAATATAATTTTTAATTTTCACACGGCATAAGTCCCAAAAAATGAATAACATGGAAGTGAAACTTGGACTATTGGTGCAGCAGAAAAGAGGAGAATTGAAGCGTTTGAAATGTGGTGTTACAGGAGAATGATGAAGATCAGATGGGTAGATAGGGTTACAAACGAAGAGGTATTTAGACGAGTGGGAGAGGAGAGATGTTTCTGGCGACTGCTAATGAAGAGAAGAGATAGTTTGGTAGGACACATTCTAAGACACCCAGGAATAGCAAGCTTAGTTATGTAAGGAAGGGTCGAGACAAGAACTGTAGGCTAGACCAAGGTTAGAATATGTTAAACAGATTGACTCGGATGTAGGATGTGGTAGCTATGTGGAGATGAAACGATTAGCTCAGGTCAGGGAAGCATGGAGAGCTGCATTAAACCAGTCAAAAGACTGAAGACTCAAACAACAACAAAAAAGTATTATCATGATTACCTTCGGTGCCACGCGCGTAAAAGATCGGCTGCCCACCTCCCAGAAGCACAGTGAGATTTCATTCCATTTCACCGCAGCATAAGGAAACCACATCACAACAGTGCTCAGTCACAGGCGGATAGGTAGGGATGGTCCGGTGCCTTGGCCTCCTTGTTCACCCGACTTTACTCCTCATGGCTTTCTTCTGTGGGGTCACATTGAAGACCTGGTGCATGAGAGTGAGGAGGAATCGTGCCTGTGAAGTGCCGGGAAGTATTTAGAGAATACGCGAATCAATGTTGGGTCGATGTGAATTGTGCCACCAAGTTGGAGGGACGCATTACGAACATCTCCTCTGAGGTCCGTTCTTATTGTCTGCAGCTAAAATGTAAACAAAATGCAAACAGTGAGGCAAGTCCACGTGTCTGTGGGCCTGGGGAGCATACAGCTTAAGGAGCCAAGAGAATACCGATTATAATACAACCTGTGACAATAAAGTTCGGTGAATAGTCCTGTACTATCAACATAGATGAACAATGCACGACAGTGACCCTATTGTCCTTCGAAATAGTCCCTTCCCGTAACTATGCAATGCTGAGATCGGCGATACATGTCCTGGAAACTTTGCAAGAAGGCGTCCTTTGGGATGGCGTTTAAAAGGCTCGTCACGTTGCGTTCGGTGAATAAAGTCAGAACTGTAAGACCTGTTTGACACAGTGCGTGTTTAGAAGGATGAATTTATGCAACCTACCATGCACATCTTTTCGGCGGGTAGCAGTGAGAAGGATGAATTTATGCAACCTGCCATGCAAATCTGTTCGGTGGGTTGCAGTGAGAAGGGTGAATGTTCTGTGGAATGGAATGGCTCTGAAAACCATCGTCACGGGCGACGAGACCTGGTGTCTAAAGTACGACCCTGAAGTCAAGCGTCAAAGTATGGAGTGGCGGGGTCCAGGTCCAGGGTCACCGAAAAGCCCCGAGGGGCCAGAGGTTTCCGAATATTTCGGACATCCAACGTAATGTGACGACCCGACTGAAGGCTATCCCTTAGTTTCCAGGACTTGTACATACATTATCAGAAGTGCATAACCATCCACGGGGATTACTTAGAAGGGCAGTAACTGCTGTCTCAGATAAGCCAACTATCCGTTCGTAAAATAGACCCATTCACCGAACTTTTCGGTCCCGTGACGAGCCTTTTGAACACCATCCCAAAGGACGCCTTCTTGCCAAGTTTCCAGGACATGTATCGCGATCTCAGCATTGCATAGTTACGGGAGGGGACTATTTCGAAGGACAATAGGGTCACTGTCGTGCATTGTTCATCTATGTTGATAGTACAGGACTATTCACCGAACTTTGTTGTCACAGGTTGTATTATAACTGTGCCTGTCATAAATCTTGTACAACAATTATACACATCCAAGGAAACACACATCTTGTTATTAGAAGCAACGTTTCAAATTTTCATAATTTAAATCGTAACTATTTATATGTCGCCTCCATGGTGTAGTCGTCAGCATGCTTAGATGCCACCCCGGAGATCCGCGGTTCGATTCCCGGCTCTGCCGCGAAATTTGAAAAGTGGTCTGAGTACTGGAACGGGCTTTACTCAGCCTCGGGTGGTCCAAAGTGAGTAGACGGGGTTCGTTCCCACGTCAGCCATCCTCAAAGTGGTTTTCTGTGGTTTCCCACTCCGGAGAATGCCAGGATGGTACATACCGTAAGGCCACAGCCACCTCCTTCCCTCTTCCTTGCCTATCCCTCCCAATCTTCCCCTCCCTCATGAGGCCCCTGTTCGCTTTGCAGGTGAGGCCACTTGGGCGAGGTGCTGGTCCCACCTCCCCAGTTGTATCCCCAAACCAGGTGTTTCAAGCTCAAGGATACTGCCCTGGCTGTGGTAATGGTGGGATCCCTCGCTGAGTCCAAGGGAACAGCCAACCTGGAGGGTAAACCGACTAAAAAAACCTATTTTTATTCATTTTCCAAAAGTTGGTTCTTTCTTTGTGCTTATCTCTACAGTTTCCCACATATCTCCCAACTTTATAGTAATTATGGGACTTACCTTGTTTTAAAGTAGGTGCCAAAGCTTCAGCTACAAAATAAATCTCACTCGAATGTTATTAGCTATTAGTCTTTATTATGAAATGTTAAAAATATTTTTTGAGTGAGCTCAGAATAAAAATGAAATAATAGGCTAATGTTTAATTAATTAATACGAGGGGCGTACTATAGTGTTTCACACTTTATCACTTTATTTTTTCTACCCAAATGAAGTACATTACACATCAGTTGTTACGTCCACCATCTCAACATAATCTCCTTGTAACTTTATGCACTTTTGCCATGGATGTGTCAGTCTCTCCAGACCTTCCTGAAACCATTATTTTTGAGTGCTGCGTCCCCATGCCTTGACAGCGACCACGCAGAGGTTTCTTCATGTTCCCGAACAGGTGATAATCACTTGGTGCCAAGTCAGGAAAGTACGGCAGCACCGGGAATCCTATTTCATCAATGTCAGCGGTGGTCTCTCGGCTAGTGTGGGGGCGGGCATTGTCATGTTGCAGAAGCGCACCTTTAGCTCATTTTCTTGGCCGCTAACTTTGAATTACACGACGTACATGCTGCACTATCAATCGTGGCCCCCCAATTCCAGCCAGTCAATGAGGATGATGCCCTTTGTGTCCGAGAACACTGTTGCCATTCGCTTGCAAACTGATGGCACTGTTCGACATCATCACCAGTCACAAGCCTAGCCATGAAGTCGGCTGGATCATGTCTGGAGAGACTGACACATTGATGGCAAGAGTGCATAAAGTTACAAGGAGATTATGTTGAGAAGGTGGACGTAACAACTGATGTGTAATGAACTTCATTTGGGTAGAAAAAAAAAATAAAGTGTAAAACAATATAGTACGCGCTTCCTAATATGGAAAAGAGTCAAACTTATTTTGTAGCTGAAGGTGCAACGCCCATTAAAAAAATATATATATATTCCAATACACTTGGGAGATGTGAGGGAAATTGTGAAGGTAAGAGCAAAGCAGTGACTTCATTGGTTTTATTATCTTAATATTGCTGGTTAAGTGTAGCCTCCGTGGCTTAGGCGGCAGCACGCCAGCCTCTCACCGCTGGGTCCGTGGTTCAAATCCCGGTCACTCCATGTGAGATCTGTGCTGGACAAAACGGAGGCAGACCGGTTTTTCTCCGGGTACTCCAGTTTTCCCTGTCAAAATTTCATTCCAGCAACACTCTCCACTATCATTTCATTTCATCTGTCATTCATTTAATCATTGCCCCAGAGGAGTGCGTCAGGCCACGGCAGCCGGCACAGTTCATATCCTCGCCGCTAGATGGGGGCTTCATTCATTCCATTCCTGACCCGGTCGGAGACTGGAAGCAGGCTTTGGATTTTCTTTTCATATTGCTGGTTAAGTATTAAGGAATTAAGTGTTCCTACTGCTGATTCCAACAAAGGTGTTCTGAACTGTTGCTGTCGTACCGAACCGTTACCATACATTTGTCTTCAATACCATCTAAAGACCACCGTGAGGCGTCCATTGAAAGTGTTCATAGGCCTAGTTCATAAGACTTAACATCACTCGTATTAGGCGTAAAATGTTTCAATCTCTCTTTATGGTGCACCATACAAACACGTTTCAATTTTAAGGGAATTTTAAGTGCTAAGCAAAAAAAAAAAATCTTGTACGTTCTCTGACATTTCGGCTGGTGAAGGGGCCAAAACTATTAATTAGGCCCCGAAACATGTCCCATTAATGACCACACAGTGATCTTAATTAATAAAAGTATTGACCAGGCAGAACTTTTAACCTGTTTATACTAATTAGTTTATAAACACGGAACCAGAATGAATGTTTTAAGTTCTAAAAGCACAAAGCAAGAATACATTTTTGAAAAATAGATAAAAATAGTTACGATTTGAAGTTTGAACATTTAAAACTTTACTTCTAACAGCAAGATGTGAGTGTTTCCTTGGAAATGTGTATAATTGTTGTTTATGACAGGCACCGATATAATATTAAAATCGTTATTGTTGTGTCTCCTTGAGCTGTATGGTCCCCCTTAAGTGAGTGCAGCGCCGAACCCAATCACCGCAGACCTATATAGCAGCTTCGATGGCGTAGTCGGTACAATGCTGAGCTTCTATGCCCAAGAATACGGGATCAAACCCGACCGAAGTCATCGGATTTTTAAGAGCGTTAAAACCCTTCACTACCGGTATGCCTTCCTTCGGAAGGGAAGTAAAGCAGGAGGTCCCATGTTATAGATTTATGGGATGTAAAAGAACCTTCCCCTAGTTAAACTTGTGTGAAGCTAAATTTGCAGGTTATATTTCGTTGAAACGCTCTATCAAAGTTCCAACATTCACCACTAAGTGTCAGTGACATCTGGTAGCGAGAGTTGGAACTACTTGAAATTAAACGGAACTTGTAGCTTACACCCATGGGTATCCACTGTAATAACTATAAAACTTACCCCTTTGTTGGGCTACCATTGAGACTCTTATAAAACTTATCACCTCAGAGTAGTGGGGCAATATACTTGCTAAAATGATATCACACAAGACAGTTACATAGACTTCTCAATACTGTATTTTAATATTCTTCTTGCATTTTCTTAAACATGTCTTTCTGTCCTTCTTCTTGCCAGATATTTGTTCTACACACATCAAAAAAAGTTTTGCATCACCTCGGTTCCCAGATCTCCGGCATATAGACGTTGACTGTGTATATTGTATCAAAGATACAGTCCCTTTGACTGTTCACAGATGTCACTAAAACTGCTCAAAGATGTAAACAACCATGCATGAGCAGGGCCTATTAGACGGAGGGGGTACGACAGCCGATCAGTTCCAGTCATTCCACCAGGACGAAGGTACGCTGCTCATGTTGTCTGTAGTTCTACCATGCCTAGAAGGTCAATACCGCAGTTCGATCGCGTCCGCATTGTTACTTTGTGTCAAGAAGGGCTCTCAACAAGGGAAGTTTCCAGGCGTCTCAGAGTGAACCAAAGCGATGTTGTTCGGACATGGAGGAGGTACAGAGATACAGGAACTGTCGATGACAGGCCTCGCTCAGGCCGCCCAAGGGCTACTACTGTAGTGGATGACTGCTACTTACGGATTGCCGCTCGGAGGAACCCTGACAGCAATGCCACCATGTTGAATAATGCGTTTCGTTCAGCCACAGGACGTCGTGTTTCAACTCAAACTGTGCGCAATAGGCTGCATGATGCGCAACTTCACTCCCGACGTCCATGGCGAGGTCCAGCTTTGCAACCCCGACACCATGCAGCGCGGTACAGATGGGCCCAACAACATGCTGAATGGACCCCACAGAATTGGCATCACGTTCTCTTCACCGATGAGTGTCGCATATGCCTTCAACCAGACAATCGTCGGAGACGTGTTTGGAGGCACCCTGGTCAGGCTGAACGTCTTAGACACACTGTCCAGCGAGTGCAGCAAGGTGGTGGTTCCCTGATGTTTTGGGGTGGCATTATGTGGGGCCGACGTACGCCACTGGTGGTCATGGAAGGCTCCGAAACGGCTTTACGATACCTGAATGACATCCTCCGACCCATAGTGCACCCATATCGGCAGAATATTGGAGAGGCATTTGTCTTCATGGACGACAATTCTCGACCTCATCGTGCACATCTTGTGAATGCGTTCCTTCAAGATAACGACATCGCTCGACTACAGTGGCCAGCATGTTCGCCAGACATGAACCCTATCGAACATGCCTGGGATATGTTGAAAAGGGCTGTTTATGGACGTCTTGACCCACCAACCACCCTGAGAGATTTACGCCGAATTGTCGTTGAGGAGTGGGACAATTTGGACCAACAGTGCCTTGATGAACTTGTGGATAGTATGCCACGACGAATACAGGCATGCATCAATGCAAGAGGACGTGCTACTGGGTATTAGAGGTAGTGGTGTGTACTGCAATCTGGACCACAAATGCTGAAAGTCTAGCTGTATGATGGTACAACATGCAATGTGTGGGTCTCATGAGCAATAAAACGAGCTGAAATGTTGTTTGTGTTGATCTCTATTCCCTTTGTATTTAAAGGTTCCGGAACTCTTGGAACCGAGGTGATGCAAAACTTTTTTTGATGTGTGTATTTCTCCAGCATGTCAACATATAACATTTTTTTAAGCCAGCTTCCATACTGATATATCAACACTCAGAGTACCGGGTGAGTTAGCCGTGGTCGTTACGGCATGACTGCTGGCAGTCGCTCACATCCGGGAGGCGAGGAGGTTCGAATCCCCCCGCCGGTAACCTTGAAGATGGTCTTCTGTGGTTTCCCATCTTCCTTCCAGGCAAATGGCGGGGTTGGTCCCTATCTATAGGCCACAGCCACTACCTTCCAACTCCTCGTCCTTACATTCCAACTTTCCTCCCCTACGGCACTTGTAGCTCACCCATTGGGTGTCCGTCTCGAAACGCTAAAAAAAAAAAAACCAAAAAAAAAAACATCACTCAGAGTAATTCATTCCCATTCCCATTCCCATTCAGCATGGCAATTCTCAACAACATTCCATGGCATCCATGCCATGTCAAGGAACCTTTTGACCTTACTCTCAGATCAAAGCCACCTGCCACCCATTGATGGAACAACACAAAGAATCTCTGTGCCACAACACATAAGTTTCTCCATGGTGCCCCACCAACAGGTGGCCATGGCTGGCAACCCATTAAAAATAACTAAATACCAACAAAACAAAAAAAAACTAAAATAAATCTCTGTAACCTATTACAAAAGTTCGGTTATACCGCATTGAAGCAGCTACAGCCTCTGGTGAGCCGAACATGTCCTCGGACACTCCCGGCATAAAAGCCATACGCTAAATAAATAATATGGTTCCTATACCGTCTATCTAACACTCGTTTGATTTCCAAAACACATTTTTCACACACTGCATTTGCCAAACGAAAGTCCAGAACAGTTGCCCTTGGACGTCAAAACCCAGTGGACGAAATGTTTGAAAAATGTTAAAAGTAGGCTACAAGTAGTTCCATGATGAACCAAAAGGTCAACTTTTCTTAACTCTTGAGAACTGGCTTGAAAAATATAACACGAGGATTGGCGTCGGGTCATTTTGACTCATAGTATGTCCCTTTTTTTTGTCCTAATCGTACGTATTTTAATGAAGAAATTTAACAACTGTTGTGTTCTTTTGAACTATTCCCAATATAAAATGAGGTTTATTTATATTTTTCAAATTTAACGTGCAGAAAAATGACAATAATTTACGTAACGGTATAATTGCCATTGGTAGTGGCATCAAAGCAGCCATCTTATTTTTTTGAACAAAGGAGCTGATGACATTGTGCCCCTAGACCCTAAACATTGATCAACAAGAACGTGAGCTATGTGATTGTGCTGCACTAAAATAGGTTGATTTTCCCCCTTATTTTTAGCCTTTTTTTTATAAAAAAAATACGCTTATGAGATCACCTTTTGTCCGTGTGTCTGTCTGTGTTTGCGTGCGCGCGCGCGCGCGCGTGTGTGTGTGTGTGTGTGTGTGAGGATTTTTTGCGTGCCCCCCCCGTAATAACTTCTAAATGGCTGGAGCGATTTCAATGAAACTCAGTAAGATCATAGCACTCTTCCAGGCGACCCCGACCGGCACCTTCGAATTTTGTTACGTCTCACCAATCCAACATGGCGGCTGTGCGAAATATTTCACCAGCATTCAATATCTACGAAACTATTACAGATATCACCCTGGAATTGTGTACGGTGATAAAGGGAACTACTAGAAGTTCACATATGTGACCATTGGAAATCTGGTAGCTACAAAACCAACATGGCGGCCAAGCGAAATTGCGACTTTTAAATAGACGTTTCTCGCGATTTAACCAACCAAACGCAATGAAACTTGGTACAGTATATGTTTATACACATTGTAATGGACCAACATCTAACTTCGTTCAATTGTTTACATAACCTCAAGATGGCGGCTGTGCGAAATATTTCACCATATCTCTGAAACTATTACAGGTATCACCATGAAATTTTGTACGGAGATAAAGGGCACTACTGGAAGTTTGTCTATGAGACTTTCAAAAACCGGTAAACTACAAAACGAACATGGCGGCCAAGCGAATTCGAAAGTTTTAAATAGACTTTTCTCGCGATTTAATGATCCAAACGCAATGAAACTTCGTACAGCAAATGTTTATACACATTGCAATGCACTGGTATATAATTTAGTTCAATTGGTTACGGAACCTTAAGATGGTGGCTGTGCGAATTTTGAAAATTAAGACTAAATGTCCCGGTTTTTAGTTTGTAATTCTGACACCACGTAGAAGCACCAAAGTGAGACAATTTCATTTTTCAGTTTTCCCTTGAACGAAAGCTCGTATTTGCGATCTGAAAACCACTATGTATACTTGACTGCAATTGAATTGATATTAATTCGATGCATTTTCCAAAATGTGAAAAACAAAAAAGTTACTAACAGTTTTTTATATCTCTGTAAAAATATGAAAAAAACCTGGTAATACAACAAGTAGTTCCGTGAAGAACTATACAGCCTATTTTCATATATCCTACTTATGTTAATTGCCACTATCAACATACACAATTTCTGTATGATTGCTGTAATAGATTCGTAGATATTAAGAACCGACTAAATATTTCGGATGGTCGCCATGTTGGATTTTATATATGTAGGTCCTAGAGTTATGTACTGTTACATGCAGATTATTGTGAACGTGTAGTATTCAAACTTCAATCGCATAATTAGGACACAAGAAAAAACAAGGAGATTTTAAATTTTTTCACAGCTGCCATCTTGAGGTTATGGAAACAATTGAAATAAATTAGATGCCAGTGGATTAACATTCGTATAAGGATTTACTGTACCAAGTTTCACTGCACGCGGATGGTTAAATTGCGAGAAACGTCCATGTGAATATTTATAATTCGCGTCACCGCCATGTTGGATTTGTGATCTCCAGGTTATTTAAAGTCCTATAGGTGAACTTAAGTTCATAGCCCCTATGAGCATTAAAAATGCAGTTTGATTGCTAAAATAGATTCGTAGATATTCCGTATCGTCTAAATATTTCGGATGGTCGCCATGTTGGATTGTTAAATATATAAACCATAGAGTCATGTACCATTAAAGGAAAATTATTGCGTAGGTTCATTATTCAAACTTTCACTTCGATCGCATGACTACATCACAAGAAATAAAAACTTAATTTTAAAATTCGTACTGCCGCCATCTTGAGGTTATGTAAACAATTGAACTAAATTAGATACCAGTGGATTACAATGTGTATAAATATTTCCTGTACCAGGTTTCAGTGCGCTTGGAACATTAAATCGCGAGAAAGGTCTATTTGAAATTTTCAAATTCGCTTGGCCGCCATGTTCGTTTTGTAGTTAATCGGTTTTTGAAAGTCTTATAGATGGACTTCCAGTAGTGCCCTTTATCTCCGTACAAAATTTTAGGGAGATACCGCTAATAGTTTCAGAGATATAGAATGCCTGTGAAATATTTCGCACATCCGCCATCTTGTGATTATGTAAACAATTGAACGAAGTTAGATGTCGGTGCATTACAATGTATATAAACATATACTGTACCAAGTTTCATTGCGTTTGGTTGGTCAAATCACGAGAAACGTCTATTTGAAAGTCGCAAATTCGCTTGGCCTCCATGTTGGTTTTGTAGTTACCAGGTTTTCAAAAGTCACATAAGTGAACTTATAGTAGTTCCCTCTATCACCATAGAAAATGTCAGGGTAATATTGGTAAGAGTTTCGGAGATATTGAATGCTGGTGAAATATTTCGCACAGCCGCCATGTTGGATTGGTGAGTCGTAACAAAATTTGAAGGGCACGGTCAAGGTCGCCGGGAATAGTGCTATGAACTTTCCGAGTTTCATTGAAATCGCTCCTGCCGTTTATATTTTATTAGGGGGGGACACACACACGAATCACACACACACACACAGACACACACACACACACACACACGGACAAAAGGTGATCTCATAAGCCTATTTTTTCAAAATTGAAAATAGGCTAAAAATGGAGATTTATTTCCTGTTTCCAATGCATTTTTCAGAATTAAAATCGCGTGAATGGAATCGACAGCATTAGTTTGGGAATTGTTTTGAAAAAGGTGGTAGGCGGTGCGGCTCCACAAGATCTCTTGCACAAGGAAAATGCTGAACACGATGACAGGGCGAAGGGAGAAGGGAACAATTTGACGACAGGAAGGAGTCGTCTTCCTCTTGTCACAAATATTATAGTTCGACGAGTTACGTGTACAAGTGCCTAGGCGTGGAACAATATCTGAACAATAAAATTATACTGTAGTAGTGTCACAATATGTAACGTTGACACAATGTGTTCGTACAGATGCCTTTCTTACTTCCTCTAACATTCTTGTTGATAATAATACATTGTAGGGGCTTGGGACATCTTGGTCATCAGTATCTTTGGCTGGCTGCGCGGCTCAGTGGTAACGTTCTCGCTTGCTGTACCTAAGGTTGCAGGATCGAATCCTGGTGCAGGCAGTTGGCATTTGAGGGTGCGCGAATGCGAGGGAGCCGTGTCATTAGATTTACTGGCACGTTAAAGATCCCCTTCGCGGCGAAATTCCGGCACCCCGGCGTCTCTAAATGCCGCAGTAGTTAAAAGGGACGTACAACCAATAACGTTATTATTTATTTATTTATGTTTCGACCCATACAGGATCACGTAAAGCAAGTTATGATCTGTTGCTGTTATTTTTCTGGTTCCTCCAGAATTCTTTCGTCATGTCGCTATGTTTAGCTCGACGTTCGTCAGTCCATTTTCCCCCAGGTCTGCTGGGCTTATCTTTTGATGCAGCTTCCCAAGAGTAAATCTTATGTCTGCAAGTTTTGCGGTCTTCATTATCTGTGGGTGTGATGTTGGCGTTATTGAGATCAGTTTGGACTTGTTTAATCCAAACCATTGTCGTCTTTAATTTTTGTGAGTACATCAATATTTTCTTTGATAATCGGTTGTCATCTAGCCTCATAATGTGTCCATAAAATTTCAAGCGTCGTTTACGGAAATCGGTTTCAATATTTGAATATTTTTCTGTGTTCTTGTGCGATTGTGAACGATATCCTTCATCTGTAAGTCTTGGGCGAAGAATTTTTCGGATGGTTTTCCTTTCAGCTTTCTTGATGTTTTCAAGATCCCCTTTATAATTGAGGGTTAAGGTCTCACTGGCGTAGAGTGTTTCGGGTTTGATGACCGTCGCGTAATGTCGAATTTTAGTGTTAATGCTCATGCATTTTTTTGTTGTAGATGTTTGCGGTTTTCCCATATGCTTTCCGCATTTTGAGTTCACGTGTTCTTTGTGCTATTCTTTCTGTGCTTGTAAGTTCAATAATTTCTCCTAAGTATTTGAAATGATTAACCTTGTTGATCGAACCGTATTTTGTTACCAAAGTTTGGGTTTCAATGTGTTTTGTAGCCATGAATTCAGTTTTTGTGAAGGAGATTTGCAACCCTACTTTCCCAGGACATTCTTTGAGGACTTCAATCTGGTGAATTGCCGTTCGTTCATCTCCGGAGAGGATTATTATTATTAGTATTATTATTATTATTATTATTATATATAGTTAAAAGGGACGTAAAACCAATAACATTATTATTATTATCATCAGTCCCGTGTAGTTGAATATGTGTGTAACTGTATAAGAGTCAGGGATGGGGCAGGTGCCCTGAAACTGCACGTACGGCACTATCTTGGCATTTACCTGGAGGGATTGTGGAAAAATCGGTGAAAACATACTCAGGATATATGCTGACAGCGCTGGATTCCCTTCTAGGTAACTGTTTGAGAGTTATTTGAGGATAAACTCCGAACAAAAAACCTATTGTTCCGACATTAGTAATACTTTGTAGGGCATAAATCTTACCGAACAGAGCAGCGACTGGTTTCACTCGAGGCGAAATTGAATACTGTATAGAAAGATATGACTGGTTTGTAGTTCTTGATATTTTAGAAAAATGATGGACAAGATATGTTCGTGTTCAGGTTTATTGGGAATATCTATTCCAAAAACCATCCGATGCGGACGTCCAACTCTAGGTATCGTCTTCTAGACTTAACAAACAAGACCACAAACCGTGAAAAATTCTAATCAATGGAGCCAGCTATTATAATAGTGTTCAAATGCTATGAGGTTATAATCGTTTATTCCTCTCCATTCATTCTCTTCATAAATACCTTCTTACTAAAAGCAACTGCTTCTCTCTCCGTCTTAGTTTTACTACTAGCTTTTGAAGACCTTTTTTTCTTAACTTTTGTTTTGTTATCCCCAGTATCAGAATTAGGTGGCGGAATCTCCATACCCAGTCTCTATTTGATATGCACCATTGTGTCTGCAAGACTCTTGATCTTGTCAAAGTAATCGTCATCAATGATCTTCGAGTCTTGCTGTGCTTCCTCGTCATCACTAAGCCAATGGTTCTTAATATAATTAAAATTTCCAGCTGTTATCGATTTATAAGAGGCTAAATGCGCACGCACATAGACCTACATACATACATACATACATACATGTATTTTGGTGATTCGTATGGTTCTTTGGTTCTTTTGACTCTTATTCACCTTTTTTTTCGTGAGATCTGAATGACTCCGTGATGACAATCGCTATAACTTACTTCAATTATCATGTAGGTAATAATAAAAGTTCATTTATGTAGGACATTTTATTACAATAAACAAATTATAAAAAAGAGCAAAATTATTATGTACCTTACATAATAGAATTAAAGTTCCTAAGATATTCTCTTCTGCCTATTGTTAGCACAGGCACTAGTACTGCGTACTATAAACAAACAAACAAATATTATACCTAATTATTTCCTGTTCTTGAAATTAATGCTTCAATTTTTTCCATATCAAAGATAGCGTTTAATGATTTACACACGCTCAGTATTTTACTTCACCTCAGGTTCTCTTATATCAATTGATCTGGTCATCCTGGGATCAATGATCACAGGCAACAAGATTTTCTCGCAGCAGAATGTCAGTTACATAGGCATTTTTTGTCTCCAGAACTTTTCGTCCCTCTTTATTGTTTCTATGTGAATGTCTTTAGGCGTCCATACCACAAAATAACATATTTCCCGCTATGTTATTTCCAACTGGCCCTGGTTCTGGAAATAAAAATCATGTGAGCGTTAGAGAGTTATCAATCTGTTCTCTTCTGAAAGGCACTGTTCTTGACATTCTCTAGCCTTTCTTTTCCGCTTACTTCCTGAAAAACAAAATCCCTTTAGCTTTTTTCAGGCTTCCAGTATGATCGTATTCCGTGCAGAATAAGTGCACTTGACTTCGACTATTGCGTCGTCTCCTATTAAACCGTCTGGGGAGGGACCTAAAAACCCATAAGTTTTATGTACGAAAAGACCACATTCTTCGACTTTTCTACCGATTTCTCCTCTAAATTTCGTTTTGGAATTCGCTCATAATCACCGCCATACTGCATTGCTTTTGAGTGAAATTCGCCGTACAGAATGTTTTTTTGTTGTTGCTACTGGAGCCCATT
Source organism: Meconema thalassinum (assembly GCA_946902985.2). Classification (NCBI taxonomy): domain Eukaryota; kingdom Metazoa; phylum Arthropoda; class Insecta; order Orthoptera; family Tettigoniidae; genus Meconema; species Meconema thalassinum. The sequence continues at coordinate 579,695,224 of OX336391.1, read as the reverse complement.
TCGAAGTAGGTTTCCTCTTGCATACATGTCCAAAATTGGAGGTCGTAAGTCTGTCCTTTCTAGCTGTGTGCCACTTTTAATTTTCCCTTTGGCCCTTTGTTTCCTTCTCCAGTTTTTGTATATGGCCTTCACTAAGCGTTAGTTGCTTGATCTTCTCATCACTAAACTCTCTCAACAGTACCTCATCGAAATCCAACTGCATTGATAGGTTTCCATAATCATGTGAGACAGTACGTTTCATTTCATTTGACTGTTGTCGGGACATTCTTTTCCCTTCTCGCGACGCAAATAAACTTTATTGGAAAGCTGATCTTCTTCTCTTTCTGCTGAGTGCAGTGTCCTTCAGTATTGTGGCAGTTTTTTTTTCTAAACTGATTTCATTGTTTCATAGTGCCAGGAAGGCCCAAACTGAAAGACCAGGCCGGCAGCTTTGGTTCTATGAGTGAAGGAACCTCGTTTCCCTCTATTGATCTGCTTAACTGCCGTGAATTTTGCAAGGGACATATAATTTTCGGCAGCATTGCTGATGGTTTTTGATACTAGCTGGGAACTTTTTGCAATTAGGGGCTGCAAGCAATAAAGCATACGTTTGGTTTTAGTTAGCTGTTTGTCTTCACGTTGCCTGCTGGTAGTTCAAACGTACTGTCTGCAGTCTTTATGGATCCCAATCCAATCCAGTATTTCCGGAAATCAATTTTCCATTTTCACATGCGCTACGCCTTTATTTTTCCACACAACGCATTGTTTTCATTTTCATTTGAAGTCGAACTTGCTTCTCTGAAAAAAGTTGACACTGAATAGTTCGTTATTTTGTACTCCTACACTTATGTATTAGAAGTAAAAAACAAACTACACCCGTGGCGCGACAGCCTATGAAGAGCCTAGGCCTATCAAGCAACCGCTGCGCTGTTCAGCCATGTTGCCTGCAGATTTCGGGGTGACGTTTAGTCATCCAACTTGTAAGCTACAGGTAAAATATAAGTGAAATCATAACTGCTCAGTGCATTACAGATTCTCGAATGCAAGCGTAAAGAATTACATAATTTCAAATATAAAAAATTCCTCTCGGCACGCCGGAAGGCGGAGGTAGATTTCACCGGGCAAACTAGGGGATAGGCTATAATAGGCAAAATATGCAGGTTTTCGTAGGAGGATCAGACCTCATTGATTGCAAGGAAGTATTTTACATTTAGAGGTTAATTAACTTTTTTTCGTTTTTGTATGCATATTTTTATCATTTTATTGTCTTATGGGGATGGTAACCTTCTTGTCATTTGGGGTTCATTTTTATACTTGTGATCACACTGTCCTTATGCAAGGTTTGGAACTGATGTGTAACTATCTGACAGTCTGTCACTTCTTCACGCAAAATTTTATCTCCCGCAGAGGTTTTTGTTGGTTCCTCACTTTAGGGGCTGCGACAACGTGGTCATGTAACCCCGTGTACATTAGGTGTGTGTAGAATCTGATAAACGGTGTTAATTGTGATGACTGTATTAGTCTGTAATTCAGGTAAGGTCTGCAGACGGTCAATTTTAAGTAGTAGTTCCTAATTTTGTACCATATACTAACGTCAACGACACCTAGCTGTGAACTTGGCTACTAGATGCCACCGCAACCAGCAACTTGCAACGAACGTTGGAACTTCTCCTCCAAAGGAAAGCAAGCTGAGGGATTTTTAGCGCTCTTAGAAAATCCGACGACTTTGGCCGGCTTTGAACCAGCGACCTTGGGCATATCAGTTCAGCATGCTACCAGTTAGCCGCTTCCCACAGTCAGATGGAAAAATGAATGTGATCTCGTGCAATGGCGTTGTCTTGGCAACCTATGATAGCTCATCCCTCATCAATTTAGAAGCGTTGTCATGGTAACCTCTGATGGCACTTGGCATGTTCTTTAATTCCGAAATCATTTTTCTCATCCCTTGGCGTAATGGTAGGTCAGATCAAAAATTATTTCAGACAAAGTTTTAGGGAATTATTAGGGGAATATTTTCCATTTTGTACGGTTTTGATATTGTGCCTATTAAGAGAGATATGATTAATGTCTCCCTAAAAAACACTTTTTTCCACCTCTTTGGTCAATGTTTGGTGCCATCAAAATCTTTTCAAACATAAATTTTTGGCACTCATCCGACACATATTATGAACTTTGAATGGATTCGATATTTCACGTATTAAGAGAGTTATAGCGATATTTCACTTTTTCGAAAAAAAAAAAGCCATCCCATTTTCACCCCCTTCAACCGATTTTGCCCATTAACGAACTCAACCGATATTTTAAGGGGTTACATATTATGTAAAACATTCAAAGTGATTGGTGCAAAATTACGGCAGTTATCGTGTCCACAGAAACTGATATATATGCATATATATATACACACACATATATATAAACTTTTGAACTGACGGTGGTTTGGGGGTCTGGGGGATGTGAAACGCGAAGATATGTCGAAATTTTCCGGAAGTCGAAACATGGCACCCATTGCAATAGTTAGCTTTCTGATGAAATCTACCTAAAATAGGCTACATAGTTAAAAATACTACCATCAACGACACCTAGCTGTGAACTTGGCTACTAGATGCCTCCGGAACCATCAACTCGCAACGAACGTTGGAACTTCCCCTTCGAAGGAAAGCATACTCAGTTTTTTTTAGCGCTCTTAGTAAATCCGACGACTTCAGCCGGGTTTGAACCCACGACCTTGGGCATAGAAGTTCAGCATGCTACCAGTTCCGATACCGAAGTCGCTTCCCACAGACATATGAAAACTGAATGTGATCTCGTGCAGTGGCGTTGTCATAGCAACTGCTGATGGCTCATCCCTTATCAATTAAAAGTAAAGTAGTCATGGCAACCTCTCTTGGCACTTGGCATTTTCTTATAATTTAAATCATTTTGCTCACCCCGTGGCGTAATGGTGGGTCATATCGAAAATTCTTTCAGACAAAAGTTTTAGGTAATTATTGTAGGAATATTGTCTATTTTGTACGGTTTTGTTATTGTGCCTATTAACAGAGATATGATTAATGTTTCCCGAAAAACCCACTTTTCCCACCTCTTTGGTCAATGGTTGGTGCTATAAAAAAACTTTTCAAACATACATTTTAGGGCCTTATCCGACACATAGTATGAACTTGGAATGGATTCAATATTTCAGATATTAAGAGAGTTATAGCGATATTTCAATTTTTCGAAAAAAAGCCTGCCATATTCACTCCCTTTGACCGATTTAGCCCATTAACGAACTCGACCGAGATTTTAAGGGGATACATATTATGTAAAAAATTCAAAGTGATTGGTGCAAAATTACGGCAGATATCGTGTCCACAAAAAACTGATATCTATACATATATATATATATATATATATATATACATACATAAATTATATATAAACTTTTGAACTGACGGTGGTTTTGGGGTCTGGGGGATGTGAAACGCGAAGATATGTCGAAATTTTTCGGAAGTCGAAACATGGGACCCATTGCAATAGTTAGCTTTCTAATGAAATCTACCTAACTAGGAAAAAAACTTACCGGTGTGAAGAGTTTTTTTTTGTTTTTGTTTAGTTATTTTTTTTGTTTTTTTAAGGGCCTGGTTTCCTTTTCTTGGTACTTAAACGCAATCTCCCCTGGGATTTAGTGGAACGCCCTTGAATCGGTTTTGGTGGTGGCTCCATTTTTCAACAAAAACGAAAAAATAACTTTACGTGATGACCGTAACGCTCTCCACCAGTCGTAGCCTACCTATATGTACATGTATCTATTCTATCTCCGTAGCGTAGCGGTCAGCATGGTTCACTGCCACCCCGGAGGTCCTGGGTTCGATTTCCGTCTCTGCCACGAAATTTGAAAAGTGGTATGGGGACTGGAACGGGGTCTACTCAGCCTCGGGTAGTCCAAATGAGTAGAGGGTGTTCGATTCCCACCTAGCCATCCTCGAAGTGGTTTTCCGTGGTTTCCCACTTCGTCTACTACTGTAAGGTCACGGCCGCCTCCTTCCCTCTTCCTTGCCTATCCATCCGAATCTTCCTTTCCCTTCCCATCCCTCATGAGGCCCCTGTTCGCTTTGCAGGTGAGGCCACCTGGGCGAAGTGCTGATCACATCTCCACAGTTGTATCCAATCCGACCAAGTGTTCCCAGCTCTAAGACACTGCCTGGAAAGGCGGTAGTGGTGAGTTCTCTCGCTGAGTTCGTGAGAACCACCAACCTGGAGGGTAAAATTGACCAAAAAAAAAATCTATTCTACCAGAAATACTGTCCAAAAAATAAAGTACCGAAAATAGTACACCTAACGGGCACTAAAAAATAATACTGGGTAAAATAAATTAAACAAAAAGTAATTAATGAGATCGATGAACTAAAAACCAGAAGTCGTAACTAGGAACTGGTAAAATATCAAAGGATCACTCAGAAATATCCAGACATTGACAATAATTCAGAACTAACCAGCACAGTTAATCGCATCATTGGAGTAGATGTTCGGGAATTCCATACCGTCTGGCAAGGTTGTCGCTCTGTAAAATCAATCGAGCTCCGCTCCCCTACCCTCCCCCAACCCTCCACCAACCGCGCCTTGTTGCAAATACAGTAACACTTTTATTCACGAACTTCCCAAATTGATCCCGACGGTTCTATTCAACCGATTTAGGTTTTCGATGTGGCTTTGGAATCAGTGAGTAATACTCAACTTTCGTATAACCCGTTTTCTTTCGAATTTTAATCAGATATTTGAAAAACAAACAGCAACTTTTCTGTTTTTGAAATTAAAAAGTAAGTAATGAATTAATATCAATTCTGCCACTAGACAGAGTACATAGCAGTTTTCAGATTGCAGATCGGAGCTCCCCTTCGATACAAAAATAAATAAATAAATAAATAAATAAATAAATAAATAAATAAATAAATAAATTCAGCTTCACTTGTGCTGCCATCTGTTGAAATATATTCTTACCAAAGTGTCGGGACGTTTAGCCTTAAGTTTTTATTTCTTGTGTTCTAATCATGTGATCGAAATCAACATTTGCATAATGAACGTACACTATAATCATCATCTATTAGTACTTAACTCTATGGCCTACATATATTAAAATCCAACATGGCGACCATCCGAAATATTTAGATGGTTCTAAATATCTACTAATCTACTACAGCAATCAAAGTGAAATTTTGTAAGTGTATAGAGGCTATAAGCATAAGTTCACCTATGGGACGTTCAATAACCTGGCGTTCACAAATCCAACATGGCGGCGACGCGAAATTTAAATATTCAAATAGACGTTTCTTGCGTTTTAACCACCCGAGCGCAGTGAAACTTGATACGGTATAAGCTTATACAAATTTTTATCGACTGGCATCTAATTCATTTAAATTATTTTCATAACCACAAGATGGTGGCTGAGCGAAATTTTAAATCCCGCTTTTATTTCTTGTTTCCTAATCATGCGATTGAAGTTTGAATAAAACACCTACACAATAATCTTCATGTAATAGTACATAAATCTAAGGCCTGTAATATAAAAATCCAAAATGGTGACCATCCAAAATATTTAGACGGTTCTCAATATCTACGAATCTATTACAGCAATCAAACTGACAATTTTTATGTTGATAGAGGCAATTAATATTAGTAGGATATATGAAAATAGGCTATTTAGTTCTTCACGGAACTACTTGTTTATTCTACAGATTGTCCCGACTAACGTAAGAAGCCGAAAATTGTCACGCCCGGACTGGCGCCATGGGTAAATCTGACCCGACCGTAAATAATATAGAAATAACTTGTGTGTTCGAAAAGCTATGCACATGTCTCTTTTGCAGAGTGAAGATCAAGGCTAGGACGGAAGATACAGTAAGCGACAGGGAATGAGGGCTCACCAAAACGAAAATATAGACATACTTAAGCCTCGAGTCAAACATACCCATGCGTCAGTTCTCGCGAATTAAAAGTTATGATCCAGACCAAGATTGATCTAGTTAGATCTAGAATAATACATTTAACTACGGAATTATATTAGTAACACTGGCTCGAAACATTGAGGCCCAATAGAGCACTACATTTAGTTGGAATGTAGTTTCTCTTCATAGATATTGAGATACTGAGAGCCTGTGGATAAAATGTCCAGAGAGAGTTAATAGGTAGTTGGTAGGACTGCTGCTTCAGACATTGTTTTTTGTTGTTTTGTTTCATTTGAGGGGCTTGGGCATCTCGGTAATTTAGCCCCATGTATTTGGGTGTGTATGTTATTTGTCTGATAACCTCCTCTGTTACTGTGTTGACTGTAGTAGTGTGTGTATTTGTAATTCAGGCGAGGATTGGGAAGGAGGTGACCGAGGCGTTAAGTTAGGTACTATCCCAGCATTTGCCTGGAGTAGAAAAGGGAAACCACGAAAAACCATTATAGCCGCATTGACGCAATACGCACGAAAATGAAAAAAAAAAAGAATAAATTTTGCTCATTCGTAAGTTAAACATGGTGCTAACAATAAATCAGTACAACCCTACAACATTTATTAAACTCACAAGTATACATTTTTATATTGCCTACAGAAAACAATGGAGAACAGTAAATTGTCCCAGCAATTGCGATAGATAAACTGAAATAATACTAATCCTAATTGGACTGTAACAGTAAACCTATCTTTGTATCAAAACTGAACACGGTACCAACCCTACAACGTTAACTACTGTAAACTCATATCGTATAAATGGAGAACAGTGCAGTGCCTGAGCAACAGTGATAGAAAAATGGAAATATTACTAAACCAAGATTCCTAAATGAATTGTAACAGTATAAATAATATACACATACTTGTATCAAAACTAAAATTAAAACTTAAAATATTCCTTATAAATAGAAATGGTGCATTCTGCTGCAGTCGGTCCGCATTCACTCATCGGAAACCCGGACTGAAACACAGACAAGAAATGAACATCAGTGACCTTAATGAACAGATGATAACAATATTGGGATGGATGATATTACGTGTAAGCTCTGCTCGGTTGTAAACAATGCTTAGTTCCTAAATTGGCCGTTGTTAATTGTTTCTCAAACGGGTATTAAATAGTTTATGTTCGACCCTGGCGAAATGTAAATATTGTATGTCAGAAAACTGTACTATACTGAGGTTCATTATAATACAAGTTTTCAGTAAGATACTGTTTCTCCCACCAATCAGAGCTCAAGAAACAGCTGTGCGACCAATTAGGTAAGGATAGCATCGCACCTGCGCTGACTTCCAGGGCCTCCTATTTTAAATTTAACTGCGTGGCTAGTGTCATAGTGGGGTAACAAGGAGGCCATGGTCGAATACAAGGTATTCTCTGCGTCTATGTTCAGTACATAAAACTGGCGAAATCTAGACAGATATTTACGAATATTTATGTTCGAACATAAAATAGTTATAATTATCGTCGAACATAAACAGTCGTATGCAACTCGCCTATAATGGTAATGGAAATTATAAAACTCGCTTCGATCGTTTTATAAACATACTTGCGTCTTAATTATTGCCACTATAGGTTTGTTGCATAATGTACTAATATTACACAAGTCAAAAATTTTAGATAGATATATAGAGTGGCGCAAAAATCTCTACACACTCGAGAAGAGTATGTGTCTAGGTTGGTACTACATAATTATGGTATTGTTGGTAGGAAACCGGAAATGACACGTAGTGCTAACAAAAGAATCGTAACCATAGTAACAATGATGCTAACTGGTATTTGTGTTGTGTTGACAAGACTATGTTGACGAAAACAGAGAGAAAAAGATACAGTCAGTCTGAGAGACAAGACTTTATATCATTTCAAATGACGCATGCTACAAATGCTACACACGTTAGAAAGGCTCGGAGGGCTTCTCGCTTAGCTCAGGACTGTTTACACTCTCCTGCATGACGTCACGCACTCGCCGTCTTCGTATCGCATAACACCAGACCCCAGCAGTAAACTCAGACTCGGTGCATATGCACTGAACAACATGATGACGTCATACACGCCGTAACCGTGACGCATAACGGTTGACCTAAGCATAACGATGAAGTCGACAAGATCATTTGAAATGATTTAAAAACAAGATGTTCAGTAAAGAACATATAGCCTACTTTCTCCTAAATGCATGAGTATTGTTATAACTCGTTGTTATTATCAAAGAGTATAATAGAACTATTCTTTCTTGAAGACCTTAGAACGATTTACCTCTACCAAACGCCACAACCTAGATAAAAACTGCTACCATCATTGAAGAAAGAAAGATAAGAAGTATCTAAAGAATGTTATGGATCTGCAGACATAATCGACCGGACTGGCGGCGTGGCTCAGCGGTAACGTTCTCGCTTGCTGGACCGTATGTTTCAGGTTCGTATCCTGGCGCAGTCAGCTGGCATTTGAGGGTGCACAAATGCGAGGGAGCCGTGTTAGTAGATTTACTGGCACGTTAAAGATCCCCTTCGGGACAAAATTCTGGCACCCCGGCGTCTCTAAAAGCAACAGTAGTTAAAAGGGACGTAAAACCAATAACATTATTATTATTATTATTATTATTATTATTATTATTATTACATAATCGGCCTGACGCGGGCAACATCCAACTTTGAGTTGAGGCATGTCTTTACACGTCTGGCTGCGTATGACTTTCACAACCCTAATTGAATTAACAAATCTTTCCATGACCCTACAGAGACGTGTGTATACCAACTATGTGGATATTTTCGATTGCTATTTGGCTGAAATAAAAGTATTAATTAATATCCTGAACTAGCACCAACGGTAGAGTTCAGATACTATGTGAAATCGTTTTGTTCTTTACTTCAATTAACATTTTCAAATAACGCACAATAGGCTGTTACAAACCCTTTAAAATAAAAAGTAAAAATGTATCGTAGTATCATCTTGTCATTCTTCAAATTCGATGCGCATAGAATGCCAATGGTATAGTAATCAATGGAGCCCCACGTAGACTAGTCGTGACATCTAGTGGTGAAATATCGAACAATATAATCCTAACAGAGCGAGTGCACTCTAGCGGCCAGAAGAAGAAACTTTTCAATAAAATCTGGAAGTTAATAAGTAGCGGCGTGCAGTTACCTTTTTGGCAGCTAGATGTCTCGAGTAAATCTGCTGGCGAATTATGTTTTAATTAAATATATATTTTACACCATAATATGCACAATATAACGCTTAATTTTAAAACATCTGAGTCATTACAAAACAATAAACATATAACATTTCAAGCAAAAAAATAGCTCTGATCGGGTTTGAACCATAGGCATTTGAGCGATAGGCTAACACTCTACCACTTTTTTTTATTAGCTCTTTACAGAATTACAGAATTTTCAGATATGATAAATACCATACTATTACATCACAAGAAAATCCAGATAGTGTCCATATTTATCGTACAATTGTCCACTTTCACTAAGCTTCCAACGCTCTTCCTGCAGGTGATACCTGAGATCCAGGAACGAGAAATGTTGATCATTGTCCATCACGAAGTGTACATATTGGCCCATTATCCACACAATGGCAGTCTGTTTAATTTGGGGGAAGGCGGTCACCGACAAGCGAATCAACTTCCTGTCATCAAGGTCATCCGTGGGCACGTTTAATAGTTGACATACTTTTCCCTTACACCACAGCCACGTGGAGGCAACTCGCGTGCATGATGTGAAGCGGTGTATCGCCGTATCAGTTTGACCACATATAGTACACCATGGGTAAGCTTCAAGACGGATGGTATATCGCCGTAGAGCGGTTGGGATGAGATCGTTGAGGTAGATAAAAACCCGGGAGTGTACAGCAGAAGAAATGGTCATAGCCCCAAAATTTTTCCAAACAGTGGGCCAATGGACGTAGAGGGTGGTGGCCTCGATTCGCGGTTTGGAGTGTACCACTTGCCGCAACATGTTATAAATACTTTTCGTCGTTGGAACAGTCCCTGAAGGCATTTGGCGAACAGTTTCCAGAAGGTGCTGTTGATGGTCCCTAAATATCTTCGGCAAAGCTCTCTCACAACCACGGGCTGTGTTTCGAATATCTTTGTATAGCGCTTTCGTAAAAGTGTCATGTTGGGAAAGAATGGTGATATCGTTCTTGCAGAGGAGTGCACGGCATTTCATGCCATGAGCGGTTAGCCCTAGCCCGCCTTCAGGCGCGGATTCAAGGGGGGGGGGGTCACGGGGGTCATGACCCACCCCCCAAACGGAGACCAAATTTTTTGCAAACTCAAAAAACGAAAACACAATTACCAGACAAATAAAACTTAACGAATTTTAACTGAAAAACAGTTTTTTTTTTCATTTTATTCAATACTAAATTATCTTTATTGGAATTATTATGTTCTGTTACAACTGTACATATTTACAACTTCAAACCTCTTGTATAATAACTATTAGTTATACAACAAAATCAACTCGTCTATTTTGTTTAGCAAACCTTGTGATCACCGAATCGATGTTTATAGTGATGTCACGATGAATGTGCAGCAATGCACGGATAGGAAACTGGGACTTTTTTCGCACCAAAAATTTTTGCCGACGTCCAAACCGCAAGCTTGGTTGGCAATTTAAGCTGTGACTTTCTCCCTTTGTCGGTACCAACTCGACTTGCCGAAACTGTAACGTACCTTCATCGTTTTCTCGAAGCTCGATGTAAAAGTTGCAAAACACGCCGTTGCAATTTGTACGAATATTTTTGGTGCGCTAAACGCATCAAATTTCTATCCATGTAGCTTGCAAAAAAATTGGTCTGATTTTGTACGTTTGGTTATTTTGTGATTGCGTTTTTAGTGATACCATTTTTCTTAACAATTTCGATTCTCTGACCACCCCCCGCCTGCCCCCCCCCCGCAAAGCCAAACTCTAGATCGATTCTCTGACCCCCCCCAAAACCATACTCTAGATCCGCGCCTGCCCGCCTTGCCGGGATGGGAGATACAACTGTTCCCGTTGTACTCGGAACAAAAATCCTTGCCATAGAAACCAACCTGTCTATTTTGCCAATTGGCTCTCAAACATTTTGGGAAGTGGGAAAAGTTGTGCGACATACCATATTTTAGAGAGCGCAAATACGTTGAGGACTATGACCCGTTGCACTATATTGAGGTTTCTTTGACCAAATTGGATCAGCACTCCCCTAACTTTGGCAATGACCTTAGTCCAGTTTGCTTGCACCGTGTCCAGAAGCGATTGCTTCCAGGTAATGCCAAGAATTTTCACCTCATTTACTATCCGGAACCAGGGCTGTTGGGTAATCACTGAGTTATTATTGAGCGGAAGCAAAGCAGTTTTCTGGGGGTTCGATTGTGCTCCAGAGGCGATATGGTAGAGCTGAAGGACGCTATCGATGTGGGAGATGTCTTCATTATTGCGGATCAATATGGATACGTCATCAGCATAGGCGCACATGCCAAAAACATGTGTGGACAGTTTGTAACCCTGTAGCTTCACCTGGGTAGTCCGAATGAACGGTTCAAGGCCAATGACAAAAAGTAGCATGGAGAGGGGACATCCTTGCCTAACTGATCGTTGTATTGGAATCAGAGGGAAAAGAAAACCGTTGACGAGCACTCGAGACGTAGCATTACAATTTATCATACGAATGTAGTCAATAAGGATTGCAGGAAATTCAAAGTGCTGCAAGACCATGTACAAGTATTCATGACTGATGCGATCGAAAGCTTTATCAAGATCCAAGGTGAGAAAACTCATTGGCTCAGTGGGGAGCATTTCGTATTTTAGGTGTAGGTCCCGTAGTATCGCTAAGTTTGTTAACAGAGTTCTTCCAGGAATACTGCAACATTGTTCATCACCAATGATATCATGTAGAACAGTCTTCAATCGGCATGCAAGTACTTTGGTAAGGACTTTATAATCACTGCAGAGCAGAGTAACTGCTCGGAAGTCACCAACTGCCATGGGAGAGGATGTTTTTGGTATGAGGACTATGGTACCCTCGTGATGTGATTGACAAAGAGCACGACGTTGGAGAATGGTACGCAGGACATGACAAAATTCTTTGCCAATGAGAGGCCAGAAGTGTTTATACATTTCATATGGCATTCCATCAATGCCAGGTGAGCGGTTGTTTGGGAGGTGCTTAACCACAGAGTGAATCTCTTCATCCGTAATATCCGCGCTGAGCCGAGTTTTGTTGTCCGGAGATAGATGGGTACTGCAAGATGAAAGCAATAGGGTCACCTGCTGTGGATCAATTGGAGCCTGAGCGTAGAACCGTTGATAAAATAGTGATATTTCACTACGTATAGCGTCAGGGGAGGTGACGACACTTCCAGTACTGGTGCGGAGGCGGTGGATATATTAACGTTGCCGCTCACGTTGTCCTTTGGCGATATGGTATACACTTGCACTTTCGTCTGGGAGCACTTTACGATCTTTTAAAGCCACGTTTATATGAGCGAGCGTTCGTTGCTGTAGAGACAGGAGCTTGGTTTTAACTTCCCGAATCTGGTCATATATACGCTCCCCAGCATCAGATCTTTGCTGGAGCTGGCGAAGAACTCGATAGTAAAATTCAACTGTATCCCGTCTTTCCCGACCTCGTTGGTAGGATATGTTCTTAAAGACGCGGCGGATCCCTGGTTTAACCAAAATATCCCACCAGTCTGCGCAGTCGCGAAATTTGCATTTTTGTTGGACCCATCGAGTCCAGTGTTGTCTGAAAATATCTTGGCATTCCTCCTCCAGTAACAGCGAGCAATTCAGTTTCCAATAACCTCTTCCTATGTGAAATATGGGATGGGGGTAAGAGATTGTACATACGACAGCATGATGGTTAGTGAAACTGGCAGGTATCACTTCATATCGTCTAGGCTGGATAAGTTCCTGTGAAAAGTAGATGCGGTCAATTCGTGATGAGTAGTTGTGACTTATACAGGTGTAATGGGGCAGGGGCACCCTTAAACTATCCACAGCATCAATGAGGTGTAGGGAGGTAAGAAGGGTCCTGAGAGCCGGGTTGACACCTTTGTATGGACTAGTGGAATCCTCTGGGCGTTGAATACAATTGACATCCCCTGCAAGAATAAGTTTTTCCTTAACGTCGTGCAGATGAGGCAGTATACTCTGTTGAAAGAACATTTTCCGTTCCACACGTTTATTGGACCCGGATGGGGCATATACATTTATCAGGGTGGTATTGTTTATGTGTCCAGATATTATCGTCCTGATGGATGACATAGCACACCTTCGAGTGGGATATCATGTCTTATGAGGAATCCGGTCCCTCTATTCGTATTACCGGTATTGATGTATTGTTTGTAGAAGGCAGATATGGGTAAACACGGTATAGCAACGTCTTGAATGAAGGCAATGTCAATGTCTGCATCTCGAAGGAATCTCTCCAACAGTTGAAATTTCAGAGGGCATTCTATTACATTGATATTCACAGTGGCCACAGTGAGAAATTGCGTCATTAAGAGAAGTATAAAAGCTGTGCTAGACATACTGTAAGGTGGACTCGAAAGAAGACACAGGTGAGAATTATCCTGGTGCACTATGTCAAATTAGGTTGAGATAGTTCCTTATGATTGCCATTCATAGGCCGGCTGTCAGCGTTTGAGAGCGTTCGTGGGTCCCTAGATGACGTAGAATGAAGATTTTGTTTCTTTTTCACAGCTGCGGGAACGTTTGTAGAGCCAGTTTGATTCTTCTGGGCTGGTACGGCAATCGAGGCATTTGTTTTAATCTTCTTAGAAACGTTCTCGGATCCCCGATCAACCTGCTTAAGTGAGTCGGTAGGTACCAGAGAAGGTGGGGGCAGTGAAGACAAAATTTCTGTGGCAGCCTGTAGTGAAGGCATAATTGGTTCTAAGGCTGCGATACAGGTTGCCGATAGCACAGGGGCACTCTGTGGCTCGCTGAGCTGGTCAGTGTAAGGTACCAGTTCTGCGTCGTGTGTATCCAAGGCCACTTCTGGTGTTGTCCCAGCTGACTGATCAATAAGCATGTGTTCATGTGACGTTTGCTGTGTCACAACTTCCGAGTATTGGACACGTCGTTGTTGTGTAGGAGTTATACCGAGGGGAATCATTCTCTGTGGGCAGTTGATACGTAGATGTGTGTTAGCATTGCAAATTAAACAGGTCTGTTTCTGTCCATTGTAAGATATGTAGCCAGAATGGCCACCAAAAGTCTCAGTGGAGGGGATATCTTGTTTAATTTACATAGTGATTGCGCGTATTCCATTATACACCGGGAACTGATAAGCAGAAGACCATTGTTCTTTCCTGACTTCACTCACAGTGCCATATTTCGACAGGACGGATTTGAAAATTTCAGGGGGAACTTCAAGTGGGACATTAAATATACGCACTGTGGTAAAATTGGAATTTCGCCTGAGTCATACTGAAATTTAATAGGATCTGCAAAATTATTTAACAATTTCTGATATATAGATATGCTGATTACCTTGATGTACATGGTTTTTTCTTGCGCATTTAACTGGATGGCTTCTACTTGGTCGACAGTCAACCGGAGAGTATCGCTAATCCAACGGTGAATTTCTCCTGGTGTGGCGCGAGAACTCTGCCTGTCCCATTGGCAGCGTACGGTGTTTTTCCTCTGGTATCCGGACATGATTTTCAGCGGGGTTTTCTGGGTTTTCTGGTTTTGTTGTCCTATCTGGAACACTACTTGAAAAAGTATTGTCCGAATGACACACGGAAGGTCCGTTCACCCGTGGAACTATCGGAAGCACCGGTATTAGGAAACGTACACTCTTCCAATGCGGTCACACAGCGCGCTCACACGCACCTCACTCGGCCACGACTAGTGACCAACTATACCACTGAGCTAATTGTGTCAACGAATATCGTTCTATATAAAATGACTTACATAGAACTTGTTAGCAAATAATAATTTATACTAAACGATTTCATCACTGGAGTATATTATTTATATATAAAGCATTTCATACAAAGTTTATTTATTTTGTATCAGTACGCTATATTGCATGCAATACTCAAATTAGTGAAATATAAGTCAGGCACAAGATATCCGCTGCCATCTTGTCTTATTACTGAATCGGCTCAGCTTTTTAAAATCACGTCTGCACTATAGTATTACAAAATAAACTTTTAATTTCGAACGTGCCTCTTCCTTTAGAACAGTTAAAACGATTCTCGGCTCGATAATCGGAACTGGTGGGTCCCATGATATGGATTATAAAGTTTGCATAATTCGCACGGCCGCCATCCTGAAATGGTATGGCGAACGACCTTGTAGTTTGGTCACAAGACGCATCCTATACGAAGGTATGTTGTTACCAAATTTGGTAGAGATCGGATGATTTGGTTAGTCGTTATTTGATTTTACGTTTTGAACGTTTGAGTGGCCGCCATTCAGTTTTAGTAAAGATGGCGGCGATATAAAACATGACACTGAGGTGTCCTTTGCTAGTGCTACCTTTGTACCAAATTTCGTTCAATTCGCATTCACCGTGTTCGAATTGATAGGGGGGGGGGGGACAGACATTCAGAGTACACACACTCACACACACACACACACACACACACATACACAGACACACACACACACAGAGACTCACACACACACATACACACACACACACACACAGACTCACACACACACATACACACACACACACAGACAGACACACTTTTTTCGCCCTGTGTTGATCTCATAAGTCTACTTTCATTTTTTGCAAAAATCGAAAGTAGGCTAAAAATGGTTTGAAGACCGCTTACCAAAGCTGTGTAAGTGCTGTGCTGTACTGAGGGAATGGAGGGAACATTTCCAGTCAAATCCGCCAACACGTAAGGCAGTTTACAATGTAACCAGGGCTGCCGAGAATGGGATGGGGGGAATGGGGGGCAAATGCATAGGGGCCCATAAGTGGCGAGGACCCGTTAGTAATTCTTTACATTTCCTTGCGAAAATTGTTTTATTTATTTTAAATTTATTTGTATTTAAAAGCTGGTAGGACCAGTGCACAGTGGGTCAAAATCGAATACCAGGGGGCACAATTATTTTTACATTTTAATCATGAATTTAGAGTGAAGGCAACGTATATAATTTGTTTACTTCATAATAAACATCAGATAAGACCTTTTTTTAAGCTACGGTACGTCTACACATGCAAGAAATTTTCTATGACCAGGAGTTGGATAGAGCATTCAGTTATCTCTTCAGAACAATTTTCTACCCCTAATTTACTTTTAACAAAGTCACAAAGTTCCACTTTTGACATACTCGTCGAACCCAGTGCTTCAAACTGTTGTAAACGTGTGAGAACTGGTTGCGCGTCATCTTCTAAAACGTAAAATAACTAAGTACGTTGCAAAAAGATGCAAAAAAATCTTATAAGAGGCGTAAACTACAAGACTTTATCTACATTTTCACATTAAGTAGAAAGTGACGCTGAGTGACGAGACATACTAAAAATCTATGTGAAAATATAATTTTAAAAATAATAGTTAAATATTATATAATGCAAATATATCTAAAATTACGTAACCATTACGCCCATTAATAACTGAAACACGTTACAAAGATCATACCTTCAGTTGCATGTTCCATCTTAAAGCATCACACTAACCACAAATACAACCAAACCACAGCCACTTACATTCACCCTCCACTGCTCGAACAGTGGTGACAGATTTACACTAATATGCGTTTATATCCCAGAATAGTGAGCAGCAATTATATGAGAATGCTGCTGAAGTAATACATTTTTTATTTTTTTATTATGAAAATAAATAATTTTGTCCTCCTAGATTTCGATTTTGACCAACTGTGCAGTGTAAGTGTTATTGAAGATATTGTTCCCCCTTCATTGCATAATAACCTTCCAAGTGATGGAACAAGAGCCTTCCTGAGAACAGTTAGATTTTCAAAACTACAGAATGGAGAATGTAGAGACTGGTTAGTTTGTAGTGATACAAATCAATATATTCTTATCCTTGCAGATTACTTGGTCACAACCCTGACAGTTTTAGTTACTGACGAAGGATGGCAAAAAGATCGTTCTTGGCGTAAGCTGTATAGTAACCTGCCATTTCATGAAATGAGTGCCAGTCACAAACAACGCTATATTGATGCTGTTTCAATTTGAGAGGCTTGGACATCGTGGTCATTAAGCCCCATGTACTTGGGTATGTGTGGAATTTTGTGTGATAACCTGTTTTTAAAATGATGACTGAGCATCAGATGCTTTTCTGAGAATGGCATTGTTTTTCCAGAATAGGTAGTAGTGGATAGTAATTCAAAGGGGGTGGGGGTGAGCAAAACATTGCACAGGGGCTCTTAAATCCTCTCGGTGGCCCTGAAAGTAATTCATAAATCTGAAACTGAAGGTTCTGTTTTGGATGCACCTCGCAGTGGGCGACCTAGGAGAGCACGAACTGATGATAATGAACTCAATGACCGTTTGGTTGTTACAATTCCGGTAGTCCAAAGAAGTCCACTAAACGGCGTCAGAGTTCCCAGAAATATCACGTCGGTCAATCTAAAGGATATTACATCAGCAGAACTTGAAAGTGTACATTCCACACCTGTTACCGGGGTTGCTGGAAGATAAGGAATTAAATTTAGCTGCTATTAGTTTTAGGTTTCACTTTCTTACCGTCTTTCATTGCTATTGTATTAGTACCTAAATATATTGTTATTATTATTTTATTAAATCGTTACAAATACACATATTTAAAAAAATCTAGTTTTACATTATGTGTCCAAATATTAAAAACCATGCTTCATTTACTGTTATTGCGACTAGAACTTGTGTATATTTATTTTTAACAATTTCTTTTTTAAAATTTATTTTTTTGATTTTTAATTTTTAATTTTCAATTTTCAATTTTCAATTTTCAATTTTCAATTTTCAATTTTCAATTTTTAATTTTTAATTTTTAATTTTTAATTTTTAATTTTTAATTTTTAATTTTTAATTTTTAATTTTTAATTTTTAATTTTTAATTTTTAATTTGCAATTTGCAATTTTTATTTTGCATTCTAATGTATTTTTATTTTGTATTGTCTGTGTGTAAAGAATCGTTTGCTACTGTAATTGGGGCACTGCCCTGTTGTGGCATTAAATAAATAAATAAATTATCCACACAGGCGGCTACAATTTTGAGAAATTATGCTCGATCAGTATCGAGTTAACCGGATTTATTTTCTGAACATTTTTGTGGTCCGATTAGGCCACATTCAAATTTTCGGGTATCGATAATTGGAATTCATTACCTGCCACAGTCTTAGAGCCTTTTCCCAAATATATTGACGTGTTTAAGAGAAGACTGACATTTTGTGTAAATATCCCGATGTAATTGCTATAGTTTCCAAATCGTGACTTGTGCACATTAAGTGTGTTTGATATTATTGTTGCTAATTCTCTGTAATTGTACAATTTGCCACCGGGGAATAACCACCATTTGTAAATAAAGTAGGCCTAAATGAATGAATGAATGAATGAATGAATGAATGTAAATCAACATAACTGTACCAATTGATACACGGAAGACCAACATGTTGTTGGTAGGCCTGTATTATCTATCATGTTGACATTATTCAACGTTAACAAAATTAAATTAACGTAAGTGAATTGTATATGAAAATGGCGTATCATCTAACAAAGGGCGTTTAAACAAGAAATCAGTACCCTAAATGCCTAGCTAAGACACTAGGCTATCACCCAGTCATCCGCCCGGAGGCATTTATGCTGCTTTATGCCTTGCCATGCATAGGAAAGGACTTATGGAGAAACTGGAAGTAAAAGAAAGTATGATCCTAAGAAAAATCTTGGACCCAGTAAAATAAAACGGTGAATACAGGAGATGGCACAACCACGTGCTCTACGCACGTAGGGAGGAAATAACTGAAGTGATGAGGAAAAGAAGAATTTCATTTTATGGCCACATGACACGAATGAGCTCTGTGAGAATAACAACCAGAAAATTTACCTACTTTCTGGTTCACTGAGATAGGCAGAGATTTACAAGAAATTGGGATTTCATGTCACGATGTGCAGGAACGTGTGTCACTTAAGATGAAACTAACAACTCACCAAACATGGGACGTTAGCAATCCTATTTAATTAGTCACCAACTTTAAATACTGTATTCATCAATCGTTGTCTGCGTTGAATTCTGGGCATACGATGGCCAGATATAATCCCAAACGAAGAGCTATGGCAAAGGGCTAACCATCAACCTACAGAAATCCAAATTAAACGGAGGAAATGCCTCCAGAGCTCCCCTTTCTACTGCATCATTCTGTTTCCGCAGAGTATGCCCAATTCACCCCGAATTGGGCATACTCTGCGGAATCCTCATGGGGCTCGGAGACGAGGAAGCCCTGGAAACGTACCATTGAAGAGGAGGCCAGGAAAGCTGGAAAGACTTGGATAGAAGTAAAGAACTTGGCCGCAAACAGAGTCAGATGGAAATCATTCTTGGATGGCCTATGCTCCGCACGGAGCGAAACGAAATAAGTCAAGTAAGTCAACAACTCACCGCAGTTTCCTAGAAAAACCTGAACTTAAAATAGGCATGTGACGAAAGAAAGGAAGCAACAACATCAAGAATTCATGCGACAGTACTGGGCGAATATTAAAGCTCGACACAGAAACCAGTTGAAATAACGTGGTGTAATGGTCCCAATTTGTGACCAGAAATAATCTTATATATTTTATTATTATTATTATTATTATTATTATTATTATTATTATCAATAATTTTTAATTTTACATTTTTAACTTTTATTAGTTATCTATGTTAACTAATATGTTTATATCTATTATTATGCGATGATGTACAATATTGTGGGAATTGAAAGGGCTTGGAGCTTTACAAATAATATTTGAAATACATTAGGGCTTTGACTGAATTCTACTTCTAAAGAAAATACGAACAAGCGGAAGAAGGTGTGTTATTCGCGGAAGGACTGCTCATCTACTGCTTCTTGGTAAATGACATGAATAAACACAAATGTCTTTCACTTCAAGAATTCTACCAGTAAATAAATCTTACTAGGAAAGGATTCTATGGAGACTCGCCATTAACAATACTGGGCTTGTGACCGAGGAGAGTAGGGGGGGGGGGGGGGCGAACAGTCCTTTGGAACATTATAAATACGACAGGTAGGCTGGACCTCCCGAAAAATGTTACAATGGAGACTTGTCATTATTGATATTTGAAAGGCGTGCAAAATTGCCTAGCGACTGCAGAAGTGGGGATGGACATGTGCTGTACCTGGGAACCATATATATATGACGGGTGCCCAGCTGATTATTATGATTGAATGGCTGGCGGGAGACTGAATGGACGACAAGAGGGTTGTACGAAGATGAAGCAGGAGTTTAGTATTAATCAGGAGCGTCGTGCTATAAGAGACAGTCGACTATTTAAGTACGGTATATGAATTTGATAAGACACTCAGTCTCATCAAACTGTGTCATGGATGTGTACGAGGCCATTGTCACAGGGATGATTTATGGAATTTATTCCGTCATCCACATATAAATTGTTAATTCATTACGTTGAGGAAGATCAGGGTCATCATGAACTCTCTACGCAACAACCCATCAACAATGATCTTCAATGCGGTGAGCGATATGAACAGTTTTACACCAGTCAAATCAGGAAGCTACCATGCTTATTAAAGTCAAGATATTTTATTCAATTAACTTGGTATACTCCAATTTCCAATCAAGCCCCATAATTAATGTAAATTCAGTAAATTCTCTTATTTAAATTTATTATTATTATTATCTTTGGTATTTTATTCTTTTTTGCACTTGTTGATTTTATATAATAAATTTATTTTTAAATTCAAATGTTTGACTGGTTTCCTTTAGTAGCTAGAAATTACTATAAGGCCACCTCACACTCCTAAACTAAATATCGTAAGGTTAGATTACGTCAAGTTTCACTAAGACTGGAGAATGGAAATTCGTTGCTCTACCTCTGTTTACCCGAGGATTCTTATATTATTTTCATCATGATATATGAATCATCTGGCGCCCTGGCTACATACTATACTACACATTATGTAATTTTTAGTGATGCTGACAAAAATACAAATACATTATTAAAGTAATACACAATTAAATATTTTATTTTGATCAACCAAAAGTGGGCGACTATTTAATTATTAGCCATTGCTAATAACGCCCAAATTGTGAAGCGAGATACTAGTTTAAATAAACCATTACACATAACGCCCAACAGTAAGCGCTTTTCATATTAACATTATTCAGTTTAAATAAAAACCATTACTAATGGCGCCAAACGTGGGAGGAGATTCAAGTTCATAAGGAACCATTACAAATGACCCCCAACTGTGCGGCACGAAAACCTAACGATATTTACGGAAGGAGTGAGTGAAAATTCAGTGCAAATTGTCAGTGATTTTGGGGGAAAGTGAAGTGAATTAGTGCATTGTCAGTGATTGATTTTGGGGGAAATTGAAGTGAATTTTGGAGGGTAATTATATTAAGTATATTGCAAAATGATTTCGGACGAGAAATTTAGGGCGATCGTAGGCATGAGTGGGGAGTAGTTTCGTTCTTTGGATCCTAAAGGAAGCTTTACCTTAATGCTCTGGATAGCTCATGTAGAGGAGAATGAAATCAGAAGGCGGTTAGTCGCACAAGGGAAAATAGTTGAAAGCAGATTAGAGGTAGAAGACGTAGGTGAAAGTAACTTAAGTATGGAATTGCGGAATCGCAGTAGGGAGATAATAAGATATATGGATGAGAGACATGGAGAAATGGGAAGGGAGCATCTGGAGTGGATGAGAGAGAAAATAGTTGAAAGCAGTTTAGAGGTAGAAGATATTTTAGGTGAAAGCAGATAGGAATCAGAGGTGGCTGTAGGTGCAAGCTGAATAGAAATAGGGGAGACATTAGGTGAAAAAGAAATAGATGTGCAGTATTTAGAGATAAGTGTAGGTGAAAGTGAAATAGAGCATGAGGAGAAGAGGAGAGTAGGTGAAAGTAGCTTAGATGATGAAGAGCAGTTAGCGAAGATAGTAGGTGAAAGCATAGTAGAGTTGGTAGAGACGGTAGATGATTGTGAAGTAGATGTGCAATATTTAGCGACGAGTGCGGGTGATAGTAGGACAGACATAGGTGAAAGTATCTTAGATGAGGAAGAGCAGTTAGCGAAGATAGTAGGAGAAAGCATAGTAGAGTTGATAGAGACGATAGAGGATTGTGAAGTAGATGTGCAGTATTTAGAGACGAGTGTAGGTAAAAGTAGGACAGACATAGTTGAAATTAGCTTAGATGAGGGAGAGCAGTTAGCGAAGATGGTAGGAGAAAGCATAGTAGAGTTGATAGAGACGGTAGAGGATTGTCAATTAGATGTACAGTGTTTAGAGACGAGTGTAGGTGAAAGTAGGACACATAGGTGATTGTAGCTTAGATGAGGAAGAGAAGTTAGCGAAGATAGTTGGAGAAAGCATAGTAGAGTTGATAGAGACGGTAGAGGATTGTGAAGTAGATGTGCGGTATTTAGAGACGAGTGTAGGTGAAAGTAGGACAGACATAGGTGAAAGTAACTAAGGTGAGGAAGTGCAGTTAGCGAAGATAGTAGGAGAAAGCATAGTAGAGTTGATGGAGACGGTAGACGATTGTGAAGTAGATGTGCAGTATTTAGAGACAAGTGTAGGTGAAAGTAGGACAGACATAGGTGAAAGTAGCTTAGATGTGAAGGGTATTAATTGTTTTTAAGGATATAACATTTGTTATTTGTACATGTGTTGAAGAGAATTATGGCGATATGATTGTTGACATATATCATAATTCTCTGGGGCGAAATATAATAGTCCCAATTTGTGAACAGAATGAAGTAATCTTATATACTTTATTATTATTATCAATATTTTTAATTTTACATTTTACCTTTTATTAGTTATCTATGTTAACTAATATGTTTATATCTATTATTATGCGATAATGTAGAATATTGTGGGAATTGAAAGGACTTAGAGCTTTACAAAATACATTTGAAATACGTTCGGGGTTTGACAGATTCTATTTCTAAAGAAAATACGAACAAGTGGAAGAAAGTGTGTTATTCGCGGAAGGACGGCTCATCAACTGCTTCTTGGTGAATGACATGAATAGACATAAATGTCTTTCACTTCAAGAATTCTACCAGTAAACAAATCTTACTAGGAAGATTTCTATGGAGATTCGCCATTAACAATACTGTACCTGGAAGGCAAGGTGATTGGGCTTGTGAACGAGGAGAGTAGGGGAGGCGAGAAGTCCTTTGGAACATTATAAATACGACAGGTAGGCTGGACCTCCCAAGAAATGTTAGTATGGAGACTTGTCATTATTGATATTTAAAAGGCGAGCTAAATTGCATAGCATCTGCAGAAGTGGGGATGGACACGTGCTGTACCTGGGAACCATATATATATGACGGGTGCCCAGCTGATTATTATTATTTAATTGCTGGCAGAAGACGGAATGGTGCTGAATGGAATTAGAGGACAGAAGGGTGGAACGTGAAACGTAATGGAGTTGGAAATTAACATTCATCTGTAACGCAGTGCTAAATTATACAGTTGACTATTTAAGTATGTGAATTTGATAAGACAACTAGTCTCATCAAACTGTGTCATGGTTGTGTATGATGCCATTGTCACAGGGATGATTTATGGAATTTATTCCGTCATCCACATATAAATTGTCAATTCATTACGTTGAGGAAGATCAGGGTCATCATGAACTCTTTACGCAACAACCAATCAACAATGATATTCAGTGCGGTGAGCGATATGAACAGTATTACTCCAGTCAAATCAGGAAGCTCTCATGCTTATTAAATTGAAGATATTTTATTCAATTAACTCAGTATACTCCAATTTCCAATTAAGTCCCATAATAAATGTAAATTCAGTAAATTCTCTAATTTAAATATAGTATTATCATTATCTTTGGTATTTTATTCTTTTGTTGCACTTGTTTTTATATATTAAATTCATTTTTAAATTCAAATGTTTGACTGGTTTCCTTTAGTAGCTAGAAATTATTATAAGGCCACCTCACACTCCTAAACTAAATATCGTAAGGTTAGATTACGTAAAGTTTCACTAAGACTGGAGAAAGGCATTTCGTTGCTCTACCTCTGTTTAACCGAGGATTCTTATATTATTTTGATCATGATATATGAATGATCTGGCGCCCTGGCTTCATATTATACTACACATTATGTACTTTTTTTAGTGACGCTGACAACAATACAAATACATTATTAAAGTAATACACAATTAAATATTTCATTTAGATCACCCAAAAGTGGGCGACTATTTAATTATTAACCATTGCTAATAACGCCCAAATAGTGGATCGAGCTATTGAAGTTCAGAGAAACCATTACAAATGACCCCCAAAAGTGGAGCGGTTTTCTTATTAACATTAATTAGCTTAAAAAATAACTATTACAAATGGCGCCCAACGTGGTGTCAAAACCCTAACGATATTTACGGAAGGAGTGAGTGAAAATTCAGTGCAAATTGTCAGTGATTTTGGGGGAAAGTGAAGTGAAGTAGTGCATTGTCAGTGATTTATTTTGGGGGAAAGTGAAGTGAATTTTGGATGGTAATTATATTAAGTATATTGCAAAATGATTTCGGTCGAGAAATTTAGGGCCATCGTAGGTATGAGTGGGGAGGAGTTTCGTTCCTTGGATCCTAAAGGAAGCTTTAACTTAATGCTCTGGATAGCTCATGTAGAGGAGAATGAAATCAGAAGGCGGTTAGTCGCACAAGGGAAAGTAGTTGAAAGCAGATTAGAGGTAGAAGACGTAGGTGAAAGTAACTTAAGTATGGTATTGCAGAATCGCAGTAGGGAGATAAGAAGATATATGGATGAGAGACATGGAGAAATGGGAAGGGAGCATTTGGAGTGGATGAGAGAGAAAATAGTTGAAAGCAGTTTAGAGGTAGAAGATATTTAGGTGAAAGCAGATTGGAATCAGAGGTGGCTGTAGGTGAAAGCAGAATAGAAATAGGGGAGACGTTAGGTGAAAAAGAAATAGATGTGCAATATTTAGAGATAACTGTAAGTGAAAGTGAATAGAGCACGTGGAGAAGAGGAGAGTAGGTGAAAGTAGCTTAGATGATGAAGAGCAGTTAGCGAAGATAGTAGGAGACAGCATAGTAGATTTGGTAGAGACGGTAGAGGATTGTGAAATAGATGTGCAGTATTTAGAGACGAGTGTAGGTGATAGTAGGACAGACATAGGTGAAAGTAACTTAGATGAGGAAGTGCAGTTAGCGAAGATAGTAGTAGAAAGCATAGTAGAGTTGATGGAGACGGTAGAGAATTGTGAAGTAGATGTGCAATATTTAGAGACGAGTGTAGGTGAAAGTAGGACAGACATAGGTGAAAGTAACTTAGATGAGGAAGTGCAGTTAGCGAAGATAGTAGTAGAAAGCATAGTAGAGATAATAGAGACGGTAGAGGATTGTGAAGTAGATGTGCAATATTTAGAGACGAGTGTAGGTGAAAGTAGGACAGACATAGGTGAAAGTAACTTAGACGAGGAAGTGCAGTTAGCGAAGATAGTAGTAGAAAGCATAGTAGAGTTGATGGAGACGGTAGATGATTGTGAAGTAGAAGTGCAGTATTTAGAGACAAGTGTAGGTGAAAGTAGGACAGACATAGGTGAAAGTAGCTTAGATGAGGAAGAGCAGTTAGCGAAGATAGTAGGAGAAAGCATAGTAGAGATGATAGAGACGGTAGAGGATTGTGAAGTAGATGTGCAGTATTTAGAGACGAGTGTAGGTGAAAGTAGGACAGACATAGGTGAAAGTAACTTAGATGAGGAAGTGCAGTTTGCGAAGATAGTAGTAGAAAGCATAGTAGAGTTGATGGAGACGGTAGACGATTGTGAAGTAGAAGTGCAGTATTTAGAGACGTGTAGGTGAAAGTAGGACAGACATAGGTGAAAGTAGCTTAGATGGGGAAGTGCAGTTAGCGGAGATAGTAGGAGAAAGCATAGTAGAGTTGATGGAGACGGTAGACGATTGTGAAGTAGATGTGCAGTATTTAGAGACGAGTTTAGGTGAAAGTAGGAGAAACGTAGGTGAAAGTAGCTTAGGAGAGAAACAGCAGTCAGTGGAAGTAGCGGAAATGATAGGTGAAAGCAGGATACCGGTAGAAGAGATTATAGAACGTAGTAAGAAAGAGGAGATACAGAAGATATTAAGATATGAATTAATAGAAAAAGAGAATAATTTGATTGAAAGTGCGGAAGTAGGTAAAATCAATAAAGTACTAAGCACTGAAGAAATAGAAATGCAGAAAATCATTTATGAAGAGAATAAGCAGACCAGGGAAGAATTCAAAGCCTGTATAGAGGAAGTTAATATGAAATTAACAGAGATAAAGAAGCGTGCGTTAAGTCATAGTCAGAATGACAATTATTGAACAAGAAAAGCAGAA
The DNA here is from genome assembly GCA_946902985.2 of Meconema thalassinum. Classification (NCBI taxonomy): domain Eukaryota; kingdom Metazoa; phylum Arthropoda; class Insecta; order Orthoptera; family Tettigoniidae; genus Meconema; species Meconema thalassinum. The sequence goes on along the minus strand of OX336391.1, from coordinate 579,668,779 downwards.
GACTGAGAAAAGGAATCTCAAGAATAGGAAGAAAAAGCACAAGCAGAGCACGAGGTTAGAGGAAAGGGAAAATGAGATGAAAGAGAGAAAGATTATGAGGTGCAGTGGCGTGCCATAGAAGGTAGAATATGGGAAGTGATAGGTGGAGAGGCGAAATACAGCGTTACTGTTAATACATATAATACGGAGGTGGAAGACACTATTGTTATGAGGAAAGAGGAATAAATATAACAATAAATAAATATAGAAGCGAAGAAGAAGGTGATAAGAACTTAAAAATGCCAGATAGAGTAGTTATGTAAGTCCGTATTACTATTTTGAGCGAACCGTATGACCTAATCCGTGATGATTTATTAAGTGAATTTGTAGAGGTATCTAAGGAACCTACCGTTATTAATTTTTACTAAATCGAAAAATTACATGTGTTAGGGGCGTGTATTGATACACTTTTTGATGGTGGCTGTCAGGTTTCTTGCATCAGTGCAGTATTTTATAATAATAGGAAGGAACATGGTATTAAAATTGAGGAAATTCCAATTAGAACAACTTTTGTGTTAACTGCGGTGGGAAAGAAATCTCACATAATTTCTAAACAAGTGGTTGTAGAAATTTTAATAGGAGGGAAGATTGGAACACAGGTTTATTTCTTCTTCTTCTTCTACCTTATCCGATACGGACGTTGGCTACCACCATGGCTAACACCTTCTTATCCTGTGCAATCCTGAAGAGTTCCGTGGAAGACAGCCCAAACCACGTTTTTAAATTATCCATCCAAGTTATTCGTCTCCTTCCTGGTCCACGCCGTCCTTCAATTTTACCCTGAAGTATAACTTGGAGCAGACGGTATTTTGGATTCCTCATCATGTGTCCCAAGTATTCCAATTTCCTCTTCTTAATTGTGTTTAACAGCTCAGGTTGGCTGCTCACACGCTGAAGAATCTCGGCATTACTCACATGTTCTGTCCACGAAATTTTAAGAATCCGCCGGTATATCCACATTTCAAAAGCTCGAATCTTCTTTTCTGTAGCTACGGACAAGGTCCAAGCTTCAACACCATAAAGAAGGGTGGAGACAACATAACACTTCACAATTCTTTTCTTAAGCGTCATACTGAGATCTCGACAGCATAGTAGTTGTTTCATTGTCATAAAGATGGATCTAGCCTTCTCTATACGGCATCTTATTTCAACCGAAGGATCCCAATTCTCATTAATATTCTGTCCTAAATAAACCAAACTCTTGACTCGCTCAATCTGATGTCCATCGACTAAAAGGATTTGTGACAATGCTGGTTTTCGCGATATTATCATATATTTTGTTTTCTTAATGTTGAGGTCAAGGCCATATTGTTTACTCTTTTGATATACCATAGGTTTATTTAGTGATTCCAAATCTAGTATATTCACTAATTATGGGTTTTGACTGCATGTCGCAACATTCTGCACAGCTATACTATAAGGAGGGTAATGTTAAGTTCAGATGGATGGATGAAGATGTGATCATGTAATTTAATAATTCAAGTAAATTTTATGGTGGTTCTAAGAATATATGTACGCTTGAGGAGGTATTAACGACTAAAGGAGTCGATATTTGTAATGATGATAGTGATGAGATTGTTGGGGTATCTCCGGAGAGGGAACCTCGTTTTTTACATTTTTTAGGCAGTATGATGACGAAGGATTGTCTAGAGGATACCTTGCGCGAGGCTGCATTACAGAGTGCGTTAGAGAGTGATTGTGTGAATCAATGGATGAAGGTGTTGTAAGAGAATTAGCATTTATTGAGAACCGAATTGGATTAGCTAATTGCTACGAACATTCATTAAATATACATGATCGCAGTATTTATGTAGATCATCGCTACCCCATGACTTACAAATTTCAGGAAGCTGTGAGTAGGCAGATTGAAAGCATGTTTCAGGATAAAATTATAGAACCCAAGATTAGCCCATATATTAATTCGTTAAGGCTAGTTCCCAAGTCAGAAAGGAAAGTAAAGCTATATTTTGATGCCCGTAATTTAATTAGGCAGATTTTTATGAACAGTTAATATTTCAGTAGATAGGATGGTTAATAAAAGGATTTAAAGGTAAGTGAGTTTTTTGTTGAGGAGAAATTAAGTTTATTGGTCATACGGATGCCGCGAAAGAAAGGTAATTTTGAGAAATAAGGTGAGTAAATATGGATTCCGCGAAAGAAAGGTAATTTTGAGAAATAAGGTGAGGAAATACGGATTCCTCGAAAGAAAGGTAATTTTGAGAAATAAGGTGAGTAAATATGAATTCCGCGAAAGAAAGGTAATTTTGAGAAATAAGGTGAGAAAATATGGATTCCACGAAAGAAAGGTAATTTTGAGAAATAAGGTGATAAATATGGATTCCGCAAAAGAAAGGTAATGTTGAGGAAAAAAAGGTGAGTTAATATGGATTCCGCGAAAGAAATGTAGTCCTGTGTAGAAAGGAGTATAAATTTGAGAAATAAGGTGAGTAACTACGGGTGATAAAGATGTGTAATCTTGAGTAGAACGGAGTATAATTTTGAGAAATACGGGGAGTAACTACGAGTAAAATGGTGAGTAACTAGAAGATGCAGGAAAACGATTATACGGTACCTATAATGTGAGATCCTTAAGGAAATAAGTATCATGAGTAATAAGAAGTGTAACTAATGGTAAGTTACAGGTTGTGGTCTGATCGAGCAGGTAATGCTCAGGCGAGGTGTTGCGCCAACCTATGATATTGTGTGTCCTGGAGAGCACAGAGGAAATATAAAGAGTATTTTGTCGGCCATAAGCTTGTGTATTTGAGTGATATATATATATATACACACACATCAAAAAAAGTTTTGCATCACCTCGGTTCCAAGAGTTCCGGAACCGTTAAATACAAAGGGAATAGAGATCAACACAAACAACATTTCAGCTCGTTTTATTGCTCATGAGACCCACACATTGCATGTTGTACCATCATACAGCTAGACTTTCAGCATTTGTGGTCCAGATTGCAGTACACACCACTACCTCTAATACCCAGTAGCACGTCCTCTTGCATTGATGCATGCCTGTATTCGCCGTGGCATACTATCCACAAGTTCATCAAGACACTGTTGGTCCAAATTGTCCCACTCCTCAACGACAATTCGGCGTAAATATCTCAGAGTGGTTGGTGGGTCAAGACGTCCATAAACAGCCCTTTTCAACATATCCCAGGCATGTTCGATAGGGTTCAAGTCTGGCGAACATGCTGGCCACTGTAGTCGAGCGATGTCGTTATCTTGAAGGAACGCATTCACAAGATGTGCACGATGAGGTCGAGAATTGTCGTCCATGAAGACAAATGCCTCTCCAATATTCTGCCGATATGGTTGCACTATGGGTCGGAGGATGTCATTCAGGTATCGTAAAACCGTTTCGGAGCCTTCCATGACCACCAGTGGCGTACGTCGGCCCCACATAATGCCACCCCAAAACATCAGGGAACCACCACCTTGCTGCACTCGCTGGACAGTGTGTCTAAGACGTTCAGCCTGACCAGGGTGCCTCCAAACACGTCTCCGACGATTGTCTGGTTGAAGGCATATGCGACACTCATCGGTGAAGAGAACGTGATGCCAATTCCGTGGGGTCCATTCAGCATGTTGTTGGGCCCATCTGTACCGCGCTGCATGGTGTCGGGGTTGCAAAGCTGGACCTCGCCATGGACGTCGGGAGTGAAGTTGCGCATCATGCAGCCTATTGCGCACAGTTTGAGTTGAAACACGACGTCCTGTGGCTGAACGAAACGCATTATTCAACATGGTGGCATTGCTGTCAGGGTTCCTCCGAGCGGCAATCCGTAAGTAGCGGTCATCCACTACAGTAGTAGCCCTTGGGCGGCCTGAGCGAGGCCTGTCATCGACAGTTCCTGTATCTCTGTACCTCCTCCATGTCCGAACAACATCGCTTTGGTTCACTCTGAGACGCCTGGAAACTTCCCTTGTTGAGAGCCCTTCTTGACACAAAGTAACAATGCGGACGCGATCGAACTGCGGTATTGACCTTCTAGGCATGGTAGAACTACAGACAACATGAGCAGCGTACCTTCGTCCTGGTGGAATGACTGGAACTGATCGGCTGTCGTACCCCCTCCGTCTAATAGGCCCTGCTCATGCATGGTTGTTTACATCTTTGAGCAGTTTTAGTGACATCTATGAACAGTCAAAGGGACTGTATCTTGGATACAATATACACAGTCAACGTCTATATGCCGGAGATCTGGGAACCGAGGTGATGCAAAACTTTTTTTGATGTATATATATATATATATATATATATATGTGTGTGTGTGTGGGGTAAATTAGAGCACTGCATTTGCACTGAACGATGTTGCCTTAAGTAATATAGGTTACTAAAGTTTCATTTTTTTAAATAAAATGCCTGTGTCACTAGATACATACAATTCCTGAGAGACTTGAGTAGATCTGGTTATTCGCATCACATACCAAGTGTTGTGAAGTGATTAAGTTAATTGATCAGTTGGCAGTCCTACAAACTGGCCATAGTGTATTCAGTTCGACACCAGGCTGAAAATTGAATTCTACGTCCTCAAAATATAAAAAGCAAAGGTATAAGTCACCCAAATATACATAAGTGCAACGTTGACTTATGTCCAGAACAAGAATATAAAAGTGAAGGGCACTTTGATGTATATTATTTACAGGTCGCTTTAAATATGTAAAGAAGAAAGAAAGAGACATTATAAACAGTGAAAGACTGGAATGATGAAATTTAAAATAAAATAAAACATAATGTAAACGTGAAGGGTATAATTTGTTGATGTTTGTAATTTCTTTGAAGGGTATAATATTTGATATTTGTACAAGTGTTGAAGAGAATAATGGTGATATGATTGTTGACATATACCATAATTATCTGGGGCGAAATGTAATGGTCCCAATTTGTGACCAGAATGAAGTAATCTTATATATTTTATTCTTATTATCAATATTTTTAAATTTGACATTTTACCTTTTATTAGTTATCTATGTTAACTAATATGTTCATATCTATTATTATGCGATAATGTAGAATATTGTGGGAATTGAAAGGACTTGGAGCTTTACTGAACAAAAAGCAATCTTTAAGGTTACCTGAGAGGTGTAGCCTAATGCTACATAGCCTAAACTATTCCTCTTTAATCAGGCTATTATATATAAAAATAATTTTTCGAATCCGACTGGTAGTTCCAGAGATTAGCACGTTTAAACACATAAACACACAAACAAACACACAACTCTTCAGCTTTATTATATTAGTATAGATAATAAGTGGCGGCCGCAAGTTACCTCTCCACATAGGCACTTGCCAAACCCTACCGCTAAAGCTAATTTTACTATTATCTGAATAACCTATTTCACCAGCAGACAAAAATTGTGTTTCAATACCATTATTGTGTCCTCTAAATGGTTTAAATACACTTTTGAAGTTTTTTTTGGCAAATCGCGTTATTAAGTTATCAAATTACTGATTTTCAATCAATTTACTCCTAAATCGGAAAGGTTTAGGGGTATATAAAATGAAGTAATACTATCACAAGTTTGTCACGAGTCGGTGTGTCAGTCACGTGCTCACATCCACTTATATTGCAAGAGTGACTCCACAGTCAGTCTGAACCTTGCAGCAGTCTGGTTATGAAAAACCTAAAATCTGTCCAATAATTGTTTACTTTTTAATTTATATTTAACGAAACATTTTTATAATTTTCTTATTTCAACCAGGGCCTACAATAATGGGAAAAATCTCATCATTCACAAATATAGACTATATTCACGTTTTCAATAGTATACAATATTTATCCGCGGGCCGCATAATCTGACATTGAGGGCCGCAAGCGGCTCGCAGGCCGCGGGTTGTTTACCCTTGGATTAAGGGATAAAGGAACAACCCCTCGCTTTACTGAATGTATCGTGTGACCCAATGTAACACGCCACTGTGCGTGCAATGCGATGTGTGTTGCGGGATAGTGCGTGCCTTCCAGAGCTGAAAGGACCGATGTTCAGTTAACTCATCGATTAATAGAATAATTTGAAATTAATCGACTAACCGAAAAATCGATTAGTTGATTAGTAGACACAAGATTAGAAAATAAGTTTAAAAGAGAGGTTATCGCTTAAGTTGAGTTTCGTATTGTTATGTTTTAAAAACTCCACCAAGCTATCTTCTTTCAGCCCCTAAGTTATATTTTTATATAACCAACCTGTTAGCCACCTCAGGTTGTGGGGCAATCTTCTTGCTTGAATGCACACAAAGACTAGGAGACCAACATTACAAAATACACACCATTTATTTAATATAGGCAAGCTTCCAGTACCTATGCCTTGGCATCATACACCCAATCAACACTGTCACCATTTCACATTACATTTTCTATAAAAAAAAAACCTTCAGCTCCCGTCTTGCCTCAAATTCCACTGCAAACAACCCATGTCCATACTCCACATATCAAAACTCAGAGTTTTTCAATCTTTGATATATCAAAACAAACAAACAAACAAACAAACAAACAAAACTATGTTTCATACACAAATATAATTCACCAACTGTCCTCCATCTTGACACAAAAACACCTCAACAACTCATCACCATGGCAACGTCCACATGCCATCTTGACCTTCTAGATCAAGGAAGCTATCATATGCAATAGCCAAGGCCAGACCACCACCAAGAATCTCAAAGGCGCTGAACTCATAAGACTCTCTGTGGTGGCCTACCAAAATAAATGTCCATGGCTGGCAACCCGATAAAATAAAACAAAATAAAATACCTAAAAGAGTCTCTGTAACTTAACCTACAATTGTTAGGTTACAGTATATTTTCGGATTGATGTATAGAAATCTATAAAAGTTACTTTTTGCCTAAATATACAAATTAGGTCGTCTGTAGTAGTGTGTGTATTTGTAATTCAGGAATTTGGGAAGAAGCAGGGCCGAATTTAGATTTTATGCGCTCCTAGGACCGTCTGTTTTTGCCGCCCCCTCTTCAGACCTCAGAAAGGTCTTTGTGAAGGTATTTTGTTTGTTTTATTCTAATGTATCGTGAAGTAAAATCCATTAAATGAATTAAAATATCGAGAGAATCAATTGTTTCTGAATTTGTATATATCAACTATAAATAAATATACCAACGAGATATTAAAATAAGTTTAAACCATTTAAGAGTCATTATACACTTACAGATATTCAGATATACATATACACTACATCATACAACCTAAAACTATGCATAATGAATTATTCAAATTATACTGATATTAATAATAAGAAGGCCAAATGGTTATCGGGTGAGGCACTGCAAATTGCAGAAGAACGAAGGAATGCAAAAATTAAAGGGGATAGATCAGCAATGTTTGAGTTTAATGCAGAGTTTAGAAGATTAGCTAGAAGAGATAAGACTATTTTTTTAACTAATCAATGTAAGGAAGTTGAGGAAAATAACACAATGGGAAAGACGAGGGAACTTTACAAGAAAATTAGGGATATCAAAGGAACCTTTCAGGCAAAATTTGGGATGGTAAAATATAAAAATGGCAAAGATCTAACAGAAGCAGAGGACATTAAGGTACGATGGATGGAATATGTAGAAGATCTGTATAAGAAGGAACCGTGTATTATGGATAATGAAGTTCTTGTGCCCTTCGAACCAGAACCAGATATTTTGGAAACTGAAGTCAAATGGGCCCTAGAGAATATTGCTAAAAACAAAGCAAGTGGACATGATGGAATTCCAATAGAAATGTTCAAAGAAGTTGGAGATAGTGCAGTGAAAATTTTACATTCCTTATGTCAGAAAATATGGAAAACCCAACAATGGCCAAAAGACTGGAAAAGTTCAGTATTCATCCCAATTCCTAAGGAGGAAAATTCTAAAGAATGCACGAATCACCAAACAATTGCACTTATCTCACATGCTAGCAAAGTCATGCTTAAAATCCTACAAAATATACTACGTCAGTATGTAGACCGAGAGCTACCTGAAGAACAAGCTGTATTTCGTAAAGGAAGAGGGACCAGATATCAAATCGCCAACGTACGGTGGATAAAGGAGAAGGCAAAAGAATTCCAGAAAGACGTGTATTTTTGTTTTATTGATTATGCTAAAGCTTTTGACTGTGTTGATCATAATGAGTTATGGAAATACTAAAATACTTGGGAGTACCAGAACATATCATTAATCTCATCCGGAACTTATACTCTGATAAAGAAGCTACAGTGAGAACCATATATGTAACAACTAAATGGATAAGATTCAAAAAGGAGTACGGCAAGGCTGTATATTGTCACCTTACCTTTTCAATCTGTATGAAGAACACATTATGAGGAATGTGGTGTTAGATGAAGAAGAAACAGGAATCAAAATAGCTGGGTTAAATACTGTATAAACAACCTGAGATATGCAAATGATACAATCCTGATGGCTGAAACTGAAGAAGATTTAAAAAATTTCTTACTGAAAGTGAAAGAAGAAAGTTCAAAGGCTGGACTAATGTTGAATGTCAAGAAAACAAAAATTATGACAACTACAACTGTCAAATCATGGCGTGCAAGAGGAGAAAAAATGGAGATAGTCTCTGTTTTTAACTATCTTGGCTCACACATTTCTGCTGATGGTGACTGCAGCCATGGAACCAAAAGACGATTGCTACTTGGTAGACGGGCAGTTTCAAATCTGGACAATATCTTAAGGAGTAGAGACCTAACCTTAACAACAAAGATCCGTATTATATGGGCTATGGTTTTTCTAGTTGTGATGTACGAATGTGAGACCTGGACCATAAGAAAAGCTGAACGCCGTAAAATAGATTCCTTCGAATTATGGTGTTGGAGAAAAGTTCTTAGAGTTCCATGGACTGTGAAGAGAACAAGTAAGTCAGTTTTACTGCAAATTAAACCAATGTGTTCCTTGGAGGGCTTAATCCTGAAACAAAAACTGAGCTACTTCGGACACACCATGAGATGACATAATTCATTAGAGGAGACCTAAATGCTGGGGAAGATAGAAGGCACAAGAAGAAGAGGGAGGCAAAGAATGAGATGGATGGATGGCATCACAGAAGCACTAAATTCCAGTTTGGAAAATCTTCGAGAGGCAGTGCAGGACAGAAGAAATTGGCGTAGTCTAGTACATGGGGTCACGGAGAGTCGGAATCGACTAAACGAATAAAGAGAGAGAGAGAGAATATTCAAGACTTAAATTGTCTCCTAATATCATAAAACATTCCTGTTCTAAATCTGAAGTCAAAAAATCTGCTGTTGCAAAACATTTGTTGGAAAATGATGGCCACAATATAAATTGTAAAAGTGTTAAAATTTTGGAAAGTTTAATTTAAATTATACAGGTTCATCGAAAAATAATGCCAATATTTAAAAACATGATAGCACCGAAACCCTTTCTGTTAAACGTGTAATTCTTACACTGAACGCCAGCTGGTTAAAGTAAGTTTTGTTTTGGAGGGGACGTGACCTTGCTATGCGCACACTAGATGGGCAGTAGCCAAGGTCGGCCGGAGGCGCGCGCGCCAATGAAGTCCTGACATCACCCCTTTGGATTTTTTTTTCTGGGGGTACATTAAAAACATTGTGAATGAAGAAAAAATCGGGATTTGGAGCACCTGTGGGAGCGAATTTCTGCCGCCATCTTGACATTTACTCCTGAAATGATTGCACGTACCAATCCAGCCATAGGGAAAGCGTGCGTTCAATGCTGATGTTGGTGGTCGGCCTGGCCTAGATTTTTTTTCTCTACAGTCCCTGTTTCCTTAAATTGAATAAACCATCGAATGACAGCTTTGTAATCAGGTGCAGTTCTCCGGGCGGTGCAGTCAGTGGCGCGCGCGCCCCCGGCCGACCTTGGCTACTGCGCATCTAGTGTGCGCATAGCAAGGCCACGTCCCCTCCAAACAAAACTTACTTTAACCAGCTGGCGTTCAGTGAAAGAATTGCACGTTTAACATAAAGGGTTTCGGTGCTATCATGTTTTTAAATGTTGGCATTATTTTTCGATGACCCTGTACAAATCTGCGGATTAATTTTGCGCCCATCAGTATGTTGCGCCCCTAGGCCGGGGTCTATGGGGCATATTGGTAAATCCAGCCCTGGGAAGAAGGTGTCCGTGGCCATAGGATCAATCCCGGTATTTGCCTGGAGTAGAAGTGGGTGATCATATGAAGCCACTTATAGGATGGCCGAAAAGGGAATCAAACCCACCTGTTCTCAGTTTTGCCTCACGAGGTTGAGCGTACCTCTTACCATCTCTCAACCAAAATATTGTTATTCAGAGCCGGCAATGGAACCCGGACCACTGAGATGACACCCTTTACTACGCTGCGAGGTGGCCATGAACTCTGATGACGTAAAGCACAAACTTTTAATAAGTGGGGGTCAAGTGGCGGGCTGCAAATTGCCTCTCCACATTGGCACTTGGCAAACCCTATCGCTAAAGCTAATTTTACTATTATCTGAAAAACCTATTTTACCAGCAGACAAAAAAATGTTTCGATACCATTCTTGTGTCCTCTAAATGGTTGAAATCCCCTTTTGAAGTTTTTTTTGTGGCAAATTGTGTTATTAAGTTATCAAAGTACTGATTTACAATCAACTTACTCCTAATTCGAAAAAAATCTCTATATATTGAACCCATGTACCATAGGCTTCAAAGGGAGTCGAATCCATGTATTTTGTGAAAGGAATGAAAGAATCATACAGTCTCTAAGGGAACGGAGAGAGATTTCAAGCCAGGATTCTAGCCTAACATTGTGCAAGCGCTGGGACCAGGTGTTCAGGAAATGAGCTCATGCCTCTTGACATTTATAAGGAGCCAGTCATGGATATTAATAGAACTAGTGGAAAGTTTGGACTGTAAGACGAAGAAGCTTGACTCGGAAATTGCTCTTACGTTGCAGGAAAACGGCAACCTCGCTGCTGAGTCAAAACAAGAATAATTAAATTTAACCCGTTTACGAGTATAAAAATAAGTAAACAAATACAGTACGGTGAATCATTTCGGATTAAAGATTTTTGTGTAAAGAAAAACCCTTTAAATATAGTCCAGGAGAAAAGTGCAAATGTAGCATACGTCATTGGGAATTCACCGGGACCCAAGGAGTGGGAGAATTAAAAATGAACAGCACCACCCACACAGTTGAGGACGAAGAATAAATTAATATCTCGGAAATGCACGATCGATTTCCATGCACAGGAAGATTATTTTACGTTTGGAAGACGAGCTTTCTGGAGATATAATTTTTATAATTGTGCGACAATTAGTTCAAAAGTTGGTCACGAAAAGGACAAGGATTTTATCTTTTTTTGACTAAAAGGTATAAAACTCCTGGCCTCACCAAGCCAATCATGCAGTATTCAAGAGCCCGTGAGGGGAACGTCACGCTGTATCAGTATATGCAGTCTACGATAGCCCAGGGAGGCGTTACGCTGTATCAGTTCATGCAGTATTCAAGAGCCCGTGAGGGGGACGTTACGCTGTATCAGACATCGAAGGCAGTTTACCAGTACTCTTTGAGGGGAGAAACGCTGTATTACACCGCAGAACTAATATTCGACAGCCACGGGCGTCGAAGTATCAGTAACTTGTGTGCCTCCATAAGGAGTTGCAAAGAAGAAGTATTAAAGTATCGCCGTGTTGAAAAATTAGGAAAATCCTAGTTACAGGATTTAGGTCCGACAGGGCAAAGTTTACCGCAAAAGTTCCAAAAATACAGTCAAAGCAGGCTGCGAACTTAGGATTCAGGCGATAGGTCTTTCAGTAAACGACCAAAAGTATCATAACGTACGGAAGTACCGGAACAGCGAGATAAACAATTTATCAATTTTAAAGAACCCGAACAGGGAAAAACAGAGTAAGGTTCGCAACGTATTCCAGAAAATTAGAAGTGCGAGAACCAAATAAACAAAGAAGAACGGAAACTATAGACATTGTCTCAAGAAAGCAGACGAACTATTCTAAAGCACTAAGACTCGAGAAGTATTAGTGGCTAAAAAATCCATAGGTCATCGATAGGTTATCGAGGGGACCTCGATCAGAACAGACTTTCGCTAGGATCGATAAATCAGATCTAAAAGGGGAGCCGTTCAAGATATAGAAATAGCCGATCATCAGGAACAGGATTCGAAGAATTGTTATTCCAGGGAAGTAGTAGATGATTCGAGACTTTCGTATTCTGCAGGATAGGAAGCCGACATTGAATAAATTTCACCCTTGGAGACGGGAGATTAAGAGGTCACGCGTGATAGGCTAAAAAGACGGCCTAGTGATCAAAAGTTGTGAAGTGTAAATATATCAAGATTGTGTGTTAAAAGTAATATATTTTTTTTTAGTGTTTTATTGTGTATTCTAAACGGATACACCAGTGTATTAAAAATGTTGTCAGTGTTAAATGTATTGAATATGTGTCAAGAAATGTCTGTACATGAGATGAGTTTGTACAATATGGAGTAAGTCAAGAAGGTGGGCCAAAATGACACATCGAACGAGAATAAAGGTCAGAAAACGACCTTAGACATGTGAGTAAAGATTTTCATTATGTTTTGGGTGTCGGGAAAATTTTGTGTACAATTCCACCGGAGTTTTGAATAAAAGGGATGTTTTTAAATAAATAATAGCTAAATAAGAACGCGATCTGAACAAAAATAAAGTTTTAAGAAATAATAAATAATTATGTGAATAATAAATCCTGTAGAGGAAATGCCTGGAATAAAATGTCAGTGTATTTAATGAATGTTATAAGAGCAAGCGTAATAATAATAATTATAACAAAGATATTTACATAAAGGTAAATTTGAATTATATGAAAGAAATAGCTTTTGAGCTTTTGTAAGGAATGAAGACATGATGTGAATAACAAGGTAAAGAAATCTAAATAAAGATTAAATTGAATGATATAAAAATATAGAGCGTTGGAGCCTTAACAAATGTATAAGACATGATGTGAATGCATGTTCTTAAAAATGGAGCGATTTATTGTCAACGGAAAAGATTAATATAAGAATTGAGATATGTATCAATTGTTACTATAAAATTTATCAGTTCTTTGGAAGACATTTGGCCGTAAAATAATGTGTAGCGCAATGGAACGCAATTAAATAAAAAGTCACGCTAGGAATGCGTAGAATTTAAATGTACTTGGTAAATTACTTATGAGGGGTAGTTGATTGTATTGAATTGAGATATGTTGTAAGTCCTCTAATTGTGACGTAGATCACGAGGCCATGTGTGTGTTATTATTTAAAAGGGAGCTAATGTATGGTATTATTGAGCGTATGTCATGTAAGCCACGGCCGACTTTAAATCGCGTCTTGTATAAGTCCTCCAATGTGGAAATGGTTCCCGAGGCATGTTAAGAGATTCGAACCTAGAATCCTCTGTTTGTTAAAGCCCCTTATTATTCGTCGTCGAATGTGTATTACTCTTCCCAATCAACGAGGACCCTTCATAATTAATAAATGCCAAGATTACGAGAGTGGTTTATGAGCTAAAAGAATATTGTTGAAAGTGAAAAGAGAAGTTAAAATGCCAGGTCTCTCCATAGAACTAAAAATGAAGGTTTGTTTTAAAAGCATTGAAGAGAGCTCCAACCGTAGGCTAGGCAGGGAGCCGCTCTCCCTGTCATAAATCACGCTCGAGTATAATGGCCTGACCCTCATAGTACGAGGGTGGGTAAAGACCGTCTTGTAAGAAGTGTTAAATACACCGTGAGTGTTTAAAGTTGTTAATGACCCGGGCGTTGAACCGAGGTCCTTGTAGATTGATATTATCGCTTGCCAGTTCAGATCGTAGTTTTCTTATGTGATAATGGTCTTATAAGACAAATGAATTAAATAAAAATCCCTATTGTAATATTGTATGGAAAATAAGGAATCCACGAGTTTTGTGAAGATAACTAGATTTCGGGAGTAATCATAGTTTTTGACTTTGTCAAGTAATCTTTATGACTCTGTAGTACACAAGTAGTTTCCCGATCACCGTAGTGAATTTGCAAAACTTGAGAGAGGTGGTAAATACTGAGAACATGTGAAATGCCCAAATTTTGAAGTAGATAATTAACATGTAAATTTAAATGTAATTATATATTGTTTTGATGATAAGAAAAGATAAAAATAGTTCTTGAGGTGTACAGAAGTATGACACCATTATTATGGAAAAGTATCGAGCCAAAGAAGCTCGTAGTTATATGGAACTTTAAGATAAGTACTTTATGGAAGTGAAAATAATCATGAATTGTTGGTTTTAAAGAAAACCATGTGTTTTAATCTAATATTTGTTTTATTTTTATGCTATTCCTTGTTCACTTTGGACAAGTAGAATGATATTGGTCAGTAGTTTATTTGTTTTATTGCTTGTAGCGCCATAATTTTTATTAATTAAATGTGTTAAAATAGGAGTTGATTTTGTTGTTATTTTTGCAAGTGTATCCTCTATTTAATCCAAAATATGTAAGTCACAGAATGGGAGAACTTACCGCAGCCCCGAAAATCCCGAATTGAGCAATGCTGGCATACTGTGATTTGCATATTTCTTGCTGAAAGGGCACAGGGTGGTGAATAGAAGTACTGTGCTTGGATTAATGATTAGAGGAACACTAAAGACGGTCGATTCATGTAAAAGTAAAGTAATGATAGGAGTAGCTACAACGTATAATGTTAACTGACCGCATGGGTCCCTAGAAACTCACACCGAGCAGCCCTGGATTAAACAACCCCCTACCAGACATTTCATGGCGCCCAGTACGCAGGGATGAGTTTTCCTAGGGAAAACCAGAGTTTTCTCGAAAATCAAAATTTTCATTTTTTTGAAAAAAATGGTTTTTCGAAATTTTGAATTTTAAATACTTCCATAAAGGTCTTTGAGTTTGAATAAGAATATCAAAAGGGTACGGTGTAGTAAAAACCCGTACCAAAGTAAAATTTTTGAAGAAATTGGGACACAATGGTTCAGAATACTATCTCTCAAGCATGTTCTAGCGATGTGGCATTAGTAGCCCACTATATTCTAATAAGATGGCATTGAGTGAAGAGATGCAACGGCTCTTGGAGGCCATAAACAGTAAGTTGGATAGCCAACAGAGTGAAAATAAAAGGGATTTAGGATCTATAAACAATAAGTTGGACAGCCAACAGGAGGAAAATAAACAAAAATTTGAATCCATAAATCACAATTTAGGATCTCTTAAAACTAACAGTGATAATATGGGGGTTAAATTAGAAGCTATCGAAACTAATAGTGATAACATGGGAGCTAAATTAGTAGATATCGAAGCTAAAAGTGATAACATGGGAGCTAAATTAGTAGATATCGAAGTTAAAAGTGATAACATGGGGACTAAATTAGAAGCTATCGAAGCCGACTGTATAAATATGAATAAGGAACTGAAGGCCGAGATAGAAAAGATGAAAACAGAAAATGGGAAAACCATTAAAGAACAGTTGGAAGTGATAAAAAATGAGACGTTAGAGTCTATGAAAGCCGACAGTAAAGAAAACAATGGAGTACTGAAGGCTGAAATAGAAGGGACAATGGATAACAAATTTCAAGGGTTTGACACTAAGTTTGGGGACAAGTTAACTGAGTTAAAAGGGGAAATCGCAAGTGAGATTAAAGTGGAAAATAAAGAATTTCATTCAGGATTGCAAGCCCAAATACAGGCCTTGAACGAAAGTATGGGAGAGTCCCAAACTAAATGTCAAGAAAATTTTGGAAATTTAAATAAAAGTTTGAGTTCCATGGAAACTAAATTAAGTAATATGGAAAAAAAGAGTGATGAGTGTGAAAAGAAACTTGTAACCCTGATTCAAGGTGTGCAGAAAAAGTTAGAAGACCAGATAGAATCGAACCAGCGTATTTGTGAAAAATCCCTGAAAGAGATAAAAGAGAGTCTTGATAGGCTAGAAGACAGATTTACAGGGGTGGAGAACCAAGTAGGAAAACTTGAGGAAAAAGTAGTGGGAGTTCAGACCGAAGTAAGTGATATGAGAATTCAGAATCAGGAAGATGCGAAGAGTAGGAAAGAGCAATTTGATCATTTTACCGGGCAGGTAGATGAGAACTTAAAGAAGTATGAGGGTGAAATAAATCGAAGATTAGGTATATACGAGGGGCATCTCCAGAGTGAAAGAAAACAACGAGAGGACGAAAATAAGGAAAGTACCCATAAGATAGATGAAATAAGTCAGGGTATTAATGATGTTCAGGAAACCATCGGAACATTAAAGGTCCAAGTAGGAAAAACTCATACTGAAGTAAATCAGGTCCAAGATGAAATGATGAGATTATTTAAGAGCCAAGGGAAAACTGAAGAAAGGCCTGACGGAATTAAAATAGATATGGTCAAAGGACAAAGAGAAATGGAGAAAAAGATAAAGGAAATACGAGAAGACCTAGATACCAGAGGTGACGTTAAACCAGAAATTATAACAGAACAGGTCATGGTCATCAAGAAAGAGGTAGAAGAACACTTAAATGAAATCAGGAATAGCTTCAGGGACGACAAAAACCAACTCAAACGAGAACTGGAAACCAGTAAGAAAAATCAGGAAAGAATTCAAAATGAATTAGGGTCCCGGTTGGAGAGGACTGAACATAAGAACAGTCAAATGGAAATCCAACTCATGGCTAATGAAGAAAGTGCCCGAAGGGAAAGGAAGTTAGAATTTGAGAATCAGGAGGAGTTTCCAAAGACAGGATGGGTAGATTCCCGTGAACAAGGCACCGATACAGATAGGGACTTAGGAGGGGAGAGCCCTTATAAGAACCCAGGATATCCGATGGCGATGTCAACCCCATACATGAACCAGACAAATGGTCAGATAATAAACATTATTAAGTCGAATGAGGACAGACCGGTAAAGTTTACGGGTAATAACATGTCAATTACTCCAAAATACTGGCTAAAGGAAGTCGCAGAGTACTTAAACGAAATGAAGGTTCCTCAGGATCGGAGACTGAGAGCTATTGAGAAGCTGTTGGCAGGTGATTGTCTCACCTGGTTCAGAAGCTTTAGGTACACCTCTGATACGGTGGAAGGCTTTAGAGAAGCCTTTTTAAAACGATATTGGGCAGCAGACGTCCAGGAGAATTTGAGGCTAGATCTGTACTCTAGGAAGTACAGCACAAATGCACCAACTAAGTACTCGGAATTTTTTACCGCTCAGCTGTGTAAATTCCGCGAACTTGACATTGCTCCAGCTGAGAACGACCTGTGTGCCGCCATTGCAAGACAACTTCCATATGAGATTCAGAGGCTGTTAATCTCATCCAAAGCCAGAAGTGCTGTGGAAGTGGAGAGTGTATTACGTCAATTAGACATGACGACGTCACACGTAACTCCTAGGCACCAAAGACAGACTGAACAGGTACACATGGCCAGCAGTCAGGAAACCAGAGAAAAACCATCGACCAGGAATCAGTCCACTAGTACTGATACTCAGGGACTGGGTCGAGAGTATGGGCACCAAGAGCCTAGAGGAATACAGCCATACTACAGAGGAGGATATCGAGGAAGAAATCCTAGGAATACGGGTTATAGGCAACAAGAGAGCTGACCCTATAACAATAACCATCAGAGGCAAGAAAACAGAAAGAAATGGGATAATTATCCCAGAAGGAACGTAAGGCCAGAGGATAGGGCTGATGAATATCGGGCCGAAATAGAGGAAAGATATCAGGAAAGTCTTCGTTATATGAACGAACGACCAGACGAACCTGAAAGGCAAAAAGTCCGTTGGAGTGAGGCAATCAAGAACCGGAAATCACCCGACCGACTAGATGGAGCTCAAAGCTTGGAACTACAAGCTCAGTTAAAGAATGAGGGGAAAGGAAGCCCTCCGGATAAAAAAAACTCCAAATTTAAATCGTCAAAAGTGGAAACATACCAGGAGCTGGGAGGAGGTAGAAATTGTGAATTGGATAGCAAGACCAGATGAGCTAATTAATGAGGATGTGGAAGGAATCCCACATATCAAAAGAGAATTACCCATAATTATGCTAAGGATAGAAGGATTACTGGTCAGGGCATTGATTGATACCGGATCCACAATAAGTTTAATTACGCAAACCCTTCTGAATGAATTGGAAACAAGAGGCCGCGTATTAAAAATCCCCACATCAAGTGTAAAGATTAAGCGAATTATCCCTGAAAAATCGTTAACATGCAAATTTCAGGTATACATTGATCTGATCATGGGTAACACTGAAATTTCGCAATGCTTTTTGCTGGTAAATCAATTACCGTATAATGTCATATTAGGTATTGATTTTATCCGTGAGAACATGGTCATTATAGATCTAGCGCAAAATTGCATTAGAATTCAAAGAGAGGATGTGGATGAGCAAAACATTAACCTACAGGAACAGGATGTGAAAATAGGAGAACAGGTATGGCATGTGGAAGAAGTAACGGAAGAAGGTTGTAAGGACATAGAAAAGATATTTGAAGTCCTCAACATAGAACTCGAAGATAATTTGGAAACTTAGTTCGAGACCAACCTGTCAGGAAAAGTAGAGGAGGCTAAATTTAACCTTGAAAATAAGGAACAATTAAAGGAATTATTATTGAATTTTAGGGACGTATTTGATTCCAAGCCAGGGAAGATAGGAAATTTTAAATACGCGTTCCAAGTCAATGATTGAGCACCGTTCAGACAAAAACCATACCCGGTTGCGGAAAAACATTACCCACAAACTAAGAAAACACTGCAGGAGATGATGAATGCAGGTGTTATAGAAAAGATGGCGACACCATATGTTAGTCCATTAGTGATTGTGAGTAAACCGGATGGCTCAGTAAGGGTGTGTCTAGATGCCAGAAATTTAAATGCAAAAATCATACCAGAAAATGATTCGGCACCACCCATAAAAGAAATACTGAGGAAGTTCAAAGGCAAGAAGATTTTCACAAATATTGACATGACTTCTTCGTATCATCATCTCGAACTGGAAGAGAAAACCAGCTTGTTGACTGGATTTCAGTTCGACCAACAAACCTATTGTTTTAGGAGATGTCCGTTTGGATTGAAGACCGCGGGATCTGCCTTAATAAGAGCGCTTGATCGAAACCTGTCAGAGGAAGTGAAAGATTGCACTATCCGTTATGTGGATGATATTTTGCTTACCTCGGAGAATATTGAGGAACATCTAGAAAAGTTAGAGAAATTATTGGAAGACTTAAGAAGGGCAAATTTTAAAATCAATTTAAAGAAGTCAAATTTTTGTCAAAGACAAGTAACATTTCTAGGGCATGTGATTGATAAGGATGGTGTTAAACCAAATCCATGCAAATTAGAATCGATAAGGGATTTTCCAAGGCCGTTGAAGGTAAAGAACGTTCGCCAGTTTTTGGGATTGATTGGTTTCTTCTCAGGACATTGTCCATCACACACAAAAACTGTTGCACCACTACAGGACCTTCTGAAGAAGGGGGGCAAGTGGAAATGGACGGAGGAAACAGAAAAAGCATTCGTGGAGGCCAAGGAAATGCTCTTAAACTATGTGAAGCTAGGATATCCTGATTTTAATCAGAAATTTATAATTCAAACAGATGCATCCCAGATTGGAATAGGGGCAATGCTATATCAGGAAAACCCGGATAACCCTGATAAGAAAAATTATCTAGCTTTCACAAGTCGGAGACTGAAACCACACGAGAAAAATTATACGATCAGCGAAATCGAGCTGTTAGCGATATTGCACGCGCTGCAATATTGGCGAAAGATCGTATATGGGTTTCAAGTCATTTTAAGAACGGATCATAAAGCCTTAACCTTTTTGATGAAGACTGATTTATCCAGTCAAAGGTTGATGCGTTGGGCTTTATATATTCAACAGTTTGATGTAAAGATAGAATACTGCCCAGGAAAAGAAAATATAGTTCCAGACTATTTAAGTAGACAGCCAGAGTCCACAGAAGAGGAAGTAATGGCTATTGATTTGGAAGACAGGGATCAGCGTACTCTAAATGAGTTAAGGAGCATTAGTCAACGGCAACGTGAGGATCCATGGATGAACATGCTCATATCTTTCCTCGAAGGAAGTTTGATAGGGGGACACCAGCGTACACGGAAGCTAATAAGATAGCTCAAGATTACACATTTTATAATGGATTATTATACAAGTTTGTGGACTCTGACCATACACGATTAAGGATTGTTGTACCTGCAATTTTGCAGAGGAAAATAGTATGGTTAGCCCATAGGTCGCTCGGACATATGGGAGTCGACAAAACAGTCTCGATGCTGAAAGAAGCATTTGTATGGCCGAGACTGAGAGAAACTGTAAGGGACACGCTAAAGACATGTGATCTATGTCAAAGGATCAAACCAAATGCATTTCTGATGAGACAAAAGCCTATACCATTGTTGCCCGAAAGGGTCAAATCATATCTATTGATAATTTCGGACCTTTGCCAAAGGCAAGAAGAGGAAATCGACACATAATGGTGGCTATGGATGTCTTCACTAAAATGGTTGTCCTTGCTCCCATACAGAAGACTAGTACCAAACAGGTGTTAAAACGACTCAAAGAAAAAGTGATACCGATTCTGGGAAAACCTGAGAATTTGTTGTCGGATCACGGTAGTTGTTTCACCAGTATAGAGTTCAGACAAGAATTAGAAAGACTTGGAATACGTCAGATTTTGTCAAGTATTCGCCATCCTGAGGCAAATCCTGTAGAAAGAGTGATGAGGGAGACGGCCAAGTATTGTAGAATATACTGTGCCGAAGAAAATTGGAAGTGGATAGATATCTTGGATATTATCGAATTTTGTATAAACAACACAATCCATGAATCTACGGGAGAGATACCAATAACGTTACATCGGATTGAGCAACCAGAGAGACCTTGGAGTCTGGTAATTCCTAGGCCAGCAGACGCTCAGCCTGGAAGAGATGTACGTATAAGAAGAGCCTTTGAGCATCTAAAAGCTCAAGCCGACAGGAGACAAAGAAGAAATAGGCACAAGAGGTATCATCGGCCACTATTAGCAGGGGAAATGGTGTTAGTAAAAAGACCCGCCATTTCGGATCCAGGGAACCGCGTGTACAAATAGTTCCAGAAAATGTACCACGGACCGTATCAAATAATAAGGGATTTGAGAAATAATGCCTATAGAATTCGGCACTGTGAAACGAATCACGAAGTGACCATGAATTCAGCAAATTTAAAAGTGTATTACCCTCCCGAAGACTTCGATGAAGCCAATGAACAAGCCCTGGTTATGGAACCATTTAGAGATGAAGAATCCACTTTTGATAGAAACAAGAATGAGATAGGAAAAGGAAACAGAGCTCAAACATTCGAGTGCGAATGCGAATTGGAGAAATTATATCGGGAAATAAAAGAAATAATTGATTTTATTGAAGAAGAAAATTTCAATTTAAGGAAGGAGAATGATGAAATAAAGGAACGGGTAGGGATAGACCACACCCGTAAAGAAGAATGAGGTTCTGGAAACCTGAAGTCCAGACAAATAAAAAGGGGAAAGAAAGGGTAGGGACAGAGCGTACCCAACCGACACAATTACCGGATATGACTTAAAAAGATGAAAGAAATCAAATTATCGTGGGATTTTTAAGGAAGAAAAATCAGAAGGTACGGATAACGTTATGGTGGCTTCGACATTTAAAAAGGAAAAATAAGATTTTTTTTGGATAATTAAAATAAATTTCCTCAATATTTTTCGAAAATTTATTTACCTAAGGAGGGGAGAGATGAACCCATGTACCATAGGCTTCAAAGGGAGTCGAATCCATGTATTTTGTGAAAGGAATGAAAGAATCATACAGTCTCTAAGGGAACGGAGAGAGATTTCAAGCCAGGATTCTAGCCTAACATTGTGCAAGCGCTGGGACCAGGTGTTCAGGAAATGAGCTCATGCCTCTTGACATTTATAAGGAGCCAGTCATGGATATTAATAGAACTAGTGGAAAGTTTGGACTGTAAGACGAAGAAGCTTGACTCGGAAATTGCTCTTACGTTGCAGGAAAACGGCAACCTCGCTGCTGAGTCAAAACAAGAATAATTAAATTTAACCCGTTTACGAGTATAAAAATAAGTAAACAAATACAGTACGGTGAATCATTTCGGATTAAAGATTTTTGTGTAAAGAAAAACCCTTTAAATATAGTCCAGGAGAAAAGTGCAAATATAGCATACGTCATTGGGAATTCACCGGGACCCAAGGAGTGGGAGAATTAAAAATGAACAGCACCACCCACACAGTTGAGGACGAATTAATATCTCGGAAATGCACGATCGATTTCCATGCACAGGAAGATTATTTTACGTTTGGAAGACGAGCTTTCTGGATATATAATTTTTATAATTGTGCGACAATTAGTTCAAAAGTTGGTCACGAAAAGGACTAGGATTTTATCTTTTTTTGACTAAAAGGTATAAAACTCCTGGCCTCACCAAGCCAATCATGCAGTATTCAAGAGCCCGTGAGGGGAACGTCACGCTGTATCAGTATATGCAGTCTACGATAGCCCAGGGAGGCGTTACGCTGTATCAGTTCATGCAGTATTCAAGAGCCCGTGAGGGGGACGTTACGCTGTATCAGACATCGAAGGCAGTTTACCAGTACTCTTTGAGGGGAGAAACGCTGTATTACACCGCAGAACTAATATTCGACAGCCACGGGCGTCGAAGTATCAGTAACTTGTGTGCCTCCATAAGGAGTTGCAAAGAAGAAGTATTAAAGTATCGCCGTGTTGAAAAATTAGGAAAATCTTAGTTACAGGATTTAGGTCCGACAGGGCAAAGTTTACCGTAAAAGTTCCAAAAATACAGTCAAAGCAGGCTGCGAACTTAGGATTCAGGCGATAGGTCTTTCAGTAAACGACCAAAAGTATCATAACGTACGGAAGTACCGGAACAGCGAGATAAACAATTTATCAATTTTAAAGAACCCGAACAGGGAAAAACAGAGTAAGGTTCGCAACGTATTCCAGAAAATTAGAAGTGCGAGAACCAAATAAACAAAGAAGAACGGAAACTATAGACATTGTCTCAAGAAAGCAGACGAACTATTCTAAAGCACTAAGACTCGAGAAGTATTAGTGGCTAAAAAATCCATAGGTCATCGATAGGTTATCGAGGGGACCTCGATCAGAACAGCCTTTCGCTAGGATCGATAAATCAGATCTAAAAGGGGAGCCGTTCAAGATATAGAAATAGCCGATCATCAGGAACAGGATTCGAAGAATTGTTATTCCAGGGAAGTAGTAGATGATTCGAGACTTTCGTATTCTGCAGGATAGGAAGCCGACATTGAATAAATTTCACCCTTGGAGACGGGAGATTAAGAGGTCACGTGTGATAGGCTAAAAAGACGGCCTAGTGATCAAAAGTTGTGAAGTGTAAATATATCAAGATTGTGTGTTAAAAGTAATATATTTTTTTAGTGTTTTATTGTGTATTCTAAACGGTTACACCAGTGTATTAAAATGTTGTCAGTGTTAAATGTATTGAATATGTGTCAAGAAATGTCTGTACATGAGATGAGTTTGTACAATATGGAGTAAGTCAAGAAGGTGGGC
Source organism: Meconema thalassinum (assembly GCA_946902985.2). Lineage (NCBI taxonomy): Eukaryota > Metazoa > Arthropoda > Insecta > Orthoptera > Tettigoniidae > Meconema > Meconema thalassinum. The sequence goes on along the minus strand of OX336391.1, from coordinate 579,645,199 downwards.
CAAAATGACACATCGAACGAGAATAAAGGTCAGAAAACGACCTTAGACATGTGAGTAAAGATTTTCATTATGTTTTGGGTGTCGGGAAAATTTTGTGTACAATTCCACCGGAGTTTTGAATAAAAGGGATGTTTTTAAATATATAATAGCTAAATAAGAACGCGATCTGAACAAAAATAAAGTTTTAAGAAATAATAAATAATTATGTGTATAATAAATCCTGTAGAGGAAATGCCTGGAATAAAATGTCAGTGTATTTAATGAATGTTATAAGAGCAAGCGTAGTAATAATAATTATAACAAAGATATTTACATAAAGGTAAATTTGAATTATATGAAAGAAATAGCTTTTGAGCTTTTGTAAGGAATGAAGACATGATGTGAATAACAAGGTAAAGAAATCTAAATAAAGATTAAATTGAATGATATAAAAATATAGAGCGTTGGAGCCTTAACAAATGTATAAGACATGATGTGAATGCATGTTCTTAAAAATGGAGTGATTTATTGTCAACGGAAAAGATTAATATAAGAATTGAGATATGTATCAATTGTTACTAAAAAAATTATCAGTTCTTTGGAAGACATTTGGCCGTAAAGTAATGTGTAGTGCAATGGAACGCAATTAAATAAAAAGTCACGCTAGGAATGCGTAGAATTTAAATGTACTTGGTAAATTACTTATGAGGGGTAGTTGATTGTATTGAATTGAGATATGTTGTAAGTCCTCTAATTGTGACGTAGATCACGAGGCCATGTGTGTGTTATTATTTAAAAGGGAGCTAATGTATGGTATTATTGAGCGTATGTCATGTAGGCCACGGCCGACTTTAAATCGCGTCTTGTATAAGTCCTCCAATGTGGAAATGGTTCCCGAGGCATGTTAAGAGATTCGAACCTAGAATCCTCTGTTTGTTAAAGCCCCTTATTATTCGTCGTCGAATGTGTATTACTCTTCCCAATCAACGAGGACCCTTCATAATTAATAAATGCCAAGATTACGAGAGTGGTTTATGAGCCAAAAGAATATTGTTGAAAGTGAAAAGAGAAGTTAAAATGCCAGGTCTCTCCATAGAACTAAAAATGAAGGTTTGTTTTAAAAGCATTGAAGAGAGCTCCAACCGTAGGCTAGGCAGGGAGCCGCCCTCCCTGTCATAAATCACGCTCGAGTATAATGGCCTGACCCTCATAGTACGAGGGTGGGTAAAGACCGTCTTGTAAGAAGTGTTAAATACACCGTGAGTGTTTAAAGTTGTTAATGACCCGGGCGTTGAACCGAGGTCCTTGTAGATTGATATTATCGCTTGCCAGTTCAGATCGTAGTTTTCTTATGTGATAATGGTCTTATAAGACAAATGAATTAAATAAAAATCCCTATTGTAATATTGTATGGAAAATAAGGAATCCACGAGTTTTGTGAAGATAACTAGATTTCGGGAGTAATCATAGTTTTTGACTTTGTCAAGTAATCTTTATGACTCTGTAGTACACAAGTAGTTTCCCGATCACCGTAGTGAATTTGCAAAACTTGAGAGAGGTGGTAAATACTGAGAACATGTGAAATGCCCAAATTTTGAAGTAGATAATTAACATGTAAATTTAAATGTAATTATATATTGTTTTGATGATAAGAAAAGATAAAAATAGTTCTTGAGGTGTACAGAAGTATGATACCATTATTATGGAAAAGTATCGAGCCAAAGAAGCTCGTAGTTATATGGAACTTTAAGATAAGTACTTTATGGAAGTGAAAATAATCATGAATTGTTGGTTTTAAAGAAAACCATGTGTTTTAATCTAATATTTGTTTTATTTTTATGCTATTCCTTGTTCACTTTGGACAAGTAGAATGATATTGGTCAGTAGTTTATTTGTTTTATTGCTTGTAGCGCCATAATTTTTATTAATTAAATGTGTTAAAATAGGAGTTGATTTTGTTCTTATTTTTGCAAGTGTATCCTCTATTTAATCCAAAATATGTAAGTCACAGAGTGGGAGAACTTACCGCAGCCCCGAAAATCCCGAATTGAGCAATGCTGGCATACTGTGATTTGCATATTTCTTGCTGAAAGGGCACAATATATAAAAATGAAAGTTTGTCTGTTTTTTCTGAATTTCCATGGAAATTTGCGTTATTTGCGCGTTTCAGACTGTTTTATGACGGATGCGCGCAAAAAAAAAAAAAAAAAAATGTTTTGTCTGTCTGTCTGTCTGTGTGTCTGTGGACAACTTTGAGTCCTTATAACTTGAGAACGGCTGGGTGGATCAACGTAAAACTTGGTACTGATATCCATCAGAGGCACGAAAGTAATCATTGATGTAACTCTTCTCCATACCTATCATAAAAGAGGGCCTACCCCCTTAAGATGCATGCTGAAATGGGCGTAGAAAAACGAGACAAAGCCCATTTTCAGCGTCTCAGTGTGAGAAACAAAACTCGGGAGCCCTACGGGCCCCGAAAACCACATTTTAATGTCCTAAAACCAACAGTTTTTGAGATATACCCATAATAATTTCATTTATTAAGCTCTTGAAAGAATGCAAGTCGGTAACCATGCAACACAATCTCTATTTCTGTAAGACGCAATGCCATTCCATTTACTACATTACTATGAAAGTTCGCAAACGGCTATAAGGTTATCACGGAACCAACTTAAGCTGTAAAATTCATCAATACGTATATAATGCTCTTAAGGGGGTCAAGGGGTACTCTTGAATTTTTTCACGTGATTTACACGGGCGGGTGTGGTACTAAAGGTCTATTATATCGGTATCCCTATATTATTAAATTATTATTATGATTATTATTATATTATGACGTACAAGGACGAGACAAAACTCATTTTCAGCCCCTCGGTGGCTCGGAGGCTACTACGTTTTAAGGCTCTAAAACCACGTTTCTGAGATATTCCCAGAAAACTAATTTCATTTAATAAACTAATAAATAGATGACGAGTACAGAAGAACACCAAATCAGGAGCTATATAGATATACAGTACTGAGAAAATCACAGATGTGGCCAGGAAGGAACGTCTGGCTTTCTACGGACATTCCTCATGGATGAACCCAACAGGACTAACCAACCGGTTTCTCAACTACTGGGGGAATAGAAAGAGCTTGGCACCGTCGCTAACAGTAGTTAACAAGGATATGTAATAACTGAAGATAATGAAAAGTGATATTAGAAGCTGATCACATCTCAGAAAGATACTTAAACAGAAGATTTTTAGGACAGACCACCCTGTAAGAAAACCGGCATCATCTGGACAAAAGAGAGAAAGGAGAAACATAGCCAGAGAATGCGCGAATATTGGGCAAACATCAAGTCCCTCGCCAAGCTGAAAATCTCAACGTCGTGGTCCTTAGCTGGCCCATACGAAAGGAGAAGAACAATAAGAAACTAATGAAGTAATGCAAGCCGGTAACCATGACAACAGTATCACAAGAGGTGACATCCAACTTTCCATCTACTGTATTTCTGTAAGAAGCAATGCCACTCAATTTATTACATTTCTGTGAAAGTTTTCAATTGGCTTTAAGGTTATCGTGGAATCAAACATAGACTGTAAAATTCAACAATGTGATTAAGGGGGTCAAGGAGTACCCTAGAATTTTTACATGTGACTTACACGTGCGATATGCGATATGTTGTACAGAAGGTCTATTATATCTCCAAACTGCAACATTATTTTCAAAAATTCCTGGACTGGAATAGTGTTTTTTGCAGCTTTTGGGAATTTGGGCCATTGTAGGCTGAACATCCCGAATTTTCATGCACCACAAGCCTTTATAATTTATTAAGGGGATCTTCCTGGGGATGGGGACTTTCTATAACGGTGAGGGTCAGTTTTAATTTGACATATATTGCGTTTCGTCTACGAGGTTTTCAATATAATTTTCACGTCAGGAAGTACACGTGAGGTGAATTTAGTTTGAGAGCACATTTTAAGTAATCATATTTTTGTCGACAAACGGGTTCATCGTAAAGATGATTTTGTTTGATACTGTGTGGTTGATATATATTTATGTTTATGTACGCCTGTAATTCATGTTCGGGTGCTTGGAGCATCGTAAAATTAGGTATTGTAACCATGAGTCAATACACCAATCATTTAGAATACTCTTCAACCTACTTCTCATAGAAGGGTGGGTATAAGGAACAACTTTTCAAAAGACAAGCTAAAATAGGCGATTTTTTTCCTAGAACGACGACCAAAGCATATGTTGCGCTTCTCAATGTGTGACACAAAACTAGGGAGTCTATAAATGGTCTCCGAAAACCACATTTTATGGCCCTTAAATTAACAGTGTCTGCGATATACCCAGAAAACTAACTTCGTTCTGATAAACTTATGAAGGAATGACAAGCCTCTAACCATTGCAACAGTAGCTCAAATGATAACGTCTGGTTATTAATACCGAAGACCGTTCGAAGAGCGGGTACTTCTGCTAATAGGTGTATATATATAAAAATACTATCAAAATGTTGAAAATTTCTTAACATCAAAGTATATGAAAATGAAAATCCACTGTCTGCTTCCAGTCTCCGACCGGGTCAGGAATGGAATGAATGAAGCCCCCATCTAGCGGCGAGGTATGGACTGTGCCGGCTGCCGAGGCTTGACGCACTTCTCTGGGGCAATGATTAAATGAATGACAGATGAAATGAAATGATAGTCGAGAGTGTTGCTGGAATGAAATTTTGACAGGGAAAACCGGAGTACCCGGAGAAAAACCTGTCTGCCTCCGTTTTGTCCAGCACAGATCTCACATGGAGTGACCGGGATTTGAACCACGGACCTAGCGGTGGGAGGCCAGCGTGCTGCCGCCTAAACCACGGAGGCATCAAAGTATATAAAAAATGAAAATCAATATATCGTCAAACTAACCATCAAATCAAGTAGTAGCCTAATGCTTCTAATGTGATGTTCGGCATTGTTGATCTTTCAATACAATAATGGGATAAATCTCATAATTCACAATATACATATATTCACGTTTTCAATAGCATAAAATATTCTTCCGCGGGCCGCATAAACTGACTGTAGGCCGCAAACAGCCCGCGGGCCACGCTTTGTAACCCTTGATGTAAAGTGTGTTACCTGTTGTAGTGGTAGTCCTCGCTCAGGCGGATGGAGAAGGGTACATCATGGATGGTGGTGCCAGTGTTCACTCTTCCACGCACTGACCGTATCGACTCCACCAGCCCCTGGCGGTACCTTAACCACTCCCGCTGCTCTACAAACTTGTCAAACACCACCTGGGGAGTAGGCGTGCTCGACTGCAGGAAGAGACGAACCCTGTTCCACAAGTCGGCAGGACTGTTCAGCATGAGCCAATGAGTAGGCAGCAAGAGACACTTCACGCTGTTCACTGCCATTATTCGCCGACCATACATATTCTCCCCTACAACAAGCCCAACAAGTATCACAAGCAATTGTTCGTATTTTCCCCTACAACAAGCCCAACACGTATCACAAGCCATTGTTCGTCTTTTCCCCTACAACATGCCCAACAAGTCTCACAGTCATTCGCCAACCATGCATCCTATCCCCTACAACAAGCCTCACAAGTCATTATTCGTCGACCATACATCTTGACTCCTACAACAAGCCACACAAGTCATTATTCGTCGACCCATACATCTTGACTCCTACAACCAGCTCAACAAGCCTCACAAGCCTTATTCGCCGACCATGCATCGTATCCCCTACAACAAGCCTCACAAGTCAATATTCGCCGACATGCTTCGTATCCCCTACAAGAAGCCTCACAAGCCTTATTCGCCAACCATGCATCGTATCCCCTACTACAATCCCCACAAGTCAATATTCGCCGACATGCTTCGTATCCCCTACAAGAAGCCTCACAAGCCATTATTCGCCGACCATACATCCTATCCCCTACAACAAGCCTCTCAAGCCATTATTCGTAGAACATACATCTTGACTCCTACAACCAGCTCAACAAGCCTCAAAAGCCTTATTCGCCGACCATGCATCGTATCCCCTACAACAAGCCTTACAAGCCATTATTCGCCAACCTTGCATCGTATCCCCTACAACAATCCCCACAAGTCAATATTCGCCGACATGCTTCGTATCCCCTACAAGAAGCCTCACAAGCCATTATTCGCCGACCATACATCCTATCCTCTACAACAAGCCTCTCAAGCCATTATTCGTTGACCATACATTTTGACTCCTACAACAAGCTTCACAAGCCATTATTCGTCGATCATACATCTTGACTCCTACAACCAGCTCCACAAGACTCGCAAGCCTTATTCGCCGACCAAGCATCTTATCCCCTACAACAAGCCTCACAAGTCATTATTCGTCGACCATACATTTTGACTCCTACAACAAGCCTTACAAGCCATTATTCGTCGACCTTACATCTTGACTCCTACAACAAGCCTCACAAGTCATTATTCGTCAACCATACATTTTGACTCCTACAACAAGCCTCACATGCCATTATTCGTCGACCATACATCTTGACTCATACAACCAGCTTAGCAAGCCTTATTCGCCGACCATGAATCGTATCCCCTACAACAAGCCTCACAAGTCATTATTCGTCGGCCATACATTTTGACTCCTACAACAAGCCTCACTTGCCATTTTTCGTCGACCATACATCATGACTCCTACAACAAGCCTCTCAAGCCATTAATCGTCGACCATGAATCTTATCCCCTACAACGCGCCTCACAAGTCATTATTCGTCGACCAAACATTTTGACTCCTACAACAAGCCTCACTTGCCATTATTCGTCGACCATACATCTTGACTCCTACAAACAGCTCCACAAGCCTCTCAAGCCTTATTCGCCGACTATGCATATTATCCCCTACAATAATCCTTACAATCCATTATTCGTCGACCATACATGTTGACTCCTACAACAAGCCTCACTTGTCATTATTCGTCGACCATACATGTTGACTCCTACAACAAACCTCTCAAGCCATTATTCGTCGACCACGATTCTTATCCCCTACAACAAGCCTCACAAATCATTATTCGTCGACCATACATTTTGACTCCTACAACAAACCTCGCTTGCCATTATTCGTAGAACATACATCTTGACCCCTACAACAAGCCTCTCAAGCTATTATTCGTCTACCATACATCTTGACTCCTACAACCAGCTCCACAAGCCTCACAAGCCTTATTCGCTGACCATGCATCGTATCCCCTACAACAAGCCTCACAAGCCATTATTCGCCAACCATGCATCGTATCCCCTACAACAATCCCCACAAGTCAATATTCGCCGACATGCATCGTATCCCCTAAAAGAAGCCTCACAAGCCATTATTCGTCGACCATACATCCTATCCCCTACAACAAGCCTGTCAAGCCATTATTCGTTGACCATACATTTTGACTCCTACAACAAGCCTCACAAGCCATTATTCGTCGATCATACATCTTGACTCCTACAACCAGCTCCACAAGACTCGCAAGCCTTATTCGCCGACCAAGCATCTTATCCCCTACAACAAGCCTCACAAGTCATTATTCGTCGACCATACATTTTGACTCCTACAACAAGCCTCACAAGCCATTATTCGTCGACCTTACATCTTGACTCCTACAACAAGCCTCACAAGTCATTATTCGTCGACCATACATTTTGACTCCTACAACATGCCTCACATGCCATTATTCGTCGACATTACATCTTGACTCCTACAACCAGCTTAGCAAGCCTTATTCGCCGACCATGAATCTTATCCCCTACAACAAGCCTTACAAGTCATTATTCGTCGGCCATACATTTTGACTCCTACAATAAGCCTCACTTGCCATTTTTCGTCGACCATACATCTTGGCTCCTACAACAAGCCTCTCAAGCCATTAATCGTCGACCACGAATCTTATCTCCTACAACACGCCTCACAAGTCATTATTCGTCGACCAAACATTTTGACTCCTACAACAAGCCTCACTTGCCATTATTCGTCGACCATACATCTTGACTCCTACAACCAGTTCCACAAGCCTCTCAAGCCTTATTCGCCGACTATGCATATTATCCCCCACAATTATCCTAACAATCCATTATTCGTCGACCATACATGTTGACTCCTACAACAAGCCTCACTTGTCATTATTCGTCGACCATACATCTTGACTCCTACAACAAGTCTCTCAAGCCATTATTCGTCGACCACGAATCTTATCCCCTACAACAAGTCTCACAAATCATTATTCGTCGACCATACATTTTGACTCCTACTACAAACCTCGCTTGCCATTATTCGTAGAACATACATCTTGACTCCTACAACAAGCCTCTCAAGCTATTATTCGTCGACCATACATCTTGACTCCTACAACCAGCTCCACAAGCCTCTCAAGCCTTATTCGCCGACTATGCATATTATCTCTTAGAATAAGCCTTACAATCCATTACTCGTTGACCATACATTTTCACTCCTACAGCAAGCCTCAATTGCCATTATTCGTTGACCATACATTTTGACTCCTACAATAAGCCTCACAAGCCATTATTCGTCGATCATACATCTTGACTCCTACAACCAGCTCCACAAGCCTCGCAAGCCTTATTCGCCGACCAAGCATCTTATCCCCTACAACAAGCCTAACAAGTCATTATTCGTCGACCATACATGTTGACTCCTACAACAAACCTAACAAGTCGTTACTCGTCGACCATACATCTAGACTCCTACAACAAGCCTCACAAGTCATTATTCATCGACCATACATCTTATATCACATACAACAAGCCTCACAAGTCATTATTCGTCGACCATACATCTTTTATCACATACAACAAGCCTCACAAGCCATTATTCGTCTACCATACATTTTGACTCCTGCAATAAGCCTCACAAGCCATTATTCATCGACCATACATCTTTTATCACATACAACAAGCCTCACAAGTCATTATTCGTCGACCATACATCTTGACTTCTACAAAAAACTTAACAAGCCTCACAAGCCTTATTCGCCGACCATCCATCTTGCCCCCTACAACAAGCCTCAGAAGCCATAATTCGTCGACCATACATCTTATATCACATACAACAAGCCTCACAAGCCATTATTCGTCGACCATACATCTTGACTTCTACAAAAAGCTTAACAAGCCTCACAAGCCTTACTCGCCGACCGTCAATCTTATCCCCTACAACAAACCTCAGAAGCCATAATTCGTCGACCATACATCTTATATCACATACAACAAGCCTCACAAGCCATTATTCGTCGACATACATTTGACTCCTACAACCAGTTCAACAAGCCTCACAAGCCTTACTCGCCGACCATACTTCTTATATGACATACAACAAGCCTCACAAGCCTTATTCGCCGACCGTACATTTTGTAACATATACAATAAGCCTCGCAATTCATTATTCGTCGACCATACTTCTTGACTCCTACAAAAAGCCCAACAAGCCTCACAAGCCTTATTCGTCGACCATACATCTTGACTCCTACAACTAGCCTCACAAGCCATTATTCGTCGACCATACATCTTATATCACATACAGCAAGCCTCACAAGCCATTATTCGTCGAAAATACATCTTGACTCCTACAAAAGGCTTAACAAGCCTCATAAGCCTTATTCGCGGACCATCCATCTTATCCCCTACAACAAGCATCAGAAGCCATTATTCGTCACCCATACATCTTGATTCCTACAACAAGCCACACAAGTCATTATTCTACGACCGTAAATCTCCCTTACAACAAGCCCCATTAACTATTATTCACTGACCATATATATTCTCCCCTACAACAAAGCAAGAAGAATCACAAACCATTATTAGTCGACCATACAACTTCTCACCTACAAGAAGCCTTTATTCGACGATACGCCTTCACTTCTACAACAAGTCTCACAAGCCATTTTTAGTCGACCATATATCTTCACACCTACTACAAGTCTCACACCCTTCATTCGCCGACATATCTTCACTCCTACAATAAGCCTTACAATTCTGTGTTGGCCGTCCAATCGTCAATCCTACAACAAGCCACACAAGTCATTATTTGTCGACCATACGTCTTCACTTCTACGAGCCTTACAAGCCATTCTTCGGCGACTATACACCTTTCCCCTGCAACAAGCAGAACCGATATCCACGTTGTAACCCACGTTCACCTTGGGGGCACCATTGGCCAAAAAATGTGGAAGCGTTTCATGTAGGACATATTATCACACTGCACAGAGAGCCAGTTGCTGATTGTGGCTACAAAATATTATCAATACCAATTATACCCTAGATATTCCACTGTATTTAGCCTAGCTTCATTTAAGAAAGAAAAAATAAGAAGGCTGAGATCACCTTTTGTCCGTGTGTGTTTTATGTGTGTGCGTATGTGTGTGTGTCCCTCCTAATAAAATCTAAACGGATGAAGCGATTTAAATGAAACTCGGCAAGGTCATAGTACTATTTTGTCTGACCACGGCCGCATCCTTCAAATTTTACGACGTCGAACCATCCAACATGACGGCTGTGCTAAATATTTCACCGGCATTCTATATCTCCGGAACTATTACTGATATCACCCTAAACCTTCGCTCGGTGATAAAGGGCACTACTAGAAGTTTATCTATGTAACTTTGATAAACCTGTTAATTACAAAACGAACATGGCGGCCAAGTGAAGTTCAAACATTTATAACAGCAATCAAACTGCAATTTTGTATGTTGATCGAGGCTATACACATATGTTCACCTGAGGGACTTACAATAACCTGGTGAGCACAAATCCAGCATGGCGTCGACACGAAATTTAAATATTTAAATGGACGTTTCTCGCGATTTAACCATCTGAGAGTAGTGAAATTTGGAACGGTAAATGCTTATATACATTTTAATCAACTGACATCTAATTTATTTCAATTGTTTTTATAAACACAAGATGTTGGCTGTGTGAAGTTTTAAAATCGCATTTTTATTTCTTGAGTTCTAATCATGCGATTGAAGTTTGAATAATACACCTACGCATTAAGCTTCATATAATGGTCCAAATTCCATCCATTTTAAAAAATAACCTCACCATCAAATAGAGCGAAAAAATACCATCTAACCGACCCCTTACTCGACCCTACTCCTCCCCCACCACCTAAAATTTATCCAACATAGCCATACGTATTCAGGCACACACGCGACTGGTAGGAGAACGCCCCTCACCACACTACTCTTTTTGTATTTTTATCCTAGAGACTTGAAATTTAGTTTGGGGGTCGAGGGGGTAGGGACCATTCATTTACGTCAAACAAACTTTTTTGTAAACTTTCTAGTTAACAAAATATAGGAATTTCAATATTTGAGTGTTTTCAAAAAATCTCAAAAAATAAAAAAAGTTTTATTATAAAAAATAAAGGGCATAAACGACATTAGTTTGAACCATGGCACGTTCTATCATGTTTGATTTTCAAACTATCGCCTACTTCCAAAAACAAACATTTTCAAAAATAAAATAAAAAATACAATACGTGGTCCATAGCAAAGCCCCCGTCAGCTCGAGTCCAACGACACCTCATTTGTTAAAATCCGACCATGGGTTCGCCAGATATTATTTAACATAGCTAAGGGTATAGTCACGTAAAAATAAAACGAGTGCGTTAGAAACCACCTTACCTCCCCCCCCCCCCCTACTGATATAGCAACAACAATAGCATTCGCGTGTAAGCAAACGCCAATAGACACGATAAAAGGGGTAAATTTAGTCAAATTTTCATGCAGATTAAATGTTATGAGAGGAAAGTCTGGAATTGAGAAATTGAGAAATAATGAGATATCGTCAAAGAACTTGGACATGGAGTTGGACAAGAGCGGGGTGGGTGAAGGCTTAATAGAGGAACCGTGCGGGAAATCTATTAATTCTAAGGAAGACCAGATCACTACACAAGGGGGTAGTAAGATTAACGATAATGGGTGGATGTGAACGATAACTTAGTGTTCTCCAATTGCTACTGAGCAAAATGACACGAGTTGAAAGAGTCTATGAGTAAGGAGATAGGAGGTGTGCATGAAAGTATGGAAATAGGAGGTGTGAAAAAGTCTATAAGCAGCAGGAAGAGTCTATGAAAGGTATTGAACAGCAAGGAGAGTCAGTAAGCCAGAAAATAGAGTCTATGAGTATAGTAAGGAAACAGGAGATGTGAAAGAGTATATGGGTCAGCAGAAGCAACAATTAGGCAGACAGATAGAATCTGTAGGTAAGCAGGTTGAATTTGTGAAGTTTATGTAGATGAGGCAGTCAAGAAACGGGCTGATGCAACTAACGCTAAGATAGAGGAGTTAAGTAAGGAGGTACAAGAGCACAAGTCGATCATGAGGAGTAGGTTGGAGAACATAGAGAAGGATCTCAGTAATAAGATAAGAGGAGAGAGAACAAGTGCTGAGAGAGGAAATAGCGAGAAATCAGGATAGCGTGGAAAATAGGTTAGCAGGGATGGAGGGCTATCAGGAAAAACAGATGCGGGAACTGGGGAAGTCAGAAAAGAAAGTATAGTTAACGGGGAATTAATAGAAAAGCGAGTGAGTGGAGCGTGTGCAGAGGTTTGCAATACCGTAAGGGATGATTCAAAGGAACATTTGCATAGAGTAGGGGTCGTGGAAGATAAATTGGGGGAGAACAAGTGACATTGGCGCAAAGAAATGAAAAACTTCAGGAAGAGTTAACGTAGGTGAGAAGAGAGGTGAGAGACCGACCGATGAGTCGCAGAGGAGGGATGTCACTTAGTTGTTCACATAAGGATCCCGGTTTGCCACAATTTAATTCCCGACAATTTAATCCGATGGAATATTTAAAATCAGTGGAAAAAAGATTCAAGAAAGACTTAGACGATAACTTAATCGAATGGGAAACGGTCATGCAAATCCTCGCACACTCGTTCAAGGGGGAGGTAAAATCTTGGTTCGAGATATATAGGCCAAACATGAGGAATTTAGGAGATTCTAAGGGTCAATTTAAGGCCAAATTTTGGGAGGAATCAATTCAAGCCAGGGAAAGGGAAACCCTCATGTTTGGAAAATTTAAGGAGCGCGACGGGGTATCCCTCTGAGTATTTTCTAGCCCACGTATTAGTGTGGAAAAATCTAGATGGGGTCTCCTCGGACATAGATATAGTAAGGATGATGCTCAAACATTTTCCCAGTAGGATACAGTAGGCTAGCTGCATGCAGAAGTTGAAAAGGATTGACGAGTTCGAAGAATTATTAACTAGTTTAGACAATTTAGGCCATCAGCAAACCAACAGAGCAGAAGTAAAAAGTGAAAGCAGACAGAATGAGCATCAACCAAGTCAGAACAGGAATAGATTCAAACAGGGTAGCAGAGGTGACAATTACAATAGAAGGAGGGAGGAGAACAATAATTGGAGGATAGAAAATAATAGACAGGTGGATAATTATCAGGGGAGAGAAAATTTCCAAAGGCGGGAAAATTTTCAAAGAGGCCAAGAGGAAGGGACAGTTCAGAGAGCTATTGAATCAGGGAGAGGACAGGTGCCAGCTCAGAGACGAGGTACGAGTTATTTAAACTCTCTGCGGCTTGTGTAAAACGGTCAGGTAGACAGCCCGAAGGTAAATATATTAGGCAGTGTGTGATTCAGGAAAGGAAGGTGAGTTTCACGCCTATGACGAAGGAAGATTTGTTGTCTGACCAAGAGGATTTTAAAGTAGAAGGTAGAAGTAGAAGTAGAGGCAGAGCGAGGGATTTTCATCGGTAATTGCAATAGGCATCTTAGGAAAAGAGGTAAAGGCTCTGGTGGACTCCGGGAGTGAATGGTCTTGCATAAGCAAGGTAGTATATGAGGAGATTATTAAGAGAGGACATAAGTTGGAAGATGTACCTGTTAAGACTTTACTTATTATTAGAGCTGTAGGGAGTAAGAGCCAGAAAACAAGTAAGCAGATAGTTGCCTATTAAGTTGGAGGGTAAAGTGAGTAACCAATGTTGTCTGGTTATATGCAATTTGATTTACGAAGAAGTGCTTGGTAATGACAGGTTCAATAAACATAAGGTTGTTATGGATTTTAATAACGGAGTTTTATGTCTGGAGAGAGGCATTAAGGGGCAGGAGATTAGTATGAGGTATGAACTAATTGATGAGATGGGTGGTGCTTGTATTACTAAGAGGTTGGAGGGGAGGTCAGCAGGGGTGTCTGAAGATGAAGTACAGCTGGAGGCTGTGTGTCATATTTCGGTAGAGGAACATCGAGATGATCCTTTTGGGAAGTCGTCGACAAAAGTAAGTTGTGTGATGTGAGTAAGGAGGAGTTATTTGAGGTGTTATTGAGGAATAAGGAGGTATTTAGTGACAAGCCTGAATTAACGTACGTATACACTCATCAATTCGAGCTGGTTGATAGTTCGCCATTTTCTGGTCCCAGATATGCCATTCCTTTCAGATATGCTGCCGCCGTAGAAGATGAAATTAACCGGCTGTTAGCCCAGCGTATTATAGAGCCATCCACGAGCATGTATTCTTACTCACTAGTTGTTGTTGTTGTTGTTGTTGTTGTTGTTGTTGTTGTTGTTGTTGGGAAGAGTGATGGTTCAGTCAGATTGTGTATTGACGCTCGTCAATTAAATAATAGGTTGGCAGTCGATACCAAGAGGCCTGAGTGTATTGAAGACCTAGTTCAGAAGTTTACCGGCAGGAAATGGTTCTCAACCATGGATCCAAGCGCCAACTTTTGGCAAGTCCCTTTGAGAATGGAAGATAGGAAATTAACGGCTTTTAGTTATTAGAGTGGGTTCTTTATGCATTTTGTCGTGCCATTTGGATGCAAAACGAGTAGTTTAATATTAGGAAGGGATATACACGATTTTGTTACAATGCATATTGACGATCTTATTATTGCATCACACACTAAAGATACGTGGAGATAGTTTTGAGAAAGTTAAGGAAGGGGGTTTCATAGTGAAACATAGTAAGTATTCGTTTGCCACCCAACAGATTACATTTTAGGACACACGATCACGACACAAGGGACTTTTCCTGAACAATCGCGTTTAGAAAAGATTAACAACACCGCTAGACCACGTAACGCCAAGCAACTACGAAGAATTTTAGGGGTTTTTAACTCTTTTAGGAGATTTGTCGTTAGGTATTCCAATCTGGTTGAAGCTTTTAGGGAACTGTTGAAGCAGGGTGCAAGATGGGTGTGGGACCATGAGCACGAGGCAGCCTTCGCGGAGTTGAAGAGAGGTTTCGTGGATTCAGTTGTGCTGAAATACCCTAGAGTAGATTGTCCTTACGTCCTTATGACTGATGCCAGTAAGTTAGGAATTTCAGGTATGCTGTGCCAGTATGATGACGAAGGTTATTTAGGAATAGTCTCATTAGCTAGTAGGGGTTTGAGTGTGGCTGAAAAGCGTTAAACTATCACTGAGATAGAATTTTTGGCTATCGTGTACTCGCTTGGTAAGTTTCGTAGTTATATTCTGGGGAGCAAGTTTAAAGTGCTCACAGACTATAATGCTCTGGTATTTATTCGTGTAAGTTGACTTCCAATAGGATGTCGAGATGGATCTTGGCAATAAGTGAGTACGATCTGGTGATTTCTCACATCAAGGGTAAGGAGAATATAGTGGCTGACTTCTTGAGTAGAAATATAGGTGATGATGATTACCGGGTGGTGAACATTAAACAGGGTGTTGTTTTATGTGTCACAAAGACTAGAGATTGTGATGCGGAGATTGGTAAGCTCCGGGATATGCTGGCAGATCAGGAGAACGACGAGAGCTTGGCTCAGATCTTGGGGGAGTTGAGAGAGAAGGAGGTTGGAGCTAGACTCCAGGTGGATAAGTTCACCTATAAGCTAGAGTGCGGCTTATTGGCGAGGTTATGCCACCTAGGTGAGTGGAAGGTATGTGTACCTAGTTCTCTGCAGGAGACCATGATATGATATCACCATAAAGCTTTGGAGCATTGTGGAGCAGCTTAAGTTCCTTTCGCTGTCCAACAGCATTTCATTTGGCGTAACAGGGAAGGAATATAAGGAAAGTTCTTGCGAGTTGTGATACTTGTCAACGGTGTAAAGCCACGACGAGATATTTGCAGGGACCTCGTCAGGCGGTAATCACGAAAAAAAAAACGCGGGATTTACTATGGGCCTTTAGTCAAATATCGGTATGGATATCAGTATAGCTTTGTGATTGTTGACTCATTTAGTAAGTTTGTCAAGCTGTATCCCCTGAGGAAAGCGACTGGGAAAGGTTGCGACCTACAAATGGTTGACAAATAAATCTCTGAGTTCGAGAAGCCCATCCGAGTATTGACTGACCACGGCAGCCAGTTCCCCTCAAAAATCTGGAAGAGCAATTTAGGTGAAGTGGGAGTCGAACATATTTTCTCTTCTATAAGATACCCGCAAGGAAATATGTCCGAGAGAATTATGAAAGATCTTGGGAGGGAATTCCGTACTTATATGAGCGATCGCCATAATGCATGGTTCTCCAAACTAGGAGATATTGAACAATTGTTCAATAGTAAGATACATGAGAGCACGAAATGCACCCCTAATGAACTGCAATTTCGTAGGAGGCCTACTAATGAATGACCTTGCAAGAATGTTAGGATTGGAAACGGGAGACGAGATAGACAGGGATATCAGCATCCGGCTGGCTAGATTTAACTTAGAGAAAGCAGGAAATAAACGTAGGCGCCAGCAAAAGAGAGTGAAGTTTGATTTTTTAATGTTGGTGATCAGGTTTTGCTCAGAGTGCCATGTCCTTCTTCCGCTGTTGGCAAAGAAATGTCCAAGATTTTTCAGCTTTTTAGGGGACCTTCTAGAGTGACCAAGCGTATTGGCGAGTGTGCGTACAGCCTAACAGACCATCAAGGAACCATTGTAGGGTCTTATAATGTGTCTAACCTGAAGAAGTATATTAGTTTGTAAGGTTATGGCAGATCCTCTGAGACCGACGTAGTCTACAATGAGGTATATTGCACTGGCACACTTCAGGAAATGACGAAGGGGCTACAATTACCAAGTGACAGAAAGCAGGGCATAATTTCGAATGTATATTAGAATGCATTATCCGAGTGCGACGTGGCTATATGCCAAAATTGTCAATTATGACAAGTAGCGGATGTGAAGGACACACGAGAAAGTTCCGTGCGAGTTAGCGGCTATGAACACTTGAGTAATGTCGGTGTGAGCTAATTATAAGTCAACAAAAAGACATTTGCAACAATGAATATGTAGAATCTGACATCAAGTAAATGAGAAATTGCATTGAAAGGGTACGCAAGCTTGAAGCTTATCAACTTGATATCACGCCAGGGGCCTCCGAGGATATATATGTATATATGTTTTTCAATGTTTTTGAGTGTAAATGGAGTCCCCATTCATATGTATTCATAGGAACTCCATCGGAGGGGAATTGTAACCTTCCCAAATCACAAGGGATTGAACTCTCACTTTCGAGACTTACGATTTGATATAATCGTTCATATATTTTTATCTGATGCTTTTATATGTTAAATAATTATTTATTGGAGTGTATTATTTCATGTGAGTGATTCGCATATAATTTGTGTAGATTTAAGATATTGTTTATAGCGGGATCTGAAGTCAGTTTAGAAGAGTTTATTTTAACATTGTTTAAATATTTATTGGAGTGTCTAGTTAATGGCCCGGAACCAGGAAGTAGGTATTGTGAGCGACGGGTTTTATTCGCACGGGACGGGTGCAACTGTAATTCATGCTGCGAGTCAGCAGATGTAGGTTTGGCATCTATGTAATCTCCAAATACGGACATGTAATTTGTTCGGATTGGCTGTACCCGTGATTTAAGAAGTGTGGACCCAGGGGTTGAGGAGGGGATGAGAGAGTTACTTACGCTTGTCGGCTGAGTGAAGATTATTCTTATTTGTGACTCCGTGTAGGGAGTAATTGTTCCAATTGTAGACTCCGGGTGGAGTAGTTATTCGATTTTGTTTCTCCCGAGGGTGTGGTAGTTGTTCTATTTTATGGCTCCGTGGTAAGAAATGGTTGTTTGTTCGGCCTAGGGTCGACACCAAATCAGTGTTAGGGGTTTGGATTTATTATTGAATGAGGAAGGACAGTAATTCAGACGCTCACGATATTGTGTTCAGAGTTCAATTACGGAGTTGCAGGTTGAATTAATCTCTCGGGAATAATTCGCCTAGTTTCAGATAAGTCGCCAGGACTTCCTGTCTCGAAAAGCATGACGTATTGAGAACTTAAAGTCTGCGTACTGTAATTCGAGGGCCATAACGAGAAGTTTGTTAATCTACGAATACTAGTAAAATATGCTAAGTATTGTTCAATTCAGGTGCTAATTAGTTGCGATAATCCACCAAACGGATTTAGAGCACTATTATTCATTCAGGTCCACGAAGCAGTATACATCGCTGGATTCTGAAAATCAGTAATATACGGTAATTAACTTTTGTAATAGAAAAGCATACGTGTGAAACAATTATTAACTGCGACAAAAGTAATTAGGACTGATTCTCTGGGAGCATTAACCCCAGAATCAGTAGAGTTAGTCTTCACATCTGAGACCAGCATCTGTAAGTACCAGTCATCATCTTCTTCTAAGGGTTCATCAATGTATGTCATAAGTGTGCCTGTGTGTGTATGTATGATAGGGAGTGTTAGGGTTGTCTGTATCGACAAGGATTCTGCCAAGTGTATGTATTTATGTCTGGTATCAGAATACATGCCAATTTGTTTTACCAGATTACGAGTGTTTTTATTTTATGCGGTCACCGATGTAGTTGGGTGTGAATGTTTATCAATGCTGTCAATATCGTACAGGTGTTTAACCCCCACGCACCCCGATATGGATATAGTTAGTGAGAGGGTGAAACATTACAGTAGTTACCAGGGTTTTGAAAGTTTCATAGGTGAATTTCTAGTAGTGTCTTTATTACCGTACAAAATTTCAAGGTGATATCAGTAATAGTTTCGGATATATAGAATGCCGGTGAAATATTTCGCACAGCCGCCATGTTGGATTGGTGAGACGTAATAAAATTTGAGGGCACGGTCGGGGTCGGCCAAAATAGTACTATGACCCTTCCGAGTTTTATTGACATCGCTACAAAGTTATTACGGGGACACACACACAGAGACACACATAAAACTTACATGCACACACACGGATAAAAGGTGATCTCAGAAGCCTATTTTTTTTCATAAAATGAAACTGGATTAATACTAATAATCTAACAATGATAGTAACAATAAAACAGTACTAACAATAAAATAATAATTATTATTGGAAAAATATACACAAAAGTGTGCATACATACACAGTATCAGGCTGAAAATCAAACACCATATACAAGAAAGGATATTAAAGTAGGCAGGTTGTCAGCTAATTTCCTGATGCTACAATTGAACTCAAGCATATCATTTTAACATAATGCAGTAATCAGATGTGAGAGGTATACGGCTCCAAGAAGCAGGATAAAAGGTGACTTTTGAGAGCTGCAGTGCTTGCAATATCGACGAATTTATATAAATCGAAAGTGTTGAAGAGGCGTGAGGCGGTGCAAACGAATGATTTATAACTTCTAAAATTTCTTCATAATCTGGTTGGAACTGGGATGAGCTGATTCTTAGTAGCGCAGCTAAATGGTGGTCTGCTAATCTATTTCTGACGCTATTTTTGCGAAGCTTCATTGTAGTGAACACCTGTTCACAGATGCGAACATGGCAGTTATCTTGTGTGCATGAGATTTCAAGTTTGGGAAGCTTGATTTTGGTAGGGCCTTATAGAACTCAATTTTCGAGACGTTGAGGAATAGTTGCTGTAATTCATGGTTACATTGTAACTCAATCAGTTCTAGCTGCAACTCCGATTTTAGTGTTTCACAGTCAACATTAAATGGCATGCTGAAAATGTCCAACTCCTGTTCAATAACTTTGAAGTTCTGAAATCTTCATTCAAATTCGTAGTGGAGATTTTTATCACAAGAAGATATTGCACAAAACGTATCAACACAATGAGATTGAAATAGTCTTTCACTTCTAGGTACACAGAACCGGAAATATGACCTATCGGTATGTGTAATTATAAATGATTTTTTTAAACACAATGTGTACAGTCACGTTTTTCACCACTCTGTCATTTCTGCGATTAGAGATTGAGGCCTGCTTACACATTCCACTAAGTGGTATTTGGGGCATGGATTATTGCCATTCTTGCAGACGCATTCCTCCTTGGACTCATGAAATGTTTCGTTCTAACAGATGCTTCCATGGAACCCATGGACAGCGAATCGCGTATACAGATGTCGAAGTTTGAAATTTGGTCCCTTCCAGAGATCTGTCTTCATTGCTTCAGTCTCCATTATTTCTTGGGGTATCTCGTCGGTTTTTTCCGTCTCTCCTCGATGATAGTTTCATGGTACGTTTGAGTTTCTAGTAGATCGAAGAAGTGCTTTATTTCCTCTATAAAGAAGGATTCCTGTGCTATTTTATAGGCATAGCTGTGCCTTAAGAATTTTGATATAGAGAGAGCTTTCTTAATAAATCTCGCTTTGACGCTCTCTAGCTTCCTAAGGTTATTCACCGACAAGTAGGGCCAAATTAATTGTATGCCATATGTGGCGGTCGGCATAACTTTAATTTTGAATAGCTTTATCGCTGTTAACAGGGATAGGCTTTGGAGTTTGGGAATGTCGTATGAGACTTTCGTTGCTGCCGTAGCTCGCCCCAGTACATGCAGGGAGAAAGCAGTTCCAGTAGTTTGTAGCACGACACCCAGGTATTAGAAGTTGAATACGAATTCTAAAGGTTCTTCTCCACACTTGAGTTGGTCCATTTTAGATATCCTTCCCCCCCCCCCCTTCTAAATTTCATAGCCTTTGTTTTGGAGCTGTTAATTTCCATAGAGTTTTCTTCCGCCCATACCCTAATGTTCCCCATAGCTGTTGAAGGTCATGTCGGTATCTTGAGAGGATGACCATGTATTCCGCGTACATGAGTAATTTGACTGTTCTTAAGTCTATTGTTTGCCCTATGTCTGAGGTCATTACGTTGAAGAGGACTGGACTCATGTGTAATTGTAGTTAGTATAAATCGAAACCATGTCGCGGGCTCGATCAGACTAGCTCAAGGGCCGCTCTTGGCCCGCGGACCGTACTTTGCCCATGACTGGTCTAGGCTATGTGTGAATCGCGAGACAATGTTAACTGAGTTTTGTCCCTCTGAGTAACGGCAAGTGAGACAGCAGGTAGCTAATTATAGCACTTAATTAATCGTCGGATTTACCCACGCAGGCGAGCGTAGGTATAGAGGACTGTTCTTTTTTTGGGGTAAGTAAACACTGATTGAGGGTATTTCCATGACTGACTTCTCTATTATTCTCTTACAGGGTGGCTTCGGTGGCGTAGTTGGTAGCATGCTGAGATTCTATGCCCAAGATCGCGGGTTCAAATCCAGCCGAAGTCGTCGGATTTTTTAAGAGCGTTAAAAATCCCTCAGTATGCCTTCCTTCGGAGGGGAAGTAAAGCTGGCAGTCCCATGTCATAGATTTATGGCAAAGATCCTTCCACTAATTACACCAGTGTGAAGTTAAATTGTATAGGTTAAGCATGTAAAGAACGCTCTTAGGTTCCTACGATCTTTGCCAAGAGCCGACTGCGGAGGCGTCTGGTAGCTAGTTTCTGAATTAGTAGTCGTTGACGGTGGCGTTTGGCAGCAAAAGTAGGAACTATTTGAAAAATTCAAAAGTCTGCAGTCCTTACTTGAATAAAAAAAAAAAAAAACAGATAACACATACTAATACAGTCATCACAATTAACACCGTTTATCAGACGGATTCTACACACACCCAAAGTACGCGGGGCTACATGACCACGTTGTCGCAGCCCCTAAACATAAGAACCAACCATTCTCTTACAATGCAAGCGAAATCAAATAGGGAAATAACAATAAACATGAAAGGCGCCGATCTTAGCTATAAAACAAAATTATTTTTATAAAATCCAGTTCAACATTGTACTCTAAAAGCTATTACCAAATTTACTCCAAACATTATCCGCTGCTGATCCGCTATCCGCTCAGCCATGCGAACTATATCCGCATGGTGAAACATTTTGCGGATATCCGCATCCGCGCAAGGATTTACTTATATTCCATCATTTCTACCAACATTACTAGTTTTTAAGATAGTGAAGTGACTCACCTAAGCCAAAGCATTGCAATGGGTTGAGTAAACACACTTGCATGAAGTGGGTCTCGAGCTTGTCTGTAGATAGTTTTCCTTCAGGTTCCTTCCCTAACACTCGATGGTAGACGATCTTACGGGTTACAGGATACGCCCGTACCTGGTAACATAAGCAGCATATCAGGAAGACCATTGTTTGCCATGGTTTT
The DNA here is from genome assembly GCA_946902985.2 of Meconema thalassinum. NCBI lineage: Eukaryota > Metazoa > Arthropoda > Insecta > Orthoptera > Tettigoniidae > Meconema > Meconema thalassinum. The sequence goes on along the minus strand of OX336391.1, from coordinate 579,622,822 downwards.
ATGAAATATATCACTGTCCTTCATAACAAGTAAAATTATTATACAGTGCATGATGGTGAAGTAGTAAGTTCCGCATTGACTTACAATAAGATACTGTAACCGAAATCAAGATTGAATTATGATCACATCAGCTGTGATGAGATTGGAAGCATAGGCTCTCGACTGGCTCTTGTACCTTGTTCCATGCGTGAGAGCGAGTCTCCTTGACTAGCAACGATTCTTGTTGCATCTTCGACACGAGAATATGTTATGTGTAGCATACGAATTGGCATTAACATTTATACATCTATAATTGTATCCTAGTCTCCGAATATCATCGACTAACAGATTTTTATTGTGGCAGTAGGCCAGGCATGTTTGTAAAAGCTATAAGATGTCAAGCACTGCTGTATATGACGTCAGCCACAGAGTGGGTGATCGCACCACTTTCCTACCCCACGTGATAAGCAAGGCAGAGCATCTCTGAGCCTGGCTAGCTACGGACTGCAGTTGACTGGCAGTATTTCATTCAAGGCCTGTACACGCTTGGAATTCACACCTGTCTTGTATCGTGAGGTTTCACTTCGCGCACGGGATATAGTCAGTTCTTATACATGTATGAACGTGAGTTCGTGTCGTAACACAACCGGTAACGTGTGGACTGCAGAATGTTAAACTCAGTGAAGCGTGTGTGTTAATGGAGTTTAGGTGAGTACTTATTTAACATTATTTGACACCACAAGGGAAGTATACACCATCATGGAGACTGACACTTACGAACAGTTCAACTTCACATGTTAGCACAGTTTGGTCATGCTAAAATCACAACTTCATTATACATGAGATTACACTACAAGTTTAAGAAGAGTATTATTCTACTAGACATTAGGAACAGAACACAATTAGATGAACATTACTGTTATTATCACAACAGAGCATCAAGATTTACATAACGTGGAAAATGAATATAGCAGTGGCGGACAGTCAAATTACATATTGTGAACTTGAGTTTTCTGGAATGCTAACTTCACACACAATGGACCTCGTGGGAACTCTTATGAACTTTATTACAATCAAGATGATAGCTTAATTTAATTAAGGGAACATTTACGAACATGGATGACACCAGGATTTGAAGATACAATTACACCTTACAATCTACACGATGATGCTGACGTTTTATAAATTTCTACATCACCGATCCAGCAGATTTAGGCAACTTGAAACATCATGTCGTCGTGGGACATGACACCAAATTCTAGGGCAGTGAGTCCATTCTACACTCATTGCAACCCCATGACAAACCATAACCATGACTAATTGATTGTTTTATTTTCAGGTGACTTTGAAATTATGCCTGTTTTTCGAACATAATAGAGCACTTTAGGAATAAGATCTTGCTAATTAAAAATCACTTCACACATTTTTTTCTTCGATAATAACTTTGAATTAATTGACTTGTTCTCTAAATTTAAATTAATTGATTTTTTTTATTCGTGGATTGTGAATATTTCCACACAATTAAATTTTGATGCGATTGCGGACGATATTTCCGAGTTTTTTTTTGCAGCGATAGTTGATCGTATTTATCTAATTGAACGATTTATTAAATGATTTAATTAAGGCATCATAATAATTATAGATCAGTTAATAATAATAATAATAATAATAATAATAATAATTTATTGGTTATAAATTAACGAACCTAGTAATTATAATATGCTGGATTATTATTCTGACAGATTCGAGTCGTATCAAGCATTTTTGAATTATGATATATTTTGCATAGCACATATAAAAGAAAGCATGTATTAATAATTATATTGTGGAAACTTTTTATAAATGGTCTATTTGAGGCAACATTATGGATGCGAGTCAGGTGGCCCATCCAAGAATAATATGTATATTTAAAGATTGGAAGTGTAAGATAATAAGAGTTTCACTACTAGTATTTGTGCGTTTGATGTTTGAAGGATGTGTCTGTGTAACACAATCCTAATTTAGTAATTTGTTAGATGCATGCTTAAATTATTCGACGATTAAAATAATGCAATATTAAATGCTGTGATATAAGTGCCATTGATACGAATTTATGAAACAGTTAAACTAATTTCTAGGATTCCAGCCAAATCTGGCCTTGCATTATTAGGAACGCATAATTAAATAATGGATAGCTGACCTATAACCAATTACAATGTTAATTAACATTTCTATCTTGATTAATTAATTAATTGATTTCGCAATTTATAATAAAGTTATGAAAGGAATTTATGATAATTTGTTTATAACAATTAATTTATTGGAATTAAATGATTATATCTGCCTTTGATGACCAGATTGATACAATATGGTCCAGGATTCGGAATAATAATAATCATAATTATTATATTATTCATCACAATGGTATTTTTTTTATGAATATTCATTTAATATGAGATTATCTCAACGTTATCTGCACAATACTCTGCTACAATGCCAGATGATAATATTGTAAATATTTGTAAATTATTTCTTTACGATAATTTAAATTCGTAATTAACCTACGATAATTATCCTTCACTTTAATTAAATTTATGTGTGAATTTTCATTGTATTTAGAAATATGTGTTTATGGGGAAGTGAATAATGTGATAGCCAAATTTAATTTAATCATTCAAAAGCTGAAACCAGTGACAGTGCAGTGCAACGAAAAATATATTGTATTTCATTTTATTCAGCTTACTCAACGAACACTGGAACATTAACTTCGAGTCGCATTACCCCACAGAGATATATAGGACAATCAAATTGGTAGTCTAGGACTTATGGATCCATGATCCCAACGTAAGCATAAAACCAATTTGATTCTAGGAGTGCATTTATTCATTTGTTTCGTCTGCTCTTAAATAAAGAGAGACCATTTTATCTTAGTTATCTTAAATTATTCCTGCAGCTTGTTCCATTTCCTGACTGAGTGATACTATCCTATTTTATTTAACAAATATATATCTGAGGCAACCTTTCTCATCCATCCCGTTAAACGACCCGAGATACTAGATCTCTTGCCTGCCCGCGATTGCAGTTTATTTTTGGTAGTTTTTCCGGATATATATTTCATGGACTCCTAATTTGTTTTTGTTACGACCATGTACCATTTCTTGGACATCACGTTGATTTCCGGGCCGACGTGAGGTCTGGGAAACGGGTACAATACGTAGTGACATGAACTTAATAACTTTCCTTATTGATGTTTAATCCAAATGAATACCAATGGGCATTTAATAAATTAATTGCACATTAGTCAATAAAAATACATTAATATACATTAATTAATGAAATGTAGGCTACCAGTTTCGGCGATATTATGGCCTTCTTCAGCGATGTTGTTAAAAGAAACTTAAGTAATTACGAGCAAAGCTTTGTTAATATTTTACTTAGTTTTTATGATTTTTTTACAAAATAGTTAAAAACAGATATGTAACAAATGTGGGCTTTATATATACAGGATATTTCAGGAGGAATAGTAAATATTTCAGGAGGTGGTAGTATAGATGAATTGCAATAAAAATTCCATATACTGTAACATGTGTCCCATTTTATTGCGTACCGAGATACAGCTGGTAGAATTTAACCCAAACAAATGTAAAGCCAATGCAAATGAGGACGCTCAAAGTTGATTTTCATTAATTCCACCACCAATTAATTTTGCACTTCTCTTGATGGGTGTTATCAAGAGAAGTGCTCTTCGCACGTCACCTTGGCGTTCTTTGAGGAGGGCTGCACTATGCATAATCCGAACGACCTACTCAGCTCGTGTTAACTTTTTCCTTTTATACTTCGCTTTTCAACCATCCCCACAAGGAAATATCAAGAGGGGTAAAGTCCGGGGACCATGGTTGCCAAAAAACGTGCCCATATCTCCCGATCCATCTTCCTAGGAATGTTAGCTTTAGATGTTGTATCACCAGACGACTAGAATGTGCAGGAGCCCCCACATGCTGGAAGAACAAACGCATTTTGTAGCCAAAGGAATAGGCCCAATCAACTGATTGTCAATAAACCCACACCACACATTTAAAGAGAAGCATTCCTGAAAATGTGTGTCCACAATGGCATGTGAGTTTTCTTCTGACCACTGATGTTCATTACGAGTGTTATTGATGCCGTCACGAGTGAACGTGGCTTCATCAGTGAAGATTACAAATGGGATTACTTGGCGATTTGCACGTATCCAACAACAAAATTCTAATCGTCTAGCTGCATCTCCTGCTCGAAGGTGTTGAATGGGCTGGTAATGACACGGATGCAACCCGTGCAGACGTAATGTCCGCCATACTCTTGTACATGGAACACCGATAAGTGCAGAAAGTCTACGTGTACCAACACACGAAACGACAACTACCCTGGTTACATACCAACGTGTGTATCTCGGTACGCAATAAAAATGGGACACATGTCATATGGATTTTTTATTGCAAGTATCTATACTACCACCTCCTAAAATATTTACTGTTCCTCCTGAAACACACTGTATATATATATAGATGTATGGCATGCAAAAGATCCTTCCATTAACTAAACTTGTGTGAAGCTAAATTGCTATGTTAGATTTCGTTGGAACGCTCTATAAAAGTTCCAACGTTCACCACTAGCAGTCAGTGACATCTGGTAACGAATTTGGAAGTACTTGAAATGGAACGGAATTTGTAGCTCACCCCCATGGGTGTCCGCATTGAAGCAGCTACAAACCCTTGAAAATTCAATGTCTGCAGTCCTTACTTGAATTAAAAACAAATAACACACACTAATAAAGCCATCACAATTAACACAGGTTTATCAGACAGATTCTACACACACCCAAAGTACTCGGGGCTACATGACCGCGTTGTCGCAGCCTCTAAACTAAGGAACCAACATTAAACAAAATTAGCATATAGCTTAATAATACTTGACAGAGTAACCTATTGCAAAAGTTGTTAAATAAACCTAAAGTTAGACAGAAAAATGTGATAGAATGTTAATGTAACACTACGCTCCAATACAAATCTTGCAATCAAAATATTCTTTTCCACTTCAAAAACGTTAAATAATAATTCTTAAAAACTTTCTGCTCGCGAATATCTGTTTCTACATTAAAAAAAGTGTGCTCATTTATTTGATATAATCGAAATTTATTGTCTTTAGTCGGTCAACACGATTGCACTCAATTGTAATGGGTGGTTCCCTAATCCTGAAAAAAACAAAAAAAAAACAAAACATGAGATTAATTATTATTATTATTATTATTATTATTATTATAAATTTATTGAATATCCTGTAGAAGAAGAATAAAAGAAAGAAAAAGAAGAAAAAAAGTGGTAACAAAGGAATCAGTTACAAAGTTATAAAAAATGTAGAAGACGCAGTAAAGTTACAAGAAGACATTGACCGTGTTTTTATCTGGAGCATTACAAATCAGCTAGCACTGAATATAAACAAATGTGTTTACCTTAAATTTTCATCAGCAAAATGTACATCCGATTATACATACACAATTAATGGAACATACTTAAAACCAGTTATGTGTATCAAGGACCTGGGAGTTATTTTAACACATAACATGTGTTTTAAGCAGCACATCTATTTCTGTGTCAATTCGGCATTCAAAACTCTGGGATTTGTTATTAGGACAACTAAAGCCATCGATCATCTATTAAAAAATCTTGGTCCGTAGCAAGTTAGAATATGCTTCAGTTATTTGGCATCCGTATTATAAATCACTGGAAGGGAGCCTCGAAAAAGTTCAAAAATGTTTTCTAATGTACTTATATTACAAAAACAACAATATATCTGCATTTAAAGCAAAAAAATCATATACTCAACTGCTGGATGAATTCAACTACATTAGCTTGGCAGCAAGGCGCGAAAACGTACAGCAGGTGTTTTTGTATAAAACAGTTAATGGAATGTTGGACAACAGTGGCTTCTTGCAGCAGATTCATTTCAATGCCAGAGGAGGAAATTTGCGAAATCGAGATCTCTTAGTTTGCAAAATACCAAAAACAGTATATTATAAAAATTCACCATTAGTAAGAATGTGTCTGATGTACAATAAACTTGCCAAAATCAACAATAGTTTAGACTTCAGCTCTGCATTACCAGTATATATTAAGGTTTTAAGGGCTACAATTCTTACATTGTAAATGAATAAATTGTAAATGTTAGCAACTACCGGTTTGGAATGTAATCAGTAATTTTGTCTGTATGTGTAAATATGCATAGTACTTATGTTATATCTGAGCTATAGTGTGATTTAGGTATCATTGTCAAATATTTTTCTAAAACTTCTTTCCATTTTTGTTTGTAATATAGACCTAGTATGTATTTTTTCGTTTGTTAAATCTGTAACAATTCAATACAGTGCAATGTACGCCTTCTGTAATTGGAGCCTAAGCTCTGTTGAAGGAATAAATAAATAAATAAATAAATAAATAAATAAATAAATAAATAAATAAATAAATAAATATCTCCTGCAGATAGTATTGCAACGCTACCGGTCTCTAGCTTCATCTTCCACCGCTTTCCGCTCCACTTGCTGAAGGTATTGCCAATATTCGATCCTTCCATCGCGTCCTGGAACGTCCCCTTGGGCCTCTTCCAGCAGGTTGTGAATGAAGGACTCGGTTTTGGATGGATTCATCTGCTCGAAAGATGGGACCAAACCACTGTAACCTTTTCTGTCCTAGTACTCGGCCAATTTGTGGTTTTCATCATCTTATTGTATAATACGCCAAGGCTAAGGTGTACTGTATGTTTCACAAAACTCAAGCTCCTAAACCAGAGGGAGTTAGTTACAAGGTGTGGTTTGTACCAAAATCTTCTAAATCGTCTCAATAGTACAGGAAAAATCTTGCATTTCTTGATAAGTCAACGGAAATATATATTTTTTTTTATAAAGTGCTTTTATACAAATAAACAAGACGATAGCCCCTGCGAGAACTCTGTCACTTACAGCCCGCATAGCACTAGGGCCAGGCGGGTAGTCTCTACACATGGGGTGCACACAACCCATTGTGCGAGAGTTCTCGCACGGGTCCGCTAGTTATTATTGTTATTACTATTAGTATTATTATTATTCTTAACACAATGTGTACAAAAATGAAATGTAATTATTATTGAATTAACAAGAAAACACTGATTTGTATCAGTCTTTCGCAAATATGCTGATCGGTTGTGATCCTTCAGCAGTTTCCGAGATGGTATCGGGAGCAAAGCTCCGCACATAGGTGACATACACACTTTTCTGTCGGCTTTTGAAATCTCGTTATTGTACATATTTCAGTATGGAAACCATGTGAAGCGTAACGCGTGAAGACGTGACGTAATTTGAAGTTTGGTCCTTCCCATGCGTGATTTTTCATTGCTTCGGTATCTAAATATTCTCTTGGAATTTGACGTGCTTGGATGACCAGTTTCGATCGTCAAGCGAGCATCATCAGATCCATCACACTCTATGGGTGAAAGTATTTACAATATGTACAGTTATTTAGTTGCAGTAGAAGTTAAACTAACACAACTAGTCAATAATTGTTAGTTTTATGTGGTATTTTGTTAAGATGCGTAAACATTATCCATTAAGACTATGGTAATAACTAGGGTTCGGAAGGTTAAGACCTAAGGAAGTACAAAATATGCAAGCAAATATGCCCTCAAAACTAGCTAAATATGACCTAAAACTATAAAATATGACCTAAACAGTGAAATATGACATTAATTTTTGGGATAGGTAGAGTATCACTAACATACAGTAAACGTCTTAAGTGCCAAAACGTGACATCCTGTTGAAAGGCGGAAGCACACTATCGTCATGTTCCGTAACCTCATGCGTACAGTGTCGAAATCTAACTTGTCGAGAAAGATGTGCCAAAAGACGCCCGTAGAGGAGCGCCTTCTTGGAATCAGGTCTTCTAAACCTGCTATCTGCCTATTCCGGGAAAAGAAAGAAGAATACACTATTTGGAAATCCTGTGTTTGAAACTCGACGAACATTACACGTATCTTGTTAACGACGCCTCAATTTAAACAAGAATGCTGAAATTATAACCAAATATGACCTTATATCACTAAAATATGACCAAACATGACCAAAACAATAAAAATGGCTGAAATATGCATTTATAGGAAACAGAAAATTGCTTTAAACGTGGTCAGGGACTCGTCATTCAAACTTATTTTTCAGATTTCGGGTAAAATGAATTCAGGAAAAAAATATGACTTTTCCTTAACAACCGAACCTTAGTAATAATTAATATCCATGTTGACTGATAGTACTATCTTATTCAAAACCGCCTTGTCAAACCCTAAACAAAGTGGTTTAATCACTGCTCATAGGTACGTGTTTGGGTGTTCAATGACACCTCGTCAGCGTATGAAATGAAAATCCACAGCCTGCTTCCAATCTCCGACCGGGTCAGGAATGGAATGAATGAAGCCCCGATCTAGCGGCGAGGATATGAACTGTGCCGGCTGCCGAGGCCTGACGCACTCCTCTGGGGCAATGATTAAATGAATGACAGATGAAATGAAATGATAGTGGAGAGTGTTGCTGGAATGAAATTTTGACAGGGAAAACCGGAGTACCCGGAGAAAAACCTGTCTGCCTCCGGTTTGTCCAGCACAGATCTCACATGGAGTGACCGGGATTTGAACCACGGACCCAGCGGTGAGAGGCCGGCGTGCTGCCGCCTAAGCCACGGAGGCTCCATCGTAGCGTATATTGATTTAAAATAAACTTAAAAGTAAGTTTACAAAGATAAAAGAGAAAGTGGCTATCCTTACAAAACACTATTGGAAATTTAAATAAAAAGAAAGCTCACAGAAAGGATTAAAAACATATAGCAGCGACGTCCGGTTCACTGTAATCGAACCATTCATCATCATCATCATCATCATCATGCACAGTTTCCAGCCACTGGCCGGGGTGTTTCGAACACAAGCCTCTCCAACGTCTTCTGTCTTCCCACCATCTCTCAGCCTCCACCCTTGTCCAGTCTTCTCCTCTCTTCTTCACGCTATCTTCCACCCCCTTCAGCCACCTATCTCTCGGTCTCTTTCCTTCCCACTTCGTCTCGTGTATCCTCCTGGGTATCCTCTTCTCCTCCATTCGTTTTACATGTCCATGCCATCTAAGTCTAGATTTCTCTATACCATCCTGTAATGGTTCCTCCTTCATTAATTCTCTGGTCCTCTCATTTCTTATTCTGTCCATCTTTGTAGCTCCAATACTGCTTCTCAAGAACCTCATCTCACTGGCCTGTATTTTGCTCTTCTCCCTTCCTTTCATAACCCAGGTCTCCGAGGCATAAGTCAGGATAGGGACATAGAACGTCCGATATATGATCTTTTTGCTGTTCTGAGGGACATCCTTGCTCCATGACATGCTTCTCACACTCCTCCGGAATGCTTCTGCCTGTCTCCCCCGCTCATTTATTTCTCTATCGTTTCTTCCATTATCTTGTATCAGGCTTCCCAGATACTTGAAACTCTCCACTTTCTTCAGCTGTTCTCCTCCAATTGTTATTTCCGTTGTGTTCCTTTCCTTCTTCCTTGTTGTGATCACCATCTCACTCTTATTTATGCTAAATTTAATCCCATATCCTTGTATTTTAATAAGGTTTTTACTTCTTTTTGTAAGCTTTCTTTTTATTTAAATTTCTAATAGTGTTTTGAAAGGATATCCATTTTCTCTTTTATCTTTGTAAACTTAGTTATAGATTATTTTAATTCAATATATGCTGATGAAGGTGTCATTGAACGCCGAAACATGTACGTTTAAGCAGTGATTAAACCACATTCTTTAGTGTTTTGACAAGGCGGTTTTGAATAACATAGTATTTTGTTAAGATAATAATAATATCGTATGGCCTAGGGTGCCGGGTGCAAGCTTTGTAATTTGACACCCAGCGGGTAGCTTGCATGTCGAATTTCGTTGTTCCTTGAATCACTATGAAAGTCAAGGAGGTTTGATATCTAAGCTCCTTGAACACTATAGCGCTTTCTAGTAGAGAAATGAGGAACTTTGTGTTGGCGGAAACTCCCGAGATTAATTTTGACATTATGAACACGGCCTACTGAATTCAAATGGGTTCTTTGACATGCCAACATCGTATGACATGTGTGCCGTATTTTTGCGCCTTTCAAAAAAAAAATCACTTACCAGGGCATGGAGCGAACCTGCAATCTTGGCGTTTGTAGACCGACACGTTGAACACTCTCCCACCGTTAAGATTCTTAAAGTCGTGATTGACCTTTAAATTTGCTTGCTTAATGCGACTATGTGATTGTGGTTAAATGGTCGGGTTAGAGTGGATTGTATACTTAGCTGCTTGGGTGGCATGCGGCCAGGATGCGAGCAGTTGACCTGGTCATTGCCTGCACTAAACTGAACAACAATCTCATAATCACACCAAGCAAGCAAATTTGAAGGTCAATCACCACTTTCAGTAGTTGGTAGCATGGTGAACTGCTGTGCCCAAGATAGCGGGTTCAAACCCGGCCGAAGTCGTCGGATTTTTTAAGAGCATTAAAATCCTTCAGTATGCCTTCCTTCGGAGGCGAAGTAAAGCCGGCGGTCCCATGGTATAGATTTAAGGCAGGCAAAAGATCCTTCCACAGACTAAACTTGTGTGAAGCTAAATTTCTAGGTTAGATTTCGTTGGAATGCTCTATCAAAGTTCCAACTTTCACCACTAGGTGTCAGTGTCATCTTGTAGCGAAATTTGGAATTATTTGAAATTGAACGGAACTTGTAGCTCACCCTATGGGTGTCCGCATTGAAGCAGCTGCAGCCTCTGGCGAGCCGAACATGTCCTCGGACACTCCCGGCACAAAAAGCCCTACGATAAATAAATAATACATAGACTATAACGAACAAATATTGACTAGTTGCATGATTTTAACTAGACATAGATTTAATAGCCTAAGTGTGATGGATCTGATGATCGCTTGACGATCCAAGCTGGTCACTCAAGTGTATTAATTTTATATATGATTAATCTCATGTATTTTTTTTTCAGGGTTAGGGAACCACCCATTACATTTGGGTACAATCGTGTTGACCGACTGAATGACATTACATTTTGATTACTAAGGCAACACTGAAAAATGGCTTCAACCACCATAATATTTATTATAAATAAATGTTTTGACTAAAGTGAACAATTTGTGTTTTTTACACCTTTATTGAATGGTTTAATGAATTTTACTTCAATACGAATGATGATGACGATGACGATAATTGCTGTTTTAAAGGGCCTAACATCTTGGTTATCGGCCCTTAATGGTTTGGGTGATGGTAATGAGATTAGATGTAATGTAAAATTTAACTAAAGCCACACTTACGGCTAAAACTTACATACTAGAAGAAGAAATGGAAAACAAAAGGAGAATAAGGCAAATATAGGACTGGAGGAAAATAAATGCCCTCAACACTCGAATAATGAGGATTGAGGGGCTTGGGAGGAAGGAGAGCCAGGAAAGACAGAGAGGAAAGTGAAAGAGGAGAGGGTCCGCCCCAGAGGCAATGGAAAAAGGGGGAAAAACCGGACCCAGCTCAGGAATCCCTCAGGGTCGCCAACCCCTAACCCACCAGCCGTGAGCCCCTGAGGGTGTAGCACTATCGAGGGTGCACCAGAAGTGGTGAGGCTACACACAGCCTGCCCTCTTAAGGGGCTTGAGCAGAAGGCAGGAGATATGAAGAGAACAGAAGAGGTCTGACCTCTCGAAGAATGAGGGATCAGAAGGGATGTGACAATGGTCAATTAAGGCGGGGAAGGAAGAGACTCCCTAGGCCTCGGATACCCTAATACCACCCGGGTCGGAAATGAACAAGAGTTAACCAAGGGAGTTCGATAGGCAAGATGACAGAGAGGAGCCCGGCACAAGTAAGTGGAAGTAATGCCGAACTCAGCTGGGGCCCCGTGGTCGCCAGCCCTCGTCCTACTAGTCGTGAGCACCTGGGGGAAATACGGAGGAAAGGCAATGGATATGATCATTTTCATTTCTAAGATGTCGCCTCCGTAGCGTAGCGGTCGGCATGGTTAACTGCCACCCCGGAGGTCCTGGGTTCGATTCCCGGCTCTGCCACGAAATTTGAAAAGTGGTATGAGGACTGGAACGGGGTCTACTCAGCCTCGGGTGGTCCAAATAAGTAGAGAGGGTTCGATTCCAACCTCAGCCATCCTCGAAGTGGTTTTCCGTGGTTTCCCACTTCGTCTTCGGGCAAATGCCGGGATGGCACCTCCTGTAAGGCCACGGCCGCCTCCTTCCCTCTTCCTTGCCAATCCATCCTAACCTTCCAATCCCTTCCCTCATAAGGCCCCTGTTCGCTTTGCAGATGAGCCCGCCTGGGCGAGGTACTGATCACACCTCACTAGTTGTATCCACTCCGACCAGATGTTCCCCGCTCTAGGACAATGGCTGAAAAGGCGGTAGGGGTGAGTTCCCTCGCTGAGTCCGTGGGAACCACCACCATGGAGGGTAAACTCGATAAAAAAAATAATTAAGAATTAAGGTTGACATAGCCAGTTAGGACTTAAGGGAATGATCGTCAATAGCTCACCCTCAGAATCTCGACCACTCGGCATTGCCCCTCGAGGATGAAGTAGGTGTAGTTGGCCTTCTCCGCACCGTCTCCGTACACTGTCTCTCCGGGCGAGTACGTGTATGCCTTGGCGTAGATACACGCCTCTCGGAGCTCGATATCGTCTAGGATGGCGAAGTAAGGGAACCTCGACAGTGCCGCTCGGTTCACGTCCCATTGTTTCTGAAGAGTCTGATGGAGCACGTGAGCAAAGTCTGCCTTCTTCAGGCATAACATCTCGCACACGGCTGGAACAACATGTAGGCTATTCATTCATTCATTCTTTTATTAATTTAATCATTTATTTATTCATTCATTTATTTATTTATTTATTTATTGATTTATTCATTAATTCATTCATATAGTCATTAATTAATTTGTTCACTCACTCATTTATTTATTCATTCATTTATTTATCCATTCATATATTCATTCATTAATTCATTTGTCCATTCATTTATTTATTAATTTATTCATTCATTCATTCATTCATTCATTCATTCATTTATTCATTCATTTATTCATATATTCATGCATTCATTCATTCATTTGTTCATTCATTTATTCATTCATATATTCATGCATTTATTCATTTGTTCATTTATTTATTTATTTATTCATTTATTTATTTATTGATTCATTCATTCATTTATTTACTTATTTATTTATTTATTTATTTATTTATTCATTTATTTATTTATTCATTCAATCATTCATTCATTCATTCATTCATTCATTTATTTATTTATTAATTTATTAATTTATTTATTCATTCATACATTCATTTATTCATTCATATATTCATGCATTCATTCATTTGTTCATTTATTTATTTATTTATTCATTTATTTATTTATTTATTTATTCATTCATTAATTTATTTATTCATTTATTTATTTATTTATTAATTCATTCATATTTTTATTCATTCATTTATTTATTAATTTATTTATTCATTCATACATTCATTTATTCATTCATACATTCATGCATTCATTCATTTGTTCATTTATTTATTTATTCATTCATTCATTCAATTATTCATTCATTCATTCATTCATTCATTTATTTATTTATTCATTCATTTATTCGTTCATTTGTTCATTTATTAATTAATTCTTCTTATTTATTTGTTTATTTATTCATTAATCTTATATATTAAAATAAATTGGTAGAAAATTTCACCTTTTACTAAAACTGAAATATCCTGGGAAGTATTTGCGCTACGACGACGTTTGTTGCCTTAAAATGTAATGCACGTCACGCATTATCGATTGAACCCCACCTTACTTGATTATAACAACCGTGTGTTAAAATAATTGCGAATATTCATTTCTTCAAGGTCATATTTTACAAAGCCACACGGAAATAGAATCTAATAACTTGACGGACATATTGACGCTAGGCGACAAAGACTAACACTGTATCATGATAGTCATGGCCGCGCCAATACTGATTCTAACTTGATGGACAGATTGACCGTCTTAAAGATTGTCACTACTGTCGACCAAAGTATTATGTGTACTCGAGTTTGAAAGTTGTTTGTGACCTACATAAAATCCAATACCATCAATATTTTCGTCGTTCTATTTTACGTTAGGTCATGTAGGTTTGGATTTTTAAATTGATATTTTAATATTTTTTATCGCAGTTGGAACACAAAAAGTGCACGTTTTAAGCGTGTTACAACCATGCGTCACATTTAAGAATTAATATCTCAAAAGCCCGTCATCAGATCGAATCCAAATTTTAACACAATATACAGTGGAATGTTGTATAACTGGATTATTAATTTCACAATTTTGGGTGTTCAAGTAAACAAAGTTGTTATCATTGTTGTTAGGTAACTTTTTCTCGGCTCGGGTGGTTGGAAAATGTAGTTTTTGGTTGCGTTGCAATCGCTATACATCAAAAAGTTATGCTGTATGACTGTGAAATACGTAAATTAATTCACTTATTTTCTATCGGTTTGTATTTGTACGAGGAAATAAAACATGGTTCACCAGCTAGCCGCTCCGGGAAAAACTGTACAGCGTTGCTGAGATGGAGCCCATCACTTCCGAGCGAGACGCACCATGATGCGTGTGGACAACATTTCGGCAACGCTGTACAGCTTTTCCCGGAGCGGCTAGCTGGTGAACCATGTATTATTTCCTCGTACAAATACAAACCGATATAAAATAGGTGAATTAATTTACGTATTTCACAGTCATACAGCATAACTTTTTGATGTATAACGATTACAACGCAACCAAGAACTACATTTTCCAACCACCCCGAGCCGAGAAAATGTTACCTTACAAAAATGATAACAACTTTGTTTCTTGGACACACACAATTTTGAAATTAATAAACTAGTTATACAACATTCCAATGCATATTGTGTTAAAATTTGGATTCGATCTGATGACGAATTTTTGAGATAATAGTTCTTAAATGTGACGCATGGTTGAAACACGCTTAAAAACGTGTACTTTTTGTGTTCCAACTGCGATAAAATATATTAAAATATAAATTAAAAATTCCAAGCCTACATGAACTAACGTAAAATGGAACGACGAAAGTGATGATGTCATTGGATTTTATGTAGGTCTATTGATTACTTCACAAACAACCTTCAAACTCGAGTGCACATAATACTTTGGTCGACAGTAGGCGACAACGATTTACTCTGTATCATGGTAGACCGGTAAACAATGCTAAAGGATATTGCTCATCTTAAAGATGGTTGACCTGGGCAACGCTGTGAATAGAAAGTAGAGTGCATATCTTCATCGTGGTTTCCATGGTAGTAATGTGCATCCACGTACAAATCTTCCTATTAACTGACACCAATCTCCTTGGCGACATAACGCATCCACTTAGAATTCTTGTATGTGGTTTGAATCCCTCCAAAACAGAGTATTTCTGCCTGTCATCATCTTGCACAGTTTCCAGCCACTGGCCGGGTCTGTTTGTAACACAAGCCTCTCCAACGTCTTCTGTCTTTCCACCATCTGTCAGCCTCCACCCTTGTCCAGTCTTCTCCTCTCTTCTTCACGCTTTCTTCCACCCCCTTCAGCCACCTGTCTCTCGGTCTTCTTCTCGGTCTTTCCTTCCCACTTCGTCTCGTGTACTCTCCTGGGTATCCTCTTCTCCATTCGTTTTACATGTCCATACCATCTAAGTCTAGATTTCTCTATACCATCCTGTAATGGTTCCTCCTTCATTAATTCTCTGGTCCTCTCATTTCTTATTCTGTCCATCTTTGTAGCTCCAATACTGCTTCTCAAGAACCTCATCTCACTGGCCTGTATTTTGCTCTTCTCCCTTCCTTTCATAACCCAGGTCTCCGAGGCATATGTCAGGATAGGGACATAGTACGTCCGATATATGATCTTTTTGCTGTTCTGAGGGACATCCTTGCTCCATAACATGCTTCTCACACTCCTCCGGAATGCTTCTGCCTGCCTCCCCCGCTCATTTATTTCTCTATCGTTTCTTCCATTATCTTGTATCAGGCTTCCCAGATACTTGAAACTCTCCACTTTCTTCAGCTGTTCCCCACCAATTGTTATTCCCGTTGTGGTTCTTTCCTTCTTCCTTGTTGTGATCACCATCTCACTCTTCATCCCATATCCTTGTATTATTCCTTCCCACACGTCCAACTGTTCCTGTACCTCCTCCTTGTTTCCCCAAATCATCAAATCATCTGCAAACACCATTGCTTTCATCTTTCCTTCCCAAATTACTTGTGCCACTCGGGTCATTATGTCATCCATCACCACAATGAAAAGTAACGGTGACAGTGCACTTCCTTGTTTCAGGCCGTTTCTCTGTTCCAACCAGTCTGATCTCTCTCCTTCCACTTTCACACAGCTCACGCTTCCCTTGTACATCTCCTTTATCCTCTTTATAGTCCATTTCTCTACTCCTCTATCCTCCAGGGACTTCCATACTTTGTTTCTGCATACACTGTCATATGCTTTCTCAATGTCCAGGAAGGCCATCAGTAGATCTGTTCCATACTCCTAGTGCTGTTCTTGTAACTGCCTTACAGCAAAAATCAAATCCACTGTGGACCTTCCTGCTCTGAAGCCATGTTGTTCTTCCCTCATCCCTCCTTCTATCATTGTCCTAATTCTCTTTTCCAAAACTTTCTCGAAGATCTTTGCACAATGACTCATCAGTGTTATTCCCCGATAGTTTCTGCAATCTGTTCTACTACCTTTCTTGAAGATCGGGACAATTATTCCTTTTTTCCAGTCCTCTGGGGTCTTCCTTTCCTTCCATGCTGTCCTAATCACTCGGTACAACCACTGTATCCCCACCTCTCCTGTTGCTCTCACCATCTCCACACTCAACTCATCCACACCCGGTGCCTTCCCTCCTTTCATCTTGTTCACTGCATCTTCCACTTCTTTCCATGTTAAGTCCTTTCTGTTTTTTACAGTTCATCTTCCTCTTCCCCGATTTCTTCCTCCTCACCAACTTTTCCATTTGGGTTCAGAAGTTCTTCAAAATATTCTTTCCACATTTTCTTCAGTTCTTCCCTATTTTCTATCTCTTGTCCCCTTTTGTTCACCATTCTAACATAATCCGTAGGATCCTTCCGCCTCTTATTTTTTACCATCCCATACAGGACCTTTTTTGTACCTTCACTATCCTCCTTCATCATCTTTGTCCACTCTTCCATCCACTTTCTTCTCTCCTCAGCCACTACTCTCTTCGCCTCCTTCTTTCTTTCCTGGTACTCTTCCCTTGTCTCTACCGTCCTATTTTGATACCACCTCCTAAAGGCTCTATTCTTTTCCCTTACTATATCTTTTGTCTTCTCATTCCACCATGGTGTTTCCTTCCACCTCTTCTTACTACTTGTCCTCCCACATACTGCTTCTGCAGCATCTACTAGTGTCTTCTTAAATCTAGCCCATTCCTCTTCCACCCCTCTTTCTTCATCTGTTGGAATTCCTTCTTTTACCATTTTGAGGTACTCGAACCTTCTATCCCCTTCTTTCAGTTTCCATATCCTTATACGTCTTTCCTGGTTCTCAGTCCCTTTCTTCTCCTTACTCCCTCTCAGGTTCATTACCAGCAATCGATGGTCGCTATCCAGGTTCTCCGATGGTATAACCTTGATGTCCGTTCTGTTCTTATTTAGTTCTTTCTCATACAGTATATAGTCGACCACCGACTTCCTGGTCAAGTCATCACTGTACCATGTGATTGTGTGGCTCTCTCTTTCCTTAAACTAGGAGTTCCCAACTAGCAGGCTGTTCCTCTGGCAGAAGTCCAACAGTCTCTTTCCTTCCTCATTTCTTCCGCCCCAACCCTCTGGTCCTAGAACACTCTCATAACATTGTCTTTCTCTTCCTACATGGGCATTGAGATCCCCCCTTACAATCATATTTCTTCCTACCAGCTGCTACTGCAATTCCTCTTCAAACTCCTCCTTCTCTTCAGAGGCGCAGCCTACTTGTGGAGCATACACTTGCACTATTTCTACGGTCTCTCCCCTCAGTGCTACTTTCACTTTCATCATCCTATCACTTATTCTCCTCACTTCTTCTTTTAAACCATCTCGTACTGCCCCCGGAAATTGAATTATATTGAGACCACGATGGCTGTATTGGCAAATATGAGTAAAGTTATGAATGTCATAGTTATGACGTGGATATTCATGACGTAGGCACGGATGACGCAGACTTCATGTAAGTAGGCTGATTGAGCTGAGATTCTTGGTGACGTCATGATTTTGTTCGAGAAAGATCCGAGATTTACGACGCAGTCGCAGGAAACAAGGTATTGTGCTAAGGAAGAAGCTACGCTATTGGAGGAGAGACTCGAACCAATGAACGATAGTTTGGAAGGAAGATGGAGATTGCTGAAACTACGATATTTGATTACTTTTGGCATGCAGATTTGTGGAAAACTATTTTCAGTTATGGCATTGATTTGGAATTTTGAAGAAATTAATTTTGAGTTTTTGAAATTTGAAAATCCGTCAAGTATAGCCAAAGTTAAAACTTCTAGCAATGACGCAGCAACAGGCTATGGAAGGGATGGATACGCCCCTTAAGAAGTTGATAAAAGGTCGTGCACAGGATAGAGGAGCTCTCATATCTCTCAGAACTCATAATCTCAGAGCTCAGAACTCAGATCTCATATGTCAGATCGCATATATATTTCTGGTGATATATAGTTATTTTCAAGTGATTCAGTGAAGTAAGTTGTCTTTAGCGTGGTTAAAGCCCGGCGCATCGAACGAACTCGGAGCAGTTCCATTTTACGCTGCTCGAAACTAGGTGAAGTTGAAACGCTCACATTAACGTTTCCACCAGTCAAGATATCAAGCGCTAACTTCAGCCTTTATTATAGTTCTATTGGGCAGTACAACATTGAGGTGTGTACAAGATTTGAACAATTTCACAGTTATACTTCGAAAGATATTGGAACTTTAAGGCTGCCAACAAAAGTGATTTTCTCGCCACATGAGAAACACTTTTAAAATTCCACATTATACACTACGGCTGACACGTGGAGTGCAACAGTGATATTGGAGAATACGTTTGGTATTACAACGATACATTCGACTATGGAACATTATAATCTTGCAGTGCTTTCAATGATTATAACAGTAGTTGAGATGGAAGGCTAAGGCTTTAATGCAATTGGGACATATATCGTTGGAGTAAAGTAACAGCATGGAACTTCGTTAATCGTCTTTCTACAAAAGCGAGCATGTAGTGAACCTCCAACTACACTCATGCATCGTGAATCCATCGCTGAATTATACCAGATAACAGTGGAAATATTTTCATACTCAACAACTATGAATATTTCTGCGGAAATAACTACAATAAACTTCATGGCGAATTCCTGCAAGAACTTCAGGGAACTTTCAAGAGAGGCCAGCGTTGTCCCGGCGCACAAAGAAGAGTTTTGCCAGAAGGATGTTTTTCGTATCCACGGAGCAGTGCAATTTCGGAGGAGGAAGCAGTTCGATTCTCCGAGGACGCTGATTCCAGGTTCGAGGACGGAGCACATCTTTACGCTGGTGAAATGGAACCAACAGCAGTTTTCTTTGAAAACTTTCCTCTAGATCTTCAATCAACAGATAAGGTAGTCGTGAACGTTTCTTGTATTATTTGAGTCTTGTAGCGATATCTGAGCAACCATTCTTCCCATATTTTCTGTCCTATCTTTTGCCCCATTTTCTTGATTGATATTTCTGTACTCAGTACACTTCGATGATTTATGCCTTTTTCTTCGATTTGTTGAGACATTGTTATGTCATTGGCATACTTAAATAATTTTGGATCAGTTGAGACTGATAATTAGATTCTTTCAGTAATTTGCATATTTTTGTAGTCACGATTTGACTGTAAAGTTAACGATTTGCTATGGCAGATTTGAATTCAGACAGCGTGTCATTTTATTAAAGTAATTCTATTCAGTAAATTACTTTGACCAATTTTCTGTCATCTTCAAGAAAGAAGAATAATTAAATGATTTTAGAGCGTTAAAATCTATTACGATATCGACGATCTTTGAAATACTAGTCGTCTTATGAACATGATTGCAACATAGACATTTATCATTGCATTATAGACAATTTTATGAAATGTGAACGTTTATTTCAATTTATTGAATACACTATAGTAATGAACATTTGATAGGAGTTTTTCTCAATTATAGATTGGAACAATAATGTTTGCATTCCACAGTCTAATTGTATTCTATTCGACTATTTTGCAGTTTAGATGAGCTTTGTTTGAAGATAGTATTTTCATACTGCGTTACTTTGAAGATGTTAATCTCAATTTTGATAGACCAGGCAGGAGTGTCTAATCGTATTTGCTATTAAATGTATTTGTGATTGGCAAATTTTTACTTCATATCGATTCATGAATGAAACCCACGAAGGTTAAATAATAACAGTCATTATTACAATTGATGAATATAAGAATTTTTAAAGAGGAACAATGGATGTATAATCGTTAGTTCAGTGGACGTGTAAAAGTCGCTGTTGAATAATGCCCTTGAATTATGAAGGAGGTTCCCACAATAATTAATGAAGTTGATGAATTTATAAGTGGAGGATTTTTGTGTGTAGTTTGGAAGATTTTTATGTCATATATATGAAGATATATGATGAATTTTGGGCCAATTTTTGTGCAATTTTGTGCGTTATAAGCGAAGTATTTTCCCGCTGTATGTATTGTTCTTGTTCTTTGAAAGATTATTCATATGAAGATACTGTTAAAATTAACAAGAGTGTTAAATAATTTGAGATAAAGATTTTGAATGGAGGTTACCGTCACAAATATTAATAATTATTATTAAACCTTATTAAACCTGAATTTGACAGTTAAATATAACTAACCTTCATTGGTCGATTATATCATCACGATTTGAGTAATTATCAACCGGATAAACGTGTGGTTTAATGGATTTCTTGTATAAATAATATAAACAATAAATATTGTAAAATAATTTTGTAAATATCTTTGTTAAATAATTTGAAATGAAAGTGATGAATAGAGGCGTGTATAAAATTTTCAATTGTCGTTTGACATTGTTATAAACAATTTATTATTGTTATAAATAATTAATGAACTTTTGTTATTAACATTTAGAGTTTTGTTTTTATACTCTAAACAACGCTAATTAAACAAGTGGTTTAAACAATTAATCATGATTTGGGATTATTGGAGTAATCCACTGGTGTTTGAATGAAGCATGTAAGACATTTGCGTGATAATATTTCAGTTGAGATGTGAACATTTACGTATTTGAAAAGGAGAGCCAAGCTCTGAGGTAACACGCTTATGCTAGGGTTGAACGAACGGGAGTCCGCTTTGACGATACAGGTGCATTGCAGCTGGCCCGGACAACTGTGTTACAGAGGCCAAGGACGTTCCATAATAGCCTTGTGGCTATAAATAAAATGTGAAGTATATAAACACGCAAAACAATTGATATATGTGTCTCATCCCAAATCCCGTTTCCATTCCAAGTGCATTATTATTTTACGTTGCTATGAGCTTGAGAAAGCTGAAACATTATATGTAGAGAATACAGGTCCTACAGGAGGACATGGTTATGTGGTCGATGGCTTCTGATTGCCACGTGGATTTTGTTGTTTCATTTTTGTTAAAATCATTCTTTATGTGAAATAAATTATTGTACAGTTTAAAGTTTCTCGTCTTCGTTCTGGTTCATTTTAAATATCATGGTGGAGGTTATTGTGTGGGCATACTTTAAGTGATCCAGTTGACAACCCAGTCCCCGAGATAAATTTAAGAGGTAAGTAAAGGTAAGTATGAACCCCCGTATATTTTGGTGTGTTCCACAATAATTTCTTGTTAACTATTGTGCTCTAATCTCGATAGTATCTGTCAGTGCCATTTTCATTGATGTAGCTGTGCCGGTGCGTTTGATTATTGGCAATCCGATTGAGGGGGCGGATATCTGACAGCCTACTATCCGGATATCGGGTACAGTACTACTACTCCCACTCCATTCCTCTTTCCCTCTTCGTTCCCACTCCAGTACAGTCTATAGCCTTTTCTCAGTTCTCTCCTTCCTTCCCCTTTCCACTTTGTTTCTGCCAATCCCAATAAATCCAACTTCCTTCTTTCCATCATATCCACTATCTCCTCCACCTTCCCAGTCAGCGTTCTTATGTTTAAAGTTCCAAATCTTAGTCCGTGTTTACAGCCGTGTCGTCGTCTATTATATCCGTCATGTCCGAGGCTCGTTCCATTTTTGAAAGCATTTGGTTTAATTCACTACTGGCTTGCTAGGCCTATCGTAGCTTCACCAGAGCACCGTTACCCGTCACTTTTCAGGGTTCCTGTAGGACCTTCTCAGCTACCGTAACAGTCCCGGGGCACACAAAGTCCCCACTGTACTTCACCCCTACAGGCAATCCCCTACTTTGTGCCGTTGCCCGTCTCCCACGACGTGGACGAGGGGTTGGACTTATGGGAGACATTTTTGCCTGTCATTTTGCAAAAAATGAGGAAAAAGTAGATTTATGACCTCGATCCGGGCAAATGTGTGTCTGTCCTTCTGTCTGTCTGTCTGTCTGGCTGGTTGGCTGGCTGTGTGTGTGTTCCCCCTATCAACTCCTAAATGGCTGCAGCAATCGAAACAAAATTTGGTAGGAGTAAAGATCTATACCTGAGTATCTATATGCCGTATTTGAAAATGATGTCAGTGCTACCAACTGCTGAAAAATCGCAATTGAAATTTGAGCTCCATGTTGGATATCATGAAGCCTCCGTGGCTTAGGCGGCAGCACGCCGGCCTCTCACCGCTGGGTCCGTGGTTCAAATCCCGGTCACTCCATGTGAGATATGTGCTGGACAAAACGGAGGCAGACAGGTTTTTCTCCGGGTACTCCGGTTTTCCCTGTCAAAATTTCATTCCAGCAACACTCTCCACTACCATTTCATTTCATCTGTCATTCATTTAATCATTGTCCCAGAGGAGTGCGTCAGGCCTCGGCAACCGGCACAGTTCATATCCTCGCCGCTAGATGGGGGCTTCATTCATTCCATTCCTGACCCGGTCGGAGACTGGAAGCAGGCTGTGGATTTTTTTTGTTGGATATCATGGAAGGTATGAATGGGAGCTATTTCAAAATTGGCACAAGTATAGATAATAATATTTTAGTTTAATTTCCAGGAGGCCATACATGGCAGTGAGTAAAAATGATTATAAACATGCTGATAGGTCCAATCTTTAAATGCATATAACTCCTACACTATCAATTGGAATTCAACCAAATTTCATATGTGCTATGTGTACATAAACATATATGACCGAGCGTATTCTTAAGAGCCACCAGGGCTGTCAACTGTTAATAAATGCTCTCAATTCATTTTATCCATATACCAATATATCAGAAAGTATGCAAGCCGACAGCATTTAACTATGCACACGTATAGTACCTGACATTCTATATTAATTTGGAGTAACTTATATACGTCAGAGCTACCAACATGATTCTAAGCCTGCTGAGAGGTCCAACTTTAAATACATGTAACTTCTATATTATCATTTGGATTTCAACCAAATTTCGTATGTGCTTTGTGTACCATAACAGATATGACTATGCGTATTCTTATGAGCAACCAGGGCTGCCAACTGTTAAAAATGCTATCTCTATTTTTGTTACCATAATATCAATATATCAGAAAGTATGAAAGCCAATAGCTCTAAACTTTGCACACGTATAGTACCTGGCATTCTAGATTAATTTGGAGTAACTAATACACGTCAGTGCTGCCAACATGATTCTAAGCCTGCTGATTGGTCCAATTTTAAAATGCATATAACTTCTATACTAACTAATGGATTTCGTTCAAAATTGGCACAACTATAGATCATATTATTTCAGATTATTTCTGACCAATACATGCATGGCATTGTTGCCAACATGATTTTACGCGCGCTGTTAAATCCAATGTTTAAGTGCATGTAACGTCCATGCTATCCATTGGACTTCAACCAAATTTTGTATTCTGTACCTTAAGAGATGGAACTATGAATATATTCAGTCACCAGGGCTGCCAGTTGTAGTGCTCTATTTGGCTACTTTATGCCAGCTATACAGTATTTCGAACTAATTAGAAATTTCGATATTACAAACTTATTTCGTCATTATTCTAGATAGATCCATATAGATTAATCATTGGCATGAATCTTTAATTTTAAGAAAAGTAGGCTCTTTAATTCGTCACGGAACTTCTTGTTTGTTTTATATTGTTTGTTTGGTGTTTCAATACATCCAATATAATTATAACATTCACTGGTATAAGGCGATCTGTTCCCTAATTACGTCATGGTATCGTTAACGCCTACCTGCTCCATTCGGGCGCTATTGGTGCATGTATCCATAGAATAAGCAGAACAGGATTCTGTGTACATAATATAATTAAAACTTCTCAAAGAATGGATTACGGTACTTTGAGACTGAAATGTTCATGCGCAATCGGCAGCCATTTTGTTAATGACACAATCATGTCAACACCTGTTTGAATGACAACAAATACTGTACACATAAGACAACTAATTTCACGGTACCTTATTTGTTGCGATGGTTTCTCACATTTATGCTATTGGTTAAATTGCATAAATATATTTCTGAGTGGTTTTTAATAATTACAAGCAATGTTTTCTTAAGACGAAATCTAGAGGCCGCACTCAATAATGAACAGACTAAGGGTAGACTGCTCTCTCGCGGATACATGGTGAACCGTCTCCGTCATGCGTGCGTGCGGTGTTTCCGGTGACGGCCGTTTCAAAACCATGACGAAAAAATTACATGGTAAAGGCCTGATGTGTCCATACTGTATATGATTACTATACTGTGCCCTGGTCAACCTCCAGGGGGATAACCAGCTGTACGGGGCGTGTAATTTGGTGTCCGTTGGGTCTTCGAAGGATCACTGTCCTGAATTTGCCATCTCGACCCGGTCGTAGTTGTTCGATGACTGCCCTGTCCCACATGATACGTTTATGTTCATCATCACGTAGGAGTACCAAGTCTCCTACCCGGAGTTCAACTCCTTTTCCAGTAACTTGCCGTACGTGGTGATAATTCCGTAACTGTAACAAATACTCCTTTGTCCATCTCGCCAACAGATCCCGTGTAGCTTGTTGTTAGAGCCGAAATTCCCCTTTTAGGCTCGTAGGTGGGGGTGGTTCTGGACCTGTAGGGATGGTAGTCAAGCGTCGTTCTAGGTGCAGGAAATGGGCAGGTGTCAAGGTATCTGAACCCTCATCCTGTAACAAGGGGCGTGAATTTATTGCGGCTTCCACACTGGTAAGGATGGTGTTCAAAGTTTCATGGTCCACTTGTCTGCGTCCTAGGGTCTTCCTTAAGCAGCGCTTTACCGTGCCGAACATTCTCACCCACCGTCAACAGAACATTTGAACTGCTCCCAGAAGCGTTGCCAACATTCAACGTCTCCTGAAAACATTTCCAACTTAATTGTAGGTAATTTTACCGAGTGACTGAATGTAGTGTGTAGAGCCTGATGTGAAGATGGAGGAGGATTTATGGTGAGATCTGCCATGCCTGAAGAAATCTTTTCAATGTACGTAGTGGCATGTAGGATGGCTAACTTTGCTTTGTCAATGTGATCGTCACAATATTTTCTATCCTCGCAGTATTCCGTGTCAGTGAGGAGTTCGTGTAGTTCGATATCCAATTCAATGAGTAATGTTAAATTTTCCTCCAAGCACCCGCGATGGTGCTCGTATTCTATAATGTCAGTGTTTTCATTAAATACGTTTATAGCATTTATGAATCGTGTGACGTTTGCCCCCACTCGTATGCGTTTCCTCTTAATATTGTTAAGTTTCAGAGCTATTTCTTCTGGACTCGTCATGATGAAGTATTCTTAAATGCCTTCAATAGCAGTGTAATGCGTGTTCAGTATTCCTATTTTGTTAACAGATGGCGCTATCGTAGCTTACACGTGCGTGCGTTATTATATTGATTCTGTATTTTATGCGTAGCATATAACTAGTATTCAGAACTTACATCGTGCGTAGCAAATTGTACCGTACGCTATTCTCCTCCAGGTTATAGTGAGTAACCGTATAGCTTATTGTAACTTATCTGTATTGAACAGCGTCTCCTGAATCTTCTTCCGTTTATTTAAGGTAACATAAATGTTCCTTCCCATCCTTTGGAGAGTTCTGAGTCTAAATAGGTTGCTTCTTTGTTGTTGTATCTGTCTCCATTTCTGCAGACGTATTGGTATATTGTTGCAAATGGGGAAACTGACCGATTGTGAATCAAGGATTGTATTGGACTGCAGTATTCTCTATCCTATCGTATGCACAGGTAATCAGCATATTAGCAAAATGTAATGTAATGCTATCCTGACGGAGAAAAATAGTGCCAAACATTCCGACATTCTCCTATCACCATGTTGCAGTTTTCATGTGTAGACAGTTGTTATTTCATTTGCGGGGCTAAGACATCGTAGTCATGTTGCCCCGTGTACATGTGTGGGTGTGTAGAATTTTTGTGATAACCTGTGTTATTGAGATTGTTGCACTAGCATGTCTAAATTGGGGATAGGATTGGGAATGAGGCGGTCATGGCCTTCAGTTAGGAACCATCGTGGTATTTAACTGGTGTAGAACTGGTAAACCACGGAAAACCACTTCCGGGATGGCTGAGGCAGAAATCGAACCCACCCTATCTCAGTTTCGACCCACGAGGCCCAGTGTACCCCGTTCCAGCCTTAAAATCAGAATTAAATATCTTGGTAGAGCCGGGAAATTCTGTAGTATGAATCCTAACATGTTACGAAGAATATCATAAATAATAATAATAATGTTATTGGTTTTACGTCCCTTTTAACTACACTGGCTTTTAGAGACGCCGGGGTGCCGGAATTTTGCCCCGAAGGGGATCTTTAACGTGCCAGTAAATCTACTGACACGGCTCCCTCGCATTTGCGCACCCTCAAATGCCAGCTGACTGCGCCAGGTTTCGAACCTGCAACCTTGGGCTCAGCAAGCGAGAACGTTACCCCTGAGCCACGCAGCCAGACGAAGAATATTATGCAGTGAATCCACCCGCCTGGGTGGCTTCCTTCTGGATGTCTTTGAAATCACGCTATGCGCTACGGCACTCTTTTTGTTTTTAGGGGCCGATAACCTAGATGTTAGGCCCCTTAAAACAACAATCATCATTATCATCATCATCTTTTGTTTTCCACAATTCATTCGTTGCTAATAAAACATACAAGGCATGCCCAAAATGTTGTTTCATGAACTTTAACAGATGCACCTTTGCATGTTATACGACAATAATATGCAGTACGTTGAAATTCTGACATTACAAATACTGGACGACTTTCCCTGTTTACTTCGTAAATAGGCATAGACTACACTACTGTATTATGGTATTTGAAGCCATTTTTCAGTGTTACCATAGCGTATAGAAGAGAAAGTGACTTGACTTGTGGAGTTTGTATGGTCCAGCCGCTAGGCGGCTCTAGCGTCGGCTAGCGCTGAGTGAGGACGGTATCAATACAAGCAGTTGAATGTTACTTTTCAGTACTTGAATGTTATCTGCTTACACTACGTTGTATTAGACAAGATGATCCAAATATAAAATTGTCCGCACTGAGTATATAAAACGCTGACGTCCGTTGTGTTAGTTATGAAACATCAGATTACGTCATAGGTTCATATAATAAGGAAATAAAACATTCTGACGGGGGTCAAAATGTAACTTTGGGCGTGGTGGCTCAGCGGTCTAGCTGTATGCCTCTCACCAAGGCGGTCCGGGTTCGATTCCCGGTCAGTGCATGTGAGATTTTCGAAGTGAAATGCCATGTCCTGTGGTTCGGATTCCACGTAAAAAGGAGGTCCCGTGGCTCATGATCTCGCGATTAACGGTCACGTTAAACTACAAGCATCCAATCAAAATGTAACTGAATGTGTAAAATTCGTAAAGTTACAGACCATTCACTACTGCACAAATACATTAAATATAATATAATACAGTATAATATAATATAAACTCACCCATATAACTTATAGCTGTCAGTTGTCCAAAACTTTGGACAGCTTACGCGACGATTTTCCAGACTTATTGTTAGAAGATGACTGCTCTTTCCTACTTTCTTTCGTACGAAAGAAAAAGCGGCACTTAAAACGAGTTTTCCAATAAGGTCCAGTTTATGTTCCATTCAACATCCTAAATCACACGGCCCTAAGACAATCTCATCAATGCTGTCCAAACACTCATAAAATATATCACCCCTCAAATGTGAAAGGGGAGATAGTTTCTTTTCAACGACTACTTCGACCTGTAAAAGAATGTTAAAGACACTGTCGGACGGGTGAGTTAGGTAAGTAAGGGCATTTATTGTGCCAAAGTCCTTTATGTGAGTGAAAGTTGCAGCTGTTGTGTCCGAAGGCCTTTCACTTTGAAGGGTTGTTGCACACTTCACACAGCTGATTCCTTTCCTTAGTTGCTTGACAATGTACCCTGCTAGATAGTAAACCAAGCATTGTTTCGGAATGTTGTCTTCATAAGGAAGGGGAGGATCATTCTTCCAGTCCGTTGTCCTCCGCACACAACTTAACATATTTGTTTTGTTCCTCGGTTTGCTTCGCATATAATCGCATTTGATTAACAAATGACGTGAGAGGTGGTTCTAACTTCGGTTCACAGTTTCCGGTCGGTGATATAGCCATCTTGATTGGAAAGTTTGGTACAAGATTTCCATATGTCTGTTTTTCTCACAGTCCTCTTCGGAGGAGATTTGCGTGCTTTCTGTCGCGTAGTGAAATATCTCGGCAAGTTTGGAAAAATGTGTGGGACGGCACCAGGCTTCAAACTCCATCTCATTCTCTCCATTTGGACTGTCTTTCCATCTATAATGAACGTGTCCGTTTTAATAAGGAAATTATCGGAGAAATTGTTTGTCACATACATATGACTTATTTGATAATTTAATGTATTTCCTCGGAATGACCTTAGCCCATTTAAATAAATCATCTTCGGCATTTGGAGGTCTAAAAAAGTGCCTATCTGTTGCAGATGACTTGTCGTATCCAGATCGGCACCCGGGAACAAAACAACAGGGCATATTCACTTACACAGCTTTGTTTGACGAATCGTACCAAGTTATAATTAACTCGGCAGCACAAATGTAAAGAAGTAAGTGTAAAGGCTTACAAAAATACTAAACACACCAGTGTCATAACGTATCTATTATTTCAATATCGCTTCTTGATGGCATACACTTTTCAACACCAAGAAATAAGGACTAACCACGGCAGCATTTCTGTGTTTTCAAACTTGCGAGCGCTTAGAAAGTGACTCCAACCAGCAACAAGCAACCGCTGCGCAGTCTGTCGGCGGGTGCAGCAACTACCCTTACTAAAGATACGAAAAAATCGGGAGTTGCCACACTTTCTCTTCTATATGCTATGGTGTTACCTTAGTAATCGAAATTTAATGTTTTTCCGTCGGTCAAAAGGATTGTACCCAATTGTACAATCGTGGTTCCCTAATCCTGGGAAGAAATTATTGCATGGGATTAATAAATACACTTGGATGATCTTTATTATTGATCTCATAATTCTACTTCATCTTTTTTCCAAAAGCAACGGTACCATAACTGTCTATTCAGGTCACTGTAGCATGAATACACGCGAACAGCAAATGTCATAATATGGAAAGAAGTGTTGTAGGATTGTTGAAATAATGAATGCTGCGGAGCAGCACGGGTCTTCTAGTTTATTTAATAAATCATTTATTTATTCATTAATTTATTCATATTGTATTCATTCATTTATTTAATCACTAGAAACCCACCCCGGCTTCGCCCGGGAACAGTTATGAATGCATTACGTTATAAGCGCTTCTTTTCGATTTCAATGAACTACGACCTATATCTTTTTACGTCTCGGCATGATGGGTTAAAATCACTGACTGGAGATGCATGTGCAACGGATTCTTGTCAGACGTAATTTAAGAATGGCGAGGTGCATGAAATGCAAATCCCCCTTTCGTCCAATCTTAACGTGATTGTGTATTTTGCGAAACGAAAAGTTCACAGGTGAAATGAAGAAAATCAGAGTTGCATATTCAGGGAAACTCTAAACACAACCACTCTTCTCTGAAGTCTTAACTCAACACGACTCGACAGTTTGCTGCTGGCTGTATTTGGGGTAATAGGCTTGCCCACTAGCTAGGCTGTAACTGAGGTGATAGGCTCGCCCCTAGCTAGCTCGTAAACTGTCGCCTCAGTAATTGAATGGCGATTGTTGGAAGAAATGAAAACGTAAAAACACTAACAGAGGGCGATATATTGGAGAACTTTTCATGCTGAACAATTCTTACACTCATAGATATTTATATTTTTAACGGTTTGCCCAGCGTAAGCTTAAAAAGCGCACGGACGCCAGGCTTCTTTTTCGACTTTTTCACTGATATCGTCACTGCTTGGCTTCCTTTGATCATAAATAAATAATTTTCTACAGAAACCTTCCTCGAGATATCCTTTACAGAATGGTGATAACCGCATCAAAATCCATGCAGTGGTTCTCGAGATTACCCGTGACATCCAAGAATAGGGGACTTAGTTTTATACTAAGTAGAGCTTTATTTATTTATTCATTCATCCATTCATTTATTTAATAATTGATTTATTCATATATGTACTCATTCATTTATTCATTCACTTATTAATTAATTAATTAATTAAATTATTTGGCCTCTCTACGCAAAGCAGAATTGACTGGAGTAGTACATGCAAGTAGCAAGGAATGAAAGTTCAACATATGCATGTAGGAGATAAATATATTCATGTCATGTGGGAGCGATTGAAGTTTTATATTTATTATAGAGGTTAGTGTATACTTTACTAAAATGAGCATATCGACTCATATATCTTCCTTTTTATGCAGCGATTCTTGAAATATAAACATCTCCTAATAAATCTTCGAAAACCTTGATCGTATGTGAGTCCCTCTTTAATTTCCATGGTTTTACAAAAGATTGAGCGCCAGTCATAAGGTCACCGGACTAAAACTTAGTCACCATCCTTCAGTATGCCTTCTTTCGGAGGGGAAGTAAAGCCGGCGGTACCATGTTATAGATTTATGGCATGAAAAAGAACCTTCCACTAATTATACTTGTGGAAGCAAAAATTTGTAGGTTAGTTTGATAAAGCTCTTTTAGTTCCAACGCTCACCACTGGGTGCTGACTGCGATGGCATTTAGTAGCCGGGTGCGCTGCTAGGTGTCGTGGATGGTAGCATTTGGTGGCAAAAGTAGGAAGTACTTGAAGAAAATTAATCGTCTGTAGTCCTTCTACCTGAATCACAGATAACACACTCTAATACAGCCATCACAATTAACACCGGTTATCGGACAAATTCTACACACACCCAAAGTACACGAGGCTACATAACCGCGTTGTCGCAGCCCCTAAACTAAGGAACCAACCAACCAACCTGTTTCGAGCCACGTCTCGAAACGTATTCGGACCCGAATGAAACACTTGGGGCGAATAATTTGCCAGAACAAGAATCGCGCGCGCACAAACAATTAATCCACGTATGCATTTAAATTATATACATTTATTACAGTACTATACACACTACTATATACACAACATATTGACATTATTTCGTTATTGCGCTGCGAGGAGCTGCGGCTTGGTGCGTGCTGCCAGTGAGGCACGGCTTAGTAGAGTGTGTCCCAAAGACCAGGTAGAGGGCTGGGGGTGGACAATAGAATGACACT
Source organism: Meconema thalassinum (assembly GCA_946902985.2). Lineage (NCBI taxonomy): Eukaryota > Metazoa > Arthropoda > Insecta > Orthoptera > Tettigoniidae > Meconema > Meconema thalassinum. Next base: position 579,590,963 of record OX336391.1, on the reverse strand, counting down.
GTGTTGCCAAGCATCACCATCACCACGTTGTCACGTCTTGTTCCCTGTCTCCAACATACCGCCCACCTAAATGTACTACATTTAAACACAAACATGAATGATGGGCACACCAAAAGTTCACTGAGAAAACAACACTAACACAAAAGAAAATTACACAACAAAAATATATACAGTCACAAGAGCACACGTCACGGTGCAGGTAGGGGGCACAGTTTCTGGATTGGTCTCTTCAGAGTTCCGTTGCTGGTACGGACGATGGCTACTCGGACCAATCCATCCTTGCCGGATATCACGTCTTCGACCACTGCAAGCCTCCATGCTGTGGGTGGGAGATTGTCCTCCTTTACAAGGACGATGATGCCGGGCTGAATGTTCACCTCCTTGTTAATCCATTTGGATCTTTGTTGTAGACTGTTGAGGTAGTCATTTGACCACCTGCTCCAAAAGTCCTGCTGCATTTTCTGCAGATGCTGCCACCTGGATAGACGGTTGGAGGCTACCTCTGTCAGATTTGGTTCAGGGATGGACATCAATGGGGAGCCGATTAGGAAATGACCGGGACAGAGATCAGAGGGATCATAGGGATTGTCAGAAAGACGAGAGATAGGCCTAGAATTAAGACAAGCTTCTATTTGGCAAGCTAACGTCTGTAGTTCGTCGTATGTCAAGCAGGTGTTGCCAACCACCCTTCTCATATGATGTTTCATTGACTTAACCCCAGCTTCCCCGAGGCCACCGAAATGAGGGGCATCCGGATGAATGAAATGCCACGTGAATCCTTCTTTACTACCAAACTCTTGAAGTTCTTCCACGCAGTGCTCGGATTTGAAGAGGCGGTGCAATTCGTTCAACTCATTTCGCGCTCCCACGAAGTTTGTTGCATTGTCCGAGTAGAGGTTAAGACACTTTCCCCTCCTCGCGGTAAAGCGTCGCAGAGCTGCAATGAAGACTTCTGAGGTGAGATCGCGAACTACTTCCAGATGTATTGCCTTAGTGCAGAGGCATACGAATACTGCAATGTAACACTTCACCTTCACCTTGCTTCTTGTTGATCCTTGCTTTATAAACATTGGCCCAGCAAAATCCACTCCAGAGTTCATAAATGGGCGCGCTGCTGTCACCCGAGGAGCTGGTAGTTAACCCATTAGTTGCTTCGAAGCAGATGCCTTCAACCTAAAGCAACGTAAACACTTGTGGATAAGCGGACGTATTGTTCGCCTGGCGTTTACAATCCAATATTTTTGCCGTAGAGAGGCGATCAGCAATTGTTCACCAGCATGTAGTATGCGTAGGTGTTCAGATTCTATGATCAATTTTGTCAAGTTGTGTTTAGGGGGAAGAATGATCTGATGGCGTTCACCGAAAGACATTGGACAGTTTTCTAATCTTCCGCCCACCCTGAGGAGGTCTTCTCCGTCGAGGAATGGGTTGAGACTTCTCAACGTACTTTTGGACGCTACACTTGATATCCCTTTCAGCTCTTCCACCTCCGCCATGTAGCTGAACCGCTGCGCTTGTTTGATGCACACCTTCAAGGCTCCTTCAAGTTCCATAGGCGTCAATGGACCAGTTCGCTTGGTGCTTGGATTCCTTGTATTGTGGGCAAACCTAATGCAGTAGGCGATGACCTTCTGCATTCGGCGAAATGACGAGAAGCGACGGGAAATGTCTTCTTGCTCCTCATGAGTCACCATGCATTGCGTCTCTCGTTTCTCAGGAATGTCATCAATTTCCATAGAGTTGTAGATTAAACAAGGCCATGAAGATTGTTGTTTGTTCAATGAGACATTGTTATCTGATTTGCAAGATGCGTCGAAAACGACTCGTGTCCTGGTTGTGGTGCTACCTTCCTTTTCAACCGCATGGTGTAGAAGATACAAAGAAGGCTCGTTCCTGGGAGGTCGGTCCACCGCAAGCTGCATATGATCCAGGCGTTCGTACTCGTCCACGAAATCGACGTGTTCTTCTGTAACCTTCGCTCGATCTGAAGTAACATTTTCTCTGCATTGTTACGCGATCTACCAAGTGGCTTGCACTGCCGACGGACAGGCAATCTTACAATGAATCTTCCAGACTTGTCACGTTTTGTTTTGCGCTGAAAATGGTCTTCACAATATCGTTCTTCTTTGGTGAGTGGCATAATCGTTGGAATCTCTTCTATTTCCCAGAATTTCTCGATTTGACGGTGTAGATCGTCGCCATCCCTCAGGATGAATGATGAACTTGATTGAAGCTGACTCCTCTGGGACTCGGAGTATATAGAGCCAGAGAAAATCCAGCCTAGCTGCGTGTTCTTCATTACAGGCAGGTCGCTGTGTAACTTGAACGTTCCCTCGGCCAGGAGTTCCATGAAGAGTTCCGCGCCAATTAACATATCGATGTTGCCTGGTATGTTGAATTGCGGGTCAGCTAGTTGTATACCGGTCGGTATGTTCCAACTTCTGCAATTGATATAGGCTCCAGGCATTTCCCCTGTGATCCTGGGAAGTACTGAGCATGTAATAGTAGCCTTGTAATTGGTAACGTTAGAATATAATTCAACATCGACGCTGTGATCCGAATTTACAGTCGTATTGCTTATCCCTCTAAAAGGCATTGGATTTCTACGTCGTTTCAGTCTTAAACGTTGCGCCATCGCCTCCGTTATGAAGTTAGACTGCGATCCACTGTCAAGTTGAACTCGGCATTGTTGTAGTTCACCATTGTTGTCCCTCACTTTCACCAAGGCAGTGGACAGCAGTACCTGTGCTTGTGAGCGAAATTTTAAAGAACAGTAAGAGCCTGATTGTTGCAGTTCATTGTTGTCATCAGTTCTTCTATTGGGTGATTCTTGTGATCCAGATCCCGGTTCACGCCTCGCGTCTCTTCCGCTATTCCTTGTGACGTTCGGATTGGGTGCTATGTCAGAGTGCAACAGGGTGTGATGTTTCCTGCCACAACTCTTACAATAGCCTGCAATGCTTTGTTGGACATTGTGCGGCCGAAAGCAATTGAAGCACAATCCTTTACTCTTAACAAATGCATAGCGTTGCTCAACACTGCGATTAATGAATAGCTGACATTTATGAAGGGCATGCTGGGATTCACAAAATGGACATGCACTGATGTTAGATACAGACACATTTGAATAGGGTGACTTGTGTGAGATGGTCTTAGAATGATTTGCCTTTTGAACTGTAGTGGTCAATTTTGCGTCACGGCTGGATGTAGCTAATTCTAATGCCTGACATCTGCCTTCCAGAAAAGATTGCAATTCGGATAATTCTTGGAAGTCCTGTCCATTAGCATTAATCTCGTATTCCTTTCTAGTTAAGGGATCTAGTTTATCCAGTACTAGCTGCGATAGGAAAATCTCTTCTAGCGGTGTTTTTAACTTCAGAGCCTTAATGGCATTCACATTAGATATTAACTGGTTAGTTAGGTGCCTAATATCGGCTGCCGAGTCCTTGCTGCAAGATGGTAAAGATAATAGCTGCCTGATATGCTTAGTGGCTATTAAGCGGTTATTAGTATATCTACTACAAATCAGTTCCCATGCTACGTCAAAGTTTTCATTTGATATCGGCAGATTGCTTATCAATTCTAAAGGTTCCCCTTTTAAGGCTGATAACAGATAATGCAATTTCTGTACATTAGGAATGTCTGAATTGTGTGTTATTAACCCATTAAAGGTGTCTCTGAATGCTATCCATGAGCTATAATCTCCGGTGAAAGTAGGGATGTTGCTCACTGGAAGTCTGACGTTACTTGTTAGGCACCCTGTGCTATTGTCACTAAGGGATCAGGTGTTCCCAGTGCCTCTCTCAACTAATTTAGTCAGTGCTGCTTCTAAGTCAAAGTATTGTGTTTCAAACTCTTCACGATCTTCTGCGTGACTATCATCATCATCGTCATGAAGCTCTAATTTGCTTTGCGGTTCCTCGTACATATTTCTAATTGCACTAAACTCATTTAATCGAAGCCGTATGGTAGTTACATCAGTTCCTTGGCGTGCTTGACATTTCTCAAGAAATTTACTTGTTCGAGTTAAGCTTGCTTTAACTATCGCTCTCTGTTTAACTAGTAATTTCTTTTCATTGGGTTCCATGGTGAGGAAGGGGTCGAGTGAGAAGGGAAATACTGTAAGGAATTCTGACCTTGTTTGAAATAGCCTCACCTGTATTGTGTCCCTCGCTGCCTGTGTCTAGTCTCCCGCTGGGTTGGGCTTCAGGCGATAGGATTACCTTGCTGTCGCTACCTGGGTCCCCTCCTGTGTCACCGACGGGACGGCCTTGCTGCTGATCTTGCCTGTTTAGATGCAGTAATAGCATTCACGAATCCGTAGAAGTTATATTCACACACGTGATAACCATGCATGTGCGTAAACGTAATACAGTATATCACCCGGCTCGGAGGACAAATGTTTCGAGCCACGTCTCGAAACGTATTCGGACCCGAATGAAACACTTGGGGCGAATAATTTGCCGGAACAAGAATCGCGCGCGCACAAACAATTAATCCACGTATGCATTTAAATTATATACATTTATTACAGTACTATACACACAACTATATACACAACATATTGACATTATTTCGTTATTGCGCTGCGAGGAGCTGCGGCTTGGTGCGTGCTGCCAGTGAGGCACGGCTTAGTAGAGTGTGTCCCAAAGACCAGGTAGAGGGCTGGGGGTGGACAATAGAATGACACTGTGTTGCCAAGCATCACCATCACCACGTTGTCACGTCTTGTTCCCTCCCATAACACTGTTCACTTACTGTCTCCAACGCAACCCTTGAAAGTTAGTTAGTTAGTTATTGTTGTTTTAAGGGGCGGAACTACGAGGTCATCTGCCCCTAACCCTTGAAAGAACACACTAGTCGACTTGGAGAGCTGTAGATGATGTTGATACTTCTTAAGTACTTTAGATTTTCCTAAAGCCACTGGTTTATTATGGGGATACGGAATGGTTAAAATTTTCAAAATCAACATTTTTTAATATATTGTTTTGTATATTTTATGGATCTCTGAAGTCTGCCCTTTAAAATGACGTGTAATACATTATAGTTTAACCATTGGAAATGTCCATAATTTTAATTTACACTTGCGCTAACAATGAGATAATCATCATGAATGGAAAGTTTTACAGTAAACTCTCGATTATCCGCGGAATCGACTGGCGCGGATACCGCGGATAATCGAATTTCGCGGATAAGCCACAAAATTGCTGGTAATGGTTAAAAAAGTTCGAAGGCACTAAAAAACAACATACAAGTGCTTTAAATAAGTTTATTATACAATAAAAGGACGTAGATGGTAACAAAACTCAGTCCATGTTATGTGTGTTATTAAAAAGTCTTGTTTACTGTTTAACAGAAACATCGGTCATTTGCTTTTGCTTTTTCGTAGTGAAACACTTTTTCTTTATTTGTGATTTGAGATTTCTCAGCACCAGCTTGTCACAAAGTGATGCGTCGTCTTGCTCTTCAAGACAATAAAGAATCCTGTCAGTGTGTCCTAATGCTGCATCATGAGTAACGGTCCTCTGCATCTGCGTTTCCTCATTGTCTTCCGATTCAACCGATTCAATCACTCGTACTTGATTTATGATGTTCTCATCTGTGAGGTGCCCAAAGCCCGGTTCATTGGCATCACATTCGATCCACTCAACGATACCCCTCATTTTCGGTTTCAAAACCTTCCTTTTTTATATAAAAATGTTCTCCTGCAGGCACCGCGGATAATCCGCAAAGCGGATAAACCGCCCGCGGATAATCGAGAGTTAACTGTAACTGCAGATTTCTCAGGTCCATTTCTTAAAAAATGTATGTTCCTTTTTCTAGGCAACCATTTATCACAGAGCAGTGAAATTTTCACCATAAATTTTTCTCATAGTGGTCAATATTTCAATGGAGAAGTTTCCTTGTGTAAAATAAAACTGAGTGGGTTTTGGCTGCCTATTTTAAGAAAAAGTAATTACATTTTTGACTGTTAAAACAAAAATTCAGTCTTCCCTGAAGTCCAGTATTAAAACCGCTCCATTAATACACTGACAGGCAAAGAAAACCGATCACTTGAAAAATTCAACATTACTTTCATTTAAATCATAAATATGAACGCTCTAGGCCCGGGCCATCCACACAGCGCTCCGGCCGCGCTCTAAGCCAGTGCTCTGAGCTCTTTGGTGGAAGGTAGTTTCGTTACTAGCGCTTAGAGATAGTCCAGCGGGGCTAACGAAGTGACCCGAATGCTCACGAATATAACCGATCAGCCAACCTCTTACACGTACTATATAATAAGACTGACCAAGAGGGGCGTGATCCTTGGGCAGCCATTTTTCTTTCGTTTACCGACGGGCTATTTGTTCTGTGAATAATAGCTTGATTTGTTGTTCTGTGCGATAATTCTTAGAGTCTCAGGCACTCATTGGACTCCAGCCGCTGAATCTCCGGCAGGGTGTCCATTCCCTTATCTCCACTAATATCTTCCCTGGACCTTTCTCAACAGCTTATGAATTGCTTGGAAAATCCGTTTCATGTACCGTACCTGAGTTTCTAGTGAACAAATATAGCCTATTTCACTTGCGAAAAAATATTTTTCTTTTACAGTAAGAGACAGAATATATAATTTTAAATAAATCAAGTAAAGTTATGTTAAAAAATGTCATTTTGATCAAATATGTAAAATATGTAACAATAAAATGTAATTAGATGATACCTAAAGTTCTAATTCATGGACATTATTTATAATTTTTAGTTGTGTATAAGCAAAGGGAAGGAATATGTATTTATATAAAAACCCTAGCCCTAATGATAGGTCAAGGTTGTGAAGTTTTGGGTAGGGCCTACGTATGGTTTGCCCCGCTGCGCTGGTCTGTCTGGGTGCGTGTCAAAAGATCGTGAAGGTGGATGGATGATCGGTTGCGGTCGTGGGTATTCGGGTCGCTTCGTTAGCCCCGCTGGGCTGTCTCTAAGCGCTGGTGTTTCGTTAGAGGTGGGAGGAGCTTGGCTGGCTGAGCGCGCATAGTCGCTAGTCTAGTCCAATGATGCGCTTTGTTGACAGCTTGTACGTCAGTTTCACAGTGGTCATGACTGAACATCATATTAAAAAAAAGGAGTGGTGAAGCATCAGCCTTTAAAGCAGAATGGGAAATTTCATTTGTCTTTACAGCTTATAAAGTGCATGCCAAATGTTTAGTGTGCCAAAGAGATTAAATGTGTTTAAAGAAACACAATTTGGAACGGCACTGCAGTGCCAACCATAGGGATGATTACGGTGATTTGACAGACGACAGTCGCCAATCGAAGTTGGAAGAATTGAAAGAAAATTTCAAGCAGCACTTTACTGTAAGCATTATTGTTTAATTTTAAAATGCTTGTTTACAAACAAATAAATGGCATAATTAACTGAAGAACACTAAAATTGTTACTTGCCGTATTTCTGTCTAACAGGAGATAGAGGAGAGTGTGGTTGGTGGACCCAATTTAAGAGCAAGCTACAAATGTTCGATGCGAATTGCCAAAACTGAGAAACCCTTCGCGGAAGGGAATTTAATCAAGGAGTGCTTAATGAACGCGGCGGCATTTGTTCGTCTTATGGAGCTAGTTGAGAAATTAGAAAAATCTCACCCTTTAGGCCTATATGAGGTATATTTTTTTTATGGCAAAACAGTCCTATCAATATGATGTCAACAATCCCACAAAAGCCGTCGAGCGCACGACTGTACGTACGTATCTAGTCAGCGCGGTCGGAACATCGTCCGTCTCCTCACTGCCACAGTGTAGTGGTGGTAGGGGAAGGAGCGCTAGTCTAACTGCCCAGTGCTCCCAGAGCGCAATGACTGGATGACCCTGCGTCTAGGCCTAGTACATAAGTTACTGTTTATAGAATGGAAGTAAGATTAATTGTTTTCCTGGATGTATTATCATTCTTCATGTCATTGTTTCACTTAATAATAGCGGTTCATTGACATGATGCAATTTCCTGCGCGCCACCATTTTCGATCAGAGCCACTGCCCTGGCAACATCTTCAGGCCTCGAGCGCATATTCGTTACTGAAATGCACAAGAACAACTGTGGATATGACTGTATTGATCATTTTCTATGCCAACAAGTGGCAAAAGAAAAAAGAATAAAACATTGCATTGTTGAGGATAGCAATGGCGCGCATATCTTTGCGCGGGAAACAGCATCATGTCAAAGAATCGCTGTTGTTAAGTGATACAATGACATGAAGAATGGTAATGCATCCAGGAAACCAATTAACCTTACTTCCATTGCTATAACTACTGTATGTACTGTACTAGGTCTATACTATTCATATTTGATTCGTTTTTTTTTTTCAGAAACCCCATAAGTCAGCAAAAGTTAATTTTTCAGGAGAGCAAAAGAAACTAATTTTAAAGTTTAGTATAAATCGAATGAACATATTTTTTGTTTTATAATGTGGATACTAATCCTTTTGAATATCCTGTGACCTAAATATGCTTTGGAGTGCATTGGTTTAGCCACAATATTATTATAAAAATGACTTATGGGGTTTTTGACAAAAAATGTTCGCAAAAGTAGGGTTCATCAATGGAAAAACTAATAAATACACTATATATCTCTTCAGTCATACCTGTCATACTGTCATGGCGACCGAGATGCATCGTGCGTAAAAGTGCTCCGTAGAATACCTGCCGAAACCGCAACATAACTCACAAATAGAGTCTGCTAGGGTGTGTATTATTAACTATATACAACTTAGTGAATATTTAGTCAATAGTCATGACCCTAAAAGCCGTCAATCAAAGAATTTCAGCGTTTGAAGAAAAGCTCAAAGTGTTTCAAACTCGCCTAGAGGGAGCCACCACAGCTGGAACGAGCACTTCTACCAGCCTCAACTCCGTGAAAGTGGAAACCCTAGCTTCGGAGTTCGAGACTTTTCGCCTTGAAGTCATAAAGGAGCTAAGTGACTTAAAAGAGAATTTGAATTACCAGATTGTTAAGCAATAACTTCGAATTGATGAGGCAGAACAGTACAGCCGCCGAAACTGCCTACTGCTACATGGGGTAAGTGAAACTCCAAACGAAGACGTGTACGCTAGGGTAACGGAGGTACTTAAGGACAAGCTTAATATAGAACTGACTATGATGAGCATCGATCGGTGTCATCGATTGGGGAAACCAAAGAGATCGTCTGCGGATGTGGTGGTTACCGGTAGAAGACCAATTATTGTCAAGTTCACCCGCTACCACGAGAGGGAACGTGTCTGGCGCGCCAAGAGACTTCTAAAAGGAACTCCTATCCTCATAACTGAGTCCCTCACAGCATCGCGCAAGGACATGCTCAACAAGGCCAGGGATCACTTTGGAGCAAGGAACACCTTCACTCTGGATGGGCGAATAGTGATAGTGGATTCTGACGGTAAAAAACATTACGTTAACACTCCAGCAGAACTTGCCTGCTTAATGAAAGGGCAGGTATCGGAAGTTAAGTGAACAGGTTAATGTGTGTAATTGTGAGTGTGTGTTTAATATGTTATTTTAATTTTAGTGTGAGTGATTGCATAAGTGATAGGTGGTTTAATTTTAAATTCAGTGAGAGTGGTTGTTTAACTGCTTCTAGTGGCTTGTGCATACATGAGGAAACAATGGTAAGTTGCATGCTCTCTTCTGTTTTATGGCCAGTGTAGTTGGTACCGTTACATTCAGTCCTGACAGAGATAATGACCTTCACCTTGACAATGAGCCTCCCAGCCCTCCCCAACCCCTGTCTTCGTCTCCCCCCCACCCGCAATCATCTGGAAAGGGAATTTTCCGCATTTCCCCGTTCACTGCTTTGTGCACATGTCAATGCCCAGTCCATAATAGCACATCACGCTGAGCTCCAAGCTATTTTTGAAGGAAGCATGGTAAACGTTGTAGCAATTAGTGAAAGCTGGATGAGAAACACTGTCCCTTTAAACATGATAAGTCTAGTAGGGTACAATTCGCTCTTTCACAGCCGACTGAAGCGTCGAGGAGGAGGAGTAGCTTTATTCTATAAAAACAATTTGGCGGCAAAGATTATAAAAACATCGAACCTATCTACTGACCCCTTGACCGAATATGTTTGTTGAGCTCACTGTTGACAGTGACTAAAGTGCTTATTGGTGTAGTATATAAACCACCTAAAGAAGGGAACTTCATGGATTTTGAAGAAACTCTACTAAGACTGTTACCTACCTACGAACACGTACTTATATTTGGTGACTTTAACACAAACATATTAATAGACTCCACTGACGCAAATCGTCTACGGAATATGTTTACCTCTTGTGACATGACAATATTACCACTCGGTCCTACTCACCACGTACACACCCCCCAAGGATCTTCACGCACTCTAATTGATTTAATTATCACAAATAACCCACAGAAAATACTAAAACACGGACAGATTTCAGTACCTGGCATATCTTTACACGACCTGATTTATTTAGCTTATTCTCTAAAAACTCCAAAATTTGCACCTAAATACATAACATATAGAGACATGAAAAGATTGAACCTTCAAGAACTAACACAAGACGCAATTCTCTGTCCATGGAACGATATACTACACTTGACTGACGTTGATGAAAAGGTGAGCCGATTTAACAAAATACTGCTGGAACTATATGACAAACATGCACCTAAACGAACAGCAAAAGTCACTCGTAAAGCTGCCCCCTGGCTATCAAGTGACATTAAATCCGCAATGGCCGAACGTGACGCATTTCACAGACGTTATAAGCAGACCTTATCAAGTGACGATTTTGAAAAATATCGTGTGCTTAGAAATCGAGTTAAACAAATGATTCGAAATAAAAAGTATGCCTACTTCCAACAGCTAGCCGGCAACTTGAATGCTAGGAGCACCTGGCAGCAACTCAGGTCGGTAGGTATTGGGAGGCGCACTAAAAACACCAATAAGCAGGATATTAATCCTAATGAATTAAATGCTCACTTTGCTCGAGAAAAAATTAGTACTGATCCCCAAATAATACAAACAACAATAAATACACTGCAATGTGTCCCACTACCTCACCGGCCGTTATTCAAGTTTCGTAAAATAGATGATACTGTCGTAAGAAAAAAAATCTATCAAATCACAAGCAGTCGGAATAGATGACATCCCAATTTCCTTTATCGTTAACCTGATAGAAGTATTACTGCCAATTATTACGCACATTTGTAACACATGTCTTTTAGAAGGTTTCTTCCCTACAATATGGAAAGATGCTTTAGTTATTCCAGTTCCGAAAAATTATCTTGCAAATTCTCCATCCGACTATCGACCTGTAAGCATACTTTCCTCAATTTCCAAAATACTAGAAAAACTTATGCATGAACAACTTCTTCAGTACTTGACGCAATACTCACTACTTGATCCGTTACAATCTGGATTTAAGAAAGGACACAGCACATCTACTGCACTCATTAAGATCACTGATGACGTAAGACGAGCAATGGATGAGCGTAAAGTGACAATACTCATTCTTCTAGACTTCAGCAGTGCATTCGACACCATTAACACGGACATACTTATGGCTAAATTGCAATCCTTCCATCTTAGCCCCGATGCTCTCAAATTATTCGCCTCCTATCTTCATAACCGAAGACAACGTGTACTCCTTAATGAAAACAGAACTGATTGGAAGTTCAAAATAAATGGAGTACCTCAGGGTTCAATTCTCGGCCCCCTTATATTCATTCTATATCTGAACGACATCTCTTCGAAACTGGAAAACTGCAATTACCATCTATATGCTGATGACCTTCAGATATATTGCCACACAAAAGTAAACGACATAGATGCGGCAATTTAACATATGAATCTAAATCTAAGGAGGATCAGCCGCTATGCAACTGAAAATTCTCTTGCCATCAACCCAATTAAAACACAAGCTATCGTAATAGGGCAGACTAAATTGCTTTTCCATTTACACAGTAGACCGCTTTCTTTAATTCAACTAAATGGTGTTGCTATCCCGTTCTCTAAATCGGTAAAAAGTCTTGGAGTCACACTAGCCTAAATGAAACTTTGAATTGGGATGGGCACGTTACCAATACATGCAGGAAAGTTAACTCGTCACTTCATCCACTTAAGATTCACCAGTCCGTTCTACCCCGTAACTTGAAAATAAAACTCGTGCAAACCTTGATACTCCCTATATTTGACTACTGTGATGTTGTATTAGTAGATGCTACCGGTGAACAAAACAAGAAACTTCAGAGAGCTTTAAATTCCTGCATTAGGTTTATTTTCTCCTTGAAATTATCCTCACATGTGTCTCCTTTTTATGATCTACTTTCCTGGCTAAAAGTAGAACAACAAAGGAACCTGCACATTTGTACCCTCATCTATCGACTTCTCAATGAAAGTACTCCTCACTCTCTCTCTTGTAATTTTCGTTTTCTTTCTTCCTTTCATGATCGTCACACGCGATCTGAATCTATAATTGCAATTCCTCTACATCATTCTTCTGCCTTCAGCAACTCTTTCCTCGTGTCGGGAACTAGAATTTGGAATAATTGTCCTCGTGACGTCAGAAATTGTACATCCCTTACAACTTTCAAACGTGCATGTAAAGATTTCCTCTTGAATTCGTAGGCCAACTAGAACAATTTGTGTATGAATGTGTGAGTGAATGACCATAGTATAATTTTGTTAAAAATGTATGTCATTTAAATTGTATAGCTTAGCTAATATCACGCAGTCGCCAATTTAATTTAATTTAATTTAATTTAATTTTTATTTTATTTTATTTTATTTTATTTTATTTTATTTTATTTTATTCTAGTATTTAAGGTTTTCATAGTATTTAAGTTTGGTAGGTTAAGAATAACATATGTGAGTATTCATGTAAGTTGCACTGTGTGTGGTTAAGTGTAAGAGAGGGCCTAGAGCCCTAACTTCGCCACAATAAAGGCACCAATAATAATAATAATAATAAGCATCTCAAATCTAAGTAATTCTTCATCATTATCATTGTAGACTATCAATAGCTTAATCTAAGAATATCTTTAGAAATTTGGCAGCAGAAAATACTGTATAAGTCACTGACTTATGGGCTTTTCAAACAGAATTAATTTCAACAGATCTCATTTCCCACTGTGATTATGCTCGGACTTATGGGATATTTGCACACAATATAGAGCTAACTGAGTACAACCTAGTTTCATGTCAAACACATTTTCACAAAAAACTTGACTTACGGGGTTTCTGAAAAAAAAAACCGATTCATTTATGATTTGAATGAAAGTAATGTTGAATTTTTCAAGTGATCTTTTTTTTTTTTTTGTTTTTTGCTGGTCAGTGTATGTCAAGTAAGGTTTGATTGAAATGTGACATAAATTTTATTTTAATACCTTGATTACATTTCGAGGAAAAGGAACATGAATTAAACAAATTTAACATTGGTAAGATAGGAGATTCCGTATCCCCTTAAATCAGGCCACGCCAACACAGGTGCTTCGCGAGCACCGACCGGTAACGGCGAAAGCACCGGTGCTCTGCTGTAGCAGAGGAACGTGTAGTGGAGTGGCAGCGCTTAGCGAGGCGAGAGTCGTGTTGTTGCTGTTGTTTGGTGAATGGGGCTGGAGAAATCAGGGAGCGTCAGGCGGCGTACCGGTATGAAAACGAATAATAATAACAATAATGCCAATTTTGTGTATAGACGGAATAAATAGTCTTATTGCGCTCCTGACATTGCACAATTTTTTTTAACATTCTTTGATTAACTTTGTCATCGCTTTGAAGCCACTAATATTCCGATATTTGGAACAATCGTTATGGCAGTTGCCAGTATCGCTTCCAAGGATTCATCAGACAAACTTGACCTTTTTTTTGTTTTGTTAATATTCATAATTGAAAACATTTCTTCACAAACGAACATTGTTCCGAACATAGCAACAATTTTCAGGGCAAGGGCATGCATGAATCCTCGGGAATTCTTGTTCCTCAACGCCTTTATGAAATGGATTCAAATCACCATTATAATGGTAACAGCGGTCTGTCAAAATTCAATCGCACTGTAGTTTTAGCAGCTCAATTTGCGAGACTTGATAGGGCATCCTCTGGGTGCACCGAAAGAGTCGTCATAAGAAATTTGAGTGCCGGATTTACTTGTTGTATTTCTTCAAACCTATCTTCAAATTCTTTATGCAATGACTGTAACGGTTTTGTTTATTCACTGATGTGTTCATAAGTACTTAAATTCAAGGATATTCTCTCTCTGTGGTTAACAGCCGTGAGGCTGGTTGGCAGCAGCTCGCCCTTCTTCCCGTCTCTCAGTCTTCCACTTCAGTTCACAGTATGAGCCACAACCCATATCATTCAGTATTTGACTCATGTACTCCAGTCTGGGTCTTCCTCTACAATTCTTGCCGTCTTCTGTTCCCTCGATTATAAGCTTAATCAGTTCATTGTGTCGCAGTATGTGGCCCACGAGGTGATTCCTTCTTCTTTTTAAATATTTAAGGAAGCATCTTCTCTCTCCCACTCTTCTAAAGACTTCCTCATTTGTGACCATTTCTTTCCAACTGATTTTCATAGTCCTTCTATAGCACCAGGTTTCAAATGCTAGTAGTCTTTTCCTCTCTCTCTCTCCTATTGTCCAAGATTCGCTGCCATATAGCGCGACGCTCCATACAGAGGTCTTCAGCATTTGTTTCCTCACATCAAGGATATTAGGGAGGAAAAGTTTTCCCAATTTCCTTCTTGAAGCTGACTTTTAAAAAGCACAAGCTGCAATTTGTATCTTTCATTACGGTCGCACATAGTACTTGATTAATTTATTTTTGCCTTGCAACGAGATATTTAAATCATTTAATAACCCCGGGATGTCTTTCATGAAAGCGAGGTCAGCGATCCATTCCTTATCATCCAACTGTGCTACCGCAACTGCACGGGAAGGACAGAGGGGAGGGGCGCCCAAGCACTAAGTGCTCGTGTTGGCGTGGCCTGCCTTAAATGGTGAAACGTGATATTGTTTACGAATGTTGAAGGCGAAGCGTATAATTGAATTAGGCACTCACTGGTGCTTCATATTATATTAATCTGAAATATCCCTGTACACTAATGATCATAACCTGCGCTGTTATGGAAGCACTGACAGGGGATGCCAAGAGCCTGTCTCTTCAAAATTCAAGTTGTACGTAAAAAATAAATACCATGTGTAAATAAATTCCTATATGCGAGAATGAGTTATTGAAAGACAGATTGTTTGATAAATGGAATAATTAAACGCCAACAAATTTCCAAGGCTTCTGACCACCTCTTGGTGTAGAGGGTACCATTTTTGGCTGTCGCCCCAGAGGTCCGAGTTCGATTCCCGGCTCTGCCAACAAATTTCAATTCAGGTGTGAGGGATGGAACGATGTACACTCAGCCTCGTGTGGCAAAACTGAGAAGAGGAGGGTTCGATTCCCATCTGGTACCCTCCTGAACTTGTTCCTGATTTATCTTGCGATCCATCATGTTCCTCTACAATGTCCACCATCCTAGAAGTGGTTTTCCGTGGGTTCCCCACTTCTACTCCAGGCAAATAAAAGAAATACCATGGTTTCTAACTTAAGGCCACAGCCATACACAGGACTATATGGCCACGATGTCACAGCTCCTAAAGTAAGCAACAACAGCCGTGTTTGTACGAGGTTTCGTCCAGATGTTTTAGGTGCACCCTGTTTGAACCCCCTGGGATACACTTTTATTTCATCGTAATCTGTTTTGGCCAACTAAGCACTACGTAAATAACTCTTCATGATTTCAGTTTTCTTCGGCGCCAGTATTCCTCCATTCTCTTGCTCACAGCTTCTTTCCCTTCAGCTGTCCAATATTGTTTCTTCTTGATCGCTGTTTCTGGCTCTAAGAACCCCTCAATTTTGTGTATCTTATTTCTGAAAGTGGTTCTGTTACGGATGTCTTCATCAGTGATGTTCATTTCTTGTAGATCCTTTATATTATTGATTGATTTATTTACTCATTCATTCATTCATTTATGCATTCATTATTTCATTTATTCGTTCATTCATTCATTTATTCAATTGCTCATTTATTCGTTCATTCGTTCATTTATTCAATTGCTCATTTATTCGTTCATTCATTCATTTATTCTATTGTTCATTTATTCATTCAATCATTATTTTTTTCATTTATTCAATTATTAATTTATTCATTAATTCATTTATTTATTTATTTATTTATTCATTTTCATGTTTTAACACCGAATTAAATTAAATTTGGTGCTCTCATCATACGGGCCAATAAGTGCTCGTGAGCACAAGCGCCCCTGATATCCATTCTTGAATTCAAATTCTATCGACTGTACTATAATGAGGCTCATTATAACACTATTTTTCATTACGAAACAGTTTCTCCCACCAATCAGAGCTCAAGAAACAGTTGTTTGACCAATTAGATAATTAGATAAGCCGAGTTCCACGGCCTTCTAATTTAAATTTCACTGCCTGGCCTACTGTCATAGAAGGGTAATCGAGGAGGCCATGGTCAAATACAAGGCATTCTCTGCGTCTCATGCGCTCTGTTCAGTACATAAAACTGACGAAATCTCGACAGATATTTATGAATATTTATGTTCGAACATAAAATAGTTATAATAATTATCGTCGTACATAAACAGTCAGTCGTATGCAACTCGCCTATAACGGTAATTAATACACTCGTATGGAAATTATAAAACTCGCATACGCTCGTTTTATAAACATACTCGTATCTTAATTATTGCCATTATAGGCTCGTTGCATAATGTACTATTATTCAATTATTGTTCATTTATTCATTCATTCAATCATGTATTTTTTCATTTATTCAATAATTCATTTATTCATTGATTCATTTGTTCATTTATTCTTTTATTTATTTATTCATTTGTTCATTGATTCATTTGTTCATTTATTCATTTATTTATTCATTCATTTATTCATGTGTAATTATTTATTCATTTTTTCCTTGATTCATTTGTTCATTGATTCATTTGCTCATTTATTTATTTGTTTATTCATTTATTTATTAATTCATTTGTTCATTCATTTATTTATTTATTTATTTATTCATTTTTCATGTTTTAACACAGAATTAAATTAAATTTGGTGCTCTCATCATACGGGCCAATAAGTGCTCGTGAGCACAAGCGCCCCTGATATCCATTCTTGAATTCAAATTCTATCGCACGAACCGGAATAGTAGGGCAGTTTTGACAGTCAGAAATGTAATCTTATTGTGAAATAGCATTTATGTTCGACAATGTCGAAATGTAAACGTTATGTGTCAGAAAACTGTATCATAATGAGGCTCATTATAACACTATTTTTCATAATGGAACAGTTTCTCCCACCAATCAGAGCTCAAGAAACAGTCGTGTGACCAATTAGGTAAGGATACCTTCGCGCATGCGCTCAAAATCAATTGCCAAGCACACAGGGCGCATGCGTCGGTCGGTCAGAAAGCTTGGAAAACAGAGATATCCTACCCAGCGCTGCACTCCGATCACAAAATTCTAGTGACTGAATCTCAACAGATATTTATGAATATTTATGTTAAAACATATAATAAAGTTAAAATAATCGTCGAACATAAACAGTCGTATGCAACTCGCCTATAGTGGTAATTTAGACGCTCGTATGGAAATTATAAAACTCGCTTACGCTCGTTTTATAAACATACTCGTGTCTTAATTATTGCCATTATAAGCTCGTTGCATAATGTAATATTTTAATATACAGTAAAAATAACATTCCAGTTTTATGAGTAAAACGAAAGATGCTGATTCAACTTGACTGTCCACACGTAACTGTATCTTACTTGCATAACTCGTGCAGACAGTAGCAGAATACCTTGTGAGCGGCGAATCCCTAGCTATTTCAGCACTTCTGAGGGAGAGAGAGATGCTTGTTGCACAATAATAATAATAATAATAATAATAATAATAATAATAATAATAATAATAATATATTGAAGACCGGAAGCACTGTATGCAGTGGAATGCCTAACAAACCGCGCAGCTGGCCCGATCGAGAGACTTGAAGTTAAGGAAAGGAATTTCATTAGGAAAGTTCTTGGTCCTAAGTTCAAAGATGGAGGTTATAAGCTCTGGAATAATTCAGAAGTATACTCCCACACTGAAAAGATCTCAAGTATAATCCGGAAACGGAGAATAACATTCTATGCCCACCTCCTCACAATGCCAGTCCGTAGATTTTCCAACCGTCTATTATCATACTTCCGAGGTTTAAAGGTGATGTATCTTTGGCTGGTGGAAGTGGATAAGGGCTTGTTAAAGTTTGAAATTTCTGAATCAGATATCTTGCTCAGAACCCCATTGAAAGAAAAACTCAGTCAGGTTCATCAAGAGGATGTAAAACCCAGCAAAATATATGTTCTCTCGGATGAGTGGAAGAAATCACATTCCGAAAGGATGAAGGCGTGGTGGGCTAACAAGAAGAAAAACAGTTGAGATCTCGCGGTCCCTAGTGGCCACAACGATAAAAGTAAAAGTAAAGTAATATATTCAATTATATGGTGCTCGGATACTTGATATGGCGTGGGGGTGGTCCTCACAGTCTCTACAAGGAGAAAATATACTTCAAATACGGGATGTAGTGCAAGGTTCGGATATACGAGGGTTGGTTTTTAAGTAATACCCTGTCGTAATGGCGTCTCAGCCTTGCCAATAGATGCAGGTACACAGCGCACCTGCACGGAATCCTGACCGCAGCGCTGCAACGGTGTAATATCACAACGGGTATTACTTAAAAAACAGCCCTCGTATGTAATATGCCGTTGCAGCGCTGCGGTCGGCATTCCGTGCAAGTGCACTGTGTACCTGAGACGCCATTACGGCAACAGTCGCCCATGTGTGGGTGTGTTGACAAGCTTTTGAAATGGCATCGTCGATCGCGAGTCCCGCCGACACCTAAACGCGAGAGGAAACTCCCCTGTAAGATATCCTGCCGTTTGGCCACCACTGTCAGGCAAATCGCTTATGTGGTCAGGAGAACTCCTAAACATACGCAGTTCTCCTGGTAAGCACGCAATTTGCATGACAGTGGTGGCCAAATGGCAGGATATCTTACAGGGGAGTTTTCTCTCTCGTTTACGGGTCGGCGGGACTCGCGTTCGGCGATGCCATTTCAAAAGCTTGTCAACACACCCACACATGGGCGACTGTTGCCGCAATGGCGTCTCAGCCTTGCCAATAGATGCAGCGCACCTGCACCTGCACGGAATGCCGACCGCAGTGCTGCAACGGCGTAATATCACAACGGGCATTACTTAAAAAACAGACCTCGTATGTAGTTCTGTGTTACATGAGATTATGACAATGTTATGGTTTACCTTCTTTCAATGTTATTCTTTTGCTGCTACGTCTCCCATCCTGGCCCCCTTCTGAACTTGTTCCTGATTTATCTTGCGATCCATCAGGCTCATCCACAATGTCCACTTCTGTAACACTTTCTTCTTTGAACACAGTTTGAACATCGCGTCTTAAGAGATCCCGCTGCAAAACTTCATTGATGGTACTTTGTCCCTCGGCAGCATATTTGATACACAACGCTCTTCTACCAAAGCGAGGATATCGGCTTCGTTTTGTCATAGTTACAGCACCATCAGACACTTGGCTATTTATCGGTGATTTCCTTCCAGCTGTTCCTCTCCTCAGTGGGAGAGAACGGCCGGCCATGACGGGCAGAGTGTTTGATCGATAGTCTCCTAACAACTGTAGTTGAGACTTGCAATTAGCCTATCATTATGGCTTTGTCCTCTTAGAGGGGTTCAGTTCTCTAACACTGCTAATTACTAAGCTTACATACTTAAACTTGCTAATTTGTCTGCGTGACACTTGGGAACAAACAACACTTTTTGGGTGGTCTTTGGAATTGTTTAAACGGGTTCTAGATAAATGTGTGGTTGATTCCAAAACTGATGTCTATTTTGTTCTAGCAGCTCTAGTTTATATGAGAAATTGATGATTTTGTGATAATTAATTTATATATTAACACCATAAAACCGGCCACGGTGCCTCACTGGCATCGGGAGAGCGTGGGTTCGAATTCCACCTTGTCTCCTGAAAACGTTTTTTGCGCTTTCCCATTGTCACCACCAGACACATGCCTGGACGGTTCTTTTCAACAGGCCCACGGCCGACTTCCACCCAAAATTCCTTCCCTGACCCATCCTTAATTAGACCCAAGTTAGCGGTCGCCTGGGTAATCGGCCTGTCACCATCCCCTGTTGTGTCTGCTGATAAGTGTGTCTAGCTCCCAGGCACCGTCCTTCTTTTAAAGCGTATGGCTTTTAGTGCCGGGATTGTCCGAGGACATGTTCGGCTCGCCAGAGTTTGTAGCTGCTTCTATGCGGACACCCATGGGGTGAGCAACAAGTACCGTCGCGTGTGGTGTGTTGTCTGGGGAGGAAAGTGTGAATGTAAGGATGAGGAATTGGAAGGTAGCGGCTGTGGCCTATAGTTAGGGACCAACCCCGGCATTTGCCTGGAAGGAAGATGGCAAACCACAGAAGACCATCTTCAAGGTTGCCGGCGGGGGGATTCGAACCTCCTCGCCTCCCGGTTGTGAGCGACTGCCGTAACGACCACGGCTAACTCACCCGGTACCGTCATTGTGACAGTAGAGGAATGATCCCTCGCAGAGCCCGTGGGTGAAACCAAGCAGGGAGGATGAGTGATAAAAGAATCAACAAATCGTAAACTATCTTTCAACATAGCTGAAGTTTTTGTACGGTAGGCCCATGTCTTCTTTATAAAATGTTGCTGTCTGTATTGTCAACAGTTTCATGAACAAGTGATCTTGAAATTTACGGAAAGTTACCTTGACGCATTCTCTTACCACACGAACCAAGTCTTCATTAATCAACAAACAAAACATCTCGCAAATGTTACTAACGACAGCTATGAAACTATTTGAGGCTAAAGTATTAACCATCCTCACATGAAATGAATGAAAATCCACAGCCTGCTTCCAGTCTCTGACCGGGTCAGGAATGGAATGAATGAAGCCCCCATCTAGCGGCAAGGATATGGACTGTGCCGGCTGCCGAGGCCTGACGCACTCCTCACCCATCCTCACATATGGGATACAAATAATTTGGAATGATCTCAGCCACAGTGACCTTCAAACTATAGAAAGTGTGAAAGCAAGGTTCCTAAAAGCCGCACTAGGAATTTCGAAATTTGCTCGATCTAAATTTGCATATGAGTTAGCGCACGAAACTTACCTCGTGGAAGACCTACGCACTAAACTCTTACTTCCAGCTTCCCGACAAGTATCACAAGTAAAGCAAAATAGAAAACAGAAGAGAATTTTTTTTTGGTCGTTTAGCCTCCTGAGAGGCCGAGTGCAGGTCTTTCCAGTCGACGCCCGTGGGCGACCTGCACGTCGGGATGAGATATGGAATGGATGAGGATGAATGAAACAAGGCAAGGATGTGGAAGGAAGCGGCCGTGGCCTGTCAGAAGGTACTGTCCCAGCATTTGCCTGGTGTTGAAAATGGGAAACCACGGAAAACCATTTCAAGGACAGCCGACGGTGGGGCTCGAACCCACGCGTCTACCGAGTCAGCAGAGAGCTTGGCCCCTTGACCTAACGCTGCGCTTTAGCCCGCGCAGCCACTACTGTCGGTAGAAGAGGAATGATATATACCGACAGAATTGTATACAACTGACGCGATGCCCAACCGGAATTGGACTGGACCAAACGTCGTGATACGCAGTGCAATGACGAGTCTGGCGATACATGGATATCACCATAAACTTGGCATCAGGACAGACTTTCTCGACCTTTACCAGATTGCGTATGCAAATTGTGTAACACATACAATTTTGGTGAATGTTCCAAAAGAACGAAATCACTGTTGGAGTACAGCAGAGATCAAGAATAATTTACAATGTCTTAATAGTAATCATGCGATTGTTATCTATAGAAATTAAGTTGTATTTTATGGTCATTGGCAGCATTAGACCATTATTATTAATCAACAATGGAGGCCCACTTCGTTCGTCTGAGCTCTACTAAATTTTGCAACAACGTACCTTTATGTGAGATGCATTCTTTGACCAAGCTATAAGGTCATCAGTCTAATAGTTTCCATATGGCGGCCATGCAAGTGTGCAAATCCAGTCCCCCTATCAATTCACATACGGTGAATCCGAATTGAACGAAATTTGGTACAGAGGTAGCACTAGCAAAGGGCACCTCAGTGTCATGTTTTATATCGCCGCCATCTTGACAGAAACGGAATGGCGACCTCCCAAATGTTAAAAGATTAAATCAAATTACGACCAACCTAATCATTTCATCTATACCAAATTTTGCAACAACATACCCTTTTGTGGGAAGCATCCTTTGACTGACCTACAAGGTCATCTGCCCAATAGTTTGCAGATAGTGCCCATGTATGTGTGCAAATCGATTCACCATATCAATTCAAGCACGGTGAAACCGAATTGTATGAAATTTTGTAGAGAGTTAGCACTAGCAAAGGGCACCTCATATTCATGTTTAATATCCTTATAACACATTGTATTTCAACAAGCTACTACAACCAACATTCAATTATACTCCTTCGATAGGACAAAGAGTTATAACAATACCCATGCATTTAGGAGAAAGTAGGCTATATGTTCTTTACTGAACATCTTGTTTAATAATATGAATGAAACCTTTAATTCCCCTTGATGAAGATTATGTAGGCTAAACTATGAAATATTAAAATATTACTTTGTGACTTTTTTCCCGGCTGAAGTCTTCTATTATTTCAATGAAATCTAAACTTGCTAAACGGTCACGGGAGGTCATAGCTGCACTGAAAGAAGGAATATGAATTATAAATTAGTTTGAAAAGTATAATTAATGAATTAATTAATTAAATTTAAAAAATCCATGGCGCGGGGCCTCCCGGGTCGCGGGGCCCTGGGCGGTCGCCCCCCTCGCCCTCCCCTAGATCCACCCCTGATATGGAGCTAATGTATGTTCCTAATGGAATATTGTCGTATTTCGTCCCCTCTGTGGAGTAGGCCTACTACAGTTTCTGGACAAACTTTGAATTACCCCGCAGGATTTAAAAATCCTTCAGGCAAGCAACTCAATGTTGTAACAAGTAGTTCCGTGAAGAACTATACAGCCTATTTTCATATATCCTACTTATGTTAATTGCCTCTATCCACATACAACATTTCAGTTTGAAGGTTGTGATAGATTCGTAGATATCGAGAACCGTCTAAATATTCCAGATGGTCGCCAGGTTCGATTTTGATTTATGTACTATTACATGAAGATTATTCTGTACGTGTGGTATTCAAACTTCAATCGCATGATTAGAACACAAGAAGTAAAAACGAGATTTTAAAATTTCGCACGTCCACCATCTTGTGGTTATGAAAACAATTGAAATAAATTAAATGCCAGTGGATTAACATTTGTAAAAGCATTTATCGTGCACAGTTTCACTGCACTCGGATGGTTAAATCGCGAGAAACTTCGATTTAAATATTTATAATTCGTGTCGCCGCCATGTTGGATTTGTGATCACCAGGTTACTGAAAGTCCTATAGGTGAACTTATGTTCATAGCTTCTATGAACATAAAAAAAGTTCAGTTCGATTACCATAAAAGATTCGTAGATATTGAGAACCGTCTAAATATTTCGGAAGCTCGCCATTTAGGATTGTTATATGTATAGGCCATAGAGTTATGAACCATTCAAGGACAATTATTGCCTAGGTTCATTATTCAAACTTTCACTTCGATCGCATGATTACGACACAAGAAATAAAAACGTAATTTTAAAATTTCGCACAGCCGCCATCTTGAGGTTATGTAAACAATTGAATTAAATTAGATGGCAATGCATTACAATCTGCAAAATCATTTACTGCACCACATTTCACTGCGCTCAGAGAGTTAAATCACGAGAAAAGTCTATTAAAATATTTCAAATTCGCTTGGTCGCCATGTTCGTTTTTTACTTTACAGATTTATGAAATATACATAGGTAAACTTGTATCAGTACTCTTTATCACCGTACGAAATTGCAGGGTGATATCTGTAATAGTTTCGGAGATATAGAATGTCAGTGAAATATTTCGCACAGCCGCCATTTTGAGGTTATGTAAACAATTGAACTAAATTAGACTCCAGTGCATTACAATGTGTATAAACATTTGCTGTACTGTACCCGTTCGTCCTGGGGATGCGATGACCCATCTGCTATAACATCGCATTCCTGGAGTTCCAGGACAGAGCGGAGTTAAATGAACCTCTAGTCAAATAAGGAATGTGTCGGAAATTCAGCTGAGTTATCGAAAAGGCAGTGGGTAACACGAGACAAAGTATCTCTAGGGTCGTTACGGGCTTAAGTTTAATAAAAAAAAATGCAAATATAAATGGGCGCCATCA
The DNA here is from genome assembly GCA_946902985.2 of Meconema thalassinum. Taxonomy (NCBI): domain Eukaryota; kingdom Metazoa; phylum Arthropoda; class Insecta; order Orthoptera; family Tettigoniidae; genus Meconema; species Meconema thalassinum. The sequence goes on along the minus strand of OX336391.1, from coordinate 579,566,545 downwards.
ACTGAATTCCTAGCAAACCACATCCTTTCCGGTTAAGCCTTACTCAAGACAAGGAAAGAAAAAGGAAAATCACACCATCATCAGATCACAACTAAGATAAAAACAAATTTATTTCACTTTGATAGTCAGACAGACATTTTAAATATACCTCCTACCTGAGAGTATGGTCGAATGCCAACGTTAAATTGTCATTGTCCAAAAATCGAACCATCTCTTTTCTAATCAAAAATATATCATCCACATAGAACAAGAAAAATCTCTAAAGTTCTATTGGGTTCTCAGGATCACTGTAGCACTATGTCTTTCGTCACTGACATTTGTGAAACCTGAGACCTAATTTCTCTTTAATTTAACATCATAAATGTGGATTTGAAAAAGTTATTAATCTGTCTAAACATACACATATTATAATCACATATTTTAAACATCACGTAATTTATGGCTTGCATGACATAATTTAAATGTTAAACATGTTAGTAAAATGCTCCTAAACATCGAATAATTAATTTACATTATTTACATCGTCATTACTAATTACTTGTTTGTGAATTACAGAAAATTCACGGCTCATTGGTCATCATTATCATCATCATCAAAGTTAAACATTTCTCACATTAATTCTCATTTCAAAATTCAACATATTCCTATCAGAATCATTAATTCATCACCATTAAATCATTTAAATCCTCAACTCAAGTTGCAATTTCTCAAATTATATCTCAATTAAATTTATTTAATTCCATATAAATTCGTTAATCATCAGCTTCTTTAGTTAATTATCACCTTCTAATTCAGTTATTCATCATCTATCCAATCATCTATTAATTTATTTTAATCAGTTTATTTATCCAATCTTTAATTCATCCATTTATTTAATTCATTGATTTATTCCAAAATTTAATTTATCAATTTATTTAAATTTTATCCTTCTGGTTATTTAGATTTTTATTATTTCATCTAGTCATTCTGATTTTTATTTCATTAGGTCAGATCATTAATATGCTTAAATTTCAGATTGTTATTTCATTAATTATTATTATCAGAAAATCTTATATTATCAACTTTATGTATTTGTTTAATTTCCTAACAAATTGTTTAATATGGTTTATAGAACGTTGTCTTACAGTTTTATCACTTCCAAGTTATATTTCGTATTTAATTTATCATGCCAAAAAATATTATTGCCTTCACGACATCACGTTGGATCTAACTATCCACAACGACATTATATATCCTCAATTCTTCAAATATCACATTTGAATACAACAATTATTCCACAAAACTCCATAAATATTCAGCACATACAGCATGAATCTCAACAAATACGCTAGACTGGGTTCGACAACCTCATGTCTGCCTCAAAATACATTAGCAACATTGCAACTATCACTTGGCAACTTCCACAAAATGCCTACCACAAACTCCACTTAACCATGTTGCATGATCTACAAAAAATATATAACTGGCTTCAAATTATCAACGCACACAATCTCCAATAACTGTAATTACTCTGATCACATCTAGACAAATTCTTAAACAATTGAAAAAAATATTACCTTAGTAATTCAAGATTTGCTTTCAAATAGCATAAATTCTCTTACAATTCTCATAATTCACATCACAGAAAACACTAATGTGCTATAATCTCTCATATCAAAATCTGCAATACTGACCTGCCTTAAAATAAATCTGACCATTAATGATTCATCTTACAAGATTCAATTACTTTAAATCCTTCTCAAAGGTATCAAACACAATTATAAAAAACATCAAAAGCATCTGCTGTACCAGCTGTTAAACTGAAAGTACTCTCAAAAGAGTATAGCAACAAAATATTGGATTGGCAAACAAGAATTACAAAACGTAATCCTGCTGACATTTATCTTTACTTTATTTAACAAAATTTCGACTGATATGTGACTAGTAGTTCCTTGTTTGATCCTCTTACAATCTCAAGTACACTCGGATGATAAAAATGAGTCCCTCAATGGCAAGTAAGATGAGTAACCACCGTACAATCGTATAAATACGAAAGACCTCGCCCCGTCGACTAATCATGATAGTGCCCTGCACGATGGGTAAGATGAGTAGCCACCATACAATCGTATAAATACGAAAGACCCCATCTCGAAGACTATATGAGTGAATGTACCAGATAGGAATCAACAAGTCTCTAGTTGTCATATAAAAGCGATATTCATTCACTAAAGTGAATAACTTCTTAATATCTTTAAACAATCCAATGAAAAAAATCCCTACTGATGAATAATACACACTCGCTAGTATGCAATGAACTGACGAAGTAGTTTTAGATACTCAATTGCAGATCACGAGTTTGAAATACTCGTTACACAAAAAAAAACTATTCATGAAAAATATCCTTGCTGAAAAAATGTCTAAAAGACCAAACATCTGCTTAATAAAGCCAACCAATGGTGAGAATTTCGCATAATGATGCCTGCCATATCATATGGTCACGCCATATTCTAGCAAAATTTCGAAGCATAAAAATCAAACCATGTCTAAATAATCGTATCACTCCTATTAGAAACATATACATGTGTGCCCAGTATTCATGAAAATAATCGTATCAGGTAGTTATAACTCTTACAGTACCTTTTCATAATCAGCTGTTATTAAATTTCAAAGATCGTCGATTTTCCCTATGTAATGAATTTCTCGAAAGATCGGCGTGAATATCATTCCATCCATGCAATGACGATTGCCTTCGAATTCCCAAGTGAATCAGCTGGTGGACCTCCTCTCGTCAGGAATCGAATCCATCGCTCTGTGGTGCCATCGCGTCTCTGTCTGCGTTTACTCCGACATGATGAACTTCTGGTTATCCATAGCGGATATTGTCCAAATCCTCACGAAAAAGTTCATAGAAACAGCGGACCCCCTATTCCTCTTCTACGTTACGCCACTGTTCCATACAATGTTCAGTTTGAGTATTGAAAGTTCAATCTCCAATAACTGCTAAGTCTCACTTTCATAAAATAAAATTTTATGTGAGAGTGTCTAAGTTTATGAAACACCCTGTAGTTGTGTTCATACTCGGTAATTTATAAAAGTGCATAAGAAATAATTGCATTAATGCACGAGCTAATGTTCATCAGTGCATATGCTTACAACATTCCGTTTGCTTATAATTGTTAATGTTACTTGGAATGCGTTATGAAATGCATAGTCGTAATGTCATTAAGAAAAACTATGTTCATTCGAAGTTCAAAGTTGCAGTATCTCGTAACTATCTGCTTTTATAATTCAAATGCTGAATAAACGTTCCAACTCAATGTAGTAATGAAGTTCAGCTTCTGTCTTAATGCTTGCGTATATAATGGGAAATAATCCGCTCGGTTTTACTGCAATGCTATAATCATCTCCGCCTAAAGCTGGCCTCGCCATGTCGCTCTACTGTTCTGTTCTGCGTTGAAATGCAGCTTGGAATAAAGCTCTCCAACTACTCGCAATGCTGTCCTAAAATCCCGGCCGTCTATGCTTGCTTGCTTCGTATGTCCGCCCGGCTCACTGACCTACTTGTCGTTCGCTGCTCGGTGAAGTTGAAACTGTCGCTTTCACTTGCCGTGACAGTTTCTGTTCGCTACGCGATCTGTACCATGCGCTTGGCGTGTGCTACTCAGCTCGACTCTCTTGCTTGGCTCACAGAGCTCGACTGCCTGTCTCTGCACTGTCTTGACCCTTATCTGCCTGGCGCAGACACGTGACGTTCTCCCCACCACTATGCTCTTGCGTCACAACTATAATCTCGAACCCCCATCATCTCGGCTATTAAGTTATAAAATAACTTAAGGGTTATCTGACTTCCTTTAAATTATTACCACATATAATGCATGTTATATCTCCTCTTCTGAGATGGTTAAATACCATGTTCCATATAGATCTTAATAAAGCTTCACACTTCTATCCATAATTCCATCCGCTTACAGATGTCAGTGCCTTCTTGATCCTAGACCTACTACGTCATCTTGACATTCCTCTTGACTCGATCTGAGCGCTATCTTTTCTTAACTCTTCCCAAAATCTCAACTACGGCTTAATGTCTGCTGGCGTAGCCGATAGCCTCAACTAGGTATCGGGTACATCTCTCCCGTACATCTCCTTTTTTTAATCAGGATTGAGAAAAAAAAATACACTCTCAGGCATTCTATATATAACACATGTACACGATAGCTCTACAATTCCCTTACTCAGCATGATGGTACTTCCTAATGCTAGCTGCATTAAAAGTTCCTACAACTTCATCAGTATCCATCCTGACAATCTTGTAGCTATTATTCTGGTATGTTTGTTCAATACGGAATGTACCAGCGTACAATGGCGCAAATTTATGGTAGATCTTCAGTTGAAGGTTCGAAGTGACTGGCTTCCTAATCAGCACCTCATCATTTTCTTGAAATGGCTCGTGGAACCTCCTTCCTGCTTGTCTCCTGGCTCTCTTCTCCGCCTGTAGTCTCGAATATCTCGCAGAAATTCGACTGGTGTGACTCCTGTATTTCCAGAAAACTTCCTAGGCTTGTCATCCAGATTTCTGATAATGGTAACTGGACCTGAGTATCGTTCACTTGTACCCAACGTACTCCTATTCGAACTCGGATTATCCTGAGGGGTTGAACTTGCCCTTTCGAATGTCACATTCAGCTGCGTTTGACGGTCTTCTCCCATGCTAACTTCTTGATTATTCATACTGCGGTCTATCGCTGTCTGATTTATCGATGTTTCCCCTGATGTAATATTTTGACTGGTGAAACTATTAATCATAGATTCTAGTTTAGTCATCCTATCTTCTGCCAATTTCTCTACGGTCTTGACCTGAGTCTTCAACTCATCTATCGACGTAACATTCTGCGTTTTGTTACTCTCGTCTAAATCGTTTTTCAACTTGTCTATCTTGTCTTCGCACGTATTCTTTACTGACGCGACTTGTTCCTTTAACAGATCAACATCTGTCCTAAATAGAGTTGAATCTATCTTCATCGCTTCCTTGTTCTCCGTAAACCTCGCTTCTAAGTTTGCCATACCTGCGATTAATTTCTCATCTAATCCTGCACGTTTTTCTTTTGCTTCGGCATCGACCTCACTATACCGTTCTTCCACGATTGCACCGACTCTATTTTTGAATAAAGCTAAGTTTTCATTAACCTTTTGCTCTATTACGTCATCCATCTTCCTAATATCTTTCTGCAATTGATTCTCTAATGATTTTAAATTAAAATTAACCTCTCCTAAGACTTCCTCTTTAATGGTCCCAATTACTGACTTTAAATCTTTAATCTCATTACCTAGATTCATCTCTAGACCTTTGATTTTAGTTTCGAAAGATACTTCGGTAGACCACTCTTGAATTTTGCCTACATCTGCCACTAAACCATCGATGTCGAATCTCAACTTCGATACATCTGATTTAATGTCTTTCTGTATAGACATAACGTCTGTTCTTAACGTAAGAATGTTTTCTTCTCCTCTACTTTCTAATTCAATAATATTCTTTCTTAATATTTGAACATTTTCCTCTCCTTTCATATTTACTGCAATTATATCTAATTGTAAAGTCTTAAGCATTTCATTATTCTTTAAAGTTAATCTATTCACTAACCTAGTTAACTTGTTTTCCAACTCTGTGTTAGTTTCTTCACTACGAGCTTGTAATTTCTCTTCCAATGATTTAAAACTATCCTTCAAGTTAGCTTCACCATTTGACTGTAATCTGGTCTCCAATAACATCAACTCATCTGTACTATTTGACTGTAATCTTTCTTCTAATGATTTAAAACTATCCTTCAAGTTAGCTTCACTATTTGACTGTAATCTTGTCTCTAATGACTTTAAATTATCCTCATTACTAGTTTGTAATGCTTGCACATTTTCTTTACATCTAGCTTCTAATCTAGCTTCTGAACTATTTATCTGTTCTTTAACTTCCGTTTCCATTTTAGAAATAGTTTCTGCAATACCAGACATACCACTCTGTAACTCTCCTAACACCTTAGCTAAATCTTCCGGCAACATAATTATATTTTCAATATACGTTTTATTCAGAGACGTTAGACAACAACACATCACAATGTCTCAATTCCTGCATTCACTTGGGTATAGGAAAAAATATGACTTGTAACTAACATGATATAATACTAATACGATTAACATGAACACTGGAATGGGCACACAAGTATATTGTCTGACTAAGTTTAATAAATTTTGTAACACAATTAAATGAACTTGAGATCAATCTCTCAGTAATCTAAATCTGATGTGATTCCATAGAATAAACAAAATCGAAGCCCCACCGGTGGGTAAAGCCAATTCTCCCTCTCTCTCTGTACCCGTTCGTCCTGGGGATGCGATGACCCATCTGCTATAACATCGCATTCCTGGAGTTCCAGGACAGAGCGGAGTTAAATGAACCTCTAGTCAAATAAGGAATGTGTCGGAAATTCAGCTGAGTTATCGAAAAAGCAGTGGGTAACACGAGACAAAGTATCTCTAGGGTCGTTACGGGCTTAAGTTTAATTTAAAACAAGATGTTCAGTAAAGAACATATAGCCTACTTTCTCCTAAATGCATGGGTATTGTTATAACTCTTTGTCCTTTTCAAGGAGTATGATTGAATGTTGGTTGTAGTAGCTTGTTGAAATACAACGTGCTATAGGGATATTAAACATGAATATGAGGTGCCCTTTGCTAGTGCTACCTCTGTACCAAATTTCATTCAATTCGGTTTCACCGTGTTTGAATTGATAGGGGGAATCGATTTGCACACATACTTGGCCACCATCTGCAGGAAACTATTGGGCTGATGTTCTTGCAGTTTGGTCTGAATATGTTTCCCACATAAAGATATGGTGTTGCAAAATTTGGTAGAGACTAGATTATTAGGTTGGTCGTAATTACATTTTAGCTTTTAACATTTGGGTGGCCGCGATTACGTTTCCGTCAGGATAGCGGTGATATAAAACATGACACTGAGGTGCCCTTTGCTAGTGCTACCTCTGTACCAAATTTCGTTCCATTCGGTTTCACCGTGTTCGAATTGATAAGGGGAATCGATTTTCACACAAAGATGGCCGCCATCCGCAAAATATTAGGCTGATGACCTATTAGTTTGGTCAAAGGATGCTCCCTCCATAAAGGTATGTTGTTGCTAAATTTGCTAGAGATCGGATGATTAGGCTAATCGTAATTTGATTTAAGCTTTGAACATTTGTGTGGCCGCCATTACGTTTTTGTCAATATGGCGGCGATATAAATCATGACACTGAGATGCCCTTTGCTAGTGCTATTTCTGTACCAAATTTCGTTCCATTCGGTTTCACTGTGTTTGAATTAATAGGGAGAATCGATTTTGACACAAAGATGGCCGCCATCCGCAAACTATTAGGCGAATGACCTATTAGATTGGTCAAAGGATGCTCCCTCCATAAAGGTATGTAGTTGCAAAATTTGGTAGAGATCGGATGATTAGGTTAATCGTAATTTGATTTAAGCTTTGAACATTCGTGTGGCCGCCATTACGTTTCAGTCAAGATGGTGGCGATATAAAACATGACACTGAGGTGCCCTTTGCTAGTGCTACCTCTGTACCAAATTTCGTTCCATTCGGTTCCCCCGTGTTCGAATTAATAGGGGGAATCAATTTTGACATAAAGATGGCCGCCACCCGCAAACTATTAGGCTAATAACCTATTAGATTGGTCAAAGGATGCTCCCTCCATAAAGGTATGTAGTTGCAAAATTTGGTAGAGATCGGATGATTAGGTTAATCGTAATTTGATTTAAGCTTTGAACATTCGTGTGGCCGCCATTACGTTTCTGTCAAGATGGCGGCGATATAAAACATGACACTGAGGTGCCCTTTGCTAGTGCTACCTATGTACCAAATTTCGTTCCATTTGGTTTCACCGTGTTTGAATTAATAGGGGGAATTGATTTTCACACAAAGATGGCCGCCATCCGCAAACTATTAGGCTAATGACCTAGTTATTTGGTAAAAGGATGCTTCCTCTATAAAGGTATGTTGTTGCAAAATTTGGTAGAGATCGGATCATTAGGTTAATCGTAATTTGATTTAAGCTTTGAACATTTGTGTGGCCGCCATTACGTTTCCGTCAAGATGGCTGCGATATAAAACTTGACACTGAGGTGCCTTTTGTTAGTACTACCTCTGTACCAAATTTCGTTCCATTCGGTTGCACCGTGTTCGAATTAATAGGGGGAATCGATTTTCACACAAAGATGGCCGCCATCCGCAAACTATTACGCTGATGACTTATTAGTTTGGTCAAAGGATGCTCCCCCCATAAAGGTATGTTGTTGCAAAATTTGGTAGAGATCGGATGATTAGGTTAGTCGTAATTTGATTTAAGTTTTGAACATTTGTGTGGCCGCCATTACGTTTCCGTCAAGATGGCGGCGATATAAAACATGACACTGAGGTGTCCTTTGCTAGTGCTACCTTTGTACCAAATTTCGTTCAATTCGCATTCACCGTGTTCGAATTGATAGGGGGGGACAGACATTCAGAGTACACACACTCACACACACACACACACACACACAGACACACACACACACAGACTCACACACACACATACACACACACAGACAGACACACTTTTTTCGCCCTGTGTTGATCTCATAAGTCACTTTCATTTTTTGCAAAAATCGAAAGTAGGCTAAAAATGCAAATATAAATGGGTGCCATCAACTGAATTCCTAGCAAACCACATCCTTTCCGGTTAAGCCTTACTCAAGACAAGGAAAGAAAAAGGAAAATCACACCATCATCAGATCACAACTAAGATAAAAACAAATTTATTTCACTTTGATAGTCAGACAGACATTTTAAATATACCTCCTACCTGAGAGTATGGTCGAATGCCAACGTTAAATTGTCATTGTCCAAAAATCGAACCATCTCTTTTCTAATCAAAAATATATCATCCACATAGAACAAGAAAAATCTCTAAAGTTCTATTGGGTTCTCAGGATCACTGTAGCACTATGTCTTTCGTCACTGACATTTGTGAAACCTGAGACCTAATTTCTCTTTAATTTAACATCATAAATGTGGATTTGAAAAAGTTATTAATCTGTCTAAACACACACATATTATAATCACATATTTTAAACATCACGTAATTTATGGCTTGCTTGACATAATTTAAATGTTGAACATGTTAGTAAAATGCTCCTAAACATCGAATAATTAATTTACATTATTTACATCGTCATTACTAATTACTTGTTTGTGAATTACAGAAAATTCACGGCTCATTGGTCATCATTATCATCATCATCAAAGTTAAACATTTCTCACATTAATTCTCATTTCAAAATTCAACATATTCCTGTCAGAATCATTAATTCATCACCATTAAATCATTTAAATCCTCAACTCAAGTTGCAATATCTCAAATTATATCTCAATTAAATTTATTTAATTCCATATAAATTCGTTAATCATCAGCTTCTTTAGTTAATTATCACCTTCTAATTCAGTTATTCATCATCTATCCAATCATCTATTAATTTATTTTAATCAGTTTATTTATCCAATCTTTAATTCATCCATTTATTTAATTCATTGATTTATTCCAAAATTTAAATTATCAATTTATTTAAATTTTATCCTTCTGGTTATTTAGATTTTTATTATTTCATCTAGTCATTCTGATTTTTATTTCATTAGGTCAGATCATTAATATGCTTAAGTTTCAGATTGTTATTTCATTAATTATTATTATCAGAAAATCTTATATTATCAACTTTATTTATTTGTTTAATTTCCTAACAAATTGTTTAATTTGGTTTATAGAACATTGTCTTACAGTTTTATCACTTCCAAGTTATATTTCGTATTTAATTTATCATGCCAAAAAAATATTATTGCCTTCACGACATCACGTTGGATCTAACTATCCACAACGACATTATATATCCTCAATTCTTCAAATATCACATTTGAATACAACAATTATTCCACAAAACTCCATAAATATTCAGCACATACAGCATGAATCTCAACAAATATGCTAGACTGGGTTCGACAACCTCATGTCTGCCTCAAAATACATTAGCAACATTGCAACTATCACTTGGCAACTTCCACAAAATGCCTACCACAAACTCCACTTAACCATGTTGCATGATCTACAAAAAATATATAACTGGCTTCAAATTATCAACGCACACAATCTCCAATAACTGTAATTACTCTGATCACATCTAGACAACTTCTTAAACAATTGGAAAAAATATTACCTTAGTAATTCAAGATTTGCTTTCAAATAGCATAAATTCTCTTACAATTCTCATAATTCACATCACAGAAAAACACTAATGTGCTATAATCTCTCATATCAAAATCTGCAATACTGATCTGCCTTAAAATAAATCTGACCATTAATGATTCATCTTACAAGATTCAATTACTTTAAATCCTTCTCAAAGGTATCAAACACAATTATAAAAATCATCAAAAGCATCAGCTGTACCAGCTGTTAAACTGAATGTACTCTCAAAAGAGTATAGCAACAAAATATTGGATTGGCAAACAAGAATTACAAAACGTAATCCTGCTGACATTTATCTTTACTTTATTTAACAAAATTTCGACTGATATGTGACTAGTAGTTCCTTGTTTGATCCTCTTACAATCTCAAGTACACTCGGATGATAAAAATGAGTCCCTCAATGGCAAGTAAGATGAGTAACCACCGTACAATCGTATAAATACGAAAGACCTCGCCCCGTCGACTAATCATGATAGTGCCCTGCACGATGGGTAAGATGAGTAGCCACCATACAATCGTATAAATACGAAAGACCCCATCTCGAAGACTATATGAGTGAATGTACCAGATAGGAATCAACAAGTCTCTAGTTGTCATATAAAAGCGATATTCATTCACTAAAGTGAATAACTTCTTAATATCTTTGAACAATCCAATGAAAAAATCCCTACTGATGAATAATACACACTCGCTAGTATGCAATGAACTGACGAAGTAGTTTTAGATACTCAATTGCAGATCACGAGTTTGAAATACTCGTTACACAAAAAAAACTATTCATGAAAAATATCCTTGCTGAAAAAATGTCTAAAAGACCAAACATCTGCTTAATAATGCCAACCAATGGTGAGAATTTCGCATAATGATGCCTGCCATATCATATGGTCACGCCATATTCTAGCAAAATTTCGAAGCATAAAAAATCAAACCATGTCTAAATAATTGTATCACTCCTATTAGAAACATATACATGTGTGCCCAGTATTCATGAAAATAATCGTATCAGGTAGTTATAACTCTTACAGTACCTTTTCATAATCAGCTGTTATTAAATTTCAAAGATCGTCGATTTTCCCTATGTAATGAATTTCTCGAAAGATCGGCGTGAATATCATTCCATCCATGCAATGACGATTGCCTTCGAATTCCCAAGTGAATCAGCTGGTGGACCTCCTCTCGTCAGGAATCGAATCCATCGCTCTGTGGTGCCATCGCGTCTCTGTCTGCGTTTACTCCGACATGATGAACTTCTGGTTATCCATAGCGGATATTGTCCAAATCCTCACGAAAAAGTTCATAGAAACAGCGGACCCCCTATTCCTCTTCTACGTTACGCCACTGTTCCATACAATGTTCAGTTTGAGTATTGAAAGTTCAATCTCCAATAACTGCTAAGTCTCACTTTCATAAAATAAAATTTTATGTGAGAGTGTCTAAGTTTATGAAACACCCTGTAGTTGTGTTCATACTCGGTAATTTATAAAAGTGCATAAGAAATAATTGCATTAATGCACGAGCTAATGATCATCAGTGCATATGCTTACAACATTCCGTTTGCTTATAATTGTTAATGTTACTTGGAATGCGTTATGAAATGCATAGTCGTAATGTCATTAAGAAAAACTATGTTCATTCGAAGTTCAAAGTTGCAGTATCTCGTAACTATCTGCTTTTATAATTCAAATGCTGAATAAACGTTCCAACTCAATGTAGTAATGAAGTTCAGCTTCTGTCTTAATGCTTGCGTATATAATGGGAAATAATCCGCTCGGTTTTACTGCAATGCTATAATCATCTCCGCCTAAAGCTGGCCTCACCATGTCGCTCTACTATTCTCTTCTGCGTTGAAATGCAGCTTGGAATAAAGTTCTCCAACTACTCGCAATGCTGTCCTAAAATCCCGGCCGTCTATGCTTGCTTGCTCCGTATGTCCGCCCGGCTCACTGACCTACTTGTCGTTCGCTGCTCGGTGAAGTTGAAACTGTCGCTTTCACTTGCCGTGACAGTTTCCGTTCGCTACGCGATCTGTACCATGCGCTTGGCGTGTGCTACTCAGCTCGACTCTCTTGCTTGGCTCACAGAGCTCGACTGCCTGTCTCTGCACTGTCTTGACCCTTATCTGCCTGGCGCAGACACGTGACGTTCTCCCCACCACTATGCTCTTGCGTCACAACTATAATCTCGAACCCCCATCATCTCGGCTATTAAGTTATAAAATAACTTAAGGGTTATCTGACTTCCTTTAAATTATTACCACATATAATGCATGTTATATCTCCTCTTCTGAGATGTTTAAATACCATGTTCCATATAGATCTTAATAAAGCTTCACATTTCTATCCATAATTCCATCCGCTTACAGATGTCAGTGCCTTCTTGATCCTAGACCTACTACGTCATCTTGACATTCCTCTTGACTCGATCTGAGCGCTATCTTTTCTTAACTCTTCCCAAAATCTCAACTACGGCTTAATGTCTGCTGGCGTAGCCGATAGCCTCAACTAGGTATCGGGTACAGTACCAAGTCTCATTACGTTTGGATAGTTAAAACGCGAGAAAAGTCTATTTAAAAGTCTCAACTTCGCTTGACCGCCATGTTGGTTTTGTAGTCACCAGGTTTTTGAAAGTCTCATAGGTGAACTTCTAATAGTGCCCTTTATCACCGTGCACAATTTCAGGGCGATATCGGTAATAGTATCGGAGATATTGCATGCTAGTGAAATATTTCGCACAGCCGCCATGTTGGATTGGTGAGACGTAACAAAATTTGAAGGGCACGGTCGAGGTCGCCAGAAATAGTGCTATGAACTTACCGAGTTTCATTGAAATCGCTCCAGCCGTTTAGATTTTATTAGGGGGGACACACACGCACACACACGGACAAAAGGTGATCTCATAAGACTATTTTTTCAAAATTGAAAATAGGCTAAAAATCAAAATTTATTACCTATACAGCATTCTCATATAATTGCCGCTCACTATTCTGGGATATAAACGCATCTTAGTGTAAATCTGTCACCACTGTTCGAACAGTCTGAATTGGAGGGTGAATGTAAGTGGCTGTGGTTTGGTTGTCTTTGTGGTTAGTGTGATGCTTTAAGATGGAACATGCAGCTGAATGTATATTTGTAACGTGTTTCAGTTATTAATGGGCGTAATTGTTACGTCATTTTAGCTATATTTGCATAATATTTAACTATTATTTTTAGAATTATATTTTCACTTAGATTTTTAGTATGTCGCGTCACTCTGCGTCACCTTCTACTTAATGTTAAAATGTAGATCAAGTCTTGTAGTTTACGCCAGTTATACGTTTTTTGCATATGTATGCAACTTACTCAGTTATTTTACGTTTTAGAAGATGCCGCACAATCAGTTCTCATACGTTTACAACTGTTTGAAGCACTGGGTTCGACGATTATGTCAAACGTGGAACTTTGTGACTTTGTTAAAAGTAAATTAGGGGTATAAAATTGTTCTGAAAGGATTACTGAATGCTCTATCCAACTCCTAGTCATAGACAATTTCTTCCATGTGTAGACGTAGCTTAAAAAGAGGTCTTAACTGTTGTTTATTATGAAGTAAACAAATTATATACGTTGCTATCATTCTAAATTCATGATTAAAACGCAAAAATAATTTTGTCCCCCTAGATTTTGATTTTACCCACTGTGCACCGGCGCAATCTTTGTCTGGAATAATTTCATTGCTGTCTTTAGTGATATTTCCCGAGATTAATAAATACACTTGGATGACCAGTTTCGTCAAGCGATTATCATCAGATCCATCACATAGGCCCTGACATAAATTTTAAGGCTTAAGTGTAATGGATCGAAACTGGTCATATAAGTGTATTTATTAATCTCATGAATTTGTTTTCAGTATTTGGGAATAACCCATCTCGTCTGGGGAAAACTCGCGTTGAACACTATCCCTTTAGGGCAGGGCCAACCAGTCATTGCGCTCGGGGAGCACTGGGCAGGCAGACTAGCGCTCCTTCCCCTACCACCACTACACTGTGGCAGCGAGGAGACGGACGATGTTTGGACCACGCTGACTAGATACGTACGTACACTCGTGCGGTCGACGGCTCTTGTGGGATTGTTGACATATTAATAGGGCTGTTTTGCCATAAGAAATATACCGCAGATACATACCAAATGGTACTCCGATGTATGGTATGTACAGGAAACGAACACAAGTGTTAGGTAAAGAATATTGTGATTTATTCCAAACTGAAATGTGAACATATTAGAGAAGAAAATTCAACAGCAAATTGTGTTCTTTTTAACACATTATATTTCTGTTGCACACTAAGCATTTGGCATACTCTTTATAAGCTGTACAGAAAGATGACATTCCCCATTCTGCTTTAAAGACAGCTGCTTCACTACTCCTTTTATTGTATCCGGTTCAGTCATGACCACTGCGAAACTGATTTACTTACACGCTGTCAACAAAGCGCATTGGACTAGACTAGCGACTGATGGATCGGCTGCACGCTTCAGCGAGCTCAGTCAGCCAAGCTCCTCCCACCACTTCTGAAACTACCTTCCAACAAAGAGCTCGGAGCACTGGCTTAGAGCGCGGCCGGAGCGCTGTCTGGATGGTCCTGCTTTAGGGGATATGCACTCGGGAAGTTACGTATATTGTATCTTTAGGAGATGTAGACTTGGTATCGTCACGATTGCCGACTCAAACCCAGTTCATCACTGAAACTTATTGTTAGTGCATTTGTAATCAATTATCGTTGCTTTCTCCACTTTTCCAAACGTAAAGGACACACTAAACGTTCTTACGAGGTGCCGGCAGGAAGTGATTGTTCACCGGAAACTCAACCAAATCTGGTCGATTAGCAGTTTGCCTTTTCTACCACTACGAGTGAAAGTGTGAGTCAATGCAGAGTTTCACTTAAGCCCTTATAACTACTTCCAGTGTGAAGATTTATCAAAAACTCCAAAAAACGCCTGAAGGTATTGAACCAAGGAAGACATTAAAGAAAGGATTGTCATCATCATCATCTTGCACAGTTTCCAGCCACTGGCCGAGTCTGTTTGGAACATAAGCCTCTACATGGTCTTCTGTCTTCCCACCATCTCTCCGTCACCACCTTCGCCCAGTCTACTCCTTTATTTCGCACGCAGTCTTCCACCCCTTTCAGCCACTTATCTCTTGGCCTTCCTCTTGGTCTTTTTCCCTCTATTTTCATCTCGTGTATCGTCCTGGGTATCCTCCTGGTGTATTCTTTGGATTACAAGGTAAGACAGAGTAAGCTTTTGCTTCTCTTTGCTTTAGTTCATCCCTTCCTTTTTTCACAAACACCAACAGTGATCTCGTGGTTTCTCTCTGTTGGTATATTTTGCTTACACTACCTGTGAGTCTGTTCTAGATATATACCATCCATGACCCACCTAGCGTCATCTAGAAGCGAATCACTGAAGTTCCTCAATTTTTTCCCTGTACAAGAGGACTTCCTTACCAATCTGGCCACCAGATCTCGTCGCTATCGCCAGCTATCATCTCCGTGATCAAGAGGACTTCGTCTACTTTTTCATCCAGCAGTCTTCGCTAGTGACGCCTGCTATCAACTCTTTGAAGACCATTTCATCAAAAGAAATTATTGCTGTAATGTTGGTTATTCTTATGTGTATTCCTTTTGTCTCCTACCCCCACTCTTTTCCCTTCCTTGGTCTCTCCGCGCTTCGTTGAGCTGGCCTCACTTGTGCGTCTGAAGTCAAACCAGTCAGTTGGGGCTTAACTAAAGCTCGCCTCCTCTACTCGAGAGGCAAACTTTTAAATTCGACGCCATGTTCGAGTTTTAAAATCAACCGTCAACAGCATCATCGCCTTCTTCATGAAGCAAAGATAAGTACCGACTTCATGTTTTAAACACATTCACATCGCCTTTAAAAAGCTAAATGCTTTTATTTTGATTTTATAGACAGTGAAAATTGCTATATGTGATACAATAACTGCTTTCAAGAGATCTTCTTGATCAAACTCGAACTATCAAGTCTAACTTTCAAATGAAATAGTACTCCTTGTACAGATTTTCTGAGATGCTATCTCACATCGAGGGATAATTCTAAAATACCCACTGTCTATATAATCTAGTTTTCCGCCGAGGGATTTTCTACCCATTTCAACAGTCATCATTGCTCTGAAACTTTCCAGAACAAGCAATCTATCTACCAGTTAAACTGTCAAGTATTTTCCACTTTGATATGAGAGTACTTTTTCTTCACTGAGAAACTTAAGTGGGATAAACTTCTAATCCACATAAATTGTCTTCCTACGTGGGAAATTTTCTGCCGCATTTAACTGCCACCTATAGAAACTACAACTCATAATTCTCTCAAGCTAAAAGTCAACTTCTACAGAACTGCAATAACTTTTCTTTCTATAAACTTTTTGTGCTACTACAGTGAACTTTCAACTACACACATCAAAAAAAGTTTTGCATCACCTCGGTTCCAAGAGTTCCGGAACCGTTAAATACAAAGGGAATAGAGATCAACACAAACAACATTTCAGCTCGTTTTATTGCTCATGAGACCCACACATTGCATGTTGTACCATCATACAGCTAGACTTTCAGCATTTGTGGTCCAGATTGCAGTACACACCACTACCTCTAATACCCAGTAGCACGTCCTCTTGCATTGATGCATGCCTGTATTCGCCGTGGCATACTATCCACAAGTTCATCAAGACACTGTTGGTCCAAATTGTCCCACTCCTCAACGACAATTCGGCGTAAATCTCTCAGAGTGGTTGGTGGGTCAAGACGTCCATAAACAGCCCTTTTCAACATATCCCAGGCATGTTCGATAGGGTTCATGTCTGGCGAACATGCTGGCCACTGTAGTCGAGCGATGTCGTTATCTTGAAGGAACGCATTCACAAGATGTGCACGATGAGGTCGAGAATTGTCGTCCATGAAGACAAATGCCTCTCCAATATTCTGCCGATATGGTTGCACTATGGGTCGGAGGATGTCATTCAGGTATCGTAAAGCCGTTTCGGACCTTCCATGACCACCAGTGGCGTACGTCGGCCCCACATAATGCCACCCCAAAACATCAGGGAACCACCACCTTGCTGCACTCGCTGGACAGTGTGTCTAAGACGTTCAGCCTGACCAGGGTGCCTCCAAACACGTCTCCGACGATTGTCTGGTTGAAGGCATATGCGACACTCATCGGTGAAGAGAACGTGATGCCAATTCCGTGGGGTCCATTCAGCATGTTGTTGGGCCCATCTGTACCGCGCTGCATGGTGTCGGGGTTGCAAAGCTGGACCTCGCCATGGACGTCGGGAGTGAAGTTGCGCATCATGCAGCCTATTGCGCACAGTTTGAGTTGAAACACGACGTCCTGTGGCTGAACGAAACGCATTATTCAACATGGTGGCATTGCTGTCAGGGTTCCTCCGAGCGGCAATCCGTAAGTAGCGGTCATCCACTACAGTAGTAGCCCTTGGGCGGCCTGAGCGAGGCCTGTCATCGACAGTTCCTGTATCTCTGTACCTCCTCCATGTCCGAACAACATCGCTTTGGTTCACTCTGAGACGCCTGGAAACTTCCCTTGTTGAGAGCCCTTCTTGACACAAAGTAACAATGCGGACGCGATCGAACTGCGGTATTGACCTTCTAGGCATGGTAGAACTACAGACAACATGAGCAGCGTACCTTCGTCCTGGTGGAATGACTGGAACTGATCGGCTGTCGTACCCCCTCCGTCTAATAGGCCCTGCTCATGCATGGTTGTTTACATCTTTGAGCAGTTTTAGTGACATCTATGAACAGTCAAAGGGACTGTATCTTGGATACAATATACACAGTCAACGTCTATATGCCGGAGATCTGGGAACCGAGGTGATGCAAAACTTTTTTTGATGTGTGTATATCAACAGACTATAGTGAAAACAGTGCCTGTTCAACTTTTGCATCCGCGCCGCGATCGTCCGAGTACAATAAATACGGCCATGAACACTCTTCCACAATCCCATTTGATCTTTCCCAAACCCTTTACTAACAAACTAGAGTAATAAAATTGTAACTTTAGGTCTTTTTTCAATGAGGTGTCACTCTCAGTAAGTGCCTTCCCATATTGTTCCATTTACCACTAATTAATGTCTGTACAACTTCGTGTCTAGAACACGCCTTAAAATATGTTGTTTCTCCCTTCTAATGAGGGAATCCAATTCTTTCTACTCAAATGTGAGTCACCTCTAGGTTTCACGAAAGGGAAATTTGCCCAACATAGTAGTTCTAGAAACTTCTGCTTAATTTTTATCTACAGGTTTCACAATAAGTGACCTGCCCTATTTTGTATAACCTCTAAACGTAATTCTGCATTAACCTAAGAAGTTATAGAAACTTCGATTTCAATTCTCCCTTTTTTGTTGTTGTTACTTTCGAAGTTGTTATTTGTTCATATTTCTACCCTTCTAGAAATCCTTAAAGTACTCTTCTTATTCTTGCTTTATTATTTAACTTTAATTACGTTAATTATCTTTAAATTTCCAATTTGTTAATCTTATCACCATTTCGAAATCTTACGAAGATTTTAGCACATATAAAAGGTTTAAAACAAAAAACAAAATTGTCAATTGCCTGGTGCAAGATTTAAATGATTTAGGAGGTCTGTGACCCCAATTGTTTACAAAATCAAAATTATATATTTGTTATATTAATTACTTCTTTTTGCATTTTTAAATAAATCAAGATTTATTCTTTTGATTTATCATTTCTCAAAAATAACGATTAGGCAAGATCCTGTCTTTCCTTACTCTTCCTATGGGCCTAACTTAAAAACCTCACAAATAAAATTAATAACGGTTCCACTTTTTGTTGCATTTGAGCAAGAACTCTTAGTTATAAACTTATTAAAGCCTCTCTTAGCTTTGATAGCTAATTCTAACTGGCCAGTAAGGCAAGCATAGCTCGCTACGCCAGCTTTCTGCTTGTTGGGATTTTCTCTACAACTTATGGTTGGTTTTTCAAAATTTAAGTGTTTCTCATTGTCTAAACTTTTAGTCGGCGCTTTGCTGGGTAAAAGCTTAGCTACCGGTATTCTTAAATGCAACTATTGGTGCTCTTACCAAAATTATTCACAAGGGTATAACTAATTTATAGCTACCTTTCTTGGAAACATTCGGTCGCTCTTTAGAAATTCTACAATTTCAAGAACTAAAACATCACGGCTGATTCAAATTATTTGCATTCTTCAAAATATTTGTTTAAAACAAACTCCTTTGAAGGTATACACGGTAAATCTGTTACTCTTTGGCTTGCCATACCACCACCCTTCCCCATAGTAGGTAAATTTATGCTTGAGAGGGAATACGCTATAGCAGCTTGCTTGCGAATTGCCCAAGTTCCAGCTGCGTTTCCTGTTAGCTTCGCCCAAGTCCCTACCCACTTTAGGTGTCGGAAAGCGAGTTAACAGTGGCAGCTGCCTTTGAGTGTACTTAAAGTTATAACTTATGTCAGACTCTCTTCCTATTTCTCCATCCCTTTTCTCCAGTCCGAAACCCACTTCTTTTCTTCTTCATCTTCCCTTGGGGGTCAGGTTATTCCCAAGCTAATAATCTACCCACCTCCTCCTATCCATTCGCTTAACATGCCCATACCATTTAAGCCTTGATTCCTCTATCCTATCCTGCAATGCTCCCTCATTGAATAATTCTCTTATCTTCTCATTTCTTAACCTGTCCACCTTTGTCACTCCAATACTGTTTCTCAAGAATTTCATCTCACTAGCCTGTATTCTGCTTCGCTCCCTTCCTTTCATAACCCAGGTTTCTGAGGCATACGCCAGGATTGGAACGTAGTACGTCCTATATATAACCCTTTTTCTGTTTTGAGGGTCATCCTTACTCCATACCAGGCTCCTAACCTGAATAATTCTGCTTGCCTCCCCCGCACATTATTTCTCTGTCGTTTCTGTATTTTTTTTTGGCTAAAAGAAGATTTAGTTATTGTTACTCTAAGGGGCGGAACAGCGAGGTTATCTGCCCCTCTAAACACAGATTAGAGTATACACATTTAGCATTGAATTAAAATTTAGAAGAAATATGGACAGGACCTAAAAATAATAAATGAAAGAATAAAATAAACTATTCATTCCTTTCGTATAGGCCATCTATGAACCGCGTCATTCCAACTGTCTCCTACTGGCTTTGATGTTTGCCCAGTACTCCCGCATTCGTTCTCGGTGGACTTGCTTCCGTTCCTGGGTCAAAATCTTTCCCGTTTTCAGCTTCGGTTTTTCTTGAAAACCTTTGAAAGCTTGAAGTTTCCTTTTGAGTGGGACGCGCTCCTGAATGTCTGTTGGTGTAATCCCCACTTCTTTCAGATCTTTATCCAGTTCAATGAACCAGGCCCATTTTGTTTTCCTCTCCTGAAAGTAAGTTATGATGCGGTTGGTCAGTCTCGCTGGGCTCATTCGTTTCACATGTCCAAAAAATGTTATCCTTCTCTTCCGGATGACGTCACTTATCTTCTCCACATGAGTATATAGTTCATGGTTATGCCGTCTTCTGTATTCCCCATTGTCTTTGATGGGACCCAATATCTTTCTCACAATTTTCCTTCCTTTGGCCTCCAGTTTTTCGACCAAGTTTTCTTTTTGTTCATCGTGAGGCATTCAGAAGCATACAAGACCTCCGGACGGATGACACTGCAGTAATGTTTTAGTTTTGCGTTGAAAGGATATTTACCTTTTCTTATAGATGTCCTTAGCTAAATGGTAGACCATTATTATAATTATAAATAAAAATTACGGAAAAAACAATGTCTTTGAGTCAATATTCACTTGTCAATTTAGATTGCTGGCCGTATGTAAATAAGTGAATTTTTCTAGGATTTGAATAAAAAACAAAACGAGTAAAGAAACAAGCAATTTTAGGATGCTTTTCCAGTACTGTATTTAGTCCGGAAGTAATTTTGGATTTTTTTTTTTTTAGTTTGATAGAGCTCTCCAAGACACGCAATTTTAACCCTTTCCGGGCCCTTTAGCTCTTCAACTTTTGGGGCAATTAAGGAAATTGCTTAATTTTACGTTTCTTCTAAGATGGGGTGAAGATGAAGATAATTGCTGTTTGAAGGGGCCTAACATCTAGGTTATCGGCCCCTAATGGTTTGAGTGATGGTGAAAGATGAGAATGTAATCTATATATATAAAGCACAAAGTTTGTCTGTCTGTCTGTCTGTCTGTTATGTATACAAATCTACACCGTTTCACCGATCTGAACCAAAATTTGTATACTTACCCTTTGGAACCCTGCGGGTAACCCCGTCAACATTAAATTTCGGACAGACCACCCCATGCCCTGCATTTAGGCCCTTTTGCACAAATCTACACCGTTTCACCGATCTGAACCAAAAGTTGTATATTTAACCTATGGAACCCTGCGAGTAACACTGTCCACTTGAAATTTCGGACAGACCACCCCATTCCCTGCATTTAGGCCCTTTGGTCCAAATCCACACCGTTTCACCGATCTCAACCAAAAGTTGTATATTTACCCTTTGGAACCCTGCGAGTACCACTGACCACTTAAAATTTCGGACAGACCACCCCATTCCCTGCATTTAGGCCCTTTGGTCCAAATCTACACCGTTTCACCGATCAGAACCTAAATTCGTATTCTTACCCTTTGGTGCCCTGCGAGTAACACTGTCTGCTTGAAATTGCGGACAGACCACTCCATTCCCTGCATTTAGGCCCTTTGGCCCAAATCTATACCGTTTCACCGATCTCAACCAAAATTTGTATATTTACCCTATGGAACACTGCGACTAACACTGTCTGCTTGAAATTTCGGACAGACCACGCCATTCCCTGCATTTAGGCCCTTTTTGCACAAATCTACACCGTTTCACCGTTGTTGTTTGAGTCTTCAGTCTTTTGACTGGTTTGATGCAACTCTCCATGCCTCCCTGTCCTGAGCTAATCGTTTCATCTCTACATAGCTCCGACACCCTACATCGGAGGCAATCTGTTTAACATATTCTAACCTTGGTCTACCCCTACAGTTTTTGTCCTCGACTCTTCCTTCCATAACTAAGCTTGCTATTCCTGGGTGTCTTAGTATGTGTCCTACCAACCTATCTCTTCTCTTCATTAGCAGTCGCCAGAAACATCTCTCCTCTCCCACTCGTCTTAATACCTCTTTGTTTGTAACCCTATCTACCCATCTGATCTTCATCATTCTCCTGTAACACCACATTTCAAATGCTTCAATTCTCCTCTTTTCTGCTGCACCAATAGTCCAAGTTTCACTTCCATAGAGCGCCACGCTCCAGACAAAGGCTTTCAAAAATGACTTCCTAATACCTAAATCTATATTCGATGTCAGCAGATTCCTTTTTTGTAGAAATGCTTTCTTTGCCTGAGCCAACCTACTTTTAATATCCTCTTTGCTTCGTCCATCACTGGTTATTCTGCTTCCTAAGTAACAGAAGTCTCCTACTTCCTTCAGCTTTTCACCAGCCAATTTGATCTCCATAGAGGTTTCTGATTTATTTCGGCTGCATTCCAGTATTTTTGTTTTACATTTATTAATTTTCATCATGAATTCTTTCTGTAAGACGGAGTCCATACCATTCAAAAACTCATTCAAATCCTCAGGCTTGTCGGCCAAGATGACTATGTCATCAGCAAATCTCAGAGTTGAAATTATTTCTCCTTGAATCTTCACCCCCACTTTAATTTTTTCCCTAATTTCCTTCATTGCTTGTTCAATGTAAAGATTGAAAAGTATGGGTGATAAGTTGCAGCCTTGCCTTACACCTTTCTGAATACCAGCTTCTCTCTCATGTCCTTCAACTCTAATAACTGCTGTCTGGTTTCTGTACAGATTGTATATCACCCTCCTATCCCTGTACTTTATTCCAATTGATTTCAAAATGTCAAACAATTTAGTCCAATCAACGTTATCAAAAGCCTTTTCTAAGTCTACAAAAGCCATGAACGTTCTCTTATCTTTCCTTATTCTACCTTCTAAAATCAGCCTAAGACTTAGTACAGCTTCCCTTGTTCCTACATTTCTCCTGAAACCAAACTGGTCTTCACCCAACTCCGTTTCTATCTGGCTTTCAATCCTCTTGTAAATTATTCTAGACAGGATCTTTGAAGCATGAGTAATCAAGCTGATTGTACGGTAATCTTCACATCTGTCAGCTCCCACTTTCTTTGGTATAGGGATGATTACATTCTTCTTGAAATGTAAGAAGAACCAAAATGTGTATACTTACCCTGTGTGTAAGACATTTTGTTTTCGATCGGTGAACGATGTAGATTTGTGCCAAAGGGCCTACTCCATTCCCTGCATGTAGTTCAGGAATTCCTCGGGGTTGCCAGCTTCCTAACTCACCAGTCATGAGCCCTTGAGGGTGTACCAGAAGTGGTGGGTCTACACACCCTTTGGAACCCTGCGAGGAACACTGTCTGCTTGAAATTGCGGACAGACCACTCCATTCCCTGCATTTAGGCCCTTTGGCCCAAATCTACACCGTTCCACCGATCTCAACCAAAATTTGTATATTTACCCTTTGGAACACTGCGACTAACACTGTCTGCTTGAAATTGCGGAGAGGCTACTCCATCCCATGCATTTAGGCCCTTTGGCACAAATCTACACCGTTTCACCGATCTGAACCAAACTTTGTATACTTACCCTTTGGAACCCTGCGAGTAACACTGTCCACTTAAAATTTCGGACAGACCACCCCATTCCCTGCATTTAGGCACTTTGGCACAAATCTACACCGTTTCACCGATCAGAACCAATATTCGGAAACTTACCCTTTGGTACCCAGCGAGTAACACTGTCTGCTTGCAATTGCGGACAGACCACTCCATTCCCTGCATTTAGGCCCTTTGGCCCAAATCTACACCGTTTCACCGATCTCAACCAAAATTTGTATATTTACCCTTTGGAACACTGCGACTAACACTGTCTGCTTGAAATTGCGGCGAGGCCACTCCATCCCTTGCATTTAGGCTGTTTGGCACAAATCTACACCGTTTCACCGATCTGACCCCAATGTTATATACTTACCCGTAGAACCCGACAAGTAACACTGTTCACTTTAAATTTCGGACAGACCACACTATTCCCTGCTTTTTGGCCCTTTGGCAGAAAACTACACCGTTTCACCGATCTCAACCAGATTTTACATAATTACCCTTTGGAACTCGACGAGTAACACTGTCCACTCGAAATTTCGGACAGACCACTCCATTCCACGCATTTAGGCCCTTTGGCACAAATCTACATCGTTCACCGATCGAAAACAAAATGTGTATACTTACCCTTTGGAACCCGATGAGTAACACTGTCCACTTTAAAATTTGGACAGGCCACTCCATTCCCTGCATTTTGGCCCTTGGCACAAAACTACACCGTTTCACCGATCTCAACCAGATATTACATAATTACCGTTTGGAACTCGACGAGTAACACTGTCCACTCGAAATTTCGGACAGACCACTCCATTTCCCGCATTAAGGCCCTTTGGTACAAATCTACATCGTTCACCCGATGCGTAACACTGTCCACTTGAAATTTCTGACATACCACTCCATTCCCTGCATGTAGTTCAGGAATTCCTCGGGGTTGCCAGCTTCCTAACTCACCAGTCATGAGCCCTTGAGGGTGTACCAGAAGTGGTGGGTCTACACACACCCTGCCTCTTTGAGGGCCTTGAGCAGAAGACAGGAGATATTATGAAAAGGAAAAGATGGCAGACCCCTCGAAGAATGAGGGTATCAGGAAAGATGAGACAAAGCCAATTAAGGCGGGAAATTGAAAGACTCCCTAGCCCTCGGATACCCTCATACAGTCTGGGTCGGAAGAGAACAAGAGTTGACCAGGGAGGCCGACAGGAAAGAGAACTGAAATGAGCCCGGCACCAGGAAGTAGAAGCGATGCCAGACTCAGCTGGGGTTCCGTGGTCGCCAACCCACGTCCCACAAGTTGTGAGACCCTGGGGGGGGGGTCAGTTGTGAGAATAGCTTGCTGATTCATCGTGAGGTACTTTCCAGAGCCCGCCGTGTTATCTCCTGCTGTCTATGCTGATGCCAGCACAGGGCCGTTGCGAAACAGTGAGTGATTCCCGGTCAATCTGTATAGGACGGGGAACCCCGAACGTGTGTCATCATATTTCGTCATCATCTGCAATCATCTCAGGTTCGTGCAGCTTGGACCTATATTCTTTGTCTTTGCCGAGCAGTACGCTCTTTCACTAGACGCATCCAGTACAGGCCTAAGCCAGAAAATAAGGTTGAGACTTTGGAAGACATCGAAGCTAGACACCTGAATTACCTATATTAGTTTTAAAATAACACCATGTTCGTTTAGTAGTCATTTTTTCATTACCTTATTATTATCATCATCATAAGTGCAAATGACCTAGATGTTACGCGCATCATACCAATAATCACCGCCGCATAAAGTCTTTCTCGACTGTGATTTTTAAAATATTTATTTTTGGTTGGTTGGTTCTTAAGTTTAGGGGCTGCGACAATGCGGTCATGTAGCCCCGTGTACTTTGGGTGTGTGTAGAATCTGTCTGATAACCGGTGTTAATTGTGATGACTGTATTAGTGTGTGTTATCTGTTTTTTAATTTAAGTACAAACTGCAACTTAGAATTCTTCAAATAGTTCGTACTTTTGCCGCCAAGCGCCACCGTCAACGACTACTAGGCCAAGTTCGGAACTTAGCTACTAGACGCCACTGCAGTCGGCTCTTGGCAACGGACGTAGACATCTATGAGTGTTGTTTACCTATCCAATTTAGCTTCACACAGGTGTAATTAGTGGAAGGTTCAATAACATGTCATAAATCTGACATGGGACCGCCGGCTTTACTTCCCCTCCTAAGAAAGGCATACTGACGGATTTTTAACGCTCTTAAAATATCCGACGGCTTCGGCCGGGTTTGAACCCGCTATCTTGGGCATAGAAGCTCAGCATGCTACCAAATACGCCACCGAAGCCGCCATATAGTTATTTTTATTACAGTACATTGTGTACATTATACGTTGAAGTGTCAATTCAATACCGGTAGTAGTTTCCCTTATCATCCTCATCATAAGAGCAAATGACCTACAGTAGATGTTACGCCCATTACACCATTAATCACCACACACAATAAGTCTTCCTCGCCTGTGAATTTTGAAATATGTATTTCTATTACGGTAGTTTGTAAGTTTGACGTGTCAATTCAACAGTAGTTTTTATTATCATCCTTATCAAAAGGGCAAATGACCTAGATATTACTCCCTCATTGTCTTTGGGGGCAAATGACTTAGATTTTAAGTCCATTATATTTCTAAGGAGACCTTAAAACATTATCATCATTCCACCGGGCGAAGCCGGGTACTACTGCTAGTGTAAAATATAACTTAACACCACACTTGCAACTAAAACTAACTACACACTTATATACTAGAAGAAGAAATGGAAAGCAAATAAAAGATAAGGCAAATTAAGGACAGGAAGGAAAGAAATGCCCTCAACCCACGAAGAAAGAGGATTGAGGGGCTTGGAAGGAAGGAGAGCCATGAAAGGCAGATAGGAAAGGGAAAGAGGAGAGGGCCCGCCCCAAGGTCAGAGGAAAAAGGGGACAAAGCGGACCCAGCTCAGGAATCCCTTGGGGTCGCCAAATCCCACACCCACCAGCCGTGAGCCCTTGAGGGTGTAGCACTATGCAGGGTGCACCAGAAGTGGAGGGGCCACATACACCCTACCTCCACGATGGCCTTATGCAGAAAGGAGGAGATAACATGAAAAGAAAAAGAAGGCTGACCCCTTGAAAAAGGAAGGTATCAGAAAAGATGAGACAAGGGCCAATTAAGGCGGGAAAGTGAAGGACTCCCTAGGCCTCGGATACCCTAATACAATCGGGGTCGGAAGAGAACAAGAGGTGACCAAGGGAGGTGGACAGGAAAGAAGACGGAGAGGAGCCCGGCACAAGTAAGTGGAACCAATGCTGGACTCAGCTGGGGTCCCGTAGTCGCCAACCCACGTCCCACTAGATGTGAGCCCCTGGAGGGCCCCTATTTTGTCTGCTAAGAAATGCTTAAAAACGTCTACTTACTGGTTGTGGTGACGGTGGCAGTACGAGGGATATTCCGGAGCAGCGACACCTCCCCAAAGTTGTCCCCCGCCGTCATGGTGCCTGCATCCAATGCTATCTCCTCTTTCGAGTAGGGGTCTACCGCCGTAACGTCGATCTTCACATCACCACTGAGGAGGAAGTACATGGCGTACGCTTGGTGCCCTTGGCGTACGATTACTCTTCCAGGACCGTAGAACTCGAACGTCATGTGAGCCGCTAGCTTCTGCTGAACTTCCTGTCCAATAGCAACAATAGAATCCTCAGTAGTACGCATGTGCACCATATTGAGTTACTAATAATAATAATATCGTATGGCCTTGGGTGTCGGGTGCAAGCTTTGTTATTTGACACCCAAAGGGTAGCTTGCATTTCGAATTTCGTTGTTCCTTGAAGCACTATGAAAGTCAAGGAGGGCAGACCATCCAGTCATTGCGCTCCGGGAGCGCGGCCGAGCTCGGGGAACACTGGGCAGTAAAAGACTAGCGCTCCTTCCCCTACCACCACGGCACTGTGGCAGCGAGGAGACGGACCACGCTGACTAGATACGTACGTACAGTGGTGCTGCCGACGGCTATTGTGGGATTATTGTCACATTAAGGGGACCGGTACAGTAAACCACCTTCAAAATTTCGATTTTTCAATGTATTTTTTAATGTACAGCTTCTAGTTCATTTTGATGAAATAATTATTTAAATATCTGCAATATTTTAGGAGTTACGATTTAAAATGCTAGGCATTGCAAAGGATATTTAAAGAGCTCTGCGGTACTTTGCGGTTCACTTACTCAAAACTATATTTTTCAAATCCGTTTTACTTGTAACTCCTAAATTATACATCGTATTACAATGATACCTTTCTCTAATGTTCTAAGTGTTAGAGACTACAAAACTGACGTTCCAAGGGTTGATAATTATTGGGATAAAAATTATTTACATCCCAAAAATTGACCAAAATATCCCATTTTTAAGTAAGACAAAATTAAAAATACTAATTTTGAACATATAATTCTGGAAGTGGTCAGATTTGTAGATGTAACCGTTAACAGTACATTAAAAAAAGCAGAACACTAATATATTGATAAATGGTCCGGCTATGAATATAACGCTGAGCACCGACACGCAAACAGCCGCCATTTTGAATAATTGATTAGCCAGTTTGAAAGTGCTAAAATCAATTCTGAGATATGTGCTTACTAGTAAATATATAGGATGCTTTATTTAGAAAGTTTCATTGCTGTACATATACAGGGTGGGGAAGAAACAATGACCCATTTTAAACATGTTATTTAACCATGAAGAAATACAACTACATATTATTACTGTACACTGTTCAAAAGAACACATCCAACCATTAATTACAATGTCACTTTTTGTAAATTATGTCTTCCAGGTGTCCACCATTGTTGGCGATGCAATCTTCTGCACGAACACGCAAATTCTTCATAACCTTACGAAGAGTGTCTCCTGTTATGGCCTCGATTTCGGCTTGAATGTTGTTTTTCAATTCTTCAATAGTTGTTGGCCTGTTAGTATACACTTTGGATTTTAGGAATCCCCACAGAAAAAAATCACAAGTCGATAAATCGGGTGAACGGGCTGGCCAGTTGACATTGCCAAAGCGGGATACGAGATGATCTGGAAACATTCTGCCTAAGACTGTCATGGATGTTCTGGGCGTGTGAGCTGTTGCACCCTCTTGTTGGAACCATAACATCCGCAAATTGATATTCTTACGGCGCATTTCCTGCATTACAAACTGTTGCAACATAACAACATATCGATCTGATGTTACTGTGACAGCGTCCCCAGCATCATTTTCGAAAAAATACGGACCAATAATACCCTGCAGACTCACACCACACCACACGGTAACTTTTTCGCTATGAAGTGGACTTTCGTGCATCTGATGAGGATTGGTAGGCGCCCAGTACCTACAGTTTTGTTTGTTTACATAGCCCGATAAGTGAAAATGGGCCTCGTCAGACATCATGAAATTGTTGAGAAAGTCGGGTTGAGTGTTTATCATCTCCAGAAGCTGTGTACAGAATGTTTGACGTGCCTGGAGATGTCTGGGCAATAATTGCTGCACCACTTGGAGTTTGCAGGGATGGAATTTCATATCCAGATGCAACATCCGTCGCACACTTCTGGCCGAGATGTTAAGAACTTGTGAATGCCGACGAAATGATCGCGTTGGACTTTGCTCGACAGCAGCTCGCACGCGTGCATTGTTGTCCGGGGTGCGAACTGTACGTGGCCAACCAGACGGTTTCTTGTTTGTTGCAGATGCTGTTGCTCTGAACTGCTGGACCCATCTCGTAATCGACTTCCGAGACGGAACTTGATCATTCCGACCAATGTCAAAATGTTGCCGGAACGAACGCTGTGTTCGTACGCCACTGTCACCACATTTGAAAAACGTTTCTATTGCAAACGCACGGTGTTCGTTTGACCAACGCTCCTTACTGACTGGCAATGCTTTGAACTGCACTACACACTGGTACCAATATCAACTCTCTAGGAAGCCGTGTGCAATAATGGCGGGCAATTTAAAATGGGTCATTGTTTCTGCCCCACCCTGTATTAGGAGCTGAGAAAAGAATTATTTAAAATGTCAACATTTGAAGGTGGTTTACTGTACCGGTCCCCTTAATAGGCCTGTTTTGCCATAACAAATATACCGCAGATACAAATCGAATGGTACTCCGATGTATGAAATGTGCAGGAAACGATCACAAGTGTTAAGTAAAGAATATTGTGATTTATTCCAAACTGAAATGTGAACATATTCGAGAGGAAAATTCATCAACAAATTGTGTTATTTTTAACACACTAGATCTCTGTTGCACATTAAACATTTGGCATGTCCTTTATAAGCTGTACAGAAGAATGAAATGTCCCTATCTGCTTTAAAGACTGCTGCTTCACCACTCCTTTTTTTGTATGCTGTTTAGTCATGACCACTGCGAAACTCATTTACTTACACGCTGTCAAGAAAGCACATTGGACTAGACTAGTGACTGATAGATCGGCTGCACATTTCAGCGTGCTCAGCCAGCCAAGCTCCACCCACCAAAGCGCTCGGAGCAAGGCCTAGAGCGCGGCCGGAGCGCTATCGCTCGGGGAGCGCTGTCAGGATGGCCCTGCTATAGGACTTTCTAGTAGAGAAATGAGGAACTTTGTGTTGGCGGAAACTCCCGAGATTAATTTTGCCATTATGAACATGGCCTACTGAATTCAATGGGTTCTTTGACATGCCAACATCGTATGACATGGTGTCGTAACTTTTGCCGCCTTTCAAAATTCACTTACACGGCCAGAAGCGAACCTGCAAGCTTGGGGTTAGTTGACCGATACGTTGACCACTCACCCACCGTGGCAACCTATTGAGTTACTGTATTAGATCGATGAATCCTTGATTTGTGTAATATCACTGTAGCTTTATTAGACGGTGAGTTTTGGAGTTTCATATATTCAAGATGGCGTCTGCACGTTCTGCATGTTCTAAGTCTTGTGAGTTAGAACATTATCGAGAGATCAACATTCTTGCCACTGTAACCTATATTTTATGAGTCCCCCATGACAGTTTTAATGTAGGCTCGTAGGTTTGTTATTTCTTTATATCATGTTATCGTGTTGGCAACGTGTTCAATTGCATTGGACACGTCTGCAGTAGACGCAGTGTCATTATTATTATTATTATTACTATTATCATATACGTATACTTTTTATTATTAATTATTCAATGTAATTGCCTGTCACTTGTTGGTGAGATATAAGTCTGTCGCTGGTCACGAGAAAGAGTAGGTGCCCTTGCAAGTGGTGGTACCTATCCAAAGGGCTAGAACTATGACAAACGAGCTCACTTGTGTCTGTTAGAAGATGGCCTTGTATGAACTACTGGATTTAGACGAGAAGGGAAGAAGCCCTTAGGCGTGGAACAGGGTTAGTCAGACAGCCGAGCAAGGGGACTGCTTGGAGTGGCCTGGGAACAATGTGACAATAGCGATTCTGAGAAGACTTCCTGGTATTAGCTGTGGCATTGAGACTGAGTGCACTGCTGCAAGGGGATTGTCTCTCTGGACATTGAGATGACTGGTTGGGTAGTGTGTCTCTCTTGATCTGAGTGCTTCGTGTTTCGACGGAGGGTGATTGGGTTCTTGCTGTTATGCCACAATCACAGTAGGGCTGATGCCTATGCAAATAATTGTGCAACGTTGAAGAGGACCGTGAAATGTGAAGGCATGGCTGACCAGCTTCAAAGTGGTGTAGAGGTATGGACATATGGGGCAGACGACGGCATTACCGGTAATGTGAAAACCAGCTAAGAAATCTTTACAGGCCTAAATATTAATATTATTATATTATTATATTATATATTTTAATTGCATTTCTTGTGTGTCACTTTTTTTATTATATTTATCCATTTCTTGCATGCAGGTTCAGAATATAAAGTAAATTTAAATTGGATAGTTTATTTTTAGTTAGATGCATGTAAACCTTCCTTCGCCTTTATTAATTTATAGGAGGTTTTGGTAAGGCCTATGTACGAGCCAGTCCTTTCAGAATATCTGCACTCGCCCGGAGATAAGAAGAGTTTCAAAAAGGTGGATTTGTTCAATTACAGTACTAACTATGTCATTTGCTTAAATTTTAAAGAAAGGCCATTTATGAGGCAGAATATTCATTTTTATTTAATTTTTTGTATCTTCAAAGTTACAAATGGCTTCTCTGGGTGAAGCCATCTTGTGGCTAAATTTGAAAGATTACAAATGGCGCCCAACTAAGGAGTGTGAATAAGGCTGGCTGGTGCTTAGTATGGCAGTACGCACGGGTAATTTGTGAAATCTGATCGGGTATTTTAGGAAGGGTATATATGTTCAGTGATTTTGGAGGGTATGCTAAGTAGTAAGAGTGAGCCTGATTTATTAAAGTTGATATCTAGAAGTGTTGACCGAAGCACTCTTGGTCATTCTAGAAGAGGTAGGAGTGAGTCAAACAGGCAGACTAATAAGCGGTCAGATTCCACAAATTCGAGAGTAGTTCTTAGTAAAATGGCAGATAAGGATGTGATTTCTGGTACGTTGGAGGGACGTAAGGGGGCCAAGAAAGATGATGTTGCAACTAGCAAGGAGTTAGGAATGGGAGTGAATAGTGACGAGGAAAATGTAGGGCTGGGGGAAAACTCACAGATGATCAAGTTAATGGAGCAGATGATGTCTAAATTCAGTAGTAAACTAAGTGATTTAAGTACTAAAATGGATACTCAGAGTAGTGATTTAAGTACTCAAATTAATAATCAAAGCAGTGAATTTAGTACTAAGATAGACATTCAAAGTACGGATTTAGAGAGCAAAATTAATAAGATTGTAGAGAGTATGAGTAAAGGCTATAAGGAAATTCGTCAGGAAATTGCTAGTAGAATTGAGATGGTAGATAAAAGATTCGAGCAAGTTGAGGAGAAGATGAGCTTACAGAGGCAGGGCATTATGGATACTGTTGATAAGCAGATAGGCGAGGTGAGTAATGAGGTAGCCATTTTCAAGAATGAAGTTAGTGAGAGGTTGGTAGTTTTAGAGGAAGAGATGAAGGATATAACTGAGATTAGAAATAAGCAGGTGTTTTTGGAACGGGAGCTAGCGGTGTCTTCAGCCAGAGTAACGATGGTAGATAAGAGTGTAAAAAAGAGATTAGTGAACTGAAATCCTTTAATGAGAGCGAAAATTTGAAATTAAGAAGAGAGCTGAATCAGGCCAAGTCAAATAAGGAAAATTGTAATCTCTCTGTAGGACATAGTAACCTCTATAGGGAATCTGACTTACCTAAATTTAGTGGAAGGCAGTTTAACCCTATGGAGTTTGTTAAAGTTGTTAAGAAGAGGTTTTCGAAAGGGTTAGAAGATGGGACTTTAGACTGGGATATTGTTGAGGAAATTATATCATTAGCTTTTGTGGGGGAGGCTAAATCTTGGTATCAAGTTTTTAGAGGAGGTTTTCAGGGGTTAGAAGATTTTAGGCAGAAGTTTGAGGGAAAGTTCTGGAACGAACATACTAAAGGAAGAGAAAGAAACAAGATTTCTTTTGGGAGGTATCAGTCAAATCAGGGGGTGAGCATGACGGAGTATTTCCTCACACATGTCCTTATCAGTCAGAATTGAGACACTAGTTCTTCTGAAGGTGATATTGTTAGGCGTATGGCCCGTCATTTTTCTGATGAGGTGAAGATGGCCGTAGTCATGCAGGATGTAAATACGATTAAGGACATGGAACGTGTGTTAGAAAGGTTTGATACTTTGGGTAGAATGGGAGGCAAAAGGCAAGAACAGGGAAGGGAAGGAAATTACGATCAGGGGTAACAGGAGGAAGGGAATAGGCATTATGAGCGTAGGACTATTGATGGGCCAGGTAACTTTGTGAGGAATGATGGAGGAAATTTTGTAAATAGGGATAGGGGTGACCAAGGGAATTTTCGGAATAGGGGGCGCGGAGAACAGAGGCAGGCAGAAAATCGGGGACCTGGGGAACAAAGGCAGTTAGAGAATAGGGGGCGTGAAGAAGAGAGACAGCCAGCTCAGCCGAGTAATTTAAACGGGAACAGGGCTCTTTTAGACGGTCAGATAGGGGGTCCCATCCCAGTATTCCAGTTCATGTGTTGAAGAAGATAGAATACGACCTTGATGTTAGAAAGGAATTGTTAGATGACCAGGTTGAGGTTATGCAGGAGAGATGTGAGCCTACGTTGATCAGTCCTGTGATTAAGGTGAAGATATGGGGTCAAGTTGTCGATGCCTTATTGGACTCAGAGAGCATGTGTTCTTGCATTAAGGCAGGCTTTTATGATGAGGTTAAGAGTAAAAGAGAAGCCATAGAGGAGATTCCTGTGTCCAATATATTAATATTGTCTGCTGTTGGGACTAAGTCACAGAGAGTGCGTAGACAGGTTGTCGCACCTATGTACATTGATGAGAAATGTGGTCGTCAGTATTTTCTAGTAGTTGCGAATTTAGTGTATCCTGTCATATTGGGGGCGGATTGGCTAAGCAGTCAGATGTGTAAGCTTGATTATGGTGAAGCTAAGGCGAGATTCAAGTGGGGTGAGAATTTTGATATGGTTGGTCTGAGTTATCAGGTGGACTCGGGAAATTTTGTGAGTATATCAGTGTGTGTCCAGGTTTTAAATGAAGAGGAAGAAGTCAGTGAGGTTAGTAGCGACATGGTATCAGAGGATATGCAAAGTTGTAGTATGGTAGTGGAAGAGGAGCGTGAAGGCGAATTTTCAAGTGTTGTGGAAGATACAATGTTGGAGGTAGAGCAGAAGGCTCAGTTGTTAGAGGTCTTGAGAGAGCACCGTGAGGTGTTCTCTGACAAACCTGGTAGGACACATGTTTACGAGCATAGTTTCGAGATCACCGATAGGTCAAGTTTTAATGGTGTTAGATACCCGATACCACACGCCCATGTCATAGCAGTAGATGATGTCATTTCGCAGATGCTAGACGATGAGGTGATCGAATTCAGTAGAGCCAGTATGTCAATCCGTTGGTGGTTGTGATTAAGAAGGATGGGTCAGTTAGGCTATGTTTGGATGCAAGACAAGCTAATAAACGCATTGCGCCGGATCATCTGCGACCGGAAACTACTCAGGATTTAGTTCAGAGATTTGGGGGTAAAGAATGGCTGTCCAAATTAGATTTGAGTGCTAGTTTTTGGCAGGTACCCTTACGGGAGGAGGATAGGCAATTCACGGCTTTTTGTTACAAAAACCAGCTGTTACAATTTACACGGATTCCTTTTGGTATGAAAACATCGTCAGCTGGGCTCATTCGCGCACTTAACATCGCTCTGGGGCACGACACAGGGGATTTCACAGCCAGTTACATCGATGACTTAGTCATCGCATCACGTACATTTGGGGAACACATGGAACACCTTAGAATCGTTTTGGGGAAGTTGCATCGGGCCGGGTTCACAGTGAAACTTATGAAGGCGACCTTTTGTGCACAACAGATCACGTTTCTAGGCCACACTATTACACCACAGGGGGTTACGCCAGAAGGGTCGAAATTAGACTACATAATCAACACTCAGACACCACGTAACGTCAAACAACTTCGCTCTTTTCTGGGGGTATGTAATTATTTCAGGAGGTTTGTACTGCGGTATTCGCAGCTGTGCGGGCCATTTAGCGGGCTACTTAAACAGAATTCTAAGTGGGTTTGGGAAAAGGAACACGATGAGGCATTCATCAAACTTAAAGAGGGTTTTAGGGATGCTGTCACACTTAGGTACCCCGGGAAGGATAGTCAGTATATAGTGATGACAGATGCTAGCGACTTAGGTTTAGCAGGGGTGCTTTGTCAAAAGGATGGGGATGGTAATCTAGGCATCGTGTCATTCGCTAGTAGAGGTCTAAATTCCGCGGAGAAAAGATACACTACTAGTGAGAAGGAATTGCTAGCCATTGTGTATTCGCTGGGTAAGTTCCGGACCTATGTGCTTGGCCGCAAATTCCTAATCTATACAGACCATAACGCACTTACGTTTCTTAGGACATGTAGGATAACCTCGAACCGGCTTTCTAAGTGGATATTGGCGATCCAAGAGTACGATTTTGATATATTTCATGTAAAAGGGTCAGAAAACGCATTCGCAGATTTTGTGAGTCGCCACCCGGAAATTGCTGGGGAGGAAGTTGAAGCTAGGAGAGAGGAAGGAATTTTGGTCTGTGTAACTAGGATTTCAGATAGGGACGGGGAGAGGTTAAAGTTGGGTAAAATGAGAGAGGAACAATGCAAGGACGAGGAGATTCAGGACATTTATCGGGAACTCGAGGAAATGGAACATATGAGCATTGCTAAGAGGGGTAATAAGGAATTCAGGCTATTTAACGACTTGCTAACTAGGAAATGCTTTGGCGAGAGATGGTGCGTGTTGGTTCCTAAGTCTTTGAGGTATAATATTATCTGGTTTTATAATGAGTTAGGCCACTATGGTGCAGAAAAGGTGTTGGGTGCTATTCAGGAGAACTTCTTCTAGAAAAACATGGGCAGGGAAGTCAGAAAAACCCTAGCAACATGTGAGTTGTGTCAGAAGTGCAAGCACCCCACAAGGTATTTAGAAGGGCCAAGGCAGGCTGTTCTAACTCAGAAACCAGGTGAGTTGGTGTGTGTTGACCTCTATGGGCCGTTGGTGAAGTCTCAGTATGGCTAACAATATGTGTTTGTCGTTGTTGATGTCTTTTCTAAGTATGTTAAGCTCTATCCTCTAAGACAGGCCACGGGGAGGGGTTGTGTAAATTGCATACTAGGGAAATATGTTCCGGAGTTTGGTAAGCCACTTCGAATACTCTCAGACCACGGTTCTCAGTTCACCTCGAAGATAAGGAGGACCAAGGTGAGTGAACTGGGAATACAGTGTACGTATTTCTCTATTAGGTATCCCCAAGGAAACATGTCTGAGAGAGTAATGAGAGAACTAGGGCGCATGTTTAGGAGTTATGTGAGTGAGAGACATAATGCCTGGTTTTCGATGCTTGAGGACGTTGAGCGTTGGCTCAATGTAACTGAACACGAGAGCACGGGTCGCACTCCCATAGAAGTCCAGCTGGGCAGGAAGCCTGTCAGTGAACTTGCCATGATTTTGGGTTTGAGGACAGGGGAAGCCGTACCCAGAGATTTAAGTATCAGGTTAGCTGGGGAACATTTATGTAAGGCTAGTATGAAACGGCAGAAGCAGCAAGGGAAGCGGGCAGGAGATAAGTTAGATGTAGGTGACCTTGTGCTTTTGAGGGTGCCTCATGTCTCGTCCGCAGACCAGAAACTGGTAAGTAAATTTTTTCATTTGTATGAAGGACCGTATGAAATTGCACGGAAATTAGGGGCCTGTGCGTACGAGATCCTTACAAAGGACGGAAGGGTACTAGGGATTTACAATATTTCCAATCTGAGGATGTACATATCCTAGTAGCCCTGTTGGTTGTGTATATATTTGTGGAAGGAAGGAGTTAGGATTTTGGAAGGGAAGTCATGCCTAAAAGGATTGCTTTTTATTCTATGGTATAGGACCAAATGAATGAAAAGCAAGGGGGCGTTCTTAACCTATATTTTATGAGTCCTCCATGACAGTTTTAATGTAGGCTCGTAGGTTTGTTATTTCTTTATATCATGTTATCGTGTTGGCAACGTGTTCAATTGCATTGGACACGTCTGCAGTAGACGCAGTGTCATTATTATTATTATTACTATTATCATATACGTATACTTTTTATTATTAATTATTCAATGTAATTGCCTGTCACTTGTTGGTGAGATATAAGTCTGTCGCTGGTCACGAGAAAGAGTAGGTGCCCTTGCAAATGGTGGTACCTATCCAAAGGGCTAGAACTATGACAAACGAGCTTACTTGTGTCTGTTAGAAGATGGCCTTGTATGAACTACTGGATGTAGACGAGAAGGGAAGAAGCCCTTAGGCGTGGAACAGGGTGTGTCAGACAGCCGAGCAAGGGGACTGCTTGGAGTGGCTTGGGAACAATGTGACAATAGCGATTCTGAGAAGACTTCCTGGTATTAGCTGTGGCATTGAGACTGAGTGCACTGCTGCAAGGGGATTGTCTCTCTGGACATTGAGATGACTGGTTGGGTAGTGTGTCTCTCTTGATCTGAGTGCTTCGTGTTTCGACGGAGGGTGATTGGGTTCTTGCTGTTATGCCATAATCACAGTAGGGCTGATGCCTATGCAAATAATTGTGCAACGTTGAAGAGGACCGTGAAATGTGAAGGCATGGCTGACCAGCTTCAAAGTGGTGTAGAGGTATGGACATATGGGGCAGACGACGGCATTACCGGTAATGTGAAAACCAGCTAAGAAATCTTTACAGGCCTAAATATTAATATTATTATATTATATATATTTAATTGCATTTCTTGTGTGTCACTCTTTAATTATATTTATCCATTTCTTGCATGCAGGTTCAGAATATAAAGTAAATTTAAATTGGATAGTTTATTTTTAGTTAGATGCATGTAAACCTTCCTTCGTCTTTATTAATTTATAGGAGGTTTTGGTAAGGCCTATGTACGAGCCAGTCCTTTCAGAATATCTGCACACGCCCGGAGATAAGAAGAGTTTCAAAAAGGTGGATTTTTTCAATTACAGTACTAATTATGTCATTTGCTTAAATTTTAAAGAAAGGCCATTTATGAGGCAGAATATTCAATTTTATTTATTTTTTGTATCTTCAAAGTTACAAATGGCTTCTCTGGGTGAAGCCATCTTGTGGCTAGAATTGATCGATTACACCACATGCAATTTATTGGTGAGCCAACAGGACATGCATGCGAAGAAAGAAAGAAAGAAAGAAAGAAAGAAAGTAAATTTTACCTTCAAGCTGCTTTTTTGGAAGGTTTGTTTGTAAATCTGTATTTTTTTGGCTAAAAGAAGATTTAGTTACTGTTGCTATAAGGGGCGGAACAGCGAGGTCGTCTGCCCCTCTTAACACAGATAAAAGTATACACATTCAGCATTGAATTAAAATTTAGAAAAAATATATGAAAAAGACCTAAAATAATAAATGAAAAATAAAATTAAACTAATTATTATAATTATAAACAAAAATTACGGAGAAACAAAAATCAGAATAAAGAAAAACAACAATGTCTTTGAGTCAATATTCACTTGTCAATTTAGATTGCTGACCCTAATCCACTCTCACTTATAAAGCGGATGACAAGATCAGCAGCCACCACGTCAGGCTAATATAAGTTTCAGTGTCATCTGCAAACAAAGGTTTCTTCATAGATCAGCAAGATACACATACTCGGTTAAAATATGGGCCACGGCGAATACGGCTCTACAGATACAAAGTGGGGGAGGGGGGTCTTCCCTTCTCATTAGGTACGAGTGGGTGGATCTTGTATTACCTATCCTTAGCCTCAACAAAATGACGGACTCCCTCCGTAACCGGAAAGAACTACACCACACGCGAGTAGTTCACTTGACCGCTCTCAGTATACTAGGTATTGGGTCAGCTAGCCACTGACTCTCCCAGAAAGCCAGTACTTTTCGGCGTAACTGAGAGCGAATATCTCTAGCAGGTACCTCCATTGGTCTAGGTGGTAGTGATACCACCTCATTTGCAGCTTGATCCGCTAACTCATTTTCCGCAATAAAATATAAAGTGTTATCTGTGAAATTTTGTTCTAGCTACCTATAAACAAAGCCATGCACAGAGAAGAGCGACAACTCCGCGACTACGCCTCAATTGCGAGCTTTATTGACAATGGTGAGAAATGAAGTTAAAAGTGCGTCTCCATACAAATTCGTTAATATTCTCATGTAACAGTTGCTCTCTTTCCTATAACAATGTTTACAATAGGGCCAGTGCTGGATTACCCATTAGGCCCGACTAGGCCCAGGCCTAGGGGCCCCAATTATCTGGGGCCCCCAAGCAATTTCTAATTTAGTTCAATTTTATTCCGAAGATTTAGAAAAAAAATATCCGGAACTGAGACAGTTCCAGCATTATATTGAATTACAATGTCCTTTAAAAACTGAGTTCACTCATTCTGAACTTCACGAAATTCTTATTCGAGACAAACTTGAGTCTGTTTTTCCGAATGTTGAAATTGCTTTTCGCATTTTCCTGACCCTCATGGTAACGAATTGTTCTGCGGAGCGCTCGTTTTCAAAATTGAAACGAATCAAAAGTGCGCTGAGAAGTATCATGTCACAGGAACGATTAGACATGCCAAGTTTAATGTATATCGAGTCAGATGTTCTGCGGGAAATTGATTTTGATAACATTGTAAAAGATTTCATTGACAAAAAAAAAACAGAAAAAAAATTGATTACATTTTACAGAAGTAAAAAATAGTATGATTTGTTAAATTGTTCATCAAATCATCTGAAGTGTTTTCAAATAACGATGATCATTACAATTGAAATGTATGTATATATGTAGGCCTATGTATGATTTAACAAAAAGTGTATTATTCATCTTGAGAAAAATAACTCTTGTATATACTTTATTACATGTACAGGTGCTAAAAAATAAAAATTATTTGGAAAAAAAATAAAGGGGCCCCAAAAATCTGAGGGATTTGGGCCTCATTTTACCTTAATCCGGCACTGAATAGGGCCTATCATCTGGCAGACGCAAGTACAGTTCCTATTTCAGCGTCATCTGTCTGAAAGGTTCGGTGAATGGGTGTATATTACGAACGGATTGTTGGCTTACCTGTAACAGCCATTACTATCCTTCGAAGTAATCCCCGTGGTTGGTTATGCACTTCTTAGAACGGCTGTACAAGTCCTGGCATAGTCTTCCTGAGGGATAGCCTTTAGTTGGGTCGTCACATTACGTTGGATGTCCGAAATGTCTGAAAACCTCTCGCCCTTAAGGGCTTTTCGGCGACCTTGGACCCCGATACTCCATTCTCTGATGCTTGCCTTCGAGGTCGTACCTCAGGCACCAGGTCTCGTCACCCGTGACAATGGTTTTCAGGACCATTCCATTCCACGGAACATTCACCCTTCTCACTGCCACCCGTCGAACAGGTGTGCACGTTAGGTTGCATACATTCAAGCTTCTCTCTTGCTTTCAATTTAGAGTTTTGACGACCCAAACTGAAGGCTATTCCTAAAGAAGACTATGCAGAAGTTTCCAGGACTTGTTCAGTCGTTCTCAGAAGTGCATGACCATCCACGGGGATTAATTCGAAGGACAGTAACGGCTGTTTCAGGTAAGCTAACAATCCGTTCGTAATATAGCCCGTTTACTTTTCAGACAGAGGGTGTACATGGAGGGCCTGACCATTAATTAAAGTGACGGAAGTGGGCCGTGCTACCTAACATTTATCGATCCAGACCAGTGCTTCCCACCTTTGTGGCCCATCTCTCCTTTCATTGTATGCCAATTTTTAATTTGAAGCAAAGTGTAAATAATAAAGCAGTTGTATTATTTTAAACAATTCTATTACCGTATATAAAAACAGCCGAAGCAGCTAAATCCGGTCACTCTTAAATAAAATAGATTGAAAAATTAAAATGTACATTTTTTACAGATTTTTTAAGAAAAAAAAGTGAAATAATTAACTATGATCATTGACATATATTTAAACAAGATGTTCAGTAAAGAACATATAGCCTACTTTCTCCTAAATGTATGAGTATAGTTATAACTCGTTGTTATTATCAAAGAGTATAATAGAACTATTCTTTGTTGAAGACCTTAGAAACGATTTACCTCTACCAAACGCCACAACCTAGATAAAAACTGCTACCATCATTGAAGAAAGAAAGATAAGAAGTATATCAAGAATGTTATGGATCTGGAGACATAATCGACCGGACTGGCTGCGTGGCTCAGCGGTAACGTTCTCGCTTGCTGGGCCCTAGGTTGCAGGTTCGTATCCTGGCGCAGTCAGCTGGCATTTGAGGGTGCACAAATGCGAGGGAGCCGTGCCAGTACATTTACTGGCACGTTAAAGATCCCCTTCGGGCCAAAATTCCGGCACCCCGGTGTCTCTAAAAGCAGCAGTAGTTAAAAGGGATGTAAAACCAATAACATTATTATTATTATTATTATTTATTTTGCGCATGCGCGTACACATTCTCAGCATTTGCTGGAAAGAAAACATTTACAATCCCAGATACCGTACATATCACAAGGAGCAAATTCTTGGTGACTGCATTGAGTAGTAGCTTCATATTCCCCTCATTGCTTCAGGCCTGATTGCCCAAGAACAGCCTTACTACGCGACACGTAGAAAGTATGACTGTTTTCTGCATCAGTTTGAAAAGGCCTGGGTCTAATTTCAACGCCGTGAGCGATTCCTTTAAGTTGTTGGGAATCACGCCAGTGCTGGAGATAATAATAGGAACTGTCCTGACTTGTGCCATGTGCCATTGCTTCCTTATCAGTTCTGAAAGCTCTGTGTATTTTGACAGCTTTTCAACATGCTTTGTTAGTATGTTGCCACTGTTTGGGATCGCCACATCTATGAAGGTGGTGTGCTTCATGCATTTGTCAACAAGAACTAAATCAGGTCTGTTGTGCACAGCTGATTGGTCTGTCAATACAGTACGATCCCAGTACAACGTAAAGCTGTCATTTTCCAGTACACTTTCAGGAGCATATTTGTAGTACGGCACTTTCTCTTGGCTCAGCAGTTGAAGTTGTATAGCCAATTCTTGATGGACTATCTTGGCAACAAAATCATGTCTCTTCCTATATTCTGTCCCTGCAAAATGGCGACAACCCGATATAATATGCTGAACAGTCTCAGATGTTGGGCAACCGTATCTGCAATGGTCATCTTGCACTGATGCATCCTTGGTTATGAACTTTAGGTAGTTCCTCGTGGGGACAACCTGGTCCTGAATAGCCATCATAAAGCCTTCTGTTTCAGGAAACATCTGCCCAGAAATCAACCAAAAGTTCGACGCTAGCTTGTCGACGTGAGTTTGGATGACTTCATTGGGATGTCTTCCGTGTAGTGGCTTGGACAACCAGGCATTGAATCTATCCAAATCACTGCGCACCTGAATTTGAGTCTCTTGCTGACTTAAGAGTAGTGGAGTTGAATCATCTGCTTCTGTGACAGCCCTGTGCAGCATCGAATGGTTCGATACAGAACAGAAGTATTTTCTTAGCTCATAGATCTGTCGAGCTACTTGGTTGTTTATATCAACAATTCCTCTCCCACCCATATGTCTCGGTAACATGACTCGTTCCACAGATGCCCTGGGATGGTGTTTTCGTGACTTGGTCAGTGATGTTCTAATTTTCTGTTCTAAGCTTGCAATGTCAGTTTTACTCCACTTGATGACCCCAAACGAGTAACTAAGAATAGGGACAGCATAAGCGTTGATTGCCTTAACCAAGTTTTTACTGTTGAGGCTGGTGTTAGAAACAAGCTTAATTCTTCTGACAAATTCCTTCGTCAGATCTTGTTTCACTACTGAGTGTTCTATGTGTCTGGCTTGCTTCATTCCCAGATACGTGTAGGTCTCGCTAGTGAGCATTGTTGCAATCTGATGGCCCTGAGCTGTTTCATATACACCTTCCTGCAGCTTGCCTTTCATAATGTTCAGCGTCTTACATTTCTCCAGCCCGAATTCCATTTTCACATCCTGTGAAAAGGTTTCCACTATCTTCAACAGAAACTCTAGTTGTGCTCTGGTGGCAGCATATAGCTTTAGGTCATCTATATACAGGAGATGGTTGAGCTTTGCAAGCTCCCTGGAGTTCTTCTTGATACTGAATCCATATTTTGTTGAATTAAGTTGGTTTGATAGTGGGTTCATCGCAAGACAGAACCATAATGGGCTCAAGGAGTCTCCTTGGAATATTCCCTTGTGGATTGGGATCATACTTGTTGCAATACTGCCATTTGTAGTACTAAGGCTCATCACTGTACGCCACGATGTCATGGCGTGTTCCAAGAAATATATAATCTGAGGATCAATCTTATACACTGACAAAATATGGATCAACCAATCATGGGGCACGGAATCATAGGCCTTCTTGTAGTCAATATATGCCGTGAATAAATTTCTGTTATTGGTAAAGGCCTGGTTAGAAACCACTGAGTCAATGATAAGTATTTCTTTACACCCTTTGGACCCTTTCGTGCATCCTTTTTGTTGTGTTGCTATGATGTTATTTTTTTCACAGTGAGCATATATCCTCCTACTAAGACAGGACGTGATGATCTTATACATCGTGGGAAGGCATGTAATTGGACGGTATTTTCCAGGATCTTGCATATTTTGTGGGTCTTTCGGAAGTAGATGTGTTACACCTTGTGTAAGGAAATTTGGCATCTTCTGTGGATGAGCAACAACTTCATTCACCAGAGTAGACAGAAGATCGTATACGCACCAGAATTTCTTATACCAGTAATTCTGTATCTGATCTAAACCAGGTGCTTTCCAGTTCGGAAGACCTTTAATGATGGAAGAAATTTCAGTGGATGTTATTGGATCATATTGCATCGGATTAAATTCTTTAGAGATGTTTGTTACTTCCTGAACCCAATGAGAGTCTGAGTTAAAATTGGTGGCTTTGGATAGTTGATTGCTCCAAAACTCTTCAATTTCTTCTCTTGTTGGATAAGGAGCATTTAAGGATACATAGTTTTCACTCAGTGCTCTGTAGAATTTCTTCTCGCCTTTGACAAATAAGTTGTTGTCCTGTCTCCGTTTCCTACTGGCTCTGTATCTGGAAAGTATGTTCGCTATCAACGTAAGTTTCTGTTTGAGTGTTTCTAAACACTGTTCGGCTTTTGTGTTTGGGTCATCTCGGTCGGTGTGGATTTTGGACCGCCTCATTATTGCCTTACAGAGTCTCACCAGTCTTCTTG
This sequence comes from Meconema thalassinum, assembly GCA_946902985.2. NCBI lineage: Eukaryota > Metazoa > Arthropoda > Insecta > Orthoptera > Tettigoniidae > Meconema > Meconema thalassinum. The sequence continues at coordinate 579,521,736 of OX336391.1, read as the reverse complement.
TGTGCGTTCCTCTAATAAACTCAGTCAAACGGCCAATATCTGTTCGCAATTTGTCGATATTGCCTATCAGACGTCTCTCCCACTTAGGAGTAACAGGAGCACATTTCCTACTGCAGGAAGTATTCCTTTCTCTCAGTTGGATGCCCATAGTTCTGATAACTGTGACGACTCCACAGTACAGAACAGTGTGAAGAGATTCTAAGTCATTCACATCTATCAAGTGTTTGGGTAGGATAGCTTGATTCATGATATTTAAAATTTTTGATACCTTCCTAGACGAATTTACTCGAGGCAAGGCAGGTCTAAGCATTGGGTCTGTTCCATTGAACTGAGTCATAGCCGTCATCATTTCATCTGCTAGGATCTTGGTATGTGACTCATCTTCATGATGCGTATCCGGCTGTATGCCACTGACTGGCTCATTGTGTTCTTCTTGATGTTGTTCCTGCTCATGGAGCTCTTGTGCTAATTCACTCTCCAGATTAGTTCCTTGATCACAATCAAACACTCTTCTGACCTCCTGCTTGATTGTATTAAGTCTTGCTTCTGGCACTAAATTATTACGGACTATCGCCCTATATTGGTCCGCCACTCTCTGTTCAGTCACACGGAGTTCGGGGTATGCTTCATGGAACTCATTGAATAATTTCTGCCTATATCCAGTTAGTTCTGTTCCAATGCGAGTCACCTTATAATAAATGCGCATTATGGTCTCGTTCATTGCGATTGACCATTTTAAGCGCTTTCTTGGCAGGCCTGCTTGGGTGAGTGCCGGAAGTGGTTCTGGCACAGCACTTTCAGCAGGCAAAGCACTTGACGTTGGTTGGCTTTGTTGTAGTTGTTGGGCTGTATCTTCTTGTGCGACAGGAGCCCGCCTCATCAGCATCCTGCCACCGACGATTCGCTTGCTGTCATGTCCATCGCCGGCTCTAGACATGCCCTGACGAACCTCAGGCAGCGGCCTTTCATTAATTTTTAAATTTATTTTCTCCATATTATGGGTGGGTGCGTTTTTAACCTACAGCCAGGTGTTCATCTTCAGCCGCTCCTAACATGGAGAACAGACGCTGTTTGCAGCCGCCCGCTACGGATCAGACACTGCAGTTAAGGTTTGTTATCAGGGTTTTCCCTCCCCTAGGCAGGTTGCCTTCACCACGGCTGCGGAGTCCTGCCTACCCCATTTAGTATATCTCGTCATTTCTGGTTAGCACATACCTTATCATTGCAGATTTCTCACAACTCACATTAGATAGGTTATACGGTATAACTATCTTGCAGGGATATTGCTTATATTACAACAGTGGACGTCATTTAACTGCAAACGATCAGCAGAGAAGGAATGCCGTACTTACAAGAATCTATGCAGCAAATACGTGTAACCTAATTTTGTAGGTTAAGCAGATGTACACTTCACCTTTCGTAATATTAACACGTAAACAGTCCGATTATCTGCACAAATGATATGAAGTATATAATAAATGGGCTTTAAACATCCCAATTTCACACACAACACCGTACATAACCCATTTCGAGAAGGCATTTGGGGTTATAAGGCACTGTAACTAACGATGTAGCAACCACAACATGAATGTAAACAAACATATTGCAGCTGTATTATTATTATTATTATTATTATTATTATTATTATTATTATTATTATTATTATTATTATTATTATTATTATTATTATTATTACATATACGACCTGCCGTGGGCAACATCCAACTTTGAGTTGAGGCATGTCTTTACACGTCTGGTTGTGCATGGCTTTCACAACCCTAATTAACAAATCTTTCCATGACCCTACAGAGATGTGTGTATACAAACTATGTGGATAGCGGCTTCGGTGGCGTAGTCGGTAGCATGCTGAGCTTCTATGCCCAAGATAGCGGGTTCAAACCCGGCCGAAGCCGTCGGATTTTTTAAGAGCGTTAAAAATCCCTCAGTATGCCTTCCTTCGGAGGGGAAGTAAAGCCGGCGGTCCCATGTCATAGATTTATGGCATGTTAAAGATATTTCCACTAATTACACCTGTGTGAAACTAAATTGGATAGGTTAAGAATGTAAACAACGCTCTTTGGTTGCTACGTTCGTTGCCAAGAGCCGACTGCGGTGGCGTCTAGTAGCTAGTTCTGAACTAGGCCTAGTAGTCGTTGACGGTGGCGTTTGGCGGCAAAAGTAGGAACTATTTGAAAATTCAAAGTTGCAGTCCCTACTTGAATTAAAAAAAAACAGATACACACACTAATACAGTCATCACAATTAACACCGGTTATCAGACAGATTCTACACTCACCCAAAGTACACGGGGCTACATGACCGCGTTGTCGCAGCCCCTAAACTAAGGAACCAACCAACCAAACTATGTGGATATTTTCGATTGCTATTTGCCTGAAATAAAAGTAGTAATTAATAACCTGAACTAACACCAACGGCTTGAATTCAGTTACTATGTGAAATCGTTTTGTTCTTTACTTCAAATAACATTTTCAAGTAACGCAAAATAGGCTGTTACAAATCCTTTAAAATAAAAAGTAAAAATGTATCGTAGTATCATCTTGTCATTCTTCAAATTCGATGCGCATAGAATGCCAATGGTATAGTAATCAATGGAGCCCCACGTAGACTAGTCGTGACATCTAGTGGTGAAATATCGAACAATATAATCCTAACAGAGCGAGTGCATTCTAGCGGCCAGAAGAAGAAACTTTTCAATAAAATCTGGAAGTTAATAAGTAGGTCGGCGTGCAGTTACCTTTTTGGCAGCTAGATGTCTCGAGTAAATCTGCTGGCGAATTATGTTTTAATTAAATATATATTTTACACCATAATATGCACAATATAACGCTTAATTTTAAAACGTCTGAGTCATTACAAAACAATAAACATATAACATTTCAAGCAAAAAACCTAGCTCTGACCGAGTTTGAACCACAGGCATTTGACCGATAGGCTAACGCTCTACCACTGAGCTAATTGTGTCAACGTATATAGTTCTATATAAAATGACTTACATAGAACTTGTTAGCAAATAATGATTTATACTAAACGATTTCATCACTGGAGTATATTATTTATATATAAAGCATTTCATACAAAGTTTATTTATTTTGTATCAGTACGCTATATTGCATGCAATACTCAAATTAGTGAAATATAAGTCAGGCACAAGATATCCGCTGCCATCTTGTCTTATTACTGAATCGGCTCAGCTTTTTAAAATCACGTCTGCACTATAGTATTACAAAATAAACTTTTAATTTCGAACGTGCCTCTTCCCTTAGAACAGTTAAAACGATTCTCGGCTCGATAATCGGAACTGGTGGGTCCCATGATATGGATTATAAAGTTTGCATAATTCGCACGGCCGCCATCCTGAAATAGTATGGCGGACGACCTTGTAGTTTGGTCACAAGACGCATCCTATACGAAGGTATGTTGTTACCAAATTTGGTAGAGATCGGATGATTTGGTTAGTCGTTATTTGATTTTACGTTTTGAACGTTTGAGTGGCCGCCATTCAGTTTTAGTAAAGATGGCGGCGATATAAAACATGACACTGAGGTGCCCTTTGTTTGTTCTGCCTCTGAACCAAATTTCGTTCAATTCGGTTCGAATTGATAGGGGGGGGGACAGACATTCAGAGTACACACACTCACACACACAGACACACACACACACACAGACTCACACACACACATACACACACACACACATACACACACACACACACACACACACACACATAGAGACTCACACACACACATACACACACACACACACAGACAGACACACTTTTTTCGCCCTGTGTTGATCACATAAGTCTACTTTCATTTTTTGCAAAAATCGAAAGTAGGCTAAAAACAGGAGTACATATTTTCATTTATAAATTGGAATCAGGAAACATTAAGAAAGTTGACAGTTAAAATTTGAAAAAAAAAGATGAAAGTTTGAAAACATTGTTATTGTTTTATTTTACCTTTTCAATGGCTGCGTTGTGCTTGGAGGATTTCAGTTAAAGCCTGAATATCCGGCTTTATGTTCGTCAAGTTCAGGCGCAAGTCTCCTTTGAGGCAAATGTGCAACTTATTACTTTTCTTTGTGAGGAGCTGGACAACAGAACTAAATCCTTCTTCCAACTAAATATGTTGACGCGAACGAGATGAGAAGTGGTTCAGTTTTTCGCCACAGATGTGGATAAGTGTCCATAAGCTTCACCCAGGATAACTCGTAACCGCCAACGGGAGGCGCTCCTGTCACATTTTCCGTGTACTACCCGGCAACTTCTACTGTATAGTAGTATTTTAATCCCCCCCCCCCTTTTGAATACTCATCGGCCCCTAATCGCCCCCCCCCCCCAATTATTTATTGCCCCCCTGATAACCCAAATCGCCCACTTGGGGGCGATCAGAAACCATTGATCTAGACAAAAGCATTGGTCTGGATTGAACACATTTTACAGTAGTACCAGGGCGAATAGATAACTTTATTCGCCCTGGTACTATCGTAAGCGCGGGGTTGGCAGTACTATATTTGAAGATAATGCACGCGCATAATGGCGGATAGAGTTGGAATTTTACTATATAAGTCGTGATCTAAATAAGGGTTGGGGGTGGGTTATGTGCAGCTCTACTACATCATTTCCTGATTTATTTTTCATTATTAGAAAACGTATTTTGGCTAATTTCAATACTTCTGAAAATTCCATCGTACGAGTGATGTCTCATTTAATCAAAATTTAATGTTTTTCAGTCAGTCAACACGAGTGTACCCAATTGTAATGGGTGGTTCCCTAATCCTGTCTGCTGTCTGTTAGGTTGTCAGCCTGGAGTCTGGTTGGATCCTTATAAAGCACCACCATAGGTTATGTGGTAGAAACCCACAAAACCAAGGCAGCGCTATAATGAGGCGTACTAGACAAGATGAGGAGTGAGGTAGTTTGCCATTGCTTTCCTCACTGAGTTAGTACAGCTGTACTAACTCTATGAGCAGAACCTTCCACAGCATCCACAGGCAATGACTGTGCCCCGAGGCCATTACTAAGCACCACCCATACCTCAGTAGCTTCCATATAATCACAGCCATGAGTGAGACTGAGACATCGGTGAAAAGTCACATTTTACTCTAGCCTGTGCCAACAGACAAATGCAAATGTACTGCATTCATCAAGAGATGGCAAACAGACAGCAAAAATACATGAGATTAATAAGTACACTTGGATGACCAGTTTCGATCGTCAAACGATCATCATCAGATCCAATAGACTTAGGTTATTAAATCTATGTTTATAAGTATCCAGACCATTTACTAACAATCTCATAATCACACTAAGCAAACAAACTTGAAAATCAATCACCACTTTCAGTATCTCTACAAAAAAATCGCATATCTTGACAAGTTGTGCTAGTATAATCACTGCTACCCCAAGGGGGCCACATCTAGTCAAACGTGGGTTGGCGACCACGGGGCCCCAGCTGAGTCCGGCATTGCTTCCACTTACTTGTGCCGGGCTCCTCTCCGTATTCTTTCCTGTCGATCTCACTTGGTCAACTCTTGTTCTCTTCCGACCCCGACGGTATTAGGGTATCCGAGGCCTAGGGAGTCGTTCACTTTCCCGCCTTAATTGGCCCTTGTCTCATCTTTTATGATAACCTCCTTCTGCGAGGGGTCAGCCTTCTTGTTCTTTTCATGCTTTCTCCTGCCTTCTGCCAAGGCCCTAAAGGAGGTCGGGTGTATGTAGCCCCACCACTTCTGGTGCACCCTAGATATTGCTACACCCTCAGGGGCTCACGGCTGGTGAGTTCGGGAGTTGGCGACCCAGAGGGATTTCTGAGCTGGGTCCGGTTTTCCCCCTTGTATCCATTACATCTGGGGTGGACCCTCTCCTCTTTCACTTTCCTATCTGCCTTTCATGGCTCTCCTTCCTTCCAAGTCCCTCAAACCGCATTCTTTGAGGGTTGAGGGCATTTCTCTTCTTCCTGTCCTTTCATTGGCTTATTATGCTTTTGTTTTCCATTTCTTCTAGTATATAAGTTCGTAGTTAGTTTTAGTTATAGTTTCTACATTTAATGTTCATCTTCACGATCACCCAAACCATTAGGGGCCGATAACCTACATGTTAGGCCCTATTAAAACAACAATTATCATCATCATCATAGAATCACTACTGAATACTTTATATTTGAAATATAACCCATAGAGGTAAAGGTGGTATTATGAGCCCTTCATGTATTATGAGCCCCCTCCATATCTATTCATACAGCGCGCTTATACTGGCGGTGATCATTCGAACTGCTAGTTTAGTAATGGCTCTCGCCACTGGAGCGTTCCCTTTCAGTTGCAGCTGATAGTTTATGAGTGAACGTATTTTATTTGCTTTGTCGATCTGGAAAACTTTCAGAGGTAAGTACTTGACTTATAATTACAGTTCTTGTCCCTTCAAACTTCATCTAGTTCCTTATTGTATTGGGTAAAGCACGTTTAAGAGATTGTTTCTTCGAATATACAATGTAATATTTAAAGTAAAAAAGATTCGTTATGAGTGTTCAAATTCCAACATGGCGAGGGTTGCAAAATGAGCCCCTAAACGTGCTTGTTATATGAGTCCCCAAACTGTAGGGGCTCATATTATATGCACTATAGTAAGGATTTCAACTTTTGTGTTTCAGATGCCACGAAAAGTGCTAGGCCCAGAAAAGAAAGCCAAAAGGAAAAACTGGAATACTGAAGATATGGTTAAAGCGATCAAGGCTGTGAGAAACAAAGATTTGGGTTTAAAAAGGGCTTCAAAAATGTTTCTTGTTCCCAGAGCTACTCTTCAAAGACTTCTTCGAGTTGACAAACCGCCGGAGGAAGCTGCTTTAACAAAATTAGGGAGGAAACCCATAATCAATGAGGAGCTCGAAACAGAGTTAGTCGAGTATTTGCTTATCATGGAAAGTAAATTCTGTGGTCTTACCAGACAAGATGTTCGCGGAGTGGCTTACCAACTGTGTGAACGAAATGAAATTAATCACCCATTCACAGCAGATGGGTTAGGAGGAAGAGTTTGGTTTGACCACTTCATGAATCGTCACAAGAATGTTTTATCTGTTTTGAAACCTGCTGCAACATCGTTTTCAAGAGCAAATGGCTTTAACAAAGAAGCAGTCGACAATTTCTTCGATATCCTGGAAGCCGAGTACGCAAAACTCAACTATCCAGCTGATAGAGTGTTTAATGTGGACGAGGCAGGGATATCAGTTGTACAAAGTAAAATCCCGCGAATCATTGGATTGAGAGGAAAGAAACAAGTGGGAGCTCGAAGTTCTGCTGAACGGGGCTCTCTCGTGACAGTAATCTGCTGCATGAGTGCAGGCGGAACTTTTGTACCTCCGTTCTTGATTTTCTCCCGGAAAAATTTGTCTGAGCTTCTCATGAAAGGGGCTCCACCTGGGGCAATTGGTAGATGTCACCCGTCCGGATGGATACAAACGAACATCTTTACAGACTGGCTAAAACATTTTATTGAGAAAACTAAACCCTAAAGATGACCCTGTGCTCCTTATTCTAGATGGCCACAACTCTCACACCAAAAACATTGACATTGTAAATCTTGCTCGAGAAAATAGCATATCAATTGTAAGTCTACCCCCACACACATCACATAAACTACAGCCTCTTGATAAAACATTTCTTGGTTCTCTGAAACATCACTATAGTGAAAATATACGCCAGTGGATGCAACACAGTGAGAGACCTGTTGGGCCCTATGATATTGCCGAACTATTGGGAAAAGCATATTTAATTTGCCAGACTGGATCTATTGCTGTGAAAGGGTTTCAGGTTACGGGTTTATATCCATGTAATCGGAATGTATTTTCTGTTGTGGACTTTGCACCTTCGTCTCGAGAAGTATTAGATTTGGTAACTCTACAAAAAAGCAAAGGGATAGGACCTAAAGCCGTAGCAAGAAGACAAAACACAGATGCCGGATCTCCTCAAGAAAATGGTGGAAACGCCTCTGCGATGACAAGTGTAGAATTAAATTGCACTGAATCTGCAATATCACCAGTTTTCGAGAATGTGCAAATAACAAGATTCCAACCATCTGCCGAAGATTTGGCACTGGCAGGGCCTTCCGGTCTTTGTGAAGGTAAAAATAATAAGATTGAGTCTGTGTCTCCAAGAGACATCATGCCTATTCCGGAACCAAAGAGAAGAGTGACTAACAAAGGCCCTAAACCATCCAAAGCAACTTTAATTACACCCTCTCCGTATAAAGATGCCCTGTTGGCTGCCGGAGAAAAGCGAAAGAAGTCTGACTTGGCGGAAGGGAAGAATAAACTGAAGGATAAAAAGAAGATATATGATCCACAACCTACGAAGAAAACAAGAAGTAAAACAAAGCAGGCAGTGAAAAGGAAGCTTGATTATTCCGATGAGGAATCATGTCAATCAGATTTCGATTCTGGGGAATCTGTTTTAGAAACTCCAATCGGAGTGGAAAAACCTGGTGATGAAGATGCTGTGTGTCTGTTCTGCGACGGTCTATTTTCAGCTGATAACCTAGGAGAACTGTGGGTACAATGCCTTATCTGCGAAATGTGGGCACACAATGACTGCGCTGGAAGTGAGAAAGATGTTTACGTTTGTGATTTTTGCAAATAGACGTTACACGGAAAAATAATCAAATATTTTTAATTGTTTCTTAATGACTCTTTCTATTTGTTTTGTGAAACGTTTTTCAGTGGTCTTGTAATATACCGTAATTTTTAAATGCCTTTTCAACTTGTAATGCAGTTTTAATGTTTTGTAATAAATAAACATGTCAAATATCAGTAGAAAACAATTTACCAACAAAATGACATGCTTTGAATTTATTTCTTTTTAATATGCCTTAAGTTACCGTAAAAGGTTCTTATTTTAAAGGTATGTTTATAAGATGTTGTAGTTAACGCTATGAACAAATATTGCACAAAAACTTTATAGGCAATTGAAAAAAAATCTAATAACAAATTGGGGGCTCATAATAACACCCCTTTCTCTACTTATAAACATAGATTTAATAGCGTAAGTAAAAAGTATCTGATGATGATCGCTTAACAATCGAAACTGGCCATCCAAGTGTATTTCTTCTCTGGTCGTTTGGACCACCTATGGACCACGATGCTTGTGCTTTAGCTGTTGTCTGTCACTTCTAGTAATTTTGGTGGATTGTTTGGTGGCTACTTTTGTATTGAAAGTTTGAGCCTTTCTATTGAACCAGTGTTGTTTAATTTCCTTGCTGAACTCTATCTCAGACCATTTCCTGAATGCGTTGTGGTGAACTTCTGTAATGGATGTGAGGAAGGGTCTGGTCAGACGGTAGCGACTCCTGTCATTTATTGTGTCTTGCTGAATATTAACTTCAGCAAGATCCTTCCCAATTTGTTTGATTCACAGGTACCCAGTGGCCTTACCCTTCTTGGATACATTGAAGATCTTATAAGACAGCCTGTGGTGGTCCATTCTCTGCAGGTTGCAGTAGAAATCCAGACGTCTCCTTCTAATGGCATCAGTGAAGGTTTCCTGGTGGTTGTAGAGTTCACAATTTGGTTTGTACCATCGTCTTCCATCTGGTAAGATCCTTGGTCCTACTATTTTCCGCAAGAATTTCCTTTCCTGTACCTCGAAGGCCCTTGGGAGAGGAGGGGGGGGGGGTCTTGTTAGTTAGAAACAGGCACTCAGCTGCGTAGAGGATTGATGGTCTGACTACTGAATTCATCATCATCATCATCATCATCTTCATTTCCCCTTTTCCAGCTGACACTGGGTGGGGGAAAATATGGTTCCTCTCCACTTTGTTCTGTCGTTCCATCATTCCTCTTCCGACACGGTGTTCCAATCCAGGTTCCGTTTACAAATGCTATTCTTCACCGAGTCCATCCAACGCATTCTTGGCCTTCTCGTCCTCTCTTATCCGTCGTTCCAGTGCTCGTCTTGGTAGCCTTACTTCATTGATCCGTTTGACATGTCCAAACCATCTCAATCTGTTTTGCTCCAGTTTGTCATTTAGTTTCTGTACTCCCAGGTCTTTCCATATATCTTCATTTCTCACTCTGTCTATCCTCGTTTTCTGGACCATACTTCTCAGGAATCTTATCTCAGCTGCCTGTACTCTGCTCTCATCTCTCTTACTGACTACTGAATTATAGTGTCTTACTTTGACATTCCGACAGATGTTTTGAGGCGTATGCCCTGTCTAGTGTATTTATTAATCTCAAGTATTTTTTAGCCTACTTTTCACATTTTGCAAAAATGAGGAAAAAGTAGACTTATGAGAACGGGCAAATGTGTGTCTGTCTGTCTGTCTGTCCTTCTGTCTGTCTGTCTGGCTGTGTGTGTCCCCCCCCCTATCAACTCCTAAACGGCTGCAGCAATCGAAACAAAATTTGGTAGGAGTAAAGATCTATACCTGAATATCTCACGGCCATATTTTAAAATGATGTCAGTGCTACCAACTGCTGAAAAATCGCAATTGAAATTTGAGCTCTATGTTGGATATCTCGGAAGGTATGAATGGGAGCTATTTCAAAATTGACACACGTATAGATAATAATATTGCAGTTTAATTTCCAGGAGGCCATACATGGCAGTGTTGCCAAAATGATTATAAGCCTGCTGATAGGTCCAATATTTAAATGCATATAACTTCTACACTATCAATTGGAATTCAACAAAATTTCGTATGTGCTATGTGTTCATAAACAGATATAACTGAGCGTATTCCTAACATCCACCAGGGCTGCCAACTGTTAATAAATGCTCTCAATTTATTTTTTCCAAATACCAATATATCAGAAAGTATGCAAGCCGACAGCTTTAAACTATGCACACGTATAGTACCTGACATTCTGTATTAATTTGGAGTAACTTATATACGTCAGTGCTACCAACATGAATCTAAGCCTGCTGAGAGGTCCAAATTTAAATACATGTAACTTCTATACTATCATTTGGATTTCAACCAAAATTTGTATGTGCTATGTGCACCATAACAGATACGACTATGCGTATTCTTAAGGGCAACCAGTGTTGCCAACTTAAAAAAAATGGTGTCTCTATTTTTGTTTCCCTAATATCAATATATCATAAAATATGCAAGCCAATAGCTCTAAAATTTGCACACGTATAGTACCTGACATTCTAGATTAATTTGGAGTAATTAATATACGTCAGTGCTGCCAACATGATTCTAAGCCTGCTGATAGGTCCAACTTTAAATACATGTAACTTCTATACTAACAAATGGATTTCATTCAAAATTAACACAACAAGAGATCATATTATTGCAGATTATTTCTGACCAATACATGTATGTCATTGTTGCCAACATGATTTAAAGCGCGCTGTTAGATCCAATGTTTAACTGCATGTAACGTCCATGCTATCCATTGGACTTCAACCAAATTTTGTATTCTGTACCTTAAGAGATGGAAACAAGAATATATTCAGTCACCAGGGCTGCCAACTGTAGTTCTCTATTAGGCTACATTATGCCAGGTATACAGTATTTCGAACTAATTAGAAATTTCTATATTACAAATTTAATTTTGTCATTATTCAAGATAGATCCATATAGATTAATCAATGACATGAATTTTAAATTTTAAGAAAAGTAGGCTCTTTAGTTCGTCACGGAACTTCTTGTTTTACATGATTAGGGAACCACCCATTACAATTGGGTACAATCGTGTTTATCGAATGAAACACATTACATTTCGATTACGAAGGCAACACTGAAAAATGCCTTCAAATACCATAATGTCTCATTCAGTGTTACTACATATTTCCTCACCTGTTTCCTGGTCATAACTGATTAACTTACCTCAGGGAACTGCCTGAAACATTTGATGCCCTTTATAATGCGAGCGAGTTGGAGCTTTTCTTCTTCAGAACGATATTGCGGTGGCTTCTTCAGCAAACACTTTTCCTGCAATGAGTGTAAACATATCGATCATCTTAACCTAATAAATTTATAAAATGTAGCCTTATCTTTCAGGTTATGATTCTAAAATCGCCAGCATTATGTCAATAGCGGTACGATACGTATATAACTAGACTCTCTAAACTGAATTGTGAAAATTAACATGATAAGAAATGTAATTCTGGTCTGAGGGCAGGAACGGGGTCCACCCAGCCTCGTGAGGCAAAACACTGCATCTAACCATCGCCTCCTAGGTCAACCTCTTCTTCTCTTGCCCTCTACAGGTGATTTCATTAATATTTTAGGTAATCTCACCCGCCCCGCCATTCTTATCACATGACCCCATCATGTGAGTCAGCTAATAAGAACAGCTTCATTTAGCGTGTTCATTTCCAACGTAGCCTTTATCTCTTCATTGCGAGTACCTTCCCGCCATTGCTCCCATCTATTTGTCCAAGCAATCATTCGTGCTACCCTCATATCAGTTACCTCTAGCTTATTCATCCTGAATGTACCCAGCTCCCAATTTCATACAGCAAGGGCTTTCTAATTACTGGGCGATGTACGGATAATATATAAGGTGCGTTCAAAAAGTAACGAGCCGGAGGCTGGAATGCGCAAACCAGTGACTACATCGGCTAATCGTGGCGTGTGTAACGAGGTGTGATTCCGACCAGAGCGTGGAAGGTCACAGCCCGTCGCTAGAGGGCACACGTGCACGTCATGTGACGATACAAAGCGAGCAGCAGCATGCATCAATCGTCCAACGCTGCCAGTTGCATTGCAAACAGTGACATGGAGGCGTCAACCGAAGAGCAAATAGGTGTTGTTCGGTTTCTGACAGCGGAAGGAGTAGGGGGAACGGAAATGCATCGCCGAATGTCACAAGTGTACGGCGAACACTGCATGTCCCTTGCAAGGTTCAAGGCGTGGCACAAGTGCTTCAGGGAAGGACGGGTGTCGTTAGCCAATGATGCCCGGTCTGGGGCACCCTCCTGCATTACCGATGACAACGTCCAGCTGGTTGATGCACTAATTACCCAGGACCGCCGAGTGACAGTGAACGCCATAGCCGCCGTGGTCGCTCCACGACAATGCACGACCTCATACGGCCAACACAGTCACGGCACTCCTGCAGAAATTCAAATGGGAGGTTCTGGGCCACCGTCCATACAGTGCAGACCTTTCTCCCTGTGATTACGCCATGTTTGGTCCCCTGAAAAGGGCTCTGCGGGGCCAACAATTCACCTCAGACGCCGACGTCCAGTTGTACGTGCGGAACTGGTTCAATCACAGCCCAGGGAATTTTATGAGACAGCCATTCACCGCCTCGTGTCACAGTGGGACAAGTGCCTCAACAGCCAGGGCCAATACTTCTAACATATAGGTACTGGTTTGTGTAATTATGCCTCCGGCTCGTTACTTTTTGAACGCACCTTATAATATTCAATACTTCCCACTATACAGGTTAAACAAATAAGTAGGAATTGAATTGAAATGAAATTTGTGTATAGTCTTTCTCAATTTTGTAAACAGTGTATATTGTAACGATATTTTTAATATTATTATTATTGCCATATAGACTACACATACAGTTACACTTTGCTGGTACATCTCAATATAACTATACGCTTACTAGTGTCTATCAAGGGGCATGCGGAACGAGTAAACCTATCATTGTCTCGAGTACGGCCATAATCAGAATTACCTTGCTCCAAGGTCTTAAAGAACTGGATCTGAATACTCGATTGTACAAACGAATGCAGAAGAAAGTAGTACTCTCAACAACCCAAATAGTCCAGAAGTTCATGGGTAGCGATTTTGGATTTTGACCTTCAATAACTATACTTTGGTTTCCTGAAGCGCGTATCGTTATGTTGTGATGTACCAACAATTTGATGTGTGCTGCATATGATAATAATAATAATCGCAAAATAAGAACCAGCCTCACAAAACACCGTCTTCATCATCACCGAAGCTCTATGGAAAGATTACACCTGTCTCGTAATAATGGAGGTAGAGACCTGTTAAATTTGCAGGTCCTAAGTCGGTCGCAGGAGATGAAAATGAGGAACTATTTCAAGTCTTGTGAGAACACCCTTCATCAAACCTTGGAGGCCAAGATCAAACAGTGTGCTCGGAAGATCAAAATTCACTCCCTTGTCATTAGACAGAGCAGATGCTGAATTAATTTTGAAGTAGGCAAAATAGTGGATAGATGAGTGAAGGCAAAAAAAAAACTATATGGACGGTATGCTGCTAATCTGCATTCTGAATTCTATCGATACTACGATAGGCTTCGGTCGGCTGGCTTATTCGGAGAAACAGAAGGGTTTCTTTTCGCGATTCAGGACCAAGTGTGCACTAAGAATTATGAGCGCCACATTCTTGGGAAGGAAACATCGGACAAATGCCGTCAGTTCAATAGATCTACTGAATCAATCCAGCATATCACGGGAGGATGCCAAACGCTTGCTCCAAAAGAATAAGCTACTTGAAGCGGCATAACAACGTAGCGAAAGTAGTATATCACGCTTTTGCGCAGCGATACGGTTTTGTTGAGAAGGAAGTCCCATATTATAAATGCAGACCTGATCAGGTTCTGAACAATGACAAAGCCAAGATCTTACGAGATTCCACTATAATACCTGATCGTTCTGTAGAAGCCAGCAGGCCAGACCTTGTGATATTCGATAAGGAAGCACACAAGGCTATGTTACTGTTCCACTCGATGAAAACGTACAGAATACAGTGGCTGAGAAAAGGCGCAAATACCAGCCACTTGCCGCTGAGCTCAGCCACATGTACGGCCTAAAGGAAGTTTACGGTATCCCAGTAGTTGTCTCTGTGAATGGTTTAGTAACAAAGGACTGGGATAATGCAAAGGAGAACCTTGGCTTGAAGAGGAACCATATGCAGTTAATGCAAAAAGCTGCGCTCCTTGCTACTGCAAGTACAGTACGTAAGGTTATGTGTCTTTCGTGACTTGCTCTGAACATCTTGAGACCCAGTGCTATCACCAGTGTCTTTGGCTTGCAAGAAGTCCGACGGTGATGTTTTTGTATTTTCATGTAAATGTCATATATATGTGAGAACCGGTGTCAAAAACACCCACGTTTAATTTCTTGAGAATCATAAGAATATTTGTTTATTTTACAAATCAAAATAAGATAGAACATTATAATAATATCGTATGGCCTCGGGTGCCGGGTGCAAGCTTTGTAATTTGACTCCCAGAGAGTAGCTTGCATGTCGAATTTCGTTGTTCCTTGAATCACTATTAAAGTCAAGGATGGATGTTAGATATCTAAGCTCCTTGAACACTATAGCGCTTTCTAGTAGAGAAATGAGGAACTTTGTGTTGGCGGAAACTCCCGAGATTAATTTTGACATTATGAACGCGGCCTACTGAATTCAAATGGGTTCTTTAACATACCAACATCGTATGACATGCGTGTCGTATTTTGCCGCCTTTCAAAAATCACTTACTACGGCCAGGAGCGAAACTGGAAGCTTGGGGTTAGTAGACCGACACGCTATCCACTCGCCCACCGTGGCAAGCATAGAACATTATGAAAATAAAGCATACGTTGTGGTGAACACCAATACCTTCTCAGCTCCAGAGAACAATAATAATGAACTCCATAGCAACTCTTTCCTCTATGCCCGCGCGCTCTCTATAGCCTATCACTCACGGCAAAAACTCGAAACTCCTGCCCGTCTTCTCACATATATTTAAATATAACCGCTGGCACTACAGCCCATGAAGGGCCTAGGTTTTCCAAGCGACCACTGCCCAGCCATTTAGCCTGCAGATATTGGAGTGACGCGTGGTCAGCGCACCGGGTCTCCTCGGCCGTTAATCTTGGTTTTCGTGACCGGCGCACTGCCTCACCGTCAGACAGCTACTCAATTGTCCTCACGAGGCTGAGTGCACTCCGTTCCAGCCCTCACGTCAGTTTCTAAAATCCCTGACGGAGCCGGGAATCGAATCCGGGGCCTCCGGGTAATAGTCAGGCGCGCTACCCCAACACCACGGAGCCAGCAAAATGTTATAATAATAATAATAATAATAATAATAATAATAATAATAATAAAAACAACAACTATTGGAGCTGTGTACAAACCACCCGGCCAGATTTACTGTAATGCGGGCTTCTTGTTTATTTGTTTAAACGTACTGTTTGAACAAATTGTTTCATGCTGAGCTTCTATGCCCAAGATAGCGGGTTCAAACCCGGCCGAAGCCGTCGGATTTTTTAAGAGCGTTAAAAATCCCTCAGCATGCCTTCCTTCGGAGGGGAAGTAAAGCCGGCGGTCCCATGTCATAGATTTATGGCATGTTAGAACTTTCCACTAATTACACCTGTGTGAAACTAAATTGTATAGGTTAAGAATGTAAACAACACTCTTAGGTTTCTATGTTCGTTGCCAAGAGCCGACTGCGGTGGCCTCTAGTAGCTGAGTTCTGAACTAAGCCTAGTAGTCGTTGACGGTGGCGTTTGGCGGCAAAAGTAGGAACCATTTGAAAAATTCTATGTTGCAGTCTGCACTTAAATTAAAAAACAGATACACACACTAATACAGTCATCACACAACTAACACCGATTATCAGACAGAGTCTACACACACCCAAAGTACACGGGGCTACATGACCGCGTTGTCGCAGCCCCTAACTTAAGAACCAACCAACCAAACAAATTGTCGATATCTAAGAAATCAGAGTGCAATTCATCACTGCTGCTAAGTGCAGTTTTTAAAATCCCTGACGGAGCCGGGAATCTTTGTTTTAAATGCACAATTGGTTACCCCGGCCCTAGTGTTATGCGGGCTGGACGCGACACAGTTCAGCCAGGAGCTATCGTATTTTTTTATTCGTTAAACGCACTTTTTAAACAAATAAAATAAATTATTTCCTTTGACTATTCTGGAAATGCACGATATTCCCTATACTATTGAGACGATTTGGAAAAGTTTTAGTACAAACTGTACCTTCTAACTCCCTCTGGTGTAAAAGCTTGAGTTTTGTGAAACATACACCTTAGCGTTTTATAGGTTGGTTGGTTCCTCAGTTTAGGGTCTGCGACAACGCGGTCGTGTAGCCCCGTGTACTTTGGGTATGTGTAGAATCTGTCTGATAACCGGTATTAATTGTGATGACTGTATTAGTGTGTGTTATCTGTTTTTTTAAATTCAAGTAAGGACTGCAGACTTTGAATATTTCAAATAGTTCCTACTTTAGCCGCCAAACGCCACCGTCAACGACTACTAGTTCAAAACTTGGCTACTAGACGCGACCGCAGTCGGCTCCTGGCGACGAACGTAGGAACCTAAGAGCGTTGTTTACATTCTTAACCTATATAATTTAGCTTCACACAGGTGTAATTAGTGCAAGGTACTTTAACATGCCATAAATCTATGACACGGGACCACCGGCTTTACTTGCCCTCCGAAGGAAGGCATACTGAGGGATTTTTAACGCTCTTAATCCGACGACTTCGGCTGGGTTTGAAGCCGCGATCTTGGGCATAGAAGCTCAGCATGCTACCAACTACGCCACCGAAGCCGCCTTAGCGTTTTATATACAGTATAGATATGATGATAATAATAATAATAATAATAATAATAATTTAATTTAATTTATTTCTTAAATACTATTTATGTTACAATATTGTGATATGTCTCACGAATCTGATGACAGTACAGATTATCTGTGAGACATATTAATTATTATTTACACCATATTTCAATACAAGAGTGCATGCAATTTTTTTTTGTTATGATAATGATAAAGTATTAATGTAAATAATTAAAGACACAAAAAGTTACACTATGGTAGTTATATTAATAACTTTATGTTATGAGTTAATGTTTGGTTAAGTAATATTTTTTAATGCGACTTATAGCTAGTTGTTTGCTGTTAATGTTCGTCAATCCAGGTGGTAGTTCATTAAGTAGTGATGGTATAATATAATCTAGTCTCTTGAAACCATAGCTATTTATACATAAGGGTTTTACATATTTAGTACTTGTTATGGCTCTTGTTTGTATGTTGTGAGAGACCTTATGCCTGAATCTTGGATCATGGTAGTAGAGATTCAGTACAGTAATTTGGAACAACTCTTTAATATTAAAATAAGGGATATCAGTGAAATATTTAAAGAACCTGTTTTGGCTATCTTGAAGATTATTAATTCAAGTTGTGTTTTGATTTCCCCAAGCTGCTATAGCATATCTTAATTTGCTTTCAATCAGAGCACTATAAATTGTTTTGTAAGTTTTCCTATCTACATAAAATCGGAGATTGTAGAAGGTGTAGAGGTTTGCTCTTAGGTTTTTTATTATGTTTACTGTGTGTGTATTCATTTTAAAGTGTTCATCAAGGGTAATTCCTAGGTATTTTTGTGTCGAAGTACTATTTATGAAGGTGTTACATTTGCAACCTGCCAGGATGTTTTGGTGTATGCATGATATGCTGTGGTGCGTGAGTTTGTATTTTTCTTGTGTGAAGTGATCAACTCTGATGTGCATTATTTTAGATTTGGTTGTATTTATATACAAATTATTGTCATGACACCATCTTGTGATGTTATTGAAGTCTTTTTGAAGTCTATCAAAAGCTGTTTTAGAGTATTTATGTATGGTATATATAGTGGTGTCATCAGCATAGATAAATATTTTACTGTGTTTAATGGTTTCATTCATGTCGTTTACGAACAGGTTATATAGTGTAGGTGAAATAATACTGCCTTGAGGGATACCCCGTGTTCCTTCTACTGCGTCACTGATAGTGTTATTGACCATAACTGCCATTTCCCTGTTTTTCAGATAGCTTTCAAATAGTTTGTAAGTCGTGCCTCTTATTCCAATATCGTGTAATTTAGCAAGTAGTTTATTGTGGTTTATTGTGTCAAATGCTTTAGAAAAGTCAAGAAAAAGTACCATTATGTGATTGTTCTTATTTAAGGCATTATTTATCACATTGGCAAATTCAGCCAGGAGTAGTTCAGTACTTTTTCCCTTCCTAAAACCGTATAGGTGTCCCTTTAAAATATCATATTTATTTAGGAAATTCTTCAATCTCTTATCCAAGCATTTTTCCATTATTTTGTGTAGGATTGATAAAATGCATATTGGTCTGTAGTTGCCAAAGTCTAAGTGATCGCCATTCTTATATATTGGTTTAATAATTGTGTATTTCATATATTTTGGTATTATGCCTGATTCGAATATCTTGTTTATGAGATGTATTATGATTGGTATAGTTTTTTTGGATGTTGCCTTTATGTCTTTCAAGCGTATATTGTCCGCCCCAGGCGATTTGTCTGTTTTTAATTCCTTAATTATATTTTCTATTTCATGTTCATCAGTTTCAAGTAATGTAAAGGAATTCATTAATGTGTTTCTATTTGATTGCCATATGTTGATACTACAGTTATGATCTAGGCTGTTTATTTCTTCACTAAAGGTATTGTTGAATTTATTGACTATCACTTCGTTAGTATAATGTAATCTTAAGTGTTTGTTTATGACTTCATTGACAGTTTGTTTTCCGACCTGTTATATCATTAATGACTTTCCACATTCCTTTATTATCGTTTTTGGAACTATTTGTCTTATTTTTATAATATTGATGTTTTGTTTTGTTTATTAGCTTATTTAATTTGTTTCTGAAAGCTTTGTATTCATTTTTTATTGTAATATTATCCTTGTTTCTTAGCATTGTTTTGTAAAGTCTGTCTCTTTCCTTAAATAGTATTTTTAGGTCATAAGTGAACCATTGTTTGCTTTTTCTGTGTTTACGTGTGGTTATGTAAGATGCTTTTTGGTAGATTTCCTTAAATTTGGTTGTTATATTGTTATATATGTCATTAGGATTTTTTAATTCAAGGCAATCTGTCCAGTCTGTGTTGTTAAGGCTTGTGTGTATTATAGTATCGTTCATTAGCGTAATTGTCGATTCATTATCTTGTGATTGTGTCTTATCATTTTTTGGCCAAATACCTGCATATGTTATGTAGTGGTCAGAGATGTCTGCTTGTATGACTGCAGAAGTATATTGATCTAGTCTGCTACGATAGTATATGTGATCAATACATGTTCTCGAGTCTAAATTTGGATCATAACGAGTACATTGAGTGATAAGTGGTAAGAAACCATGAGTTGCCATAATATTTGTATATTTGATAGCTGATAGACTGCTGTCATTAGATAAAGTATCAATGTTGATATCTCCTAAAATGGCGTATTCGCTGTACTTACTAGTGTGTTGTGTTATATGTGTCTCCAGTTCATCAAGAAAGTCATTTATGTTAGTGCTAGGTGGTCTGTAAATGCATGTTAATCCAATCTTTTTGTTCATGTGAAGTATTTCTATTACCATTGATTCATGAGTTTTGGAAATGTATGAATTGTGTGTTCTAATAGCCATGTTGTTCTTTACATATATGGCTATGCCTCCTCCTTTACGATTTGTTCTATTACAAAATACAACATTAAAATTATCCAAAGTAAATAGGTAATTATTAGATTCAAGTATGTTAATTTCTGTTAAGCAAATAATATCCAGATTATTAATTTTCTTGCCTAAGGTTATGGTTAAATAATCCCAGTTTTTTGGTATAGATTGAATATTTAGAGAAAGGATATTGATTTCAGCATTATTTCTAGTCTTATTACAATTTTCTATGAAATCGGGTATATTGAGAAATGTGAGTTCCTTTTGTATTCCAGAAGCATTTATATTGCTATCCCAACTGTTCATAATATCAATTAATATAATAATTCAATAACAATTCTTTCTTTTTGGCGGGGGGCTTACCTAATTTTGTTAATGTCTTCCTCACGGGAGATTCTCAATATATCAGATTCGTCGTTTTTTCGCGCTAGAATTTTGCCGTTTTTTAACCCAAATGAATTTCCAGTTATTTTCTCTTGCCTGATTTTTAGTTTTCCATAGTAGCTCTCTGTAAAATGACGTTAGACTATCGTTAATGAAAAACTTAGATTTAGTTTTCCCACGAGTGAGGAAATTTTGTCCTTTTCTTTTCTGTAAAAATTCATTCTTTTTGGATATAGAGTTGAATTTTATCACTATTGGGGGGATTTTGTTCTTTCTTTGCAGTGGGGACCTGTAAACTTCCTCTACATCAAACATGTTTAGATAATAATAATAATAACAATAATAATAATAATAATAATAATAATAATAACAATAATAATCAGGATGTCTTACCTCTACTGTCAGGGAAGTCTTCTCCTTGCGACGTTTCTTGAGAACAAAGACGTTCTGGTCCACTCTCTGTGTCAGCTGCTGGTCCTCCGGAACTTCCGTCAACCATTGCAAGTTTGCGATCACCATCCTTACCACGGCACGGAACCGATTCTTGCCCCTGAGGACAGCCACGTTATCCTGCACAACAGTGGAGTATACGAGATAATCATAGGGCCAGGAAAACTAGTTCTCGTTCCACTAGGTATGGCTAGTACCGCCTCCTACCAACGATATTCAAATCTCTCCGCTGAGTGAGAATCTAATAATACCGGTAATACCGGTTCCTTATTCTCAGCGTTGTTGGCAGTGTCGAATTAAGGCGGTTTTCACACCAAAGATGCACTTTGCGCTCGGGTTTCAAAGTGACACGAGCATTACGCGCCCTTATGACACGAGGTTTCACACCTACATGGTACGTGTTACTTGCATCATCATATCTCTAGAGCCCTGCGTGGTTAAACAAAACGTTATCCACATCCACATGACTTATCCGCAACCTCCCCTCATCCGCAGAACTGTATTCCGCCCCGCAACAACATGACTGTTATCCGCAACCGCCCCGCATCCGCGCAACTGTTATCTGCATCCGCACGACTGTTATCCACAACCGCCCATCATATACTGTGCCCGATCCAGAGGTACGGGTTTCGAACCTAAGTTATTATAAATCGAGAAATGTAAAATAGTTTTAAGACTTTCAGTTACGCATAAGCTAGCCATGAGGAAATATGAAGTGATTCAGGCAATGACGCAGAGCATCGACAGCCTTATCTGAAGTCACAAGATGCAAGCCGTATATGAATCACGAGTACAGTCATGCTGTGAGGAAACGATCAGAGCAGGTAGGCAGGGGAACCACTGCGAAGGTTTGATATCAGCGTTTTTATGGCAACCCTGGATTGCATCCCAACACCGCAGAATTATGAAATAACCCGTTTTCCTGGAAACAAAGCAAAATCATATAAGCATTTTAGGTCAATCAGAATAATCCAGGGAGTTACGAATTAATCAAGATTAAAATTGAGTAATTTAGGCACAGGAAAAAGCGCTTACGAAGCAGTTACGTCATTAGGCGGGGCTATGAAGAGGTCCTGGGAAGGAGAAAATAATACCAACTCGCCCACATAGCTGAGGAGCCTTGTAAATTTAATTTAAAATAAGTAGACGATCGGTTTTCGGAAAACAAGATGAGAATGTAACATTTAGATTATAGGGAACATAATGGTTATTTTTTCAAAAACGCACGACGTCTAGTTCAAAAGATAGCTCCGAGAAGAAGACCAAATTAGTTTATTTTTGCAAGTTCCCAATATATAGCCGAGCTTCTAGGGAGAAGGCATGCAGTTTTCGTCAGCCTAGTGGGGTGTGAGGCTGTATCAGATGCAGTCTACAGCGGACTCTGAGTGCAGGAGCGCTGCAACACGTGGTATGGACCTCAAGGGAGGTCATACTGGGAAATAAGTAATTCAGCAGTACATGCAGTCTACAGTGGACTCCAAGTGCAGGAGTGCTGCATCACATCATAGGCAGTCTTTCAGTCCGTTGGGACGGAGGTGCTACATCACAGTACGTGCAGTTTGTCAGTCCAGTCGGACATGACGCTGGATTGCAGGATCTAGACCGCCAGTACGAATCGTCAGTGAGCCAGTTGGGCCGATCAGGGCGAAAAGAACAATTTTCAGTGTATTCAGTTTACCGTAGGCGCCAAGGAGCACGTAACTGGTTCACAGTATTCAGTTGGTGTCCGCCGTGGCGAGATAGTTCAGTACATCGAACATAAAGACATCAGGACAAGGTCATGTAGCTTCGGAAAGAACTATAAATCTTCAAGAATACAAGTCAGCTGGTTCGAGACCAGGCAGAAGATACCTAAAGTAGAAAGAACTCCACCTATATAAAATTGTGAGGATAGATGAACAATACGCAACAGAAGTGAAAGTTAGGTCCGAACACGATCGCTAGAAACAAGTATCGCTAGCATCATCTATGGGTTTTTAAATGAAAGCCAGTAAGATATTAGGACCGCGTATCGAAAGTAAAAGTAGAGTCGCGTTTCAGTTTAAAATGAATGCGCAGTAAAAAGTGGAAGGGACCGATCATTATCAAATAAAAGGAACAATTCGAGCCTTGTTGAAATAAACGAACAGGTCGATAATTACATCGTTTCACAACATAACGTTGTTAAAAGAGAAGCCAGGTTAAGTTAATAAACCGGTGAGTTTAAACCGTGGATAAACTACAGAACTTTGATTCAAGACCTATGGGTCCGAGCTAGAAGTCATCGTAGGACAGATCGTGCAACTAGATCGAGGTGAGAAATCGTCATCAGGGGGACCAATCGGAAGTCATCGCTTGCGTTCTGAGATGCGACAAGAACTATTACACAGTGTGTAAAGAAATTGTAAATAGATATTAAAATAGGACATAACCCAAGGGTTAACAGGTGTGTATTGTCACAGAGTAAATAAGTGATAAAGTGAAAACGTGTGAAAAGGTTTAGGGTAATTGTTTAAAAATTAATATAAATTTTGTGAAAGTGTTTTAATCAAGAATCATTATGTGTAAAAATATCAATTTGTCATATCAGGTAAAAATCACGTGTTTTACGTGTTGCCATATTGTTGTGAAAATATATTAGTCACAATCATGTGGGTGAAATTCTTCACAATGGCAGATCCTGGGTTGGTGAGTACGAAAATGAATTAAATATATTGAGCCATTGTGGACCCATAATTCGAAATGTATTATTGTGAAATGATTAATGATAAAGTGATAACGTTGAATAGTGCTTTAAAGTGTCACTTTTTAATGAGGAAGGCCGTGAAAATGAGGCCCAGTAACGAACTAAATATTGTACAGAAAATACCCAAGTGCGTGTAAGCATATAAAGTAATTAATAAAGGGGTGGAACCAAAGTATTGTCGAAAGAAACAAACTAAATAATTGAAATCAGTGACGTTTGTTATGCAAATTAAACGCAATAGAAGTTGAACACAACTTAAGTTAATGCGAAAGTAAATAATTAGGAAATTGAAAGATAATTTAATGAAATTTAAAGTAATGCAATGAAAATCCAAGTCAGTGATAAAATGATAAACAAACCTTACACGGTTAAATGATATAAATTAAAAGTAATTGCAAATGACCTCAGCATTACGAGTAAAGGCAATGAAAGGCCTAACGAAAATAAGAGTAATAATAAAAGACCACAAAAATAAAGAAAGGGAAATAATATAAAAATGTAATAATGAAAAGTAAATTCATTTATCCTCGCCAGGATATTTGGACCACAGTAATAATGAATTGAGTATCCAAGAAATATTATTGTCGCCAAAATGGGCTAGACCAAATGTAAGCTAGGGTTTGAAATATTGAATTAACGTGCAAGTATCGGATAATTGTTATAGTCTATGGGAAATTCGTCGGTTGACTAAGGTAAAGTCATAGAATGTGTTCAAGTGAAAGAATAAATGCTCACTCAAGAATTGTATAATTCTCATGTATGCCAGGGAGCACATGAATGAAAAGTTATCGTAAGACTGGATAGATGATTTTGTCTAGGCGGGTAGCCGGAGGTAGGGTGAAATTGATTCCCTCTCGCGAGCTAGGCCGACCTCCGCAGCCAGGTAGAACATGGCGTTTCTAGATTGGTTAGCATGTGTATTTGGAATACCTATCACAGCAGAATAATAATACGTTTGTTTGTCATCCTAATAGCAGAGAATAATTATCCCAAAAAGAAGCGCGAATAAATGTGAATAATTAGACTGATCGCAGTCCGTATGAAGAATAGAATAAAAATGCTTGGAGTCTCAATGGAGAGGTGGTCTGTCTTTGAATGTTAAAACATATGGTTAGAGATTGAGCTAGGCCAAGATACAGGTTTGTTTATAAGAGGTTCGTTGCCTCGCTCAAGGCGAGGGGAGACTAAATAAAGTCGCACCACACGCAGGCCAAGCCATTAAACTGTCACTGTGGTAAGGAATATCTTAATGAAGACCTCGTGGTTTTATTTGAAGGATTAACATGTCGCAGAAGTAATACCTGCCAGAGATGATTATTATTCATGGATTGCTCATCCTGAATGCTAATAATAATAATAATAATAATAATAATAATGATGATGAAATGATGAATATAAAGAATAATAATAATAATAGGTGCATTTTTGAAAATGTCAGATTTTGGTTCCATACTCTTAAAGAGAAGAAATACGGGTAAGATAAAAATCATAGAATTGGACTTCGGGGAGTGCGGGCTCCATTGAACATCCAATTTTCAGGGATACAATGGCTGCAACAAAATATAATGGGCATGGAAATGGAGAAGTAATTGGTACTCATGTGTAAATAATGTGATTTGTGTTTTGGGGGGATAATTTGTGTTTGAAATGTGTGGAAAAAGAGATTTTAAAAGGATAAAATAAATGTGAAGAATAATAAGTTCAGATTATAGCCAAATGAAGGCATTGTAAGAGTAAAAGTAAATATCCTGAGTTCGAGCCTGACCAGGCGGAACTCAGTTGAAGTGACTGAAAATCCTTATTTTTGGGAATATAAGATTTAGAATATCTAAGACTAAAGTATCAATGTAAGTAGATGGATCATGACGAATCCATTGGAAATGAAGCAAGATAGACTAAGGGTCATCTTTTTTTAAATTATGTCTGAAGGTAATTTCAACCGATATACTGTATTTATGTTGTGACTTTATATTTGGAAATATTTGAGTAAATTAAAGATATCAATTTAAAGTAGTTGGTATTTTAATCCTTTTGTGCTTGTCCTTCCTATAGTTCACATTCTGAGTACATGGTCAGACAGTGGGAATAACTGTACACACCCTGAGCTGAGCATTTAGTCGGATGATGACCGGTACTTCCGTTTTCCTAAACGGGCTCAATACACGACTGTTATCTGCAACCACCCAGCATCCGCCATACATCCGCACAACGGTTATCAGTATCTGCTCTGCATCCACACAACTGTTATCCGCAACCACCGCGCAACCACACGACTGTTATTCGTATCCTCCCCACATCCGCACAACTGTTATCCGCAACCACCGCGCAACCACACGACTGTTATCCGCATCCACCCCACATCTGATCGACTGTTATCCGCATCCACCCCATATCCGCACGACTGTTATCCGCATCCACCGCATATCCGCACGCCTGTTATCCGCATCCACTCCACATCTGAACGACTGTTATCCGCATCCACCCCATATCCGCACGACTGTTATCCCTATCCGGCCCGCAAACACACGACTTTTTTCGTATCCGCACGTTTGTTATCCAAATCAGCGGATAAGCTGCGGATAATGTTTGGAGAATAATTGCGGATAGTTTTTAGAATACAATCCGAACTTGTTTAATATCATTATTACGACCCAGATTTAAGCTAATCTAATTGAAATTATGTCATTAAGCATAATTAACACTCCGAACTGGAAAGGGTTGCAATTCTGGCTGAATAACATAGTACAGTACAGCTGGAATGGTTTTGTTCCAAAAACTGTGCCTTGGTTGGCTTTTTGTAAATCGTTAGAAAAGCACAAAAAAAAGCTTAACTCTGAATTTTAGAATAATTTGCACGATCATTTTGTCGGAAAACAAAACAAAAAAAACATTGAAAAGCGTTTTTCTCTGAATCGACGTATTTTAAAGAAAAGTTTTTTAAACAAAAAATGTAGAAGACATTGACACATACAATTCGTCTCCTTGAGGTCATGTCATACGTTTTGAAATGCAGAATCTAGGTGGTGCCCAAGTTTCCAAAAAAGTGTTTTTTCACTTTTTGTCCTAGAACAAATAGTTTTTTCACAAATGAGTAAATCAGAAATTTGTTCCTCTCAAAATTGTCTGTAACATTTATTTAAACGTTTGTTTCCTCCGACTTGCCGTTCCAAAGTTATAGCGCAGCAAATGCAACGCTGCGTAGTCAAGGCTACTATTGTTACTGCGGAGAGAGCGGTGGGCATAATTTAGACAGGGACCGGTGTCGGACAGCTGCCTAAGGCTCGGTCAAACAGGACGCGGGCTGTGTTTGTTAATTAGCTCAAACAATCATATCTATTTCAATCGCAACGTATCAATCATAACTGTACACATATTAACCTTTGTGCCATCTGAATAGTACAATTTTCACACTTCGGCAGACTATAACTTTGGAACGGTAAGGCGGAGGAAAAAAAGTTTCAATAAATGTTGTAGACAATTTTGAGAGGAACAAATTTCTGATTCACTCTTTTGTGAGCAAAACATTTTTTCTAGGCCAGAAAGTGAAAAAACACTTTTTTGGAAACTTTGGCGCCCCCTAGCTTCTGCATTTCAAAACGTATGACATGACCTCAATGAGACGAATTGTTGGTGACAATGTCCTCTACATGTTTTATTTAAAAAAACTTTTCTTTAAAATACGTCAATTCAGAGAAAAACGCTCTTCAATGTTCTTTTTTAGTTTTTCGACAAAATGATCGTGAAAATTATTCTAAAATTCAGAGTTAAGCTTTTTTTGTGCTTTTCTAACGATTTACAAAAAGTCAACCATAGCACAGTTTTTGGAACAAAAGTTTTTTTTTCTGTGCAGCTGTCCTGTACTAACATTCATTTTAAACATAGCTCATGATATACAAATCATTTTCCTCAAATGTCTGAATATGTTGCCTTAGTAATTTATGCTTTATATAATCAAATGTAATGCCAGTAGATTCGGATATTAAACGTTCGAATGCGGAAGAAAGTCTTGCGGATGCGGATAACAGTCGTGCGGATGTGGGTTGCATGTGTTCCCCGGCAATCTCTACTTCGTTAGTATAAGACAAAAATCCCCGATTCTTGGATGTCACGGGTAATCTCGAGAACCACTGGATGGATTTTGATGCGGTTTTCACCATTCTGTAAAGGATATCTCGAGGAAAGATTCTGTAGAAAATAATTTATGTATGATCAAAGGAAGCCAAGCAGTAACGATTTCAGTGAAAAAGACGAAAACAAACTTGGCGTCCGTGCGCTTCTTAAGCTTACGCTGGGCAAACCGTTAAAAATATCAATATACTATGAGCGCAAGAATTGGTCAGCATGAAAAGTTCTAAAAAAAAGTCCGCGAGAGCATATCTCTATCTTTAATACATCGCCCTCTATAAGTGTTTTTAGACTGGATGGAAGGGGCACGTCCCCGCGCGCTTGACCTTGCTTTGCCCTTGGTTTGCACTTGCAGTTCGTGAGTAATTTGAAACAAGATAAGCAAGATAAGTATCATGCAGATAATTTTCTAACATGTCAAGAGTCTTTGGCTTCGAGCATTTGTAGCATTTAAAATGATGCAAAGTCTAGTCTTTCAGACTGACTGTCACTTTTTATTCTATCGGCAGGTATGAATCGTACCTATTGTGCACGTCTGCTGTGCAGACGAAGCTTTTATGTATTAATGGTAGCTCAGCTGGTGATATATGACATCGGCAAAATATCACAAATTCATCTCACTTTTTGCAGAAAAAAAAATCCCTTTATTCCTTTCCTAAAAATATTTGTCTAAATGTCCCCCAATTTGGGACGAATTCCACGGGTTGGCATCACTGGTACAACAGTTTGAAGGCTGTTCCATCCAGTGCGCAGATACTACCGTCAAGTGAATTACAAAATCACGTTGTACTATTGAGAATGTGATTATTACGTATTACGAAATGAGCGCTTAGCATCGTGTACTATCCACTCATAGACAATAAGTATTATATAAGACAGGGGAAATAAAGTTTTTAAAAACTTTGAAGCCGCCAATTTCGGGGGAGTCCGCTAAATGTAAAAGTCCATAAGACCCCATACTACACTCTTAACTTTGGACGGGCTATAGAACTTACCTTAGCATACAATCGTCTTCTAATTCTCACAAAGGAGGAATTTCGAGAATCTGTTCGCTCCATTGCGTCTTCTATTAATTTATAATGTTTCAAACAAGAAAACTAATCTAAAAGCAGAATAAAAATTTCCAAAAAAAAGTATGTCTCCACTATACTAAATATTTGTGCAGAAACCATAGAAACTCTTCGACAATGGCCAATAACTTTGAAGGTCTGGTTTATCTACGATGATCGCACATCGCTGGCGAAATTTGTTCCATTACCTCTGCATGTAAGCAAATGGATTCTTTACAACATTCTGTGCTGGCCATCATCGCCAGGTCGATTTCATTTCAATTCAGCTCCTTCATTAGCCTACTAATTCATCAGATCTCTCACTCATGATTGTTGGCCAGTTGGCAAACTGAATATTAAATAAAATAATAATAAAAATAATGGCGGAATACAATAAGTATTTTGTAATTTTTCGTGATTCAATTGCACTAATTGTAATATTCCAATGTCTACCCCCTTATATTCCCGTTTTCCAACGGGGTCGGGGATGAGATGCGATGGAAGACTTTGTGGCGATGGTTTTTACGGCCGGATGCCCTTCCTGACGCCAACCTCATGAGAGGAGTTAATGAGAGATGAAATGAATAATGGTGAATGTAATATTTCAATAAATTGTTTAAATAATCACACTTTTCTTCATGACATGCATGTTAAAAAGGTATATATAGATGCGCTTAACAAGTGAAGAACTAATATTGGGGTCAGACGGGCTGGTATTAGCCTAAGTCTTCAGTAAGTTTAATTGAAATCGTTCCTGCCAATCAACATTTTTCCAGATATTTGGCAAACGGATAAAGTTATGGCGATGATTGAGATGTTGTTGTTTTCGTCTTTTTGCCGACTCATCACTGGCTGTTTGAGACCAACATGACGAGATAGAATCTACTGTTTGGCTGGAATCGCCCCACCAGATATTAGAAGAGAAGTTGCAGCCAGGACTGAGAAAACCAAAGCAATTACCTCATGCGCACACCCATTGTACGGATATGAACCTGCCCATCGACGACTGAGGTCTAGGAAGAGTTTCCTGAGTACAACAGAAGATCTACATCTGCTAAGTCCACAAGGTTAAAATTATGGAGATCTAGAAATACTCAACTTGATGGCTGGATACTACCAATTGAACATCTCCCTCCAGGACATGAGGAACACTGGTCTACGTGGAAGTCATTGAACAGGCTTCGCACTGGTGTTGGTAGATCAATAACCAATATGTTTAAGTGGGGTTGTCCTGGCACATCCAGGCTATGTAATTGTGGTGAAGTCCAAACCATAATCCATTTCATGAAGTGTATTAAGTTGCACAATGGAGGACTTGATGGCTGCGACACCTAATGCCCGTCAGGCGCAGATTTAAAGGGGGGGGGGGGGGTCATGAACTCCCCTCCCCCCAAACGGAGACCGATTTTTTTTTGCAAACTCAAAACACGGAAACACAATAACCAGACGAATAAAACTTAACGAATTTTAACTGAAAAACAGATTTTAAATTTTATTCAATACTGAAAATATCTTTATTGCAATTATTATGTTCTGTTACAACTGTACATATTTACAACTTCATACCTGTTATATAAAAACGATTATTTATATAACAAAATCAACTCATCTATTTTTTTTAGCAAACCTTGTGATTACCGAATCGATGTTTATAGTGAAGTCACGATGAATGTGCAGCAATGCACGGATAGAAATTTGGGGCTTTTTTCGCACCAAAAAATTTTGCCGACGTCCAAACTGCAAGCTTGGTTGGCAATTTAAGCTGTGCCTTTCTCCCCTTGTCGGTACCAACTCGACTTGCCGAAACTGTAACGTACCTTGATACTTTTCTCGAAGCTCGATATAAGAGTCGCAAAACACGCCGTAGCAATTTGTACGAATATTTTAGGTGCGCTAAACGTATCAAATTTCTATCCATGTAGCTTGCAAAAAATGGTCTGGTTTTGTACGTTTGGTTATTTTGTAATTGCGTTTTTAGTGATACCATTTTCTTAACAATTTTGATTCTCTGACCACCCCCCCCCCCCCCCCCCCCCAAAGCCAAACTCTAGATCCGCGCCTGATGCCCGTGACTTGGCAAAATTTTGGACAAAAACGATTTGATATGTGCATTGTTAAGTATCATATTAGCCTACTTTCGATTTTTGCAAAAAATGAAAGTAGACTTATGAGATCAACACAGGGCGAAGAAAATGTGTTTGTCTGTGTGTGTGTGTATGTGTGTGTGTGAGTCTGTGTGTGTGTATGTGTGTGTGTGAGTCTGTGTGTGTGTGTGTGTGTATGAGTGTGTGTACTCTGAATGTCTGTCCCCCCCTATCAATTCGAACACGGTGAATGCGAATTGAACGAAATTTGGTACAAAGGTAGCACTAGCAAAGGACACCTCAGTGTCATGTTTTATATCGCCGCCATCTTTACTAAAACTGAATGGCGGCCACTCAAACGTTCAAAACGTAAAATCAAATAACGACTAACCAAATCATCCGATCTCTACCAAATTTGGTAACAACATACCTTCGTATAGGATGCGTCTTGTGACCAAACTACAAGGTTGTCCGCCATACCATTTCAGGATGGCGGCCGTGCGAATTATGCAAACTTTATAATCCATATCATGGGACCCACCAGTTCCGATTATCGAGCCGAGAATCGTTTTAACTGTTCTAAAGGAAGAGGCACGTTCGAAATTAAAAGTTTATTTTGTAATACTATAGTGCAGACGTGATTTTAAAAAGCTGAGCTGATTCAGTAATAAGACAAGATGGCAGCGGATATCTTGTTCCTGAATTATATTTCACTAATTTGAGTATTGCATGCAATATAGCGTACTGATACAAAATAAATAAACTTTGTATGAAATGCTTTATATATAAATAATATACTCCAGTGATGAAATCGTTTAGTATAAATCATTATTTGCTAACAAGTGGACTCAACCACTGGAGGGAACATCGGAATCTAACCGCATCTCCAGGTGGAAGAGCAAGCTGCCGCCGGATATCCCTGTTAAGGAAGAGCTAGCCCCAGGAAATGACCTGCCTTACCCTGTTTGGAAATCACTTAATCGTCTCAGGGTAGGCGTCCCTCGTTGCAAGACCAACATGCAGAAATGGGGTATCCTTCCAGCTGATGGAGACACGTCCTGCGAGTGTGGAGCAACACAAGACCCAGCCCACCTGCTCATTTGTCCACTACTAGAACAACCCTGCACTACCCAGGACCTGATCGAGGCAAACAACAAGGCCATCGGAGTTGCTACATTCTGGAAATGATCGGACACGGAAATGAATGAATGAATGAATGCTAACAAGTTCTATGTAAGTCATTTTATATAGAACGATATTCGTTGACACAATTAGCTCAGTTTATTTATTTAATCGTATGGTGATACAATACAGAATACAAACAAGACAAAATTAAACTTTAAAGTCCATCCTTTTCAACCATTCGATTAGACTAGGTGTGAGATCGAACAAGTCGTCAGGAATTCCAGGGTATGAATGAAGAGGACAGCGTAGGACCAGGTGTTCAATCGTCTGTTCTTCTAAGTTACATTCACACATTGGTGAACTGATCCAGCCCCACTTGTACCTGAAATAATTACAACACCCATGTCCAGTCCTCAACCTGTTGATACGGCACCAGAGGTTCCTTGGTAGGTCAAAACCATTTGGCTTCTTTGTGGGATCAAGATGGTGGACACTTGTTCCCAATGTTTTTGTTGACCACTCATGCTTCCAGCTTTCCTTTATGTCAAATCCATCCGCGATGAGTTGCCTTGCAGTGACACTTGCCGGTCTTCTGGATTGCAATCGTTGTTGTGACGGATGGCAGAATTCCTGATGCAGTGACAAAGAGGGTGATGCAAAGATTTTCTTAGCCTCCCTCAGTAGAGCTTGCTTCCGCCTTAAGTGAGGTGGAGGGATGTGGCTCAGCACGGGTAACCAGTGACATGGAGTAGATTTGATGGTACCAGTAATGCAACGCATTGTATCGTTCAGTTTCGTGTCTATCTTCTTCACATGTACGCTTTCCAACCAGACAGGCGCACAGTACTCAGCAGCTGAGTAAACAAGACTGATGCCAGTTAAACGTAGACAGTCAGCAGAGGCTCCCCAGGAGGTACCACTGAGCTTATGCAGTATGTTGTTTCTTGCGGCGACTTTGTGAGAGAACTTGGTGATGTGCTCTTTGTAGCTCAGGGTTCTATCTAAAGTGACTCCGAGATATTTTGGGAAAGGATTGTACCTCAGCTCTTGTCCATTGAACAGGACTCTTGGTTTGTAGTTTGCGACACGATTCGCTAGATGGAAACAAGAGACTTCAGTTTTTGTTGTGCTTGGGATCAATCTCCAGGTTTTAAAGAAAGTTGACATCTTCTCCAGGTCCTCCGTAATGATTTGTTCGCCATCTTCAAAGTTATTGCTCTGAGCTACCAGCGCGATATCATCAGCATAGATGAACTTACTTGATGTTGTAGTTGGTAAATCATGGATGTACAAATTGAATAGCAGTGGGGCTAAAACAGATCCCTGTGGTAGGCCGTTATTTAGTTTTCGTTTGCGGCTTTTAGTGTTTCCTAGGAACACTTCAAATTGCCTTTCACTAAGCATGCTAGATATTAGATCCACAATTTCTCGGCTTGGTACAACTTGCAATAGTTTGTAGATCAGTCCTTGTCGCCAAACAGTATCATACGCAGCTGTCAAGTCGATGAAAACAGCTGTTGATTTCCGTTTACCTTGAAAACCTGCTTCAATGTGTGTAGTTAGGGCAAGAACTTGATCAGTGCAGCTGCGTCCGTGTCTGAAGCCAGCTTGTTCAGGAGGGATAACAGCCTCAATGAGCGGTGCTATTCTGGTTAGAAGGATTCGTTCAAAAAGTTTTAATATGCAACTGAGCAGTGCTATTGGACGATAGCTTTCGGGGCTGTCTTCAGGTTTGCCAGGTTTGAGAATGGCTATAACATTTGACAGTTTGAATTGTCTGGGCAGTCTGTTCTCTTTGAGAATGTAAGTGAAGAGAGAAGTGAGCCAGCATATACAATACGGACCCATGTTCTTAATAAACTCATTATAGATGTTGTCGGGACCAGCAGCCTTGCCGATTTTCAGTTGTTTGATTGCACTTTCTACTTCCGCTGTGGAGAAGGGATTGGAAAGCGGTTCGTTTCTTGGGGCACTGTGCTTGAGGTTAGAGAGGTTACATTTTACCACTCTGGTATGATTCTTGTCTCTCTTTGCCCTTGAGAGGTCTACGATCCTGTTGGCAATAATGTCAGGACTCAGTTTAGTATGCGGCTTTTTGGGGTGTTGCTTGCCAGTTAGCCCATTCAAGACTCGCCAGGCTTTCCTACTTGACTTTGCGAAGTTCATTTCTTCGAGTGTTGCTTCCCATTTCTCTCGTCTATTCTTGTTTAAAGAGTGGAGTAGCTCAGTGATAGTTGGTCACTAGTCGTGGCCGAGTGAGGTGCGTGTGAGCGCGCTGTGTGACCGCATTGGAAGAGTGTACATTTCCTAATACCGGTGCTTCCGATAGTTCCACGGGTGAACTGACCTTCCGTGTGTCATTCGGACAATACTTTTTCAAGTAGTGTTCCAGATAGGACAACAAAACCAGAAAACCCAGAAAACTCCGTTGAAAATCATGTCCGGATACCAGAGGAAAAACACCGTACGCTGCCAATGGGACAAGCAGAGTTCTCGCGCCACACCAGGAGAAATTCACCGCTGGATTAGCGATACTCACCGGTTGACTGTCGACCAAGTAGAAGCCATCCAGTTAAATGCACAAGAAAAAACCATGTACATCAAGGTAATCAGCATATCTACTTATCAGAAATTGTTAAATAATTTTGCAGATCCTATTAAATTTCAGTATGACTCAGGCGAAATGACTAATGTTAAGCTCTCCCCAGCGGATTCCAATTTTACCACAGTGCGTATATTTAATGTCCCACTTGAAGTTCCACCTGAAATTTTCAAATCCGTCCTGTCGAAATATGGCACTGTGAGTGAAGTCAGGAAAGAACAATGGTCTTCTGCTTATCAGTTCCCGGTGTATAATGGAATACGCGCAGTCACTATGGAAATCAAACTAGATATCCCCTCCACTGAGACTTTTGGTGGCCATTCTGGCTACCTATCTTATAATGGACAGAAACAGACCTGTTTAATTTGCAATGCTAACACACATCTACGTATCAACTGCCCACAGAAAATGATTCCCCTCGGTATAACTCCTACACAACAACGACGTGTCCAATACTCGGAAGTTGTGACACAGAAAACGTCACATGAACACATGTTTATTGATCAGTCAGCTGGGACAACACCATCAGTGGCCTCTGATACACACGACGCAGAACTGGTACCTTACACTGACCAGCTCAGCGAGCCACAGAGTGCCCCTGTGCTATCGGCAACCTGTATCGCAGCCTTAGAACCAATTATGCCGCCACTACAGGCTGCCACAGAAATTTTGTCTTCACTGCCCCCACCTTCTCTGGTACCTACCGACTCACTTAAGCAGGTTGATCGAGGATCCGAGAACGTATCTAAAAAGATTAAAACAAATGCCTCGATTGCCGTACCAGCCCAGAAGAATCAAACTGGCTCTACAAACGTTCCCGCAGCTGTGAAAAAGAAACAAAATCTTCATTCTACGTCATCTAGGGACCCACGAACGCTCTCAAACGCTGACAGCCGGCCTATGAACGGCAATCATAAGGAACTATCTCAACCTAATTTGACATAGTGCACCAGGATAATTCTCACCTGTGTCTTCTTTCGAGTCCACCTTCCAGTATGTCTAGCACAGCTTTTATACTTCTCTTAATGGCGCAATTTCTCACTGTGGCCACTGTGAATATCAATGTAATAGAATGCCCTCTGAAATTTCAACTGTTGGAGAGATTCCTTCGAGATGCAGACATTGACATTGCCTTCATTCAAGAAGTTGCTATATCGTGTTTACCCATATCTGCCTTTTACAAACAATACATCAATACCGGTAATACGAATAGAGGGACCGGATTCCTCATAAGACATGATATCCCACTCGAAGGTGTGCTATGTCATCCATCAGGACGCATAATATCTGGACACATAAACAATACCACCCTGATAAATGTATATGCCCCATCCGGGTCCAATAAACGTGTGGAACGGAAAATGTTCTTTGAACAGAGTATACTGCCTCATCTGCACGACGTTAAGGAAAAACTTATTCTTGCAGGGGATTTCAATTGTATTCAACGCCCAGAGGATTCCACTAGTCCATACAAAGGTGTCAACCCGGCTCTCAGGACCCTTCTTACCTCCCTACACCTCATTGATGATGTGGATAGTTTAAGGGTGCCCCTGCCCCATTACACCTGTATAAGTCACAACTCCTCATCACGAATTGACCGCATCTACTTTTCACAGGAACTTATCCAGCATAGACGATATGAAGTGATACCTGCCAGTTTCACTAACCATCATGCTGTCGTATGTACAATCTCTTACCCCCACCCCATATTTCACATAGGAAGAGGTTATTGGAAACTGAATTGCTCGCTGTTACTGGAGGAGGAATGCCAAGATATTTTCAGACAACACTGGACTCGATGGGTCCAACAAAAATGCAAATTTCGCGACTGCGCAGACTGGTGGGATATTTTGGTTAAACCAGGGATCCGCCGTGTCTTTAAGAACATATCCTACCAACGAGGTCGGGAAAGACGGGATACAGTTGAATTTTACTATCGAGTTCTTCGCCAGCTCCAGCAAAGATCTGATGCTGGGGAGCGTATATATGACCA
This sequence comes from Meconema thalassinum, assembly GCA_946902985.2. Lineage (NCBI taxonomy): Eukaryota > Metazoa > Arthropoda > Insecta > Orthoptera > Tettigoniidae > Meconema > Meconema thalassinum. The sequence continues at coordinate 579,484,794 of OX336391.1, read as the reverse complement.
GATTCGGGAAGTTAAAACCAAGCTCCTGTCTCTACAGCAACGAACGCTCGCTCATATAAACGTGGCTTTAAAAGATCGTACAGTGCTCCCAGACCAAAGTGCAAGAGTATACCATATCGCCAAAGGACAACGTGAGCGGCAACGTAAATATATCCACCGCCTCCGCACCAGTACTGGAAGTGTCGTCACCTCCCCTGACGCTATACGTAGTGAAATATCACTATTTTATCAACGGTTCTACGCTCAGGCTCCAATTGATCCACAGCAGGTGACCCTATTGCTTTCATCTTGCAGTACCCATCTATCTCCGGACAACAAAACTCGGCTCAGCGCGGATATTACGGATGAAGAGATTCACTCTGTGGTTAAGCACCTCCCAAACAACCGCTCACCTGGCATTGATGGACTGCCATATGAAATGTATAAACACTTCTGGCCTCTCATTGGCAAAGAATTTTGTCATGTCCTGCGTACCATTTTCCAACGTCGTGCTCTTTGTCAATCACATCACGAGGGTACCATAGTCCTCATACCAAAAACATCCTCTCCCATGGCAGTTGGTGACTTCCGACCAGTTACTCTGCTCTGCAGTGATTATAAAGTCCTTACCAAAGTACTTGCATGCCGATTGAAGACTGTTCTACATGATATCATTGGTGATGAACAATGTTGCAGTATTCCTGGAAGAACTCTGTTAACAAACTTAGCGATACTACGGGACCTACACCTAAAAGCCGAAATGCTCCCCACTGAGCCAATGAGTTTTCTCACCTTGGATCTTGATAAAGCTTTCGATCGCATCAGTCATGAATACTTGTACATGGTCTTGCAGCACTTTGAATTTCCTGCAATCCTTATTGACTACATTCGTATGATAAATTGTAATGCTACGTCTCGAGTGCTCATCAACCGTTTTCTTTCCCCTCTGATTCCAATACAACGATCAGTTAGGCAAGGATGTCCCCTCTCCATGCTACTTTTTGTCATTGGCCTTGAACCGTTCCTTCGGACTACCCAGGTGAAGCTACAGGGTTACAAACTGTCCACACATGTGTTTGGCATGTGCGCCTATGCTGATGACGTATCCATATTGACCCGCAATAATGAAGACATCTCCCACATCGATAGCGTCCTTCAGCTCTACCATATCGCCTCTGGAGCAAAATCGAACCCCCAGAAAACTGCTTTGCTTCCGCTCAATAATAACTCAGTGATTACCCAACAGCCCTGGTTCCGGATAGTAAATGAGGTGAAAATTCTTGGCATTACCTGGAAGCAATCGATTCTGGACACGGTGCAAGCAAACTGGACTAAGGTCATTGCCAAAGTTAGGGGAGTGCTGATCCAATTTGGTCAAAGAAACCTCAATATAGTGCAACGGGTCATAGTCCTCAACGTATTTGCGCTCTCTAAAATATGGTATGTCGCACAACTTTTCCCACTTCCCAAAATGTTTGAGAGCCAATTGGCAAAATATATAGGTTGGTTTCTATGGCAAGGATTTTTGTTCCGAGTACAACGGGAACAGTTGTATCTCCCATCCCGGCAAGGCGGGCTAGGGCTAACCGCTCATGGCATGAAATGCCGTGCACTCCGCTGCAAGAACGATATCACCATTCTTTCCCAATATGACACTTTTACGAAAGCGCTATACAAAGATATTCGAAACACAGCCCGTGGTTGTGAGAGAGCTTTGCCGAAGATATTTAGGGACCATCAACAGCACCTTCTGGACACTGTTCGCCAAATGCCTTCAGGGACTGTTCCAACGACGAAAAGTATTTATAACATGTTGCGGCAAGTGGTACACTCCAAACCACGAATCGAGGCCACCACCCTCTACGTCCATTGGCCCACTGTTTGGAAAAATTTTGGGGCTATGACCATTTCTTCTGCTGTACACTCCCGGGTTTTTATCTTCCTCAACGATCTCATCCCAACCGCTCTACGGCGATATACCATCCGTCTTGAAGCTTACCCATGGTGTACTATATGTGGTCAAACTGATACGGCGATACACCGCTTCACATCATGCACGCGAGTTGCCTCCACGTGGCTGTGGTGTAAGGGAAACGTATGTCAACTATTAAATGTGCCCACGGATGACCTTGATGACAGGAAGTTGATTCGCTTGTCGGTGACCGCCTTCCCCCAAATTAAACAGACTGCCATTGTGTGGATAATGGGCCAATATGTACACTTCGTGATGGACAATGATCAACATTTCTCATTCCTGGATCTCAGGTATCACCTGCAGAAAGAGCGTTGGAAGCTTAGTGAAAGTGGACAATTGTACGATAAATATGGACACTATCTGGACTTTCTTGTGATGTAATAGTATGGTATTTATCATATCTGAAAATTCTGTAATTCTGTAAAGAGCTAATAAAAAAATGGTAAAAAAAAGTGGTAGAGCGTTAGCCTATCGCTCAAATGCCTATGGTTCAAACCCGATCAGAGCTAGGTTTTTTGCTTGAAATGTTATATGTTTACTGTTTTGTAATGACTCAGATGTTTTAAAATTAAGCGTTATATTGTGCATATTATGGTGTAAAATATATATTTAATTAAAACATAATTCGCCAGCAGATTTACTCGAGACATCTAGCTGCCAAAAAGGTAACTAGATTAACTTACAGATTTTATTGAAAAGTTTCTTCTTCTGGCCGCTAGAATGCACTCGCTCTGTTAGGATTATATTGTTCGATATTTCACCACTAGATGTCACGACTAGTCTACGTGGGGCTCCATTGATTACTACACCATTGGCATTCTATGCGCATCGAATTTGAAGAATGACAAGATGATACTACGATACATTTTTACTTTTTATTTTAAAGGGTTTGTAACAGCCTATTTTGCGTTACTTGAAAATGTTATTTGAATTCTATTAGGGTTGTGAAAGCCATGCACAACCAGACGTGTAAAGACATGCCTCAACTCAAAGTTGGATGTTGCCCACGGCAGGTCGTTTATGTAATAATAATAATAATAATAATAATAATAATAATAATGTTATTGGTTTTACATCCCTTTTAACTACTGCTGCTTTTAGAGACACCGGGGTGCCGGAATTTTGGCCCGAAGGGGATCTTTAACGTGCCAGTAAATGTACTGACACGGCTCCCTCGCATTTGTGCACCCTCAAATGCCAGCTGACTGCGCCAGGATACGAACCTGCAACCTAGGGCCCAGCAAGCGAGAACGTTACCGCTGAGCCCCGCAGCCAGTCCGGTCGATTATGTCTCCAGATCCATAACATTCTTGATATACTTCTTATCTTTCTTTCTTCAATGATGGTAGCAGTTTTTATCTAGGTTGTGGCGTTTGGTAGAGGTAAATCGTTTCTAAGGTCTTCAACAAAGAATAGTTCTATTATACTCTTTGATAATAACAACGAGTTATAACTATACTCATACATTTAGGAGAAAGTAGGCTATATGTTCTTTACTGAACATCTTGTTTTTAAATGTAAAATGTATACTTCTGATAAACATTTATTAGAAACACACATACACGGACTTATTTTAGGAGCTGCGACATCGTGGCCACATAGCCCCGTTTATTTGGTGTTACGTGTGTAGAATTTATATAATTTTGATGGCTGTACTAGCGTGTGTATTTGTAAATTGGAGATAGTAACGGAAAGAAGGCTGCTGTGGCCTTAAGTTAGGAACCATCCAAGTACAGGGCTCCCGAGAATGTTCTCCGCAGTGGGTACGTGCAGCTGTGAGTGGTTGAGTCATGAGTTTAGTTGGCTGCACTGCACTGTGTCCTTCAAAGCGGGACTTCCCCGTGTGAGGTGTCGATGTGCATCGCGATAAGCACGCGAGCCTGCAGGTCTTCAGCGTGTATTACAGTCAGCGAGCGTTCGGATAGATTATTATTGGAAGAGTGCAACAGTATAAAGGCGGTAATGTTTACTAATGAAGAGAGAGTATTTTTTTAGTGGAATACGTTTTTCGCGAAGGCGATTGGTTTACAGAAAATGTAAAATTAAGATTTCAGGCGCGGTTTCCTAACTCAAAGTGTCCAAACCGTGATACCATTCTGGATTTGGTAAGTAAATTTCGTGTGACTGGCTCAATTCACGATGTACCGGGAACAGGCAGGCCTACGCTTTTAACAGACGAAAAACTTGATGAAATCTCCGATATAATGCTGCGAAGCCCCGGTAAATCAACACGAAGATTACCTCAACAAACAGGAATCTCCAAGTCGACAGCACAAAAAGCTGTAAGAGACAAGCTTCAGTTGTTCCCTTTTAGTGGGCGATGTGTGGAAGATAGACATATGCTCTCCCGGACTTTATTGTAGAACTTTTCATGCTGAACAATTCTTACACTCATAGTATTCAGATATTTTTAACGGTTTGCCCAGCGTAAGCTCACAAAGCGCTCGGATGCCAGGTTTTTTTTATCGACTATTCCACTAAAATCGTTACAGCTCGGCTTCCTTTGATCATAAATAAATTATTTTCTACAGAAATCATACTCGATATATCCTTTACAGAATGGTGAAAACCGCATCAAAATCTATCCGGTGGTTCTTGAGTTTACCAGTAACATCCAAGAAACGGGGACTTTGTTTTATACTAACAAAAGTAGAGATGATGCAAGCGACAGCCGTGCTAGCATCGTAACTGCTGTAGCTAGCTCTCGCAGACGTATGTAGGTGCTGCGGAGAATATTCCCGGACTCACTGTATTTGCCAGCAGCAAAAGTGAGAAAACAATGGAAAACCTCTTCCAGGATAGCTGAGGTGGGTATTGAACCCTCCTCTTCTCAGTTTTGCCTCACGAGGCTCAGTGTACCTCGTTCAAGTCCACACACCAGAATTAAAATCTCTTGGCAGAGCCGGGAATTGAACCACGAGTTGGTTGGACAGAAGGTAATATGATGAAAATAGGCAGAAAGTAACACTGCATTGAAGCATCCACAAGCCCGTGAAGTGCTGGAACGAATGTATTAACATATGTGCGAACATTGTGGGAAAATAACCGACTAGCCCATTTCTTTCCACGTGTTTTTATTCATTTCGCCAGTGAAATTTCTTAAGGGCGGCGAACTAGGGTAATTTATTTTCCTACGTAAATCTTGAGGTTAAAGCCCTATTGATCTACCTAGCAAGACAACTGACCATCTTGTTTCCAAGAGACAGTCTTTTCGTAACCAATACTGACAAGGGAACTTGGGTAGTGTAAACCCCTCGATCGGTTTGTAATTGGCAGAGGGTTTTCTTGCGAGGTCACCCTATAGCAGGGGTGGCCAACCTATTTTCAGATTGAGCCAGTAAATTAATATAAAAACAAGAAGTTCCGTGACGAATTAAAAACCTACTTTTCTTAAAATTAAGATTCATGCTAATGATTAATCTACAGTACCGTATATGAACCTAACTAGAATGACGAAATTAAGTTGGTAATATCGAAATGTCTAATTAAATCGAAATATACCTGGAATAATGTAGCCTAATAGAGCACTACAGTTGCCAGCCCTGGTGACTGAATATATTCTTAGTTCCATCTCTTAAGGTACAGAATACAAAATTTGGTTTGAAGTCCAATGGACGTTACATGCAGTTAGACATTTGATCTATCAGCACGCGTTAAAGCATGTTGGCAACAATGACATGCGTGTGCAGGTCAGAAATAATCTGAAATATTATGATATCTTGTTGTGCCAATTTTGGATGAAATCCATTTGTTAGTATAGAAGTTACATGTATTTTAAAATTGAACCTATCAGCAGGTGTACAATAATGTTGGCAGCACTGACTTATATTAATTACTCCAAATTAATCTAGAATGTCAGGTGCTATACGTGTGCAAAGTATAGAACTGTTGGCTTTCATAGTTTCTGATATATTGATATTAGGGTTAAAAATATAGACAGCATTTATTAACAGTTGGCAGCCCTGATTGCTCTTAAGAATACTTATAGTTGAAATCCAAATGATATTATAGAAGTTACATGTATTTAAACATTGGTCCTATCAGCAGGCTTAGAATCATGTTGGTAGAACTGACGTATATAAGTTACTCCAAATTAATCTAAAATGCCAGGTACTATACGTGTGTATAGTTTAAAGCTGTCGGCTTGCATACTTTCTGATATATTGGTATTTGGATAAACAAATAGAGAGAGCAATTATTAACAGTTGACAGCCCTGAAGGCTCTTAAGAATACGCTCAGTCATATCTGTTTATATACACATATTACATACAAAATTTGGTTGAAATCCAATTGATAGTGTAGAAGTTATATGCATTTACAAATTTGACCTATCGGAAGGCTTAAAATCATTTTGGCAACACTGTCATGTATGGCCTCTCGGAAATTAAACTCAAATAGCATCATCTACATGTGTGCCAATTTTGGAATAGCTCCCATGCATACCTACCAAGATATCCAACATGGAGCTCAAATTTCTAGTGCGTTTTTTCAGCAGTTAGTAAAACTGATATCATTTTCAAATATGGGATTGAGGTATTCCGGTATACATCTTTACTCACATTAAATTTGGTTTCGATTGCTGCAGCCGTTTAGGAGTTGATAGGGGGGGGGGGACACACACACACACACACACACACACCCACACACACAGCCAGACAGACAGAAGGACACAGACAGAAGGACAGTTTCCCGGATCGATCTCATAAGTCTACTTTTTCCTCATTTTTGCAAAATGTGAAAAGTAGGCTAAAAATTGAAGGGCCATCTCACTAAATGTATATAAACAACTCAGTGTAAACTACAGTATATATATAATAATATACAGCTCAATGTTTGTCTGTTATTTATACAAATCTACACCGTTTCACCGATCTGAACCAAATTTTGTGCACTTACCCTTTTTTGGAACCCTGTGGGTAACACTGTCCATTTTAAATTTCGGACAGACCACTCCATTCCCTGCATTTAGGCCCTTTGGCACAAATCTACACCATTTCACCGATCTGAACCAAATTTTGTATACTTACACTTTGGAACACTGCGGGTAACACTGTGCACTTGAAATTTCGGACAGACCACTCCATTCCCTGCATTTAGGCCCTTTGGCACAAATCTACACCATTTCACCGATCTGAACCAAATTTTGTATACTTACCCTTTGGAACCCTGGGGGTTACACTGTCCACTTGGAATTTCGGACAGACCACTCCATTCTCTGCATTTAGGCGCATTGGCAAAAATCTACACCGTTTCACCTAATTGCACCGAATTTTACAAACTTACCCTTTGAAACCCTGCTGGTAACACTGTACACTTCATATCTTGGATAACCCTCTCCATTCCCTACATTTAGAATAACAGACAAAAGGAACTTGAAAACCACGTATTAAGGCCATGGAGCCATTCATGTCCGTAGTAGTGTAACTGTAAGAATATTTTAATAGGTCTATTGTTGGCTGGCAATGCGGCTGCATCACGCCGTCCCAACGGTGTTCTGGTACAGAATTACGAAAATAGTTACATCTTGCGCTGCTTATAAATTGCAGTCATGGGGAGCAATTTGTGCAAAAAGATTTCTGAGGCCTCTTAAAACAGTTATCATCATGAAAATATTATGTCTCTGTATAAGTGCGATGGTGTTGGTGCAGTACATTGAGGTTATACGCTGAAATAAGCATTGGTGCTTTCAAATTTACTTTCATTTACTCCGATCCTTATCCTTCAGCGCTATGTTGCGATAAATGACACTATTGCTACCTCAGGAGCTCGGGACAGCCGAAGTTTTCCAAAGTGCTCAGATTATTGTTCTACGGCACTATGCAGCGAAAGACGACACTATTATTCTCAACTTTTCTAACAGCCAATGAGTAATAGGCCCTAGGCAGTGCCATTTATTTCATTTAGCCTACTCCTCTTTCTAATCATATTTTTCAATTCGTTTGTAGATTAGGTGTGTCAGTACTGTAGTTAGTAAGTCGTTTCCCTGTTCATTATTATCCTTATCATTACGGGAAAATGATCTGAATGTTACGTCCATTATACTGTACTACTTATCACCCCCACTAACACCACAAAGAGTTATACGTTTAAAATATTATTTTGTGTTAGTTTAAGTATCATGTGCCAGTTCTGCAGTAGTATTCATTATCATCCATAAAACAAATAAATCCACCGGGCGAAGCCGAGCACTACTGCTAGTTTATGAATATTTGAATTTGTATTTATTATTTCTCTTATACAGGCCACTGAGGCTACAAAGCCTCTTTATGCAGCTCTCTTCATTCAGAGGGCGGTTGAATACAATAAAATAAATGAAGAAAGAAAAAAAAACTTAACCTAAACATTCAGTTGACAATAGAAGTTCTTTGTTATTAACTTACATCTGTTCACCTTGATCATGATAATTGTATAGCTGATAGATTTCCATGAAGGGAGAGTTTTATCGCTCTGATGGGAAGTCCTGAATACTGGTGCAATTTATATTTATTCCAGAGAATATAGGGTATGGACGGACGAATCGGGTCATCAGATGAATCGGGTCAATTTTAAAATTTTTCTCCTAGCCACCAAATGAAACACACTCAAGGAAGTGCTCCCATCTAGCGGCACGCATCTTAACTTCGTATGTAAGCTGGTAACAAGTAGCTATTGTGAATCGTATTTGTTTGTGTGATATTAATGAGTAAGTTCGTGCTGTTTCAGGTAAGTTTCGATTTTGTTTTTGTTTTCAAAATAGTATAAACTTTATATTGAACTGGCTGCGGTAATTGTATTATTAATTGATTGAATATTTGCCATAAAAGAAACTGATATATTACTATGAAAGAGGTTATGTCATTCCGCGCTCTTACTGACTCGTGCAGGTTTGCCAACGTAGAAAATTAAATGCTGCATTTCAGGGGAATAGGGTCACTTAAATGCAGGTGAATAGGGTCAATATTTCCCACGTATTTTCCTTCCAATAATGTATTCTATTTCACTTCAAATTACAGATGGGGAAATATAAAAGGAAAACCAGCTCTCAGTGGATCGAGGATGATATGCAAAGCGCAATTAAAGCTTTCCGTGAGGGTAGAAGCCAGTGCCATGCAGCAGAGTTCTTTGGAGTTCCGCATTCATGCCTTAAAAGGTGACTGCAAAGTGGTATGGATAGCACTGAAAGAGTGGTCAAAGTACATTTGATAAAGACCAAGAAAATGAGTTTGTTTCTCGAATCCTGAAACTATCTGGTTGTGGGTTCCAGTTAGATTCAACGGATGTAAGAAACTGGAAAAGAGACTGCAATTTACCAAAACATTGCATAAGGGTAATACACGATCATCATCATCATCATCATCATCATCATCATCAGAGTCATCCGAATCCAAGGAAGAAGCGGATGGCGAGGAAAATGACACCTCATGTAACCCTGCAGCATCAAATACACGGATCCAATGTCAGTTAAACTTGGGGACTGGATTCAGTGTCAAGGCAAGGGGAGCGAATGGTGCCGTGAGAACTGTGTTGGTGCTAAAGGGAGAAACATTTTATTTGTGGACAATGTGTTGCTCTTGAGTGATATTTCAAATTTTGGATTGACCCTATTCCCCTCACACTGTGACCCGATTCACCTCACCTGAGAAAGGCGAATAGGGTCATGCAGGACACTTTTAAAACTTATTTTTTATAAACAGTGAACAATATTTATAAACTGTTGTGTATTGATGTTCGTAGCTGAAAGGTGGCTCTTTAAAGATATGTGCAACAATCAGAGTTTATGGTGACGAGTTGACTGCGAATCATAGTTTTCCTATTTTTGACCCAATTCCCCCGACCTTACCCTAGCTGAAATACGGAATGAACCTTTGCATATTTCGATTCTGTGATGAGGTATCTGGAGCATTAGTGCAGTGTGTCTATTCGCACGGTTATGCACTGACTGCATGGGAATTAGTGTGCAGTAAATATAAGACTGAATTTTGAATTTTAGAATTTTTATCACAGTCAGAGCCATGGCATACTGTCTTCGTTCTTTTAATTTTAGCCATCCAATCTGGACGTAAAATGGAGTTATAAGAGACTCTCTTGGTACATTAAGAACAAACCGCAAGCAAGCATTTTGCATTCTTTGCAATTTTGTATTGAGGATCTCTCCTAGATCATGTTAAATAATAGATCCATATTCAAAGATAGATAATATAAAACTCTGTATCAGTCTCTTCCGTACATTTTGCGGTAAATAGAAGCAAGTTCGCCTAATATGATATAATGACGATGCAACTCTTTTCAGAATCATGTTTGTGTGATCCTGCCACGATAATTAGTAAAGTATTCAGGTAAAAGTAGGACCGTAGGCCGATATCCGTACAAAGCATAATGTTTTAGTTATTCATATAATCGTGTAATTTAATTTATACGTTTTTTAAAAGTTATCTTAATAGGAAACATACTGTACTGAAAAAGAAGCCTTCATAGGGAGGTTAAGGCTGCTTGAGCTTTTAGTTCTCGCAGTCAAGTGGTGCAGTTGCACCTAATATAAAGGAAGGTGGCGCGCAGTTCGTCACTCCTGTGGGGGGTCCGGGCGGGGACACCAAGAGCCCGCCGATGAGCCAGCTTGGTGTCCTAGGCGAAACCCCACACAAGACACGGCACAAACCTAGAAGAATTGCTGAGTTTTAATTCACCGGCCGTGAAAGCCAATATACCATCTTTTTGGAAACCTTCATAGGGAGATTAAGGCTGCTTGAGCTTTTAGTTCTCGCAGTCAAGTGGTGCAGTTGCACCTAGTATAAAGGGAGGTGGCGCGCAGTTCGTCACTCCTGTGGGGGTCCAGGCGGGGACACCAAGAGCCCGCCGATGAGCCAGCTTGGTGTCCTAGGCGAAACCCCACACAAGACACGGCACAAACCTAGAAGAATTGCTGAGTTTTAATACTGTACTGAATTATTATAGAAATACTGGTTAAACTAGTCTTTCAGTCCAGAAGTTTTAATAACATGTATTGTTAATTTAACGTGATTCTTGAACTTTCTTTTCATTTAACATTCTCTCGATATTAGGTGTAATTTTTGATGTGCACAGGACAAGTGTATTGGCAAGATGTGCACCTGTAGTAGTTGGACGTTATATGTTCTTAATAACATTCATGGCAGAACAAGTTTGTTCACAAGCGTATGTTGTCTTCAATGAATCGCACAGTCTGATGGTGATAACTAGGTTCGCATCGCATCAAAAGGTCTTGAAGGGCCGTTTACTTGGCCCGCGGGCCTAGGGTTGCCCACCCCTATTCTATATTATTAACAGAAAAGCGCACGGATGTACATAACATTAGATTTACACTAGTTTAGTCCTTGCCATAATCGCACAGTGGTTTCTGGTTATTTTTACATCGTGTGATGTGATATATGTCACAGAACTGGTCACATAACGAGCACACGCAGAGTTTATTTGGGGCGTGGTAGGACATGCTTTTAAATAGTTTATGGTGGTACCCATGCACTGCTATCTTTATCACCGCGTGTCTTAGTTTCTGATTGGCGTTGGTCCAGTTCCGGTTGATCATGGCATCCATGATGTAAAATTCTAGCGGGATGTCTTCTCTCTTCTCCCTTCTCTCTGCTAGGTGCGCTTCAGCATTTCTTGTTTTTAGGATGGAAGCTGTAATTTCGTCCCTATTTCTTCGATGAGGAAGGGTTCCCGTGCTAATTCATATACACACATCAAAAAAGTTTTGCATCACCTCGGTTCCAAGAGTTCCGGAACCTTTAAATACAAAGGGAATAGAGATCAACACAAACAACATTTCAGCTCGTTTTATTGCTCATGAGACCCACACATTGCATGTTGTACCATCATACAGCTAGACTTTCAGCATTTGTGGTCCAGATTGCAGTACACACCACTACCTCTAATACCCAGTAGCACGTCCTCTTGCATTGATGCATGCCTGTATTCGTCGTGGTATACTATCCACAAGTTCATCAAGACACTGTTGGTCCAAATTGTCCCACTCCTCAACGACAATTCGGCGTAAATCTCTCAGAGTGGTTGGTGGGTCAAGACGTCCATAAACAGCCCTTTTCAACATATCCCAGGCATGTTCGATAGGGTTCATGTCTGGCGAACATGCTGGCCACTGTAGTCGAGCGATGTCGTTATCTTGAAGGAACGCATTCACAAGATGTGCACGATGAGGTCGAGAATTGTCGTCCATGAAGACAAATGCCTCTCCAATATTCTGCCGATATGGGTGCACTATGGGTCGGAGGATGTCATTCAGGTATCGTAAAGCCGTTTCGGAGCCTTCCATGACCACCAGTGGCGTACGTCGGCCCCACATAATGCCACCCCAAAACATCAGGGAACCACCACCTTGCTGCACTCGCTGGACAGTGTGTCTAAGACGTTCAGCCTGACCAGGGTGCCTCCAAACACGTCTCCGACGATTGTCTGGTTGAAGGCATATGCGACACTCATCGGTGAAGAGAACGTGATGCCAATTCTGTGGGGTCCATTCAGCATGTTGTTGGGCCCATCTGTACCGCGCTGCATGGTGTCGGGGTTGCAAAGCTGGACCTCGCCATGGACGTCGGGAGTGAAGTTGCGCATCATGCAGCCTATTGCGCACAGTTTGAGTTGAAACACGACGTCCTGTGGCTGAACGAAACGCATTATTCAACATGGTGGCATTGCTGTCAGGGTTCCTCCGAGCGGCAATCCGTAAGTAGCGGTCATCCACTACAGTAGTAGCCCTTGGGCGGCCTGAGCGAGGCCTGTCATCGACAGTTCCTGTATCTCTGTACCTCCTCCATGTCCGAACAACATCGCTTTGGTTCACTCTGAGACGCCTGGAAACTTCCCTTGTTGAGAGCCCTTCTTGACACAAAGTAACAATGCGGACGCGATCGAACTGCGGTATTGACCTTCTAGGCATGGTAGAACTACAGACAACATGAGCAGCGTACCTTCGTCCTGGTGGAATGACTGGAACTGATCGGCTGTCGTACCCCCTCCGTCTAATAGGCCCTGCTCATGCATGGTTGTTTACATCTTTGAGCAGTTTTAGTGACATCTATGAACAGTCAAAGGGACTGTATCTTTGATACAATATACACAGTTAACGTCTATATGCCGGAGATCTGGGAACCGAGGTGATGCAAAACTTTTTTTGATGTGTGTATTAGGCAGGAGTGCGTGCATTTTGAGATGCCTATTAAGGTTTTCAGGAATTGGGCTTTAACTCTTTCGATTGTGGCCATATCGATGGTCGGTCCCATATCAAGTGGATCCCGTAAGTAAGAATCGGTAGGATCTTTGCGTCAAACAGATGTATAGCTGTTTTTAAAGATAGCTGCTGTAGATTAATAATAATATACGATAGTGGTAAAATTCAATTCGGCTCAAATGAAGTCTCTATTTAAAATTTAATGATTGAAAGAATGCGGTACAAGGAGTCAGTGCGTGGAAATGGAAGGTGTCAGCCTCGTTGCGTAGTGGTTAGCATTCTTGGCTGTCATCGCAGTGGCCCGAGTTCGATTTCTGGCTCTGCCAAGAAATTTAATTTAATTTAATAAAATTCACAATAAGACGAAAGGAATTAAGCTAAAAACTAGACGATAAAAAGATAAAGTCTAAGAGTCCAATGCACTGGCTAAGAGCTTAGCATAATATAGAGCGACTTACCAACCCAGGCTCGTACCACCTGCACCTATAGAATTCAGTTCACACTGTCATCGATGAGACGCCTCACATTACTTATATAGCCTTGGTGGCGTCGCGAGGATAATAACTTGCTGCCAGCTAGGGGAACATTAAACAACACGCGATCAGAGGGCTGCCGTGTAACTGAAAGTTATATTTCATAGTCTTACTCCGTAATGACATGTCTATTAATTGAACTCTTTCTGGAACGAGTTATTTAATACTCATCTACGAAATAATTTATTGATTTGTTCTGTCCAGTGAATGCGATTCACTTAAAATATCACTGTGTTTCGGATTTCAAAGGACCACCTCGTGGTGTATCGGCTAGCATTCTTGGCTGTCGCCCTAGAGGTCCGGGTTCGATTCCCGGCTCTACCAAGACATTTAATTCTGGTCTGAGGGCTGGAACGGGGTACACTCAGCCTTGTGAGGCTAACCTGAGGTGGGTTCGATTCTCGTCTCAGCCATCCTGGAGGCGGTTTTTCGTGGTTTCCCCCCTTCTACGCCAGTCAAAAGCTTGGATGGTTCCTACTTAATGCTATGGTCGTTTCCTTCCCAATCACCACCTTGATTTGATTACAATTATACACACTAATACAGCCATCGCAATAACACAGGCTATCTAACAAGAATTCCACACTCACCTAGGTACACGGAGCCAAATGACTACGATGTCCAAGCCCTCAAATGAAACAGCTTGCCACGGTGGGTGATTGGTTATCGTGTCGGACTACCAACCCCATGCTTGCAGGTTCACTCCTGGTCGTTATAAGTGATTTTTGAAAGGCGACAAAAATCCCAACACGCATGTCATACGTTGTTAGCATGTTAAAGAACCCAGTTGAATTCAGTAGGCCGTGTTCATAATGGCAAAATTAATCTCGGGATTTTCCACCAACACTAAGTTCCTCCTTTCTCTACTAGAAAGCGCTATAGTGTCAAGGAGCTTAGATATCTAACCTCCTTGACTTTCATAGCGCTCCTAGGAACAACAAAATTTGGCGTCAAATAACAAAGCTTGCACCCGTCACCTGAGGCCATACCGTATTATTATTATTAATGAAACAACAAGAATTAAGTTAACGGAAGGTTAATAAATAGATAAATAAATACATACATTGAATTCTAAATGGCATTAAATAAAACCACCAATAGATAGTAAATGTATTCTTATTATAAGTTGTTTAATATAACAGGACAGGGGTGGACGCAGGATTTGTTTTCGGGGGGAGAGGGGGGGGGGGCGATGGGGGATCTGAAGAGGTGCTACAATTAGAAAATCTGGAAATGTCATCGAATGCATAAACATATATCAGATTTTCAGAGTTATACAATTACATTTAAGGAAGAAGCCGACGAGGGTTTTTCACATTTTATCCAGTACTTCTTGCGTTTTAATTTCCACATTTTTATGTACTGTATATATAGTAACGGTAGTCCATTCAAACTGTCTGCTCCCAGTTCCTCAAATAGGTCTTCAGATACCGTAGTGTTGAGAACGAACGTTCTGGTGTTGCTGTAGTTACCAGTATAGTGCAGAAAATCTTCAACGCCTTGTATATGAAGGGGTGAATAATTTCATTACACCTATTCAAAGATGATATAAAATTCTTAGGGAACTCATGGTGATCATTCTGTTCAAGGAAACGTCTTGTCTACATCTTTAGCTCACTGAAGAATGACTCTGGTGATGCATCAATATCATCCGGCAATTGGTTTACTATGGCATCGGATGCTTTTTGCAGAAGTTCATCTGAGGCTTGCTCAATGCTTTTGGGCAGCAACGGTTGTATGGTTTGTGGGATCCCTTTATGATTCTCAAATCTGTCCTTGAGCTGACTCATGAGATAATCTATAAAAGGAATGAAAATTGAAAGCCTGTAGTACATTACATGTCTTACATTTAGTACAGTGAGTCCGGGAATGTTCTCCGCAGCGCCTACATGCGTCTGGGAGAGCTAGCTACAGCAGTTACGTTGGTAGCACGGCTGCCGCTTGCAACATCTCTACTTAGTATAAAACAAAGTCCCCGATTCTTGAATGCTACGGGTAAATTCGAGAACCACTGGATGGATTTTGATGCAGTTTTCATCATTCTGTAAAGGATATATCGAGTATGATTTCTGTAGAAAATAATTCATTTATGATCAAAGGAAGCCGAGCAGTAACGATTTTAGTGGGAAAGTCGTTAAAATACCTGGCGTCGAGCGCTTTGTAAGCTTACGCTGGGCAAACCGTTAAAAATATCTAAATACTATGAGTGTAAGAATTGTTCAGCATGAAAAGTTCTACAAAAAAGTTCGCGAGAGCATATGTCTATCTTCCATACATCGCTCACTATAAGGGAACAACTGCAGCTTGTCTCTTACAGCTCTATATGCTGTCGACTTAGAGATTCCTGTTTGTTGAGCTAATTTTCGTGTTGATTTACTTGGACTACGCAGCATTATATCGGAGATTTCATCAAGTTCTTCGTCTGTTAAAAGCGTAGGCCTGCCTGTTCCCGGTACATCGTGAACTGAGCCAGTCACACGAAATTTACTTACCAAATCCCGAACGGTATCACGGTTTGGACACTTTGAATTGGGAAACCGCGCCTGAAATCTTAATTTTACCTTTTCTGTAAACCGATCGCCTTCGCGAAAAACGTATTCCACCAAAAAAAACCTCTCTCTTCAGTAGTAAACATTACCGCCTATATACTGTTGCACCCTTCCAATAATCTATCTGAACGCTCGATGACTGTAAAACACGCTGAGGACATGGAGGCTGGCGCGCTTATCGCGATACACATCGATAGCTCACACGGGGAAGTCCCGCTTTGAAGGACACAGTCCAGCCAACTAAAACTTATGACTCAACCACTCACAGCTGCGCGTACCCACTGCAGAGAACATTCTCGGGCGCCCTGTATTTTAATGAATATAGTTAACTTAGAATACGCTCAGATCCTTTGAATATATTGAATTAATGTGAATACTTTTATCTTTAGTTACGTCCTTAATAGTCTCCAAATTTTCGGGACAGGGGGGGGGGTTACAATCCCCCTATCTCCCCCTTGGATCCGCCCCTATAACATGACTAGTTTCGACCACTGTGTGGTCATCATCAGCAATATTAAAGTTGTCGATAGATACTATTAAAAATAAAGTTGCGAGTAATGGGAACTTCGTATGTTGTAATTTTGAGATGCTCTTTAAATATTCCAATATTGTCTAAATCAGATCTGTTACAAAGTAATTTAAGTAAATATACAACCAAAACACATAGATTATCCTATAAACTTATAAAGGTGCTGTTGGTAGGTTTTAGCTGAGGATTAACTCTACCTAAGGGATGATGATAATGAAAAAAAAAAAAAAAAAAAAAAAAAGGAAGTGGGTTTCGGTGTGGAGAACAAGTATGGGTAGATAGGACGGGAGTCCAATACAAAAGAATAAAACCAAACAGAAATAAGTCTTCAATAAAACGTTCCTCCGCAAAATGCCCGTGAGAAACCTAAAGTGGGTAGGGACCTGATCACAGCTAACGGGAAATGTAGCTGGAGCTTGGGCTATTTGCAAGCAAGCGGCGAGCGTTCTTTTCCTCCCAAGCCGGTATTCCGTTACTCTGGGGACGGGTGGCAGTCTGGCAATGCAAAGTAAGCCAAAAGGAAAGGACGTACTAATTTTCACTTCGTAAAGGTTATTTTTTATAATGCATTCAAGAAAGCTGGAAAGAATTGAATTTGGTATAATAATTTTATTTCTGGGTACTGTTGGATCTCCGTCGGACCAACCGAATGCTCCCAGAGAGGGAAAAGAGGAAGTTATTTTAATGATTTTCGCGAAGTTGTTACTGTTTTTTGTGAAAATCCTATCTAAATACCAGTTGTTGAACTTAAGGAAGGCTAAGCTATTACCCAGCAGAGTGCCGACTAAAAGTTTAGAAAAGAGGAAGAACTCAAACCTAACTCAAATAAAACTGAAATTTTTGGAAACAAACCACAAGTAAGAGAAAAAAATCTCAACAAGTAGGAAGCTTGCAGAGCTAGCTGTACTTGCCTTAATGGCTTGCTAGGATTGGATAAGAAACCCAAGAGAAACTTTGAAAATGTTGTAACTTGCAGTTTTAAGTTAAATGCAACAAGTAGTACGAACTTTGTTGTTTTGGAAATTCGAAAAAAGAGTTTAAGCTTAAAGGAAGAATCAGGGAAGTGAAGGTCCAGACTACTCGTAATTCTAACGGTAATGATAACGAACAAAGGAAAACAAAGATTTATTTGAACAAAGAATATAAAATTTAGACAATTAACAATTGATAGAATTAGAATCTTATCTTTAAAGTTAGAAGAACATTTTCTTTGGTTGATTTTACAAATATTTTAAGGTCTCAGACCTAATAAAATAAAAGTTTATAGTTAACAATAAGGTACAAGTTTCGAACTTGTGAAAGCTCCAACATCAATAAGGTACAAGTTTCGAACTTGTGAAAGCACCAACATCTTTCAAAGATTTTAAAGGTTATGCTATTGAATAAGAAATGGAGAGATAATTATAAAACAAGCATAATTTTGATAGTTTGATTATGTGCAATTCAAGCACTTTTAGAATGCCACTATGACAATCTGAAAGGCTATACACAAATCTTTGATTCCTGATAGTTACAGGAAAGAAGAAAAAATTACAAGCGAAAATTACCGTTATTTTAAGCAGAATTTAACATGATTTAAAATACAAGGATGTACAGGTCATATTCACGAAACCTGGAGAGAAAAGATTGGACAACTCTTTCATTATTAGAAAAAGTACAATTCCCTAATTTCTGAAGGGATGAGAGATTAAAATGTAGGCTAGCCACATGGAAAAGGGATGCTGCACCCTTTTAGGGATTTCGAAAAGATGTAAGGTTTCGGACACAAGGATTGATTCTTATGTGAAGGAAGAGACCAAAGATTAGAATTTGACTTTGCGTTTATTAAAGTTTTTAAACAGCATATAAAGTTACTTCTAATAAATATAGTTTAAGAATTAACAAGAAGAATAATAAAAATGCAAATTTGCAAGTTTCTCCAGGAAACGAAAAAGGTTAACAACATTCCCTTATGAGGGATTAAAAATTTATATTGTTCATAAAAAGAGCGACATAATTAAAAATACCTAAACGAGGAACTCTTAATGCTTAACCATGATGAATATGATACCACCTTTCAATGAGGTGAAAATACATAACCCTTTCTTTAGGCCAGCAAACCCTTGGCTGGAAACAGTTGGTTGGTCCGCAAGGGGCTGATGCTTTGAAGTAGCAGTTCTATTTGCCCGCACAGGGCTGATGATCGTGGTTAATGCGCCCACACTCCAGAGGCGCTGGTTCAGAGCCAAGGTTTTGGCAATGTTCAGTCGTGATGACGAGAGTTGACCAGCAGTGAGATGTTTCTTGGTATTAACATCTCCGCTGGTTCGAGAAGTTGTCTTTTCATTAGGCAGACTTTGAACTGAGTACAGCGTTTGTAGAAAATGCCCAGCCGCCAGCTGGAGCAAAGGTTGGCCTGGAGCCTAACTCCGTGTTGACGTGAAGCAGGGCCCCTGGCAAGGCCGTGACACCAGAGGGTAATGACCTCCGGCAAGCTTGTAGCAGCAAGTGACTGAAGATGGAGAGTCGACCCATAGGCCGATAGACCTGAGGTTATATAGTAGTAGTGACGTCAGCGCGCCGAACCTTCCAGAATGAAGGAGGGGTGTAAAAGCAGCCAATCAAAGCACAGCCCCATGCACATTGCGAGCGTTGCCGCTGGGGTGAGCACAGTACCTCATGAGAAAGTGTGACGGATGGTGCGTCTAGAAAGACACTTCAGAAAAAAGGTGAGTTGACATGAATAATACAGAAAAACAATTAAACTGAAACACCAATAAAATAAATAAATCAGAACACAACATTCAGACTGCAATTAACGAAAATAAAAATAATGGGGCAGAAAAATTGAACGTGTGTTTCAAACCGTAAGGGAAACATAGCCTACAAAAAAACATTCGCAAAAGCGAACATGCTGGGAGGGGGCGAGAAAAAATTGCAGTAAGAAAGCGCAGAAGTTAGGCCTGGCGTGGCAAAGGAGCAATCATAGTGATTGGCCTGAGAAAATGACCAGCAGAAGTCTGCAGTTTTACCACGCGAACCCTACCATCTCTGCCAGGAAAGCACTCAACAACCCTACCCAAATTCCAGACAAGAGGGGGACTAGGGTCTTTCAAAAGGACCAAGTCCCCTACCTGAAGGTTAGAGCAGGAAACACGCCATTTACCACTCTGCTGAAGCAAACCGAGGTATTCCAACCTCCAGCGGCGCCAAAAAATGTTGCGCAAACTTTCAATTTTGCGCCAAGAAATGGCTAAAGAAGATTCAGAATTAGGAAATAACAAAGGGGGAGAGGCAGTCAACGGACCAACGATAAGAAAATGGCCTGGCGTTAATGGCAGAAGATCTGAAGGATCATTAGATAAGGGTGATAAAGGACGAGAATTAATTATGCCCTGAATAAAAATGATTAAGGAATTAAATTCTTCATGAGAAAGGGGGGTGTGGCCACAAACACGTCTAAGGTGCTTCTTGGCGAGTTTCACACAAGACTCCCAACGCCCACCTTGATGAGGTGCATAAGGGGGGATGAAGTGCCTCTTGAAATTTCTCTGGTGAGCATAATCAGTAATCCTTTCCAGCGCTGAATTGTGAGTAAGAGCTCTCTTAATTTGTTCAGAAGCTCCGATAAAATTTTTAGCATTATCTGAGAATACTTCTGAAGGAAGACCTCGGCGAGCAGAAAATCTGGCAAAAGCTGCCAAAGAGTAAGCAGTAGAGGCGTTGGTAACTAGTTCTAAGTGAACTGCTCCGGTGACCATACATACAAACAGCGAAATATAGAGTTTTCCAGAAATACATTTTTTGGCCTCAGGAGAATTTCTTCTGTAAACAAAAGGCCCGGAATAATCCACCCCCGTAAAGGTAAAGGGTCTAGCAGGAGCAGATCTAAAGTTGGGAAGATCACCCATGAGCTGAGCAGTAATTTTAGGGTTGGATTTAAAACATGGAATGCACTTCCGGATAACAGAGGTAACTTCATGCACTCAGTTTATGGGCCAATACTTTTCACGAATAACAGAAAGTAGTGTACGAGATCCAGCATGAAGATGCTGGTAATGATACTGACGAATGATTAAGGAAGTGACATGATGCTTTGAGGGAAGAATAATTGGATGTTTTTTATCCTCAGAAAGATCAGCCAAAGATAAACGTCCTCCTACTCTTAGTAAACCATCAGTATCCAAAAAAGGGGCGAGTGAGGAAAGCCTACTCGATTTCTTAAGGGATTGACCTTGGGACAACACTTGGCATTCTTCAGAGAATATTTCTTGTTGAGTAAGCCATAAGATTTTTGTAGTGGCTAAACCTAATTCAGAAAGGGTTAAATATGGCTTAGGAAAGAGGGGTTGTTCTACCACAAAATATTTCCATCGAAGGAGATAAGCCATAACCCTCACCAATTTATGGAAAGAGGAATATCGCTGCAAGAGAAGGGGAGAGTCGGAAACGAGAAGAGAAGATCCAGTAATCTTACCAGCATCCGGCAAGTCTGATAACTCCGGAAGAGGGAAATTTGGCCAAGCGGAAGGTTCTTGCAGCAGCCAACGGGGACCGTGCCAGTATAATGTCAGGTTAGCCAACAGAAGAGGGGAACATCCCCGAGAAATGACATCTGCAGGGTTCTCCTTGCCAGATACATGATGCCATTGTTCAAGGTTGGACAATTGTTGAATTTTGGACACTATTAGTTACAAACACCTGCCAGTGCGAGGGAGGTTTGGCAATCCATGCAAACGTGATGGCTGAGTCACTCCAAAAGTAAGTTTTAATAAATCGGATTTTTAAAGATTGACGGATTTTGACCGATAATTAGACCGCCAAAAGAGCAGCACAAAGTTCCAGTCGTGGCAAGGATAAAGATTTAAGGGGGGGCCACCTTTGACTTAGCGCAAATTAAATTGGAAAAGAAACAATATACGCACAACATCCATAAGCTTTCAATGAGCTATCGGCAAAGATATGAAGTTCATATCCTCCACAGGAGGGAAAGGGAATAATCACTCGCGGGATAATAATATTAGAAAGATCTTCCAAACTACTTCTATAAGAAATCCAATTTTTTTGCAACTTTGAAGGAACTGGTTCATCCCAACCAGTTTTCAAGGACCAAAGGTCTTGCATGAAAATCTTTGCCGTGACGATGATTGGCGCCAAAAATTGGAGAGGATCAAATATCTTTGCAATCTCAGACAAAATTTGCCGCTTAGTTTGAGGTTGGATGTCACTGAGATTAATTTTGAAAAAGAAAAATCCCTTTGAGGACTCCAATAGATGCCTAGAGTTTTGATAGAATTACTTTCCTGAAGAAGTTCTACTGAGTCATTATAGACTGAAGTTAATGGAAATTTAGAAAGGAATTCCTCCGAATTAGAGTTCCACTTGCACAAGGAAAATCCGCCTCCCAAAAGCAAAGCAGTCAAATCTTTAGAGACTTGTAGTGCTTCAGATACCGACTCAAATGAATGAAGGAAATCGTCAACGTCAAATGATGATTTTAACACTTCAGAAGCCTTAGGAGAATACAACGGGCCATCCTGTTCAGCAAGCAATTTCAACGTACGTATGGCTAAAAAAGCAGAAGGCTTTAGTCCATATGTTAATGTTTTAGTCGAAAAATCTTGACAGGTTTAGTAGGCTCGTCGCGCCAAAGAATTCTCTGAAGGTCGCGCTGTTGTTGATCGACCAAAATCTGTCTATACATCTGTTTGATATCGGATATCACTGCGATAGGAAACAAGCGAAAATTCATCAAAACAGAAGAAATGTCAGATTGAATTGGAGGGCCTGATCTGATAATAATGTGTCATTCAGAGAAGTTCCATTGGCATCCAATGCAGAACCATTAAAGACCACTCTTATGTTTTCCTTTAAAATTTCATTCTTCCAAACAGGATGATGATTGAGGTAAATGACTTCAGATGGGGTATAAGAAACATCATCTTTCTTGGTAACAACCTCCATGTGATCGAGTGCCTCATATTCCTCCATAAATGTGGAATATTGAGTTTTAACAACAGGGTCACGTTTAAATTTGCTTTCCACAGCATAGAGTGCTCTAAGAGCCCTAGGATGTGTTTCAAATAAAAGAGGTGGATTATCCACACGGGGCATTGTTACGACAAATCTACCCTCTGAATTACGTTTGGTTGTTTCGCGAAACAGTTTTTCACACATTTCATTTTCAACTGAGGAAGGTGAAACTGAATCTATAGTTTCGATTTTCCAAAATCTTTCTAAGTTGTAATCGAGACTTGTATTGACAAAATGACATTGTGAGAAATTTTGAAATGACTTACGAGGGACCTGCCCCGTTACTAACCAACCTAGCTTGGTATGATGAACAAACACTCCTGGTGATATTTTAGCCTTAGAGCTAAGGAGAGATTGCCAAAATACTTGGGCACTGAGAAGTATATCTACTGGAGCGCTCGTATTAAATGTTGGATCTGCCAACTGAATGTTATGAGGAAATTGCCAATTTCTAATTTCAAAAGAATTACTAGGGGTATTACTGCCAATAGTATCAATGGAAAGACAATTCAACTGAAATGTTGTGTTACAATTAACAGCATCTTTGATGTGAACACGAACAAAATGCAAAGATTTAACATTGTTATTGTTAATACCGGTAACCTGAATTAATGTAGGTTGCTTGGGGAGATCAAGTTTCTTAATGAGACGCTCACTTATGAAGTCATGGGTGGCGGCATTATCCAATAAGGCACGTGCTTCAAGCCATCTACCAGAGGAATCTTGAACTTTTAATAACACGGTTGATAGTAGCACCTGGGAACTACGAATAGAGCTAGAGCTCTGAGTATAAGATTGCGCATTGGCTCCTGGGGATGTATCTTTAGAACATCCAGGGGAAGGAGCCTGACGTGGCTTTTCAAACCTATGAAGCAAGGTATGATGTTGAGCCTTGCAATGGGAGCAAGTATTTTTAGATAAGCAATCAGGCACCATATGCCTAGCTGACAGGCAGTTGTAGCAATATCTTTTTTGAGCTATTAATTTGCGTCTTTCGTCGGTAGAAAGGGCTTTAAAGGCAACGCAGGAATATAACCTGTGAGGCGCTTTACAGAGAATACAATCTGTTGAATTATGTTGAACAGTGAAGACAGCAGGTTTGTTTATTTTAGTACCGACTGGCTTCACAACATTAGATTTGTTATCTGCACTTCCTGACATATGACAGGCTACGGCTGACAAAACCTGACATCTATTATTTATAAACGTAAGCAATGAATCATAGGTATATGAAGTGTCATTTGTTAGTTCCCTCTCCCATGCCTTTAAGGTTGATGAATCAAATTTAGAAGTAACCAAGTGAACTAAGAATAGATCCCAATGCTCGACCGGTTGATTCAACCGTGCCAATGCTCTGACGTGTGGACCGTGTCACTTAAGGCTCGCAGTGTTGACAAATTGTCAGCTCGCAAGGCGGGCAGGTTAAATAAGGCTTGAATATGCCTTTGTAGACATAATTTTTCGTTGCCATAACGGCCTTTAAGAAGCTCTATAGCAATGTTATAGTTTTCTCCTGTTAAGGGGAGTTCTCTTATAAGTTGAAAGGGTGGTCCCTGCAAAGTGGATTTTAAGTAATGAAATTTCTGAATTTCTGGAAGTGTGGCATTATCATGTACGAATGAACTGAACAATTCAAAGAATGATTGCCACATCTCTTCCTTTCCTGAAAAATGCGGAATTTCAATTTTAGGTAGCAATGGTTTGACACCATTCCCATGGTCGCTAATTCTTCCTTGAGTTTCCTCTACCTTCAACGCCAGGGTCAAAGTTCTAACTAATGCCACAGCCCGAGCGTGTGTATCAAAGTAATTACTCTCTACTTCTTCCCTATCTGATTGATGTTCTGGACTTTTGATTTCAATTTCAAGTTGCACGAGATCATATTTCTCGTACGCCTGTTCAAAAGCTTTTAAACGCTGAGATATAATATCAAGGTTTTGTTCCTCTTTCGGTAGAGTAGCTAAATATTTTTGAAAACGGGTGAGTTGACCTTTGTAGGCCGCCCGAGAGTTTAACAGTTTATCATCTATTATTACTGGCATGGCTGGAAAGTTGGAATAACTCACTTACCAAAGCTGCTTGCGGCACCAGACAGACCTGCTTTCCGGAAATAAACCAGTTGTGTAATATGCTGGGATTGTTTCCGCTTTCCCGCAGATCTCCTGCGCTAGCCACGATATACTGAAATGTATAAGACAAATATTAGATTGCACAAGTTTTTTTTTAGAATAGAATTTGTGGTCTCAGAATGAAGGTTCTGGGTTCGATCCGGGGTTGAGGTACCATGGAAAAGGGTATGCTGCACCCTTTTAGGGATTTCGAAAAGATGTAAGGATTCGGACACAAGGATTGAATCTTAGGTGAAGGAAGAGACCAAAGATTAGAATTTGACTTTGCGTTTATTAAAGTTTTTAAACAGCATATAAAGTTACTTCTAATTTTAGTTTAAGAATTAACAAGAAGAAGAATAAAAATGCAAATTTGCAAGTTTCTCCAGGAAACGAAAAAGGTTAACAAAATTCCCTTATGAGGGATTAAAAATTTATATTGTTCATAAAAAGAGCGACATAATTAAAAATACCTAAACGAGGAACTCTTAATGTTTAACCATGATGAATATGATACCACCTTTCAATGAGGTGAAAATACATAACCCTTTCTTTAGGCCAGCAAACCCTTGGCTGGAAACAGTTGGTTGGTCCGCAAGGGGCTGATACTTTGAAGTAGCAGTTCTATTTGCCCGCACAGGGCTGATGATCGTGGTTAATGCGCCCACACTCCAGAGGCGCTGGTTCAGAGCCAAGGTTTTGGCAATGTTCAGTCGTGATGACGAGAGTTGACCAGCAGTGAGATGTTTCTTGGTATTAACATCTCCGCTGGTTCGAGAAGTTGTCTTTTCATTAGGCAGACTTTGAACTGAGTACAGCGTTTGTAGAAAATGCCCAGCCGCCAGCTGGAACAAAGGTTGGCCTGGAGCCTAACTCCGTGTTGACGTGAAGCAGGGCCCCTGGCAAGGCCGTGACACCAGAGGGTAATGACCCCCGGCAAGCTTGTAGCAGCAAGTGACTGAAGATGGAGAGTCGACCCTTAGGCCGATAGACCTAAGGTTATATAGTAGTAGTGACGTCAGCGCGCCGAACCTTCCAGAATGAAGGAGGGGTGAAAAAGCAGCCAATCAAAGCACAGCCCCATGCACATTGCGAGCGTTGCCGCTGGGGTGAGCACAGTACCTCATGAGAAAGTGTGACGGATGGTGCGTCTAGAAAGACACTTCAGAAAAAAGGTGAGTTGACATGAATAATACAGAAAAACAATTAAACTGAAACACCAATAAAATAAATAAATCAGAACACCGCGTTCAGACTGCAATTAACGAAAATAAAAATAATGGGGCAGAAAAATTGAACGTGTGTTTCAAACCGTGAGGGAAACATAGCCTACAAAAAAACATTTCGCAAAAGCGAACACCACAGTTTATACAGAATTACGATATTATAAGTATAACAACTTTGAGAGGGCGCTTGCTCGCAAGGGAGGCCTCGTAGTAATTTTGATAGATGAAATCTTAATTTAATTAATGTTAGTAAAGGTATTTGGGAGAAGGAAAAGAGAAGATTTAGGTAAATTTATTGCTCTCATTCGAACGCGACGAGGTTAGTAGTTGAACGGGCACTGTTTTGCACTATAGTCTATTGATGGATTTGAAAAGTTCACTATTGCAGCACAGACAGTTTGTAAAGAGAAAAGTTATTGTAGTTATGGAGATCACTGGTTGAATTTTAGCTTGAACAAGTTTATTGTGTTAGAAAGTTTATGTATTGCAGTTGAATAATGAGGTAAATTTCCCACGTTGGCAAGCAAATTAGGAGGTTACCAGCAGTTAATGTAACGTAAATTCCTCAGTGAGGAAAAGTATTCCCATAATCAAGTGGAAAATACTAGATTGCTTTACTTGTAGAAATATTGGTTCAGGTGGAATGTTCCAGAACCATGATTACAGCTAAATGGGTAAGAGAGGTCCCACGGAGGAAAAAGCTAAGTTTTTATAGATAGTGGATAATTTGAATTAAATCCCTCGTTGTGAGAAAATATTCTCAGTTATTTGGTAAGAGAAGCACTAAATTTCATTTTAGAAAGTCAGCTTTGAGAGACATAGCCTGACAAAGGAAGATCCCTCGAAGACGGTTATTGCATAACATTTCGCAATTCCACACACTGTCTATAAAATTGGATTAAAAGCATTTAGCTATTTAAAACCATAAAAATCCTTTTAAAACATTGAAGTTTGGTACTTAGCTTTCTGTGCATGTAGAGCTGGCGATGGTTCCTGTTGACGGTTGGTCTAAAAATCAGACATGGCGACTGATTTAAAATTTCTCTCGAGCACAGGAGACAAGCTCGTGAGAGAGCCC
Source organism: Meconema thalassinum (assembly GCA_946902985.2). Lineage (NCBI taxonomy): Eukaryota > Metazoa > Arthropoda > Insecta > Orthoptera > Tettigoniidae > Meconema > Meconema thalassinum. Next base: position 579,457,601 of record OX336391.1, on the reverse strand, counting down.
CAACTGTATGTTTGACGTCTAACGAAGAAGTGAGAGCGGCTCAACGACGCACGAAGGGACCAAGGAGGAGAAAATGTGGGGGTAAGAGACAAGAGAGGATGCATCAGGGTATAAAACATGAGAAAAACAAAATTCTTATAAAGAACATAGAATTCTTCCTAGAGCGGTGTCTTCAAGGAGATGTTAGCTGGCGACAACGACGAAACCTGGTGGTTTGATTGGTAATGAAGTCCTCTTGAGCATGGAGATATTGAGGAACTTCAGAGGTTAGCTGCCAGATGCCGCTAGGTTGTCCATGGAAGATATATATCTAGAACAGACTCAAGGGATACATAAACACCTGTACAAGAGAAAAGAAATACAACTAGATCACTGTTGGTGTCTGCAAGGAAAGAAATTAAATAAAAGGTTTGAGCAAAGAGCAGCAAAAGCTAACTCTGCCTGACCAAAGAATACACCGTGTTGCTCTCAAGATTTAAAATCAAATAGAATTTGTAATTTTTACAACTTGAGATGTACTCTGTTGTAATATTGTTTCAATGCCCAATCTGCACTTCATACAGTACACTTGAAAAACTTACTTTGAAGACATACGCACTGCCATCGTAATGACATTACGATGGCAGTGACATACGGCAACTGACTGTGTACAACCTCTTAGGTTGGAAGGTTATTTTATATTTTATATAGATGTATGAAATGTTTGGTATCTTGTGCGCATTACATGGATCCACTGGTGCCTTCATTGAAGAACGCTGATAGTGTTCTTGACTTTCATTGAGAGAGCAAAATTGAGAATCATTTTAACCAGCTTGTCATTGTTCCTTCTGAGGATGTGGCAGTAGAACTTTAATCGCATTTTCCTGAAGGTGTCGGTGATCTTTTCAGAATGCTGATAAAGCTTCCAAGACTTCCATTTCATCCAGATTCCTACTGAGCGAACTGGACAAAAGATTTTCCTCAATATTTCCCTCTCTTGTTTCTCTACGTGTTTAGTAAGAGATCTGCCTCCAATGATTAAGGTTTCCGAGGCATATAGTGCTTCAGGTTTGATTACTGTGTTACAATATCTTAATTTTGCGTTCCTGGATATTGATTGTTATACCATTTTTCTGTTCTTTAATTTTGAAATTCTTGCTTTGTTTTCCTCACCTGACAGCTGAATCACTTCTCCTAAGTACTTGATGAATTTTGCCGAATTAGCCTTTAGTTTTAACCATAGCCACCTATAACCACGGCCAGACCGAATTGCAACACCGTTTCATTTGCAACACCGTCTCGCAGATGAATTTTGTTTTTGAGAAGTCAACCAATAATAATTATTGGTATTATTCCTTTTGTGTCATTTTCCCATGCCCTGATAACTTTTTCAAGCACAAGATTGAACAAAAACGAGGTCCATCTACTTGTCGAAGTTCTGTGTCCTTGAATTTTGACTATTGAAGTTGTGGCTGTCAGTGTCGAATTTGTCTCTTGTTTTGCTGTCAACTTTGAATTCTTCTAGAATATTGAATAATGTGTGTCGGTCTACTGGGTCATAAGCTTTCCTGAAGTCTACAAAAGTGATCAATGTTTGCCTGATTTTATAGATTTGGAAGATGGTTTTGAGATTGAGAATTTGTTCTGCACAGGACCTGCCTTTTTTTGGATCCTGCCTTATATTCGCCAATTAGATGTTCTGTTTGCTTTTCATGTCTCGTGAGTAGGGCTCTGGAGAGAATTTTGTACGCAACTGATAGTAAGGATATTCCTCTATAGTTATTGATGTCTGTTTTTATCCCCTTTATGTGAAGTGGGTGAATTAGGGTGCATTTTCAGTCTTCAGGGATTTTCTCCGTAATCCAGATATCTTCAAGAACTACTTGAATTTTCTGAACTTTTACCTTCTGATTTGAACATTTCAGCGATAATACCATCTTCCCCTGGGGCTTTGTTACTTTTAAGTTCACTGATTATTTGTTTAATTTCTTATATTGCGGGGGATTCTGAATCTGGATTAGGAGTGGGTTGAGTTGCTCAAATGAGAGTTGTTTTCCAGGACTTTCGCAAGGGTTAAAAGTTAATGGAAGTTTTCTGCGAGAAGTTTAGTTTTCTTTAGTTTTCTTTATTATTTGTTTCCAGAGTTTCCGGACTTTTGAGGCATAAACTAGGAGGTAGGTACTTTGATAGTTCCTCAGCAAGTGTTTTGTAAAAGTTTCTTGTACCGTAAACTGGGGTGAATAGGGACGCAGGGGTGATTAGGGACAACAGTTCAAGAAAAAGTCCCATTTTATATTAATGCTAAGATAACTGAGCTATGTTAGTGGTATCTGCTGTTTTATACTCCTGGTGAGTTGCTTTTAATCAACTGCTTGGGTTCTATTCTCTTTGGAATTATTTCAGCAGTTGGTCCACATGCAAATGTTTATCATCGGTTTTTATGAGATTGAATTTCCACTTCAGTCTCGTCTCAACCGCGTTACCAAGCACTTCATTCAGCAGTGGAAGTACTCGCCTGTGTGTTGGGCTCAGACATTTTGTGGTGTTGGGAGGTAGTTAGTAGTAAGTGTGATTAGATTTTCCACAGACTACAGGTTAGTGTCCATTTGTTTCTTCTTGTGTCTCCAACATGGGTGAGGCCAGTGGTGGCCCACCACCCTTGTTAAATGTGAGTATCCCTGAAAATGTCATTATAGATAACGAGGTCTCTATGGAGCACATGTTTGTCGTGGATAACCCTGAGATCATGACGTCGGGAGTCTCGCCGACTACGCCCGTAGTGGATACCACTGTGCCTAAAACTAATCTAGCAGCACAACATCGTTATAATGACCGTCATCGCGGTCCTTACATAGTTTTTGTACAGTCCGTGGATCAGAATTTGGGCAATCTGCACCCCATGGCCTTGGGACGTTTATTTTTTGAGAAACAAATTCCAGGCATCAAGGGAATACAAAAAAAGGGTCGCAACCGCGTGCAGGTACAATTTGCAACTTCGGCCATGGCCAACTCTTTTTTAACACACCCCCTTCTCATTGAACGACATTTATCTGCCTTTATTCCATCTGCAAATGTGCAACGTGTAGGTCTTATACGTGGAGTCGATCTGTCGCTTACCCACGAGGAAATCATACGCTACATGGACTCACCCGCCCCTGTGGAACGGGTCCAACGCCTTAACAGGAAAAAAATGATTGATAAGCTAGAAACGTTACCTACAGGTACGGTGAAAATCTTTTTTGATACACAAGATTTGCCCACTTATGTATGCATTTTTAATGTCATGTTGGAAGTAACCTTATTTATATTCAATCCCATCCGTTGCCAAAAATGCCAACGGTACGGCCATGTTCAATTACATTGTCGCGCAAGGGAACCTCGATGTAGCAAATGCGCCCTGGGCCACCCCACATCTGACTGCAAGGCAGTTATATTCAAATGCCAACTGTCAAGACAACCACCCGGCAGGGGCAGCGAGATGTGAAACACACATTCAGCAAGTAGCTATTAAACGTCAAATGTGCATTGACAATAAATCTTATAGTGAAATCGTCAACCAACATCAGAAAGAGTTTAACCCGTTAACGCTACCGCACCAATTCCCCCCACTAGCGCCCCCAACTGAATCACGACCAATTGATCCTCCACGAAAGAGAAAATTCACCGAAACGGTTCATAAATCACCCAGGTCTATCACCCCCCTTGGGTATGATCGACAAGGGTACCTTAATATTGTGGCCACACCATCCACAATGCCAAGGTAAGGTATAATTGCTTTGGAATGGAGTTTCGACTCCCATAGTGCACTGGCTTGCTCGTGACGCGGATACACATGTATCAAATGCGTCTTGCAATGGCCTTCCCAGTGTGCACTAGACAGTGTCTTGGTGAGGTGTGCTTTAACCAACTGAAGAGCCCAATAGCACACCGGGGCGAAACACTGTCATCTTGTTGAGTTATGCCGGAACATTTAGCACTATTTGTGTTTAAATACACCATCCACTTCCAGCATGAGTTTTCCCCCATCGGCCCCTATTGACGAAGTGGCTGGTAGCGTCTCGCACCCTCCAGCGGCTCCGAACTCGAATGATACCACCCGCATCATCCTCGCCGAATTCCGGCAATTAATGGACCTTTTAAGTCACAATGTCAAGATAGCGGGTTCAAACCCGGCCGAAGCCGTCGGATTTTTTAAGAGCGTTAAAAATCCCTCAGTATGCCTTCCTTCGGAGGGGAAGTAAAGCCGGCGGTCCCATGTCATAGATTTATGGCATGTTAAAGATCTTTCCACTAATTACACCTGTGTGAAACTAAATTGGATAGGTTAAGAATGTAAACAACGCTCTTAGGTTGCTACGTTCGTTGCCAAGAGCCGACTGCGGTGGCGTCTAGTAGCTAGTTCTGAACTAGGCCTAGTAGTCGTTGACGGTGGCGTTTGGCGGCAAAAGTAGGAACTATTTGAAAATTCAAAGTTGCAGTCTCTACTTGAATTAAAAAACAGATACACACACTAATACAGTCATCACAATTAACACCGGTTATCAGACAGATTCTACACACACCCAAAGTACACGGGGCTACATGACCGCGTTGTCGCAGCCCCTAAACTAAGGAACCAACCAACCAACCTAAGTCACAATGTACAATGGAGCCATTGTGTAAAAATTTTATTCGAAAAAATAATCCCGTTGTTACCCCCTCTTGCCCCCGTTGATCGTCCGTCGTCTGATAATCGTTAACATGATGTATTTTTTTTGTCCTGTATGAGGGTACTCCAGTGGAATTGCCGGAGTATTGTCAACAAACGTCATGAACTATTGCTTTTAATAGAAGAATTTCATCCGGATATAATTTTCCTCCAGGAAACGTGGCTATATTCTCATATGCGTTTTAATATTAATGACTATCATGCCATACGTCACGATGGCCCAGGTTATCGTGGCATATGTACTTTAATTAAACAACATCTCCCCTTCGCGCAGCTACAATGTGATTTTATTCTGCCTTCTATGGATATTCAAATGTTACAAATAAACAATCGTCTATTCACACACTTATATTGCCCACCGAATATTCAAGGTACTCAACGACAATGGTATCTATTTTTTCGCTATGCCGGCCAGTTAAAACACCACACTATTCTAGGAGATTTTAATGCACATCACCCAGCATGGGGCAGTGGAAGAGTTAATCCAAAAGGCCGCCATGTACATCACGCAGTCACTTCACATCAACTCCTACTTTTAAATGATGGTTCTCCAACCCGCTTAACCCCGCCGAATAGTCCCTCTAGTGCGGTTGATTTAACTATCACCACGTTAGACCAGGCACACCACCTGACATGCCAAACGATTCCCGATTTGCATCAAAGTGACCATTATCCCATTCTGATATATTATGGCTCTAGTACTTCCATCCCACACGCACCCACAACGTGCTCACTCAAACGACCGACCCATGGTTTTGATTCTGTCTTATTTTCTAATTATTTGCAAGATCATCTCACGCTGAAAAATCGTACCCCTTTGTCTGCTTATGCTATCTTGACCAATGTCATTGATTTATATATAACTATTTATCATTCTAGGGCGACACCCACCCTTCATACTAACAAACGCACCCATCGCCCGCCTTGGTGGGATCAGGAATGTTTCCTGTGGGTTAAGAAACGCAACGCAGCACTCAAACGGCTTCGAAAGAATTTTAATCCCTCTAATTACTTCAGTTATAAAAGAATATGTGCGTCCATTCAACAATATTTTAATCTCAAACGACGTGCTGCATGGCGGACGTTTATTTCTACTTTTAGCAGTCATACCACGCTCCGCACCCTATGGTCAACGATAAAAAAAATGTCGAATGTAGTCACGGGCCCCCCATGAGATTCCTCAACACGCAGGGTTATGAAACCTTTTATCGGAACCTCACCCCTGATTCCGTAGCTCCATGTTTTTCCCCCAACCCTTATTGCGAATCCCCGAAATTCTTGACTTTGTTACTACCCATCTCGTCCACAGAGATCTGGCAAGTTACACATGGTAAGAAATCTACACGGCCAGGTCTTGATGCGGTGACATATCGCATGATTGAGGCTTTTCCCCCTCGAGCCCTGACAATCGTTTTGAATCTATACAATTCCATTCTGCTATCAGGTATAATCCCCGAAGACTGGAATCAATTCGAAGTACTCCCAATACTCAAGCCTAAAGCCGATGCGAAGGACCCCCATAATTATCGCGGCATAATGTTGAGTTCTTGCCTTCGAAAAGTGCTTCAAAAATTCTACTTCGACGTTTACAATGGTGTTTAGAATATTACGATGCTCTCCCCAAAACTCAATATGCCTAGCACTAATGACGCACTGAATATTTTTCTCACTGACTTATTACTGGCGAAAGGACGAAAACAACATACTATAGCCATATTTTTGGACATTAAGGGAGCTTACGATTCGGTAGACCCCTACATTTTATTACAAATATTATATTCCCATCGTTACCCATTAATATTTCTCAGCATTATCCATAATTTCCTAGTACGTAGACGTATATATTTATGCACAGGTAATGCGGTACTTAACAATAGATATACGTCGCAAGGTCTCCCCCAGGGCGATATTTTAAGTGGTATGTTATACGCCCTTTATACCGGATCCCTGGAAACTGTCATACTTCCGCATGCCAGATTGATTCAATTTGCCGATGACATATTAATATATGCCACTAGATCCAATCTCAACACTTGCAGGGAAGATTTATATTCGGCACTATCGCATGCACATCAGTGGTTCACAGACCACGGCTTAGTAACGTCACAAACGAAAAACGCGGCTATGATTTTTATCCATAAACGCCTATATGACACGTCGCCGGTAGTATATCAACAAGGCCAAATTGAAGTTGTTCGGGTCGTCAAATATTTAGGTCTGTACATTGATGATAAACTTAATGGGCAACATCATCTAAGTCACATTACGCAAAAATTAGAACCTAAATTCCCAGTGTTCAAGGCTCTTACCCAACGCTCATGGGGCGCCGCGCCGGCGGTTTTATTGACGGTATATAAAAATATTTTCCGCTCGGTATTAGACTATGGGAGCGCCTTTTTTGACATTGACACCTACTCGCTTAATCCAGATGGACCGGTTACAATACCGAGCCTTGCGCATCATCATCGGAGCTCTCTCATCTACACCCACACAGGCTTTATTGGTGGAGACTGGCGAAATACCACTCGCTTTACGATGTCAGTACTCGTGTGCTAAATATATATTACAGAAAATGTCACTGTCCCACAATCCTCTATTAAACAAATTACGCTTATTAGATGAATATTACCAACGCCATCTCTTATCTCAAAATCGTCTCCCCGCGCTTTTAACTATGTATCGCCGTCTCTGTCCGTATAGACAGATGATCGTACAAACACGTCTCAACCCAGTGTACACCATCTCATATCAGGTTCACAGCCATCACCCACACATCCTCCAGACTAGTCTCCCCCAACTCACGAAAACGTTTAAATCACACCCCCATATCATTTCCCGTACATTCCATGATATTATTAGTCACTATCCTCAACATACCCTGTTTTATACAGATGGTTCCAAACTTGCCCACCCACCTCGCGTGGGTGCAGCTTTTTTCGCCCCGTCATTACAAGTTGAGCGTAAATATGCATTACCCTCTCACACTACAATCTTTACGACTGAAATCTTTGCCCTTCGTCAGGCTTGTATTTATATCAAACAACAGGGTTTGTCTCACGTACTCATATGTACTGATTCGCAAAGTGTCCTTCTCGCCATTCAAAACATTATCGAATCTGATAATTGGTTTTTACTTAATTTAGCCCAACAATTGTATGAAATAGAAATGGCAGGAACTAACGTCATCTTAACTTGGATCCCAGGACATTCTCATATCTATGGCAATGTTCAGGTTGATATTTTAGCAAAAGAAGCTGCAATGGGCCAGGGGACACGTATGGATATGGCTCTCCCATATACTGAACTTCTGCCACATGTATATGAACTCATCATCCAAGAATGGCGCCAGCAGTGGAGGGAATATGTACGTAAACACTCAACACCTTATACATATATTCAATCCTCGATACCGGTTCAGCCGTGTTTCATGCAAGGGTCCTATACTCGACGTCACATCACTACTATCATTAGAATGCGATTCAATCATGCTGTCACCCCTGCTTATCTTCATAACATTAATGCTCGTGCTTCTCCTGTTTGTGATGCCTGCGGTCACTACCAAGGAGATCTTCCTCACATACTTTTTCAATGTCCACAGTATGATAAACAACGCTTTAAAATGTGCGTTTCTCTTTTCTCCCTGGGTTTTCAATTACCGCTCAATTTGACGACTTTGTTGCATACTCCGGCGGTCCCGCTGGTTGATATCCTCACTAAGTTTCTATGTGACATTGGAGTTATTTTATAAATTTCACCTTTTTTGTGATCCGGTCTTGTTTGTGTACATGTAATTGCCAGTCACCAAGATGGATCACTTCGGTGTGAAGATTTCTACCTTTGTGTCCCCTGTGTTTCCTGGTATTTTTGTAGTTAGAAATTGTCAGATGATGTTACCCCGTGTTTTCTTCACTATCACAGATCCTCAATTTATCCTTGATGTTTTGTACTTGGCGTTTATTGGTCTTTTACTGCCCAACACACGGGCAGTACCCGTCTTGCCATTGGGTGAAGCTCCATGTGTGCCCAGTAAAAAGAAGAAGAAAAAAATTCCACTTCAACTTCTTTTGTGTGTCCGAGATACATTTCCGTAATCATTGGAAAAGTTGTCAGGTAATTGCTATTATTATTTCTGAGATATATTAGCATACATCCATAGTAAAATAGTGATTTTTAAACAAATGACCAGTTATTTTATTGTATGATTCAATTTATTTCAGGGGTGAATAGGGACAACATGGTTAGAGAGTATAAAAGTGACCCCAGAGCTCATCGACACAAATCTACTGCACAGGGGTCCTGGAGAAGGCTATGAACCCTTCACCTGTTATCTCCAGTCATGGAAACAGACATATGCTCAGGTTTCAAGAAAACTGGAATTCATCCTTTAAATATGAACAGAGTTCTGGATAATTTGCCGAATGAACAATATGGAGAAGGTAACTCTTTCAATGACAGCCTAACTGAATTCCTGAAAAATCAAAGGTGGGGTTATAATGACAGCATTCACAAACCTAGCAGAAAAAGAAAGCTTTATGTACCTGGCAGAAGTGTCCATGCACATGACTTAGGGTCACAGAAAGAAGTGGAAGAACAACACAGCAATGTTGACAGTGATAGTGACTACAATGCAGAGTGCAGAGAAGCAAGCGTATCAAGGGTCCCTGACCCCTATTCTGAATTACAGTCTGAAGAAGTTGGAGCCCAGTCTGTTCATCAGACATTACATGTTGGTCAGCGGGTGAACGTGAAATTTGAGAGCCTTAAGAGAGATGGAAAAATGTTTCATTGGGAACATCATGAATGTTGTGCGTGTTGGAGTGTCTTACGAGGTATCATTTTTGAGAGAGACTTCCAAGCACAAAAATCTTTATGTTTTTCCAAATGTGGAAGATGTGTCTGAATTCGACCAGGAGCAAATAGTTCACGTAATGAAAGAACCCACGTTTAGGAGAGGCAGACATAGTTTTAAGTGAAGTTTGTGTTCATACTGTAACCTTACCATTTGTCCCCATCACTAAAACATGGTGGTTATATATAGTCCAGGGTGTATGTTTTCCTATTCTGTGTCCCTAATAACCCCAGTGGCCACTGTCCCTATTGACCCCATCCCCGGGGCGAAAAGGGACACTTTCTATTAATAAATAACTCAATATTCTCAAAAGCTGCATTGTTGATATTTGGTTCAAAAAGGAGGGTGAAATACAATCTTTCACTTCAAAGAGCTAAAGTGTGTAACATTTCTTGTCCTTGGATTTATTTCTAAAATAATACAAAAATATGTCCCTATTCACCCCAGTTTACCCGGTATTGTTTTTCAAGAAATTTTGAACTATTACTGTCAGTATGCAAGCCTCCGTGGCTTAGGCGGCAGCACGCCGGTCTCTCACTGCTGGGTCCGTGGTTCAAATCCCGGTCACTCCATGTGAGATCTGTGCTGGACAGAACGGAGGCAGACAGGTTTTTCTCCGGGTAATCCGGTTTTCCCTGTCAAAATTTAATTCCAGCAACACTCTCCACTATCATTTCATTTGTCATTCATTTAATCAATGCCCCAGAGGAGTGCGTCAGGCCTCGGCAGCCGGCACAGTTCATATCCTCGCCGCTAGATGGGGGCTTCATTCATTCCATTCCTGACCCGGTCGGAGGCTGTGGATTTTCATTTTCACTGTCAGTCTATTTTGATCATATTTGCGTTTTTCGAATCTAATGATTTTTGATGCTTCTTTCTGAACTCGTTTAAGTGTCGGGGATGTAATATAAGCAGGGAGATATCAAAAAATTCCAGATCAAGTGAAAAAATGCATGCAAATTATAGCAAGTTTGTTCGGGAAATAATAATTACTACGAGTTATTGAAAATTTGAGTAATAGAATTTTGACTGTAGCCTACTTTTGTAGCTGGGGTAGTGGAAATGCCCACCACATGCCACTGCATTAGGCTGTGCTCCCCCTCAAGGTATTTGTTAGTTGTTCCTGGTACAACCTTCTACTTTGTGTCCTGATAATGATGTATGAATGTAAGCACACAGTCCTAGATGTTTTGTGGGATTACAGTGCTGTAAATCGTGACTTCTCTAGGTTATGTTGAACTTCTTCCTTGCATTCCTGTTTATCCAGGATTGGGTTTGAGGTGTTTTTTTTATGTAACACTGAACCAGTCCTTTAACCCTCCAGGACAGGTCATGTACGGGTTAATGCTGCCAGAATAGTAACACGATAATATTTTTAAGATGCTAACATGATTCGGCATTCTTCCTCTTCTTTCGTTATAGCCTCTATGGGACCACTGGCAGCTCTGCCATGGTTTGGGTCTGCTTCCTTTTCTCCTCCCAGAACCTCTTCATCCACTGTCTTCTTCTCTCCATTCAATGTCAATAAGTCAAATTTAATTTGACATCTTCTAACGATTCGAGATAAGATTCAACTGTAATTTAACAAATCCATATACGGTACCTCAATCATATGCAACTGTGTTAATTTGCATGGGAATTAACAAAGACAAAATGAAAGTGCTGGATGAAATCCAAGTCGGAGCTTCTACTCAGAGTATTATGACAGAGTTTGGCATTAGTAAGTCGACTTTTGTCTTCAAGCTTTAATGTTGGATAACCAATCCCGGAAAAGGTATGTATATAACTTACTTTAAAGCATAGGCTATTTGCATGATTTTAGAACTTTTTAACTATACAGTACAATATTTTAGAAAACATTTCTATAATTCAGAGTCTTTGGACTAGACCTTCCCCCCCTCCCATTAGTCCGAATTACCGTAGTGAGAGTTTACTGTATATACTTTCGTCTAGTTACCGTACTGTTTTACTTTAACAAATTTCAATGAGAAAATTTGAAAAAATGGAAAAAAGGAAATTAAACATCCTGTATCCTTTGGGAACAGCCACTTACAATAATTACTGTTTGTTTTGTTATTCTCTATTTTCATGCAATAATTATTATAATAAGTATTGAAATATAATAATATACGGTAATATAATATATTAAATCTTGAAGGGTTTCAAGATGAAGGAAGACTTAAGAGAAGTGGACGAACTTGGACAGAAGAAACACGCCAGTGACCGCATGAAGGAATATTGGAGACAGAGGAAACTCCAGGCAAAGGAAAAGAAAAAGAAATAAAGTTGTTGCGTGATCCTGTGGCCAATTCGCATGGGGGAAATTTTTTTTTGAAATAAAGTAACTTGTTATAAAAAGCAAGATAGATAAAATTTATATTATCATTAGATTCATCTGTAGAACAAAGGAATGCATTGCTCAGTATTTCCTATCATCTACTATTATACAGCCAGGGGGAGGATTTAGGGGATGTATCTCCCTTTCCCTCTTTGTCACTATGAGTGGCATTGGGATCTCTCACTACATAAGGCATTCAGTACTTATATCCACAATAAAATAACCCCTGGCACTACAGCCCGTGAAGGGCCTAGGCCCACCAAGCGACCGCTGCACAGCCATTTGTCCTGCAGATTTTGGGGTGACGCGTGATCAGCGCATCGAGTCCTCTCGGCCATTAATCTTGGTTTTCGTGATCGGGACACTGCCTCACTGTCAGACAGCTACTTAATTGTCCTCACGAGGCTCAGTGCACCCTATTCCAGCCCTCACGTAAGTTTCTAAAATCCCTGACGGAGCCGGGAATCGAACCCGGGGCCTCCGGGTGAAAGGCAGGCGCGCTACCCCAACACCACGGGGCCGGCCTTATATCCATAATCCCTCATGAGATTATTTCCGGGGAACCCACCTTATGTGTATATGAATGCCGAATCTCAGAAGAATTAACACTGAAAAGAGCACAATTTGCTGGACATGTGATTAGGATGGATATGGGGAGATTGACTAGAAGGATATGGGAGACAAGAAGGAAAACAGGAACCAAATGTGTGGTTGAACTTCGGAAGGACTGGACTGAGAGGGGATCAAGGTGGAAGGGACAGAGAACTCGAGAATTAATATGCACTGACCGATACACCGGAACTGACTGACAGAGAAGGATACCATAAAAGGATTGAGAATAATCAATGGGGAAGACAAGAAAAGAGGACACTAAGGATTTCTGAGAAAGAACAGGAGAGAAGAAGACGGTGGATGAATACCGTAGGTTCTGGGAGGAGAAAAGGAAGCAGACCCAAACCATGGCAGAGCTGCCAGTGGTCCCATAGAGGCCATAACGAAAGTAGAAGAAGAATGCTGGATCATGTTAGCATCTTGAAAAAATTGTAGTGTTACTTGTAGGCCTACGATATGTTCTATTCCTGCAAACTGTTCGGGTACAATTTGCCCGGCATGCACCCGTACATTTCCTGTCCTGGAGGGTTAAAGGACTGGCTGAGTGTTGGGAAAATTTTCCATTTTTGGTCCGTATTGACAATTGTAATTTGTGTTTATTCAAATTAGCAGGTTCCGCCAATCAATACCTTAATGTTTATACATAAACCCTAGGTGCAGTACATGTTTCGAACCATTATCGGTCCTTCATCAGCTGACTTAATATGTTGTCAACAGCATAACACATTAAAACACTGAGCATTGACACAAAGTTCCTTGCAGTGTCTTTTAAACCTTTTTTAAAGCTTGAATTTTAATGAACAATTGTGAATATTTTAACATGTATTATCTTTGTGTCAATACTCAGTGTTTTTATGTGTTATGCTGTTGACAATACATTAAGTCAGCTGATGAAGGACAGATAATGGTTCGAAACATGTACTGCACCTAGGGTTTATGCATAAGCATTAAGGTATTGATTGGTGGAACCTGCTAATTTGAATAAACACAAATTACTGGTTCAGTGTTACATAAACAACCACCTCAAACCCAATCCTGGATAAACAGAAATGCAAGGAAGAAGTTCAACATAAACTAGAGAAGTCACGATTTACAGCATTGTAATCCCACAAAACATCTAGGACTGTGTGCTTACATTCATACATCATTTTCAGGACACAAAGTAGAAGGTTGTACCAGGAACAACTAACAAATACCATGAGGGGGAACACAGCCTAATGCAGTGGCATGTGGTGGGCATTTCCACTACCCCAGCTACAAATGTACAGTCAAAATTCTATTACTCAAATTTTCGATAACTCGTAGTAATTAATATTTCCCGAACAAACTTGCTATAATTTGCATGTATCTTTTCACTTGAATTGGAATTTTTTGATATCTCGCTGCTTATATTATATCCCCAACACACATGTTCTTTATCTCAAACATTCACAGTGCAACTTGTACAACAATGCAACTGAATGTGTTGAGAACTTTGTGGCGGAAGCTCGCGCACAGAAAATGAAGCAAGAAGCAGCCATGAAAAACTAGATAAAGGGCTGTGCAATTTGTATTGTTAAATTTAACTTACTTAGATAAATGTAATAAAGCTGTCAAAATTACGAGCATCCATTTTTTAAAATTACCGGTACAAAAATTTAGACAGCTACCAGTATGTGCAGCCTATTCATCTCTTGATGAATGCAATACATTTGCATTTGTCTGTTGGCACAGGCTAGAGTAAAATGTGCCTCTTCACCGATGTCTCAGCCTCATTCACAGCTGCAATTACACTGTATAACAAAAAAAAACGACGCCCGGCAAGGCGTTGTCCGATTATACGGAAATTACGTATGCAAATGACATTCGGACCGAACATGCAACTGATTAAAGCTTCGTGTCCAATGAATGAATAGCAGGAGTTCCCGCGCTCCGAATTCCGCATGCATCAGGGGTATATAAGGCGCGATTCTGAAGCTTATGCTCAAAGTAGCTGTTGCATTTGACTGCGATACCTGAACATCGGCTGTAAGAATGCCATGCCGAAGGATTCGTGCTCATTACGAGCTGATGTCAGAGTTTGAAAGAGGTCGCGCGATCGGACTGAAAGAAGCTGGTTGGTCAAATCGAGCTGTCGCTGGACATTTGGGTGAAGTGATGCTGCGATCGGACGATGCTGGCAAGCACTGGTCAGCAACGGCAGGCATCAGCGTCAGGACGGCAGTGGTCAACCACGGGCCACAACAGCACGGACAGACAGAGCGATTGTCAGAAGAGCTGTCACAGCACTGCAGTCTTTGTTATCAACGATCCAGCGTGTGAGCCGCACACAGGTGTCCACCAAGACCATCAACAGATGCCTGAACGACAGGAATTTGCATTTGCGCCGCCCATTACGCCGCTTACCACTCACACCTGTTCTCCGTCAAGTTAGATTACAGTGGTGCCGCGCTTGAGCAACGTGGAACTGGGGACGTATAGTCTTTAGTGACGAGTCCCGTTTCCAACTGTGCCCTGATGACAACCGCAGGACACCATCCGGAAACTTTATCAGTCCATGCCACGTCGAGTGACAGCTTGCATCCAGGCCGGGGGTGGACCAACACCTTATCGACGTCCTCACTTTGTAACGCTCTAACTCTGCAATAAATCAATCGATTGTTGTTCTGCACTTTTGATCGTTTGTGTTCCTATGTCTGTTCCTCACATCCACCGATTTTTATCGCCATCGGACAATTCCTTCCTGGTGCGTCGTTTTGTTTGTTATACAGTGTATACGGAATGGGAATACTAGTTGCCATTTTTGGTCCGTATTGACATATATAAATTATTTAATCAGTTTGCAGCTTTCCGCCGAATCAATACAAATTATTAATACAAATACTAATAGCGCAAACATAATTTGTATTGATTCGACGGAAAGCTACAAACTGATTAAATAGTGTATACGGAAGCTACTGAGGTATGGCCTCAGCACAACTAGTACCTGGGTGTACTGTGAAAGGTTCTACTCATAGGCTCAGTGCTATTGTTCTGACTCAGTAAGGAAAACAATTGCAAACTACCTCACTCCTCATCTTGCCTAGTACGCCTCATTATAGTGCTGCCTATGGCTGTACTTTTTGGGGATCCAACTAGCCTCTGGGCTGACTACCTAACAGGTCAGTATGTGTTATAAGCCTACATACAGTATTTTGCAACCAGTATATCATAAATTTAACATTTTGTTCGTATGTCAATAAGCCAAATTTATTTTGACATCTCCTAACGATTCGAGATATTAAGGTTCGAATGTAATTTAAAAATCCATATACCCCCACCCCCCACCCTTATGTGCAACTGTATAAATTTGTATGGGAGTTAACAATGTTTTAAAATGGGGTCTTGGTTTCTGGAAATAACCCTTTACATTTCTAAACGATCACAACAAGCCTAGCTGTGATAATATCCTTAGGATTATTAAGCCGATAAGCAGGAACTCCTCATAGAGTAACAAGAAAAGAATCACCCAGACTTATACTCCACAGATGCCATACTAGATCACAATTGGACAGGACAAAATAACCGCATACACAGCGCTCTCACACAATTGGCAATAAACAACTTCCATCATAAGATATGCACACATCTTGTGCCTTGTGTGGGACTTTATGTGAAAGATATTACTTCAGCAAGTGCCATGACAGGACCAATCACAGAGTGAGTATAGCTAAAGTTAGAACAAATCAACAATACTTATAACTGACCAGATTATTATAATCACCTATAGTTTTGCGATAATATCTTCCTATGGGTGCTGTATTTCTCTACCCTCTGCTATCATAAAACATTCCCGTTTCCTACTATTTTCTTTATCTATCTCACTGCCACATTTGATAGTGAGTATGTCCATTAAGTGGCTGATTTCTCTTTGTAAGTTGCTCAAAAACAGAGCCCCTTTCTCAAGTTGAATCATTTCTTAATTTCCCCATCATAATGGAGATTACCGGTATATCGAATGAAGAAGTAACCGATAACAGAATGAATCAAAGGATTTTCTTTTGCCAAAAACAACCACAAATATTCACTATTATCAACAGAACAGCAGTAACAAACTTACAAAAGCAAAAAATAATAACCCCTCAGTGAAACACAAAGCCGCCTTTAGAATTGTTCATTGAAACCAGTCAAGCCACTCCAGGCGCTAACAAAAGTGGAAGAGACCTAATAAACTATCTTCAATGGAAATGTCATGTGAAGAGCGAAGAAAGTCTATAGCAGACAAATACAAGAATTGAAAATTGATCATAGTAATATGACCAGGATCTGTATGCAACTTTATGGTCATTTGGCAGAAGTAAACTATTATTATTCAATCGATAGAAATTAGATTCTGATATTATGATAATCAGAGTTTTATATTAGTTAATAATGTACCACCCATTACACTCCCTGGCCTGTCTCTCTGCAAGCGGAACCTATTGTACATATGGAGTCTGGAATTCCCCTGGTCATCACAACAGTACCTACTAAGATTTAATGACCTTCAGCAATGTGTCAGGTTTTGTCTCCAAGTTGAAGACACTCAGGGGTATGAACACAGCCGACTGGGCTGCGAACCGTGTATTCTTAGCAGCCCGCTACCCAACTCAGTTATTAGGTGGCTGGCTTAGCGTGGGATTTAGAACGAGTTTGTTATGTCTAAATTTGTATTTTGTATCCAATGTCCCAAGCTATTTCGCACAAAATACTTACCTCTGCACTACTGGGTTAGAAGGGGATCAGTGCATGACACTGTGCATATCTCCACTTGCTTTGTCTCATCCTACTGGAGAATAAGCTGCACCGGTCTATGTTCACACTGCACGTCGCTATTCATTGACATGTAATTAACCATGTAGATAGAGATGGAACCATGTTGACTTACAATATTGCTTTTCTAATAATTGGTTCCACCTCATCATTACTTCTTCTTCTTAACCCGGGAATGGTAAAGCGGGGTGCTGTCAGACCCCCACGGTCAGTTCTTGAGCTACTGCGTTAAAGTTTGGTTGACTAAACTGCTAGTGCTTTGTCTACCTTCATTCACACATTCGCTTTACAAGTTGCTGCATGCATCTTGAGTGTTCTCTGTCTTGGAGGAAGTAAACAGCTTGTTAAAGTGACTGGGGTGCCCGTGGACCCCCATGATGCTGTTTGTGGAACATTTTGTGTACATAATTTTGCACTGCTGTGCAGTGTTTTTGGGGTGAGCATTATTCCCACTACCAAATATTATCTATCCTGTTAAGTACGGTGTGAAATGTTTCACTCTAGCTGATGCAAGAAAGTGGTGTAAACTTTCAATGGATATATATGTAGGCTCTCAATCTGATGTTCCAACACTGCTTCAGACATTGTGAGAATTTCAACACCTAATCAAGGGACAGGGAGGAATATAACCACAGACAACTGGTTTTCCAGTATCACATTAGCAGAAAGACTTTTGCAAGCCAATTTAACTTTCGTGGGAACACTCAGAAAGAACAAAAGGGAAGTGCCAAAGGAATTCGTTGCGCAGAAAAGAACACATGTTCTGCACTATTTGGGTTCCAGAAAAATGACACTTGTGTCTTATGCCCCAAAGAAAAATAAGACAGTGCTAATGTTATCAACAATGCAGATTGAACTAAATGATGGTACACACGCAGAGCCATCTCCCAGTAGCAAGTCAAAATGCACTATTTGTCCCAGCAGTAAAGATATAAAGACGAGGTTATTCTGTAGTAAGTGATTACGATATATGTGTATAAAGCGCATGAAATTTTTTTTCGTGAAACTTGCATTGGTGTTCCTGTGTCCACGACTAGTAAATCTGCTTGAGATTTGCAATGAAACAGAATTGGAAGAGTTCATATGATGGTAAACTGAATTAATGTTGTATCAATTTTTGTATCTGTTAGTTGTGAAAACGAAAATCCACAGCCTGCTTCCAGTCTCCGACCGGGTCAGGAATGGAATGAATGAAGCCCCCATCTAGCGGCGAGGATATGAACTGTGCTGGCTGCCGAGGCCTGACGCACTCCTCTGGGGCAATGATAAATGAATGACAGATGGAATGAAATGATAGTGGAGAGTGTTGCTGGAATGAAATTTTGACAGGGAAAACCGGAGTACCCAGAGAAAAACCTGTCTGCCTCCGTTTTGTCCAGCACAGATCTCACATGGAGTGACCGGGATTTGAACCACGGACCCAGCGGTGAGAGGCCGGCGTGCTGCCGCCTAAGCCACGGAATAGTTGTATTGTAGTTTAATTCACTGCTAAAACCTATCTTATGGTTTATTTATGAAAATATAATTTAGTGTTCATTCCAGTGACACAGAAGATGCGAAACTGATGGGGATCCAGGGACATTCCACGTTGCTATTGACGTTATAAAAATCAACGTTACCTCTCCCGGGTTCGGTCCCCCCAAAGTTGGGGATTATCATGGAAAAGGCGCCTCTGTCCACCACAAGCTGGAACAATTCTTCAACCGATCGAATCCGTGACCACTCCTTGTTATTCTGAAGCCAGGACATCTGTCTTCTGCCACGCCCTCGTTTGCCATCTATTTTGCCTTTTAGTAATAGTCGAAGCAACTGATATTTTTGGCCTCTAAGTACATGACCCAAATAGGTAGTTTTTCGATACTTAAAGGAGACCAAAACAAAAAAGTCAACTTGCCTCAAAATCAAAGTATGTATCGGACAGTGTTCAACTATATATTTGCTTTTGTTCTATGCCGCTCCGCAGGCTGGTAAACGAAGGAAACACGATTAGCTGTGACGTCACTGCGCCGTAATCGGTGAGTGAGCTATCCGCTCCATTCAGTTGATTGTTGCAACACGCGTGCTGCCACTCTTCCGTTGATTAGTGTAGTTTATTATAATCGAGTGTAATAGCTAGTTGGCAAAATGCCTTCGTGTAGTGTATACGGTTGTAACAACAGAACGAATAAAAACCGAAATTGTAGAGAAAAAGAAGTACATTTCCATAGATTTCCAAATCGAAGTAAGTCGCCACATAGATTTAGCAGTTGGGTACAATTTTGCAAGAGGAAACATTTTTCTCCCGGTAATGGGGCTACTATGTGTTCAATGCACTTAAAAAAGACAGACTAAGATGAAACGCAAGTTTTGAAAATGAAGTTGATGCCTACAGAAAAGCTACAAGGTCCAAAATTGAAGCCAGGAGTCCTTCAATAAGGTGTAAGAGTAAGAGAAAGATATGTCACATTACATAATGGAGTGTTTGGGCGGTGAGGGATGAAATAATATATGAGTAAATTGAGTTGTACAGCATTGTCTTCTAATCACAGTCTTGCTACATGAAGCTATCACGAATGAGTTGTGAGCATTTCAGTTGCGATTGAAGCAGTGGCGTATACTGGTCTGAAGATCTGGGCTACCACTGAGCTTAATATTACACAAAACATGCTTTTGAACTGCCGTGTGAAAGAGTTCATATTTGAAAACCCTTCCTTTCACGACTAAATAACAAACACGGCCAGCAATACAATTTAGACAGTTTAGAACTGCCAGATAACCTATTCCACCTAGCATATGTAGATGAAGTGAAATGACGTGTATACTTTGGCACACAATTGCAGTTCAGGTCATATGTATAATATGAACTTTCTCACTGTATGGACGACGGCTGAAAGGAACTTCTAACAAACTCTCTATTATACAGTCATTGGCATTTAAAGCCCCCGCATGTGTTTGTTCCATAATTTTCTTACAAAATCACAACTGGCACAGTTAAAACAAAACACTACATAAAGATTCTTCAGCATACACACACTTACATAAATCACACATCGAAAATACTACAACTTCTAAAACATATTCACATACATGTATATGCGTGCGATAATGTATATTTATTGTAGGCTATTTGTTCCTTTAAACGCTTTTAACTTCAAAGAAACCGCTGGTACTCAATTAAATTAGCCTTTGGCTGCGCGAGCCAGTGGCGTGTGGGCCAGGTATGCGGTGCGACTAATACGGTAAGCGCTCCTTAGCCTGGGGTTTAACTTGAATCGGGGTTAAAAATTGGTGGTTTCAAGTTGGTAAGCGAATAATTTTTATTTGATGTTGTGTATGCAATTATTTAAATATTTAGTAGTTTGATGTTATTTTGCATGGTATAAATGTGTTAGTACCTATTTCGCTCAGTGTAACTCAGACCATCGCACACCACATGCCCTCCCGGCCGTGGCGTGCAGTAGTCTAGTAGCAGCTTCAGCTGGTGTTGTGTGTGCTCTTGTTAAGCACGGTCCAGTTGGTTGACTAAGCAAGCACGCTAGTGTGCTCCGTTATATACCATCGCCGCCCTAGGCGCTGTCCAGTATGGTAAGAAACCGCTGGCCGTAGCGGCAACTCGTTCGCTATGAGCACTGGGCCTGCACGGAACAAGGGTGGGTGCGGAGATATGAGGAGAGCGGCGTAGGGCTGCCGCTGTCTTGGGTTGGTTTCTGCTGCGTTGCCACGTTGACTACCCACTAACCATTATTTCTTTCGATAAAGAAGAATGTGCATGAAAGTCACGATTGTTTGAATGATTTGTTGAACCTGTAATAAAGTGTTATTTATTTTTAATGTAATTTTCTTGGGCTACCACTGGTAGCCCCGGTAGCCCTAAGAATACGCCCCTAGATTGAAGTGTTAAAGTAAATTAACATTTATGGAGAACTTGTCCACGGTGAAAAAGAGTAAAAGTGAAACAAAATACATTTAATTAAATGTTCCTCCGCTATGCTGAGAGACATCGGATCAAAGGTCTGTTTTTCAGATTTAGAGGTTAAATACTTGTTGCCTTGGTAACCATATAGGAGGTCTAGATGGCCTTTACACTTCAGATTTGAACTCCGCCTTTGTCCGGTCCCAAGTCCGGAATGCGAAAGGAGGAGGGTTAGCTGGTTTGGCAACCAGCTGTAAAAACAGCTAACGCCGAATGTTGGGCGGCGGTAAATAACTCGACCCCCTGAAGGGGTCAACGGCTTCTGGCGAATGAGCCCCTTTAGGTGGGGTGATGGTCCCCTCAGTGTAGGAAATGACACTGAAACCCATTACGTATATTGGCCCAACGGCAAAACGGACGGAGGAGGAACTTTCCTTGTGGTTCTCAACGGTCGTGGAGGCGGATGAGGTCACGCCAGATGGACTGGCTGTGAAGGCGCAACTCAATTATATTTAGAGTCTGCGGCAGTCCATTGCAGTCACGGTGCTAGAACCTGCACGTCTCATTTCTTTTGTGCCGCAGGGTATAGTTCCGAGATCATAGTGTGTGGGTCACTTCCTTGCAAGCTGTGATCCACCTTAAACAAAATCTCGCTTGTGGCACCTTTTTCCTGCTGTCACATCTTTCAACAAGTCCAGCGGCGATGGGATAAGGATGGTGGAGGCAGCTTTTCGGGTTGAAACTGGAAGCCTCTAGTTCGGACCTGCACGTTGGCAGCAGATGTGTGATGGTCGTCTTTCTGAGACCTCGTGACTACTCAGGAGTTCGGTCCTGCATCTGTGTTTGGGCAGGCCTATTTAGGATCACCGCTGCCCACCCCGAATGGGGAAGGCCCTAGAAAATGTGGGCTAAACATCAGTAGTCACACCTTCAGCCGGCTGGGAGGCCGCACCCGGCGGGTCACCCCTTTTGCGGTCGAAAAACGAAAACAAAGAATATCCAAACTTTAATGATAGGATCCTGGAATGTTCGAACGTTACTCGATTTGAAGGACAATAATAGGCCTGAGCGAAGAACAGCACTCGTTACCCATGAGCTTGGTCGAATGAACATAGATATTGCTGCCTTAAGTGAAACCAGATTGTCCAACGAAGGTAAAATTACAGAGTTCAGTTCAGGTTACACCATATTCTGGAAGGGAAAAGATGAGGGAGAGCGCCATATTCATGGTGTTGGTTTCGCTATAAAGACCACACTGGTGAATGATCACCAGCTAACTCCAACTGCTGTCAGTGAAAGAATTATGACTCTTCGAATCCCACTCTCCGGGGGTCACTTTATGACTCTTATCTCTGCATATGATCCCACCTTGGATGCTGATATAGAAGTTAAAGATCAATTCTACAACCAGCTGAGCACAATCATCACCAAAGTACCATCTAGAGACAAACTCTTAATGCTTGGCGATTTCAACTCCAGAGTTGGTAAAGATCATCAATTATGGAACAATGTGATGGGAAAACAAGGAATTGGCAACTGCAATGCCAATGGCCGATTACTCCTTGGTCTATGTGCTGAACATGAACTCTTTATTACCAACACTCAGTTCCGCCTGCCGAATCGCTACAAAACCACTTGGATGCATCCTCGCTCGAAGCACTGGCACATCCTTGACTATATCATCACCAGGCAATGCGATAAAAAGGACATCCTTGTCACCAGGACCGCAAGAAGTGTCGATGACTGTTGGACAGATCATAAGCTCCTTTTTCGCCGGTTGAGGAACTCAATCTGCCGCAAACCGAAACGATCCATCCACAACCTGTCGAGACAGAAATTTGACACTTCTAAACTCCAAGTAAAATCAATTGCTACAGATTACAGAAATGAAATCGCAAATAAGCTGGCTAGTCACCCTGTTAGCACAAATAGTGTTGTACAGGAATGGGCAACGCTTCAGAAGGTCATTACTGAGTCAGCTGAGGAAACAATTGGTTTTGTGAAGAACAAAAGACAAGACTGGTTTGATGAAAATAATGATGAAATTATGTGTCTCATCAATGCCAAACGGGAAGCCCATCTATCCTTTCTTCAAGATCCGTCTTCCAGTGTGAAAAAATCACAATTCGTGCAACTTAAGGGGAAATGTCAGGCACAAATCAGGGGAATAAAGAACAACTGGTGGCAACGAAAAGCTGAAGAACTGCAAAGACTATCTGATGCCCATGACCTGCGAAACTTCTATGCAGGCATAAAGGAGGTATACGGCCCAATCCGATCATCATCAGGTACATTGAAAACTGCTGACAATTCCGCCATTTTAACTGAACAAGGACAAATTTTGGAGCGTTGGAAGGAACATTTCTCTGCACTTCTAAATCGTGCCTCCAATGTTGCCGAGGACTTTCTTCGAAACATCCCTCAGCAGCCTCAACAACCATGGATGGCGGTTCCGCCGACATTCCGAGATTTCACCAAAGCGCTCAATCAACTAAAGCCGAGAAAGGCTCCTGGTCCTGATAACATCCCTCTGGAGTTGTTACAAAGTGGAGGTATGGCCTTGAAGACTCGACTTTTTACACTTATCCTGTTAATTTGGGAAACTCGAGAAGTACCTGACGACTTGAAGAATGCTGCCATCATAACTATCTTCAAGAAAGGCGATTGTAGCATGTGTGGGAACTACCGTGGTATATCGCTATTATCCATTGCAGGTAAAGTTCTCGCAAGAATTCTCCTAAACCGGCTCCAAAGTATCTCGGAGAGGATTTTGCCCGAGTCTCAATGTGGTTTCCGAACCTCCAGGGGCACAACAGACATGATATTCTGTGCCAGACAACTCCAGGAAAAGTGCAGAGAGCAACAGGAGCCCCTGTATTTAGTTTTCTATGACCTGGAAAAAGCCTTTGATTCAGTACCAAGACCTGCTATGTGGAAAGTACTAACGCACTTTGGATGTCCAGATCGCTATGTGGAATTAGTTAAAGCTCTTCATGATGGAATATCTGGGAAGATTCTTCACGGTAACTCTGTATCCGATCCATTTCCAATCACTCACGGTTTGAAACAAGGCTGTGTGCTTGCTCCAACACTCTTTGCATTGTACATGGCTGCCATGATCTATGAATCATCTTCCAACAACCCAGGCATAGAGATTAAGTTTCGCTTCGATGGAGGTCTTTTCAATCTGGCAAGACTTCGTTCACAGAGACATACCCAAGTTACCCGGGTGACAGAACTGCAGTATGCCGATGACACCGCATCTCCTGCTCCGACAGCTGCAGAGCTTCAACAATCGGTCAATCGCTTTAGCACTGCGTGTGATCTCTTTGGTCTCACCATCAATGCAAAGAAAACCAAGGTGCTTGCACAACCTGCCCCAGGATTACCTCTTCCTGAGTTCAATATCTCCATCTTAGACTCAACACTGGAGCAGGTTGATCATTTTTCATATCTTGCTAGCATCTTGTCTAAACGGTGCACTTGCGAACAGGATGTTGACAAAGGAATTGGGGCTGCCCATGCAGCATTTGGCCGTTTAATGCACAGAGTCTTCATGAATAAAGACCTAAAGATGCATACCAAACTCATGGTGTACAAAGCTGTCGTCATCTCAACGCTACTGTATGGCTGTGAAACTTGGACATTCTATCGCCGTGATATCAAGAAACTTGAGCGTTTCCACCAACAAAAGATGAGATACATCTTGAACATCAAGTGGGAGGACTACGTGACCAACACTGCAGTTCTCGAGAGAGCGCATCTCGATAGCATTGAGACAACTATCATCGCTCATCAACTGAGATGGTTAGGCCATGTTCACCGTTTGAGTGATACCAGGCTTCCACGTCAATTCCTTTATGGTGAACTTTGCTCCGGCACTAGACCTCATGGGGCCCCTTTGAAGCGTTTTAAAGACCAGTTTAAACACATCATGACGACGACTGGTATAGACATCCACTCATGGGAAACATCTGCTGCGGACCGTTTAATGTGGCGGAACACTACATCGACGGCTGTCAACTTCTTTGAGGAAGAACGTCGCAGACATGAAGAGGCCAAGCGACAAGCAGGAAAGCTTCGTCAGTTGCAACCCCGCCCTCCCCCGACCATTGTGTGCAATTTATGTGGGCGCATGTTTTATGCCAGGATTGGCCTGCTCAGTCATCAGAAGCATATCCACAAGCTGGTCTGAAATGCTCTTTGCAGGAAGAAGTATGTTTACTCGGAATCGAGTTACAGCCGACGACGACGACACTTCAGATTTAGATGTTGAATACTTGTTGCCTTGGTAACCATATAGGAGGCTTAGATGGCCTTTACACTTCAGATTTAGATGATGAATACTTGTTGCCTTGGTAACCATATAGGAGGCTTAGATGGCCTTTACACTTCAGATTTAGATGGTGAATACTTGTTGCCTTGGTAACCATATAGGAGGTTTAGATGGCCTTTACACTTCAGATTTAGATGGTGAATACTTGTTGCCTTGGTAACCATATAGGAGGCTTAGATGGCCTTTACACTTCAGATTTAGATGGTGAATACTTGTTGCCTTGGTAACCATATAGGAGGCTTAGATGGCCTTTACACTTCAGATTTAGATGGTGAATACTTGTTGCCTTGGTAACCATATAGGAGGCTTAGATGGCCTTTACACTTCAGATTTAGATGATGAATACTTGTTGCCTTGGTAACCATATAGGAGGCTTAGATGGCCTTTACACTTCAGATTTAGATGATGAATACTTGTTGCCTTGGTAACCATATAGGAGGCTTAGATGGCCTTTACACTTCAGATTTAGATGATGAATACTTGTTGCCTTGGTAACCATATAGGAGGCTTAGATGGCCTTTACACTTCAGATTTAGATGTTGAATACTTGTTGCCTTGGTAACCATATAGGAGGCTTAGATGGCCTTTACACTTCAGATTTAGATGATGAATACTTGTTGCCTTGGTAACCATATAGGAGGCTTAGATGGCCTTTACACTTCAGATTTAGATGGTGAATACTTGTTGCCTTGGTAACCATATAGGAGGCTTAGATGGCCTTTACACTTCAGATTTAGATGGTGAATACTTGTTGCCTTGGCAACCATATATGAATCCTAGATGGTCTTTATACTTCAGATTTGTGGCTTCAGTAGCGCAGTTGGTTGCATGCTGAGCTTATATGCCCAACATCGCGGGTTAAAATCCAGTCGAAAACGTCGTACTTTTTCAGTGCGTTAAAAATTATTCAGTATGCATTCCTTCGGAGGGGAAGTAAAGCCGGCGGGCCCATGTTACAGATTTATGGCATGTTATAAAGCCTTCCACTAACTACAATTATTGTGTGAAGCTAAATTTGAAAGTTAGATTTGATTAACGCTCTGTTAGGATCCAACGTTTGTCTTTGTCGCCAGGTGCTGGTTGCAGTGGCATCTAGCAGCCAAGTATACAGCTAGGTGTCATTGACGGTAGCATTTGGTAGCAAAATTAGGAACTACTTGAAATGGATCGTCTGCGGTCCTTACCTGAATTACAGATAACACACACTATAAAAAAGGTACACCGCAAAGCTGACCTAAACTCTATAGAAAGAGCTTGTTTAGCTATAAGGATCGAGTATAGAAAGGCGGCAAAGAAATTTTCAATTCCATGAAGTACTGAAGGAGACTGGGTCCTAGTATGTTCTTCTCCACATACCAGCAAGCTGATTATTTTGTAGGCCAAATTTTGCGGTCTGTAAACAGTAAAGATGAGAAGAAATTCGAAGGGAAGTTTGTTAGATGCAAATCCACAAGAGACTTCCAAGGATACATCTATGTGATTCCAGCTGTCGAGGACATTACGGTACTTGGTTCTATTCTGAGCAAACAGTTGGGAGACTGAAGGGCCCAGAAGTTATCCGTAGGGGGCAACTTAAGTTTGCATTCAATTGGTTTATCACCAATTTTATAATTTATGTAGTGAATACGTTGTCATTCAACTAAATATGTATATTTTTTAGGTAATAAATTGTTTTACAGGCTTTTTCACTATCGGCAGTTTTATTTTAATATGATCTGATATTTCTAGGAGTAGCCCAGTGTCCTAAATAATGATCCCTTTCACCCTACAGTTCATCTGAATAGGATTAGTCACAGAAATGAAAGAGTGATTCTATTCAGCCCACCTGGTGGGGTGAATAGGATCACACACTTAATTAGGTATATGCACTTAATTTTTTGGGATATAGGCATATTTACTAACAATATACAATCTACTGATGCGGACTCATGTTTCAATTAATAGAACACGAAATAAAGTTCAGTGGTTCAAAAGTTGCAGACAGTCAAAGTTCGAAAGTGATCCCATTCACCTCGTTTTACGGTAGTTCTTTCTTCCTTTCTCTTCCTCCAAACTTTCTTCATTCTTTCAGAGTGTTGCGCCTTTCTCTCTGCTGTCCATCTTCCTCCCCTGCGTTCTCTCTTTTCTCCCACAAGAACCTTTATATTGGAAAGTATTTCCCTGAACTGTGCTCTGTCTCGACAGTCGTCATCTGTAATTTCTAGCCTCCGGAGTTCTTCCTTCATCGGCTTGGTGTAACCCCCTTGGCTCTTCAGATTATATATTTTATTAAAAATTTGTTTATTTATTCTTGTTGGATCCATTCTAACCATATGTCCATAGAAACATAAACTCCTTTTCCTAATTGTTGTTTCAAGGTCTTCCACACTTTCATATACAGTATATCCTTGTTTGATCTTAGTCTGTAGGTTCCCTGTACCACTTTTGGGCCGTAAATCCTCCGCAATATCCTCCTTTCAATCTTCAGAAGCTTTTCCAGATTCACCAAATTCGCCGTCTCCACACCATATAAGATCACCGGTTTTACCACAGCATTGTAGTGTTGTAGTTTGGCATTAAGGGAGAGGTTCTTTTTGTTGTATATATTTTTAGTGGAGAAGTTGAGTTTTTAAGTTTAAGTCTTCTGTTTTCCACTGACTCTTTGTCCAGTCCATTGTTGCTAATGATCTCTCCAAGGTATTTAAACTGTTTTGTGACCTTTACCTTCCCATATTTCGTCTCAACTGTTTTCTTCATATAGATCTTGTTGGTGCTCATCATCTCTGTTTTTGGAAAAGAGATTTGTAGCCCTGTTTTCCCAGCGATTTCTTTTAGTTTATTTATCTGTATTATTGCTTCCTCTTCCGTTTCAGCTAGAAGTGCCAGATCATCCGCGAAGGCCAGACATCTGGGTTTGATGTTTGTATTTTTACTTCCAAGTAAAGTCATTGGTTGTCCACAATGTCTTCATGATCTTATCTAGAACCATGTTGAACAACATCGGTGGTAGGCCTGCCTCAATCCAGTTTTTATTTGGAAGGGTTTGCTGATCTCTCCCCGGAATTTCACCTTGGATATAGTGTTTGTTAATGTCAGCCTAAGTAGGTTTCGGGTCTTTTGATCCACTCCATATTCCCTCAATATGTCCATCAATGTTCTATCTATTGAATTGTAAGCTTTGTGAAAGTCAACGAATGAGATGAATAGATAATTTGATCGTGCAGTGTAATATTTTATTATCATTTTCAGACTAAGTATTTGCTCTGGATAAGAACGCCCTCTCTGGAAACCTACCTGATATTCTCCCAGTTGTGGGTCAATTTGTGGTTCCAGTCTGTTCAATAGTAGTTTAGAAAATATTTTGTATGTAACTGATAAAAGTGATACACCTCTATAATTATTGACATCAGTTTTTGGTCCCTTTTTTGTAACAGGTGAATCAATGCCACTAACCAGTCCTCCGGTATCTTTTCATCCCTCCAGATATTCCTGAAGAGTTCTGTCGTTTCAGTGATGAAGGCGTCATTGGTTATCTTCCACAGTTCTGCAATAACTCCATCTTCTCCGGACACTTTATTGTTCTGTAAGGAATTTATTACATTCCTTATCTCCACTTCATCTGGTGGTTGTGACTGTAGGTTCTGGACTGTGTCTTTCAGTGTTTCCAATTTTTCCTGTGGTTGTTCGTAATTAAGGAGTTCTTCAAAATAATTGGCAAGAATCTCACAGTTGTTTTTATCATTCAAGGCAAGGGATCCGTCCGGTTTCTTAAAGAGGAGGCTCGGTGCCGTGTAACCAATAATTTTATTGTTAAAAGCCCTATACAATAGTCTGGTGTTGTTCTTCTTAAAATTATCTTCCATTTCCGTGACTTGTTCCCTAAGATATTCTCTTCTGATTCTTCTCAGTATGCGATGTGTTTGCTTCCTTATATGTCTCGATTTCTCCAAATTATTCAGTGTTTTATTTCCATTCCATAATTTCCGTGCCTCGAGTCTTTCCTTGATCACTTCTTCGCATTCCTCATTCCACCAAGCATGTCTGCTGTGGTATTTCATAGATGCTAATTCTCTCTACGGCTCTATCAGAATGTTTGTCACTTCATCCCAATTTTTGGGTGTTTTTAATTGTCTTTGATAGTCTTCTTTCTTTTCCTGGATGAGTAATTTACGGTTGATTTTCGTGATTCTGTTGACGCGGGGATGTGTTTTCTGTCTGGGTATGAAATTCATCTTGATCTGTGATAGGTAGTGATCTGATGTTACATTAACCGCTTTTCTGACTTGGACGTTTTGGATTTCCTTATAATTGTTCCAGGAAATTGCAACATGGTCCAATTGAAATTCACCCAACATAGGGTTTGGTGATACCCATGTTTTCTTTTTTCAGGGTCGTGCCTTAAATTGTGTTAACATGATTTTGAGGTTGTTCATTCTGCAGAAGTTGATCAATCTTTCTCCATTTTTATTCGTCCTTTTGTGTGCTGGGTATCTTCCCACTGTTGCCATGTACTTCTTTTCCCGGCTCAATCCCAGGAGGATTTTGATGTTGTTTTGTAGAATCTTAAGTATTGCATCTGCCAGTGTTTCTCAAAACTCCTCAACCTTTTCAGGGTTCTTTTTATTGTCCTGATTGATCAGTGCATGGGCATTTATCAGTGTGTATTTCTTGTTTGTGGGTTTAACCGTTAAGAGTGATAGTCTCGAGTTTATACTCTTGAAGTCAACTACTGTGTTCAAGAACTTCTTATTTACTGCAAATGCTGTTCCCTGGTGTGGAGTTTTTTTTTTCATGATTTTCTTCCCAGGTTTCCCCTTGAAAATTCTAAATCCGTCTGATTCAAAGGCTTCTTCATTAATGTACCTCGTTTCTTGTGGGGCCAGTATCGAGATGTCTAAGTCTGTGTAATTCTGCTGTTAGCTGTTTCAGCTTTCCAACCTGAATGAGAGAATTAATATTGTATGTCGTATTACCGGATGGAATTTTCACCGGAAAAATCACGTGGTGCCAGGAAGGGCATCCGGCCTTAAATACCCAGCCAAAACCAAAATGAGCTTGGTTGGCTCCAGTGACCCCAATTAATTGGGAAAAGCTGAAGAAAGTAAAGTATTATTATCATTATTATTATTATTATTATTTTAAAATTAAATTAACAATGTAATGCCCCCTTGTTACATATGTTTGTGTAACATCAGGAATTTATCACATTATTTCCACAATAAATTAATATTTACCGCGATTGCCTGATTTACAGTTATGTAACAAGTTAGGAATGCATTTGATTTCGCTACAATGGACATTTAGTCTGCCAGCTTCTTTGTGTTCTAACAATATTAACAACAGTACTGCAACCCCACTAAGGAACAGTTACATGTACCATAGCGTTTAGAAGAGAAAGTGTGCCGACTCCCGAGTTTGCCGTATCTTTAGTATGGGTAGTTGCTGCGCCCGCCGGTAGACTGCGCAGCGGTTGGTTGTGGCTGGCTGGAGACACTTTCTAAGCGCTCGCGAGTTTGAAAACATGGAAATGCTGCCGTGTTTAGTCCTTATTTCTTGGTGTTGAAAAGTGTATGCGATCAAGAAGCGATAGTGAAATAATACATACGTTATGACACTGGTGTGTTTAGTATTTGTAAGCCTTTACACTTATTTCTTTACGTTTGTGCTGTCGAGTGAATTATAACCTGGTAAGATTCGTCAAACAAAACTGTGTAAGTGAATATGCCGTGTTGTTTTGTTCCCGGGTGCCGATCTGGATACGACAAGTCATCTGCAACAGGTAGGCACTTTTTTAGACCTCCAAAAGCCGAAGATGATTTATTTAAATGGGCTAAGGCCATTCCGAGGAAAGACACTAAATTGTCTAGTAAGTCATATGCAGGCTATGTGACAAACATTGCTCCGATAATTTCCTTATAAAAACGGACACTTTCATTATAGAAGGAAAGACAGTCGAAATGGCGAGAATGAGATGGAGTTTGAAGCCTGGCGCACTCCCACACTATCTAGCCGGGTATATTGTCAAGCAACTAAGGAAAGGGATCAGCTGTGTGAAGTGTGCAACAACCCTTCAAAGTGAAAAGGCCGTCGGACACAACAGCTGCAACTTTCACTAATATAAAGGACTTTGGCACAATAAATGCCCTTACTTACCTAACTCAACCGTCTGACAGTGTCTTCAACATTATTTTACAGGTCGAAGTAGTCGTTGAAATGGAATTATCTTCCCTTTCAAATTTGTGGGTTGATATATTTTATGAGTGTTAGGACAGCATTGATGAGATTGTTTTAGGGCCGTGATTTTTTGATGGTGTATGGAACATAAACTGGACCTCATTGGAAAACTCGTTTTTCATTTCATGAAGTGCGCTTTTTCTTTCGTACGAAAGAAATTAGGAAAGAGCAGTCAACTTCTAAGTCTGGAAAATCATCGCGTAAGCTGTCCAAAGCTTCGGACAACTGAGAGCTATAAGTTATATGGGTGAGTTTGTCATTATACTGTATTATATTATATTTACTTTATTTGTGCAGTAGTGAATGGTCTGTAGCTTTACGATTTTCACACATTCAGTTACATTTTGACCCCCGTCAGAATGTTTTATTTCCTTATTATATGAACCTATGACGCAATCTGATGTTTCAAAATTAACACAACGGACGTTAGCGTTGTATATACTCAGTGCGGAGAATTTTATATTTGAATCATCTTGTCTAATACAACGTAGTGTAAGCTGATAACATTCAGTTACTGAAAAGTAACATTCAACTGCTTGTATTGATACCGTCCTCACTCAGCGCTAGCCGACGCTAGAGCCACCTAGCGGTTGGACCATACAAACTCCACAAGTCACGTCACTGTCTCTTCTATACGCTATGCATGTACATTGTATATTTAAAAGAGATCGTTGTAGAAGGGGTTCGCGAGTCGAAATAGGTCGGGAACCGCTGCTCTAGGAAGTACTGAATAACAAGTCATTAGATGAGAGCCCAACAATGCCACAACATACCACCATTCTCACATCCCAATAATAATGGAAGCGCAAAGCTGTAAAGTTAATGTACTTGTAGATACCGCTATAAAATTCCAAATCCAACCCTAGGCGACAGAATCCTTTTATAAAACATACATTTTCATATTCATGTTCCCAAACGTACAAAACATGATCCTTTGTCCCGAGACATAAAAGAAAACCATTAAGTTATAATGAACATAATAATGAGACACTTTTCAACAACTTACATATTCCTAAGCACTGTATTACAGTTTATTTAACCGGCAGTGTATTTAGAAGAAATGCACTCTCTCCAGCACTTATCTTTATCATTAGTTTCCCCCTTTATTTCTCTTAGCCTCCCATCGAGGGAAAAAATGTTGTTACCTCCTTTCTAGTATCACCAGGAACAGGACAGTAGAATGTCACAACTGTGGAATAAAGATTTGTAGCCAACATACAGCTCACATTTGTGTCTTCAATGAGCGGACACCGCTACCAACCAGCATGAACTTTTTGAACAGCCATGCATTGTTGAAGAGTGAAAGTAGTGAATTCTCAATTAGTGTAAATGCTAATTGTAATTTGTTCTGTATCTAGTCTTACCATAAATACTGTCACAACTTTTGAGGGTGGCTGTACTTTCCCCCTTGTATTGATATCGCGCCAGGAGATGGCAGTTGGGTTTGAACTACAGATGTCTTCCCGCTCACTGCGAATTGCGGATTCCAAAAACATTCAGTTGGTCACTGCTTGCTTCACTCACTCAGCACATTCCTTCTTTCACTGGCTGCATGTCGTCTGCTGCGATAACAATCTTTGGCATGTGGGAAGCCGATATATTTAGGTTTGGAATAGGCGGGCTATGCATGCGTACTGCAAGACCCTCCGCACCCCGTTGCAGCGTGTTGAACTGCCATCTCCTGGCACAATGACAATTACGGTCTCCACATTCCTGTGTTGTAACACCAGCTATGAGTCATTCCGAGTGCAGCTGCAGTAGTGAAAAGTTCCGAGTGTTTATTTTTAAGTTGGAATGGGGCGATCACGAAAATCGTGTAGCTGTTGTCGCGTTGCACAAGTTAGGCAAATCCCCAGGTTAGATATTCAAAATTCTCCAGAAACTCAAAATAGCAAAAGGTTCGTACACAGCACTATCCAGCGCTTCCTCGAGACTGGAACTGTGAAAGACCAAGACAGATTAGGAAGACCACGCACTGTGCGAACCCCAGAATTGGTGAAAGTAGTGGCGGAGCAGTGGCGGCTAATGTAGGAAGAAATCCGTTGTGGAGACAGTCTGTAATGGCTTATGAGCTGAAAATTTCCAAAATGTCTCTGTCGTGCACAATGAGCAGTGACCTGGGACTTCGTGCTTACAAACAATGGAAAGGACACCTCACAAATGCGCTGAGGGAACAGAGGTTCTTAAAATTAAAATGCTTACTATCGCATTACGCAGCAAATGGTCACCGAAAAATCCTGTTTACTGAGGAAAAAATGTTCAGAGGAGGAGACTTTTAATTCCCAAAATGACAGGGTATATGCCACAGGCTCTGCACAAGCGCTGAAAAGTCTCCAAGGTCCAGAGGGGCCATCATTGTTAATTTTTTATGGTGTGGTGGGGCGTGAGCAACGAAGGTATGACGGACCTCCAGTTCTGTGAGAAAGGGGTCAAAACGTCGGCCAAAGTGTATCAGGAGACAGTGCTGGAGCCACTGGTCAAGAAACTCAACAACACCCTTTTCCATGGAGAACGCTGGAGCTTCCAGCAGAATTCGGCCCCAGCGAATGAAGCTTGGGGTCAATGTTCCGGACTTTATTTTGACCTTGGATTGGCCTTCTGCAAGTCCGGACCTAAACCCCCTGGACTACTAATTGTGGTCCATGCTTCAGGAGATGGCTTGCAAGAAGAGACATCCAAATATTGAAAGTTTAATGTGCTCTTCTGAAGGCAGCAGCAGTTTTTCCAATGGAAGTGATGTGTGATTCAATTAGCGAGTGGCCACTAAGACTTAAGGACTGTGTTCGTGCCAAAGGCGGCCATTTTAAATAATTACATGTGATTTTGATTTGTTACACATCCATTTAACTAATATCATTAGGATATTAAAATATCTCAAACTATTTAGTGTAAATTTGTTGGAAACTTTGTGACAATATTTATGGTAAGACCAGATAAAATGGTGAAAATATTATTTTGAAGGTTTGAAAATAAATTCCTAAAATTTAAGATAATATTCTTTGCCGCCAGCCACTATTAAGGCCAATTATAAAGCTGCAAACATTCATCATCATCATCATCATTTCCCCTTATCCAGCTCCTGCCGGGTCGGGGTATTTATGGCACTTCTCCACTTTCCTCTTTCCTTCCACAATTCTTCTTCCACGATCTTGTCCCAGTCCAGATTTCTTTTTCTCACGCTGTTCTTCACTGAATCGATCCACCTTGTTCTAGGTCTTCCCCTTGCTCTCTTACCCTTGCACTTCGCCTCCAGCATCTGTCTTGGTATTCTATTTTCCTCCATCCTCTTTACATGTCCAAACCACCTTAGTTTATTCTTCTCAATTCTCTCATTTAGTTTTCCCATCCCAACTTCCTTCCTAACATCTTCATTCCTCACTCTGTCTTTCCTTGTCTTACCTATCATACTTACATTACTGTAGTCTTTCTGGATGTTAAATTTGATAAATGTAAATAAAGTTCATTTTATATTTGGGAATGGCTTAATGGAAGACATCAGATGTAATAACTTTATTACACTCTGTGTTAGGTTGGTTCCTCAGTTTTGGGGCTGCGACAACGCGGTCATGTAGCCCCGACACTCTGTGTTATACAGAAACGACGAGACCAACTGATAGGACATGTCTATCGCCACAATAACTTTATGGTAACTGTGTTAGATGGTATAATTCGGGGCAAGAGAGGAAGAGGCCGACCGGGACTGCAATACATCAAACAGATAATAACAGATGTTAATGTCCATTCATACAGAGACATGAAGAGACTGACTGACGACAGGGAAGAATGGAAGAGGAGGATTTCTGCCGACTATTCTATTGATTGAGAACATGAGTGAACTCTGTGCTAATAAAACAAATGGGGTGTTGTTACAATATGGCTTCAGAAGACCCTTGTGTTATAATTTTTTATGCCAGTTCACAAGGGTTAACAATGGATGTGTCAAAAAAAAAAAAATCCATTTCATTTCATATTTAATTATCAGTGGGATACACTATATTTACAGTACGTTGAAGGGAGTCGCTGAAAAGAGCAAAGCCCCATTTCACAATTGAAATGCATCTGAGCCCCCATAGGGACAATTTGTTTTGCATTTATGATCTCCATATCTTTTGCTTCGCCTTCTCCTTCAGCATTTGTCCCACCGGGCTGCAAGGTCCGCTATATGGATACACTGTTCCCATACATTTCTGTCCTTGGCTGTGTCTGGGTGAAGATTAATGCAACTGAGGTCATTGTGTAGTATATCGGCTAATCGTTGCCTCGGTCATCCCTTTGGTCTTTTGTCGACAACTTGTAGATTGTAACCAGTCTTTGCAATTGTGTCAGCTTCTGTCCTCAGTGAACCATTGCAGATGGCCCTCGCGCATTTTATCTTGGATAGGTGCGACACCAAACCACTTCCGCCGAAACTACATTCTGCATCAGTCGTAGCTGGTCAACACCTGCAACCATATAATGCGACAGGGTGGATGACAGTGCGATAGATTTTAGACTAAGGCTGAGGCCAAGCTTGCGACTTTGTAGCGCGTCAGAGTCGCTCGGTTTGGGTTTCTCCTACTGGCGACATTTCTCACTGGCCAAGCTAGAGCAACTGTCGCCGACTTCATGGCCTCCAATTTTAAATGTCACTGCGTCACTAATGTCATAGTGGGGTATTCTAGGAGGCCATGATCGAATGCAAGGTATTCTTTGACTCGCAAATATCCTTTTATGTAGTGGGGACGGCTACTGGTAGAAACATGAGGATTTTTTACGTTAACACACTTTAAAAAATGTGCAATGTTCTATTATTTTTGCTTGAGATGGCCTTCTCTACAAGCTGCTGGTGTTCATAAATGAGCTAAAGAAACGTGCTATGATTTGCTATCTCCTTTTCTACTCTAAATAAAATAAAACAGCAATCCTCCCCTCGAGAATTAACTGAACACGTCAAACACAGAGTCCTTGCTTTAATTGAGAAAATGTAACGTGAGATCTTGTTGCTTATTTGGTGTCTATGGTTCAAATTCATCATACCATTTTATAAAAAATATTATTATTGTTCCTACCATTGACACAATTTCCTAATAGTGACACCCTTTTAAGACAAAACCAATATTTAGAATGATAATATAATAAGTACAAACTTCGTTTTGTCCAATGGCTAAAACTTCAAATAATTATCTAAAATCGTTTGACGTACGTAATATTTGTAAGCCAAAACTTGGCCTATTGGTTAAACTTGGTAACGTAGCCTACTTAATTTCCGATTTGTTATTTAACCAGTAAATAATAATTATAAATATATTTAATAATCAAATATTCTCAGAAAGAGAAGAATATGTTTTTATGACCAATTGGTCCGAATGAACCCGGAAAGATTGACAAAATAAATATTCGACCATGCTGTCAAAAATCCCGAAATGCAAATTAGTTGTTTCATCGAAGTGAAAAAGGGTTTATCACAAATGATCATTACAAAACATGACATTCCATACCGGATTACATTTAGAAAAGAGATTAAAAAATTCATGGATTTTTAGGTAAAGCATTACAGTGCTCAACCGTTTAGGCAGATTAAAGAAGGAAAGAACACAGTAAAAGGATGAAGAAATAGCCTAGTGGTAAAAACCTAAAATCAAGAAAGGAGAAAAAAGCATGAGAAATTTATTTAATGAGGCCCATAGATGGCCGAAATCGAAGAAAGAAGCGGAAGAAGAAGAATTATATTTAAAGTGCGAAGTTTTAAGGTCTATAGATGAGTTTTGTAATTTTATTTAGGTACTGGATAACATTTTCAGAATTGTTGTTGTTGTTGTTGTGTACCGTGTGTGGCATCTGTCTAATGATAACGTGCATACTTGCAATTGGGGACGTAAAATTGGTGGTTGTGGCCTTAAGTTAGGATCAATCACAGTATTTGCTTGGAGTCGAGCTCTATGATTGTGGACTGTGCCTCGTTAGAACCCTTGAAATTCTTGGTGGAGCGGCTATTCAATTCTTTGACATACTGTAGCTTCAATACGTACGCCTAGACAACTGAAGGTCCAGTACCAGTACCTACGTACACGTGGAAACTCCCATAAATTACCAGGCACATTTCATATGGTTGTTTATGGAACCATGAACTGAGACTCAAGAAGGCTGTGGCCCAACGCCAAGGCATTGTGAATCATTTGATGTCGCAAGCAAATGGGTCACTATTCGTCCATTCGTTCCAACGATGCCCGGCCATGAGGAGGGTGATAGTGTTTTGCTAGCTATTGCAATTGCAAGTTATTTAATAAAGAAGCGGAGGAAAAGGAGATACAGCGTCCACCCAATCAATATCTTTAATATATCATATAATCTCTACATATAATACCTTGCCACTCAAACATAGAACATTGATGTGGGACAATCCACTTTCTTTGTTGATAATCCAGATTCTAATTGACACTTATGATGGTATTTGATTCGGCATCACCTTCAGACGGTGAGCATGAAGCTTCATGTTGTGTTGCAGGGGCACTGGAAATGTCTGTATACATTGAGGTGGCTGTTTGGTGAGGGAAATATATTTGTTGCTGACTGAGAGGGAAATCGTGATACTCTATTGGGTAAGGTTGGTTAGGGTAAGCAGAAGAGCAATGGGGAAATGATGCTTGATATACTGAGTGGGGCTGAGGAGAATCTAATTTCAAAGCCTCCTGTATGACTCCCGTCATCTTTATACGAGCCCATAATTTTGTCAGATCAGAAAGTTTATGAAACATGGGTAAAAGTGACAGTAAAAATAACTTGTCACTATCTTTTTCTACACGCTCCACATTCTTTGACTGTAAGTAATCGAGTACTTTATCTTCCAAGGTGTTTCCTTTTGGTTTGACTTTTGAACGAGTTGATTGATCTTCGAACGCGGTAGCTGTTGTGGTGGATATATTGTCAGACTGGCAATCCCTCTCGCCCTCACCACCGGTCGTATCGCCTATGTCATCGTGGATGTTCGTGATAGTCCTGAAAATGTAATTTCATCTATGGAAAGTATGTTGATAGACCCATGCTACGAATTATATAATAATACGTATGTTACACTCGAGATGTTTAGTAGTCACAAGCATTGTAATGTTTCTTAAACATGGCTCTTATGTCATATGGAAAAGGCATTTCTCGTCCCTGAAATAGAATGGACTTACTCTCTCTCATCCATTGTACCAAGTAGAAACAGTAGTTGATCGAAATAAACGTATCGCTTTCTGGATTTCTGGCCACTTTCAGTAGGCATTTTTTGCAGACGTAGCTCTCTCGAAAATGCATCCCTTATGGATTTCCATTTTTTCAGTAGATCTTTGACTGAAAATAAGTACTGTACATTGTTCATTTATAACTGCGTTCAACTGTCGGTAGAGAAATGTAAACAAGAACTAGAACACAAGCACTAAAAGGAAAGCAATAATTTTCCAGTATGTGATACATCCAATTACCTCAAGTTTATTTAACAATTTATTGCCTATATGTTTGGTGAAATTATCAACTCCAACGAGTATATTCATTTTGAGAAATGTGGTTATTATCGTTGCATAGTAAATTAGCCTACATTGTGCCATTTGTTTTCAGATTCCTTGCGACAGGAAACTCATTCCGATCCTTATCATTTGAGTTCCGTCTGGGAACGAGAAACGTGCCTTGAAATATGGGCTACCATGAAGAACAAATACATGTCTCTGCCATCACAAGAGGAATGGCTTAAGATTGCGAAAGAATTTGAAACACGGACCAACTTCCTGAACTGCATTGGTGCATTAGATGACAAACATATCCGTCTGGTTAAGCCACAGCATTCGGGCTCACAGTTTTTCAATTATAAGAATAACTTTTCCATTGTTTTACTCGGCTTGGTAGATACCAATTACTCATTCCTAGCTATTGACGTTGGGAGTTATGGAAAATCGGCGGATTCAAACATTTTCAAACAATCTCTCTTGTACCGAAAAATGACCTCTGGCTCATTAGATTTGCCTGAGAATAAACCATTACCAAATTTTGAAAACAGAACGCCAGTTCCACATGTTTTTGTTGCGGATGAAGCATTTGCGATGAATGAACATTTGGTGAGGCCCTATGCAAAGAAAGACCTTGACAATAAGAAGAGGATATTTAATTATCGATTAACGAGGGCTCGTAGGTTTGCTGAATGTGCATTTGGTATTCTGTCCAACAAATGGCGGGTATTACAAACACCAATCTTACTGGAGCCAGATTTCGTGGAAATTCTAGTTTTAGCATCTTGCGTTTTGCACAACTATGTAAGATTAAGAGATGGTTATAAATTTGAGGATACGATGATTTGTGGAATGAGAAATGTACCTGCCGTAGGCACGGGTGGCACTTCCATTAGCGCAAAAATGATCAGAAATCATTTTAGTGATTATTTTGTCAGTCCAGCTGGTAGTGTTCCTTGGCAGTATGATTTAATGTTAATAAGAAGTAATGTACATATTCCATGTAGTATATTTTCAGTATCGCTTGAGTACCGAGTGATGCTTTCAGGCCATTAAGTAGTGGTGTGTATGTGCAATACAGGCTATGAGTATGTAAAACATAGAGCTAAAATATCGTGATCAGGACTCGATTTGATAGAGCATCGAGCCGGAAATCCGGACTTCCCAGGTTTGAAATTTGAATCATGATTGCACCTGACGTTTGAACTCTAGTTAACATCTTCATGGACTGCATTTCATGTATAGGCTACAACACTACTTAACAGTCAAGAGACTTCACTTAGCAAAGTAGATCTTGCCATGGAAGTGAAAGACAGGAATCTACCGATTATATTATTTAAAAATCTCTTGCAGTAAACCATTGTATTGTAATTATCATTAGTAGCAATATCAGCTAGACCTTACAGGACATGATATTTTCTAGTCGATAGTATATTATTTTTATTCACCACGTAACTAATGAAAGCAAACATTAACTCTTTCGCTGCGGCAATCGACTTTAGTCGATTTACATCGATACTGTATACTTTAGTCGACTTGGCACTTTCCCGCTGCTTCCTACACGATCTTTGTCAACAAAGTGGCTCTTTAATAATGCGTACATGAATATGCATGTCTTGAGCGTGTACTGGGAATTGTTTAAAGCAAAGTCGTGAGTATTACAGTATTTCCTTTGTAGTCTCCCGCCCGGCAACATTCCTCTCGGCCCTCTGACGTCAGTGGACTACCACACTAGTGAGAAGCCATGAGCGCGCCTTCAAATCCATCGACAAAATGGGGCATAAAGTTATGGTCATTGTACGATAGTAAATGTGGTTTCTTGTGCAGATTTCAGACTTACGTGGGAAAGAACAGTAATGAGACTGATCCAGGGGATACATTAGGGGAGAAAGTTGTTAGGAGCTTGTCAAAAGACTCGGAAAATACCAGCAGAATTATATATTTCTTTTCAAGCCCTACAATTTCCACTCATCTTGCTGAGAATAGTGTGGGTACATGAGGAACAGTGAGATGTAACCGTAAAGGTCTTCCTCAAGAGATGAAAGGTCTGAAGATGAATAAAAGACAGAAACCTACGTTCTGGCATCATCCAACTGAAAAAATGCTTGCATGTTCGTGGCAAGATACCGGCTGGGTAAATATGCTCACGACCGTACACTCGTCTGAGGTTGTGAAGGTTAGGAAGAGATCAAAGAGGGGTCCAACCGGTTATGTTACCCGTGATAAACCTAAATTAGTTGTGAATTATAATCATGAAATGAATGGTGTTGACAAGTTCGATCAGCTGAAAACGAATTACGCATACGTGCACAAGAAAATCAAGTGGTATCAGGTCTTGTGGTATTTCATCATAGAAAACAATCCTAGTCAATGGAAGAACAGTGTACAATAAGGTCCATAACAAGAAAACAAGTGCTCATGACTTCAGAGATGATGTAATAACAGGACTTCTAGAAAAGTACAAACGCGCTCCACCTGCGAAACGCAGCCGAAGATCTTCTGACGGGATACCGCTCGCGCGTCTCACGGAGAGGCACTTCATTGGGGAACGACAGGACAAAAGTCACAAACCCAACTGTGTTGTTTGTTCCATATTGCCGGTACGGTGTTCAAAGAAAGGAAGGGGGCTGTTTAAGAGGAAACAAACAATATTTTATTGCAAGACTTGCCCAGGACAGCCCCCAGTGTGACCAACTACCTGCTTCGGAAGTTATCACACCAAGATTAACTTCAAGGTCACATGCCAGTGTTAGATTCCATTGAACCAAGGACCACCGGATATATATCAAGGGTAAAACATCTACTTTGTGAGTTTCATGTATTATCCTATGATTCAAAATGAATGAAAATGCTCACTAAAGAAAACTACAAGGTCATGTGTAAGTTAATGTTTCATCGAACCAAGGACCACAGGATGGATCATAAAGGCGATATATATTTATTTTCTGTTTCCTGTGTTATGATATGACATAATAAATAGAAATCCACATTAAAACTTTTATTCAATATCTTCATTAAATTACGCAGTGAGGGGTTTTGTGATGTCAGCAGCGAAAGAGTTAAAACTTTGTTTTATTCCATGCACTGTGTGATTATTTTTTTAAATTTGGTTTTATATTCAGAGGAACTTCATTTGCAAAGAAAACATATGTAAATGTGTTGTAAAATCACATTAGTAGCAAATATTTCAGTTCATACCTTCATTGTTTTGATTTATGGTACTTAATTGCTCCCAATTCTCCAATATTAATGCTGCTTCTTCTCTCCATAGTTTATGCTTCATATTTCTATTCATGTACTCCGCATGTTTCAAATTCCACAACTGCGGACGTTTGTTAATCTCGTGAATAAACAGTTCAGTATCAAACATTTTGCCACTTTTGATAGAACGGACAGCTGAACACGGAATCTATGAACTTGAAGATCAGGTTGATCATATGGTGTACTAGCATGGCCATATGAATCAGAAACTATTGGCACTGTGCCAAGAAAACAGGTTTGCCGGCGTGTCAGTCAGCCAGAGCCAAGCATGGCCACCTGTATACGAATGATTGTGACGTACTAAATCAACCGGGCCGTGAGGTTTCTCACGTCATCACAAAGTCACAAATTTGGCCGTCCCAGCGGAGTGAGAGGGTAATAATAATGGCCTCGGGTGCTTAGATATCTAAGCTCGTTGACACTATACAGCTTTCTATTAGAGAATGGAGGAACTTTGTTTTGGCTGAAAATCCCGAGATTAATTTTGCCATTATGAACACAGCCTACTGAATTCAAATGGGTTCTTTAACATGCCAACATCGTATGACATGCATGTCGTGATTTTTTCCGCCTTTCAAAAATCATGTACCACCGCCAGGAGCGAACCTGCAAGCTTGGGGTTCGTAGTCCGACACGTTAACCACTCAGCCACCGTGGCAAGCAGTGAGAGGGGTCCCTGTCAGGTAGTCATACTGAAGGATGGTTGAATCCCCAAAAAGTACCACTGTTAGGTTATGTGAGTAGATACCCACAAAAAACCAAGGCAGCACTATATTGAGGCATACTAGGCAAGAAGTGGAGTGAGGTAGTTTGCCATTGCTTTCCTCACTGAGTCAGAACAGCAGTACTAACCCTATAAGTTGAACCTTTCACAGCATCCACAGGCTCTGACTGTGCCCTGAATGCCATTACTATATCTCAGTAGCTTCCATATAATCACAGCCATGAATGATACTAAGACATGGGTGATACTCTAGCCTGTGCCAACAGACAAATGCAAATGTATTGCATTCATCAAGATATGGCAAACAGGCCAGTGAGAGGGGGGTAATGGGAGTATAATAAAAGTGAGTTAGTTTTTAATTTAGTGTAATTATGAGAGTATTTAAATATTTATACACCGTGATCAAAACATAAGTCAAACCTCCTGTGTAGCAGTGGCGGATCCAGAGGGGGGCACCAGGGGCAAGTGCCCCCTCCGAAAAACTAGTTGTCTGCTACATTGATATTGCCGATACAAATGATTGTTCCTCCAAACTGCACTGCAAGTAAAATCTTTGCTGTATTGCCTGCATTCATGAATGTGGTCAATGTTGTTATCATATAGTATGTTATGGCAACACTGTTAATATAATCGCTACATCGACAGTGTTTCAAGTGCAGATAGATCTTTTAGAAGCCTGCAACTTGTTAAATCAGGGTTACGAACGCAAATGACAGAGGAAAGGTTGAATGGCTTGTGACTGGTATTTGTTCACCGTGATATAAATGTTGACGTTGAAAAAGTTCTAGAACGTTTCTCTAAAGGGGGTAAACGAATAATCGCCTGGATTTTATTTTGTAATAGGCATGTATTTTGCCTAGGATAGTCACCAAATAGAATCCCAATCAGTATTCAATACAATTGTTTTTTGTATTTATATTTATGTGACTAGTAGTGACTCAGTGTCTGACAATGTTGGTACTATGTACATATCTTGTAACATTTGTATAGTAGACTTGTATATTGTCTTCAGATAGTCACTATGATTGCAAATGGTTTTAATAGACTGTGTAATGTGCATTAAAATGTGAAAATGTTCATATTCTGTAGAATTAAAATGTTTTTC
The DNA here is from genome assembly GCA_946902985.2 of Meconema thalassinum. Taxonomy (NCBI): domain Eukaryota; kingdom Metazoa; phylum Arthropoda; class Insecta; order Orthoptera; family Tettigoniidae; genus Meconema; species Meconema thalassinum. Next base: position 579,413,354 of record OX336391.1, on the reverse strand, counting down.
TACATAATGACAATGACTTGAAATTGAAACCAATAAACCATTTTATTAAAATTAATTTCTTGTAGAATTATAAAATCTGGTGGTTGGATGTTATGTGTAGTGTGTGTAGATTAAATATAAATTTAATAATTTTATTACATATTTTCTGTTGCTACTCTGAAATCCTAGAGTGCCCCCTCCGAGGTGAACCACTGGATCCGCCACTGCTGTGTAGTATTTTGCTTACAATAATTACCTTCTCCACGGGTCGATAAATAATACGAAGACACTCACCTGCTGTAGGCCATCCATCAAGCCCTCGCAAGCAAATGGGTCACTTTTCGTCCATTCGCCCCAACGATGCGCGGCCATGAAGAAGATGATAACTTTCTGTTAGCTGTAGCCATTGCACATTACTTAAAATGAAGCGAAGGAAAAGAAAATACAGCGTTTATCCGATCAACGAGCAAAGACACACAAGTGGACAGTTTCACCCCACGGACCTACGATGCCAGATGTTTTTAAATTTAAGAATGAGCGTAACTTCGTATGACGAACGTGTGTATCTCAAGGAAGGAATTGAAAAATAACAGCTCTTAACAACGCAATCTCAGTAGAAGAAATACTTGCAGGTACGTCGAGGTAAAATAAAATTCACATAGATGTATAAACTAGGTGTATTAGAGTATCTTAGAGATTCATTGTAGTAACAATATATGAATTATTCATTTATTAATTTATTCATTCAATCATTGATTTATTAATTAATTAAGTTATTTATTTATTGATTATGGAGCGCGTCAGTTGCCCTGAACCTAGTAAGCTAGAGCGATTCTGACTATGAACAATTCTACATATGCGCCCAGTGTCGCGCTAGATGGCCACATCGATAAGAAACTACGCAGGGCATCTTTGTTGCTGCGCCTAGAAAACGCTCTCTGCTGCGTCTTTGTCGCCATGTTGACCAAGCATGGCCACCTACATTTGAATCAATGTAACGTACTAAGGCGACCGTGCTGTGGCATTTCTGACGCGGCTACAAAGTCGCAAGCTTGGCCTCAGCCTAAAAGTAATCATTCATCCTATGGTCCCAAATGACACCAGCTGTTGTTCACCACATTATCCAGACAGCATTGATTCGTGTATTGAACTGTTCATCAAAGCGTCCATTGTTCATGACTGTGGATCCAAGATATTTGAATTTTGTCACTCGTGGAAGATCTTCCCCATATACCGTACTTGGATGGTTCCTGTTTCTCATGTGTCTGAAGTCATGTGTTCCATTTTACATTTGTTGAGGCGCAGGCCATACAGAGCTAGTCGATTGCTTCATGCTTGGGTCTGAAGCTGCAGATCTTTCTTGTTCTCAGAGTCTAGAAAGATGTAATCCGCATAGAGCGGAGTTCATGCTAAAGGTTGTAGCAGGTCTGATGTCACATTACGAGGATATAAATAATATCGTATGGCCTCGGGTGCTAGGTGCAAGCTTTGTTATTTGATGCCCAGAGGGCAGATTGCATGTCAAATTTTGTTGTTCCTTGGAGTGCTATGAAAGTCAAGGAGGTTAGATATCTAAGCTCCTTGATACTATAGCGCTTTCTAGTAGAGAAAAGGGAACTTTTGTGTTGGTTGAAAATCCTGAGATTAATTTTGCCATTATGAACACGCCATACTGAATTCAAATGGGTTCTTTAACATGCCAACAACGTATGACTTGCGTGTCGAGATTTTTGACGCCTTTCAAAAATAACTTGCCATGGCCAGGAGCGCACAGCTTGTTTGACACCATTGGTTACCGGAAAATCTTTGGATGCTCCTATGGCACTTGTGCGAAGCTGTTTGGTTCTATATAAAGAAGCTGCACCCATCTTACCAGATATTCTGGCATGCCATGCTTTCAAAGCACTAGCCAAATAAGATTGTATGGTTCCCGGTCGAAGGTCTTTCTAAGGTCCAGGAATGTGAGATGGAGCAGCTGGTTCTTCTCATGATGTTTCTCTACTAAGAGTCGAACAGCATGATTTGCATCAGTAGTGCCACAATTCTTCCCAATTCCTGCTTGTTTTCTTGTCAGTTTGATGATCTTGCGAATCCTCTTGTCCAGAACATGCTTTTAAAGACTTTCATGGCATGACGTAGCAGATGGATTGGGCAATAATTAGCACATTCAACTGGACTTCCTTTCTTTTTGAAGATGGGCACGGTTGTGCTCCGTTGCCAGTCAGTTGGCCCTCGCCCCTCTTTAATGATCTGTTTAAAGAGTTATACTAACCATCCTACTGCATCCCAGCAGTGGGAGTACGATAAATCTGCTGGTAGGTCATCTGGGCCGGTGGCTTTACCTGACTTCATTTTCAGCAGTGCAGCTGTGATTTCTTCAGCATCAATTTCACTGTCGGGTTCTTCGACAACGGAGATAGATGTTATTGGTGCATGGGGGAAGTCTTTCAATGAAATTTTCCAGCATTTTTTGGATTCTTTTCCAGTCAGTCAGCAGGTTGCCTCTATCATCATTCATACCATGGAATCTATGGACATCTTCAGATTTATGGTGCCCGGATTTAACGAGTCGGTATATATCTTGCTCACCCTCACAAGCCTCAATTTTTTTCATAGAGATATGTAAGGCGTGCGGACTTTATTGCAGCTACAATCTTCTTAGCTTTGCCATGGGCAGTTTTGTGGACATTCCAACGAGCTGGTGTTTTGCCAGTAAGAAACTCCTGATATAGGCATTCCTTTACATGTAAGGTCTTTTTGACATCGTTGTTCCAGAGTCAAGCATATTACTCGATCCGCTGCCGTTCTGTTTTCATTGCTCCAAAAGTAGCATATGCAGCTGAATGTGCAGAATCTTTAATTTTTGTCCTGCTCTCGCTAGTAATTGGTAGCGAAGTTATTCGGCCAATGATGTTGGCCTCCTCGGCGTTTGATGAGGTTGTAATCAATCTGTGTTACATTTGTGTCACTGTAGTACGTGAGATCTGAGTCATGCCTTTTGAACCAGGTGTTTGTGATGAGAAGGTCATGGGCTTCGGTAAACTCGAGGATTCGCTTGCCATCGTTATTTCTTCATCCACACCCATGCCCACCATGCCCATGGGTAGTATGATCATCCTTTCTGCATCCGACATAACCGCTCAGGTCCCCAGCAATGATCAGGTATTCTTCTGATGGAATCTCAGCAGCTTTCTCATCAAGCATGACCCAGAAGGCATCTTTGATAAGAGTTGTTTGGCCTGTCTGTGGAGCATAGGCACTGAGGAGTGACTTTCTTGCCACCAGAGATGAAGAAAATCTTCAACAAATATAATTACTGTTTTTGTTACACAAATATACATTTATCATCATCATTATACAGGGTCTTTATGTTTGCTTGGCTAGGACATTCTCGCTCACGCGCTCCGCCAGTGGCTGCTCAGTTGCCGGCTGCAGTGCGCATGTATGTACGGCATAATACGGTGCTTAAAATCAGTATCATGTATTTTTACTCACTATGTTTATAGTAGGTGCTGAAAATGTTCCCCATCCGCTGCCAAACATAATCGGCATCTTCTTATGAAGTTTCTGGTTAATCCGGTTAATTTAGCTTCAGTAAGGAAATAATGACCTTAACGTCTATTTTTATTGTTTACTGAACCTGTACATTTGAATCTCAAATTAGCCAGTTGTTTTATTGTCCGATTTAAAGGAATGGGCCTCCCTGGAAATTTCACTCGAAACTTTTGTCTTGTTCTAGTGCACAATTTCCTGCACTTTATGTATGTACTGTGCAGATATACACGTTCAAGTAACATATATTTCACATCAGGCATTACAGCATTATACACAATCACAATAAAACAACCGGCTAAGAGATTCAAACGTACAGGTTCAGTAAGCGAAAAACATAGAGTAAAGGTCGTTATTTCCTTAGTGAAGCTAAATTAACCGGAATAACCGGAAACTTCATAAGTAGATGCCCATTATGTTTGGCAGCGGATGAGAAACATTTTCAGCATCTAAGCATGGTGAGTAAAAATGCATGATACTGATTTTAAGCAACGTATTCTGCCGTACATGCGCGCGCGCTACAGCCAGCAACTGAGGCATCACTGGCGGAGCGCGTGAGCGAGAATGCCCTAGCCAAGCAAATATAAAGACCATGTAGTTGTCTTCTTCCTTACAATATGTCTACCCCTCATGAGTCCCATGAGATGAATTTCCATGTGGTGAATATTTCATGGTTGGATGAGGTTGTAAAAACCTCATAACAGAAGTTAATGTAAGGCGGAAAGAATGAAGATGAATGAAACTGGGTTTGAAGGGAGCGGTCATGGCATATTGGCCTATTGACACTGCTTGTGGCATCATGTGAGCCTTGCAGTAGTGTTCACAGTATGTACTAACCAAGCATCTTGATGAGGTGTACCATACCAACTGACAAGCCCAATGGCAAATGAATTGAGCTAACTGGATCATTTTTCGAAATTCTTTGAAATTTGTTAATGAGTTATCATGCTCATTCGGAGAAATACATTTTTCTGTATCCTTCTGGGAAAATATATAGATTTGAAGCCATACTTTTTCAGTGTTGCCTATATGAAAATCCACAGCCTGCTTCCAGTCGACCGACCGGGTCAGGGAATGGAATGAATGAAGCCCTCATCTAGCGGCGAGGATATGAACTGTGCCGGCTGCCAAAGCCTGTCGCACTCCCCTGGGGCAATGATTAAATTAATGACATGGAGTGACTGGGATTTGAACCACGGACCCAGCGGTGAGTGGTCGGCGTGCTGCCACCTAAGCCACGGAGGCTTCAGTGTTACCTGTACAAAATTGTTAATTTATAGCTTTTCAGTCGGTCAACACGATTGTGCTCAATGAATTGGCGGGGTACAAGATATAAAGTGTAACGGCACTCGTGGTAAAAAGAATGTATTAATAAAGATTATCATTATAAAAAATGCTAGAAGTGTCGTTCTTCCTGGGTTGTACAGGCATTGTATCTGGTAACCACATTCTGGCTGACGCTAGTGAGATATGCCACTGTAATGTTTCTGATTTTTAATTTTATGCTTTTTATTGAGCACTGAGTCAGTAGTGTCAAACTAATTGACAGTTATGTGAATCTGTGCTAGTGAAGGTGGCACTTCATCAGGAAATTGCTCAACAAATGCGTCACGTTCCCGCCGAGCCGAATCTAATAAATACATGTATTTTTTTTTTACCAGGAGTGTCGTTACACTTTATATCTTGACCCTGCCCATTCATTGGGCACAATCTTGTTGACAGACTGAAGAGCTACAAATTAACACTTTTGGAAACAGTAATCCACTATTAAAAGGTATAAATAGGCTGTTCCTTCCAGGCTGGTACAATCTACGTGCACAATGTCTCCTTGCGCAGCACATGCATATATTGAGTCTTTCCTCAGAAGGGGACCATGCCTACTCGTCATCACCGATTTGGTCCAAATTTATGGAATATGTAGGGTTTGACCAGAAATTGGTATTACATTGTCGAAACATATTTTACTTTTATCATTCCTGTAAAGTAACGAATTCACCGTGTTTTATGTTGCCATCTATATATTTAAACCACAAGGCGTTTTCTTTTGTAAATCGCCAAACACACCCCACTGGACCGATTTTTATGAAATGTGATTTTGATGGAAGGTGGGAAGAAGTGGGAGCTCCAGATGGTCCAGCATTTAGAGAAAATAGCGTTTCTGGCATGGGTCGGGCGAGGCATGAACCACGTATGGTAGCGTAGTTTCCAGGCAACAGATGGCATAGGGGAAAGAGTACAGAATGGTAATCCGAGGGCTGTGGGGTCAAGTCCCTATGCGAAAACATCTTAGTTTTATTTGTACATAACTTACACTGTAAATAATCTGAAATAAAGCTCAATATATTGTATCTACTAATATTTGCATGAAAGCCATGAAACAGAAAGACAATTTGGGATGGCAAATACATTTCCAGGAAGGGATTGCAATTAAGGCATGCACGAGAACGTTGTATATTACATTAGATACATTCATGAATATACAGTTGATGATTTACAATTGCAGGGGTGATACACTGTATAACAAAAAAAAAAAGATGCACCAGGAAGGAATTGTCAGATGGCGATAAAAAACGGTGGATGTGAGGAATAATCATAGAACAACAACAAACGATCAAAAGTACAGAACAATCGAATGATTTATTGCAGAGTTAGAGCGTTACAAAGTGAGGACGTCAATAACGTGTTGGCCACCCCTGGCCTGGATGCAAGCAGTCACTCGACACGTGGCATGGACTGATGAAGTTCCCGGATGGTGTTCTGTGGAATTTCGTGGCAAATGGTCTCCAACTGTTGGGCTAAATCGGCAACATTCTGGGATGTTCGCAATCGCCTTCCCATGATGTCCCAAATGTGCTCTATATGAGAGAGATCAGGCGACCGAGCTTGCCAAGGAAGGATAGGGCAAGCTTGAAATCCATAGCAACACGTGCCGTGTGCGACCGGGCATTATCCTGTTGGAAAGTAAGGCCTTCGATGTCACTGAAGGAACGGTAACACAACCGGCCGTAGAGTGGAATGTCATCAACAAACCGCTGTGCTGTTAGTGTGCCAGGAATGACTACCAGAGGGGTCCGGCTAACAAAGGAGATGGCACCCCAGACCATCAACCCCTGTTGTGGGGCTGTGTGGCGTGCGATAGTCAAGGCAGGATCCCCACGCTGGCCTGGACGTCTCCAAACACGTCTGCGGTTGTCGTCAGGGCACCGTTGGAAACGGGACTCGTCACTAAAGACTATACGTCCCCAGTCAGCGCAGATTCCCATTGCTCAAGCGCGGCACCACTGTAACCTGACTTGACGGTGGACAGGCGTGAGTGGTAAGCGGCGTAACGGGTGGCGCGAGTGCAAATTCCTGTCGATCTGGCGTCTGTTGATGGTCATGGTGGACACATGTGTGCGGATCACACGCTGGATCGTTGATAACGACGACTGTTCTGACAATCGCTCTGCCTTCCCGTGCTGTTGTGGCCCTCGGTCGACCACTGCGGTCCTGACGCTGATGTCTGTCGTTGCTAACCCACGCTTGCCAGCATCGTCTGACCGCATCACTTCAACCCAAATTTCCAGCGACAGCTCGATTCGACCAACCAGCTTCTTTCAATCCGATCGCACGAACTCTTTCAAACTCTGACATCTGCTCGTAATGAGTACGAATCCCTCGGCGTGGCATTCTTACAGCCGATGTTCAGATATCGCAGTTAAATGCAACAGCTACTTTAAGCAAACGCTTCAGAATCGCGCCTTATATACACCTGATGCATGCACAGTTTGAATGCGCAGGAGCTCCCGCTATTCATTCATTGGACACAAAACTGTAATCAGTTGCATGTTCGGTCTGAAGTAATTTCCTTACAATCGGACAACGTCTTCCCTGTGCGTTGTATTTTGTGTTATACAGTGTATTTATCATAAAAACAGGGGAAGCAGTAATTTTCTCGGCATCTTGCACACGCTTAAACGCTGCATTTTTACAATTACAAGGTTGTTTAAGTTGCTATAGAAAAAGAAAACACATACATGGCTCATGTATCGCACGACCCACGCCAAAAATGCTATTTCTTTTCTAAAAATTTGACCATCAGGAGCTTCCATTTCTGTCACTTCCCTTTCTGGCCAACACTGCATATACCATACATTTGGACGAAATTGGTGATGAGATGACGAGTAGGCTCTGTCCCGTCTTCAGTGTTCCACTCGATCTCTCAGTAGGTTGACCACGAGGATAAAAGGTAACGTGTGAGCACCAAAAGCAGTGACCAACAAGGTGCTGGGTAGTGTGCAGAAAGACTGTCAAGGGGATGTAGCATGATATTGTGTAGACTCGTGCACTTACAATTAGCCACGAATGGCCGGCTCATTTATACCAGGTACAGCACTCATTTCAGGTTCCGTATTGACCTTCGGCGGAAAATTCAAGTTTTACTTACTGTCATTTATACCATCCCAGTATGTTGTCTGGAGATGAAAATTGAAAAACTACAGAAAAACACTCCAAGAACAGCTGACAGTGTGGTTCGAACCCACTAGTCTCCTGGGCATGGCTTGTGTGTTGACGAGCTGAGTTATCAGGTAGTGCTGGCAAGAAAATAAATAAAAAAATTACGAGCCTTACAGTAGTCGCATATGATGTGTAACATCTGACATAGAAGAAACCTCACATGAAATTGTTGATACACCAGTATTTTATAGTATTATTGGCACAAATATTAATCTATTGTAAAAGGGAGTGTTTTACAGATATTGTAGTTTATAATACGGAACTCATTTTATTAGATGATTTATAGCTTCCACCAGCACTAGCCTAAATAAAGAATACGATATGGATCAACTAGATTAATAGACGCGACGCCGCTCATAACCTTAAATTCCTTATAAACAGGTCCTCTTGATTCACAGACCAACACATAATTTCATATGGATTCTGTTAAAATGAGTCATATTGATATGATAAATATCGTTTAAAATGATAATCTGGTAGCAAAAATATCTACCCCGCCCAGGATTCAAACCCAAGATCTCTAGATTCACACACAATAACCCCACGGCTATTTCGACTACGCAAATATTGTGCACAAGATGGTGACTTATTTCCACGTTCCAATAATACTGCATTACGGAATTAAGTTTCATTTATATTTTGCTTGCTTCGATAATGTTCCTGAGTGACATTGAGTTTAAAATGCCTTATGCCAATGCAATGCCGACTACTTACCATGTTTGATATTAAGGCATTTTACCATTTAAATACTGATACGAAGATTTCGAACATGTACCATGTCATTTCCTTCAATCACTTGACACCAGAGTTTGCATGAGCATTTTCCGTTCAGTACAGTATGTCATATACATTCCACATGGCCGAGAGTGGGTCATGGTATCAATTTTCGATACCGCGTGCTGATTGTTTCTCTTACCAGTGCCAGCTGGATCGATCGATCGAGTTGGCAGTGCGTCTTATACTTCCGTTTGATCCACCACTGCCAGCTAGTACACTCCCGTTTGATCGATCGAGCGGGCAGTGCATACTTCCGTTGTCCACCAATGCCAGCTAGTACACTTCCGTTTGATTGATCGAGCGGGCAGTGCATACTTCCGTTTGACCCACCACTGCCAGCTCGATCGTTCCGATCCACTTCCGTCCCCAATTTTCAAAATCACTCCCACAAAACTATCCAGCAACCGAGCGGAAAGATGTTATACATCAAAAAAGGATTGTTATTATCATTATCTCTAGTCAGTCATCAACCCAGAAATTGACTTAAGCTTGCTACAGGATAAACATTACTTGTAGTAATTAGCGAGTTCCCTTCTGAGGAAATAAGTTGCACAATTAATTGTTATTGGTCATCATATATTTAGGTCCCAAATATATTAGGCGGGAAGACTCTACTTGAAAATTTACATGCAATTATCATTTGCACATCATTACCCACAACTTGTGAGACGTGGGTTGGCGACCACGGAACCCCAGCTGAGTCTGGCATTGCTTCCACTCACTTGTGCCAGGTTCCTCTCTGTTATCTTTCCTCTTGGTCAACTTTTGTTCTTTTCCGACCCCGTTGGTATTAGGGTATCTGAGGCCTAGGGAGTTTGTCACTTTCCCGCATTAATTGGCCCTTGTCTCATATTTCCTGATCCCTAGAGGGGTCAGACCTCTGGTTTTCTTTTCCTTGTATCTCCTGCCTTCTGCTCAAGGTCCTCAAGGAGGCAGGGTGTGTGTAGCCCCACCACTTACGTGCACCCTGGATTGTGCTACACCCTCAAGGGCTCAGGTCTGGTGAGTTTGGGCATTGGCGATCCTGAGGGCTTCCTGAGCTGGGTCCGATTTTTCTCCTTTTTCCATTACTTTTGGGGCGGTCCCTCTCCTCTATACCTTTCCTGGCTCTCCTTTCTTCCAAGTCCCTTAATTCTCATTCTTTGAGGGTTTAGAGCATTTCCTTTCCTCCTGTCTTTTGTTTCCCTTGTTCTTATATTTGCTTTCCATTTCCTCTTCTAGTTTGTAGTTAGTTTGTTCACATCACCCAAACCATTAGGGGCCGATAACCCTTGAAACAACAATTATCATCATCATCATCATCATCATCATTTGCCTCCCCTTGTCATCTCTCCTAAAATACGGTATGTACATTTTCATTTGAGACTGTCTTCCATTTCATCGTCCATTCTAGTCTACAAGACCCTGTTTGCGAACAAGTCCCCTCCATAATCCCCTATTAGCAGTTAGCACTGTGGCCTCCTCTGCCTCTACATCTATCACTTTGAAATCGTTCAATGCTGAACCTAACCTTCGCCTCCTAGGTTTCTCTTACCCTCTACAGCCAAACTCATCAACCTCTTAGGTGATCTCCCCTCCCCCATTCTCTTCACATGATCCCACCATCTGAGTCGGCTCATACGAACAGTTGATATTGCAGCTCTTCAGTCGATCAACACAATATAACATGTCATCCTGTAATTACTCTCTCTTCTGGTCTCTCTCTTTATTCGTTTAGTCGATTCCGACTGTCTGTGACCCCATGTACTAAACAACACCAATTTCTTCTGTCCTGCACTGCCTCCCGAAGATTTTCCAAGTTGGAATTTAGTGCTTCTGAGATGCCATCCATCCATCTCATTCTTTGCCTCCCTCTGCTCCTTGTGCCTTCAATCTTCCCCAGCATTAAGGTCTTCTCTAAAGAATTATGTCTTCTCATGATGTGTCCAAAGTAGTTCAGTTTTTGTTTCAGGATTAAGCTCTCCTAGGAACACTCTGGTTTAATTTGCTGTAAAACTGACTTATTTGTTCTCTTCGTAGTCCTTGGAACTCTAAGAACTTTTCTCCAACACCATAATTGGAAGGAATCTATTCTACGGTGTTCAGCTTTTCTTATGGTCCAGGTCTCACATCCATACATCTCAACTGGAAAAACCATAGCCCTTACTATACGGATCTTTGTTGTTAATGTTATGTCTCTACTCTTTAAGATATTGTCCAGATTTGAAGATGCCTGTCTACCAAGTAGCAATCGTCTTTTGATTTCATGGCTCCAGTCTTCTGGTAATCTGTAGCAAATACTTTTTTAATTACGTGTAATTTTCTTCAGGTTGATTTCACATTTCCCAGTAATTGGGATCGTAAGCAACTTCATCTCCGTCACTTCCAGCATATTACAGTGCTTGCAGAAAGTTTAGGACAGGTCTAAATTTCGTTTGATGCACATTTGTCCCTAAAGTAACAGCATTTCAGTCATTGTTTTACATGATGTTATTAGACATCTATATGAGGGCTTCCCATTTAAAATTTCACTGCTCTAGGTCTAATACTTCTCGAGATAGAATGTTTTACCTTTCTTAAACAGGGCTAAAAAAACCCTGTTTTTCCTACTAGGTTGTTTTTTTCTCTCAAAAACTGCTAGTTCTACAGCTATGAAATTTTTACTGCAGTTTTACTACAACATCATCATCTTCATCATCTTGTACAGTTTCCAGCCCCAGGCTGGGTCTGGTTGGAATATAAGCCTCGCCACTTAGTCCTTTCTTCCCACCCCCTCTCCGCTGTCACTCTGGTCCAGTCAACGCCTCTTTTCTTGACACATTCCTCCACTTCTTTCAGCCATCTATCTCTTGGTCTTCCCCTTGGTCGTTTCTTCTGCATCTGCATCTCATGTATCCTCTTGGGAATCTTCTTCTCTTCCATTTTAAGTGTCCATACCACCTCAGTCTTGATGTCTCAATCCTACCTTGCAAGGGCTCCTCTTTCACTATTTCCCTGACCTTTTCATTCCTGACCCTGTCTCTTCTTGTTACTCCGATCCTACTTCGCAGGAACTTCAAATTTTTAACAATAATAAAATTTAAAAAATTACTACTTGTTTGGTCGCCTCTCAAACAAACTTTCTTCCCCGGTAATTTTGATGGCAAAATTGGTCAATTTCATTTTGAGATTGGCAACACTTCGATCTGCTGTGGGTGCTTTCTCGAAGTGGTGTCAATCAGAAGTTATCGCGGAACGAAATTGACCAATTTTACCGCCAAAATTACCGAGGAAGAAAGTTTGTTTGAGAGGCGACCAAATGAGTGGTATACTTTTTCTGAGGTTGTATTTTTATTTTTATTTTTATGATTGATATGTTGTAGTAAAACTGCAGTAAAAATTTCATAGCTGTAGGACTAGCAGTTTCTGATTAAAAACATCATTTTAGTAGGAAAAACAGGGTTTAAAAAAGGGTAAAACATTCCATCTCCTACATTGTGACTTTGTTGTTGCCCACGTCTCTGCGCCATGGCTAGCCTTGCTGCTGTCTTTTAAGCTTTTCCTTTAATTTTACTGTTGAATCTCTTGTCACACAGAATGCCATAAATCCTTTTCCATTTCATCCATGCCAACTGTACTCAGTGGATGATCTCTGCATTTATGTTCACTAACTTTTGATACCGATGACCCTAAATACTTGAAGCTACCCACTGTCCTGAAGCTTTTTATCATTTTAAATGATCTTGTCAACTTCGTCGTTACGCTGAGGTCTGGCGTTACGTTACGGTGTCGGGACGAAATGTACCTAGAATGCACTGAGGTGTGTGATGTAATAGTACGATGTAGCAGCCGAGTACCAAGAAGGCAGTGCGAGAACAATCAAGTAGGCAGTGAAGAAACAAAATAGAATCTTGAAACTCTGTTCTCGCACTGCCTTCTTGGTACTCGGCTGCTAGCATTTAAAATGATATGAAGTCCAGTCTTTCAGACAGACTATCCGTGTCATTTTCATCCATCTATACCAATAAATTACCCTCTCCTCCAAGGTACAGATACGGTACTTGACAAAAACTTACCAGCCGTTTCTCTACCTTCTTAGCATATTTTTTGAAGAAGTTTGAATAGTAGCGATTCTTAGGTGGAAGTTTATATTCAGTCATCTGGTTTGATGAAGTTTCACTCTTGGCTGAAAAAAAAAAAAAAAAAAACACTCTAGAATCATTGAAAAATTCAAAGAGATTTAATACTAAATCCAAAGAGGTACTAAAGAACTCAAGAATACAGGGTTCTTATAGGAAAGGCAATTAATTTCATTCAAAATACATAACAATACCAAAAAAAAACATAAAACAAGAAACAAAAACTAAATCAAAAACATGAAGAAGAAGCTGAAGAGGAGGAAGAAGATTAATAAGAAGAAGAGGAGGAGGAAGAAGAAGAAGAATCAATAGAAAAAGAAAAAGATGAGGCCTGTCCAGAAATTAAATTTCCATATTTTTTAAATGAAAAGAAAACATAGTTACATGAAAAACTTTATTGGCACCAGATAAAACAATGTTTCGACATAATTAAGACAACTGTCACAGCGTGGGATCAACTTTTGTTAGTTAAGTTTAAAGGTATTTATGTTCGACGATGTCGAAATGTAAATATTATACGTCAGAAAACTGTATCATAATGGTGGTCATTATAGTACTGTTTTTCATTATGAGACAGTTTCTCCAGCCAATCAGAGCTCATTCATTGACCAATTAGGTAAGGATACCTTCGCGCATGCACTCAAAATCCAACATGTCGGACATGAATTACATGATTTGGAAGGTCAAATTGGATATCGGATCAACCATTGTAGTTACAATCCCAAACACAAAGATAAAATCAGCACGAACCTTTACGGTAACAAGAAAATACTATGACATATGCAAGAAATTTATGCATCTACGTCCAGAAGTTAGCAACACAGCATCCTTCTATATAAATTACCGACATGGAAAGTGCACCCTCCATATGTTCGCGTAAATAAACTGGCAAATATGAGACAAGAAATAGCACTGTACCTTAATATCCCCAACCCCAATTTCTACACAGTGCATTGCTTTCAAACGACTTCAGTGACAATATTAGTGAATGCTAGAGCTGGATGGCACTAGTCATCATGCAGGCTGTAAACAATAGCATTGCCAAGCAAAGTAAATGGTCTCTGCTTCGAAGTGCTTTGACCCACGCATTCGCTCTGTTCAGTCAGCAAAGCCAGCACGCCCTGTTCACTAACTGAAGTAACTGAATCCCACAGATATTTATGAATATTTATGTTAAAACATATAATAAAGTTATAATTATCATCCAACATAAACAGTTGTATGCAACTCGCCTATAATAGTAATTAAGACACTCGTATGGAAATTATAAAACTCACTATGCTCATTTTATAAACATACTTATGTCTTAATTATTGCCATTATAGGCTCGTTTTATAATGTACTATTAAAATATCATGAATAACATTATTCCCAAAATCAACTTTTGTGTCGCAGAAGTCTCCTGCCTGGGAATGAACCAGCGTGTGTGACATTCGTCTTCAGCTCTTTGTTGGTGTGAAAATGCTGATTGGAGGACAGGAGTTTCTTGAGGTGCAAGAAAAGATGAAAATCGCTGGGAGCTGTTTGACCATCCACCATATAGTTCAAAATCAGTGTCGACAAAAGCCAGGCAATCCTATTCTAGAATTAGAACAGGTTCTTATACTGAGCAGCAAACATTTTAGCACTCAAACTGTTTAGCCACGAGATTCTGCAGAGTAACCTAGAAGTAACCTTATACAGGAAACTGAACAGGAGACATCACACCATAGAACTCAGAAATAATGTGAAGAGGTGAATACTGCACTAAATAGGGAAACCGACTAAACAGCATGCACATGTCCTTAATAAGACCAATCATGGTGTATGCCTCCCCAAGCTATGGCAATACACCCAAGTCAAAAATGTGACAGCAGACACCAAAACACATGATTGCAGTTATTGACCAAGCTCCTATTTGATACACTTATATGGGATATGGAATCATACCAACACATCAAGCAGGGAGCAGCTCATTAAGACATTAATCTTTTGAACCCCATTACCCTTAGCATATGCTTCCTGCTCCAATCCTAATTAATTTCTGCACTATGAACAGCAGTAGGAAGTGACCACTGCAAAACAAAATATGATTTTGTTCTCATCATCATCATCATCATCATCATCATCATCATCATCATCAACCAACTCCAGTTGCCCGGGTGTGGTATATGAGCCCCCTCCATTTCATCCTGTCCTTGTACCGCTCCTTCTCCACCAACTTGTCCCAATCATGGCCTCACTGCAGTACATCGTTCTTGACTGTATCTATCCACTTCTTTCGTGGCCTTCCCACGGGTCGTCTTCCTTCTGCTTTTCTCTCAAATTCCTTCCGTGCAGTTCTGTTTGCTGGCATCCTCTGAAGGGTGCTAGGGGAAAACAAGGAATGTCCAACGAATACATAAGTGAGAAATAATAAATTTAAGATTTGCAAGTCTGCCGTTTTCTCCCAATGGGCTGATTTTAAAACGGCTATAATCGTGTGACCTCTCTCGTTTTCTACCTAAACTAATAGACCACTGTGAAGTACACAAAAATCGCTACCAGATGCCATCATAACCTTCAAAATGTCAATTTTGTGACATTCCTCATTTTCTCCTGACACCCTTCCTCTTCATGTGACCAAACCACTTCAGTCTTGAGATCTGGATCTTATTGAGGAGAGAATCATCTATTCCTACTTCTTCTCTAATCTTCTCATTCCTGATCTTGTCTTTCCTGGTTTTCTGAATCATGGTACGTAGGAATTTCATTTCGGCTGCCTGGAGTTTAGAGTTATCTCTATTGGTTAGTGTTATGGTTTCAATTGTATTTATGCTCTAAGGTTTCAAAACCGTATGTAAGAATCAGTGTATAATAGGACTTGTACAACGTCATCTTCGTTCTCATAATTATGTTCTATGAAATATATTTCCAAGTCAGTTGTTGGGTCGTCATTGTCACTATCACTGTCCACTAACTATTCTAAAATATCCAGTTCCGTAAGCAAAGATGAAGGAGACGCCATGTTTACATTCACTCTACAGTATATAATCAGCAAAACTGTCATAAACTTTCGAGAATAACGAAGGTTAAAATTTCATTACAAAGGTGTAGTCTTGGAGACCACTAGATGGCTTCACAATACTGGAATACAGCACAGGAGTCATACGAGTGCTGTGAGAACAAGCTATCGTCATGTTGTGTGGGACTCGACATTGGAGCGGAAGAAAAATATTTTAATGTCGAATCCCACTCGCATTGGAGTACAAAAGGTTAACCCATAAAACATACTGCACAATAAGAACTAATATGGCCATCCCCCATTGTCAATGAATGAAAGATTTCCTTCTTTGAAATAAGTAAATAACTAAACTAAACATCCCAACAGGATTACAAGAAATAAAGAATGAAGGATTGCCTGAATGGACATTAATTTTTAATGTACTGTATTGACTAAGTTACCGGTACCTACTTTCAGGAGCAACTGAAGGCTTGGGAAGAAACGGAGGGAGAGTACGGATGGAAGTTCAACATCAGTAAATGTGAGATCCTGTTAACGACCAGGAAAATGGACAGACCAATGAGTGGGATATCACTTGGAGATGGACAGCTGAAGAAGGTGGAAAGTCTCAAGTACTTGGGAAGTATAGTGGAGGAAAATGGGGGAAATGACAAAGAGATTACGGAACGTGGCAGACAGGCAGAAGCATTTCTGAGAAGCATTAGGAGCTTAGTGTGGAATAAAGATGTCCCACAAAAAAGCAAGGAAGTGTTATACAGAAGCTACTATATCCCGATACTGACATATGCTTCAGAAACGTGGACAATGAAGAAAAGAGATATAAGCAGAATACAGGCAGGTGAAATGAAGTTCCTGCGAAGTAGGATCGGAATAACAAGAAGAGACAGGGTGAGGAATGAAAAGGTCAGGGAAATGGTGAAAGAGGAGCCCTTGCAAGGTAGGAATGAGACATCAAGACTGAGGTGGTATGGACACTTAAAGAGAATGGATGAGAAGAAGATTCCCAAGAGGATACATGAGATGCAGATGCAGAAGAAACGACCAAGGGGAAGACCAAGAGATAGATGGCTGAAAGGAGTGGAGGAATGTGTCAAGAAGAGAGGCGAGGACTGGACCAGAGTGACAGCGGAGAGGTGGTGGGAAGAAAGAACTAAGTGGCGAGGCTTATGTTCCAAACAGACCCAGCCTGGGGCTGGAAACTGTACAAGTTGATGATGATGATGACTTTGTTCTTTTGCGGTATGGTACTTGGTACACCTTCTGTTGCATAGTATACACATACACATTTGTCACTCGGGCTGTGGAAGGATCAGGTTAAGCAAATCTTATGATGAAAGCCATGAATGGCGAGTCTTATTATATGCCTTTGTTCATGATTCTCCTTGTCGACGTTCCGACCATGAGGCGTCAGTGATGTAGAAGTCTGGGTCGATCTCTCTTCTCTTGGCTTTTCTACTCTCTAATAGATCTGCAGATGGCCCCATAGCTGGCAATGACTTGTCAGCCTGAGGTCCTCTATGTAGAAGGTTTCCCTCTCTAGCTTATATACCCATCTTTCCAACTCTCAGCACATATTTTAAGAATCATGACTTGACTCACACTATTCTTTCGAGATTGCTGATTGTGAGGTGATCCCATACTATATCTAGACCATATGCCATATTACCCCTCATTGTCAATGGTATAGGTCAATACAACATTGGTGGTGGAAGAAAATACCTTGTTGAGGTAAGTTCAGATCAAGGCAAGGGAATACCATAATCAATGCCTTCCCTACTTTGAAAAACAGTGTATCAGGGGCTAACAGAGTTTTTTTTTTTTAGCGTATGGCTTTTAGTGCCGGGAGTGTCCGAGGACATATTCGGCTCGCCAGTTTTGTAGCTGCTTCGAGACGGACACCCAATGGGTGAGCTACAAGTACCGTTGGGGAGGGAAGGAGGGAAATTGGAATGTAAGGACGAGGAGTTGGAAGGTAGCGGCTGTGGCCTATAGTTAGGGACCAACCCCGGCATTTGCCTGGAAGGAAGATGGGAAACCACAGAAGACCATCTTCAAGGTTGCCGGCGGGGGGATTCGAACCTCCTCGCCTCCCGGATGTGAGCGACTGCCATCAGTCATGCTGTAACCACCACGGCTAACTCACCCGGTAGCTTGCCACGGTGGGTGAGTGGATAGCGTGTTGGTCTACTAACCCCAAGATTGCAGGTTCGCCCCTGACCGTGGTAAGTGATTTTTGAAAGGCGGCAAAAATACGATACGCATGTCATACGATGTTGGCATGTCAAAGAACCCATTTGAATTCAGTAGGCCGAGTTCATAATGGCAAAATTAATCTCGGGAGTTTCCGCCAGCACAAAGTTCCTCATTTCTCTACTAGAAAGCGCTATTGTGTTCAAGGAGATTAGATATCTAACATCTAACCTCCTTGACTTTCATAGTCAAGGAACTACGAAATTCGACATGCAAGCTACCCTCTGGGTGTCAAATAGCAAAGCTTGCACCAGGCACCCGAGGCCATACGATATTATTATTATTACTCACCCGGTGCTCACAGAGTGACCACACACAACTCCTTAAGACCTTGGGGGTATGGTTATGGCCTAATCAAGACGGCCCCACTCGCATTTAAGACCCTTTCTCCTACGTGGGAGGTTATATACGAAAAATGTCTTCCAACATGATAATAAAGAGGTTGTATGCTTATTCATATTAGTACTGTATTTAGTGTTTCAGGATGATTGTAGTAGCAGCAGAAAAGTGATTAGTCGACTTACTGTGACCAAGGGAAATGAAGAAGCAACTTCCTGCTCTGGCAGGCATGGCTAGCACCTCTCTGGAGACATGGTACCAGGAAGCACTTAGTAGTTAGGCAATATTGCAGCCTAGCAACCCTTGTGACCCAGCAGTACAAAGTTATCGGATCCCCTTTATGAAATAATTACACCAAAGTGGTGGACTGTGCAAATGTTGTACAATACTCTACCTGTAGGGTACTAACTTAACCTACCTATCTTACCACATCCTTTCATGTACAATCTGGCGGCTTCGGTGGCGTAGTTGGTAGCATGCTGAGCTTCTATGCCCAAGACTGGAGGTTCAAACTCGGCCGAAGTCGCCGGATTTTTGTAGAGTGTTTAAAGTCCCTCAGTATGCCTTCCTTTGGAGGGGAAGTAAAGCCGGTGGTCCCATGTCATAGGTTTATGGCATGAAAAAGAACCTTCCACTAACTACACTTGTGGAAGCTAAAATTTGTAGGTTAGTTTGATAATGCTGTATTAGTTCCAACATTCGTCACCAGGTACTGGCTGCCTAGTAGCCAATTCTGCAGCTAGGTGTCATGGATGGTAGCATTTGGTAGCAAACACAGGAACTACTTGAAAAATTGATCGTCTGCAGTCCTGAATCACAAATAACACACACTAATACAGCCATCACAATTAACACCGGTTATCAGACAAATTCTACACACACCCAAAGTACACGGGGCTACATTACCGCATTGTCGCAGCCCCTAAACTAAGGAACCAACTAACCATGTACAATCTACAATACAACATCTTTTACCTATTAACACTTTCTTTCTGCCTGTGAGGTTTATCCCTAAACATTCACTCAACCTACCAGGCACGACTCCACAGGGTGGACAAGGTAAGCTAAGCCTACTCGGACATTTTGAGTAAGAAAAAGGCTCATATTTTAACCTTTTCCCTTATATCTGTTTATTTATGAAACATGTTACTTTATTCATAGTGTTTCAAATTGTCCGCTCTCAAGAAAATCTGTTAGTGTAGGCTCTCCGCTCTTTAATTGAGCACCAATCCACTGAACCTGGCTCATGAGTGACATAATTGTCACAACAAAGTCTCTTCATAGGGCAGGCAAGTTGATAGCTTGCCTAGCTGACCAGCTACAGATTGCTAGGCTCTTCAATGTGCATATGAACAAACATCCCAGTCCTAACTTAATTCATCGCTTGCATATACAGTTCATGTCACGGTTTTTGGCCGTACAGCCCCAATTTCACAGTCGTACAGAGGACAGTTGGCGAACCGTAGACATGTGCAATTGGTACTTGATTTTTCAGTTGTGCGGAAAGCAACTCTCATATCAATTCTGAGGTTTGCCACATGTCCTCTGTAAGACTGTGCAATCGTAGCTCACCGGTCAAAAACCGCGTCGTGAACTGTAACACTTGGGCCGGCATGTTGAGATGCTGTCTGTGTTCTCCTATCTCTTACGCTAATTGCCGACTGTTTCTGACCCTGTCACTGTCATGTGTTGTCAACAATTCTGCACCTACACGTAAAAAATATTACTTATTTTGTGATTCGTGTTTGTAAGTAATTTATTATATCGCTCATTTGCTGCAACAGTGACATAACTCAAAGTGTGATGTGTGTGGGAGACTGCATTCAAAGATTTAAAGGCATTTACTAAATTATAACTTAATTAAATAATATCAAGGTTTTGATGCCATATTGAATTGGGGATTTATTACTCTGCTTCAGACTAGTATAACAGACACTAATGCAGCTATGAAGTATCAGTATTCTTGGTCTAATTGCAATATATTCGGAAACTGCCACAACGAATTTTGTAGTCTCACGTTGCCAAGAAAAGCGATAGGGTAGTGTGGATTTATTAAATCGAAAATGAAAATTTTCCAACACAATACTGAGTTAAAATCTGAAAAGTGCAGATTTCTGTTTAAGCCACTGTTGCATTAAATGAGCGAATGAGCTCTGAGAGTTTTCAACATGTGTTGCCGATAAGTCTGGAACTTAAATAATTAGCCTACCCTGAGAACTTAATCATAAGCCACTACTGCAACCTACATCAATTTTACTATTATTTTTGAACGTTATCGTATTGGAAGCCTTATTTTCGGTGTTGACTTAGTAATTGAGATTTAATGCTTTTCAGTCGGTCAACACAATTGTACCCAATTGTAAAGGGTGTTTCCATAAACATGAGATTAATAAATTCACTTATATTTATCAATAATACATTTGTCCAAGTAAATCTCATGTCATCTAATGTAAGAACTCCTTTCATTACATTTGGATATGAGATAACATTGGCAAGTCAATGTAGAAATACAGTAACACTCATTCCCAGCCGCGGCTCATGCTGTTGGGGTTGGGGAATGCTGCAAATGAGGAAAATCCTGAAGGTAGTTTGGTGTAATTATTTATAGCTAGGTAGTAACTGACCGTTGGTAAATATTGAACCCGCTGAGCTAAGGTTCATGTGATATTTTTCATGACAACACATTTATGATGGGATGTATTACCTTTGAACACACCCAGAAAGCAACCAGAAGCTGAGAGCTTATACGATTCTCTTTGGAGTAGCGGAGGATCGCACTTTTGACTTTGGTGAAGTCTGCTAATTATTTATCTGAGGTCTTATTAATCAACTTTACCTTACTACGAGACTCAGAATATTCCATTTCGTCATTCAGTATTATTGAAACATTTTGGAGAATGTTTTTCCACTTTAAGGTGTACCGTAGTAATATCATTGCAGATATGCAAGGAGGAATGTAAATAGTCGCTCAACGACTTAGTTTGACGACTTGATTCCACGTGAAACGCAGTTCCGTGCACTACGTCAGGAGAATCCGCCCTGTTGAGGCGTGTTATAATATCCGTCATGTAAGACGTGAGAAAAGTCCGCTTATTAGCGAAGAAATATTTATCAAGTGTCATCGAGCACCATCGTATTGTGCATCACAATTTGTAAAGTGTAGTGATCAGCACAAATAGTACCAGAAACGTATTTAAAGAATATTGTGAATTTTCTACGATTCTGTAGCACCACATTTTGTACCCACGTGATTTGTGGAGGGCTGAAGCCTAGTGTTAAATATACCAATAACTGTGATAAAGTTATATTGAACAAGTGTGATATTAAAACCACTACGTGTATAAATTGCTACGGTGGATTTATCCGCCAGAAATCGACGCCAATTTCACGGATGCCACGTGATTGTAAAAGTAGAGTCTGTGCACGTGTGAACCAGCAGATCAGTGCATGGCCATTTATTAATGATACCTGCAAAGTGTAGAGGCTGTGTTGCTAAACATATGTGTAACGCCTGTGATAGCTACAAAGCACACCGCAATTTTCAAGTACTAATGGAATACATAATGTCTAACATTACCGACCACGTGTTCGACACTTACAACACCATGTTCGAGCCGGAGATAATGGGCTAAGTACCGTTATGGTATGAGGGAGATGTCTCGGGTGGAACGAGCATGATGTGGAACTTCAAGAACGTCGAACGAGAAGGAAGGAATCGAGGATGCCTTTCCTAGGCATGTCCAACCCATTCACGATGTCAACTACAGGGACAGACCGAACCCTGGTCTTTAGGAGAGCCAAGATGGAAGTTCTGATACTGTAACGTGTTTTTCGAGGGGTTTTATGCAACTGGCATAAGTCAGTAGGAAGCCATTCTATATTTATTTACGCGGCAAATTGTTCAGCCAAGAGAATTTTTCATGGTAATTTATTATTATTATTAATTTATTATAATTATTATTAAGGTATTTTCGGAGCATTTTATAAAAATTATTAGCATTCAGATAGGTTTTCCATGTCTTAGAAAACGCTATCAAGCAAATTATTACGAACGACAATATTATAGAAAATTATGTGATTACGGAATTTTACGGAGTTTTGTCAGTTAGGGTATTTGAGAGACATGACTCACTGGGAATTCGAGTACAAGCTGATTCCTGTCGAGAAGTATTACGCAAGGCTGGGTCGCAAGGTCTAGCAAAGGCGAATTGTTGGAACGGAAATCGACTTCTCCCTCTCGCGCGCCGAGTGTAATGTGGCAGAGGAGGGGAACTAGCGGCGTGCTCAGCCAATCAGTGAGGACGACGTAAGCTAGATGTCGGTACCATGGTGGGGGAGCCAACGTGTGGATATATCGTTCGACGCGCCGTGAAACGAGGTCTATCTGTGAAATACTTGCGGAGTATGGTTATACGCGGGGGACGCTCCGATGTTCCGTGGAACGAACAATCGGTGTAGAACTTGCAGAGTACGGTCGCAAGTGCGTGTCGCTCCGATGTTCAGTGGAGTTAGCGACGAACTTTTGTAAAACTTGGTTGTACGAGTGTTTGGGTCCGAGGTACGGACCATAGAATTATCTAATCTACCAGAATATCATCAAATTCCGACGGAGATGACGACGTCCAGGAGACTGTGGGAAGCTCACAACATCATCAAGAACGAGGGAAATGCCTTGGCAATTTCCAATGGTAAGCGCAAATGACGCAAAAATACGCAATCTCTCATTTTTCTTTGTTTTATATTTCATATTTCAGTAACTTCATAGGTTGGAAATAAGAGTAAAATCAATTTATCAGACTCCGTTTTCACGTAATTTTCTATCGGTAATATTCAAATCACAACGCTCCAATTTAAATTTTATACTTATTATTATTATTAATTTTGCTATACTTGTTTTATATAATAAATT
The DNA here is from genome assembly GCA_946902985.2 of Meconema thalassinum. NCBI lineage: Eukaryota > Metazoa > Arthropoda > Insecta > Orthoptera > Tettigoniidae > Meconema > Meconema thalassinum. The sequence goes on along the minus strand of OX336391.1, from coordinate 579,389,971 downwards.
CATTTCTTTTACAATGCAATCTTTGCTTTCAGTAGGTAGCATTAGATATAGACCAATTCCTTCTCCTGATACAATTGTTTGTTGGGTTAATGATCAAATCATACCACGATCTGAGTGAATAGATTCTTGACGGTGTTCTACCAGAGCTAGACGTTGTTAAATACAAATTTAGATTTCAGCATTGCGTTGAAGTCTTGGCGCCCATTAAAACAACATAGCTTAGGCAAAGGTAAACAATTACATTTTCTCCCAACAGTGTGGGCTAGCGAAACCATTACATTTGTCGCTACCAACATGGGGCATTAATAACTGTTACATTTGGCGCCCAACGTGGGGATGAAAACCTAATAACATTTGTGGAAGGAGAAGGGTATATATTTCTGTGCCTGTATTTTGGGGGTTATTTGTCTTTATCAGTGTATATCATTATGGGGGATGAGAAAGAAAGACAGATGAGGTTACGTAGTGGTCATCAGCTGGAGAGTGATGATACGAGCAGTATGTCGAGTGATGGTAGTACCGGGGTAGCGGAAGTAAATCCCGATACTGAAACAGGGAGTGTAGGCGGCCAACCAGAATTAAAAACTTTACTTCTCGAGTTCATTTATCAGAACAAAGTTAGTAGTGATGCCTTAAATGCAAAATTAGAACAGAATAATGCAAAATTAGAACAAAACAGTAGGGAAAATAAAGAAAGTACAGACGCTTTAAACGCAAAACTGGAACAAAACAGTAGGGAAAATAGAGAGAGTAATGAAACTTTAAATGCCAGATTAGAACAAAACAGTAAGGAAAATAGAGAGAGTACTGAAACTTTAAATGCTAAATTAGAACAAAACAGTAGGGAAATGAGTGACAAATTTGAACTGATTAGAGGTGAGATCAGGGGGGTGATGGAAGAAAAGGCTAAAGAGATTATTGCAGATGTAGACAGAAAATTAGGAAAAGTACAGGAGGAGTTGGAAATTAGAATCAGTACACAGGCTGAAAATTTAAAAGAACTAGTGCAACTGGAAACACAGCAGGTCAAAAAGCAATTGGGGGGAGAAATTGACAAAATTCAGGTAGCTACTAAAGAGGTTAAGGAACAGCTGGGGGGTAGAATTGAGAAAGTCCACTCGCAAATATTTGCAGAAGTAAATGATTTAAGAGAGAGTAATAGAGAGAGCAGTAGCAAGATTGAGGAGAAACAAGCAAAGCTATATGGTAAAGTAGAAGAATCAGAAGGAAACATTAAATTAACAGTAAACAGTATTGAGAGGAAGGCTGAGGAGAAAATCGCAGAATTAGAATTAAAATTAAAAGCTAGGATCAGGCAAGAAAATAGTCAGAATAGGCCAGTTTTGGTGAATAGCACACACAGGGAGGTAGAACTGGGTAAGTTCAGCAATCGACAGGGGTGCCCAATGGAGTTCATGAACACTATAGAAAATAAATTCGGGGAGAGGTTGGAAAATGGTAGTATTGAGTGGTGCCAGGTAGTTGAAATTTTAGAACAAGTGTTTGTGGGGGAAACGAGGAATTGGTTTGCTGTCTACAGAGACAAGTTTACTAATATCAATGATTTTAAAATGAAATTCTGTGAAAAGTTCTGGAATGAGGTTATTCAGTCGCAGCATCGTGAGGGAGTAGTGTGTGGTAAATATAACCCTAAAGGAAGCTCCACCATGACCGAATACTTTTTAGGGCAGGTATTAGTGTGTAAATATCTGGATGGCTTGAAGGAGGAAAGTGATGTGGTAAGGTTGCTACTTAGGCACTTTCCCTATAGGATCAAGGAGGCTGCTTGTATCCAGAATGTAAAGACAATATCACAAGTAGAAAATTTGTTAAGCACATTTGATGCACTAGGGAGAGGGGGTTATGAGGACAATTTCAATCGGAACCAGGGTAATAATAATAATAGACCTAATGCAGCCAGGCATCAAGAAGTTTAAGGGAACGGTGGCGAAGGAGCCAACGCTCAAAATAGAAATAATAATAATCAGCTAAATCAGAACAGAGGAAATGGCTATGGTAATCAGTATCAAGGGAGGAACAATGATTTCAGGGGAAATCAAGGGAGGAACAATGATTACAGGGGAAATCAAGGGAGAAACAATGATTTCAGGGGAAATCAAGGGAGAAATGATAATGACAATTATTACAACCAGAATAGGGGTCAAGGAAGAGGACAGCCTAGTGGTAGTAATATACAGCCAAACAATGACAACACAGCCCAGAACAACCAGACCAGTTCAGTAGTTAGTAGTACTACGGCCAGCTGTAGCGGTTCTTTAAACGCGAACCAGGCTGCGAAGTAAGGTCAGAATCTCAGTCTGTAGCATGCCCTGTCCATACAATTATACAGGAACCCTATGACCTAAATGTAAGAAATGAATTATTACATGAACTAAATGATGAAGGTATTATTCAGGAAGTGGTTAGTAAGAGCCCCATAGTTAAATTTAACGTGTCCGAGGCGTACACAGATGTTTTAATTGATAGTGGTTGTATGAAGAGTTGCATAAGTAGTGCATTTTATGATAAAATGAAAGGAACTGGAGTAAATTTTGAGGAGATGCCAATTAAAAGCACTTTTGTTATCACAGCTGTTGGGAAGAGGTCTAAAGTAATTTCTAAGCAAGTTTTAGTAGACATTAAAATTAATAATCATGTAGAGAAGCAGATTTGCCTTGTAATTCCAAATTTAGTATTCAGTGTTATCTTGGGTTCAGAGTGGCTAAGTAGAGTGTCTGGTAACTTATGTTATGATGTAGGGAGTTTGAAATTTAAATGGGGAGATTCTGAAGTAGAAGTAGCGTTCAATGACCGTATTCAGAGGAGTAGTATTGTAGGTGTGATTTGTACTTTAAATGAGATATCGCCAGCCGTAGAGCGGGGTTCTCCATGTTTTGTGGGCAGTGTGATTACGAACGGAAGTCTAGAGGACTCGTTACGTGAGGCTGCATTTCAGGGAAATATAGAGGATGAACAGTGTGTTCGGCTCTATGATGTGTTATGGTGTAATAGGAGAGTTTTTGAGGATCGCATTGGTATGGCCAATTGCTATACACATTCATTGAACGTTATTGATAGGTCAGTATTCACAGGACATAGATATCCTGTACCTTTCGCTTATCAGAGTGCAGTTGAGGCACAAATTAATCAGATGCTTGAAGATGGGATTATTGAGCACTCGAACAGTCCATATGTTAATTCTTTGATCACGGTACCCAAGACCGACGGCACTGTTCGTATTTGTTTAGACGCTCGTTTGGTTAACAGTAGAATTAGTTCAGATCAGCTGAAATCTATGTCAATAGAAGAATTAATGCAAACATTTGAGGGGAAGAAGTATTTCACTTGTGTAGATTTGAGTTCCAGTTTTTGGCAAGTGCCACTTATGTACGAAGATAGACCATTTACAGCTTTTAGTCATAAATATAACCTTTATCAATTTTGTAGAACACCTTATGGGTTAAAGAGTAGTTCAGCAGCTTTAATTAGGGCTTTAAACATCGCATTAGGGGATGACACAGGAGAGTTTGTAACCATTTACATTGATGATATGGTAATTAGTTCACGCAGTTTTGAGGAGCATCTACGTCATTTAGATATAGTTTTTCAGAAGTTAGATCAGGCAGGGTTCACTTTGAAGCTGTCTAAGTCGTCATTCTGTCAGTCAGAGGTGACATTTTTAGGTCATAGTGTGTCGAGTAGAGGTGTGACACCATAGGAAGGTAGGGTTAGCATGGGTGGACAGTAGCAACAGGGCATCGTTACAGATACTGAGAAATAGGTAGGTAGAGCAACGTGAGGACGTTCATTTAAGGGAGCCACTGGCAAGGTTGGAAGCAGGTGACGCAGAAACATTTATAGTTTCCAAACGTATTGGCAAAACAGCATATGTGCTGGAGAATAGTGAGGGAAACAGATTATACGGGACGTATAATATACATAGTCTAAGAAAATATGTGTCATAAAGTGAGTGTGTTTAGCTGGCGAGCCAGTCTATCAAATGAGTAAGTGTGGTGTCTGGTGCGTGGAAGATCTGGTCTTAAGGCAGGCGTATCAGAAGTCACACAGGGGGGTAGTATGTAAGTAAATGAGAGTTTTTAAGGTACAGGGAAATATGACGGGATTGTCGGATGCTGTTGAGCACTAAATTGTCTCGATGCACCAAGGCCATTTTGGCAGCGCTGATGGGTTCCCATTTATCTCCAAGAGATGGGGGAGCGCTTGTATAGGGCTTGTTAGCTTAAGGCGTCCACGAGATAAAAGATGGGCCATCAGAATGCGAGACAGTCCTTCATGAAACTCATACATATCAGCACACGTGATTTCTGTTTACGGCCTCGCCATGTAAGATTTGTTAGTGTGTAATTTAAGATAATTTGTACAATGGTATTATTTGAGTGAGGAGAAATGGTCTGTGTTGAGAACTAGTATTAAGTAGAATATGGTTAACGGGAACTTAACAAGACAGGGCGATTACGGCACAGAAATATTTGGTGTTATATGTAATGCGCATTTACTGTTTTTTTTTTCAGAAGTCAATATTAATTTAATCTACTTTAAAGAGAGATTAAGTATTATGGTCACGAGGCGCTGCCACAATAGTGTGATCGTGTGCTCAGTGATAAGTGGAATTAAATGTCACCATAAGGAAGGGACCTCCAGTGAAAATAGGAAGTTCTATGGTGATATAAATATATCAGAACACCTTCAATGCGTGTGATATGACATCATAAATACATAGTGCTCACACATTAATTATGTCTATTTCTCCAACATAGAGAAATTTGAGAGGCGGAAATATCCGTGGAACACTATTCCATATGTAAAACATTGGACTGGTTGCAAAGTGCAATCCATAGTGACAACAAACTTTGACGCAAAGTGCGTGAAGAAAAAATATGAGTGTATATATCTGTAATTTAGGGTGATTTCATTTATGTAATATGTATTTTGGATGGGGTTTATTAACGTGTCTGGGATAATCGGATAATGGACCGTCGTCACGGTAAATCATCCGATGATCCGAGGCGAATATGTAACGTGTTTTTCGAGGGGTTTTATGCAACTGGCATAAGTCAGTAGGAAGCCATTCTATATTTATTTACGCGGCAAATTGTTCAGCCAAGAGAATTTTTCATGGTAATTTATTATTATTATTAATTTATTATAATTATTATTAAGGTATTTTCGGAGCATTTTATAAAAATTATTAGCATTCAGATAGGTTTTCCATGTCTTAGAAAACGCTATCAAGCAAATTATTACGAACGACAATATTATAGAAAATTATGTGATTACGGAATTTTACGGAGTTTTGTCAGTTAGGGTATTTGAGAGACATGACTCACTGGGAATTCGAGTACAAGCTGATTCCTGTCGAGAAGTATTACGCAAGGCTGGGTCGCAAGGTCTAGCAAAGGCGAATTGTTGGAACGGAAATCGACTTCTCCCTCTCGCGCGCCGAGTGTAATGTGGCAGAGGAGGGGAACTAGCGGCGTGCTCAGCCAATCAGTGAGGACGACGTAAGCTAGATGTCGGTACCATGGTGGGGGAGCCAACGTGTGGATATATCGTTCGACGCGCCGTGAAACGAGGTCTATCTGTGAAATACTTGCGGAGTATGGTTATACGCGGGGGACGCTCCGATGTTCCGTGGAACGAACAATCGGTGTAGAACTTGCAGAGTACGGTCGCAAGTGCGTGTCGCTCCGATGTTCAGTGGAGTTAGCGACGAACTTTTGTAAAACTTGGTTGTACGAGTGTTTGGGTCCGAGGTACGGACCATAGAATTATCTAATCTACCAGAATATCATCAAATTCCGACGGAGATGACGACGTCCAGGAGACTGTGGGAAGCTCACAACATCATCAAGAACGAGGGAAATGCCTTGGCAATTTCCAATGGTAAGCGCAAATGACGCAAAAATACGCAATCTCTCATTTTTCTTTGTTTTATATTTCATATTTCAGTAACTTCATAGGTTGGAAATAAGAGTAAAATCAATTTATCAGACTCCGTTTTCACGTAATTTTCTATCGGTAATATTCAAATCACAACGCTCCAATTTAAATTTTATACTTATTATTATTATTAATTTTGCTATACTTGTTTTATATAATAAATTCATTTCTTTTACAATGCAATCTTTGCTTTCAGTAGGTAGCATTAGATATAGACCAATTCCTTCTCCTGATACAATTGTTTGTTGGGTTAATGATCAAATCATACCACGATCTGAGTGAATCGATTCTTGACGGTGTTCTACCAGAGCTAGACGTTGTTAAATACAAATTTAGATTTCAGCATTGCGTTGAAGTCTTGGCGCCCATTAAAACAACATAGCTTAGGCAAAGGTAAACAATTACATTTTCTCCCAACAGTGTGGGCTAGCGAAACCATTACATTTGTCGCTACCAACATGGGGCATTAATAACTGTTACAATACGGACGATGCCAATCCTGAAAGCCAGAGGTGCTTTTGTTCAACCCTTGTCATTGGACAGAGAGCTAAGTGTGGGCTTCTTTATATCGTGAGTTTGTACAACCCTTCTTTGTTCTAGTCATTGGTGGTATATTTAGATTAGTGTAGATTGTAAATCAGCCGAACTTAGTGACAGCCATTTCATAGGTAGGGAATGTATCTAGTATAATTATATGTCATTTATCCACAGTGATTGTGAGCCACCCTTGGGTTTGATATTTTGTTCAACCCTGGTGCAACCTGATGGACGTCATAGGACGCCAATTCCCGTCTATTGCTAAACGTGACCGTAGTCATTCCAAGGCTACTTTGTTTAACCCTATCTGGGATGATTTTCGAGTCTTAGCAGACTCCTGTTATGGCAAGTTGATGCCTTGATTATATTTCTTTAACTGCACCCATAGCAGACAGTCAATGTTACGCCCCTGACTTCATTAGAGAAGTCGTATCATTTAGGTAATCGACTGTAATTACCAGTTTTGTAACTGCATTTATATTTCATTCATGATGTGCTCAGAAGCCATCCAGGTCAAGCGTAGACCTTGCAAGTAAAAGGGATGTTTCGTTGTAGCCTAGCATCGAACCCAGTTCCCAACGTATCATTAAGCAAATCCAGCAGAGTGGAGTTTGCGCCATAATATTATTTTGTTTGTGTCAAGTGTAATGACACGTGATTATTTGAATGTTTGATACAAGAAACTACTGAAGTATTTTATCTTTGAGAGCAAAGAGCTCCAGCAATGAGTGACATTGCTATCTTTTAAACGTCTTTGCTATGAAAGACAGAGTTATATGTTTGTATTCAGCTTTATAGCGTGCTCTTAATGCACACATTCTTTGATGTTTATAACCTATGGTAAAGGTATTATTATGAGGCCAGTTTCATAGTTATTTTCTTGCCTGAATTGCCGGCCCAGTCAACGTGTTGTGTCTAATAGTGCAGGGAGCCTGCAACTTGCTGTGACTCAGACAGGTTTGTGAATATTTCCCAGCGCACGAGTGAGAGCGCTTGCTTCCAAGTGAGACAGACTTATGTTAACACAGGACAGAATGCTTGTAGCATTCATTTACTTTTCATTGCATTGATAGCTCAAGGAACCCAGAGTCCATTTCTGTATCTGAATACTTGTTCTTTAGATTGTCATTTGTTAGTTAAACGCCTTTTGCGTGTACCGTTGTTTCGACGAGTACAGTTATGTCAGGATTCTTATTTTATGTTGGAGGCTAGCCCCGTGATGAGGGTTTTTCATGTGTGAAGGTATTTTGTGTACCATGTCCGAGACTGTTCCCGTCGACCAGATATTTAGGGAGGGTAACTGATGTGTCCAGGCCCGTCCCAGAGTTATTGAATGCGAGCTGTGCGCCGCTGGTAACTTGTGTTATTGTGTGTCCGAGTTGTTATTGCTCGTTGATTGTATTCCGACTTTTGAGTCGAGGCTTTTTGGCAGAGATGATCTCTCAGAGACGCTCCGTGCCAAGCTAGTCAGCTGTTATTCGCCATAAACCAACGATAATTTAAACCGACATCTTAATAATAAAACGCATAATTTTGATAAACAAAATATAACTAACGAATCCTTTCTATTTAACCTGTTCATTTGCATTTGGAACCTGCTGACATAGCCGTGCCAATGAAAGTATTTCCTGGAGGAAATGACTTTAGGACAGCTGACATTTTTTGTAGCGACAGAGGCTTGCTCGAACCTTTAGTTCGTAGCTGTTGGAGCGCAGGCCATACGATGTTAGACGTAGTCTTCACTACGCAGTCGTCACCGTAATTACACACGTTAAATGACTATGGCTTACAAACAGTAAACCAAGGTGTAGGTAGGCTTTGAATAAAACTGTGGTCTTGTATTTATTGATTTATTGATGTAAAAGTGTACAAATCCTCTATGCCACCTTTTGTGTGCTGATTAGCACCTAGTCTATAAGAGTGTCTTAGATGTTTTTTTATGGCTTGTCACATAGCTTTGATTGTAATTGTTTGATATTACGGACGTCACCGCCGTAAATTTTGTAATTAATTGGTAGGACTTAGCTAGATGAATTAATATTAAATGTAAATGAGAAAATGGTAACATCCTAACTTAGATTTGATTTGCTACCCTGTTAAATGTAAATTCCGATATTAGCTTGATCTTATAACTTGATGTAGGGTTTTGCGCCGTACCATTTTCCTAGTGTTGCTGTTGTTGCTTTTATTATTGTGAGATAGATCTTTCGCGAGGGTTTACTGTAACTTCTCAGGTAGGGACCTGCTCTTTATTTTTGATTATTTATTAGCTTGCGGATTAGCCGATAGAAACCCTCCGAACTAGGAAAGGGATTTGTGAATTTTACAATAAATTTTCACGGTGTTTTACATACGTCTGGATGTTTCTTTCTCAGTCTAGCTTTTAAGGTGAACCTTTCCTTAGGCAGTCTATGACCTTTAGTCACCATGTACCACGATCCCTGTGGACGATGGATTCTCGTGCCGCTTTGGCCTGTTTGGAAGTTCACCTGATCCTCTCGGCAGTTAGGTCCGGCGGATGAGATGTTAGGGAAGTCATTTCGGTTGTTGGCTATCCTGGCAACTCCTCTGACGGGCACAATATGGACTTGACAATAGAAATGATAGAGGTCAACACTTAGTAGACTTCTGTTAACAAAATGATCTCATAGTTGCTAATACAGTACATTGTTTGAACATCCTGCGAGGCGACGGTATATGTGGACCGCCCCTGGCGATACAGCACGTTACCAATTAGATTATATAATCATAAGAAGAAGATACTGCAACCAGGTCAAACAATGTAAAAGCTATCCTGGGGCGGATGTTGCGAGTGACCACAAACTTGTTTTAATGAAGTCTAAGTTGATCCTCAAAAAGAAGAGACCGATTATTCAGGGCCATAAAATGTTCGATGTCGGCAAGTTTAAACATGCCAGCATTAAGTTGCAATTCCAAGACCAGCTACAGGAAAGGATAAAAGATAAAGGTCATGACCCCCCGCCCCCCCAAACGGAGACCAAATATTTTTCCAAACTCAAAAAACGAAAACACAATAACCAGACAAATAAATCTTAACGAATTTTAACTGAAAAACAGTTTTTTTTCATTTTATTCAAAACTGAAATTTCTTTATTGGAATTATTATGTTCTGTTACAACTGTAAAAACGATTATTTATATAACAAAATCAACTCGTCTATTTTGTTTATCAAACCTTGTGATTACCGAATCGATTTTTATAGTGATGTCACGATGAATGTGCAGCAATGCATGGATAGGAATTTGGGTATTTTTTCGCACCAAAAAATTTTGCCGACGTCCAAACTGCAAGCTTGGTTGGCAATTTAAGCTGTGACTTTCTCCCTTTGTCGGTACCAACTCGACTTGCCGAAACTGTAACGTACCTTGATACTTTTCCCTAAGCTCGATGTAAAAGTCGCAAAATATGCCGTTGCAATTTGGACGAATATTTTTGGTGCGCTAAACGCATCAAATTTCTATCCATGTAGCTTGCAAAAAAATTGGTCTGGTTTTGTACGTTCGGTTATTTTTTGATTGCGTTTTTAGTGATACAATTTTTCTTAACAATTTCGATTCTCTAACCCCCCCCCCCCCCCCCCCAAGCCAAACTCTAAATCCACGCCTGCAGTGAATGAAAAATGGATTGGCTTTAAACAAACATTTCTTGAAGTGGCTGATAAAACAGTTGGAAAGATGAAAGCATCACCTCAGAAATCCTGGATTACTGATCAACTACTTGAGCTTGTAGAGGAGAGAAGAAAGTATAAAAACACTAGAAGTGTTGAAGGAATTCGTCGTTACAATAGCCTTCGAAATATCTTAAACGGGGAAGCTAAGAAGGCAAAAGAGACAAATGAGACAATGCTTAGAAATTGGAGATGGTTTGAAAAATGGGCAAGTAGAAAAAGCTTACGACTTGATTAATAATAATTTAAAAGGAGAAAGGGGCGTAGTGTTTGCATAGTGGATGCATATGGGAAGCTAATGATTGAGAACAAGGACGTAGTGATGAGGTGGAAGAATTATTTGGAAAATCTGTATGCAGACCCCACACAATTGACTCAGCTGGAAAATGGAGATACTATTTCGCATGAAAACTTAGGACCAACCATTCTTGAATCAGAATATTTTCATACTGTGAATTAACTGAAATCACATAAAGCTCCAGGATATGATAAAATAACAGCAGAAATGTTACAAGCATTGAATTCTGAGACACACAAATATCTGTTTGGGTTGATCAGTGAAATATATAAAAATGGAGAAGTCCCAGACGACTTTACAAAGAGTCTCATGATACCAATACCAAAGAAACAGGGAACTCCGAAATGTGAGGAACATTGAACCTTGAGAATCCTATCGCATGCATAAAAAATATTGACTAAAATAATTTACAGACGAATAAAAAGCAAAATAGAACAAATTATGAATGAAGATCAATTTGGCTTTAGGCAGAACAGAGGAACAAGGGAAGCCATATTACTAATTCGAGAAATTATTGATAAAATGATAGATATAAGGAAAGCACTTTACATTGCCTTTGTGGAACTTGAAAGAGCATTCGATAACGTGAATTGGAATATTCTCATGGAAATTATGACTAATGTTGGCTTGGATTACAGAGATAGACGGATAATCTATGAACTTTATAAAAACCAAAAAAGCATTGTGGACATATGCGGAGTAGTGCAAGAAGCTTGTATTCATAAAGGAGTTAGACAGGGAAGCAGCTTATCGCCTGCACTTTTCAACTTATATACCGTACCGAGAAAGGCATTGAGGGATGTAAGACAGTTATGAGAGGAGTTAAGATCAATGGAGTAGCAGTCAAGACAATAAGGTTTACAGACGACATAGCAGTACTGGAAACCCGTGAAGAGAAACTGCAACATGCACTCACAGAAATGAACAGAATTCTACATGAAAAATATAATATGAAAATCAATATTAAAAAGATGGAAATAATGGTATGCGCTAGAGAACAACTTAATGCAGCTATTCACATAGCTGGTGCTCCACTTAAGCAAGTTAACACTTTCACCTATCTAGGACCGGGTGAGTTAGCCGTGGTCGTTTCGGCATGACTGCTGGCAGTCGCTCATATCCGGGAGGCGAGGAGGTTCGAATCCCCCCACCGGCAACCTTGAAGATGGTCTTCTGTGGCTTCTCATCTTCCTTCCAGGCAAATGCCGGGGTTGGTCCCTAACTATAGGCCACAGCCGCTACCTTCCAACTCCTCGTCCTTACATTCAAACTTTCCTCCCCAGACAACACTCCACACGCGACGGTACGTGTAGCTCACCCATTGGGTGTCCGCCTCAACTGATATTCAAGCTGGAATTGCCCAAGCCAAAATTGCATTTAACAGCAAAATATCCCTTCTGACTTCGAAGAATATATCTATTGAGACCAGGATTAAATTTATAAAATGTTATGTGTGGAGTGTAGCCTTGTATGGCTCAGAAGCTTGGACAATGGGATGTGCTGATAAAAGAAGACTTGCAGCTTTTAAAATGTGGTGTTGGTGGTGGATGGGAAAAATTCCATGGACCGCAAGAGTGACGAATGACGAAGTGCTCAAAAACATTAATAAAAAGAGGACATTTCTCAAAACAGTACGGAAATGATGAGACCAACTGATAGGACATGTCTATCACCACAATACCTTTATGGTAACCGTGTTAGATGGTATAATTCGGGGCAAGAGAGGAAGAGGGCGACCGAGACTGCAATACATCAAACAGATCATAACAGATGTTAATGTCCATTCATACAGAGACATGAAGAGACTGACTGGCGACAGGGAAGATAGGAAGAGGAGGACCAATCTACGGATTGGGAACATGAATGAGTAACTGACCAGCTTAGTTCAACACTTAGTGGTAAATGTTTGTTTAATGCATTTAATGCATACGACACACATACGCCTTTGCATGATATTTAATGGGAATAATATTTCAGGGGGAGGGGGATGGGGCGGGAGTCTCAGAATATACTTCTTTTTGATAAATAGATTGGTCCTATTATTCTATTTTATGAACTGATGGATTTTAAATTTTCTATTTAAATGGATTGACTTACCTAGTTTCGTAATTCTAATTTAACCTGCTCCTAATGAGATCCGATCAGAGGAGGCTTTATTGGCAATTGTACCCTACAATACAACTGCAATTTACCTCCAAATCACTACCAGCTAGAGATTTGATCTGCAACATGATTCGAGAGTGAAACCGAGTTTGAGGGATATTATGGTTACAAACAAACAAACAAGGCCGGATTTCAAACTGAATACTTCCCCTTAGATTCAGTAGATGGTACTGCTACCCCTGCCACATAGTGGTGCTCTCTGGGGGAAATATTTTTATTATACTTCAAGGGATACCATTTGAGTTGCCCATAATGAATATCACTTATTTGTCTTCTAAGAGTGTTTCTGGTAACTTGGCAATTAATATATGGGCCTTCGGAGAGTGAGAGAGGGAAAAGAGAAAGCTTCAAGAGGGTAGGTTTATACTAAATACAAAAATTCTGTCGGTGTTGGCAAGCCTGGCTTAGGCTCTGGTCGCCTGAGCCATCACGGTTAAAATGGAAATGAATGAAGTTTTCTAAACCACGCCTTCCAGCCCTGTTACATAGGAAGTAATGAGAACTGTAAGGCTGCGCCTAACAGCCCTACTACCCATCTGAAGAACATATTTTTAACGATAGTTCCAAATAAATGGACTGTTTTAGCATAATAGAATGAGTGAAATTTACAAATGCTTCTAATTAATTTAAATTATAAATAACTTTAATAAAGAGATATATTAATAGAAACTTTCAAGAGATGCTCCGCCTGAAAGCCTTTTATCACCAGCCGCGCCTGATCTTTCCACTCGAATACCTAACCTTACAAAGGGGCTGTTGTTTTTTGAGTCTTCAGTCTTTTGACTGGTTTGATGCAACTCTCCATGCCCAAATTAACTTTCTGAGATAATCAAACAGAACTTCCCTGAATCAATGCAGTTCTTTATTTCAAATGTCGAATTATTTTAAATATTTGTATACATGTTGGAAATGTTCTTGTAAAATTAAGGGACTGTAGGCTAAATGTAAACTTTCAGTGTAATATGACGTGATGAAAGTAGAAAATTAGGAAAGAGTTATGTCTTTCATGTCTTTTCATTTCAAAAGTGTTATGTCTTTCATGTCTTTTTCTTACAAAAGTGTTAAATACAAACTCAGCTTATGTTCCATTCATATGTTTATTTTCTATGATTACATATTCTTTTCCTTCTGTTTTCAACTTCTTCCTCTCAACCTGTTCACTACCAGAGACTTTAGGCATCCTCCTCTTCTTATCATTTGCTTCCATATTCAATAAATTGAAGTAATGTTTCACTACAACATTCACTAACACTGCTTAAACACGACAGATCAGCTGCCACAGCAAGCCAGAGCGGAAAAATTCACGCGCCAAATAAATTGATACTTGACACCTTTTTAAAGAAATGGCTCTGTTGTAACTTTGGTAGTTAATCGACAAATTTCACTCGAGAACTATGCTTACAGGCTTACAGGCGACGACAACTCAGAGCAGTGGCGTACGCAGAATATGGTGTCTCGACAGTGGCGCCACTTCACATATCTGTGGCGACCCTGAGATTTTTTCGAAGATCGATGAGTCACGAAGGGGTGTGGTGAAATTGGCTGATGATTCAACGGCAGAGATCGTGGGAAAAGGCAGTGTTCCCTTATCTACCCGCATTGCGAACGAAGAGATAGGTGTCTCTCTCTCAGATGTTTCTCACGTTCCAGACCTCAGGACAAACTTGCTGTCGGTGGGAAAGATCACCGACCGCGGCCACGAGGTGATTTTTGACAAGGAAGGCGCAGTCGTCGTGAACGAAAAAGGAGAAGTCTTGATGCGAGCTGAGAGGAAGAATAACCTATATTACGTCAGTGAGAGTCAGGAACGAGCAAATATGGCTGCATCGCCCAAAATAATTGATCTAGAATTGCTACACCGTCTGCTCGGACATATCAACGTGGGCGACATCTTGGTAGCTGTGAGAAAAGGGAGGGTTTCTGGCGTTGAGCTGAGGAATCCATCGACGACTCTGGACTGCAAAGTCTGCCTCGAGGGGAAGATGTCCAGGACGCAGTTTCCCAAGAAATCCGATCGACGGACGGAGCTACTCGATTTGATCCACACGGACGTGTGTGGACCAATGCCGACTCCATCTATGGGAGATTCAAGGTACCTCTTGGAATTCATCGACGATCACTCTCATTGGTGTGAAGTGAGATTTCTGAAGGCAAAATCAGAGGTCTACGAAGCTACCGTCGAGTACGTTACCAGGATGGAGAATCAGAAAGGAAAACTAGTAAAGGTGATCCAGTCTGACAACGGCAGGGAATACCTGAATCGAGAGTTCGACAACCAACTGAAGAAGAGCGGAATCACAAGACGCCTCACAGTCCCTCACAACCCCGAACAAAACGGGAAGTCGGAGAGAATGAATAGGACTTAGATGGAGACTGACAGGTGCATGTTGTTCGACGCCGGATTACATCACCGCTTCTGGGCGGAAGCAGTAAATACTGCAAATTACATCCGTAATCGCCTGCCATCAAAAAGTATCGGAGGCAAAACACCGTACGAATTGTGGACAGGAGAGATTCCTGACATCTCGCAATTCAGAACGTTTGGAAGCAAGGTTTACTTCCTGGACAGGGATCCCGGAAGAGGGAAACTGGATCAACGAGGCAGAGAAGGCGTGTTCATGGGTTACTCGGAAGAAACCAAGGGCTTTCGCATATACTCCCCTGACAAAGACAAAGTTTGATCAGCCGTGATGTAAAATTCTTCGAGAATGAAAAGCCACTGTAAGAGACTAGGATGGAGCGCCCGGAATCCTCGAAGCAAGATATTTGTTGGGAGCTGTTCTTTGCAGAACCACCGCCGCAATCACCAAGAGAAAAAGATCAACCAGCTGTCATGGAGGAACCAGTCTCTCAACCCGAAATCGGAGAAGATGATGAACCATTCCTCGGTTTCGATGTGACGCTAGTGGATGATCATGATAGAACGACTGTCGAAACATCCAATACTACGCCTCAATTGATACAAGGACCTGGTCGACCCAAGATTCTGCGAACTGGAAAAAGGGGAAGACCGAAGTAACTTTTTCAAACAAATCTCCAAGATGTGGAGGAGCAAGAAGAAGACGAGGAGATTTTTCTAGCAGAGATTCCATTCAAGGAGGCAATAACAGGACCAAACTCTAACGAGTGGCATGGTGCCATGGTCATGGAAATGGAATCTATCCTGAGAAACAATACATGGGTGCTGGTGGATCCTCCCCGTGATGCCAAAGTCATCGGATGCCGGATGGTGCTGCGCGACAAACTAAAACCTGATGGAACACTTGAGAAGAGAATGGCCAGGCTGGTGGCTCAAGGTTTCAACCAGGAGTATGGAATCAACAACTTCGACACGTTCGCACCGGTAGCGCGAATGGAATCAATTCGATTGATGGTTTGTCTCGCTGCCAAGCTCGGTGTAAAAATCAGACAGTACGATATCACAACGGCTTATCTGTATGGTGACTTAGACGAGGAAATATTCATGAAACAACCGAAGAACTTCAGGGAGATGTTAGAGAGCATTGCGATGTCTGGAACTGACGACGAAACCAAGGAGAAGGCCAAGAACATGCTTCGCCAGTAACAGGGAGGCGACAAGGTCTGCTTACTACAAAAATCACTGTACGGATTGAAACAGGCCGGTAGAAACTGGTATGCCAAGCTGCGTGAGGTCTTGAGGAAGTGCGGTGCCAAACCAACCGCATCGGATCCATGTCGATTCCAAATTGGTTCCGGAAATAACATAACTTTGATTGCCGTTGACGACATGGTGGTGCTGTCAAAATGCAAAAAGACGATCGCCGAGATTTCCAGAGTCCTGAGTAAAAATTTCAAGGTCAAGGACTTAGGATTGGCCAAACACTTCCTAGGCATCGAACTAATCCAGGAGACCGGATGTATAGCCATGCTACAGCAAGGTTACATTGAAGAGCTTCTCCAACGCTACGAGATGGCCGACTTCAACCCTGTAGTCACACCACTAGACCCTGGAACGAAATTGAGCATAAATGAGAATCCCAGTACTGACGAGTTGAAGTTGCCTTACCGCGAATTGGTAGGCGCGCTGACATATCTGTCGACAACTACACGCCCGGACATTTCGTTCGTTGTCAGCTACCTGGGACAGTTCAACAATTGCTTCGGAGTCGAACATTGGAAAGCTGCCAAGAGAGTGCTGCGGTACTTGAAGGGGATTTCGAACATCGGGCTGATCTACGAAGTAGACACCGAACCAATCCAAGGATTCGTCGACGCCGACTGGTGAAGCTGCCAAGAAGATAGGAGGTCCTACACGGGGTACGTGTTCCTGCTCGGCGGATGCCCTATATCGTGGGACTCAAGAAAACAAAGAACCGTGGCCCTTAGCACCACGGAGGCCGAGTATATGGCGTTGTCAGAGTGCGCCAAGGAAGCTGTGTACTTACGTCGATTTCTGCTTGAGTTGGGCTTCAAAGACTTAGCCACTATGTTCATCTTTCGTGATAATCAAAGTGCAATTAATTTGGCAAAGAACGCGATGTATCACAGTAGAAGCAAACATATTGATATCAAACATCACTTTGTTCGTGAAGTCTTTGAGTGTAAATTTTTTGTTTTGAAGTATATCTCTACGAACGATCAAGTTGCTGACTTTCTCACGAAGAGTTTAAGTCGAATGAAACATGAACGTTGCTTGAAGTTTGCTGGTTTGGAGAGTGTAAAGATTGTATGAACCTGTACTTGAGGGGAAGTGTTGTAACTTTGGTAGTTTTATTCTCATTTATCAAGTACAAGCTGAAGTACCCGTGCTTCGCTACGCGTCATAAATAAATTAAAATGTGAAGGTGACAGTTAAAACAGGGGATAGGCGAGGTGCTGCGCAGAGGAAGATTAAGGATGGAACATTTTGTCCAACTACACCGCTCGGCGTTGACCGTGTTTTATAGCACAAATTTAGGTTTTACTCGCTAACCGTTGGAGATACCTTTCGGATATAAAATGTAATTTTAAACCTCGTATATGCCATCAAAGGTTTGCTATTTCTTAGCGTTCTCTATTTATTTGAAATGGAAATATGAAAGTTTGAAACCAAAGGGTGTAGTGACGTCACTAAAATGGTCGCCATCTTTAAATAGTGCAAAGTATTGAAATCAAAAGTAACCTACAGGTTAACCAGGTAAATCAGCTACTTCCATGTAAAATTCATGTAAATCGGACCAGTGGTACTTGCGTGATTGAGTAATACACAGACACACACCATCTCATTTTTAGCCTCGCTTCGCTCGCGTCATAGTCGTGTCATATTGTTATTCAATGAAATGCATGTTTAACCCCGTTAACACCCCTTTAGAACCTGAATACCCAAAAATCCCTCCTTTGTAGACGTTTTCGACACACAACAAACATATCCCCAAAATATCATTCTTCTAACTTGAATAGTTTTGGTTGGTCGATGAGAGTGAACATCCAAAAATCCTTCCTTAGTGGACGTTTTTCTTCCAGAATTTCACCCCTCCCCATAGGACCCTTAAATTGCATTTATGAAAAAACGGTCGAACACCTATTTATTTTATTTATTTATTTATTTATTTATTTATTTATTTATTTATTTTCAAGCTGATTGATTTCTTCCGAGTTTCAAACTCCTCGCCTATGTCGTTTATGAGATACACGCTCCGTTAGGAATCTTTCAACCCCCACTTTTTATCCCTTTCACCTCTTAATATACACTACATCGAAAAACCATTAGACATGTGTCAGCTTATTTTTAATGATTAGTATATGTGCCAAGTATCACATCCCCAAATGAAACCACTCGTGAGATATTGTAATTCAATGAAATGCACGCTTACCCACTTAACACCTCTTTAGAACCTGAATATCCAAAACTCTTTCCTTAGTGGACGTTTTCGACATACAACGATATCCCCAAAATTTCATGTTTCTAACTTCAATAACTTTGGCTTGGCGATGATGAGTGAGTGAGTCAGTCAGGACATTTTCTTTCATTTATTTTTGATAATTTCACCCCTCCCCATGAACCCCTTAAATTGGATTTATGAAACAAACGGTCAAACACCTATTTACTTATTTAAACCTGTTTTCCCCCTGAGTTTGATGAGTGAGTAAGTGAGTCAATCAGTTAGGACACTCTCTTTCCTGTTTTCCCCCCCACGAATTTCACCCCTCTCCATGGGCCCCTTAAATTGGATTTATGAAAAAAACGGTCGAACACCTATTTACTTGTATTTTAAGCTGTTTTTTGCCGCCGAATCTCAAACTTCTCGCCTATGTCGTTTCAGAGATACACGCTCCGTTAAGAATACCTCAACCCCCAATTTTCACCCCTTTCACATCATAATATACACCACATCGATAAACCCTTAGACATATGTCTGATTATTTTAATGATTAGTTTATATACCGAATATCACATCCCCAAAGAAACAACTCATGGGATATCGTTATTCAGTGAAATGCACGTTTACCCCCTTAACACCTCTTTAAAACCCGAATAAACAAAAATCATTCCTTAGTTGACGTTTTCGACATACAGCGAACATATTCCCAAAATTTCATGTTTCCAACTTTAATAGTTTTCGCTGGGCGTGATGAGTGAGTGAGTCAGACAGGAAATTTTCTTTCAATTATTTTTACCAGAATTTCACCCCTCCCCATGGGCCCCTTAAATTGGATTGATGAAAAAACGCTTGAACACCTATTAACGTATTTTTTAAGCTGTCTTTTTCTCCTGAGTTTGATGAGTGAGTGAGTTAGTCAGTCAGTTAGGACACTTTCTCTCCTTTTTTTCCCAGAATTTCACCCCACCCCATTGGCCTCTTAAATTAATTTATGAAAAAAAAAACAGTCGAATACCGATTTACTTACTTTTTAAGCTGATTTTTTTTCCCGCTGAGTTTCAATTTGCTCGCCTATGTCGTTTAAGATATAGGCCTACACGCTCCGTTAGGAATCCTTCAACCCCCACTTTTCACCCCCTTTCACCTCATAATAATACACCACATCGAAAAACCCTTAGACACATGTCTGCTTATTATTAATGATTAGTTTATATGCCGAGTATCACATCCACAAATGAAACCCTAGTGAGATATTGGTATTCAATGAAATGCAGGTTTAACCCCCTTAAGACCCCTTTAGAACCTGAATATCCAAAAAACCTCCCTTAGTGTACGGTTTTGGCATACAACGAACATATCCCCGATATGTCATGTTTCCAACTTCAATATTTTTGGCTGGGCGATGATGAGTGAGTGAATGAGTCAGGACATTTTCTTTCAATTTTTCTTCTTCAGAATTTCACCCCTCCCGATGAACCCCTTCAATTTGATTGAAAAAAAAAAAACTGTCGAAAAGCTATTTACTTACTTTAAAGCAGTTTTTTTCCCCCTGATTTTGATGAGTGAGTCAGTCAGTCAATCAGTTAGGACACTTTCTTTCCTGTTCCCCCCCAGGAATTTCACCCCTCCCGATGGGCCCCTTAAATTGGATTTATTAAAAAACGGTCAAACACATATTTACTTATTTTTACGCTGATTTTTTTTCGCTGAGTTTCAAACTCCTTGCCTATGTCGTTTAAGAGATACACGCTCCGTTAGGAATCTTTCAATCCCCACTTTTCACGCCTTTCACATCATAAACACATCGCAAGACCCTCAGACACGTGTCTTGTTACTTTTTAATGATGATTTTATATGCCGTGTATCACATCCCCCAATGAAACCAATCGGGAGATATTGTTATTCAATGAAATGCAGGTTTAACCCCCTTAAGACCCCTTTAGAACCTGAATATCCGAAAATCCTCCCTTAGTAGACTGTTTTGACATACAATGAACATATCCCCAAACTGTCATGTTTCTAACTTCAATAATTTTGGCTGGGCGATGATTAGTGAGTGAGTCAGGACATTTTCTTTCAATTTTCTTTTTTCAGAATTTCACCCCTGCCCATAAACCCCTTAGTTATTATTAGTTATTGTTGTTTTAAGGGGCGGTTAAATTTAATTTATGAAAAAAAAAACCTGTCGAACAGCTATTTACTTACTTTAAAGCAGTTTTTCCCCCCTGAATTTGATGAGTGAGTCAGTCAGTCAATCAGTTAGGACACTTTCTTTCCTGTTCCTCCCCCCCGAATTTCATTTTTCCCCATGGGCCCCTTAAATTGGATTTATGAAAAAACGGTCAACAGATATTTACTTCTTTTTTAAGATGATTTTTTTTCGCTGAGTTTCAAACTCCTCGCCTATGTCGTTTAAGAGATACACGCTCCGTTAGGAATCTTTCAATCCCCACTTTTCACCCCTTTCACCTCATAATATACACCAAAAATCCTCTCTTAGTGGGCATTTGCGGCCCTTGGGGAAGCAGCATACCAAATTTCATTCCAATCCGTTCGGTGGTTTCTGAGATTTCTTGATGAATAAATGAGTGAGTGAGTGAGTGGTATTTGACAAATATATAGTAGAAAGAAGATAGTGTCAAGTCTTTGTTATGCTAAACTCGGTTGACAGTGCTGTGTGAGCACTTGAGTAACTAACGGGATTTCAAGTAAAGATCCTCATTTTTTATACCGGTAGTGCAGAGCGCAATTGACATCTTGTCGGCCGTGTCTCGACTTGAGCTATGTTGCCATGGAAACTATCTGCCTTGCCATTCCTTCGTGAGTATATTTTATGATTTGATTAGCCTGTGCTTGAGTGCAAAAGGTCCGAAATCAGAAGAATGAGAAAGACTATCGAAAATTCATGTAGCTAGCGGTTCCTTCTGGGTCCTAAACTATGTGTATGCAAAATATGGTTGAGATTGGTGGAACGGTGTAGATTTGTATACGGTACCAACCCACATACATACATACATACATACATACATAAATACATACAGACTTTCACTTTTATATATTAGATGCGATTCTATGTAAGTAAGGTGCTGCCACCTGACCTTTATGCTTTCAGTTTGTCTAAAACTCGCGCCATGTTCGCACATGTTTAGTTTGCGCGGTTCGGCTATTGCCATCCATGTACATCAGTTCGTTGTTATTATTATTATTATTATTAAACTCACATCAGTTCGCTTTGCTTATATATCTCTGGTTTCCTTATATTTTCTTACAGGCTCTTGTACTTACCGGTCATGCAGATGCACTCTGTCGAGCAGCATACAAATTGCAAAAATGAGAATATCACTTGGAGCTCTTGTAGGGCAATGGCAGATGTCACGTAACACCATTCTATAATAAAATCTATTTTTTTTTCAAATTTGGCACTTAGCCCCGTAAGATTAGGTATTCATTTTCAGTGAAACACGTTTCGGTGGTGCAGTTTTAGGTGCCATGGTAGCCACACAACTATATGGCTAGTGAAGTGGAGGTGAGACCTATGTGGAAACCAGGACAAAGTTTACATTTAGAGGCAGTTGACCTCACTATTCTCAACATCAATAACTAAATGGTGGATCTGGTAGATGATGCTCCTGGACGTGATGTCATAGAGACCAGATTAAAGTAAAAAGGAGGGAGACTCATAGTTTTCTTGACTGTTAATATCATGATATTAAGCCACTGGACCCCTTCTTTTATGTGGAATCCAAACTACTGGATGTGACATTTCTCACAAGCATTGACTGGGAATTGAACTTGGTCTACCTTAGTGGGAGGCCAGCGGCTTTACTGTTGCATCAGAATGGCCCTCTTCAACCAGGTTTTGTTATTAATTTATTGAGTTTACAAAACATAGAAGGAACTTCTTGTACATTATAATAACTTATGGAAGAAAAGAGGGATGAATGTAAGAAAATAAGAATAACAACATGATTTCTTAAATATAGGATAGAGGTTTTTTCAGTTCATTATTTTAGTAACTCATGTGACATTTTATAATATATCTTCCTCTCTCAAAAGCAGGGCAGTCGAAAAGCAGTTTGAGAGGATCCACAAAAGCATCGACCAGTTTTATGAAGTACGTTCTATTTGTGTGCAGGAGGCACACAGAATCCGATCTGTCGTGGTGGTAAGCAATAATGTCTTTGCCACTCAGGGTATGGCAATTCAGCGACACAGTGACAGTTTTATCGTGGTATAGTGAAATACAAAGGAACTATTTTGCATCTTTGTGTTAATATTACTCTTTCTTCTTCTCTCTACTTATCCGCTGTGTGGTTGGTTGGCAGCAGCTCTCCATTCTTCTTGCTTCTCTGCTTTCCTTTTCAGTAACTATTTTGCATCTTTGTGTTAATATTACTCTTTCTTCTTCTCTCTACTTATCCGCTGTGTGGTTGGTTGGCAGCAGCTCTCCATTCTTCTTGCTTCTCTGCTTTCCTTTTCAGTTGGTAGTAGGAATCACATCTCATGTCTTCTATTATTTGTGTCATGTACTCTTGTCTTGGTCGTCCTCTATAATTCTTGCCCTCTATGGAACACTCAGTAATATTACTCATAAAATCAAAAATTTTATTTTATTAGGTAGATTTCATTAGAAAGCTAACTATTCCAATGGGTACCATGTTTCGACTTCCGGAAAATTTCGACATATCTTCGCGTTTCACATCCCCCAGACCCCAAAACCACCGTCAGTTCAAAAGTTTATATATAATTTATGTATATATATATATATATATATTGTTTTAATCCCTTGGTTGGGGGGTAGTTTGGGATAAAACACGCTTTGTGTTACTGTGCTAATTTGGAAGGTTGTTCCTAAATGAGAGTAGCTTCCCGTAGCTGGGAGAAACTACTAGTGTAGTGTGTTGTTTAGTGTTTAATCTCTAGGGGATGTTCCTGCAAAGATGTAAGTATTTGCTAGGAGATGGACCTCTAAATACAGGCTACTATACTGGCCTGCCAGCTGGGCGGAGTGAGTAATACAATGACGTGCTGTGTCAGCGGCTCGACGCTAGGCGGTCGAGTCGCGTGCTGGGAGCACAATGGAGTCTGACGAAGCAATTACTGGCTACTACGGTCACGGACAATTGTGACGAAGGTCAGGCGGGGTATGAGGATGTGAAGTGGAGTGTAAGTAGTAATGCAAGTGTAGATTACTGACCATGTGTTTATTGGTCAGTAGGTGTAAATTGGTAGGTCCCTCTTGGGGAATGTAGACAAGTATACAATTGGTGTGTACAAATTAGGGGTAGGTGTTCACAAAATAAAGGAGTCTGAGCACTACTGAATCTCACCTGATGATGAAACTGGAACAGACGTCGGCTAGGGCCGCTGGCGACGCACAGAGTAGAACAGATAATGGCTCCTAGTTAGGACTCCATTCTTATACATTCCGGCGCTGCGTGGTCAGCATTACGTCACTGTAGCTGCCCCAGATAGTTGTTAGTGTAGATGCTTGTGTATGTTTTGCAAGTTGTTGGCTAACCTCCCAAGCTGGGTGGCCGCCTCTTGCTGTGTATGGATAATGTTCTGGTCTTATGGTGTTGCCAGTTGGGGTGGTTTTGGTAAAAGATGGGGGGTGGCTCTCAGGGGGTACTGCCCCCCCGGGCTGTACAAGACCCCCTCATCGATTAGTTCGCGTCCCCGCGAACTGGAAGTAGAGTGGGCGCGTCGATGTGATGGTTTGTTCTTGATTGCTCCTTGTACTTCTTCTTCTTTTCTTCCGTGTTGGTGTAGGTGTGTCGATGTTGTGTTGATGTGAGTTCAGCGTGTGCTCAGAGGGGTAGGTTTTGGGATATACATGTTATACATAGTTAATTTGGAAGAGTTCATTTTTGAAAGTTGATATAGTAATAATAAAGGTACAAAAATGCATGGTCTTGACGTTATATACAGTATATATGTTGTTATTATCCAGGGAGGAAAAAAACCATGGCTGGATGGCTGGTTGTGCCGTCCGGCGCTGTATGGAGAAAAAATTGCTCCCTGCAGTGTATTGTTTAAAAGATGGAAGAGAATAGAAAAACAGGTGCCCCAGGGTATAAGTTAAAGGGATATATCATAATGGTTTATTGTTCTTGGGGTGAAACGGGACACCTTCACAGATTTTGGCGTTAGTAGAGTAGAAAGGAAAAAACAAAACAGTGTATTCAGTGTTGACATTATGGCAGTGTTGAATGGCGTGACATATTGGAAGTTTATGTGCGTAGGAGTACACTTGAGCATTAATATATTTGTGTACGCTTTGGATTTACATTTTGTTTTACAAGCATGATATAATATAAAATAATAATCTTACTACTAGACCGCTTTGCTCATGAGCCTGGTACCTTGTCTCATCATCTAGGCCTTCTGTAGCGCTCTCGTCTGTCCACTCATTCTCCCTTCACTTTGCTATTCGCTGAGCTGTAGTTACCTCTCACCTATGGCTGTGGGTTAGTGGTCATGCCGTTAACCTTACCTTTCGCAAATTTTCCCCGTGGGCGGAAAAATTCACCTTGGTAGCGAGGGTAGGTGCTCACAATCTCTGCACCGCCCCTGGTTACCGTATATTGCTTATTATTCAAGCGTATCCATACGTGTGTTTGCGTCAGCGTCGCTCGGTGCCCCACGTCACCTTACGTCGCTGATCGCGGCGCCGTCACCTTATTGGCGCGACTAAAGAACGATGAGGAGCAGTGTATTTGTGTGACAGAGATAAGGCTATGTGTAATTTGGTGTGGGAAATATATTTACAACAGGCATGCTCATGCTCCTTGTCATCTGTAAATCAAGAAATGTATTAATGGCACTCTTTTTCTGTTTTGTACATCTGTGGATGCGTTGCTCCCTGGTTTTCCTGTGTTTGGGAAAGTGGATTAGTTATTAGCAATACATTACACTACATTACATGTATATATATAACATTTTCTTGGCAGCGCTTAATTTATATAACCAAGTGTGGCGCCACTGAAGTCTAACTTACTTCTAGGTTAGCCTATGTTAACCTAGCTTAGCCTATGTATTGTCGGGCTTACCCTGGTAGTGTTTATAGGGGTGTGTGTCTTCCTGTCTGTCTGGCCTCGTGGGGTAGGTAATAAAACCTTTCGTATGCCCCGTGTATTGTGTGTTTGTGGCTGGTCAGTGTGCACAGGCGTGCGTTTGGCACCCTGAGGGGCTAAAGCAACACTCTCTTATGCATTTGCACCTGGGGTACACATGTTAGTGCCCGCTTCAATTCTGGCAAAATTGCCCTCTGAACTAGCGGTAAAGGCCGTGTATTCGTGTGTGATTGCCCTGTGAATGTATTGGAGGGTAGTCTGACCGATTTCTGGCCTATGGCCACGGTAGACTCCTTCCCTCGCGTCTGCCTATATGTGTAAGTTTGTGTGGGCTTATCGTGCTGTGGCACGGGCTCTATGTCCTCAGCCCATGACATAGTTACCTCCCGGTTTTTCCCTGTGTTACGGTGTGTGCCTGCCAGTCCAGGCGTCAACTCCCTCTCGTTCGTCCGTTCTGAGGGGGTTGGCGTAGGTTCTGCTACTCCCCAATGCTCCTCAGCACAGCTAGGCGGTAAAGAGGGGCCATGCTAAATCAAGTGTATGTATAAAAAGAACCGTGTGTGTTTTGCAATGTATTATGTATCAGATTTCCTTTTCAAGGGTTGGGGGTGGGTGGGTTGATTAAAATTTCCCTTGTGTTTCAAGAGTGAAGGGGGAAGAGAAAAAAATAATGCTTTTTCTCAAAAAATAAATAAATTTAACTATCGCTTGGCTGTGTGCGGTACGGGTCGTTCTACCACGAGGGCTCGTTGTTTGAGTCCTACCCTTATTGTGCGTGGTAGCAGCGCCTCCACCAAATATGTTTTAATCCCTTGGTTGGGGGTAGTTTGGGATAAAACACGCTTTGTGTTACTGTGCTAATTAGGAAGGTTGTTCCTAAATGAGAGTAGCTTCCCGTAGCTGGGAGAAACTACTAGTGTAGTGTGTTGTTTAGTGTTTAATCTCTAGGGGATGTTCCTGCAAAGATGTAAGTATTTGCTAGGAGATGGACCTCTAAATACAGGCTACTATACTGGCCTGCCAGCTGGGCGGAGTGAGTAATACAATGACGTGCTGTGTCAGCGGGTCGACGCTAGGCGGTCGAGTCGCGTGCTGGGAACACAATGGAGTCTGACAAAGCAATTACTGGCTACTACGGTCACGGACAATTGTGACGAAGGTCAGGCGGGGTATGAGGATGTGAAGTGGAGTGTAAGTAGTAATGCAAGTGTAGATTACTGACCATGTGTTTATTGGTCAGTAGGTGTAAATTGGTAGGTCCCTCTTGGGGAATGTAGAAAAGTATACAATTGGTGTGTACAAATTAGGGGTAGGTGTTCACAAAATAAAGGAGTCTGAGCACTACTGAATCTCACCTGATGATGAAACTGGAACAGACGTCGGCTAGGGCCGCTGGCGACGCACAGAGTAGAACAGATAATGGCTCCTAGTTATGACTCCATTCTTATACTTTCCGGCGCTGCGTGGTCAGCATTACGTCACTGTAGCTGCCCCAGATAGTTGTTAGTGTAGATGTTTGTGTATGTTTTGCAAGTTGTTGGCTAACCTCCCAGGCTCGGTGGCCGCCTCTTGCTGTGTATGGATAATGTTCTGGTCTTATGGTGTTGCCAGTTGGGGTGGTTTTGGTAAAAGATGGGGGGTGGCTCTCAGGGGGTACATATATATATATATATATATATATATATATGTATATATATGATGAACCCGCTGAGCTAAGGTTCATGTGATATTTTTCAAGACAGCACATTTATGATAGGATGTAGTACCTTTGAACACACCCAGATAGCCACGTGGAGCTGAGAGCTCATACTATACTCTTTGAAGTAGCGGGGAATCGCACTTTTGACTTTGGTGAAGTCTGCTAATTGTTTATCTGAGGTCTTATTAATTAATTTTATCTTTCCTCGAGACTCAGAATATTCCATTTCGTCATTCAGCATTATTAAAACATTTTGGAAAATGTTTCTTTCGCTTAAGGTAAGGTAATACCCTTGCAGATACGCAAACAGGAATGTAAGTAGTCGCTCAACGACTTTGGTTTGACGACCTACTTCCTCGAGGAACCCTGTGCTTTGCACTACGTCTGGAGAATCCGCCCCGTGTAGGCGTGAAGTTACATCCGTCTTGTTAGACGTAGAAAATATCCGCTTTATAGCGTGGAAATTGTTATCAGGTGCAATCGAGCACAGATAAGTTACAATACGAGTGATAAGTAATTATTTGCACTACGTCTGGAGAATCCGCGCCGTGTAGGCGTGAAGTTACATCCGTCGTGTTAGACGTAGAAAATATCCGCTGTTTAGCGTGGAAATTGTTATCAGCTGCCATCGAGCACGAATACGTTACGATACGAGTGATAATTAAGAATTGTATACTGAATTATTTGCACTACATCTGGAAAATCCGCCCTGTGTTGGCGTGAAATTGTAGCCGTCGTGTCAGACGTGGAAAGTATCCGCAGTTTAGCGTGGAAGTTATTATCGGGTGCCATCGTGCACGAATATTCTACAAATCACTGTTTATTGATGCACAGTGAACAACAAGAAGCATATTGTGAAATAATTGGCAAATATAGTGAATTTTATAACATTACCGTAACACCACATTTTCATACCCACGTGTTTGTGGAGGGCCGAGAGCTTGGTGAAAAATATAGAGGTAAACGTGTTATAACTACTTTAAATAATTGTGATTATGAAAGTATAATATATTTGAATTACCACACTGAATTTTTCAATTACAAAACGACGCACATTTCACGGATGCCACGTGATATAAAAGTGGCGTCAGTACACGTGAAGAACCACAGAACAGTGCTTGCTCACGTATTATTCAATATCTGCGAAGTAAGGACTGTGTTATCAATTGTATTAAAGCCTGTAACATTTACTACGAACACTGTGATTTTTGAAGTGAAAAGAATGAACTGCTACATGATTTATTCCACCACCCACGTGATCAACTTATCCTACACCATGTTCGAGACCGAGATCATGGGCTAATACCGCTATGGTATGAGGGTGATGTATCTGATGGAACCAGCATGATGGTGGAACTTCCAGAACAGCGAACGAGGAGGAAGGAACCCAGGATGCCATTCCCAGGCATGTCCAGTACATTCACGAGGTCGACGACAGGGACAGATCGAACCCTGGTCTTTGGGAGAGTCCAGATGGGAGTCCTGATGAGGACGATCCCGTTCCGGAAAGCCAGAGGTGAATTTGTTCAACCCTTGTCGTTGGACAGAGAGTTGAGTGAGAGCTCCTCCATTTCGTGAGTCTTTGTACACCCTTTCTTGTTCTAGTTTCTGGTGGTATAGTAGGTTTAATGTAGTTTGTGCACCAATCGAACTCAGTGACAGCCATTTTTATAGGTAGGGAATGTAACTAGTCTAATTAGATGTCATTTATTTCAGTTAGAGTGAGTCACCCTTGGGTCAGACATTTTGGTCAACCCTGGTGCAGCTTGATGGACGTCGTAGAGCGTCAATGCCTATCTTTTGCTAAACGTGACCCTAGTCATTTGAGGCTACTTTGTTTAACCCTATCTGGGGTGATTTTTCAAGTTTTTGCTGACTTTAGTTATGGCAATCAGATGCCATGGTTATATTTCTTTAACCGCATTTTTTTTGCAACCAGTCTTTGTTACACCCCTGACTTCGTTAGAGTAGTCGTATCATTTAGGTAAACGACTGTAATTACCAGTTTTGTAACTGCATTATATTTCATTTGAGATGTTGCTCAGAAGCCATCTAGTCAAGTGTGGACCTTATAAGTAAAAGGGACGTTTCGTTGTTGTCTAGCATCGAACCCAGTTCCCAACGTATCATTAAGCAGATCCAGAGTGTGGAATCTGCGCCACAATTATTATTTTGTTAGTGTCATGTGAAGACACGTATTTATTTCATGTTTACACAAGCAACTACTGAAGTATTATATCTTTGTGAGCAAAGAGCTCCAGCAATGTGACATTGCTACCATTTAGATGTCTTTGGTGTGGAAGACAGAATTATATTATTGTATTCAGATTTATAGCGTGTTTTTATACACGTATTCTTCGAGGTTTATAACCTATGGTAAAGGTATTATGATGAGGCCAGTTGTACAGTTTTTTATTTTGCTTAAATCGCCGGCCTTGATAGTTAGTGTGTGTTGTGTCAGACCGCGCAGGAATGTTGTAGCCTGCAGCGACACAAACTGGTTTGTGACCCAGTGCCCTTGAGAGCACGCTTGTATTATGAGACAGACGTATTTTGACAGAGGACAGAATGCTTGTTGTATTCGCTCTTCCTTTCATTGCTATTATAGCTCATGGAACCCAGTGTCCATTCTTGTATCTGATCAGATGTTTCATAGATTGTTTTTTGTTAGTTAAGCGCACTTTTGCGTGTACCGTTGTTGACGTGTAGAGTTAGGTCTGGTTTCTATAGTACGTTGTAGGCCGCCCTGTTAAAGGAGGTATTTATTGTATGAAGGTATTTGTGTGTACCTTGTCCGGGATTGTTCCCGTTGACCAGATGTTATTGGAGGGTGACTGAGAGTGCAGGCCCATCCCAGAGTTATTGAACGCGAGCTGCGCGCCGCTGGTAACTTGTGTTATTGTGTGTCCGAGTTGTTATTGCTCGTTGATTGTATTCCGACTTTTGAGTCGAGGCTTTTTGGTGGAGATTGATCTCAGTGGAGACACTCCGTGCCCAGGCTATTGTCAGTATTATTCGCCATAAACCAACGATAACCTAAACCGACATCTTAATAATAAAACGCATAATTTTGGTAAAACAAAAGCTAACTAACGAATTCTTTCTATCTAACTTTGTTCTTTTGCATTTGGAACCTGCTGACATGGCCGTGCTAATGAAGGTATTTCCTTTTGAGGAAATGACTTAGAACAGCTGACACTTTTGTAGCGACCAGAAGCTTGCTCGAACCTTGAGTTCGTAGCTTGTGGAGCGCAGGCCATGCGATGTTAGACGTAGTCTTCACCACGCAGTCGTCACCGTAACTACACCCATTAGATGACTATGGCTTACAAAGAGTAAGCCAAGGTGCAGGCAGGCATTTTAATAAAACTGTTGTCTCTCATTAATTATTTATAATGTAAACGTGTATGAATCCTACATGTTACCCTATTGTGTGCTGTTAGCACTTAGTTCCTAAGAATAACTAGATGTTTTTTTTACATAGCTGTTCACTTAGCTTTGAATGTAATTGTTTTCTGTTACGGACGTCATCGCCGTAAATTTTGTTATTAACTGATAGGACTTAGCTAGATAAATTAACGTTAAATGTAAATGTGGAGATGGTATCATCCTAACTTAGATTTGTTTTGCTACCCTGTTAAATGTAAATTCTGATATTAGCTTGATCTTGTAACTTGACCTAGGGATTTGCGTCGTACCATTTTCCTAGTGTTGCTCTTGTTGCTTTGTTATTGTGAGATAGATCTTTCGAGAGGGTTTTCCGTAACTTCTCAGGTAGAGACCTGCTCTTTATTAGCCTACTTTCGATTTTTGCAAAAAATGAAAGTAGACTTATGAGATCAACACAGGGCGAAAAAAGTGTGTCTGTCTGTGTGTGTGTATGTGTGTGTGTGAGTCTGTGTGTGTGTGTGTATGTGTGTGTGTGTGAGTCTGTGTGTGTGTGTGTGTGTCTGTGTGTGTGTGAGTGTGTGTACTCTGAATGTCTGTCCCCCCCTATCAATTCGAACACGGTGAATGCGAATTGAACGAAATTTGGTACAAAGGTAGCACTAGCAAAGGACACCTCAGTGTCATGTTTTATATCGCCGCCATCTTTACTAAAACTGAATGGCGGCCACTCAAACGTTCAAAACGTAAAATCAAATGACTAACCAAATCATCCGATCTCTACCAAATTTGGTAACAACTTACCTTCGTATAGGATGCGTCTTGTGACCAAACTACAAGGTCGTCCGCCATACCATTTCAGGATGGCGGCCGTGCAAATAATGCAAACTTTATAATCCATATCATGGGACCCACCAGTTCCGATTATCGAGCCGAGAATCGTTTTAACTGTTCTAAAGGAAGAGGCACGTTCGAAATTAAAAGTTTATTTTGTAATACTATAGTGCAGACGTGATTTTAAAAAGCTGAATGATTCAGTAATAAGACAAGATGGCAGCGGATATCTTGTGCCTGACTTATATTTCACTAATTTGAGTATTGCATGCAATATAGCGTACTGATAAAAAATAAATAAACTTTGTATGAAATGCTTTATATATAAATAATATACTCCAGTGATGAAATCGTTTAGTATAAATCATTATTTGCTAACAAGTTCTATGTAAGTCATTTTAAATAGGACGATATTCGTCGACACAATTAGCTCGGTGGTAGAGCATTAGCCTATCGCTCAAATGCCTATGGTTCAAACCCGATCAGAGCTAGGTTTTTTGCTTGAAATGTTATATGTTTATTGTTTTGTAATGACTCAGATGTTTTAAAATTAAGCGTTATATTGTGCACATTATGGTGTAAAATATATATTTAATTAAAACATAATTCGCCAGCAGATTTACTCGAGACATCTAGCTGCCAAAAAGGGAACTTCCAGATTTTATTGAAAAGTTTCTTCTTCTGGCCGCTAGAATGCACTCGCTCTGTTAGGATTATATTATCGAAAATATCCACATAGTTTGTATGCACACGTCTCTGTAGGGTCATGGAAAGATTTGTTAATTCAATTAGGGTTGTGAAAGCCATGCACAACCAGACGTGTAAAGACATGCCTCAACTCAAAGTTGGATGTTGCCCACGGCAGGTCGTAATAATAATAATAATAATAATAATAATAATAATAATAATAATAATAATGTTATTGGTTTTACATCCCTTTTAACTACTGCTGCTTTTAGAGACACCGGGGTGCCGGAATTTTGGCCCGAAGGGGATCTTTAACGTGCCAGTAAATGTACTGACACGGCTCCCTCGCATTTGTGCACCCTCAAATGCCAGCTGACTGCGCCAGGATACGAACCTGCAACCTAGGGCCCAGCAAGCGAGAACGTTACCGCTGAGCCACGCAGCCAGTCCGGTCGATTATGTCTCCAGATCCATAACATTCTTGATATACTTGTTATCTTTCTTTCTTTCTTTCTTTCTTTCTTTCTTTCTTTCTTCAATGATGGTAGCAGTTTTTATCTAGGTTGTGGCGTTTGGTAGAGGTAAATCGTTTCTAAGGTCTTCAACAAAGAATAGTTCTATTATACTCTTTGATAATAACAACGAGTTATAACTATACTCATACATTTAGGAGAAAGTAGGCTATATGTTCTTTACTGAACATCTTGTTTTTGATTGTTTATTAGCTTGCGGATTAGCCGATTGAATAACCCTCCGAACTAGGATAGGGGTTTGTGAATTTTAATAATAAATTTTCACGGTGTTTTACATAAGTCTGGATGTTTATTTTCTCAGTCTAATTTTTAAGGTGAATCTTTCCTTAGGCAGTCTATGACCATCGTCACCATGTACCACGATCCCTGTGGACTACAGATTCTCGTGCCGCTTTGGCCTATTAGGAAGTTCACCTGATCCTCACGGCAGATAATCCGACGGATGAGATGTTAGGGAAGTCATTGCGGTTGTAGGCTATCCTGGCAGCTCCACCGACGGTCTCAATATATATATATATATATATATGTATGTATATCAGTTTCTTGTGGACACGATAACTGACGTAATTTTGCAACAATCACTTTGAATTTTTTACCGAATATGTATACCTATAAAATCTCGGTCGAGTTCATTACTGGGCTAAATCGGTCAAAGGGGGTGAAAATGGGGACTTTTCTCGAAAATGTGATATATTGCTATAACTCTCTTAATATGTGAAATATCGAATCCGTTCAAAGTTCGTACTATGTGTCGGATAAAGGCCAAAAATTTATGTTTCAAGAGTTTTTTTATAGCACCAACCATTGACCAAAGGGGTGGGAAAAAGTGGGTTTTTCGGGAAACATTAATCATATCTCTCTTAATAGGCACAATATAAAAACCGTACGAAATGGACAATATTCCCCTGAAAATTACCTAAAACTTTTGTCTGAAAGAATTTTTGATATGGCCCAACATTACGCCAAGGGATGAGAAAAATGATTTCGGAATTATAAGGAATTGCCAAGAGCTATCAGTGGTTGCCATGGCAACACTACTAAATTAATGAGGGATGAGCCATCAGACGTTGCCATGACAACGCACTTGCACGAGATCAGATTCAGATTTCCATCTGACTAAGGCCGGTATTACACTATCAAAGAAATTTGTCAAAGATATTTGATAAAATATCTTTTATAAAAGATATGACAGTGTAATGGGGAAATCATTTCATAAAAGGTGGTTTTATAAAATTTCTTTTATAAAATGTATGAGCACCATGGTATCTTTGATAAAAGATTCAAACCAAAATGGCGGATCATAACAGCTGGAATATTATCAAAGCAAATATGCTCATATCAGAGTGTGAAATGCATGAAATGTTACATAACATGTTACATAATGAATGATATACAATGTAAAACATAAATAACAGATAGAAACTGTAGGTAAAAATAGCCGAAACTATATGCGCTGCACACAAAGGACGCGCATTTCAGGATATAAAGAGGAATTAAATAGTTTAATAGGCCGAAATAAGCCGTAAATAGTAGTGCTTTTTATGTTATAATACAGTATTTGTATTATCATTTTTCAATTACAGTCGCCTCCGTAGCGTAGCGGTCAGCATGGTTAGCTGCCGCCCCGGAGGTCCTGGGTTCGATTCCCGGCTCTGCCACGAAATTTGAAAAGTGGTATGAGGACTGGAACGGGGTCTACTCAGCCTCGGGTGTTCCAAATGAGTAGAGGGGGTTCGATTCCCACCTCAGCCATCCTCGAAGTGGTTTTCCGTGGTTTCCCACTTCGTCTTCGGGCAAATGCCGGGATGGTACTGCCCCCGTAAATTGAATTATATTGAGACCACGGTGGCTGTATTGGAAAATATGAGTAAAGTTATGGATGTCATAGTTGTGACGTGGATACTCATGACGTAGGCACGGATGACGCAGACTTGAGGCAAGCAGGCTGGTTGAGCTGAGATTCTTGGTGACGTCATGATTTTGTTCGAGAAAGATCTGAGATTTACGACGCAGTCGCAGGAAACAAGGTATTGTGCTAAGGAAGAAGTTACGCTATTGGAGGAAAGGCTCGAACCAATGAACGATAGTTAGGAAAGAAGACGGAAATTACTGAAACTATCATATTTAATTACTTTTGGCATGCAGAGTTGTGGAAAACTATTTTCAGTTATGGCATTGATTTGGAATTTTGAAGAAATTAATTTTGAGTTTTTGAAATTTGAAAATCCGTCAAGTATAGCCAAAGTTAGAACTTTCAGCGATGACGGAGCAACAGGCTATGGAAGGGATGGATACGCCCCTTAAGAAGTTAATAAAAGGTCGTGCACAGCAGAGAGGAGCTCTCAGATCTCATATCACAGATCTCATACGCTCAGATCTCATATGTCAGATCGCATATATATTTCTGGTGATTTATAGTCGTTTTCAAGTGATTCAGTGAAGTAAGTCGTCTTTAGCGTGCATGGTAAAAGCCCGGCGCATCGAACGAACACGGAGCAGTTCCATTTTACGCTGCTCGAAACTAGGTGAAGTTGAAACGCTCACATTAACGTTTCTACCTGATAAGATATAAAGAGTTAACTTCAGCCTTTATTATAATTCAATTGGGCAGTACAACATTGAGGTGTGTAGAAGATTTGAACAATTTCACAGTTATACTTCGAAAGATATTGGCATTTTAAGGCTGCCAACAAAAGTGATTTTCTCGCCACATGAGAAACACTTTTAAAATTTCCACATTATACACTACGGCTGACACGTGGATTACAACAGTGATATTGGAGAATACGTTTGGTAATACAATGATACATTCCACTATGGAACATTATAATCTTGCAGTGCTTTCAATGATTATAACAGAAGTTGAGATGGAAGGCTAAGGCTTTAATGCAATTGGGACATATATCGATGGAGTGAAATAGCAGCATGGAACTTCGTTAATCGTCTTTCTACAAAAGCGAGCATGTAGTGAACATCCAACTACACTCATGCATCGTGAATCCATCGCTGAATTATATCAAATGACAGTGGAAATATTTTCATACTCCACGATTATGAATATTTCTGCGGAAATAACTGCAATAAACTTCATGGCGAATTACGACCAGAACTTCAGGGAATTTTCAAGAGAGGCCAGGGTGGACCCGGCTCACACAGAAGAGTTTTGCCAGAAGGATGTCTTTCGTATACATGGAGCAGTGCAATTTCCGGAGAAGGAAGCAGTTCGATTCTCCGAGGACGCTGATTCCAGGTTCGAGGTCGGAGCACATCTTTACGCTGGTGAAATGGAACCAACAGCAGTTTTCTTTGAAAACTTTCCCCTAGAACTTCAATCAACAGATAAGGTAGTCGTGAACGTTTCTTGTATTATTTGAGTCTTGTAGCGATATCTGAGCAACCATTTTTCCCATATTTTTGTGTCCTATCTTTTGCCCCATTTTCTTGATTAATATTTCTGTACTCAGTACACTTCGATGATTGATGCCTTTTTCGACGATTTATTAAGACATGGTTATGTCATTGGCATACTTTAATAATTTTGGATCAGTTGAGACTGATATATTAGATTCATTCAGTAATTTGCATATTTTTGAAGTCACGATTTGACTGTAAAGTTAATGATTTTCTATGGCAGATTTGAATTCAGACAGCGTGTCACTTTATTAAAGTAATTCTATTCAGTAAATTACTTTGACCAATTTTCTGTCATCCTCAAGAAAGAAGAATAATTAAAAGATTTTAGAGCGTTAAAATCTTTATCATTGTCGACGATCTTGGAAATACTAGTCGTTTTATGAACATGATTGCAACATAGACATTTATCGTCAGTTCTAATTACCGTTGCATTACAGACAATTTTATGAAATAGGAACTTTGACTACGAATTATTGAATACACTATAGTAATGAACATTTGATAGGAGTTTTTCTCAATTATAGATTGGAACAATAATGTTTGCATTCCACAGTCTAATTGTATTCTATTCGACTATTTATGCAGTTTAGATGAACTTTGATTGAAGATAGTATTTTTATACTGCGTTACTTTGAAGATATTAATCTCAATTTTGATAGACCAGGGAGGAGTGTCTAATCGTATTTGCTATTAAATTTATTTGTGAGTGGCAAATTTTTACTTCATATCGATTCATGAATGAAACCCACGAAGGTTAAATAATAACAGTCATTATTACAATTGATGAATATAAGAATTTTTAAAGAGGAACAATGGATGTATAATCGTTAGTTCAGTGGACATGTGAAAGTCGCTGATGAATAATGCCTTTGAATAAGTGAAGCAGATTCCCACAGTAATTATTGATGTTGAAGAAGTTGTAAGTGGAGGATTTTTGTATGTACTGTGGAAGATTTTTATGCCATATATGTTGAAATATATGAGGAATGCTGGGCCTATTTTATGCAATTTTGTGCA
Organism: Meconema thalassinum; assembly: GCA_946902985.2. NCBI lineage: Eukaryota > Metazoa > Arthropoda > Insecta > Orthoptera > Tettigoniidae > Meconema > Meconema thalassinum. Next base: position 579,352,855 of record OX336391.1, on the reverse strand, counting down.
TTTTGAAGCGAAGTATTTTTCCACTGAATGTATTGTCCTGGTTCTTTGAAAGTTATTCATATGAAGATACTGTTAAAATTAACAAGAGTGTTAAATAATTTGAGATAACGATTTTGAATGGAGGTTACCATCACTAATAATAATAATTATTAAAACCTTATTAAACCTGAATATGAACTTTAAAATGTAACTAACCTTCATTGGTCGATTATATTACCACGATTTAAGTAATTATCAACCGGATAAACGTGTGGTTTAATGTATTTCTTGTATAAATAATATAAACAATATTAATATAGTAAATAATTTTGTAAATATCTTTGATAATAATTTGAAATGAAGAGGATTATGAGAAGCGTGTATATAAATTTTTCAATTGTCATTTGACATTGTTATAAACAACTTATAATTGTCATAAATAATTAATGAACTTTTGTTATAAACAGTTGGAGTTTTGTTTTTATACTCTAAACAACGCTAATTAAGCAAGTGGCTTGAACAATTAAACATGATTTGCGATTGTTAGAGTATTCCACTGGTGTTTGAATGGAGCATTTGAAACATTTGCTTGATAATATTTCAGTTGAGATGTGGGCATTTACGTGTTTTGAAAGGGGGAGCTAAGCGCTGATGTAACAAGCATATGCTAACGCGGACCAGACAGGTGAGTCCACTTTGACGATGCAGGTGGATTGCAGCTGGCCCGGACAACTGTATGACAGAGGCCAAGGACGTTTCCATAATAGCCTTGTGGCTATAAATAAAATGTGAAGTGTATAAACACGCAAAACAATTGCTATATGTGTCTCGTCCCAAATCCCGTTTCCATTCCAAGTGCATTATTATTTTTACGTTATTTTGAGCTTGAGAAAGCTGAAACATTGTATGTAGAGTATACAGGTCCTACAGGAGGACATGGTTATATAGACGATGGCTTCTGATTGCCACGTGGATTTTGTTGTTTTATTTTGTTAAATTCATTCTTTTTGTGAAATAAATTATTGTGCAGTTTAAAGTTTCTCGTCTTCGTTGTGGTTCATTTTAAATATCATGGTGGAGGTTATTGTGTGGGCATACTTTAAGTGATCCAGTTGACAACCCAGTCCCCGAGATAAATTTAAAAGGTAAGAAAAGGTAAGTATGAACCCCCGTATTTTTTGGCGTGTTCCACAATAATTTCTTGTTAACTGCTGTACTCAAATCTCGATAGTATCTGTCAGTGCCATTTTCATTGATGTAGCTATGCCGGCGCGTTTGATTATTGGCAATCCGATTGAGGGGGCGGATATCTGACAGCCTACTATCCGGGTTATCGGGGACAGTAGGATTGGCGCCCAACGTGGGGCTCGATTGACAAAACTGGATTACCAAGTTATTGCAGTAGAATTGGCACTGCAATTTTGTCGAGTGTTCGAATAACATTGGATTACCAAGTTATCGATGTCAAAGGGATTGTGAAGACTCAAATAAAGAGGTTGATTCTTTGTTAGATGTCTTGGCCAATTGTAGAATTTGAGAGTGTGATTATATAGGAATTTAAATGTTGTGTTGTATTAGGAAAATTACACTCAGAAAAGATCAGATCTTATACAACTTGAGAGAGGTTAAATAGGCTGGAAACTTAGAAAAATCGCCTACGATCTGGAATCTTATTTTATTTGACCGGCTTATGACGTGTTTAGTCATATTAAAGATAAAATTAACTATTTGGATTATAAATGTAAATTATTTGTGTTAGGATATTTTAAAATGAACCAAAGAAATTTGAACATGTGCTTGAGTTTATTTCAACATGAAGTGTCTACGAGGGTTAATTATAAGGTATTTATAAGTTAGATTTAAGACAGAAAATTGCTCAAAATTTATATATGGTGAAAAATGTTGCTCAGATGTTGTTATTTTGCTCTGTTTGATGTATGTCCCTAAAGCAGTTTATTATTGAAAGATTATTGAAATGGCAGATGAAAGTATTAAGAAATTGTTGGAGGAGATGTCCAACAATATGAGGGAGATGGAAGCAAGGAATATTAGTCGAATGGAGGAGAATGCTAGTAATATGTCTGTTAGGATGGATAACAGTATAAAGCAGATGCTGGATGAAAATCTGAAAGTTCTTCAGACCAGTTCTGCAAACCTAGAAAATGATATGTCGCGTTTACAGATCAGTACCCAGGGAATCGAGAATGCTGTAACTGACATGCGCACAGACGTGTCCAATGTCCATAAAGATTTATCCAATGTGCATAAAGATGTGTCTGATGTTAAAATAGATGTTTCTAAGGTACAGAAAGATCTTATAATGTTGAATCTTGATGTTGCTAATGTCCGGGGTGATATTTCATGTGCTAGAGCTGAAGTAATTGTTGTTAGGAATGATGTTGCTACTGTACAGGATAAAGTAGAAGAGGTTCAAAGAGAAATTAAAAACGTTGGAACCGATGTATCAAACGTTCAGGTAGACATTAACAACATTCATACAGATGTAAATGAGATGCAAAGCGACATCAATAAAATACAAGTAGAAGTAAATACAGTTTTTGTAGACATTGCTAAAGTTCAGACTGATGTTAACAAAGTTAGGGAGGAAATTGAAACTTCAAAAACACTTTGTACTCGTAACATTAGTGCTTTGACAACTCGATTAGTTGACGAGTCTGTTAGGACAACAGCTTCTTTAGCAGTTCTAAAATATGATGTAGAGGTCATGAGAACCCAGGTTCTAGATCATAATCGGTTACTTAAGGAAGACATCGAAGTAGATATTGCGGAAATGTTAACTGCAAATGTAACGGTATGGAAAGATGAATGGAACAGGTCAAGTGGGGAACATGTAAATCAAATTCAGGAGCGAATTGAACGAAAACTTGCCAGTACACAAGTAGACATTAACAATGAAGTAGTTCAGATTAGGAAGGATTTGAGTATCAGGATGGATTCGCTATCCGAAAAGCAGGTAGAGGATAGAACACAAATTGGTCAGGACGTGCAAACATTAAAGGAACAAATTCATAAGGTTGTCTCTGATGTTAATGAAACCACGAGCAAACTGCAGAATTTGAAACTAGGAGAAGCTAGCCTGATGGAAACCTACAAAGAAGAGTTGATCAGGAAAGTTATAACGGAAATCACTGATAAGGATCCAGAAGGATCGACTTGCGAAGACAGGAATTACGTCAGAAGATGTAACCTCACTGCAGAAGAGAGAGATATTAGTCCTGAGGAATGTATATCCAGATTCCGGGAAGAAGATGAGGATAGGAATATTGAACCGGAATGGAAATATCGTGATAGTGGGAAAAATTACATGGATTCATATCCGAGAAATGTGACAGTCATCCGGAACTTCGAGGACAAACCTCAAAAATTTAGCAATACTGATAGTCTGACACCGATAGAATATATCAGGAACCTTAAAGATTATTTTATCGAAGCTCACATTCCCAGAGAAAGAGAGATGAGGATAGTAGAGAGATTTCTAGCTGGAGGACCCCTTGAATGGTTCAGAGCATTTCGCTACACCTTCAGTAATTTTGACGAATTCGCAGAGGCACTGATCAAACGATTCTGGTCCATAGAAGCTCAGAATTCATTAAGAGCTGAGGTATACTCAAGGAAGTATTCAGGTACTCTTCCAACACGGTACGCTGATTTCTTCACGAGCCAACTGTCACGCTTGAGATTTTTGCAACCCCCATTGTCAACAGAGCAGTTGATCGATGCTATTTCGCGTATGCTGCCTGTGGAAGTAAGAAGACTGATTATATCGTCAAATATCAGAGATTTGACCAGCATGGACGAATTGTTGAGAAGGCTTGACTACACGAGTCCAATGCCAAATGTGGTTCAGAAAGGTCAGAGGCATGAATTCAAAGACATCAATACGGTCTATTTGGATCAAGTCCAGCAAACCGATAAGCCCGCTGACGAAGGAAAAACTGAAAATGTAGGTCCCCATAGGAATAATTATTTTCGCAACAGATCGCAAGGTTACCGTCCATATCAGCAAAGACGAGGCTGGAACAATAGAGGCAATTATAATAATGGAAGAGGTAGATACTACAATAACCAGGGCTACAATAGAAACTATAATATAAATTACCAGAATAGAAATCAGAATTCTCAAGGTCAGGTTATGACACCCGACAAATATCAGGAAAGAGAGAAAGAAAGTCAGCAGTATCTAAAGGAATTGCGAGAGAAGGAAGCTGAAAACCAAAAGAAAAGACAGGATGTAGTGATCGATCCTGGTCCTTCTACAAGCCAGCAGAACTTCGAGATTGGTAACACAAAAAAAAAAAAAACGCCGATTTCTCAACGACAGTGAGAAACTATAAATACATTGCCACACCACACCTGATTACCATTAATGAAATTTATGAAGTAACTGACGAGGATTTATTAGAAGAGAGGGGAATCGTCAAAGAGGAAAGACCATGTGCATTACCTATTATTTCTGTACTGATAGATGGCCAACAGTACAAAGCTCTTATGGATACTGGCGCAATTATTTCTATCATTTCTGATGAATGCTATCGAAGTCTGTTAAAAGGAGAAAACATGACAGTTTTACCAGTTTCTACCGTCAAAGTGAGAGGAATTTTCCAAGACAAGGCAGTGAAATGCAAGATCCAAGTGTTGTTGAACTTTGAAATTAATGGAAGGAATTATGAACAGATCTTCATTGTGGTGAGCAAGATCCATTTCGATATTGTGCTAGGAATCGATTTTATATCGAAAGTTGGAGCCATTATTGACATGAAGAATAGGGTTATTAGCTTTAATGATGGGTACATGATCACAGAAGAGATAGAAGAACAGGGCGTGAAAAACAGTCTGGAGATAGACCTTAGGGAAGAAATTTTAAATACCATTATCGATGAAGTGGAGAATCTAACAGAAAAACCCAGTAGAAAAACTGAAGGATTTGAAGAAATTCAGGGGGAATTTGAGGATTTGATAAAGGAATTTCAAGATATTTTTGATGAAAAGCCTGGATTGATTAAAGACTACAAGTATAAGATAAGGCTGACCGATGAAACCCCTTTCCAGAAGAGAATATACCCCATACCTGAGAAATACTATCAAGAAGTACGAGGGTTAATCAGAAAAATGGAGGTAGACGGGATTATTAAAAAACAGGCGTCGTCTTATATAAACCCCATCACTGTAGTTAAGAAAAGTAATGGTCAGATACGTCTTTGTCTCGATGCTCGGACCATCAACTTGAAGATTCTTCCAGAAAATGACCGACCACCGAAGATTAGAGATCTGCTTAGAAAGTTCAAAGGGAGAGCATGTTTCAGTGTTCTTGACTTGACATCTTCGTTTTACCAAGTTCAACTGCAGGAAGAAAGTATGCAGTACACTGGATACTTATTTGATCAGACGTCATGGGTCTTTGTGAGAATGCCTTTTGGAATGGTCAACAGTGGACCAGCACTTATTCGAGCACTTGATAGTAAGCTCACTGACGAAGTAAAGGAAAATGTCATCTGCTACATAGACGACTTAATTGTATCTTCACCCAACGCCGCAGAACATTTAGTGCACTTGAGAAAGTTGTTTGAAAATTTAAGGGAGGCCAATATCAAGGTCAATTTTGGAAAATGTCAATTCTTGAAAACGGAAATCAACTACTTGGGGCATACCATTGATAAGGATGGATATCATCCAAACATGCAGAAAGTAGATGCGATCACAAGATTCCCAAAGCTAACTAAGGTGAAACAAGTCAGAGAATTTGTAGGCGCATGCCAATTCATTAGCAGTCACTGTCCGAGATATTCTGAAATTATGGCTCCACTGTATGATTTACTCAAGAAAAATAATAGATGGAAATGGAGTACCGCAGCAGACGAGGCTTTTGAGAAAGCAAAGGAGATGCTCAGAAACAACGTTAAACTAGAGTACCCAGACTTTGAGAAGGTGTTCTATATAGAGTCTGATGCATCAAGAATAGGCATTAGTGCAGTCTTATACCAAAAAGACGAGGCAGGCAACAAGCACTACATTGCGTTCACGAGTCGGAAGTTAAAGAAACACGAGGAAAACTACTTTACGACAGAACTAGAAGCGTTAGCTTTTGTAACAGCTTTGCAAGCGTGGAAAAAAATGTTGCTGGGATACAAGGTTATCATTCTAACAGATCACAAAGCACTTCAGTTTATGCTGCAAACTGACATGTCTAGTGACAGATTGACACGTTGGGCTTTGTTCACCCAACAGTTTAACGCCACTATCATCCATCAGCCTGGGAAAGATAACATACTGGCTGATGCTTTATCACGTAACCCTGTCAAAAATGTGCAGATACACCATGTACAATTGGAGCAGCAAGACCAAGAGACTGTTAGGAGGTTAGCCCGAATCGGTGTGTCACAGAAGAGACACGCTCCAATTAGGAAAATGTACAGGTTCATTAAGGGTTACATGGACAATACTGATGTTAACTATGCAGCTACACAGAGAGATTCACGACACTTTGTCTTGAGTGGAGACATTGTATGTAAGTATGCTGACTCTGCGCATACAAAGCTTCGAATAGTCGTGCCACCTAAACTTGTTGTCAATTTAGTGTGGGTAGCTCATCACGCAACTGGACATGCCGGTTTAGATAAAACTCTTGATACTCTTAAAGAGAGGTTTATTTGGACTAACATGCGTTCCAGCATTGCTAAAGTCATTCGTTCATGTGATAAATGTCAAAGAGCAAAGTATGCTTCCGCTCTATTAAAAGGAAAACCTAAGGCTATGATTCCTTCTAAACCAAACGAACTCATGGCGACGGACATATTTGGTCCATGTCCGAAGGGATATCAGGGTAATCAGTTCCTGTTGGTTACCGTGGATGTCTTCTCAAAATTTGTAACAATGAGTCCCATGCAAAAAGCTAACACGAGGAACGTTGTAAGCAGACTGGAGCATGCTGTATTTCCAAAAGCAGGTAAACCAGAATATCTACTATCAGATCATGGAGCTCAGTTTACATCCCTAGAATTTGCTGCAGATATGGAGAGGCTTGGTATTAAGCACATATTTTCAAGCGTGCGCTATCCAGAATCGAATTCTTCAGAAAGATATATGGCTGAATTTTCGAAATTCTGTCGAATTTTCTGTCCAAATGATCACCCTGGTTGGGTGTGATTTGTACCCCTTATTGAGGAGTGTCTGAATTCTACAGTGCAGGAGAGCACAGGAGAGGTGCCAATGAGACTTCATCTAGGAAGAAACCCAGAAAGGCCGTGGGATAATCTTTTTAACCACGTTCCTAGAGATCCCGACCTAGGAAGGCAGCTGAGAATAGACAGAGCGAAGGAACAACTCCAGAAAGCAGCAGAAAAACGATTGAAAAGAGTAGCTGGAAAACGCTTTGGTGCTCCTTTAGAAATTGGAAATCTGGTATTACTACGCAGACCTGTCAAGGCTGATGTAAGTAAGAAAATCTACCCCAAATTTGGATTAGTGTTCATGGGTCCGTTCCGAATTACGAACGCTTATGGAAACAACTGTTATGAACTCTACGATGATGAGAATAATGTCGTTTATGGCAAGTTTAATGCTGGAAACTTGAAGAGATATTATCCAAGAGTAAGCCAATAATAATTCAATTTCGTGTTCAAGTGAATTCTGATACTTATAACACAGAGTTTAAAAACAATTTGCAACTGTTTTTAAAACGTGGTGAAGGGAGAATGCCCCCGTAAATTGAATTATATTGAGACCACGGTGGCTGTATTGGAAAATATGAGTAAAGTTATGGATGTCATAGTTGTGACGTGGATACTCATGACGTAGGCACGGATGACGCAGACTTGAGGCAAGCAGGCTGGTTGAGCTGAGATTCTTGGTGACGTCATGATTTTGTTCGAGAAAGATCTGAGATTTACGACGCAGTCGCAGGAAACAAGGTATTGTGCTAAGGAAGAAGTTACGCTATTGGAGGAAAGGCTCGAACCAATGAACGATAGTTAGGAAAGAAGACGGAAATTACTGAAACTATCATATTTAATTACTTTTGGCATGCAGAGTTGTGGAAAACTATTTTCAGTTATGGCATTGATTTGGAATTTTGAAGAAATTAATTTTGAGTTTTTGAAATTTGAAAATCCGTCAAGTATAGCCAAAGTTAGAACTTTCAGCGATGACGGAGCAACAGGCTATGGAAGGGATGGATACGCCCCTTAAGAAGTTAATAAAAGGTCGTGCACAGCAGAGAGGAGCTCTCAGATCTCATATCACAGATCTCATACGCTCAGATCTCATATGTCAGATCGCATATATATTTCTGGTGATTTATAGTCGTTTTCAAGTGATTCAGTGAAGTAAGTCGTCTTTAGCGTGCATGGTAAAAGCCCGGCGCATTGAACGAACACGGAGCAGTTCCATTTTACGCTGCTCGAAACTAGGTGAAGTTGAAACGCTCACATTAACGTTTCTACCTGATAAGATATAAAGAGTTAACTTCAGCCTTTATTATAATTCAATTGGGCAGTACAACATTGAGGTGTGTAGAAGATTTGAACAATTTCACAGTTATACTTCGAAAGATATTGGCATTTTAAGGCTGCCAACAAAAGTGATTTTCTCGCCACATGAGAAACACTTTTAAAATTTCCACATTATACACTACGGCTGACACGTGGATTACAACAGTGATATTGGAGAATACGTTTGGTAATACAGCGATACATTCCACTATGGAACATTATAATCTTGCAGTGCTTTCAATGATTATAACAGAAGTTGAGATGGAAGGCTAAGGCTTTAATGCAATTGGGACATATATCGATGGAGTGAAATAGTAGCATGGAACTTCGTTAATCGTCTCTCTACAAAAGCGAGCATGTAGTGAACATCCAACTACACTCATGCATCGTGAATCCATCGCTGAATTATATCAAATGACAGTGGAAATATTTTCATACTCCACGATTATGAATATTTCTGCGGAAATAACTGCAATAAACTTCATGGCGAATTACGACCAGAACTTCAGGGAATTTTCAAGAGAGGCCAGGGTGGACCCGGCTCACACAGAAGAGTTTTGCCAGAAGGATGTCTTTCGTATACATGGAGCAGTGCAATTTCCGGAGAAGGAAGCAGTTCGATTCTCCGAGGACGCTGATTCCAGGTTCGAGGTCGGAGCACATCTTTACGCTGGTGAAATGGAACCAACAGCAGTTTTCTTTGAAAACTTTCCTCTAGAACTTCAATCAACAGATAAGGTAGTCGTGAACGTTTCTTGTATTATTTGAGTCTTGTAGCGATATCTGAGCAACCATTTTTCCCATATTTTTGTGTCCTATCTTTTGCCCCATTTTCTTGATTAATATTTCTGTACTCAGTACACTTCGATGATTGATGCCTTTTTCGACGATTTATTAAGACATGGTTATGTCATTGGCATACTTTAATAATTTTGGATCAGTTGAGACTGATATATTAGATTCTTTCAGTAATTTGCATATTTTTGAAGTCACGATTTGACTGTAAAGTTAATGATTTTCTATGGCAGATTTGAATTCAGACAGCGTGTCACTTTATTAAAGTAATTCTATTCAGTAAATTACTTTGACCAATTTTCTGTCATCCTCAAGAAAGAAGAATAATTAAAAGATTTTAGAGCGTTAAAATCTTTATCATTGTCGACGATCTTGGAAATACTAGTCGTTTTATGAACATGATTGCAACATAGACATTTATCGTCAGTTCTAATTACCGTTGCATTACAGACAATTTTATGAAATAGGAACTTTGACTACGAATTATTGAATACACTATAGTAATGAACATTTGATAGGAGTTTTTCTCAATTATAGATTGGAACAATAATGTTTGCATTCCACAGTCTAATTGTATTCTATTCGACTATTTATGCAGTTTAGATGAACTTTGATTGAAGATAGTATTTTTATACTGCGTTACTTTGAAGATATTAATCTCAATTTTGATAGACCAGGGAGGAGTGTCTAATCGTATTTGCTATTAAATTTATTTGTGAGTGGCAAATTTTTACTTCATATCGATTCATGAATGAAACCCACGAAGGTTAAATAATAACAGTCATTATTACAATTGATGAATATAAGAATTTTTAAAGAGGAACAATGGATGTATAATCGTTAGTTCAGTGGACATTTGAAAGTCGCTGATGAATAATGCCTTTGAATAAGTGAAGCAGATTCCCACAGTAATTATTGATGTTGAAGAAGTTGTAAGTGGAGGATTTTTGTATGTACTGTGGAAGATTTTTATGCCATATATGTTGAAATATATGAGGAATGCTGGGCCTATTTTATGCAATTTTGTGCATTTTGAAGCGAAGTATTTTTCCGCTGAATGTACTGTCCTGGTTCTTTGAAAGTTATTCATATGAAGATACTGTTAAAATTAACAAGAGTGTTAAATAATTTGAGATAACGATTTTGAATGGAGGTTACCATCACTAATAATAATAATTATTAAAACCTTATTAAACCTGAATATGAACTTTAAAATGTAACTAACCTTCATTGGTCGATTATATTACCACGATTTAAGTAATTATCAACCGGATAAACGTGTGGTTTAATGTATTTCTTGTATAAATAATATAAACAATATTAATATAGTAAATAATTTTGTAAATATCTTTGATAATAATTTGAAATGAAAAGGATTATGAGAAGCGTGTATATAAATTTTTCAATTGTCATTTGACATTGTTATAAACAACTTATAATTGTCATAAATAATTAATGAACTTTTGTTATAAACATTTGGAGTTTTGTTTTTATACTCTAAACAACGCTAATTAAGCAAGTGGCTTGAACAATTAAACATGATTTGGGATTGTTAGAGTATTCCACTGGTGTTTGAATGGAGCATTTAAAACATTTGCGTGATAATATTTCAGATGAGATGTGGGCATTTACGTGTTTTGAAAGGGGGAGCTAAGCTCTGATGTAACAAGCATATGCTAACGCGGACCAGACAGGTGAGTCCACTTTGACGATGCAGGTGCATTGCAGCTGGCCCGGACAACTGTATGACAGAGGCCAAGGACGTTTCCATAATAGCCTTGTGGCTATAAATAAAATGTGAAGTGTATAAACACGCAAAACAATTGCTATATGTGTCTCGTCCCAAATCCCGTTTCCATTCCAAGTGCATTATTATTTTTACGTTATTTTGAGCTTGAGAAAGCTGAAACATTGTATGTAGAGTATACAGGTCCTACAGGAGGACATGGTTATATAGACGATGGCTTCTGATTGCCACGTGGATTTTGTTGTTTTATTTTGTTAAATTCATTCTTTTTGTGAAATAAATTATTGTGCAGTTTAAAGTTTCTCGTCTTCGTTGTGGTTCATTTTAAATATCATGGTGGAGGTTATTGTGTGGGCATACTTTAAGTGATCCAGTTGACAACCCAGTCCCCGAGATAAATTTAAAAGGTAAGTAAAGGTAAGTATGAACCCCCGTATTTTTTGGTGTGTTCCACAATAATTTCTTGTTAACTGCTGTACTCAAATCTCGATAGTATCTGTCAGTGCCATTTTCATTGATGTAGCTATGCCGGCGCGTTTGATTATTGGCAATCCGATTGAGGGGGCGGATATCTGACAGCCTACTATCCGGGTTATCGGGGACAGTACCTTATTCAAGGCCACGGGAGCATCCTTCCCTCCTCCCGACCATCCATTACCTTCCCTCATTAGGCCCCTGTTCGCTTTGCAGGTGAGGCCGCCTGGGCGAGGTGCCAATCACACCTCACCAGTTGTATCCACTCCGATTAGATGTTCCCAGCTCTAGGACACTGCCCGTAGAGGCGGTAGTGGTGAGTTTCCTCGCTGAGTCCGTGGGTAAACGACTAAGAAGAAGAAGAAGAAGATTTTTCAATTACACTTATGGTATTACAAAGGAGTGTAAATAAGCACTTTATCCTTACCGGTAGACGTAATGTATCTAACCACCCCTGATACAGCAGAGTCTAGTTAGCGGAGTGAGTAGAGCGCCTGACTCTGGTTCGAGGGGACCTGGGATCGAATCCCACATAAGACGTTTCTTTTACTTCTTATGTTTCAATTTTATTTTTTTCGAACGTTACGATGATTCATTTAATCATAATTAATAATAATTTAATATTAATGTAATTTTTCGTGTCGCCTCCGTAGCGTAGTGGTCAGCATGGTTAGCTGCCGCCCCGGAGGTCCTGGGTTCGATTTCCGGCTTGGCCACGAAATTTGAAAAGTGGTATGAGGACTGGAACGGGGTCTACTCAGCCTCGGGTGTTCCAAATGAGTAGAGGGGGTTCGATTCCCACCTCAGCCATCCTCGAAGTGGTTTTCCGTGGTTCCCACTTCGTCTTCGGGCAAATGCCGGGATGGTACTGCCCCCGTAATTGAATTATATAGAGATCACGGTGGCTATATTGGAAAATTATAAAGAAAGTTATGGCTGTCATCGTTATGACGTGGATAGTCATGACGTAAGCACGGATGACGCAGACGTTATGCCAGCAGGCTACTTGAGCTGTGATTCTCAGTGACGTCAGCATTTATTCGAGAAAGATCCGAGATTTACGACGCAGTCGCAGGAAACGTGGAATTCTGCTGAGGAAGAAATTATGCTATTGGAGGGGAGACTCAAACCAATGAACGATAGTCTGAAGGAAGACGGAGATTGCTGAAACTATGGTATTTTTATTACTTTTTGGAATGCAGAATTGTGGAAATCCATTTGCAGTAGAGGCATTGATCTGGAATTTTGGTGAAATTTATTGTCAGTTTTTGAATTTTGAAAATCCGTCATGTATTGACGAAGTTGGAACTTCTAGCGATGACGCAGTAACACGCTATGGAAGGGATGGATACGCCCCTCATGAAGTTTATAAAAGGCCTTGCGCAGAAGAGAGGAGTCTCAATCGTCTGATATCTAATCGTAAAAGCTCAGATCATCGAAGCTCAGTTCTTATATAGTTATTTCGGTGAAACGTCGAGTGAGATTAGTAGTAAGAGTCGTCTTTATAACGCGTGGTGAAGCCACTGCATAAAACGAGAGTCGAGCATACAAGCAGTGCAAGTTTACTGTGAGTAAATCTAGGTGAAGTTAAAACGCACATTATAACGCGTCTACAAGATTAGCTATGAACAGTTAACGGTCGCCTATAAGCTAATTCTACTGTGCAGTGCTACAGTAAGGAGTGTAAGAAAGTTGAACAATTTCGAGGAATTATTTTGGAAGATATTGGCAATTTTAGACGACTGACAAAAGTGATTTTCTCGCCACCTGAGAAGCACTTTGTATCGCCAGATTCTACGCAACGGCTGACACGGCTAGTGAAATAGGGAGACTTCAGATTGCTTTTGTGACACAACGCTACAGTATTATGGAGCAGTTTAATATGGCAGTTTGTTCTTCTATTACCATAACCGAAGAGAAGATGGAAGGCTAAAGGACTTTAATGCAATTGGGACATATTTCAACGGAGTAAGATAGCAGCATGGAACTTCGCTAATTGCCATTCCACAAGCGAACATGTGGTGAATAACCATCTACACCCATGTTTCGTGGTTCAACGCTGAATACTATCAAACAGCAATGGAAATGATTTCATACTTACTGAATATGAATATTTCTTCGGAAATTACTACAAAGACTTCATGGCGATTTTCTACTGGAACTTCAGGGATTTTTCAAGAGAGGTCAGGGTTGTCCCGACTCACAAAGAAGATTATTGCCGGAAGGATGTCGTTCGTCTTCACGGAGCAGTGCAATTTCCGGAGGAGGAAGCAGTTCGATTCTCCGAGGGTGCTGTTTCCTGTTTCGAGGATGGAGCTCATCTTCAAGTTGGTAAAATGGATCCATCAGCAGTCTTCTTTGGGGAATTTTCCCCTGGAACGTCAATCGGCAGATAAGGTAGTCGTGAACGTTTATTGTATTTGAGTTTCTTAGCAATATTTGAGCAACCATTTTCCCATATTTTTTGTCCTCATGTATTTTGCCCTATATTCTTGTTTGAGATTCCTATTCTCAGTTCACCTTGATGAGTTATGCCTTTTTCGACGATTTATTAAGACATTGTTATGTCATGGGCATAGTTAAACGATTTTGGATCAGTTGAGACTGATATTTAGATTTTTCAGTAATTTGCTTATATTTTGTAGTCTCGATTTGACTGTAAGTTAATGATCTTTATGGCAGATTTAAATTCAGACAGCGTGTCACTTTATTAAAGTAATTCTACCCCAGTTTAATTACTTTGATCAATTTTCTGTCATCATCAAGAAGGAAGAACATTTAAATGATTTTAGAGCGTTAAAATCCATTACGTTGTCGACGATCTTGGAAATACTAGTCGTTTTTTGAATTGATTGCAACACAGACATTTATCGTCAGTTATGAACGTGTCACTTTATTAAAGTAATTCTACCCCAGTTTAATTACTTTGACCAATTTTCTGTCATCATCAAGAAGGAAGAACATTTAAATGATTTTAGAGCGTTAAAATCCATTACGTTGTCGACGATCTTGGAAATACTAGTCGTTTTTTGAATTGATTGCAACACAGACATTTATCGTCAGTTATGAACGACCATTGCATCATAGACCATTTTGTGAAAGATGAACTTTAATTATGAATTATTGAATGCATTACAGTCGTGAACTTTTGTTAGGAGTTTTTTTTCTCAATTAGAGATTTATATAATGACGTTTGCATTCCCAGTCTAATTGGATTCTATTCGACTATTTTGCAGTTTAGTCGCACTTTGTTTGATGATAGTATTTTTATACTACAATTCTTTGAAGATGTTAATCTTAAATTTTGATAGACCAGACAGGCGTATATAAGCGTATTCACTATTAAATTTGTTTGTGATTGGCAAGTTTTTACTTCATTTCGATTCATGAATGAAATCCACGAAGGTTAAATGACAACAGTTTTGAAACAATTAATGATTATAAGAATTTTTAAGTGGAACTATGAATGTATAATCGCTAGTGCAGCGGACGTGTTGAAAGTCGCTGATGTATAATGCCCTGGAATAAATGAAGGAGGTTCCCACAGTAATGATGTTAAAGAATTTGTTAATGGAGGTTTTTGTAAATTCTGTGGAAGATTTTGATGCCGTATATATTAATATATGATGAATTTTGGGCCTATTTTAATGCAGTTTGTGCATTATTTTGTAAGCGAAGTATTTTCCGCTGGAGTGTATTGTCATAGTCCGTTGAAGATTAATCAAGTGAATTTACTGTTATAATTAACAAGAGTTTTGAAAGAATTTGAGATAAGATTTTGAATGAAGATTACCGTCACAAATAATTATAATAATTATTACAACATTTATTAAACCAGATTGTGACATTAACATGTATAACTAACCTTCATTGGTCGATTATATTGACACGATTATGAAATTACCAACCGGATGAACATGTGGTTAAATGTATTTCTTAAATTAATAATTTGAATAATTTAAATGTTAATATTGTAAATAATGATGTAAATATCTTTGACAATAATGTGGAACGAAAGTAATGTTAGAGGCGTGTGGGTAGTTTATAGGCTAGGGAATAACCCACCCACCAAGGGAAGATGATTAAGAGAAGGAAGTAGATTTTGGATTGGAAAAGAAGGATAGAAAAATAGGAGGAGAGTCCCACAAAATTTATGAATTTGACTTTCAATACATTTAGAAGCGGTTGCCACCGCAAATCCTTGCTCGGATACCTAAAGTGGATACGAGCTTGGTCGAAGCTAACGGGAACCGCAGCTAAGACTTGGGCAGTTTGCCAGAGAAAGGCTTTAGTATATTTCCTCCCGAGCACGAATAAAAGTACTATAGGGAAGGGTGATGTTCTAGCAAGACAGATAGTAAAAGCTTTATTTTGTGTTAACGAGAGCATGAACCTAGGAGGAGCTAGGAAAGCCAGGATCTTGCCTAACTGTAGTATCAGAGAAATGATGAATCCAAAAACAAATATTTAATTTATTTAACAATTTAAAGAAGTTAATATTTTTGACAATTAAATATTTTGCAATCTTGTTAACAATTTGGGGTCGCAGACCTCTCAACATTAAACGGTTGCTCCAGGCAATTGACAATTTACAAGGTTTCAAACCTTACATGTTTCTAAAATCTTTATAAGATTTAAACAAATGAGCAATGAAATAATTAAAGCTTGAACGTGAATTGGAGTACAAAAAGTGCACCTTAAGAAATTCTGGAGAGAATGTTCTAGAGAAAGTGACAACTTTGAAAATAACAATAATAACAACATGAAAAATAAGATAGAAGTTCCTACAACTTCTTATATTTATACCGAATTAATATATGAGAATTATACAAAGAGGGCAGGTCACTTACTGTGAAACCTGAAGAAAGTGAAAGGGAAAGTTCTAGACTTCCCAAGTTTGAGCCGGAATCACTCGCCAAATGGGACAGTTTCCATTTCGTGAAACCTGAACATGACTCGCTCAAGAGTTTAGAGAATTGTTTTCCCTGATTATGGGAAAGGAACAACGTGAATTTAAAACTTGTATCACACAAGCAATTATGCAGAATTTAATTAATGTTAAACTAGCAAAGTTGCAAGGGCACCTCGTGAGTGACACCTTATAGAAAAGTTTCAATTTTATTAATAATGGTTGTTAGTAGAAGGTTGAGGAAAGATCATTGGGATATAGGATCAATGTTCATGGCCGTATTTAATATAACCGGACGATCGCGACGCGGTAGAAACGTGGAGCAAGCACTGTTTGTCACTGTAGTCTATAAAGATGGATGCAAAGTTCACTGTAGAAGCACTAAAGTTTATGAAAAAGAAAGTTATTGCAATTATGGAAATAACTGATTGCACTATATAGGTGAGAGTCTATTTCTTGAAAAAGTTGTGATTTACAATTAAATGCGCCATAGAATGTTCCAGAGGTTCCAGCGGTGGAAGAAAGTTAGCTATTGCAAAAATTTGTAAGGAAGATTCCTCATTTTAAATATCATTGTCCCAAGTGAGCGAAAAACACTTGACGGCAAGACTCGCAAATAGAGTACAAAATCTCGAAGGTTCCAGAACGACCTTAGCAGAAAAATGGGGTTGAGAAAATCCAACGGAGGAACTAGCTTTATAATTATAGACAGCGGGTATTAGATAATATCCCACGTAGCGAGAAGATTTCTCATTTGAAAGCTTAAGAAAAGCTCTTTTTTAGTAAGGTTGGCTTATACAAGCAAAAGCTCAACATGGCAAATCCCACGAAGAATGATTATTGCCCCAAAGTAAATGATTTCACACTGTCTATACATTATAATTAAAAGCACGTGGAAGTTAAAACCACGAAGATGAGGTTAAAACTTTTAAAATGGTACTTATCTTGATTTCATGTTGAAGTCGAAGTTTCCGTTGATGATTACTTAGCCAACATGGCGTAAAAGAGGGTGAGCCTCTTGGTTTGAGGAGGCAAGCTCGAGCGGAGCTTTGACTGAACGAGTCAACTGCAGACTGAGAAGTGAGAGCAGCTCAACGGAGCACGGAGGGACCAAGAAAAGGGGAAAGAGTGGGGGGTAGGAGACAAAAGGAGAACATATAAACATTGCCAACTTGAAAACAAAAAAATTATCTTCTCTTGCTGAGCCGGTCTTCTAAGAGTTGATAACAGTTGATACTAGCGCAGCATGGTGAGTAAAGAAGTGGACGTAGTCCTCTTGCTCCAAGAGAAAATAGCTGACGATGGTAACAGGATCTGGTGGCCAAATGGATAAGTAAGTCCTCTAGCACCAGGAAGAGTTGAGGAGCTTCAGAGATTCGCTGCGAGGTGACGCTAGGTGGGTCACAGAAGTTATATATCTAGAACAGACTTATGAAGAAATAAGAGATATGCCCAACAAGGAGAAAACAGATGATCACTGTTGGTGTTTGACAAAGAGGAAGAAAAGAACATGCAAAAACATTGAAAATTATAATCTCAGGTACCGTGTATTCCAAGAATGCACCATACTGGGAGGGTGAAACACCAACAGCGAACAAGAAAAACGAGTACACATTTAAAGGTAATGGAGAGATCAAAGACAGAGGTCTTGTGATCGGACCATTAATAGTTAAGACTCTGACTACCCTGACTCTCCTATCTCTTCCAGGGTAACACTGGGTCACTCTACCGGAAGTCCAGACTAGAGGGGGAGAAACAACCCTAACTAAGACCAAGTCTCCCACTTTAATGTCGGGACTGGAAAGAAACCACTTCTGCCTCCGTTGCAAGGAAGTTAAATATTGCAAGTTCCATCTCTTCCAAAAAGAATTACGGAGGGCTTCAAGTTTACGCCAAACAATAGGTAAATCAGAATCCCTGAAAGAATTAGGAAGGGGAGGATGGGCAGAGAGAGAAGTGCGTGTAAGGAAGTGACCAGATGTGAGTGGAAGGAGGTCATCAGGGTCATTAGAAAGCGGAGTTAAAAGGCGAGAATTATCAACACTTTCAATCACGAAATAGCTGGAAGCTGAGAGAAATAAAGCACTAGTAAAAATTTCGATACGATGAGAAAGAAGAATTGACAAGTTTAAACAAAGCGTATAGAAACAAGTACATCTATTCAGGACAAGAATATACCAAATAAACAAAGGAACTATGCAAGTAGAAAGCAAGAACGCCATAGGTAACAACCTAGTAGCCATAAACAATGACCTTAAGTCATAATAAGTATCAAAGGGGTTACTCAGAAAAATACTTAAGTCAGCGAGAAACGTGACATAACAAGTACGAATGCAAAAACACATCGAATGTGACGACGAGAAAAAGTAAGTTTGTTCATCAATGAACATTAAGATTTCAAAATATGTAAGCAAATTGCAATACATGAGCGCGTGAGAAATACGCAACGAAGTTTTGAAGCAAGAATCGAAACAATTGTAAGATACGAGCGTGAGTAAGTGAGAGACGTAAACAAGCACGACCTTGACACACATAGTACAACGAGATAAGACATATAAATAGCTGAAAGAGTCCTTAAACGGAACAAGTTTATTTTGGGAAGTAGGTGAACGGCTTCTGTACTTGCAGTAGAGACTCGCCAGACAATGGTTGGCAATCAGCCCGAGTTGAGATAAGAGAAACTTGTTTTGACCTTTGTCAAGCGTACAGGAAATAAACAACAACTTGGCCTTCCTCAGACTTGTATACAAACAAGTTTGAAAAACAAGCAGTTCGGAGTACACAAACAACATTTGTTGAATCAGCTGTAACTTAAAGCAGATATTCAGGTTGAACGGAATGCAGTCAATCGTAACTTGGACGTGAAAAAGCAATTTAAAGATATATGAAATAGAGTAGGAAATCAATTTCGCATAATTGAGAGGATCACGGAATCCGACAATTTTCAACAAAAAGAAGCTTAATTCTTCCGAGCAAAGAAGACAAGCTGGGACATTGAGAAGAAGGTTATGCATAAGAATAGTTATTCTAGATGCTATAGAATTCAGATTTTCAAACGGTTTCATGAGCGACTTCCAATTGTGAGGAAGGAGGGAGGAGCCGACCGTGGCCATACTTCTAAATAACGAAAGAAGTGAAACATGGCTTGCAGCAAAGTGATGGTGACTGATAGCCATGGTTTTACACAAGGGGAAGCTAGTTTTCGAGAAAGAGTTTAAGCAATTACCTGCTATAAAAAATGACATGAGAAGGTAAACGAAATAACACAAAGCAAGGCGAACTTGAATTGCCATTTTGTGCGGGAAGAAGGAAAAACCATTTAAACAACTTACAGAGGTAGCGTAGTTGTTCACGATAAGACATCGTTTCGGCAAGTGTTTTTCAAAATTATTGAGATCTGAAACATGAGCGTTCTCTTTTTCAGAGATGGGATTTCTGTCAGCTGTAACGAAATGACATTGCGCTTTAGTTTGAAGACTGGGTTGTTTGATTTCACCAGTAATAACCCAACCAAAATCGGTGTCTCTGGCGACCACGGTTGAAGATAACTTGCGTGTTTGTTTGCGAATGCAATTCCAAAAAACATTGGCACTGAAAAGTACATCAATGGGACCTTGAGCATTAAACTGAGGATCAGCTAACCTTAAGTGCGAAGGAATCTTTAATCCGCAGGTATTAATAGAGTGACTTGGAGTGTCCTTGCTAATACTGGTAAGAATGAGACAGTTTAAATTAAGATTGGTGTTTCTTTGGCAAACGTCTCTGATTTTCAATTTTGAAGACTGCAAAACTTGAGTTTTCAAATTGTCAATGCCGGTCACATTGATAGAAGTAGGCGATGACGAAAGACCTAGTTTTTTAATTAACGATTGCGAAACAAAGTTATGAGTTGAAGCGGAATCGAGAAGACCACGGGTTCTAAACCAATTTCCAAATTTATCTTGGATTTCGAATTGTACAGTGGTCAAAAGGGTTTGCGCACTATGAAAAGTTTCGGCGTTGGAAATGCAGGAAGAAGCATTAGTTTGTTCGGAGCTGCTCTGCATGGAGCTTGAAGAGGCGGGTGCTGATGACCTCGATTTGTCATGAACGTGCAATAAAGAATGATGCGGTTTTTTGCAATGAAAACAGAGATTAGATGACGAGCAGTTTGAAGAAGAATGCTTAGGTGACAAGCAATTGAAACAATGTTTGCTATTCAAGACAAACTTCCTTCGATCTTCGACAGACAATTCTTTAAAGGATTTGCACGAATACAATGTGTGAAGCTTTTTACAGAGCGTGCATTTTAACGATTTGTTAAGCGGCCTGATATCTTCTCTTGTATGATTGAAAGAAGAACGGGTTTGCTTGTTCTCGACAGATGGGGGCTGATGTCCCTTTGAAGAAGCAAGTTTTTTTTTCAAAAATTTGACACTGAGGATTCGTTTCGACCTTTTCGCACTGAAATGCGAGTGCTGTAAGGACTTGGCATCGGCTGTTAAGAAACGAGATTAAGTGTTCGAAGGAAAATTCTTCCTTGCGAGCGAGTTCAATTTCCCAAGCCTTTAAAGTTGAAAAATCGAATCTTGATGTAGCCAGATGAATGAGTATGGTGTCCCATGTTTGGACAGGCTGCTTGAGTTGGTATAATGCTCTGACATTCAACTGTATAGAATCTAAGAGGTCTCTTAAAGAGGTGACGTCATTAGGTTTGACGGCTGGCAAGTTGAAAAGACAACGTATGTGGCGAGCTACACTCAAACGTAAATTGCCATATCTCTTTTTAAGGAGATTAAAGGCGATGTGGTAGTTGTCTGCGCTTAAAGGCAGTGACTCCACTAAGGCTAAGGCCTCGCTTTCCAAAGACGTGCGGAGGAAATAAAATTTATGTATGTCAGGGATCTCGATATTTTCATGAATTAGGGAGCAGTAAAGTTCGTAAAAAGAATACCATTCACCTTCCTTGCCTGAGAAGTGCGGTAGGCTTATCTTAGGAAGTAACGGTTTCGGTTTGTTCTCGTGAACTGAAGCGGGTGCGAACTGGGCCGGATTGATGACCCTAGTGTCCGGTTCTGAGATATTGCGAATCAATTGGTGGGCCTTTGCAATCCCTTCAAAGTACAAGGGTTCGACCTCGTCCCGATCCGATTGAAGTTCTGGGCAAGCGGATTCAATCTCGGTTTGGATTTGGTCATAATAATCATAAGACCGTTCGTACAACTTAAGGCGATGTGTCAAGATGTCTAAATCACACTCGGCGGGATTTAATTTGCTGATGAAATTTCTGAATCTAGTGAGTTGCCCTTTATAGGAAGAACGTCTGGCAATGACAGTTTCATCTTTTTCAGTAGGGGCCATGACAAAGAGAATAAATTGAAATACAACTCACGAAACTGTAGAACCTTGGAGATGCTGTCAAGCTGGCAGCAGCAAATGGGTAGAAAGAACAGGACACACCAAAGGAGACAGGAGCGGCCTCTTTCCCGTTCACAGGCTTTGCATGATGTAATTATAGCTGAAAAATCCCAAGCAGATATTAATAATTTGCAGAGTATTGTCAAATAGAAAAAATGACAAATGGACTCTCCCGGGTTTCGGCACCAAATTTTGGGTAGTTTATAGGCTAGGGAATAACCCACCCACCAAGGGAAGATGATTAAGAGAAGGAAGTAGATTTTGGATTGGAAAAGAAGGATAGAAAAATAGGAGGAGAGTCCCACAAAATTTATGAATTTGACTTTCAATACATTTAGAAGCGGTTGCCACCGCAAATCCTTGCTCGGATACCTAAAGTGGATACGAGCTTGGTCGAAGCTAACGGGAACCGCAGCTAAGACTTGGGCAGTTTGCCAGAGAAAGGCTTTAGTATATTTCCTCCCGAGCACGAATAAAAGTACTATAGGGAAGGGTGATGTTCTAGCAAGACAGATAGTAAAAGCTTTATTTTGTGTTAACGAGAGCATGAACCTAGGAGGAGCTAGGAAAGCCAGGATCTTGCCTAACTGTAGTATCAGAGAAATGATGAATCCAAAAACAAATATTTAATTTATTTAACAATTTAAAGAAGTTAATATTTTTGACAATTAAATATTTTGCAATCTTGTTAACAATTTGGGGTCGCAGACCTCTCAACATTAAACGGTTGCTCCAGGCAATTGACAATTTACAAGGTTTCAAACCTTACATGTTTCTAAAATCTTTATAAGATTTAAACAAATGAGCAATGAAATAATTAAAGCTTGAACGTGAATTGGAGTACAAAAAGTGCACCTTAAGAAATTCTGGAGAGAATGTTCTAGAGAAAGTGACAACTTTGAAAATAACAATAATAACAACATGAAAAATAAGATAGAAGTTCCTACAACTTCTTATATTTATACCGAATTAATATATGAGAATTATACAAAGAGGGCAGGTCACTTACTGTGAAACCTGAAGAAAGTGAAAGGGAAAGTTCTAGACTTCCCAAGTTTGAGCCGGAATCACTCGCCAAATGGGACAGTTTCCATTTCGTGAAACCTGAACATGACTCGCTCAAGAGTTTAGAGAATTGTTTTCCCTGATTATGGGAAAGGAACAACGTGAATTTAAAACTTGTATCACACAAGCAATTATGCAGAATTTAATTAATGTTAAACTAGCGAAGTTGCAAGGGCACCTCGTGAGTGACACCTTATAGAAAAGTTTCAATTTTGTTAATAATGGTTGTTAGTAGAAGGTTGAGGAAAGATCATTGGGATATAGGATCAATGTTATTCATAATGTTGAATTTTGGGCTTATGCCGTGTTTTATTATATTGCAATTCGACGCGTTTCGAAAGAAACCATGTCTTTCATCGTCAGGAATAATCTGGAATACGACAATGTTGCTAAGAGAAAGCAACGAAGAACATATAGAAGGTGCCCAAAGATGGACGCCATTATAGCCCCATGTTAGGGACAACGGAAAGCAGCAGTGAATTACTTTCTCAGGGTTCTGATAATAGGTAGCCAGGATTCACTGAGATTGTAGCCGGTGTCGCGGTTGAAATTATCTGGGTGTTTACGTATTTCAACCGCCTCCCTGATGATTCTGGGACGATATTGCTTTATACGGGCAAGAACATCCACCCCTTGGAACATGACATCATGGCCAGGTGTTAAAGCATGATCGGCAACAGCTGATTTATCAGGTTGAATGAGCCTGATACATCTATTATGTTCCTTAATGCGAGTGCATATTGTTCTCGAAGTCTGCCCGATGTAAACCTTGCCACAAGTACAGGGAACTCTGTAGATACCCGGTTGTTGCAATTTAGGCAAACTGTCCTTAGTTGGTCGCAGGAGTTGCCTAATCTTAACAGAAGTTCCAAATACAGTCCGTATGTTGTATCGACGTAGGATTTTAGCAATACGATCCGTTGTGTTATGTATGTACGAACACAACGGATCGTATTGCTAAAATCCTACGTCGATACAACATACGGACTGTATTTGGAACTTCTGTTAAGATTAGGCAACTCCTGCGACCAACTAAGGACAGTTTGCCTAAATTGCAACAACCGGGTATCTACAGAGTTCCCTGTACTTGTGGCAAGGTTTACATCGGGCAGACTTCGAGAACAATATGCACTCGCATTAAGGAACATAATAGATGTATCAGGCTCATTCAACCTGATAAATCAGCTGTTGCCGATCATGCTTTAACACCTGGCCATGATGTCATGTTCCAAGGGGTGGATGTTCTTGCCCGTATAAAGCAATATCGTCCCAGAATCATCAGGGAGGCGGTTGAAATACGTAAACACCCAGATAATTTCAACCGCGACACCGGCTACAATCTCAGTGAATCCTGGCTACCTATTATCAGAACCCTGAGAAAGTAATTCACTGCTGCTTTCTGTTGTCCCTAACATGGGGCTATAATGGCGTCCATCTTTGGGCACCTTCTATATGTTCTTCGTTGCTTTCTCTTAGCAACATTGTCGTATTCCAGATTATTCCTGACGATGAAAGACATGGTTTCTTTCGAAACGCGTCGAATTGCAATATAATAAAACACGGCATAAGCCCAAAATTCAACATTATGAATAATAACACGGGCCGTGAAAGTCTAAATGACAGGATCAATGTTCATGGCCGTATTTAATATAACCGGACGATCGCGACGCGGTAGAAACGTGGAGCAAGCACTGTTTATCACTGTAGTCTATAAAGATGGATGCAAAGTTCACTGTAGAAGCACTAAAGTTTATGAAAAAGAAAGTTATTGCAATTATGGAAATAACTGATTGCACTATATAGGTGAGAGTCTATTTCTTGAAAAAGTTGTGATGTACAATTAAATGCGCCATAGAATGTTCCAGAGGTTCCAGCGGTGGAAGAAAGTTAGCTATTGCAAAAATTTGTAAGGAAGATTCCTCATTTTAAATATCATTGTCCCAAGTGAGCGAAAAACACTTGACGGCAAGACTCGCAGATAGAGTACAAAATCTCGAAGGTTCCAGAACGACCTTAGCAGAAAAATGGGGTTGAGAAAATCCAACGGAGGAACTAGCTTTATAATTATAGACAGCGGGTATTAGATAATATCCCACGTAGCGAGAAGATTTCTCATTTGAAAGCTTAAGAAAAGCTCTTTTTTAGTAAGGTTGGCTTATACAAGCAAAAGCTCAACATGGCAAATCCCACGAAGAATGATTATTGCCCCAAAGTAAATGATTTCACACTGTCTATAAATTATAATTAAAAGCACGTGGAAGTTAAAACCATGAAGATGAGGTTAAAACTTTTAAAATGGTACTTATCTTGATTTCATGTTGAAGTCGAAGTTTCCGTTGATGATTACTTAGCCAACATGGCGTAAAAGAGGGTGAGCCTCTTGGTTTGAGGAGGCAAGCTCGAGCGGAGCTTTGACTGAACGAGTCAACTGCAGACTGAGAAGTGAGAGCAGCTCAACGGAGCACGGAGGGACCAAGAAAAGGGGAAAGAGTGGGGGGTAGGAGACAAAAGGAGAACATATAAACATTGCCAACTTGAAAACAAAAAAATTATCTTCTCTTGCTGAGCCGGTCTTCTAAGAGTTGATAACAGTTGATACTAGCGCAGCATGGTGAGTAAAGAAGTGGACGTAGTCCTCTTGCTCCAAGAGAAAATAGCTGACGATGGTAACAGGATCTGGTGGCCAAATGGATAAGTAAGTCCTCTAGCACCAGGAAGAGTTGAGGAGCTTCAGAGATTCGCTGCGAGGTGACGCTAGGTGGGTCACAGAAGTTATATATCTAGAACAGACTTATGAAGAAATAAGAGATATGCCCAACAAGGAGAAAACAGATGATCACTGTTGGTGTTTGACAAAGAGGAAGGAAAGAACATGCAAAAACATTGAAAATTATAATCTCAGGTACCGTGTATTCCAAGAATGCACCAGCGTGTTTAAAAATTTTTGTAATTATCTTCGACAATATTATAAACAATTTCTAATTGTTATAAATTATTTATGAGTTTTTGTTATAAACATTTAAGAGTGTGTTTTATACTCTAAACTATGCTTATTAAACATTTGGATGATAACTTAACAAGTTTAGGGATTGTCAGAATAATCCAGTGGTATGTGAGTTGAGCATTTGAAAGACTTGCGTAAATATATATGAGTTGTCTTGCGGACATTTAAAGCTGTTGAGAGGGAGCTGAATTCTTACGCAGTGTGGCGTGACAAGTGAGCCCCATTTGACAGGTGTGCGTCAGGTTGAAGGGTAGACGGCAGCTGGTCAGACAACTGGTTATCAGCGGGCGAGGTCGTCCACATTGAGGCCTTGTGCCTATAAATACAAGTGTCATGTTTATTAAAAGAAACAAAATGCTCTATATATGTGTCTCGTCCTGACTTCCTTTTTCCAATCCAAATGTGTTTTGAATATTACGTTATTTTGAGCTCGTGGGAGCTAACATATTGTTTGATAACTTTGCAAGTCCTTCAGGAGGACATAGTCAGATTGACATGGGCTACTGATAGCCACATTTATTTTGTTGAGTTGTTAAAATCATACCCTTTATTTGAAATAAAAGCTCTTGTACAGTTCAAAGTTCTCGTCTTCGTTCTGGTTCATTTTTAAATGTCGTGGTGAAGGTTATTGTGGGAGCATACTTTAGAGATCCTGTTGTCAACCCAATCCCCGAGATATTTTTAAGAGGTAAGTAAAGGTAAGTATGAACCCCCGTCTATTTTGGTGTGTTCCACAATAATTTTTTTGTAACTTCTGTGCTCAAACCTCGGTAGTATCTGTCAGTGCCATTTTCATTGGTGTAGCTGAGCCGGTGCGATTGATTATTGGCAATCCGATTGAGGGGGCGGATATCTGACAGCCTACTATCCGGGTAAACGGGGACAGAAGGATTGGCGACCCTAAAACGTGGGGCTGGTTCAACATAAGTGGATCACCATGTTGAACGCCAGTTGGATTGGCAAACCTAAAACGTGTGGCTCGATTAGACTCAAATAAAGAGGTTGATTCTTTGTTAGATGTCTTGGCCAATTGTAGAATTTAAGAGTGTGATTATATAGGAATTAAATGTTGTATTGTATTAGGAAAATTACACTCAGAAAAGATCAGATCTTATACAACTTGAGAAAGGTTAAATGGGCTGGAAACTTAGGAAAATCGCCTATGATCTGGAATCTTATTTTATTTGACCGGCTTATGACATTTTAGTCATATTAAAGATAAAATTAAATTATTTGGATTGTAAATGTAAATTATTTGTGTTAGGATATTTTAAAATGGGCCAGGGAAATTTGAACATGTGCTTGAGTTTGTTTCAACATGAAGTGTCTTCGAAGGTTAATTATAAGGTAGTTATAAGTTAGATTTAAGACAGAAAATTGATCAAATTTATATATGGTGAAAAGTGTTGCTCAGATGTTGTTATTTTGCTCTATTGATGTATGTCCCTACAGTAGTCTAATTTTTGAATAATATTGTAATGGCAGATGAAAGTTTGAGGATGATGTTAGAGGAGATGTCTGCTAACATGAAGCAGATGATGGAGGAAAATGCTAACTTGAAAGCAAGCATGAATAGTAGTATGAAGCAGATGCTGAATGAAAGTATAAAGGAGATGGAAGCTAGGAATACTAGTCGAATCGAGGAGAATGCTAGTAATTTGTCTGCTAATTTGAAGGTTCTCCAGACCAGTTCTGCTAACTTAGAGGATAATATGTCGCGTTTACAGATTAATACCCAAGGAATCAAGAATACTGTAACTGACATCCGCACAGATGTGTCCAATGTGCATAAAAATGTTGCTGATGTTAAAATTGATGTTTCTAAGGTACAGAAAGATTTTACAATGTTGAATCTCGATGTGGCTAATGTCCGAGGTGATATTTCTTGTGCTAGGGCTGAAGTAGTTGTTGTTAAAAATGATGTTGCGACTGTCCAAGACAAGGTTGAGGAAGTCCAAAGAGAAATCCAAAATGTTAGAACTGATGTATCCAATGTTCAGGTTGATATTAATAACATTCATTCGGATGTAAATGAGGTGCAAAGTGACATGAATAAAATTCAAGTAGAAGTCAACACAGTTTTCGTAGATATTGCTAGAGTCCAAACCGATGTAAATAAAGTCAGGGAAGAGATAGAAAATTCGAAAACCCTTTGTACACGTAATATAAGTGCATTAACGACTAGATTAGTTGATGAGTCAGTTAGAACGACAACGTCTTTAGCAGGTTTAAAGTATGATGTAGAGGTCATGACAACCCAAGTATTAGACCATAATAAAGTATTGAAAGAAGATATCGAAGTAGACATAGCAGAAATGTTAACGGCAAATGTAGCAGTATGGAAAGACGAGTGGAATAGGTCAAGTGGGGAAGATGTAACCCAAATTCAGGAACGTATTGAAAGAAAACTTGCCAGTACTCAAATAGATATTAACAATGAAGTAGTACAGATTAGGAAAGATTTAAGCGTCAGGATGGATTCGCTATCCGAGAGACAAGTTGAAGATAGAACACAATTAGGTCGGGATGTGCAAGCATTAAAATCTGCATTAGAGGAACAGATTCATAAAGTTGTCTCTGATGTGAATGAAACGACGAGCAAACTACAGAATTTGAAGCTAGGAGAGGCTAGTTTGATGGAGACCTACAAAGAAGAGTTAATCAAGAAAGTCTTAACGGAAATCACTGACAAGGATACAGAAGGCTTGGCTTGCGAAACCAATAGGAATTATGCCAGAAGATATAACCTAGATCCAGAAGAGAGAGACGTGACTCCTGAAGAACGTATATCCAGATTCAGGGAGGAAGATGACGAGAGGAATATGGAACCTGAGTGGAACTATCGAGATAGTGGGAAAAACTACCCGGATTCATATCCGAGGAACGTGACGGTCATCAGGAATTTTGAAGACAAACCGCAAAAATTCAGCAACACTGATAGTTTGACGCCTATAGAATATGTAAGGAACCTCAAAGATTATTTCATCGAAGCTCACATTCCCAGAGAGAGAGAGATGAAGATAGTGGAGAGATTTTTGATTGGAGGACCCCTCGAATGGTTTCGCGCATTTAGATACACATTCAGTAACTTTGACGAGTTTGCAGAGGCGTTAATCAAACGATTTTGGTCCATAGAAGCGCAGAATTCGTTAAGAGCGGAGGTGTATTCAAGAAAATACTCAGGTACTCTTCCAGCACGGTACGCTGATTTCTTTACGAGTCAATTATCCCGCTTGAGATTTTTGCAACCCCCATTGTCAAAGGAGCAATTAATTGATGCGATTTCTCGTATGCTGCCTGTGGAGGTGAGGAGACTAATCATTTCGTCAAACATCAGGGATTTGACCAGCATGGATGAATTACTGAGGAGATTAGACTACACAAGTCCAATGCCTAACGTGGTACAGAAAGGTCAAAGGCATGACTTCAAAGAAATAAATACTGTATATATGGACCAAGTCCAACAAACTGACAAGCCAGATGAAGAGAAAACTGACAATGTAGGTCCCCACAGGAATAATCAGTTTCGAAATAACAGATCGCAAGGTTACCGACCGTAACAACAGAGAAGAGGCTGGAACTATAATCGAGGAAATTACAACAATGGAAGAGGCAGATTTTACAACAATAATGGTTATAACAGAAATTATAATAGGAATAACCAGAACCAAAACAGAAATCAGAATCCTCAAGGTCAGGTTATGACACCCGATCAGTATCAGGAAAGAGAGAAGGAAAGCCAGCAATACCTGAAAGAATTACGGGAAAAAGAAGCCGACAACCAAAAGAAAAGGCAGGATGTTGTAATCGATCCTGGGCCTTCTACGAGCCAGCAGAAATTTGAGGTCGGTAACGCAAACAAAAAACGCCGATTTCTCAACGACAGTGAGAACTTGTAAATACATTGCCACACCACACCTGATTACAATTAATGAGATATATGAAGTGACTGATGAAGATTTGCTAGAAGAGAGGGGTATCGTTAAAGAGGAAAGACCATGTGCCTTACCTATTATTTCTGTACGGATAGATGGCCAACAGTACAAAGCCCTGATGGATACTGGTGCAATTATTTCCATCATTTCAGAGGATTGTTATCAAAGTCTGCTAAGAGGAGAGAACTTGACAGTCCTACCTGTTTCTACCGTCAAAGTGAGAGGGATATTCCAAGATAAGGCAGTGAAGTGCAAGATTCAAGTGTTATTGAACTTTGAGATCAATGGAAGGAATTATGAACAGATCTTCATTGTGGTGAGCAAGATCAATTTTGATATGGTGCTTGGAATCGATTTTATATCGAAGGTCGGAGCTATTATTGACATGAAGAACAGAAGTATTAGCTTTAATGATGGGTACATGATCACAGAAGAGATAGAAAAACAGGACGTGAAAAACAGTCTGGAAATAGACCTTAGGGAAGAAATTTTGAATACCATAATTAATGAAGTGGAAAATTTAGCAGAAATACCCAGTAGAAAAACTGAAGGATTTGAAGAAATTCAGGGGGAATTTGAGGATCTGATAAAGGAATTCCAAGATATTTTCGATGAAAAGCCTGGATTGATTAAGGATTATAAATACAAGATAAGGCTGACAGATGAAACCCCTTACCAGAAGAGAATATACCCCATTCCTGAGAAATACTATCAAGAAGTACGAGGGTTAATCAGAAAAATGGAGGTAGACGGGATTATTAAAAAACAGGCGTCGTCTTATATAAACCCCATCACAGTAGTGAAGAAAAGTAATGGTCAGATACGTCTTTGTCTCGATGCCAGGACCATCAACTTGAAGATTCTTCCAGAAAATGACCGACCACCCAAGATTAGAGATCTGCTTCGAAAATTCAAAGGGAGAGCATGTTTCAGCGTTCTTGACTTGACGTCTTCATTTTATCACGTTCAACTAGAAGAAGATAGTATGCAGTACACTGGATTCTTATTTGACCAGACGTCATGGGTCTTTGTCAGAATGCCTTTTGGTATGGTTAACAGTGGACCAGCACTTATTCGAGCACTTGATAGTAAGCTCACTGACGAAGTGAAAGAAAATGTAATCTGCTACATTGACGATTTAATCGTATCTTCACCCAGCGCCGCAGAACATTTAGTGCACTTGAGAAAGTTGTTCGAGAATTTAAGGGAGGCCAATATCAAGGTCAATTTTGGAAAATGTCAATTCTTGAAGAAGGAGATAAATTATTTGGGGCATACTATTGATAAAGATGGATATCATCCAAACTTGCAAAAAGTAGATGCGATCACGAGATTTCCAAAGCCAACTAAGGTGAAACAAGTCAGAGAATTTGTAGGCGCATGCCAATTTATTAGCAGCCACTGTCCAAGATACTCTGAAATTATGGCTCCTCTGTATGACTTACTCAAGAAGAATAACAGATGGAAATGGAGCACCGCTGCAGACGAGGCTTTTGAGAAAGCAAAAGAGATGCTCAGAAATAATGTGAAACTGGAGTACCCAGACTTTGAGAAGGTGTTCTATATTGAGTCTGATGCATCAAGAATAGGCATTAGTGCAGTCTTATACCAGAAAGACGAAGCAGGCAACAAGCACTACATTGCGTTCACTAGTCGGAAGTTGAAGAAACACGAGGAAAACTACTTCACGACGGAACTTGAAGCGTTAGCTTTTGTAACAGCATTGCAAGCGTGGAAGAAAATCCTGCTGGGACATAAGGTCATCATTATTACTGACCATAAAGCACTACAGTTTATGCTGCAAACTGACATGTCGAGTGATAGATTGACACGTTGGGCTTTGTTCACCCAACAATTTAACGCCACTATCGTCCACCAGCCTGGGAAAGATAACTTACTGGCTGATGCTCTATCACGTAACCCTATTAAAAATGTGCAGATACACCATGTACAATTGGAGCAAGAAGATCAAGAAACCGTTAGGAGGTTAGCCCGAATCGGTGTGTCACAGAAGAGACACGCTCCAATAAGGAAAATGTACAGGTTCCTCAAGGGTTACATGGACAATACTGATGTTGACTATGCAGCTACACGGAGAAATTCACGACACTTTGTCTTGAGTGGAGACATCGTATGCAAGTATGCTGACTCTGCGCATACAAAACTCCGAATAGTCGTGCCACCTAAACTTGTTGTCAATTTAGTGTGGGTAGCTCATCACGCAACTGGACATGCCGGTTTAGATAAAACTCTTAATACTCTTAAAGAGAGATTTATTTGGACTAACATGCGTTCCAGCATTGCCAAGGTCATTCGATCATGTGACAAATGTCAAAGAGCAAAGTATGCTTCTGCTTTATTAAAAGGAAAACCGAAGGCTATGATTCCTTCTAAGCCAAACGAACTAATGGCGACGGACATATTTGGCCCCTGTCCGAAGGGATATCAGGGTAACCAGTACCTGTTGGTTACCGTGGATGTTTTCTCAAAATTTGTTACAATGAGTCCCATGCAGAAAGCTAACACGAGGAACGTAGTAAGCTGACTGGAAAATGCTGTATTTCCTAAAGCTGGTAAACCAGAATATCTACTGTCAGATCATGGAACGCAGTTTACATCCGTGGAATTTGCAGCGGATATGGAAAGGCTTGGCATTAAGCACTTATTTTCAAGCGTGCGTTACCCAGAATCGAATTCCTGAGAAAGATATATGGCTGAATTTTCGAAATTCTGTCGAATTTTCTGTCCAAATGATCATTCTGGTTGGGTGAGATTTGTACCCCTGATTGAGGAATGTCTGAACTCTACAGTGCAAGAGAGCACAGGAGAAGTGCCAATGCGACTTCATCTAGGAAGAAACCCAGATAGGCCGTGGGATAATCTTTTCAACCACGTTCCTAGAGATCCCGACCTAGGAAGGCAGCAGAGGATTGACAAGGCGAAGGAACAACTCCAGAAAGCAGCAGAGAAACGATTGAAAAGAGTAGCTGGAAAACGTTTTGGTGTACCCTTACAAGTTGGAATACTTGTATTATTACGCAGACCTATCAAGGCTGATATGAGCAAGAAAATCTATCCCAAATTTGGATTTGCATTCATGGGGTCGTTTAGGATTACGAACGCCTATGGAAACAACTGCTATGAACTCTACGATGATGAGAATAATGTCATTTACGGCAAGTTCAATGCTGGAAATTTGAAAAGATACTATCCTAGAGTAAGCCAGTAATAATTCAATTTCGTGTTCAAGAGAGTTGAGGTACTTGTAACACTGAGTTTAAAAACAATTTGCAACTGTTTTTAAAACGTGGTGAGGGGAGAATGCCCCCGTAATTGAATTATATAGAGATCACGGTGGCTATATTGGAAAATTATAAAGAAAGTTATGGCTGTCATAGTTATGACGTGGATAGTCATGACGTAAGCACGGATGACGCAGACGTTATGCCAGCAGGCTACTTGAGCTGAGATTCTCAGTGACGTCAGCATTTATTCGAGAAAGATCCGAGATTTACGACGCAGTCGCAGGAAACGTGGAATTCTGCTGAGGAAGAAATTATGCTATTGGAGGGGAGGCTCAAACCAATGAACGATAGTCTGAAGGAAGACGGAGATTGCTGAAACTATGGTATTTTTATTACTTTTTGGAATGCAGAATTGTGGAAATCCATTTGCAGTAGAGGCATTGATCTGGAATTTTGGTGAAATTTATTGTCAGTTTTTGAATTTTGAAAATCCGTCATGTATTGACGAAGTTGGAACTTCTAGCGATGACGCAGTAACACGCTATGGAAGGGATGGATACGCCCCTCATGAAGTTTATAAAAGGCCTTGCGCAGAAGAGAGGAGTCTCAATCGTCTGATATCTAATCGTAAAAGCTCAGATCATCGAAGCTCAGTTCTTATATAGTTATTTCGGTGAAACGTCGAGTGAGATTAGTAGTAAGAGTCGTCTTTATAACGCGTGGTGAAGCCACTGCATAAAACGAGAGTCGAGCATACAAGCAGTGCAAGTTTACTGTGAGTAAATCTAGGTGAAGTTAAAACGCACATTATAACGCGTCTACAAGATTAGCTATGAACAGTTAACGGTCGCCTATAAGCTAATTCTACTGTGCAGTGCTACAGTAAGGAGTGTAAGAAAGTTGAACAATTTCGAGGAATTATTTTGGAAGATATTGGCAATTTTAGACGACTGACAAAAGTGATTTTCTCGCCACCTGAGAAGCACTTTGTATCGCCAGATTCTACGCCACGGCTGACACGGCTAGTGAAATAGGGAGACTTCAGATTGCTTTTGTGACACAACGCTACAGTATTATGGAGCAGTTTAATATGGCAGTTTGTTCTTCTATTACCATAACCGAAGAGAAGATGGAAGGCTAAAGGACTTTAATGCAATTGGGACATATTTCAACGGAGTAAGATAGCAGCATGGAACTTCGCTAATTGCCATTCCACAAGCGAACATGTGGTGAATAACCATCTACACCCATGTTTCGTGGTTCAACGCTGAATACTATCAAACAGCAATGGAAATGATTTCATACTTACTGAATATGAATATTTCTTCGGAAATTACTACAAAGACTTCATGGCGATTTTCTACTGGAACTTCAGGGATTTTTCAAGAGAGGTCAGGGTTGTCCCGACTCACAAAGAAGATTATTGCCGGAAGGATGTCGTTCGTCTTCACGGAGCAGTGCAATTTCCGGAGGAGGAAGCAGTTCGATTCTCCGAGGGTGCTGTTTCCTGTTTCGAGGATGGAGCTCATCTTCAAGTTGGTAAAATGGATCCATCAGCAGTCTTCTTTGGGGAATTTTCCCCTGGAACGTCAATCGGCAGATAAGGTAGTCGTGAACGTTTATTGTATTTGAGTTTCTTAGCAATATTTGAGCAACCATTTTCCCATATTTTTTGTCCTCATGTATTTTGCCCTATATTCTTGTTTGAGATTCCTATTCTCAGTTCACCTTGATGAGTTATGCCTTTTTCGACGATTTTTTAAGACATTGTTATGTCATGGGCATAGTTAAACGATTTTGGATCAGTTGAGACTGATATTTAGATTTTTCAGTAATTTGCTTATATTTTGTAGTCTCGATTTGACTGTAAGTTAATGATCTTTATGGCAGATTTAAATTCAGACAGCGTGTCACTTTATTAAAGTAATTCTACCCCAGTTTAATTACTTTGACCAATTTTCTGTCATCATCAAGAAGGAAGAACATTTAAATGATTTTAGAGCGTTAAAATCCATTACGTTGTCGACGATCTTGGAAATACTAGTCGTTTTTTGAATTGATTGCAACACAGACATTTATCGTCAGTTATGAACGACCATTGCATCATAGACCATTTTGTGAAAGATGAACTTTAATTATGAATTATTGAATGCATTAAAGTCGTGAACTTTTGTTAGGAGTTTTTTTCTCAATTAGAGATTTATATAATGACGTTTGCATTCCCAGTCTAATTGGATTCTATTCGACTATTTTGCAGTTTAGTCGCACTTTGTTTGATGATAGTATTTTTATACTACAATTCTTTGAAGATGTTAATCTTAAATTTTGATAGACCAGACAGGCGTATATAAGCGTATTCACTATTAAATTTGTTTGTGATTGGCAAGTTTTTACTTCATTTCGATTCATGAATGAAATCCACGAAGGTTAAATGACAACAGTTTTGAAACAATTAATGATTATAAGAATTTTTAAGTGGAACTATGAATGTATAATCGCTAGTGCAGCGGACGTGTTGAAAGTCGCTGATGTATAATGCCCTGGAATAAATGAAGGAGGTTCCCACAGTAATGATGTTAAAGAATTTGTTAATGGAGGTTTTTGTAATTTCTGTGGAAGATTTTGATGCCGTATATATTAATATATGATGAATTTTGGGCCTATTTTAATGCAGTTTGTGCATTATTTTGTAAGCGAAGTATTTTCCGCTGGAGTGTATTGTCATAGTCCGCTGAAGATTAATCAAGTGAATTTACTGTTATAATTAACAAGAGTTTTGAAAGAATTTGAGATAAGATTTTGAATGAAGATTACCGTCACAAATAATTATAATAATTATTACAACCTTTATTAAACCAGATTGTGACATTAACATGTATAACTAACCTTCATTGGTCGATTATATTGACACGATTATGAAATTACCAACCGGATGAACATGTGGTTAAATGTATTTCTTAAATTAATAATTTGAATAATTTAAATGTTAATATTGTAAATAATGATGTAAATATCTTTGACAATAATGTGGAACGAAAGTAATGTTAGAGGCGTGTTTAAAAATTTTTGTAATTATCTTCGACAATATTATAAACAATTTCTAATTGTTATAAATTATTTATGAGTTTTTGTTATAAACATTTAAGAGTGTGTTTTATACTCTAAACTATGCTTATTAAACATTTGGATGATAACTTAACAAGTTTAGGGATTGTCAGAATAATCCAGTGGTATGTGAGTTGAGCATTTGAAAGACTTGCGTAAATATATATGAGTTGTCTTGCGGACATTTAAAGCTGTTGAGAGGGAGCTGAATTCTTACGCAGTGTGGCGTGACAAGTGAGCCCCATTTGACAGGTGTGCGTCAGGTTGAAGGGTAGACGGCAGCTGGTCAGACAACTGGTTATCAGCGGGCGAGGTCGTCCACATTGAGGCCTTGTGCCTATAAATACAAGTGTCATGTTTATTAAAAGAAACAAAATGCTCTATATATGTGTCTCGTCCTGACTTCCTTTTTCCAATCCAAATGTGTTTTGAATATTACGTTATTTTGAGCTCGTGGGAGCTAACATATTGTTTGATAACTTTGCAAGTCCTTCAGGAGGACATAGTCAGATTGACATGGGCTACTGATAGGCACATTTATTTTGTTGAGTTGTTAAAATCATACCCTTTATTTGAAATAAAAGCTCTTGTACAGTTCAAAGTTCTCGTCTTCGTTCTGGTTCATTTTTAAATGTCGTGGTGAAGGTTATTGTGGGAGCATACTTTAGAGATCCTGTTGTCAACCCAATCCCCGAGATATTTTTAAGAGGTAAGTAAAGGTAAGTATGAACCCCCGTCTATTTTGGTGTGTTCCACAATAATTTTTTTGTAACTTCTGTGCTCAAACCTCGGTAGTATCTGTCAGTGCCATTTTCATTGGTGTAGCTGAGCCGGTGCGATTGATTATTGGCAATCCGATTGAGGGGGCGGATATCTGACAGCCTACTATCCGGGTAAACGGGGACAGTACCTTATTAAAGGCCACGGCCGCCTCCTTCCCTCTTCCTTGCCTATCTATCCCGACTATCCATTACCTTCCCTCATGAGGCCCCTGTTCGCTTTGCAGGTGAGGCCACCTGGGCGAGGTGCCAATCACACCTCACCAGTTGTATCCACTCCGATTAGATGTTCCCAGCTCTAGGACACTGCCCTTAGAGGCGGTAGTGGTGAGTTCCCTCGCTGAGTCCGTGGGTTCCACCAACCTGGAGGGTAAACGACTAAGGAGAAGAAGAAGACGATTTTTCAATTACACTTATGGTATTACAAAGAAGTGTAAATAAGCACTTTATCCTTACCGGTAGACGTAATGTATCTAACCACCCCTGATACGGCAGAGTCTAGTTATCGTAGTGAGTAGAGCGCCTGACTTTGGTTCGAAGGGACCTGGGATCAAATACCACATAAGGCGTTTTTTTACTGCTTATGTTTCAATTTTATATGCTCGGGCAGAGGTTTTTTCGAACGTTACGATGATTCATTTAATCATAATTAATAATAATTTATTATTAATGTAATTTTTCGTGTCGCCTCCGTAGCGTAGCTGTCAGCATGGTTAGCTGTCACCCCGGAGGTCCTGGGTTCGATTCCCGGCTCTGCCACGAAATTTGAAAAGTGGTACGAGGACTGGAACGGGGTCTACTCAGCCTCGGGTGGTCCAAATGAGTAGAGGGGGTTCGATTCCCCCTCAGCCATCCTCGAAGTGGTTTTCCGTGGTTTCCCACTTTGTCTTCGGGCAAATGCCGGGATGGTACCTTCTTCAAGGCCACGGCCGCCTCCTTCCCTCTTCCTTGTCTATCCATCCTAACCATCCCTCATGAGGCCCCTGTTCGCTTTGCAGGTGAGGCCGCCTGGGCGAGGTGCCAATCCCACCTCACCAGTTGTATCCCTTCCGATTCGATGTTCCCAGCTCTACTGCCCGTAGAGGCGGTAGTGGTGTGTTCCCTCGCTGAGTCCGTGGGTTCCACCAACCTGGAGGGTAAATAAAATAAAAAAATTAATTTTTCAAGTCCTCTTACTACAGTACGTTCACCAAGATTTTACTCGTATAGGCCTAAATACCTTTCTTGTCACGTGGGCGAACTATGGGTTAACCCATAAACGTTTAGTTTATCTTTCCGTTTCTTTTATGTATCGGTATTGCCATTACAGAATTTCAACTACCGGTACCGTAATGTACAGTAAAGTGAACAAGGAAATGTCCTTCAACCATTTTTATGAACTGTTATAAAATATTTGATGTAGTGTAGGCCTAATGGTGTGATTATTTCTTGGTATAACTTTTATAAAAGTTAAGTTTTATAAAATATTTGATAAAATTTCTTTGACAAATTTCTTTGATAGTGTAATACCGGCCTAAGTGTGAAGCGGCTTCGGTGACGTAACTGGTAGCATGCTGAACTACTGTGCCCAAGGTCGCGGGTTCAAAGCCGGCCAAAGTCGTCGGATTTTCTAAGAGCGCTAAAAATCCCCCAGTATGCTTTCCTTTTGGAGGGGAAGTTCCAACGTTCGTTGCGAGTTGCTGGTTGCGGTGGCAACTAGTAGCCATGTTCACAGCTAGGTGTCGTTGACGATAGTATCTGGTAGCAACACTAGGAACTACTGCTTGAAATTGACCGTCTGCAGTCCTTACTTGAATTACAGACTAATACAGCCGTCACAATTCACGCCGTTTATCAGACAGATTCTACACTCACCCAAAGTACACGGGGTTACATGACCGCGTTGTCACAGCCCCTAAACTGAAGAACCAACCAAAATGTCTGCGAGAGATATAATTTTGCGTGAAGAAGTAACAGACCGTTACATAGTTACACATCAGTGTCGAAACCTTGCATAAGGACAGTGTGACCACAAGTATAAAAATTGGACTCCAAATGACAAGAAGGTTACCGTCATCATAAGACAATAAAATGTTTAAAATATGCATAAAATGACGAAAAACATAGTTAATTAATCTCCAATTATGAAATACTTTCTCGCAATAAATGAGGTCTGATCCTTCTACGAAAACCTGCATATTCTGCCTATTTTCGACTATCCCCAAGTTTGTGCGGTGAAATCTACCTCCGCCTTCCGGCGTGCCGAGATGACTTATTTTTAATTTAACTTTTCTCATTCACCAAAGCTGTTGACTAAATCTTGAAATAACCTTAGATGGAAATTAGGAAAATATAAGAAATAAGATCTTAATGATCCGAATACGATTCATTTTAAGAATGTTGACCTTCCCAAGACATTGTCGTTTAAATATCTTGGCTCGACTATTACTGCAGATGGAAACCTCAGACCTGAAATATCACATCCTGTGAGCAGCGCATGGCTGAAGTGGCCCTCTTTGTCTGGTGTCTTATGTGATAACACGATTCCAGACCGGCTAAAGTCTAAAGTTTATCGTTCTGCGGTCCGTCCCATTGCTCTGTATGGGGCAGAATGCTGGCCTTCACTGAGGGGTGGAACAGCAACTTGGTGTGTTGGAACAAAGATGCTCAGGTGGGCATCCAGCTTGACACTCCATGATCATATTAGCATAATGGCATTTGCTAGTGATATGGAGTAGCGCCAATTACTTAAAAGATGAGGGAAAGCCGTCTCCGCTGGTATGGGCATGTCTTACGAGCTGCTGAAACAACAGTTGCACACACTGGATTGGCATTGCGGATAGATGGGAAGAGACTCTCAGAGTCCTAAGAGACCAATAGGATGACCGAGACAGCGTTGGCTTGACGATCTAAAAATTGCCCGACTTCATCCTGACATGGCACACAATCGTGTAATATGGCGACAGAGAACCAAAAAAGCAGACTCTGCTAATTTGTGGGACAAATGCTAAAGAAAAAAGAAGAAGAAGAAAACATTTATTTCCATTGAACATATTAGCATAACTTACATATTATTAGTCTTTCTAGATTAGGGTTGCCAGACGTTCCGTTTTACCCGGAACAATTTCGTTTTTTCTTATTTTGTTCCACGTTCCGTTTGAATCTTTAACGGAACGCCAAATATTCCGTCTTTTTGGGTTAATTTGATAATATATTCAATTTCGCACCAATATTTAAATCTCCCGCTTCATAATTGATTTTAATACCTAGCTTGTTTTCTGGCGATACGGGTGCAAGTTTGAAAGAGAAAATTATTTCTATGTCTGTGTCAGATAGATGGGCACATATTTAACTGAGTGCAACAATGGTATTTTGGATTTGTCTAGCAACAATAATAATAACAATTATGATAATAATAATGTAAATAAATCACCAACACAAGCTTGCAAAAGTAACAAATTTAAAATTTACCACCAGAATATTCAGTCTCTCTATAATAAAATTGATTACATAAATCTAATGCTTATAAATGAACTTAAAGACATCTCAGCACTTTGTATTTCAGAACATTGGCTGAAAGAGGATCAACTCGAATTAATTCAATTCCCAGGGTTTATACAAGCTAGTAAATACTCTAGATCTAATATTAGCCATGGTGGTACTTGTATCTTCTTAAGAAATTATTTAGATTATGAACAGTTAACAGCTTATGATTATCTAATTATGGAACAGGATTTTGAATTCTCTGCCATAAAAATACGACAGCTTAAGTTAATAATTGTATGCGTATACCGTTTCCGTCAGGAAATTTTCGTTTATTTATAGACAAATTAGAATTGTTACTCAATAACATGAGCAAAGTAAATTTCGATATGATAATTTGTGGGGACGTAAATATGGATTTCTTAAAATGTGATAGAAATTGTGAATTATTAACACAGTTACTAATTTCCTTTGGACTGAAACCTACAGTAAATACCCCAACAAGAATCACAACATTTTGTAAAACCACTCCTGATCAAATTTTTATAAATGCAGATAAATATCATCATTTAATAGAAGTCTATTGTCCAGGTTTTAGTGACCACCATGGACAAATACTGAGTTTTGAAGTACCCGAAACAATCAATAATAATGATAATGGAATAAAATCAAACTGTAGGTCATTCACGGAAACAAATGTTACATATTTCAATGACTTATTAAATAAGGAAACATGGTCAGAAATTAATAAACTAGAAAATGTAAATGATAAATTTAATGCATTTAGCAGTGCCCTAGAACACTATTTTGAAACAGCATTCCCCTTTAAACAAAGAACTATTACAAATAACAAAATTAGCAATTGGATAACAACAGGGATTAGAAATTCATGTCTAAGAAAGAAATTTCTACACAAATTATATAAACAATACCACACAACATCTGAATTCAATTTATACTACAAAAAATACACTAGCATATTAAATAAGGTAATACGACTAGCAAAGAAAATGCATAATGATAATTTTATTTCCCAATCATCTAATAAAAACAGGGCTATGTGGTCCGTGATAAAGAAAGAAACTGGAAAATCTGCTAAAATACAAAGGAACATTACACTGACCAGCAATAGTAAAGTGATTAATAATCCAGAGGAAATAGCAAACACTTTTAATGACTATTTTCTGGAAATTCTACAAAAAATATTAAATAAATCACAGGTAATTACACTAAATTCTAATAATAAAATAAATATATGCAGTGATTCTTTATTTATAAATCATGTCACAAGGGAAGAGGTAAGAATAGTTATAAAGGAGCTAAAAAATAATTTCTGTGCTGGCATTGATGGCTTCCCTGATGCAATTTTAAAGAAATGTGCAGAAAATATAATAAATCCACTTACGCACTTAATAAACAGTTCAATTCTCTCAGGAACTTACTCGGATATTTTGAAGTTATCAAAAGTAATTCCAGTGCACAAAAACGGTTCAAAAGATGAATTAGATAACTATCGTCCTATTACCTTACCAACTGGTATTGCAGAAATTGTGGAAAAAAATCATGTATAAGAGACTGATAAGTTTTATAGAAAAAAATGGAATACTATCAAACTCACAACATGGATTCAGAACGGAAAGATCTACACAGACAGCAATTTATGAATGCAGTAATAGTATACTGAAATTAATTGACAATAAGGAACATGTAACTGGCCTATTCTTGGATTTATCGAAAGCATTTGGTGTTGTTGACCATAAAATCCTCCTTACAAAACTAAATCAATATGGCATTAGAGGTCTAGCTAATAAATGGATTGAGTTTTACTTAACAAGGCGTAAACAAATAGTAAGCTTGAGACACAAGGATGATGGAACCAAATTGCTTAATGAAACATTGTCCAATGAGGGAATTATTAAATTTGGAGTACCCCAGGGATCGGTTTTGGGCCCACTTCTATTTCTTACATATATCAACGATATAACACTGAACGTTTGTTCTCATAAGGAAATTTTGTTTGCGGATGATACAACACTCGTAATAAAAGGTGAAACTAAGCAGGTCTTACAACAGTCTGCTGACTCCGTTACAGAAGAGTTAACCAAATGGTCACAAGATAATCGCCTCATAATAAACTATAAAAAAAACCGTATCTCTAAATTTCCACACTATACAGAATAGGAATCCTGCGAAGCCCAATATAACATTAAATGGTCATCAAATTGAAAATAAATCAACAAAGTTTTTAGGACTATGGATACAACATGACTTGAAATGGAATAAACATATACAATATCTGAATACTAAACTGAACTCGATGTGCTTTGCGTTACGTATTTTGAAAACTTGCACAAGCATGCACACATTAAGAAATACTTATTTTGCTTATTTCCATTCATACTTAAGATATGGGGTCATATTTTGGGGTATGTCACTAGCTGTATTAAGCACGTTTAGGATACAAAAGAGGGCGATTAGAATTATGGCAAATGTAAACACTAGAGAGTCATGCAGACCTCTGTTTAAAGAGTTGAACATTCTCCCACTGCCCTGCATTCATATCTTTGAAAGTATTATGTTTTTTAAAAAGAATTTAATGAATAAAGACGTTTTTCTTAAAACAAACAATGAAGTTCATAGGCATAACACAAGACAAAATCAAAACATTCATATTTCACACACACACACACACACACACACACACACACACACACACACACACACAAAAGCATATATCAAAACGGAACTTTTCACACAGGAGTTAAATTATACCGTACAATAAACTACCCCAGTATATAAAATTTGCCCCAAAAATAAAAACCTTTGAAAGAA
Organism: Meconema thalassinum; assembly: GCA_946902985.2. Classification (NCBI taxonomy): domain Eukaryota; kingdom Metazoa; phylum Arthropoda; class Insecta; order Orthoptera; family Tettigoniidae; genus Meconema; species Meconema thalassinum. The sequence continues at coordinate 579,309,620 of OX336391.1, read as the reverse complement.
TGTTGAAAGCTTATCTGCAGTGCCATTGTTTTTACTCTGTAGTTGAATATCTTAGTGTATAGAAACGATATCTATAATTATATTTTACTTTTCTATTTTGATTGTAATACCTAGCTGTAAGTTGTTGTATTTATAGAATTAAGTTTTCATATTGTAATAATAGAGTAAGGTGTAAATAGTTGTCTAATAAGATTGTATCTCTTAAGATCTGTTATTATAATAAGTTATAAATAGCTATTGTATTAGTAATATATACCTGTTAGTTCTTTTATTTTATAGATATAATTACAGACGTGTCCTATATCAAAAATGTATTGTATACATGTAATTGATCAAATGGATTAATACAATCTAATCTAATCTAACAGATTTATTAATACTCAGCATTTTCCCCTCAAATGCTTTTACGGAGAGAGTTTCTTTTCTGTCATGAATACCAAATGGAGAGATGATAGAAACAGAAGCTCCATTAGTTTGATAAAACAAGAATTGTTCACATATTACAATTATGACGAAAATTGTAGTGAATTTTATCAGAATTTTATAAAAAATCCTTGCAAAGGGTTGTTCAAATGGAAAGCATTTGTAAGTTCCTGGTATCATAGGCTTATATGATATGTCAGTTAATATCTAGTTTTAATTTTGTGTATTTGATTATGTAATGCTTATTTAATACATATGTGTATTATTCATTACAATATTTAACAACCTTGATTAATAAAAACAATGTTATGGGACGTGTGTTCCGTTTTTCCATTTTTGAAATCTGGCAACCCTATTCTAGATACGAGTGCTGGCGTTGGTGGTGGGAAATATTCTTTGTTTACTTGTATCACAATGTCAGCCTACTTGGTTGACAGGTATAGTCGCACGGGTAGGATATGACACGGTCCCAGTAGTATCGTGACAAGTGCTCCTGTTACACTTAGCTGTGCATTTGTGAAACAATTAGAAACGTACCATTCCTAATTCACTCATTATTATTAATTTTTCCATTCAAAATATAACTCCTGTCTAACACAAGAAATGTGTGCAATGCAGCTTGGCTTCTATGCAGACTGCATTCCGGCATCACAATGCCTCCTCATCGTCCCACATGGCTCCTTCTGCTATAGGCAACAAACACCGGCACAGCCAAGTTCAGTGGCACTCGTAACCTGAAAGGCCAATAACTAGGGGTTGGTGATTTTTAGCATTTTGAAATCAGAAATTAAGCATTTTGCTGATTTTGACGTAGAAAAACAACGAATCTACGAACTTACAATTATTCTTTATTACCGGAAGGTGGAACCTGAATGAAATAATGTTCATTGGATTGATGGTGGGAGCTCGTGGAACCTTTCAGGGATGCCTCGTGAAAGTTTGGAGATCATTCTCCCGAGACTCAGCAGTTCTAAAGAACATCGCAGTGATGATCCTGAAAGAATCTGTCTCTATCTTCCAAAATCACTGCCCCTAAGGAGAAATAACAACACACAACACACATGACACACAAAACACACAGCATAAACACAAAACACAAAGCATAGAACACACAGCACAAAACACACAGCACACATCACACAACGCTCAACGCAAAACACAAAACACTAAACACAGCACCCAGCACAAAAACACAAGAACACAAAAACGCAAAAACACAAAACACAAAAACACGAAAACACGAGACGCACGAGATGCACGAGACGCACGAGACACACAAGACACAAGACACGCACAGCACAGTTCTTTTTATAATATTCCAAAATTTAAATGCAGTCCTTTTGTAAACACCAATATTGTAAACGGTAAACTTTGTCTTTGAAGCAACTCAGGCATTTGGGAAGTATGCTGTAGGGGAAAATTAAACTACCTATTCGCAAAATAAAAATATTCAATAGTAATTAAGTAATTAGCAGAAAGGAGAAGGTCAAAAATACTTGGGAATATTGTGGCCACACATTTCCCGTAAATTAGTCTCGAACACACTGTATACTGCAGTACTGAAGGTGCGATAACCCACTAACCCGATGGTGGGCTAATGTAGTTATTAACATTGCCTCGTATTGTTACGATTATATTACGTCTGCAGCGAAGACGCGTTTGGTGATTAAATCTAGAATTAATATCATGCTCCTTTTCGGGTGACCGGACATTTCGCGAGTGTCACAAATGTCGCAGTTATTAAATCCATTTCGTCATGTTTTCCACTCAGTTGATGAACTTGAGTTTGACGGCACATGCAAGCGACTGTTTTCTTAATTAAATCACACATTTCGTCATAACTTGCTGAGTTAATGATGATGATGATAATTGTTGTTTTAAGGGGCCTAACATCTAGGTTATCGGCCCCTGCTGAGTTAATTTATGGATGCGAGACTATTAGCCTTTCCCCCCACTCTGGAAATTAAAACCACTAACATTTGCACTGCGTCTAGGAGAGACTGATAAAAGGCGTCTAGAAGAGCAAGAGGCTGCTGGTACTTGGCCCCAAATTCGCATTTGCTACTTACTTCTCGTCCTTGTTTCGTCTGTTGCCAGCTCCTGATGAACACACGATGGAGTTAAATGTGGCTTTCTACTGATGTATCTGTTTTGTTCATAACTGTGATTACATGGAAACTGTTTGTTGGTTCCTCAGTTTGAAGGCTGCAGCAACGCGGTCATGTAGCCCCGTGTACTTTGGGCGTGTGTAGAATATGTCTGATAACCGGTGTTAATTGTGATGGCTGTATTAGTGTGTGTTATCTGTTTTTAATTCAAGTAAGGACTGCAGACATTTAATTTTCAAGTAGTTCCAACTTTTGCTATGCCACCGTTAACGACCAGTAGTTCTGATCTTGGTTACTATATGCCACCGCCGTCGGTTCCTGGTTGGAACCTATGAGCGTTAGCCAAATCTAACCTATAATTTAGCTTCACACAAGTGTAATTAGTGGAAGGTTCTTTATCATGCCATAAATCTATGACATGGGACCGCCGGCTTTAATCCCCTCCGAAGGAAGGCATACGAAGGGATTTTTAACGCTCTTAAAAATTCTGATGACTTCGGTCGGGTTTGAACCCGAGACCTTGGTACATGAAAACTACAGAGGGGATTACATATGGGAGGATTTAAGTGAAGTTTTAAATGGTATGCCCTCCGTCTTGAAGAAAGAATTCATGATGAAAATCAATAAATTATTTTTTCAATCCAGCTCGGCTTCACCCAAGGACTCTGCAAGGAACCATTCCTTTACCATCGCAAGGACGGTGTCTGGGAACTGAACATACTTTGTCAGGAGATACAACTGGAGATGGTGACAGGCTGATCGCTCAGGCGACCGTTAACTTGGGTGTAATTAGTCAGGGAAGGGATTTTTAAACGAAGTCGGCCGTGGACTTGTTTAAATGAACCGTCCCGGCATTTGCCTGATGGTGTAAATGGAAAACCACGAAAACCATTTTCAGGACGACCGAGGTGGTATTCGAACCCACGCTCTCCTGATGTCAGCAAGGCACGTGCTAGCGCGGTAGCGCTCTCGGCCACCGTGGCTGGCATCAATAAATGTAAAACAAAAATAATGGAATGTGGCCGAAAGAAATCAGAAACCCCTATTGTCATCAAATTGACAGATGAAAAGCTAAAGTAGGTCGGAGGCATCTGCTACAATATAAGCAGTGATGGACGATGCAAAATGGATAAAGAAAGTAGATTGGCTCAGGCAAGGAAAGCATTTCTACAAGAAGTAAATCTGTTGACTGAGTGTCAAGTCTCTGAAAGTATTCAACATAATTATCACCTCTGATTGCACGCAGCTGTCAGGAGTTAAATACAGTGAGATTCTTTTCTGGAGTGGTGCCAGCGGCCAGGCGCGTGCATGCTTTCCTCCAGCCAACCGAATTGGGACCCGCAGATTGCGCGCAGAGTACAGAGTTCAACCTAACGAGGCGAGCTAACCAGGGTCCCTAAACTTTCATCAACGAGGGTGTGTGAAGTGTCAGCACACTGATAAGAAGGTAACATAAACAACAGCTTCCTGCAAGATTTAAAGAAGCACTGATGTTTATTATTTTTTGGGAGCCTGGATGACCTCACGTCACCAGTTAAAGGTTAGAACTTACTTTTTCACAGAAGATGCTGAAAAGGTTCTCCTTCTGCTGACAGACAGTAACTTTGGAAGTTTGCCTACATCACTACATTATGCAGCTACTCCCGTACCACCTTGCGTGTTTACTGTAATTAATCTTAGCACGGACCTAAGCCCGTTTGATGTTTAATTGTGCGGTAATTTAAACCGTACTCCAGTGAAGCTGGAGAACAATATACGGCAGCAGATATCCCTCACAGCAGAAAGGAATTACAGCGTGTAAACACTAATTTATTTACACGGTACAACGCCTGTCTGTCAGCTGAAGGATAACATTTTCAGCATCTTCTGTGAAAAGTTAAGTTCTTTAATCATGATTTACTGGTGAATTTACCATTAATTAATGTACTCTGTTACTGTTTCTATCTGCGTGCCATCTGCGACCCGAGTTCGGTTGGCTGGCCCCGCTCTATCACCCTATATAAGCGCAGGCATGATGCTGTATCAATAATCCTGCACCAAGCACTAGCTGAGCAATTCCTACTTTTAAAACAGAACATTGTTCCGTGCTACCAGTATCTTCCAGAGAACGTGGCTGAAAATGAACATTTCAGGCTGTATTGGGATCAGACTGTGCTCACCGAAAGGAGAGTGAAACATTATAGGCCTAACATAGTGAGTGATCTTCAACGAAAGATTACCGGGTGAGTTAGCCGTGGTGGTTACGGCATGACTGATGGCAGTCGCTCACATCCGGGAGGCGAGGAGGTTCGAATCCCCCCGCCGGCAACCTTGAAGATGGTCTTCTGTGGTTTCCCATCTTCCTTCCAGGCAAATGCCGGGGTTGGTCCCTAACTATAGGCCACAGCCGATACCTTCCAACTCCTCGTCCTTACATTCCAACTTCCCTCCTTCCCTCCCCAACGGTACTTGTAGCTCACCCATTGGGTGTCCGTCTCGAAGCAGCTACAAAAACTGGCGAGCCGAACATGTCCTCGGACACTCCCGGCACTAAAAGCCATACGCTAAAAAAAAACAAAAAGAAAACGAAAGATTGAAGGAAGTCACGCTGATTGATGTCGCCATTCCGAATACGAACAACCTGCAGGCTAAACATGATGAAAAAGTGTTCAAATATTTGGAGTTGGTGTAGCTTCTGAGGAAGCAATGACAGGTCAAGAGAGCTCGAATTGTACCAATAGTCATCTGAAGCACTGGTGTGGTTCCTAAACATCTTCTACAAGGGATAAAAGGGAACACTAAATTGTATAAATTAATACAGAGAGCAGTAATATTGGCTACAACTAGGATAGTTCGTAAATTCATTGGCAGTGACCTAAATTGAGGTGAATAATTGATTATGCTTTAATTCAATGCAATCTGCATAATGGCTTTGTATTTTACCAGACAATGATCTGAGAATAACGGTGATATACCGGTATTATTATTATTTTTCTAGGGGAAGAAATGCATTTACGCACATAGTGTCTGGCTCCTGAGTAGCAGACTGCCGACTAAAACTCCCCCGTTATTTCTGAACACTAACCTGGAACCGTTTATCACATTACTTCAAGCTAGAGTCATTTTATATTTGCCCGTAGGGCACTCTTCCGTAATGAATTATCTTCAGTGGCAATCCAGATCCGTCTTCTTTGTTCGGAGGATATATTCAACAAAACTTGCACCAGTTTCCAATTTTCTTAATTTTGTAGCATCACTGCAACAATATTGTCCGGCGATATCTCTACATCAATGTGATCTTGAAGAAACTGCCTATTTTGTACCCACCGTCCACAAGAGAAGAAGGTGTGATTAGCATTATCTAATTCATTGATACAGTAGATGCAATCTGATGAATCCACCTTCCTCATCTTCTTAAGATAGGAACAGAAGTACCCATGCCCAGTCAAGAACTGAGTGAGATGATAACCAACCTCACCATCTTTCCTCTCTGTCCAAGCCTGCACAACTCTGGGAACATTCTCTTAGTCCACTGGCTTTGATCTCCTTGCTCCCATTTAATCTGCCAATTATGAAAGGGTTGTACTCCTGCCGATCGTCTTGCATTTTGTAAACCCACATCAGATCTCCTCAAGTAAATGTTTTTGCGTTCTTTCGCAAGAAAGAAAATCGGCATAATCCAGGCAATAACGAGAACTGCTTCCTCAGAGACCGTGCGATATCCAGATGCCACACGCAAAGCACCCCGCCTCTGCACTTGAGCTAGTGACTTCCTATAAATCTCCTTATCCAGGGCATATACCCATATTTCCTCTCCGTACACCAGAACTGAATGTATGACTGTCATCAGTAATCTCCTCTCACTATATTTTGGCCCACCAACATTGGCCATGAGTCGACTGAGGGACATTACTCCTCTGGCCGCCTTATCTGCAGTCCGTCTAATTTGTTCTCTAAAATTCATTTTACTGTCGATCATAATGCCTAGGTATTTTGCTGCTGGCCGCGTCTCTACTTGAATGTCTCCTACCTGTATTGGAAGTATTGTCTGAATTCTCTTCTTTGTTAGGATGACAATTTCCGTCTTACTAAGTGTTAGAGACAGACCATGTTCCGCCATCCATCTATTGATTGTGCGCATTACCATATTGAGTCGCAACTGTACCTGCTCGACACTTCTTCCTGCTACAAGAGCAGCAACATCATCTGCATATTCTACTGGAACAGTTTCATCAGGCGTTTTAAGCCTCAACAAGCTGTCGTACGTAACATTTCAGAGATCAGGTTCTAGAATAGAACCCTGGGCAGCCCCGGCCGTGACTTGTACTCTACGGATCCCTTCTGTAGTATCGTATAGCAGAGCACGATCCTTCAAGTAAGAGTTTAAGATCCGAAGGAGATACCTTGGAACATGAAATGAAAATTCCAGAGCATACATGATATCTATCCATTTGACAGAGTTGAAAGCGTTTTCAACATCCAGTGTAACAAAGAGAATCATCCGGCGAGAGTAATGATTATAACTCTCCGCTCTTCGTACTTTGTCAGCGACTTCTTGCACTGCATCCAGTGTCGACCGGCCTACCCTGAATCCAAATTGTCTTGGTGACAAATCGCCGGCTGCGATTATTGCTTCAAGCAATCTCCGTCTTATGAGTTTTTCAAATAGTTCGCCTGTTGTATCGAGAATACAAAGTGGGCGGTACGATAATGGTAACTCAGGGTCACCCATGCCCTTACTAATGAGCACTAAGCGACAGATCTTCCAGCGAAAGCTAAAGATTCCTGATTTCAAGCACACATTGAACATTCTCAACAATAACGACAGATCTTGGTCAACTACCGTATTATTTTCAAAACCTCATTAAGAATCCCATCTGGCCCCGGGGACTTGTTGTTCCGTAAAGAATGCACTGCAACCCGTAGTTCATCTTCAGTAAACAGTGGGAAATCTAGATCACTTTTAAAATTCCTCTCAGGTTTTGTGGGGTGAGTTGGAAAAAGGGTTTGAACAATGGTGTTCATAATATCATCCTCCATAATGCACGATGTTCTGCCACTTCCAAGTTCCTGTGCTACCATTTTGTAACCCAAACCCCATGGATCAGTCTCTATATTATCCTCCTGAAGCTTTCTCCAACTCTGAACCTTGCTCGTAGTTATGGATTTCCGAAGTAGTTTCTTTGCTGCTTTATGCTCCGCTGATTTTTCATTAGCTTCTTCTCGATTTCTTGCTCTCTGGGCAAGACGGCGAAGCCTGACGCAGTTCTTCCTTAATTCTGCTATCTCTCTGGTCGTCCAGTATGCAGGATTCTTTCGGTGACGTGGTACAGAGGAGGGCATCGAAACATCACAAGCTGACGTAATAATTTTCATGGTTGCAGAGACCAGATCCTCAACCTCAAGCTCTCTCCATGCTTCAGCAAGTCGAATCTGTTCTGCACCCTTCCCAATGACATCTTTGAGCTTGTCCATACTAATCCTATTTACAATCCACCGTCGAGATTTCTGGGGAGGTACTTCCCGTCCCTGGACATTTGTTTCAAAGTCAAAGTCGATGAATTGATGATCGCTAGCAGAATAATCTTCCAAGACTTTCCATCTCTTAATGAATGGCACATTTACTTTTGATGCTAGGGAGATATCCGGAATTGTTCCTGCACATCCTGGACGTCGAAAAGTTGGAACTGTACCAATATTTAATATTAGATGGCCTATCCTGGATGCCATCTCTAGAATGTACTTACCCCGGGAATCAGTACTTGGCATACCCCATTCCACTGCTTTGGCGTTAAAGTCTCCAGCCACTATGACACTATCCGTGGCGTTTAGGATTCCATCTTCCAAAGAATTTACTTTGCGTCGGAAGTCCTCAATTGCCTCATTAGTAGTTAGGTAGACACTAAATAGGCGACCCTTCTGGTCTTCACCCAAACATAACCATCAGAACTTCCATGATCCTTTGTAAGAACTTTTCTAGGATCCAACACCCAGATTGCAGAAGTGCCAAGTGTGTCACTGAACTAAAGAGATGACTCTTTATCTTTATACTGTTCACTGATTAGCAAGAGATCGCTTTGCTTCTCTGTGACTAGCTGATATATCAGATCATTGGCTGTCTTACTTCTATGTAGATTGGCTTGAAGTATATGAACCATTTGAACCTCAGTGCTTTTTCTTTATCTAAAGCTTCTCTGAAGACTTTACACTGGCCAGATCCCACAGCATGTGCTAAATCTTTGATAAAACCTCGTTCTCAAATTTCTTTGAGGCCGTACATCCTTTAGGTTTGTGATCTGTCCCGCCGAAATTGTAGCAAAGTTTACTTTTATCAGTGCCTTTGCAGTTGCTAGCATCATGACCATAGTTCAGACATCTATAACAGCGAGATACCATGATCCTCCTTCTAATCCTGCAATTGACTCATCCTATGATGATCTTGCTTCAAGAGTACATCGGAAGTAGTTAGAGCACCAAGGTCTCTGATTTCAACAGTTGCCTTCGCTTCAAGCCTACGAACTGTAGCATTAAAACCCAGAACATTTCGTAGAGAATTACCAAAAGCTGCTTTGTCCCCGGAACTTGCTCCCAACTCGACAAGGACGTCTCCCGCTTTAGTTTGTCGAATGGATCGGACTTAAGTTCCTGTATCATTAGGGTTTGCTTTTTGGCGGATCTCCTTCAGAATATCGGCGTATGATTTACCTTCAGCTGGTCTGATCAGCTGGCCTACTAAGACTCTTCTGTCTGTCTGGGGTTGCTTGGTGGGTAGATATGCCAACTTCATTAGCAAAATCCTCCTGCATATTCTCAGCGTTTTCTCTAACCTTTACCAATCTTCTGTCTCTCCTCGATGTAACAGGAGTCCATATTTCTGATGACTCTGTCTCATTCTTCTTATCCCCCTCCTGAGCAAGTACAGTTCCCGAAGTAACTTCGTTCCGACCGTTAGAATTGGGGGTCATGTCCTTCGGTAAGTCATTCGTTACAACCTTGTGAGAAAGGTCTTGTGCCGCATGTGAAGTACGTTCACAATAGCCTATAGAATCAATGGCCTCTTCTAGTTCCACTAAGCCATTCTTCACATCTTTGGACATATTACGCTGCCTGTCAGCTGCTAGCTTCATCTTATTGAGAATGTTTCAACACCGTTGCAAAACATCTTCCACACTCGGTAGAAGATTTCCGATGCTCTCTTGTTTTGGCTGGTCCTCAATAACAGGAACTCTCTCCAGACGCTCTACAACATTGCCAATAGGTGTCGCAGTATCCATGCTCCCATTTGCGTTTGACAGAGGGGTCCCGGCCATATATTGACATATCACATTTCTGTCATCTGAGGGGATTACATTCATCATAGCATTTTGAGGTTTGAAGCCATGTCGACCAAAACTGGTGCAAGAGTGAACACGAAACTGCTCGACGTTCCAGCCAGGGAGACAACCGGATAAGTATCAGCCCGTATTATTACAGTATAACCATAGTTGATTTTTTTATAACCATATAATCACCCCAAACAGACAAACTCAGGATTTTATCACCATTTTAGCATTTCACCTAACATTAGACATACTACATTTAGCATACACTGACAGTTGCATTGTTGTTGTTTGAGTCTTCAGTCTTTTGACTGGTTTGATGCAGCCCTCCATGCCTCCCTGTCATGAGCTAATCGTTTCATCTCTACATAGCTACCACACCCTACATCCGTGGCAATCTGTTTAACATATTCTAACCTTGGTCTACCCCTACAGTTCTTGTCCTCGAACCTTCCTTCCAAAACTAAGCTTGCTATTCCTGGGTGTCTTAGTATGTGTCCTACCAACCTATCTCTTCTCTTCATTAGCATTCGCCAGAAATATCTCTCCACTACCACTCGACTTAATACCTCTTCGTTTGTAACCCTATCTACTCATCTGATCTTCATCATTCTCCTGTAACACCACATTTCAAACGCTTCATTTCTCCTCTTTTCTGCTGCACCAATAGTCCAAGTTTCACTTCCATAGAGTGCGACGCTCCAGACAAAGGTTTTCAAAAATGTCTTCCTAATACCTAAATCTATATTCGATGTCAACAGATTCCTTTTCTGTTGAAATGCTTTCCATGCCTGAGCCAACCTACTTTTTATATCCTCTTTGCTTCGTCCATCACTGGTTATTTTGCTTCCTAAGTAACAGAAGTCTGCTACATCCTTTAGTTTCTCCCCTACCAATTTGATGTCCATAGAGGTTTCTGATTTATTGCGGCTACATTCCAATAGTTTTGTTTTACATTTATTAATTTTCATCATGAATTCTTTCCTCAAGACGAAGTCCATATCATTCAAAAACTCATTCCAATCCTGAGGCGTGTCAGCCAAGATGACGATGTCATCAGCAAATCTCAGAGTTGAAATTATTTCTCCTTGAATCTTCACTCCCAGTTTAAATTTCTCTCTAATTTCCTTCAATGCTTGTTCAATGTAAAGATTGAAAAGTATGGGTGATAAGTTGCAGACTTGTCTCACACCTTTCTGAATGCCAGCTTCTCTCTCATGCCCATCAGCTCGAATGATTGATGTCTGGTTTCTGTACAGATTGTAGGTCACCCTCCTATCCCTGTACTTTATTCCAATCATTTTCAAAATGTCAAACAATTTAGTCCAATCAACGTTATCAAAAGCCTTTTCTAAGTCTACAAATGCCATGAACGTTCTCTTATCTTTTCTTATTCTACCTTCCAAAATCAGCCTAAGACTTAATACAGCTTCCCTTGTTCCTACATTTCTCCTGAAACCAAACTGATCTTCTATCTGGCTTTCCATCCTCTTGTAAATTATTCTAGACAGGATCTTCGAAGCATGAGTAATCAAGCTGATTGTACGGTAATCCTCACATCTGTCAGCTCCAACTTTCTTTGGTATAGGGATGACAACTTTCTTCTTGAAATCAGAGGGTATCTCACCTGTGTCACAAATCCTACACACCAATACTGCAACTAAATAATTGTACATATTGTAATTATTTTTCACCTGTATTCTCAAACATAGATGTTATAGCCTAAGTGTAATGGATCTGATGATGATCGCTTGACGATCGAAACTGGTCATCCTAGTGTATTTATTAATCTCATGTAATTTATTTCAGGATTAGGGTATAACCTAGATCTTTTTAGGTACATTCGTGTTTACCGACTGAAAAGCACCAATCTTTTGTTTCATCATAGCATCCATAATTATACATTTCTCTCAACCAAGGGCACTGTCCCATTCCCTAAAAGCAACCTGGGCAAAAACCAACAATTGCCTCCTGTTTCCAAAAAATAAAAATAAAAAAAAAGGCTGATGTTGGGTACTGAACACGAGAATCTATTATTAAGCAGAAGGCGGTTGCTTCTTATCCAAAGTAGCGGGGCTCTAATGGCCGCCGTCGCCAAGTAGGCCAGACCTTCTTACTGCCCCCTGACGACGGAACCTATAAGCTCTGTTTTTTTATTTCGATTTATTTAATTCCATGCAAGTACTTAATATACCGGCAATATTGTTGCTTATATGCATATTTTTCAAGTTTCTCACTAGGTTTCATGTAACGAGACACAGAAACTACACTTTTAACATACAGTAGGTAATATCACGACATATATTTCAACACAAACCACTAACATGCTCAGCAGATATAATTGATCAATTTATGTAGCGCTGGATTGTTTCTTCAATAACTGGCAAGGTTACTGATTTGAAATATCTCCCCTTTATCTGCATGAACTTGACCATGATGGATACACACAAAGAACGTTGATAAATTTAACGATTCTTTAAATATATTCCGTAATCTATTACGAAGTTGGTTGTACCTTTTATATCCTTATGCATATCTATTAATTCCCCTTATACATCCGCGAACTCGTCTACTTTATGTATGAACTTGAAGAACACTTTAACATGTATAAATAATCCACAGCCGGCTCATAATCATACCACATGTACTATGAGATGTCAGTGAAGATTCTTCATACTGTTCGTATGCTCGACCCATTTTATTTAGGAATCTTCTATTCAGCCAATCATTATGTGTTTAATTCAAATAATAATCATCGAATGAGCCTTCAATATCATCCAGCAAATATCTCTCGTCCAACGTCACTTCTTCATCTATGAAGTTAAGTGAATGATTAGATAGATCGATTTCAGTATTCTTTTCAATGTGACTAGTCTTCTCTTTAACCGTCTTTCTTTTACGTGGCTGGTACAGAGGTTCAAGTGCTGATTCTTCACGATCATCATCATCATATTCTTCGCCCTCTTCCTCATAAGGTTCTTCTTCATCGATCTCCTCTGCATCACCATCAGAATCATCCTCGTCGTCATCGTCATCCTTGATAATATTTTAAATCTACTCCCTCCGAAGTTCTTGCAGACCTTTCAGCTTCTTGAGTACATCATTCTTCTCTTTGTTCGCTTGTTCCCTTAATTTATTTCTTGTTATCTGAGTCACATTGGCGGGATTGTCTTCTCCAGATCCATAGATATTTGCTGCCCGAGCTACCTTTGGTGATTCCCGATGTGATTTTCCAGAAATTTCAACGGTACCGGTGTATCATCTGTTCTGGTCACATGTGACGTTACTGCAGGCGAAACTTGGTTTCTATTTCTCCGAAGACGGTTTTCTGGTGTTATCATGGGTGAACCTTGAGGATGTCGAGGCAAAATAGGCTGTGATAACTCTGATGCTTCGGCCGGCATAATCAAACCAGTTGCATCTTTTCTGAAGGGGTATTGATTTGCTTGTGAAGTGCTAAATTTTGGTATTTGATGCATTGATGGTGGTGGAAGGTGATTGCGATGTGATGGACTTCGGTTTCCTGGCATTAAGCGGGGTTTTATCGGTGCAGTAGGCGAGGAAAACGGTCTTTTGTACAACCGCTGTATCTGCGATTGTCGTACGATGGGGGCAGTTGTTGTAGGGATTGAGGCTGTGGCATATTTGCTTGCCCAGGAACTTTCAAGTATAGTCTCTGAATAGGTATTTCAGTTTGGGGAATTTCACCCATTGACTTTGAGGGGGTCCCCTAGGCTTCGGGTCAGTCTTCATATTTACGTTTACAGCTCTCCTGGGCACTTGTTCGTCTTTCCATACTGGTTGCTTATACAATATTTGCGTTGGTAATTGAGTTCTTATGTACCTCTGCGCCGGAGATATAGGCCTATCTGAGCCTCTACCATACATTGCTTCGTTCGTAATTTTATCACCGCTAAGGTCTTGTAACTCACTTGACATTTGTCATTGACTAGTCCCTCACGTGATCACTGATAAGTTTACAGCATAAAAAATATATATATGTGATTTTGGGAACCTGAACTTACGTGTTCTATGACGTATGTAGTTTTAGAACCGCGGCCAAAGAGAAAGACTGGCCCTGGTGCGCTTTCGTGACGTCAGCAATGTAGTGCTCACGGCCAACGAGAAAGAATGGCCATGGCGCGTAAACCTAATCCTTTTGTGACGTAGGCAATGTAGTGATTGATGGTGCTTGTACGTTTTAAAGTCGAGGGCAATTCATAAGCAGCAGAAATGCGATAATTTATATCAATCTTCTTGAAATGGACCCAGTTTAGATTTTCCGTGTGTTTTCAAGCACGATAAATTATACTGTGTAGGTTTACAAAACTACGCCAGCTGTAGATAACCTATTTACATGTTGAAGTTACTCGTAACAAAAATCCACTCGAACTAGGATTCAAGGATTTGTTGTGTCTTTAATAGCTGCAACGAGTACAGTAAGTTGAGTTGTAGAGCCTGTGAGCTTCATTGTGAGTAACTTATGTGGACATGAGCAGTGACACGAGTGTAATTAGATAAAAGAAACTTGCAGTGAAAGTATTACTTAGTTATTGTTTTAAGGGGGGGGGGGGGGGCATAAATTAACACGTTTAAAGAAGAGATCTACGGTATACACTCGCCACCGACTAACGACCCATATCAATACCTTCTATGAAGACAAGTGGTAAATGAATACCAGCATTTATACAGATTCAATTATCAAGACAAGATGACTACCACACCGGCAGTAAGACGAAGACCATAGAATATTTTGTTCGTCAATATCTTTGTATTACAAAAACGTTTGATATTTTTATGTATATCGTTCAACTATACGAGTTATACATGCATACATTGTCCGGCACTGTTCATAGCTTTTCATAACCTTCCTGGACGCTTTGTAACCGTCAAGTAATTCCACATAATTAACAAGCAACCGCCAGGGAAAGATAACATACTCCTGAAAAGCATTACCTTGTGATCAACTACAACGATTAAAGATAAGTGATCTACTGGTTCTACTTAGAGTAATTAATAAATAAGTCAATTGTGGCTAAGTATTGGACTTAATAAGATTGATCAGTGTAAGACTTGAGTTGTAATTACCATGTATGTTTTGCCAGAAACCATGGTTGTGTTGGGTCAGTGCTTTATATTATACTGCGTGTTTTCTGATAGGATATGGGTTAAGTATTCTGTGATTTCAGCATCTTGTAGACAATACGGTTTATGTTCCCGTCGTACATAACCCTACCGGAAGTGGTGCAACGTCACGAAAGCGCACCAGGGCCAGTATTTCTCGTTGGCCGTGTGTAGTGCTGTTGCACCACTTTCGGTAGGGTTATGTACGACGGGAAAATAAACCGTATTGTATACAAGATGCTAAAATCACAGAATACTTAACCAATATCATATCAGAAAACATGCTGTAAAAAGCACTGACCCAACACAACCATGGCTTCTGGCAAAACATACATGGTAATCACAACTCAAGTCTTTCACTGATCAATCTTATGAAGTCCAATACCTAGCCACAATTTACTTATTTATTCATTACTCTTAGTAGAACCATTAGATCACTTATCTTTAATCGTTGTAGTTGATCACAAGGAAATACTTTTCAGGAGTAAGTTATCTTTCCCTAGCGGATGCTTGTTAATTATGTGGAATTACTTGACGGTTACAAATCGTTCAGGAAGGTTATAAAAAGCTATGAATAGTGCCAGACAATGTATGCATGTATAACTCTTATAGTTGAACGATATACATAAATGTATCAAACGTTTTTGTAATAGAAAGATATTCACGAACATAATATTCTATGGTCTTCGTCTTACTGCCGGTGTGGTAGTCATCTTGTCTTCATCACTGAATCTGTACAAATGCTAGTATTCATTTACCACTTGTCTTCATAGAAGGTATTGATATGAGTCGTTAGTCGGTGGCGAGAGTACTTCGTAAATCTATTCTATAAACGCATTAATTTCTGTTTCTCCCCTTAAAACATCAATAACTAAGTAATACTTTCACTGCAAGTTTCTTTGATGGAATTATACTCATATCACCGCTCATGTCCGCATAAGTTAGTCACAACGAAGATCACAGGCTCTACAACTCAACTTACTGTACTCGTTGCAGCTATTAAATACAAAACAAACCCTCGAATCCTTTTTCACGTGGATTTTTGTAACGAGTAACTTCAACAATAAATAGGCTATCTATAGCTGGCGTGCTGCTAATCGGTTTTGAAGCCGCTGGCTGCGAGCGAAGCGAGCAGACCAGCGGCGCTAGGGGACCAGGTACCGTTGCGTCAGTGCGCTACTCTGCCTGGTGAATAATATTTTAGGGACGTAATTTTGAAGTTAATTTGTGAATTGTAGAATTGTTTAATAATAAAAATAGTTTTACCGCCGCAAGTGATGTGTCGGCCGCGAAGCGGCCGACAATCGCTTCGGCGGCGCGTGAATAAGATTGGGATGGTTTAAAAATAAATGTTTGGTATGAAGTAGAATAAATAAAAGATTTGTTAATTTTAATTTCGTTTCGGGGGAATGAACAGTTGTCATAGCAGTCTAGCGCTGTTTACTTACTAGCCTGATGTTCTGGCTCTATATAGTGTGCACCATGGCCGGCGTTGCAATAGCTTCAGCTTAGTAATAATAATAATAATCAAATGATTTAAAAGTTATGTTTTAGCTTAAGGAAAAAAGACAGACCTCTAGTGGGTTAGCGTTTGATAGCATGAAATTGTTGAAAAGACCTGTAGTAGGTTAATTTGTTTAAAAATAAAATAATAATAATAATAATAAGCCTCGCTATTTGGAATGATGAGAGATTTTATGATTTTGTAAGCAGTGCATGGGCTGTGTGGTGATTGGCTGTATTTGAATATGCCCGCTGAGCGGGTGTCTGCTCTGGGCTGTGATTGGTTGTTAGGTTTTGGTCTGTTTTATGTATTCCGGATGGTGAAATTTGTGGTTTTTGTTTTGAAAAGTGTAATTTGAGGTATTGACTATGCTGTGGACTAATTTTTGTTTAAATGTGTGGCTATTTGGGTGAAAAAGTTAGTCGGACGTTGTACGAAGGTTTGTGATTGGCTATCCGAGTTCTGCAGTCTCTATTCTGTATTTCAGTGAATATGCAAATTTTTGTGCTTCTAAATGGAGTTAAAAGTTACGGCTTTAGTAAGTTAAGTTAAAATAATGAAGTTTTGGGTTTCGAAATATGAGTTGAGATCTGTGTGAGGTATATAAGCCCCGCCAGCCCGCAGCGCGCCTTCCCCAGTGGACAGGCTTTCACCTAGTCCCCAGGTCAGCCCGCCACGAGCCAGCGGGTCCTGTGTTCGACTGCAGTAACTGTCGGATAGACTTGACGGTTTGAGTGGAGTTGAGTGGGTAGAATATTGTTGTTTGAGTAATTTAGAGTTGCGGAATGTGTTGTAATTGTTGGGATATGCAGTTTAATGGCCTGTAGTGTGCCTTCTGGTCCGCCAGGTGCCATCCCGGGCGACCGGGTTCGGACCCAGCCCCCAGGCAGACACCCATCGGTCCCAGAATCCAGGGTTCGGTTTTGGCAGAGAGTTTATGGCTGTGGGATGGTTGAGAGTTGGGAAAGGAGCTGTAGTAGCTGTGTGAGAACTGTGTTGGTGTTAGAAGGAGGGGGAGAGGTTTTGAGAGACATGAGGGAGGGGATGTTAGGATGTTTGCGTTGTCTGTATTTCAACTGCCGTCGCCTGATAGCGGTTTTTATGTGAGCGCAACCGGAATAAGAGGCCGCATGCGCACCACCACAGTTGACGCACCTTGGTTTGTCTCTGGCTACACTACAATCGGCGTGGTGATGATTACCTCCACACCGATTGCAGCGAGCCTCGTGGGGGCAACTAGCAGCATTATGTCCTAATCGCTGGCAGTTAAAACATTGGAATATGAGTGTAGTATGTGGTTTGGGAGGAGGGCGACGAGTCGCCGGTGTTTTTGGATGGGGATTTGATTCTACTGTGGCAGGGGGAGGGAGATTGTCAGGTGTGACATCGCTCTCTGAAGGAGGGGCGACTGCCTGTGAGGGAATGGTATCTTGCGTTGTTTGGGAGCCATTTTTTCTTTGTATTGCTGGCTTGGTACTTTTATTAACTGGAGTGACGGAGATCGTTTGAACTGGAGCTATGGATAGAGAGTGGGTTGTTTGGGTCTGTTTGGATGTAGGATATTTAGGCATGGGAGGTGGAATTGGGATGGTTTGGGTAGATTGCACCTCACTGATCTCCTGGGTTTCAGTTTGAGTGTGCTTATTTTGTGAGTCGGTAGGATAGGGGCACACCCGAAAATGCTGGGGAACGGCTGGGTGTCTCAGAAGCGCTAAACTTAGGGTATGAAGGTATAGGTCGTTTGTTGGGATAATTGTGATGTAGTGTTGGCGTGTTTCCTCTATGCATGAAATAACCCTAAAATGGGGCGCGAGTATTTGGCAGATGGCGTGTCTAAGAGTTTGTGGATGTATGTTTCTGGGCGGGTGAATCATAAGCAAAGAGGTCCACTGAGGAGGTTCCATTTTAGGATTGACAGCATACAGATTCGCTGTCGTATCTATCTCGTGTATCCAGTTTTAACGAGCAGATGTCCTAGTGGATGACCTAGTGGTTGTAGGAGTGTCCCTGAAGGTATCCCAGGCGGGATCCGCTGGATCGTACTCTTCAGGGTTGTGTTTGTGGGAAGTGTTCATGTTTGAAGGTGGTGAGTCGTTAAGTAAGTGTTATATGAAGTGTGGATGATTGGTCAAATGCTTGGCAGACCTAGGGGAACGTAGAATTCGGCTTCGCCCAAGAGAGAAAGTACCAGTCGTCAAAGGTTTCCAGTTTTTATGCAGAGGGGCTGCGACAATTGACGAGCTGGTTTAAATTAATAATTAATTAATTAAAGATTATTAATTAATTATGTGGCTGCAGGGGGGAAGAAGGGGAATGAGTATTGTTTGGCGGCAACTCGGGATGATGGGATTTTCTTGACTTGGAATGGTCTGAGGGTGGGTTGGAGACTTGAATGTGGCAACAATGGGTAACGGTTTTGGCAGGGTATTGTTGCTTGAATATGCAGGGCGGGAAAGGATTTTGTTAATGGCTGGGTAAGGAAGTAGGTATCGATTAGTCAGAGTCTCGGCGGTGGATGGATCATCAATTTCATCATTTCTGAGACGTGGTTGGAGCTTGGTGCAGGAGCTTGATGCAGGAGCTGTTTCTCGTTCGGCTGCTAGCTTGCGAATGCCACTGTATAGCTGGCGTAGTTTTGTAAACCTATTGACGTCAGAAAAGTTGGATGGCGCAGCCACGCGGCAGAATGTTGAAGCTGTAACATTGTGACTGATGAGATTTATTTAGATGGTGAAGCATTGACGTTGTGATGGAAACAGAAAGAAATTTGTCAAATTCGAGGAGGTACTGCTCTGTATACGTTTGCAAATCGTATAAAACGGCTACGAAATATCTTCACTACTTTCCTGTACAAAAAGTTCAGAGAGAAAGATGGGCTTCGGCGCTGTCAATTGGAAAACGTGTTACACGTTACATGACAGTGTGCAGTCTGCATTTTTGTGAAGACGACTTATTTCCACCGGTACTGTTGATTATTGATAGTTATTGTCTCTAATTTGTATTCACATGGATTTAGCTACATCAAAAATACTGATAAACTTATAGCCTATTACTTCCGTGCCGCACAAAGAATGTAATCCGCTCTTCGTAAACTTATTTTAGGGGTTCCTCCGATTGACAATAGCCGAATGATTAGAAAACTTAAGAAAAAATGCTGTTCCTAGCCTTAATTTGCCAGAGAATTTATATTCTTGCCTTTGAACAGCAAGTATGTAGATCATTGAAGTATGATTTGGCTTAAATTGTGTTTTTGGCTATGATCTCCCTACTGTTGAATTTATTTAATTAAAATGTAAAATCTTAGTTTTAAGTACCGGTTTGGTGACCCATCAACCCAGGCAGGCCGGCAACACCTATACTACTCAGGCAGATAGGTCACTTAGCCGTAATTTTGAAGTTATAGTGATGTTAAGTATACATATACGGTAATGTAGCAGGAGACCGGATCGGCCTAGGCTATTCTAACTTTAAGTAGTTCCCATTTCAGGGTTTTACAGTTTTGAGTGCGAATAGTTGGTTTGAAAGTTGTACAACAGTAAGGAGAGTATGTTTTGTATAGGTTTTAATTTGTATTATGGTTTATGTCGAGCTGAGGAGTGAATTTGGTTTGGCTTAAAGTGTAGTTTTTGATCTGTTCCGTTTGCTTATGACAAGTTCAAATGGAGACTCCAGCTTTGTTAAATATCTGTATTTTAAATATTTAATTAAATATATTGATAAAGAGGATGTCTCCATTTTAACTTGCCTGTGGCAAGAGATTAATAATTTAACATTCTTGCCTTTGAACATCAAGTATGTAGGTCAATATTTGCAATATTGAAGTATGATTTGAGCATCCCAAGTAACGCTTCTTTGAACCCAAAACATTCATGCAAATTCAGGGTTGCTTGATTCAATTTATTATCAGGGAGTCGTCCTTTGTGTTATGTGAGAGATATATATATATATTGTGAAATTAATAAAAACATCGATACCGCTAGGCTCCCAAGTACAGGCTTCATATATGTAACAGCAGACAGTAAATTAACTATCTTCATGTGGGTAATATTTTTAACTGGTAGTAATTAGGCACTGCATTTATATTGATTATAAAAATATTTCTATCAATGAAAGGAAACATGTAGTATTTTGCCATCATAAATTAGAAGCCATAACAAACGCACACCCAATTACTTCACGTCACTATATCGCCGCCATATTGCAAACAGCTGACCGTAAGCTCCTCCCCCGTTTCGGACGTCAATAATTTATCGTGCTTGAAAACACACGGAACATCAAAACTCGGTCCATTTCAAGAAGATCGATATAAAATATCGCATTTCTGCTGATTATTAATCTCTCTCGACTTAAACGTACAAGCACCATCAAGCACTGCATTGCCCACGTCACAAAAGGAATAGGTTTACGCGCCATGGCCTGTCTTTCTCGTTGGCCGTGTTTTAGAACATACGCATATATTATGTCACTCAAGTATTTCCTTGCAGATCTTGGTTAGAAGTGACCATTTATTTATTTATTTATTTATTTATTTATCGTATGGCTTTTAGTGCCGGGAGTGTCTGAGGACATGTTAGGCTCGCCTGAGTCTGTAGCTGCTTCCAGCGGATACCCTTAGGGTGAGCTACAAGTTCCGTTCAATTTCAAGTAGTTCCAACTTTCGCTACCAGATATAAATGATACCTAGTGGTGAACGTTGGAACTTTGATAGAGCGTTCCGACGAAATCAAACCTAACAATTTAGCTTCACACATGTTTAGTCTGTGGAAGGATCTTTTACATGCCATAAATCTATGACATGGGACCGCTGGCTTTACTCTCCCTCCGAAGGTATACTGAAGGATTTTTAACGCTCTTAAAATATGACGATTTTGGCCGGGTTTGAACCCGCTATCTTGGGCACAGCAGTTGAGCATGCTACCAACTACGCCACCGAAGCCGCTAGAAGTGACCATCAATTTGCATGATGTATTTCTCGAATCACCATGCATTTCCTTGCAGTGTTACTGAGTTAACAAACATGTTACCCTACTGAATTTTAGTTCATTTCTTCACAAATGTGCTGTAGTAAAATAAAAAAAATAAAAAACTGAAAAATTTCGACTCAAGTTTATGCCAGGTACGCTATATTACAAACGATTTTTTTTTACCTTTTTGTTTTTGAATTTCACAACAATAAAAATGACACAATTTTTTATTTATTTGCAAAGAATTTGTGCCCACAAAGATCACTATTTTACTCCATTTTAGCCAAAACATTCACAATATCATCACACATGTACACAATCTCTTCATTTGTAATATGTTCAGCAGCTAATATTGCATTACACACAGCTATTGTTTTTTCAGTTGTTGGAGCTTTCACCCACACTTTACCATTCATTCCAATCACTAATTCATGAGGTATCTCCTTACCCAGTATTTTAAGGAGTGGACAGCTTTTATGGAGGATCTTTCGAATCAAATTTAAGCTGCAAGTAAATAAGAAGCCACCTTCAGGAAGTTCACCCAACTTTCCTTTCTTACCATACGTATCAACACAAACTACTTCAGGTTCCATATCTCTACTAGCCATGACTAATTTTGAAAAAATAATGTCTCCAACTTGGACATCTGGTCTGTTTTTGTTTGTAGCACCCTCAAAGGCCAGGTAAGAGAGAGATGCCTGTTCACTTGAACCAATGTCCACCTTGAAAATGTCTCCTCCTTTGTTGGTAACCACCCCCACAACCGACTCTCTTCTTGCAGGCACATATCTCTTCTGATGGGAACAGTCCACGTAATAAGTATTCGGTTCTTTCTTCTTCAAAATTCCACTTTTACAAACTATAACCTTATCTGAATGCAGTCTTAAACCAGGTCCCAGTACACAATGATTTTTATCACACTCCGTGGAAATTTCACCGATGTAGTCACCCGGTAAAACCACGTCGCCGGTAGTCACATTCATTTTCAGTTAGGATTAAAAACCATAAGTTCTTTCAAAAGTGTAAAATAAACATCAACTCCTCCCGAAACCAATGATGCAAAGCATATGCTGCAAAAAATGACTATACTACTTCTATAAGCTCAGATGGCTTTGGACAATAATAAACCTTTAATTGCAGCCAATGGCCAAAGAACATAAATACTTACATAATACCATTAATAATAGAGAAAAGATTCGCACAATGTGCAAAGAATACATAATACCATTGAACTATAGGTAGAATCTATAGTTCAATGCATAAATACAAAAATACATTAATTATAGGCGCGTTTTGGCGTTCCGTTTGGTATACTTTGGTTAATACAAAAGCTAACCAGACCGTTTTGGCGAGCTTTGGTTTTAACTCGGGTATAGTTTGGTTATAACCAGGCTCTCGAAATCAGTAACCAAGCTACTACTGCGGTTGCTGAAATTTTAATCATTTTAGAAGCACCAATTCAAAAATAATCTGAAACTACTGTTGAAAGCACGAGATATGAAATCATATCTGAACTTGAATCACTCAGCACGCAACAAATGAAATCATACAATATCAAATTCTGAGTGGATTAGCAATGTTATATTTGACGATTTCGAAATCGAGCTGTTGTGACGTTACTTGGTCAGTCGAAATAGGGACTACGCTCTTTTAAGGATTATGATGGCTCTTTTTATAGCGTACGTAGCGCGCTACGAATCTCATCAGTTGTTGCTGTTGCTTATTTTTAGAAACTGCAACATCGCGGTCATATAGCCCCTTGTATTTTTGTGTGTATGTGTGGAACTTGGCTGATACCATATGTTATTGTGATGGCTGTACTAGAGTGTGTTTTAATTTGCAAATTGGGGATAGGATTGGGAAGGAGTTGGCAGTGGCTATCCCAGCATTTACCATGAGTAGAAGTGGGAAACCACGGAAAAACCCACCTCCAGGATGGCTAAGGTAAGAATTGAACCCTCTTCTCCTCAGTTTAGCCTCACGAGGCTGAATGTACTTCGTTCCAGCCCCCACTCCACAATTCAAATTTCTTGACAGAGCCAGGAATTTAACCCGTACCTCCGCAGTTGAAGCGATCGGCTATGGTCACCATTGAGCCTTCTTTTGCCAAATACTACCATATTAAATTCCATTTTTTTCCTAACTACCATTTCTCCCCCTTATGAGCACATTACTGTGACTGTGGAAAGTCTCGTGAGTCACCCTAAAATGAATAAGAAAATCAGTTTCACTGTACTGTGCCCAAATCTAGGAATGGGTATTCCAAGTTTCAGACACCTAGATATCAAGGGAAAGGCTGTAGCAGCTTTTGAAAGTTCGGATATTTGAATATCGCGCTACATTGCTTCTCGAAGCCATTCGAAGGAAATTACCGATAGTTGGATGGTAAATGACGTAGCGAGTCATAGCAGAGGTGGAGACTATTTATTGATTAAATAGTTAACTATGGAGCAGAGACTTGAGACTGGGATCAGATTACTGGCACGGCCAAATAAAAGAGAATGCAATTAGTATCAAGTAAATCGGACCAGGGATTCAAGAGATATGAGGATTTCTAGATATCAGGCGATGACGCGTGACCCTGACCGTTTTTGTATAAAAGCAAGCTGGAGCAGGCTTAGTTAGCTCACTTCATCACAAGCACTTGGCGAACAAGTTGCGTCTACGCTGAGCCAAGGCACATGGTTGCCACGTCTACGAAGAAGTACTTTTCAAATCGTGATAGTCACGAGAAGTGCTGCGCAAACGAGTTGGAACTTAGTAAGTTTCTGGTGAGGAGAATCACTGAGGTGATTGTTTTTCTACAGACATTGGTGGAAATATTTCTATTTCCTAAAGGACATATGCTAGACTTGGTCTAGAAAAGTAGTATTTGTCACAGTCCAATAGTAAATTAATACTTGGATGTTTAGATCCATTTGAAGTCAGTTTTCATATTTTGTAACTATTTAACCACTTCGATCCGTCAGTACATTGAAGAATAGTCTATAACGGTGGCGTTCATTAGTCTACGCAAGGGAAACTGCAGGTTGTCTAGCGCATGGCAGATGGTGATATACAAACCATGCCCAGGGAACGATCTTCAGAACAGCCGTTAACTGCTTAGACTGTCAACGTTTTTCTTGTACTGATGAGATTACAGTGAGTTAAGTTACAACTGACACATTTAAGAAGAGATCGCTTAGATCTGACCCTTTTCAACAAACTGTCATGGCTTTGTTAGAAGCCCATATTAAAATGGAACCACAGTCATTTAAAACGTCGAAGAATACTACCACTATGTCTGACGAGACGATTTGTGGGTCTACAATGGCGGCCGATACAAGGATTATACGTGCTTGTCCGCTAGGGCATGTCTACGGATAAATCTGGTATAGACCAGGTTTACGACACTTCAAGAACATCAAGAAATGTAAGCCACATTTGAATTATTTTATGCCTAGCTAATTGGAACAAACTATTTTTCTGCAGATGACCAACACATTTTTTTCGTCATATTTAAAGCTTGTAATGATTTACGCAAGACTAGTTAGATTTATTCTGAGCATTTTCAGCACTCAGAACAGTTTAGGATCGATGACCGAGCATTTTGAGCATTTATTTGAATTTTTCATATTTTTGGGAAATCACGGTAATCAGCCGATGTAACTGTAAAAGTTAAATTTATTTTTGTTGAGGAATGGATATTTTTTCCATATTCGAAGGTTCGAACATGTGGATTCTCACATAATGAGATGATAATTAAACATATTTGAAATAATAATAATAATAATAATCCACTAATAATAATAATAATAATAATTTTCATAATTTTTCTAAATAATTCTTGGATATTATATTTTATAATGATCATATGTATTGAGAAAGAGCCTATGAAGTAGTTGAAACATTTCTAGTTTGGAACAGGAGATTTTCCGAAGGAGAGTGGTTAGCGCAAGCCCGCATTCAACCAACATTTCAGTTCTGGTTGAACAGTTGATATTTGCTATGAGCAAAGTATATGTTTCATATAACACGGAGAGGCATGAAACGGGAAGCAATTGATATTTGTATCAAATAGGATATTTTTGAATTTATATAAAATCATGACGTAAATACACTTCGAAAGTGAAATGAAGCTTTTCATGAGTATGGTAAATTCACGGGTTGAACTGAATTGTAAAATAAAATAAACTTGTCAGTTTATTAATCTTCCAGTGTTGATGACAAGCAGAGGCTTGATTTATTGTATAAATTTTGGGAAGATAATTTATGTGTGTGGAATAGTTGTAATGCCATTCCCAGGTGCGCAGGTTTAAGTCGCAGGAATGAAGGTTTTTTCGAGCATCAATCAAATAGCAGGTTCGATGGCTCAGGTTTATAGGAGGAGTATTGGAGCCACACATTTCGTCGTATGAATAACCCGAAGGTTATTTCTTTGGAACCATCAGTTCTTATTTCAACCTTGTTTACGAATTCCATTTAGACTGTGATTTTGCTAGAACCCGGATTTGTCATGATAGAAGTTTATTCTTCTTCTGAGGAAGACCTTTGCCGTTGTTGTTGTTGTTGTAATATTGTGTTCTTTCACAAATAATAGAATGGGCCACTGCCAATTAAAAATAATTCTTTAACCACAAATAATTTGAAGGATATTTTCAATCCTAGTGCCATGAACTAAATGAATTCATTATAAAACTACAATTCTAATTTCCGCATTCTGTCGAAGAATTGCAAGTTGTGAAAGTTGCTAAAAATGGCCATGATTATAAATATTTTTTTAATAATGATTCCAAGTGGAAAATCTAATAGTTGAATGGTTCAACCATTTATTGATCAAGTTGATGATTCAGAAATCATATGTTTTGTTTGGAACTTGAAGTTCATAATCGAGTCACTTCTCGAATATTTAATGTCAGAAGAACAATTAATTGTTGTTGTGCTTCGCACAGTTCTTCGATGCTATGCTCAATGGTCAAATACTTTTCAGATGTTGTTAATATGTGTTAATAATTTGTGTTGCTACGATGATAATAATAGTTTCAACGATATATTTTGGAAAACTGGAAAACAAATGAAAGTCTAAGAAATTCTATAAACATTTATTCTACGAGTGTTAATATCATGTAAATAGTCAAACAGTGATCTACGTTATTTCCAGTATGGACAATTCATTTTGCACTGGAGTTAAAATGTTAATAATTTTGGAACACAGTCCACAGGACTAACAATCGGACTTGTGTTTTCAAATAGATTGTCAAATGTGTTTGGAAGATTTCTGTATATTGTGTGTAAATAAGAGTGTGGATCGCCACACGTGGATGATGCTGCTTTGAGCATTATTCTTGCAGTCAGATTTTAACTTTAAATAAACTGAGATAATTTTACCAGATGTGTTTCACCCAATTAAATCTCCTTCTATCCTTATTGTTGCATTGAGCCAAAAATCAGCAAAGCATTTTTATAAATTTGATGTCGTTTTTGCGATTTGCTTTAACCCATCTGGCGCTCCGGGATATTTTGATTCTCGTGCTGACTGATTATTGGTAAAATGCATATGTGGTCGTGCGGACTCCGGTCTAAACGGGCACATAAAATAAGATAGAGAGAGAAATGGCTTCGAACGTGGGTCCCGATTTAGACATGGTCAATCGCATGCCGATTTGAAATTGTGATAATTTTTATAGAAATATTTTGGGAGTTGAGAGATGTCTGGTTTGGATGAATAAATTAGTAGGAAACCCAATTAGTGGGAAAATTAAAAATTTAACTGGTTAATAATTAGAATGGGTTTGATTATTTTTGATAATGGCTTAACCATTAGGGCGTCAAGTAAATTCAGTAGTAAACGTTCGATGACTGGAGATACACATTATTAGAATCCAGGTGGAGGATATTTGAGAACTTGCATATTTTTCTTGTGATATTATGGTAAATGTAATTCGTAAAAGTAAAGAATTTTGTTTTTCCATCACGTCGATATTAGGACAAATCTCATTTTATTATAGTGTTCCAATTAGCTATTCATATTTCTTGTTCTAGTTATAAGCTTGTGTATGCCACTGTTGTATACCCCTAAGTTTTGAATAATTGAAAGTATGGAAGAAATGATGAGGATGATGAGGAGTTTGGAGGAGAGTTCAAAACAGGCTGGACTGCGTGTAGCAGCCATTATGAAAGAGAATACTGAGGCTTTAGAACAGAAACTTAAAGAAAATTCTGATAATTTGAAAGAAAGTTTAGATGATAAACTTAAAGAAAATTCTGATAATTTGAAAGAAAGTTTAGATGATAAACTTAAAGAAAATTCTGATTCTTTAGAAAATAAACTTAAAGAAAATTTGAATGATAAACTTAAAGAAAATTCTGAGTCTTTAGAAAATAAACTTAAAGAAAGTTTGGAGGATAAACTTAAAGAAAATTCTGATTCTTTGGAAAGTAAACTTAAAGAAAATTCTGATTCTTTGGAAAGTAAACTTAAAGAAAATTCTGATTCTTTGGAAAACAGGTTAAAAGGTAATTTGAAAGAAAATTTAAACAGTAAATTTAATTCAATGGAAAGTAAATTTAAAGAGAATTCTGAAATTTTGAAAATGACACTTGAAAGTAAAATGAATAAATTATGCGAAAAAACACATGAGCTCGAAACTTCATTAGCTACTAACGCTAGTTTAATGGACGATAAATTTCGCGATGCCGATCTTCGATCCCAAAGCTTAGCTGATAGGATAGAACATGGTCTTAGGAAAGTTGGTGAAGACATGGTCAACCTGGAAGTCAGAGTGAAGAAGGAGAGTAACGAGATGGGAATTCTAGTTGTTCAACGTTTAACGGAACAATTCAAGGAACTTGTCATGGGAGAAATAAGAGAAGGAGTGATTCATGAATTGCAAACTGAGATTAAAACCACAGTTGTCAATGAAATAAAAGACACACTCAAGCTGGAGAATCAAGAGGGAATCAAGGAGATTAGGGAATCTTTGTCATCCCACATTGAAGTAATTGCCAAGGATATTCAAGCAACTCAGAAGGACATATCAGATATGACAGGGTCATTGAAAAGTCATGAGGCTGTTATGAACCAGATATCCATTGATGTTAAAGAAAATAGTAAAGAGACTGAAGCAATCAAGAAGATGGCAGAAGAAAACCAGAAAGAACTTGAGGCTATGAAAACTCAAATAAAGGATGAGAAACAGTCTGATCATCTGTTGAAAATGCCGAATGTAAGGGGAAAGGAACAGATACAGATAAATCTAGGAGGAGCTAGAGAGACTGATAGACAGGATGAGGTCAGGACAGTATTTCAATCCAACCCCATAACTGTATTTAAGAATATAGAAGACAAGCCTTCTAAATTTTCAGGGCGAGATTCTGTAACACCCGTGGAATTTCTGAGAGAAGCAGGTGATTACCTGAAAGATTCTAAGATCCCTAAAGAAAGACAGATCAGGGTAATAGGGAAGTTCTTGGAAGGTCCCGCACTTTTGTGGTTTAGAGCATTTAGATCCACTCTAAATACTTTTGAGGAGTTTTCTCGTGGGTTATTGAAGAAGTTTTGGTCCCCTGAAACCCAACAGCAAGTTAGAGCAGAGTTGTATTCGAAGAGATTCTCGACGTCACAACCTACTCGATACTCTACATACTTTTCTGGACAGCTGTCTAAACTCCAACATTTAGATCCGCCAATGCCAGATAACGAGTTGATTACTGCTTTGATACGACAATTTCCAGCAGACGTCCAGAGGACTTTGATCGCTGCTGATATCTACAATATGGAACAGTTTGATGAAGTATTGCAAAAACTGGATCATACAAACGCTCAATTCTTCCATCAGAAGGGAGTAAAGAGTAATAACGCTGTGTATGCTGTTATGGCTGACAGTTATTCTCAGACACCTCGAGAGATTCGAGAGGAGCGAGAAGAGAAATCGCCGAGGGAAGATTCCAATACGAGAGGATGGAACCAATACCGTAACAGATACAGTTACAAACCATATGCAAGACCAGATGGTGGTAATCGATACAACACTCGATGGAGAAGACCACGTGATACTCAAGGAAGGTACCAGGAAAGAAGATCCTATGGTAATAACTATAATAACAGAGGGAATGTAGATACTCGTCAGTCCAACGAAGAGTTTAACAAGGAAACGAGGAAAAACTTGGAAGCAAGACACCAAGATAACTTACAATTTGGGAGCAGATTTCATTCAGAAATATCAATCAGTGATAGATATGAAGACAGAGACGATTAAATTCAAGAATACCGAAGAGATAAACTTCGAGGGAAAAGAAGAGGAAGACATCGAGGGAGATGCTCAATGGTCTCTGATTTTTCATGAAGCCGAAGGAAGAGAAGTCTACACTGAGAAGGAGTCCCCAGAGTTAGGGAAGATTTTGGAAGAGTATCAAGATATTTTTGACATTAAGCCTGGTGAAATTAAGGATTTTGAATATTGTGGAAGTAAACAATAATGGAAGCTATGAAGTAGCTAATACACGAACTGGTAACATCGTGGGAACTTATAATGCTTCGAATTTGAAGATCTATTATTCAAGAACCAGATAATTTAATGTGTAGATAGGAAAAATAAAAATTTTTCAATTTTTATTTTTTGCTAGGTGTGGGGTGGATGTGCCCAAATCTAGGAATGGGTATTCCAAGTTTCAGACACCTAGATATCAAGGGAAAGGCTGTAGCAGCTTTTGAAAGTTCGGATATTTGAATATCGCGCTACATTGCTTCTCGAAGCCATTCGAAGGAAATTACCGATAGTTGGATGGTAAATGACGTAGCGAGTCATAGCAGAGGTGGAGACTATTTATTGATTAAATAGTTAACTATGGAGCAGAGACTTGAGACTGGGATCAGATTACTGGCACGGCCAAATAAAAGAGAATGCAATTAGTATCAAGTAAATCGGACCAGGGATTCAAGAGATATGAGGATTTCTAGATATCAGGCGATGACGCGTGACCCTGACCGTTTTTGTATAAAAGCAAGCTGGAGCAGGCTTAGTTAGCTCACTTCATCACAAGCACTTGGCGAACAAGTTGCGTCTACGCTGAGCCAAGGCACATGGTTGCCACGTCTACGAAGAAGTACTTTTCAAATCGTGATAGTCACGAGAAGTGCTGCGCAAACGAGTTGGAACTTAGTAAGTTTCTGGTGAGGAGAATCACTGAGGTGATTGTTTTTCTACAGACATTGGTGGAAATATTTCTATTTCCTAAAGGACATATGCTAGACTTGGTCTAGAAAAGTAGTATTTGTCACAGTCCAATAGTAAATTAATACTTGGATGTTTAGATCCATTTGAAGTCAGTTTTCATATTTTGTAACTATTTAACCACTTCGATCCGTCAGTACATTGAAGAATAGTCTATAACGGTGGCGTTCATTAGTCTACGCAAGGGAAACTGCAGGTTGTCTAGCGCATGGCAGATGGTGATATACAAACCATGCCCAGGGAACGATCTTCAGAACAGCCGTTAACTGCTTAGACTGTCAACGTTTTTCTTGTACTGATGAGATTACAGTGAGTTAAGTTACAACTGACACATTTAAGAAGAGATCGCTTAGATCTGACCCTTTTCAACAAACTTTCATGGCTTTGTTAGAAGCCCATATTAAAATGGAACCACAGTCATTTAAAACGTCGAAGAATACTACCACTATGTCTGACTAGACGATTTGTGGGTCTACAATGGCGGCCGATACAAGGATTATACGTGCTTGTCCGCTAGGGCATGTCTACGGATAAATCTGGTATAGACCAGGTTTACGACACTTCAAGAACATCAAGAAATGTAAGCCACATTTGAATTATTTTATGCCTAGCTAATTGGAACAAACTATTTTTCTGCAGATGACCAACACATTTTTTTCGTCATATTTAAAGCTTGTAATGATTTACGCAAGACTAGTTAGATTTATTCTGAGCATTTTCAGCACTCAGAACAGTTTAGGATCGATGACCGAGCATTTTGAGCATTTATTTGAATTTTTCATATTTTTGGGAAATCACGGTAATCAGCCGATGTAACTGTAAAAGTTAAATTTATTTTTGTTGAGGAATGGATATTTTTTCCATATTCGAAGGTTCGAACATGTGGATTCTCACATAATGAGATGATAATTAAACATATTTGAAATAATAATAATAATAATAATCCACTAATAATAATAATAATAATTTTCATAATTTTTCTAAATAATTCTTGGATATTATATTTTATAATGATCATATGTATTGAGAAAGAGCCTATGAAGTAGTTGAAACATTTCTAGTTTGGAACAGGAGATTTTCCGAAGGAGAGTGGTTAGCGCAAGCCCGCATTCAACCAACATTTCAGTTCTGGTTGAACAGTTGATATTTGCTATGAGCAAAGTATATGTTTCATATAACACGGAGAGGCATGAAACGGGAAGCAATTGATATTTGTATCAAATAGGATATTTTTGAATTTATATAAAATCATGACGTAAATACACTTCGAAAGTGAAATGAAGCTTTTCATGAGTATGGTAAATTCACGGGTTGAACTGAATTGTAAAATAAAATAAACTTGTCAGTTTATTAATCTTCCAGTGTTGATGACAAGCAGAGGCTTGATTTATTGTATAAATTTTGGGAAGATAATTTATGTGTGTGGAATAGTTGTAATGCCATTCCCAGGTGCGCAGGTTTAAGTCGCAGGAATGAAGGTTTTTTCGAGCATCAATCAAATAGCAGGTTCGATGGCTCAGGTTTATAGGAGGAGTATTGGAGCCACACATTTCGTCGTATGAATAACCCGAAGGTTATTTCTTTGGAACCATCAGTTCTTATTTCAACCTTGTTTACGAATTCCATTTAGACTGTGATTTTGCTAGAACCCGGATTTGTCATGATAGAAGTTTATTCTTCTTCTGAGGAAGACCTTTGCCGTTGTTGTTGTTGTTGTAATATTGTGTTCTTTCACAAATAATAGAATGGGCCACTGCCAATTAAAAATAATTCTTTAACCACAAATAATTTGAAGGATATTTTCAATCCTAGTGCCATGAAATAAATGAATTCATTATAAAACTACAATTCTAATTTCCGCATTCTGTCGAAGAATTGCAAGTTGTGAAAGTTGCTAAAAATGGCCATGATTATAAATATTTTTTTAATAATGATTCCAAGTGGAAAATCTAATAGTTGAATGGTTCAACCATTTATTGATCAAGTTGATGATTCAGAAATCATATGTTTTGTTTGGAACTTGAAGTTCATAATCGAGTCACTTCTCGAATATTTAATGTCAGAAGAACAATTAATTGTTGTTGTGCTTCGCACAGTTCTTCGATGCTATGCTCAATGGTCAAATACTTTTCAGATGTTGTTAATATGTGTTAATAATTTGTGTTGCTACGATGATAATAATAGTTTCAACGATATATTTTGGAAAACTGGAAAACAAATGAAAGTCTAAGAAATTCTATAAACATTTATTCTACGAGTGTTAATATCATGTAAATAGTCAAACAGTGATCTACGTTATTTCCAGTATGGACAATTCATTTTGCACTGGAGTTAAAATGTTAATAATTTTGGAACACAGTCCACAGGACTAACAATCGGACTTGTGTTTTCAAATAGATTGTCAAATGTGTTTGGAAGATTTCTGTATATTGTGTGTAAATAAGAGTGTGGATCGCCACACGTGGATGATGCTGCTTTGAGCATTATTCTTGCAGTCAGATTTTAACTTTAAATAAACTGAGATAATTTTACCAGATGTGTTTCACCCAATTAAATCTCCTTCTATCCTTATTGTTGCATTGAGCCAAAAATCAGCAAAGCATTTTTATAAATTTGATGTCGTTTTTGCGATTTGCTTTAACCCATCTGGCGCTCCGGGATATTTTGATTCTCGTGCTGACTGATTATTGGTAAAATGCATATGTGGTCGTGCGGACTCCGGTCTAAACGGGCACAGTACAACGATATCCAATATTCGCTAGGCTATAGGCCTACAGTGAAGGTCTTAAGTGCCCGTTCTCTTGAAGCATTCCGAGCCATTGCGATATTTTTAAAATTAGTTTCGCCCTCTATATAATGCAGGAAACACATCTGGTCGACATCATCTATTCGCCATATCAATTCCAATACCAATATTTATTCACCATATCAATTCCAATACATCTTTCGCCGTCATATTGTAGGGTAACTTTTCTTAACCAATTTTGTTTTGGTGAGTGTAACCGCAAACTCTAACCAAACCTAACCCAGGTTAAAACCAGAGGGAGCGCCCAAACTCGCCTAAAGAGATCTGCCTAGGCCCTATATATTACTCTATTCACAACAGAACTGTGTCAGAGTTATCAGTTTCTGATTACACCATAGAGGGCATGGTAACGGTCGCACTGTCTTCCGCACTGTTCACATTCGCTGGTGGCTTCGCCTGGGATGTGAAAAGTCTTCTTTCTGCGGACTCAGTGGTGGAATCCGTGAACTGCAAATCGCGTTATCGAATGGCGTAGATCGTAGTCCCCTCCTTTCCATTCTGTTGAAGTCATTGTTTCAGTGGAGTAAAACTCCAACCATATCACATTTCTCTTGCGCTGCAGTTCTTCTGCCATTTTCTGATATGCCCTTGTGGATGGAAGGAGCATTGTTTGCCTTATTTGTTCTATGAAGAAAGGCTCTCTGACGAGCTCATGGGGTGAATTTCGAAACACACAGTAATCTCTTAAGATAAGTTGATTTTATGTGTTCAATCTCCTTGAAATTTGTTTTGGTCAGGTATGTCCATATTAGTTCAATCCCATATGTCGCTATGGGCATTATCTTAGTAATGAAAATCCTCATGTCAGTGTCTACAGAGAGTCTACGTAAGAGCTGAATATCATTAATAGCCAATATAGCTGCTGTTGTTCTATTTCTGACGTGTTTAGTGAATGTCGCTCCAGTTGTCAGAAGTGTAATTCCAAGATATGTAAACTCCTTAGCCATTTTAATCTGTTCCTGAAAAGGTGTAATGTACAGCTGCCCTGTGCCCATTATTTTCCCTCCTTTCCTAAATATCATGGACTGTCTTCTGTTCATTTATCTCCAGCTTATTCTTCTCTGCCCATAATGCTAGGCGAAACATGCATTCCTGTAGGACCTCTAGGTTTGTTGAGCCCATTGAACTGTACCTAGAGTTCAATAGTTGAACCTAATGTCATGTCGTCTGCGTACGCGTAAAATGTGACATTCTCTTTGAGATTGCCAAAGCACTCGGTAACGTCTGCTGTTGCGAGATTGAACAGCAGGGGGCTCGCAGGGTCACCCTGCAAAATTCCATTAGTCTGTGGTAAAGGGTCCGAGGATTGGATTTTGTCCTTAATGATGAGCTCATTTAACTGTAATATGTTGTCTATGATGATCGTCAGATAGTTATCTTCTCCGATCATATGTTTCAATTTGTCGATGATTATCTGATGGTCTAATACTTCGAAAGCCATCCTATAGTCAATGAATATGACGCGTAATTTTCCTCGGTGATGTCTAAGGGCTTCTGTGATATCCTCCATCAGATTACTTATAGCATGTAGTATTTATCTGCCTCTTCTGAAACCATACCGTTGTTTCGGTATGTGTCCGATAGCTTCCTTTTACAACCTTGCGATTCCACGGTACGAGTCCGGATTGTCTGGGCTACCTTTGCCTTTATACAGGATTTTGAGAGTCGCGGACCTCCAGGTGCTGGGAACATTGCCTATTTCCCGGCACTTATTAAATAGTGCTATCCATAATGTCCTAAAATACGGCAAGGTCTCCTTCAGGTGCTCATTAAAGATTTCATCAGGCCCGGCGGATTTGTAGCTTTTCAGTTCCACGACCGTGGTTGACACCTCCTGTTCTGTAATACGCGGGAAGTCGATTGGGTGAGTTACATTTGTTGTCCTTTGTGTTTATCTTCTGTTAAATAAATGTTGAAAGTGCAATTTCCAAGTTTTCATTGTGATGGTTTGGGAGAACTTTGGTGTCCTTGGTTTCATGGCTGCAAAGTGGTTAACTGTGGCCATCTCTATTAATCGCTTTCCTTCTTCTTCTACCCATTCTGCTCTCCTCTCCTTGAGTAGTACGAAGGTAGATCAAAAAGTTTGTAGCACTAACGCGCTGCAGCAGCGCGCTGTGTGTCGCAAACGTGGGCACAGCGGAGAAAGGGACAGACACTGCCCACACGTCTGTTAGGCAGGTCGCTGTGGTATCTCGTCTTGTATGGTGTGAATAGCGGCCAAATGCAATGGCGCGTCGACTGGACGTTCACTCCAAATATGAGGTGCGTGCGACAATCCGATTCCTGTGAGCCAAAAGGAAGAATTGCATGATTAAAGAGAAGCGCCGGGTGAAATTGAGCGTCGGTGTGATTTTGTTGCATGATAACGCAATACCTCGCAAGGCCCGCCAAACGAGCGAACTGCTGCAGCGTTTCAAAGTGGCTACGCTGGCTAACGCACAGCATTAGGTCATGGGGCCAAGCTCTCTGCTGACTCGGTAGACGCGTGGGTTCGAGCCCCACCGTCGGCTGTCCTTGAAATGGTTTTCCGTGGTTTCCCCATTTTCAACACCAGGCAAATGCTGGGACGGTACCTACTGACAGGCCACGGCCGCTTCCTTCCACATCCTTGCCCAATTTCATTCATCTTCATCCATTCCATCTCTCATTCTGACGCGCAGGTCGCCCACGGGCGTCGACTTGAAAGACCTGCACTCGGCCTCTCTGGAGGCTACACGAAAAAAAAAAAGTGGGAGGTATGGCAAAATCACCCTACAGTCCCGACCTAGCGCCATGTGACTTTAATCTGTTTGCTAAGCTCAAACCGGAGCTCGGTGGTCGACGTTTCCAGACCGATGAGGAGGTGAAGGCCACTGTCTTCGTGTGGTTGCAGAACGCTGGAGGAACTTTCTATGCATCCAGCATCGACAAGTTGGTTGTGCGTTCGCAGAAATGTTTGGAGTCTCTTGGAAACTATGTGGAAAAGTGACGTTCCATTGTATGTCGTTACAGGCGTGTTGCTGTTGTATAGGTGGTGTAATAAATGGCCATAACTGGGAAGTGCAACTAATTTTTTGATCTGCCCCCGTAGTTGTGTCTTTGAGTGCTGTATGGCAGTAGATCATGTTCGGACTTCGTGGTTCTAGCTGTGTGAAGGAGATCTAACACCTTTTTTCTTTTGTCATAACATGTCACGTCGAACCATGGCTGTGACTTGCGCTTGTTCCCTAATTCCCTTGTTTGAGCCTCCTTTATGGATCATGTTCGGACTTCGTGGTTCTAGCTGTGTGAAGGAGATCTAACACCTTTTTTCTTTTGTCATAACATGCCACGTCGAACCATGGCTGTGACTTGCGCTTGTTCCCTAATTCCCTTGTTTGAGCCTCCTTTATGTAGTCAGTCAGCTTCGATGCTACGGAATCTATCTCTCCCTGATTTATTTTATATAGTACGTGTTCTGTCGATGATGTTACGGTATTCCTGTTAGAATGCTAGTATTTAAAGTACGTTTTATTATTACTCTTTCCTGTTCTCTACGGCTAAATAGTGGCTCATCTATCGCCAGCTGTACATACACTGGTAAGTGTTTTCTTAGTGGGGCCACACCGGAGTTTATGAGTGGATAATACGATTAGATGACGTCACTTCCTGTCACAGAAAAAACTTCATGCTCTGTGCTCTATGGGCCAAAAGTACACGATAAAATTTAACCCCAAAATCACGTAACAAATCCAGTCTACACTCGATGAAGCTGATTTCAGGAACGCAATTAGTGAGCATCGTATGTTAAACTATAAACTACGATGCACACTGACTGGAATACAATTCTCACCTCCACAACTAACATTCTTTTTCGTTAAATACACCAGTTCCACACACAGAACACCGTATGCCAAACATGGCCACCACACACAGAGAGCTAGGCTAAGCTAAGCTAAGCTACGCGGTGTTATGAAAAATTGTTTCGTCTCAAAACTCCCGAGTTTCAAAATTCACGAATTTCAAGATGAGGGTTAGTAAAAGTAGGTACTAACCTATTTCTGTACCTGGGCCAGTCTCAAAACTCACGAACCAAGCCATAGCCACCTATGAGGCTATAGGCAGCCATGACCAAGCCAGTTCATTGCGAAAAGGTCCATAGTTAGAGCCAGCCAGAACTGATTGCCCTCTTGTAATTGGCACCTCTCTCATCAAGATGTTGTTGTTGATCCTTTTAGGGGCTTTGCGACATCGTGGTCATGTACTTGGGTGGGCATAGAATTTGTCTGATAACCTGCGTCACTGTGACGTCTGTACAATACAAACGAAATCCCATTCTAAAACAGGGTGGACAAACATGGGTTGAAGGGAAGTGTGCTCTCCGGAGTCGTGAGTTTTGAATCTATTATTATAATGTTCATTCAGCTACTAGTTTATTGTCGTGAGTTTTGATAATATTTGTTACTATTTTTAGCTCGTGAGTTTTGGGACTCATGAGTTTTGAGACGTAACCATGAAAAATATCGCTCTCAATGCATTTAAGTACAGTGACACACACATGCCGCTATGCTAAGCTATACTATGCGAAGCTAAGCTAAGTTAAGCTAGACAGATCGCTAGGCAGGCGATTTTCTTGGCTGTAGCTGGCCTGACGCATGCGCTTTTCATTTCGGAACAGTTGATCTGGCGGGCTGTCGCAAACTTTTGAGTTGTGGGCGTAGACGTGTCGTGTGAGTGTAGTGTAGTGAATCGGGTAGTACCACTGATCTCTTCTATACATGGATGGCTGGTAGCTAAGGCAGCAGTAAGCCGAATAGACGATGAGAGGTATAGCAAGATGGCAGCGAGCGCATGGTGCAATATTGCGAATCCGGCTCTGTGATTGGTTACTGGTAGTTTGATGTTATCAGTGGCGCCAACTGTATGGTTGATGTCTAGCGGTCATGTAACCCCGTGAACTTTGGGTCTGTGTAGAATCTGTCTGATAAACGGTGTTAATTGTGATGACTGTATTAGTCTGTAATTCAGGTAAGGACTGCAGACGGTCAATTTCAAGTAGTAGTTCCTAATTTTGGTACCAAATACTACCGTTAACGACACCTAGCTGTGAACTTGGTAACTAGATGCCACCGCAACCAGCAACTTGCAACGAACGTTGGAACTTCTCCTCCGAAGGAAATCATACTGGGGGATTTTAGCGCTCTTAGAAAATCCGACGATTTCGGCCGGCTTTGAACCCACGACCTTGGGCATAGAAGTTCAGCATGCTACCAGTTACGTCACCGAAACCGCTTCCCACAGAGTCAGATGGAAAACTGAATGTGAAGTCGTGCATGGCGTTGTCATGGCTACCTCTGATAGCTCATCCCTCATCAATTAAGAAGTAAAGCCGGCGGTCCCATGTCATAGATTTATGGCATGTAAAAGATCCTTCCACATACTTAACATGTGTGAAGCTAAATTGTTAGGTTAGATTTCGTCGCAACGCTCTATCAAAGTTCCAGCGTTCACCACTAGGTATCGTTTATATCTGGTAGCGAAAGTTGGAACTACTTGAAATTGAACGGAACTTGTAGCTCACCCTAAGGGTATCCGCTGGAAGCAGCTACAGACTCAGGCGAGCCGAACATGTCCTCGGACACTCCCGGCACTAAAAGCCATACGATAAATAAATAAATAAATAAATAAATAAATTTAGAAGCGTTGTCATGGTAACCTCTGATGGCTCTTGGCATTTTCTTATAATTCCGAAATCTTTTTTCTCATCCCTTATATTATCTCTATAAACTCTATATATATAAAAATTAAAGTTTGTCTGTTTTTTCTGAATTTCCACGGAAATTTGCGATATTTGCGCGTTTCAGACTGTTTTATGATGGATGCGAGCAAAAATATTTTTTTTGTCTGTCTGTCTGTTTGTTTGTTTGTTTGTTTGTCTGTCTGTGGACAATTTTTTGTCTCCTTATAACTCGAGAACGGCTGAGAGGATCAACGTAAAATTTGATACAGATATCCTTCAGAGGCACGACACCAATCATTGATGTAACTCTTCTCCGCACCTCCGAAAACCACATTTTAAGGCCCTAAAACCAACAGTTTTTGAGATATTCCCAGAAAACTAATTTCACTTAATAAATTAATGAAAGAATGCATGCCGGTAACCATGGCAACTGAATCTCAGAGGTCCATCTATTTCTGTAAGACGCAATGCAATTCCATTTATTACATTACTATGAAGGTTTGCAAACGGCTATAAGGTTATAACGGATCCAAATTAAGCTGAAATATTCATCAATACATACAATGCGCTTAAGGGGCAAGGGGTACTCTAGAATTTTTTCACGCGATTTACACGTGCGGGTGTGGTACGGAAGGCCTATTATATCCCTTCCCTATTATATAAAAATGAATGTTTGTCTGTTTTTTCTGCATTTCCACGGAAATGTGACATATTTGCCCGTTTCAGACTGTTTTGTGACGGATGCACGCAAACATATTTTTTTGTCTGTCTGTTTGTCTGTGGACAATATTTAGTGTCCTTATAACTCGAGAACGGCTGGGTGGATTAACGTAAAATTTGATACAGATATCCATCAGAGGCACGACACTAATCATTGATGTAACTCTT
This sequence comes from Meconema thalassinum, assembly GCA_946902985.2. NCBI lineage: Eukaryota > Metazoa > Arthropoda > Insecta > Orthoptera > Tettigoniidae > Meconema > Meconema thalassinum. The sequence goes on along the minus strand of OX336391.1, from coordinate 579,269,595 downwards.
CGCCGTACCTCTCATAACAGGGAGCCTACCCCCTTAAAATACATGCTGAAATAAGCGTAGAATCTCTCTATATATAAAAATGAAAGTTTGTCTGTTTTTTCTGAATTTCCACGGAAATTTGCGATATTTGCGCGTTTCAGACTGATTTATGATGGATGCGCGCAAAAATATTTTTTTGTCTGTCTGTCTATTTGTTTGTCTGTGGACAATTTTTTGTGTCCTTATAACTCAAGAACGGCTGAGTGGATCAACGTAAAATTTAATACAGATATCCTTCAGAGGCACGGCACTAATCATTGATGTAACTCTTCTCCGTACCTATCATAAAAGGGGCCCTATACCCTTAAAATACATGCTGAAATAGGCGTAGAAGGGTGAAACAAAGCTCATTTTCAGCCCCTCAATGTGAGAAACGAAACTCGGGGGGCAAGGGCCCCAGAAAACCACATTTTAAGGCCCTAAAACCAACAGTTTTTGAGATATTCCCAGAAAACTGAAAAATGAAAATCCACAGCCTGCTTCCAGTCTCCGACCGGGTCAGGAATGGAATGAATGAAGCCCCCATCTAGCGGCGAGGATACGGACTGTGCCGGCTGCCGAGGCCTGACGCACTCCTCTGGGGAAATGATTAAATGAATGACTGATGAAATGAAATGGTAGTGGAGAGTGTTGCTGGAATGAAATTTTGACAGGGAAAACCGGAGTACCCGGAGAAAAACCTGTCTGCCTCCGTTCTATCCAGCACAGATCTCACATGGAGTGACCGGGATTGGAACCACGGACCCAGCGGTGAGAGGCCGGCGTGCTGCCGCCTAAGCCACGGAGGCTGTTCCCAGAAAACTAATTTCACTTAATAAATTAATGAAAGAATGCATGCCGGTAACCATGGCAACTGAATCTCAGAGGTCCATCTATTTCTGTAAGACGCAATGCAATTCCATTTATTACATTACTGTGAAGGTTTGCAAACGGCTATAATGTTATAACGGATCCAAATTAAGCTGAAATATTTATCAATAGTCTACATATAATGCGCTTAAGGGGTCAAGGGGTACTCTAGAATTTTTTAACGCGATTTACACGTACGAGTACGGTACGGAAGGTCTATTATATCCATATCCCTATGTTGTTATATTATTATTATTATTCTTTTAATTATTATCATTATTATGGCGTACAACGACGAGACAAACTCATTTTCAAACCCTTGGTGTCATAAACAAAACTCGGGGCCCCTCAAGAGCCGTAAAGAGTCCCCGAAAACTATATTTTAAGGCTCTAAACCCAACAGTTTCTTAGATATTCCCAGAAAACACAGTTCATTTAATAAACTAAAGAAGGGATGCAAGCCACTAACCATGACAACAGTATCTCAAGAGGTGGCATCCAACTTTCAATCTATTTCTGGAATAAGTAATGCCACTCCATTTATTACATTTCTGTGAAAGGTTGCAAATGGCTATACGGTTATCACGGATCCAACTAAATCTGTAAAATTCATCAATGCACTTAAGGGGTTCAAGGAGTACCCTAGATTTTTTTCACACGACTTACACGTGCGATATGTCGTACAGAAGGTCTATTATATCTCCAAACAGCAACATTATTTTCAACAATTCCTATTTTGAAATAGTAGACTGTTTTTTGCTGATTTTAGTAATTTGGGCCATTGGAGGCTAGGGAAAACTGAATTTTCATGCACCACAAGCCTTTATAATTTATAAAAGGGGTCTTCCTGTAGTCGGGCACTTGACACAACAGTTAGGGTCAGTTCGTATGTGACGTGTATTGCGATTCGTTTACGAGGTTTCAATTTTATTTTCACGCCAGGAAGAACACGTTAGGTAAATTTAGTTTGAGAGCACATTTTAACTAATAATCTTTCTTTGCCAACAAACAGGTTCCAAGCCCCTAAACATTGCATCAGTAGCTCAATTGATAACATCTGGTTATTAATACCGAAGACCGTTCGAAGAATGGGTACTTCTGCTAGTTATATATATAAAAATGAAAGTTTGTCTGTTTTTTCGGAATTTCTACGGACATTTGCGTTATTTACGCGTTTCAGACTGTTTTATGACGGATGCGCGCGAAAATAAATTTTTGTCTGTCCGTCTGTTTGTTTGTTCGTTTGTCTGTCTGTGGACAACTTTGTTCCCTTATAACTCGAGAACGGCTGGATGTATCAACGTAAAATTTGGTACAGATATCCATCAGAGGCACGACACTAATCATTGATGTAACTCTTCTCTGTACCTCTCATAAAAGGGGGCCTACCCCTTAAAACCCTTGCTGAAATAGGCGTAGAAGGGCGAGACAAAGCTCATTTTTAGCCCCTCAGTGTGAGAAACGAATCTCGGGGGCGCCAAAGGGACCCCGAAAACCACCTTTTTAGGCCCTAAAACCAACAGTTTTTGAGATAATCCCAGAAAACTAATTTCATTTATTACAATAATGAAAGAACGCAAGCCGGTAACCATGGCAATAGAACCTCACAGGTCCATCTATTGCTGTAAGACGCAATACAATTCCATTTGTTACATTACTGAGATAGTTTGCAAACGGCTATAAGTTTTTTTTAAAGTACACGGGGCTACATGACCGCGTTGTCGCAGCCCCTAAACTAAGGAACCAACCAACCTAAGTTTTTAACGGAACCAAATCAAGCTGTAAAATTCATCAATACATATATTGCACTTAAGGGGGTCAAGGGGTACTCTAGAATTTTTTCACGCGGTTTACACGTGCGGGTGTGGTACGGAAGGTCTATTAGGTCCCTATCCCTATATTGTTATATTATTATTATTATTATTATTATTATTATTATTATACTACGGCCCACAACGACGAGACAAAGCTTACTTGCTGTCTCTTGGTGTCAGAAACAAAACTCGGGGACCCTAAATAGCCTTAAAGGGTCCCCGAAAACTACATTTTAAGGCTCTAAAACCAACAGTTTCTGATATTCCCAGAAAACTAATTTCATTTCATAAACTAATGAAGGAATGGACGCCAGTAGCCATGTCAAAAGCATCTCAAAAGGTGACATCCAACTTTCCATCTATTTCTGCAAGAAGTAATGCCACTCCATTTATTAAATTTCTGTGAACGTTTGCAAATGGCTATAAGCTTATCACGGAACCAACTAAAACTGTAAAATTCATCAATGCGCTCAAGAGGGTTAGGGGTTACCACAGATTTTTTTCACACGATAAACGTGCGATATGTCGTACAGAAGGTCTATTATATCTCCAAACAGCAACATTATTTTCAAAAATTCCTGAATTGAAATAGTTTTTATTTTTGCTTTTAGGTATTTGGGCCATTGGAGGCTATAAAACCTGAATTTTCATGCACCATAAACCTTTATAATTTATTAAAGGGGTCTTCTGGATGGGGACTTGACACAACAGTGAGGGTCAGTTTTTATGTGACGTGTATTGCGTTTCGTCTACGAGGTTTTCAATTTTATTTTCACGTCAGGAAGTACACGTTAGGTAAATTTAGTTTCAGAGCATATTTTAACTAATCTCACTTCATTGTCGACAAACAGGTTCCAAGCCCCTAACCATTGCAACAGTAGCTCAATTGATTACGTCTGGCTATTAATACCGAAGACCGTTGGAAGAATGGGTACTTCTGCTCGTATATGTATAAAGGAATGTCTGTCTGTTCGTCTTTTATGCGTTCATAAACCATTCATCCGTTTGCTATAAAATTTTGGTGAGTTGTTGTAAACACTTCCGGGGTGTTTATAGGCATAGTTTATCCATTTCACAATAGATTGCGTGCGAGTAGTTTAAACAAAAGAGTGATGGCGATGCGTTCATATACAATTCATCCGATTGCGATCAAATTTTGGTGAGTTGTAGTGCACACTCCCGAGAAATTTATAGGCGCACTAAATCCAATTTACAATAGATGACGCGCGAGTAGCTTCAACAAAATGGCGTGCGATTCATTTCAACAAAGGCCGTATGCGTTCATATAACATTCATCCGATTGCGATGAAACTTTGAAGAATTGTTGTGTACACTCCAGGAAGGGTTTCTGGCGTAGTGCATGCATTTTACAATAGGTAGCACACGAGTAGATACAACAAATGGGCGACGGCACGCGCATCGTTTCAACAAAGTCCCGTATGCGTTCATATACCATTCATCCGACTGCGATGAAACTTGGGTGAATCGATGAGTACAATCCAAGAAAGGTTTCAGGCTTATTAAATCCATTTTACAATAGGTAGCGTACGAGTAGATTCAACAAATGAGTGACGGCATAACGAATTGTTTAAACAAAATCCCGTATGCGTTCATATGCCATTCATCCGATTGCGATGAAACATTGATGAGTTATTTTGTACACGCCAGGGAAGGGTTTCGACTTAGTAAATCCATTTTACAATATATAGCGCACGAGTAGATGCAACAAATGAGTGACGACGCTTGAAGCGTTTCAACAAAATCCCGTATGCGTTCATATACCATTCATCGATTGTGATGAAACTTTGATGAGTTGTTGTGTGCACTTACGTGTAGGTTTCTAACTTAGTAAATCCTTTTCACAGTAGGTAGCGAACGAGTTGATTCAACAAATGAGTGACAGCACACGAATCGTATAAATGAAATTCCGTATGTATTTATATGCCATTCATACGATTGAAATGAAACTTTGGTGAGTTGTTGTGGATGTTCCCACGGGTGTTTCTAAATTAGTTAATCCATTTTACGATAGTCTGGAGGCAGTTAAAGGAAATTGAGAAGATAATTGTGTATAAAAAAGCACTTCAAGAAACAAAATTACAACGCCAACAATTTCTTTGATTGGCGTTGCAACGCATGCCGGGTTCAGCTAGTTATATATAAACTTTTGAACTGAAGGAGGTTTTGAGGTCTGGGGGATGTGAAACGCGAAGATATGTCAACATTTCCCGGAAGTTGAAGCATGGTACCCATTGCTGTAGTTAGCTTTCTAATGAAATCTACCTAAAAGTAGGGTAGTACAGGCAAAGAAAGCATTTCTACAGAAAATGAATCTGTTGACATCAAATATTGATTTAGGTATCACGAAGTAATTTTTGAAAGCCTTTGTCTGGAGCATGGCACTGCATTGTAGTGAAACTTAGGCTGTTAGAGCATCAGAAAAGAGGATTGAAGCATTTGAAATGTGGTGTTACAGGAGAACGATGAAGATCAAATGGGTAGATAGGGTTACAAACGAAGAGGTATTAGGACGAGTGGGAGAGGAGAGATATTTCTGGCGACTGCTAATGGCGAGAAGAGATAGGTTGGTTGGATACATTGTGCCCAACTCTAGGAATGGGTATTCCAAGATTCAGACACCTAGATATCAAGGGAAAGGCTACAGCCGCTTTTGAAAGTTGAGATATTTGAATATCGCGCTACATTGCTTCCAGAAGCAATTGGAAAGAATATACCGCTAAGAGCATGTCAAGTGACGTAGCGAGTAATAGCAGAGGTCGAGGCTATTTATTGATTAAATAGTTAACCATGGAGTAGAGACTTGAGACTTGGATCAGATTACTGGCACGGTCAAATGAAAGATAATGCAATTAGTATCAAGTAAATCGGACCAGGGATACCAGAGATATGAGGATTTCCATATTTCAGCGTGATGACGCGTGACCCCGACAGTTTTGAATAAAAGCCGGCTGGCTCAGGCATCAATAGCTCACTTCGACACAAGCACTTGCCTAGCAAGGTGCCACTACGCTGAGCCAAGGCACATGGTTGCCGGATCTACGCAGAAGTTATTTTCAAAGTTGTGATAGTCACAAAAGTGCTGCGCTACGAGCGGAACTTAGTAAGTTTCCGGCAGGGAGAATCACTGAGGTGATTGATATTTTCTACAGACACTGGTGAAATATTTTTATTTTCACATGGAAATATGCTAGACTTTGTCTAGAATTAGTACTTTGTCACAGTCCAGTAATAACCTAATACTTGGATATTTTAAGTCCAATTCAGTCAGTTTTCATATTTGTAACTTGATAACCACTTCGATCTATCAGTACATTGAAGACCAGTCTATCACGGTGGTGTTCATTAGCCAACGCAGGGAAACTACATGTTGCTTCGCGCATGGTAGATGGTGTGAAGCCATGCCCAGGGAACGATCTTCAGAACAGCCGTTGATTGGTTAGACTGTCAGTGTTTTCTTGTACTGAAAAGATTACCGTGAGTTATGTTACAACTGACATATCTGAGAATAGATCACTTAGATCTGACCCCATTTAAGCAAACTGTTATGGAGTTAACAGAAGCCAATATTAAAATGGATCAACAGTTACTTCAAACGTCAAGAGATATTACCACTATGTCTTGTTAGACGGATTGTGGGTATATAATGGCGGCCGATACAAGGATTATACGTGCTTGTCCGATAGGGCATGTCTATGGATAAATCTGGTACAAACCAGGTTCGCTACGCTTCAAGACCATCAAGAAATGTAAGCCACATTTGAATTATATTATGCCTAGCTAATTGGAACAAACTATTTTTCGGCAGATGACCAACACATTTATTTTTCTTCGTATTTAAATCTTGCAATGATTTACGCAAGACTTATTAGAGTTATTCTGAGTATTTTCAGCACTCAGAACAGTTTAGGATCGATGACCGAGCATATCGAGCATTTATTTGAATATTTCATATTTTTGGGAAATCACGGTAATCAGCCGATGTAACTGTAAAAGTTAATAATTATTTTTGTTGAGGAATGGATATTTTTTCCATATTCGAAGGTTCGATCATGTGGATTCTCACATAATGAGATGATAATTAAATATATTTAAAATAATATAACTAATAATAATAATAATAATCCACTGATAATAATAATAACGATTTTTATAACTTTTCTAAATAATTCTTGGATATTATATTTTCTAATAATCATATGTATTGAGAGAGAGCCTATGAAGTAGTTGAAACATTTCTAGTTTGGAACAGGAGATTTTCCGAAGGAGAGTGGTTAGCGCAAGCTCGCATTCAACCAACATTTCAGTTCTGGTTGAACAGTTAATATTTGCAATGAGCAAAGTATATTTTTCAGATAACACGGAGAGGCATGAAACGGGAAGCAAATGATATTTGTATCAAGTAGGATATTTTTGTATTTATATAAAATCATGACGTAAATACACTCGAAGGTGAAATAAAGATTTTCATAAGTATGGTAAATTCACGGGTTGAACTGAATGGTAAAATAAAATAAACTTGTAAGTTTATTAATCTTCCAGTGTTGATAACAAGCAGAGGCTTGATTTATTGTATAAATTTTGGGAAGAAAATTTATGTGTGTGGAGTAGTTGAAATGCCATTCCCAGGTGCGCATGTTTAAGTCGCAGGAATGAGGAGATTTTTCGAGCATCAATCAAATAGCAGGTTCGATGGCTCAGGTTTATAGTAGGAGTATTGGAACTACACATTTCGTCGTATGAATGACCCGAAGGTTATTTCTTAGAAACCATCAGTTCTTATTTCAACCTTGTTTACGGATTCCATTTAGACTTTGATTTTGCTAGAACCCGGATTTGTCATGATAGTAGTTTTTTCTTCTTCAGAGGAAGACCTTTGCCGTTGTTGTTGTAATATTGTGTTCTTACACAAATAATAGAATGGGCCACTGCCAATTAAAAATAATTCTTTAACCACGAATAATTTGAAGGATGTTTTCAATCCTAGTGCCATGAACTAAATGAATTTATTATGAAGCTATAATTCTTATTTCCGCATTCTGTCGAAGAATTGCAAGTTGTGAAAGTTGCTAAAATGGCCATGAATATAAATATTTTTTATAATAATGATTCCAAGTGGAAAATCAAATAGTTGAATGGTTCAACAATTTATTGATCAAGTTGATGATTTATAAATCATATATTTTGTTAGGAACTTGAAGTTTATAATCGAGTCACTTCTCGAAACGTTTAATGTCAGAAGAACGATTAATTTGGTTGTGCTTCGCACAGTTCTTCGATGCTATGCTCAATGGTCAAATACTTTTCAGATGTTATTAATATGTGTAAATAATTCGTGTTGATTCAGAAATAATAATATTTTTTGACAATATTTTTTGAAACTGGAAAAATAAGTGAAAGTTAAAAATTCTATGAACATTTATTCTACGAGTGTTAATATTATGTAAAAATTCAAACAGTGAACTACGATATTTCCAGTAGAGACAATTAAATTTGAACTGGATTTAATCACAAATAATCAATATAATTTTGGAACACAGTCTACAGGACTAATAATCAGACTTGTGTTTCCGAAGATAATTGTCAAATGTGTTGGGAAAATTTCTGTACATTGTGTAAATAGGAGTGTGGGTCGCCACACGTGAATGATGCTGCTTTGAGCATTTTTGCAGTCAATTTTAAATTCAAAATAAAATGAGATAATTTTACATGATGTGTTATGCCCAGTTGAATCTCCTTCTATCCTTATTGTTGCATTGAGCCAAAAATCAGTAAAGCTTTTTTTCATTTGATGTCGTTTTTGCGATTTGCTTTAACCCATCTGGCGCTCCGGGATATTTTGACTCTCGTGCTGACTGATTATTGGTAAAATGCATATGTGGTCGTGCGGACTCCGGTCTAAACGGGCACAACATACTAAGGCACCCAGGAATAGCAAATCTAGTTATGGAAGGAAGGGTCGAGGATAAGAACTGTAGGGGTAGACCAGGTTAGAATATGTTAAATATATTGCCTCGGATGTAGGGTGTGGTAGAGATGAAACGATTTTCTCAAACCAGTCAAAAGACTGAAGACTCAAACAACAACAATGCAGTTGTTTAATATGCTAATGTGTACGACATAGGAAAATGAATGAATGGAATTTTTATTAACAAATCCTTATTCTTCTCTGCCTCTGAATAAAAAGTTAGAAAAAAAATGGACCCCATCAATCAAGCTGATAGATAAATTTGCTTCATCCGAACACAGGAGAGGAGAATATATTTACAAATAGGAGTCATGTGAGTACAGATTTTAATTAGTTATTGTTTTAAGGATCGGAACTACGAGGTCATCTGCCCCGAGTACAGTTTTTATTACCCATTTAAGATTTGATTGCCGCTGAGCGTGGCTGCGCCAGTGTTTGTTGTTTATTGTAGCAGCCGCCCCGCGGGGTGAAGCGGATAACACAGCGATGACAGAGTGCATTCAGCACATAAGTCAAGCAGCATTGCGCGTCACAGGAGCTCATGCCACTACGGACAGTTAAACGAAGACAGGCTACTGGAGCTGAGTCATATATTACTCGCGCAACTGTACCTGTCGACGAAGAAGGCTGACAAGTAAACAAAGAATAGTTCCCATCTCGATCACCGGCAATCAATTCGTGAAAGGGTATTAATGCATGGACTAGTTATTAAAATTTGTTTCAAATGTTGTGTGGAATTATGATGATGGCAATATTGGTAACAATAGTTGTCAGAATATAAAACAACAATATTAACATCTGGTCCACCGTAAAATTTTAGTCAGGAGCCGCCCCTGACCAAAGCAATTAGTGGCCGATGACCTAGGTGTTAGGCCCATTAAATCAACTTATTATCATCATCGAATTAACGCGTACGGCTACGCCGCGGGGGCCCCATTTTTGTAACAGTGTGACAGGGGGAGGAAAGGGAACATCAAAGTAGTCACACCCACGAGTGCCTGGTTTACGCCAGCGCAGCGGTGATGTATAAAAACTCTCGACACCAAAGCGGAAAGCCACAATGGATATAGAAGTCCGCTTAATTTCAAATGTATTAATTGCGTGGTGAAGGCTGGAGAGGCTAATTATATTAGCGTGTGCTTTTTAAAGGCTTCGGTTGATGAGTGTAATTCAAAGTGCGTCCTTCACTAATAATGTGACATGAAATCCATCCATTAGTGTTGCTATCAATACCTGACCCGAACTTGTAATGAAAATGTGCAATTTGCTTCATTGATCATCTATTTTATTTGTGACACAGGATACTGCCTGTTTTAGATTAGTTGCCACACCTTGTGGTTTAGTGACTAGTGTTCTTCGCTATCACCCCGGAGGCCCGGGTTCAATTCCCGGCTCTGCCAAGAAATTTTAATTCTGGTGTGAGGGGACCAAAAGGGCTACACTCAGCCTCGTGAGGCAAAACTGAGTAGAGGTGGGTTCGATTCCTACTTCAGACATCCTGGAAGTGGTTTTCAGTGGTTCGCCCTACTTCTGCTCCAGGTAAATGCTGGGATGGTTCCTGACTTAAGGCTACGGCCGACTCCTTCCCAATTCGATCACCAATTTACAAATACACACACATCTAAAAAATGTTCTAGATGTAAACAAATATGTGTTTCGTAATTGTAGCTCTAATAGGTGGTCTGTCATAGATTTTAATAACCTATATTTTTAAATTGGGATCCTTCGGTTGTAATACGATGCCGTATAGAGAAGGATAGACCCATCTTTATGACAATGAAACAACTACTATGCTGTCAAGATCTCAGTATGACGCTTAAGAAAAGAATTGTGAACTGTTATGTTGTCTCCACCCTTCTTTATGGTGTTGAAGCTTGGACCTTGTCGGTAGCTACAGAAAATAAGATTCGAGCTTTTGAAATGAGGATATACAGGCGGACAGAACATGTGAGTAATGCCGAGGTTTTTCAGCGTGTGAGCAGTCAACCTGAGCTGTTAAACACAATTATGAAGAGGAAATTGGAATACTTGGGACACATGATGAGGAATCCAAAATACCGTCTGCTCCAAGTTATACTTCAGGGTAAAATTGAAGGTCAGCGTGGACCGGGAAGGAGACGAATAACTTGGATGGATAATTTAAGAACGTGGTTTGGGCTGTCTTCCACGGAACTCTTCAGGATTGCACAGGATAAGAAGGTGTTAGCCATGGTGGTAGCCAACGTCCGTATCGGATAAGGCAGAGGAAGAAGAAGAAGAAAAAGAAGATATTTTTTAAAATGGTGGCAGTGTGGTAATGACTAATGCTAGCCAGATCTACCATTAGATAGTCTTCTTTTACCAAGTTTAGTGTTAATTGCACTACTGTTTTTATGTTTTTAATGTTTTAATAGTACGCCCAATCGCCATCTTGAAAGTATGGAGGTGTTAATCCTTTGTTTTGGGCATAGAATGTCATTAGAAGTTACCTTCTTCACTATAGCTCTGATACTGGGCTATAGATTTTAATAACTTAGTTTGAGGATGGTGGTTGCATGCTATGTGCTGAGTGATAATATTCTAAATACGTAATAGGTACTAGTGAAATTTCTTAAAATTATTATCAATTATTACCAATTATTACAAAATGTAGTGTTAATTGCCCTCCTGAAGATCTGGAAAACCATTCAGAAGAACCCCCAGCTACCCATACATACTGATGTAGCAAAAGCAGGTAATCAACGGTTGAAGTCAAGAAAACCACCTTGGCGCTTTGCAGTACTTCTTGAAGACTCTTCATTAAACATCTCAGAAGCATGGACAACTATGTGGGAAGAATAATCAGTATTCAATGCACATCTGATTGAAAACCCTTCCAACCGGATAGAAGGTTTCAAACTCCCCAGACGCCAATGGAGAATCATTAACCGGATCCTTACAGGACAAGGCAAATGTGGATTCCTGCTTCACAAATAGGGTTGGGTTACTTCTGCTAACTGGGATTGTGGAGCTACTCTGCAAACCATCTAACATATTGTTGGGGAATGTCTGCAACGAGGGTTCCAAGGATCAGTAGGTGACATTCATCATGCATCTTCTGAGGCATTTCAGTGGATTGATGGCCTGGATTTCGAAGTTTAAAGCAAGAACTTGTGTTTATGACTATGCATATAACTGTATATATAACTTTATATTGAACCCATGTACCATTGGCTCAAAAGGGGTTGAATCCATGTATTTGTGAAAGGAATGAAAGAAACATACAGTCTCTAAGGGAACGGAGAGAGATTTCAAGCAAGGGTTCTAGCATAACGTTGCGCAAGCAGCTGGACCCAGGTGTTCAGAAGATGAGATCATGCCTCCTGACTCATTGATAAGGAGCCGGTCATGGATATTTTTAGACTGAGTGGAAAGTTTCGGCTGTAAGAGAGAGAAACGCGACTCGGAAATTAAGCTTAGCTTGCATTAAAACGGCAACAGCGCCGATGTGCCAGAAGAATAATAATTAAATTTAACCCATTTGCAAGAATAAAAGTAAGTAAATAAATACGGTACTGTGAATCATTTTGGATTAGAGATTTTTGAGTAAAGAAAAAGCTTTTAATAATTGCAAAGGAGAAAAGTGCAAATGCAGCATACGTCATCGGGGAATTACCGAGACCAGAGGAGTGGGGAATTTAAAAAATCAACAGCACTACCCACGCAGCTGAAGACTAAAAATTAATTAATATCTCAGAATTGCACGATCGATTCTTATGCACAGTGAGATAATTTGACGTTTGGAAGACGAGCTTTCTGGAGATATATTTTTTATAATTGTACGACAATTATTTCAAAAGTTGGTCACGAAAAGGACTAGGGTTTTATTTATTTTTGACTAAATAGTATAAAAGTCCAGGCCAAGCCAGACCAATCATGCAGTTTCCGATAGCCCAGGGGGGCGTCACGCTGTATCAGTACATGCAGTTATTCCGACAGCCCGAGAGGGGGCGTCACTACGCATCATGCAGTATTCCGACAGTCCGTGAGGGGGCGTAACGCTGTAACACATCGAAGGCAGTTTACCACTACTCCTTGAGGGGAGAACGCTGTATCACATTGCATAGACAATATCCGACAGCCACGGGCGTCGCGGTATCAATAACTTACGTGCATCCGGAAGGAGTTGCAAAGAAGTAATATTACAGTATCGCCGTGTTGAAAAATTAGGAAAATCCTAGTTACAGGATTTAGGTCCGACAGTATAAAGTTTACCGTGAAAAGTTCATAAATTACTGTCGAAGCAGGCTGCGAACTTAGAACCAGGGCGATAGGTCTTAAAGTAATCGACCAAAAGTATCATAACGTACGGAAGTACCGTAACAACGAGATAAACATTTATCAAATTTCAAGAACCCGAGCAGGGACAGACAGAATAAGGTTCGCAAAGCATTCTAGAAGATTAGAAGTTCGAGAACCGAATAAGCAAAGAAGAGAAGGAAACTATAGACATTGTTTCAAGGAAGCAGATGAACTATTAAAAGGCACTAAGTTACGAGAAGTATTAGTTGCTAAAATCCACAGGTCACCGATAGTTTATCGAGGGGACCGTGAACAGAACAGACTTTCGCTAAGATCAATCCATAGGATCTAGAAAGGAGACATTCGAGTTAATAAGAATAGCCGATCGTCAGGAACGGGATTCGAAGGAGAATTATTCCAGGGAAGAAGTAGATGATTCGAGACTTTCATATTCTGCAGGATAGGAAGCCGACATTGAATAAATTTCACCCTTGGAGACGGGAGGCTAAGAAGTCACGTGTGATAGGCTTAATAGCGGCCTAGTGATTTGTGAAGTGTAAATATATCAAGATTTTGTGTTAAAAGTAATATATTTTCAGTGTTTTTATTGTGTGTTCTAAACGGATACACCAGTGTATTTAAAATGTTATCAGTGTTAAATGTATACGTGTTAAATATGTGTCAAGATATGTCTGTACATGCAATGAATTTGTACAAGATGGAGTAATTTAAAAGAGTGGGCAAAATGACGCATCGCACGAGAAGGAAGGTCAGGGAACGACCTAAAACATGCGAGTAAAGATTTTCATTATGTTTTGGTGTCGGGGAAATGTTGTGTACAAATCCACCGGAGTTTTGAGTAAAAGGGATGTTTCTAAATAACTAATAACAGAATAGGAACGCGATCTGAACAAAAATAAAATTTGAGAAATCATAAATAATTATGTGAAAGAATAAATCCTGTATAGGAAATGTATGGAATAAAATGTCAGTGTATTTGACGAATGTTATAAAAGCAAGCGTACTAATAATAATAATAATATAAAGGAAATATAAATAAAGATTAAATTGAATGATATGAAAATAAGAGCGTTGGAGCCTTAATAAAAGTATAAGACATGATGTTAATGCATGTTCTTAAAAATAGAGCGATTATTGTCAAAGGAAAAGATTAATATAAAAATTGAGATATGTATCAATTGTTAATATGGAATTTATCAGTTCTTTGGAAGACGCTAGGCCTTAAAATAATGTATAGCGCAATGGAGCGCAATTAAAATAAAATGTCACGCTAGGAATGCGTAGAAGTTAAATGTACTTGGTAAATTACTTATGAGGGGTAGTTGATTGCGGTGAATTGAGATATGTTGTAAGTCCTCCAATAGTGACGTAGATCACGAGGCCATGTGTGTGTTATTATATTGTAATAGGGAGAAAATGTATGGTATTATGAGCGTAGGTCATGTAGGCCACGGCCGACCCTAAATCGCATTTTTGTATAAGTCCTCCAATGTGGAAATGGTTCCCGAGGCATGTTAAGAGAGTCGAACTCAGACTCATTTTGTTATTGAAGCCCCTAAGTATTCGTCGTAGAATGTGTATTACTCTTCCCAATCAATGAGGACCCTTCATAATTAATCAATGCCAAGGTTATGAAAGTGGTTTATGAGCCTAATAATGTTGTTGAAAGTAAATACGAGAAGTAAAATGCCAGGTCTCCCCAGAGAACTGAAAAGAAAGAAAGATTTGTTTTAAAAGCATTGAGGATCGCTACCACACGTAGGCTAGACGGGACGTTACCCTCAGCCATAAATCTCGCTCAAGTACGGTCAGACCCTAGTAGGAGGAGGGTCGGTGAAGGCCGTCTGCAAGGAGTAATAAATACATCGTGGGTGTTTAAAAGTTGTTAATGACCCGGGTTTTGAACCGAGGTTCATGTAGATGAAATTATCGCTTGCCAGTTCAGATCGTAGTTTTCTTATGTGATAATGGTCTTATAAGACAAATAAATAAATAAAAATCCCTATTGTAATGTTGTATGGACGTAGGATTCCACGAGTTTATTGAAGATAACTAGATTCCGGGAGTAATCATAGCTTTTGACTTTGTCAAGTAATCTTTATAACTCTGGAGTACACAAGTATTTTCCCGATCACTATGGTGAATTTGTAAAACTTGAGAGAGATGGTAATGTTGAGAACATGTGAAGTGCCCAAATATTTAAGTAGAGAATTAACATGTATTTTAAATGTAATTATATATTTGTTTTGATGATAAGAAACTGTAAAAATAGTTATTGAGGTGTACAAAGGAATGACACCGTTATTATTGGAAAGTATCGAGCCAAAGGAGCTCGTGGTTAGATGGAACTTTAAGAGAGATACTTTATGGAAGTAAAAATAATTATGAGTTGTTGGTTTAAAGGAAACCATGTGTTTTAATATAATATTTGTTAAATTCTTATGTTATTCCTTGTTCACTTTGAACAAGTAGAAGGATTTTGGTCAGTAGTTTATTTGTTTTATTGTTTGTAGCGCCATAATTTTGGTTAATTAAATATGTTAAAATAGGAGTTGATTTTGTTGTTATTTTTGCAAGTGTATCCTCTATTTAATCAAAAATGTGTAAGTCACAGAGTGGGAGAACATACTGCAACCCCGAATATCCCGAATTGAGCAATGCTGGCATACTGTGATTTGCATATTTCTTGCTGAAAGGGCACAATATGTAGTGTATATAACTTTTATCTTAACTCTGTATCATCATACGATAAATAAATAATAATTGCACAATTGCATCCTGAGTTAATGATTATTTTTAATATTACCCCCTGCCACCACGTTGAAAATATGGGGTTGCTGATCCTTTACCTTGTCCATAGAAAGTCACTTATACGTTACCTCCTTGCTGAAAATCCACAGCCTGCTTCCAGTCTCCGACCGGGTCAGGAATGGAATGAATGAAGCCACCATCTAGCGGCGAGGATATGAACTGTGCCGGCTGCCGAGGCCTGACGCACTCCTCTGGGGCAATGATTAAATGAATGACAGATGAAATGAAATGATAGTGGAGAGTGTTGCTGGAATGAAATTTTGACAGGGAAAACCGGAGTACCCGGAGAAAAACCTGTCTGCCTCCGCTTTGTCCAGCACAGATCTCACATGGAGTGACCGGGATTTGAACCACGGACCCAGCGGTGAGAGGCCGGCGTGCTGCCGCCTAAGCCACGGAGGCTGTTACCTCCTTGCTAATTTTCATAATTGTAGTTATGATAGATGGTGAGTAATTATCTAATTAATAACTTATATTTGAAGCAGTGTCGATTTCTCCTTGCAGGACGTGAGGATCATCCTACAGTCAGCTCTCAGCTGTAACTGTTAAAAAAAAAATTAAATTGATTGTTTTGTAAAATAGTCTCGATAAGCTCTGTCTCACTGTCACTGTCAGTGCTAGCAACTAGTTCTAAATTTCACCGCTAGATAGGTGAAGTATGATCTTAATCGCCCGGAGTTGAAAGCTGAGGAAGGAAGCCTTGCATCCTCAAAGCACGTGTTTATTGCTTTAGAAATGTATGGGAGCCCTAAGGGGGAAGGAGCAGGTTTGATCTGTTTAATGGCGCTCTGAGGACGTCGACTGAGATCCTAAAGTCTCGCTATTGGTTGAATTTAAACCTACACTACGGGCTTATTGGTTACGATTTCGCGCGCTCAGAATGGCTAGTCTGTTTTCAGCGTGTGCACATCTTTGGAGTGGTATTCGATTGTATTGTGTAATGTGTTCGTAATAGTGCTGTGCGACTGAATATTTAATATTAGACTGAGTCTAACATCTCAGTTTAGCCCAGCTATAATAATTACCTTAAGTTAAGCCTATCATATTACAGTACGTCCCACACTTTATAAAACTCAGCAGTCACCACTGATTTGAAGATGGCAGCAGAGAGTTATGCGCAGTGCGAGTTTTAAGATTTTTTTATCACTTCAAATGATCTTGTCGACTTCATCACTATGCTTTGGTCTACCGTTATGCGTTACGGTTACGGCATGTATGACGTCATCATGTTGTTCAGTGCATATGCACCGAGTCTGAGATTACTCCTGGGGTCTGGCGTTATGCGATACGGAGACGGCGAGTGCGTGACGTCATGCAGCAGAGTGCACCTCCCACTCTCCGTTCCACGCGTGGGAAGCCTAAGTTAAAGGGTAATGGGCGAGTGCGTGACGTCATGCAGCAGAGTGCACCTCCCGTTCCCCGCGCGGGAAGCCTAAGTTAATGGGTAATGGAGTCTGTTGAAAGAGTCCTGGGGCTTCGACCGAAGCGAGAAGCCCTCCTGAGCCTTTCTAACATGTGTAACATTTGTAGCATGCGTCATTTGAAATGATATAAAGTCTAGTCTCTCAGACTGACTGTATATTTTTTTTATCGTATGGCCTCGGTGCCGGGTGCAAGCTTTGTTATTTGACACCCAGAGGGTAGCTTGCATGTCGAATTTCGTTGTTCCTTGAAGCACTATGAAAATCAAGGAGGTTAGATATCTAAGCTCCTCGAACACTATAGCGCTTTCTATTAGAGAAATAAAGAACTTTGTGTTGGCGGAAACTCCCGAGATTAATTTTGCCATTATGAACACTGCCTATTGAATTCAAATGGTTTCTTTGTCATGCCAACATCGTATGACATGCGTGTCGTAAATTTTTGCCGCCTTTAAAAAAAAATCATTTACCACGGCCAGGAGCGAACCTGCAAGTTTGGGGTTAGAAGACCGACACGTTAACCACTCACCCACCGTGGCAAGCTAGTTTTAAGATGAATGCTCGTGATTGTGAGGTCTCATATGATAGTCGTTACCAAGTAGCCTATACAGTTAATTGCAACATTACCTCCTGAGTTACTAATTTTAATGTTGTAATGTTACACTCAGCCACCATCTGATTATATGGAGTCATTCTCCTGCCTTGGACACACAAAGCCACTTATTCAGGTTTTAGCTTATTGATAAGTTTCGTTACTGAAGTTCTAAAGTATCGTTATTTATTTTTACATTCCTAAATTTCAAGATGGTGGCTGCGCATAATACTTATGGTGGTGACGATTATTGTTTTAAGGGGTGGAACATTTGCTGTTTGAGTCATAACTTGGGCAGCATAGGTTACTTATACAATACATTCTGTATGCCATAACTGTCATCATTTATTATGTGGTTTATGAAATGAAATTAAGACGTAAAGGCAAGGTTCTTACTACCATCCAGTCGAAATTTGAAGAGATGAAACAAAAAGGGGAGGATATATGGCTTGAATTTTATTGTACAGACGCCATGTGGGACCGACACTGGACGGAGGTGAATCAAGAATTGAGGCATGCCATCACAAGTTTGGCGGTCCATGGATATCACCACAAACTTTGTGTGGTAACACATTTCAATGAAGTAACCAAGGAGTGCGTGTGCATTTTTGTGGTGAAGGATGTCAACTTCATTACATCAACCGATGAAGAATTAGTACAAAATCAGTTTTGGAGTAGACTATAGTAAAGATTTGTAAAGAATCAACGAGGAATGTATTTTGGTCATTCGGCTGCAATTAAAATTATTATTATTATTATTATAACTCTGTTCAATGATTCTTTGGAACATTAGTCAAGGATTATAAAGCTTGAATGTTCGGATGCCTCTAGTATAGACTGGTTTGTTTTGCAAAATTTACTAGTGATCCGATGATTAGTTTGAACACTCGGGTGGCCGCCATTTTCTTTCCGTTAATATGGCGGTGATATAAAACAAGTTATTGAGTAATGCTACTTCTGTTCCAAATTATATTCAATTCTGTTTCGCTGTTTGAGAAATGATAGCGGACACACTGGCACACATATATATTTCGCTTGTGTAGATCTACTTCCGAATTTGATGCATAATTCGAAAGAAGGCTAAAATGCTAAATACAATTTATATTTCACACACGAGTTATTTATTCCTTGTTTAACTACCACAAGGCCATTAACAGGACATCATAAAATATGGCTGCCACCTGCTCAGAGATTTATTCATGAAGAGCATAAAGGAGTGTTACGACTCCGTGCTAAACATTACTGACGAAAATAAATCACAGTTTACGTAAGTGGGCCATGATTTTATACGAACGTTTCCCTGGTGATTAACTCCCTTAACCTGAAGCTCTTAATCTACTTTAGATGACACTAGTTAGACTGAAACGTGCATCTAAATCTGTGCTAAAGCACCGAAGTTGTATATTAATAATTAGGAATAATAATAATAATAATAATAATAACTCCGCTATGCCAGTCCCAAGCCCGGGGCCTTGTCACGTAAGTGACGAGGAAGGAGGAGGGGGAGGAGTAACAACCTCGTTAAAAAACCAGGGTTCACTTGGCCCGAGTGATAGCACCCTGTGAGGGCTCCTTGCTAGGATTACAGCGAAAACCTCAACGGCAGTGAAGGCGGAGAGAATGGATCTCGGAACGGCGGAACTGGCGAAAGAGGCATACCATTCTGCGAAATCCACATTGCGTCTGACTAGAAACAAGCGGCAAAGTGGTCAGCGTCTGTTCCTCTAATTGAGGCGGCTGCAGTAAAATCTTCTCGAACTCAAAGATCGAGTCGTATACCTGTGGTCTCAACTGAGATCACCACAAAAAACAAAACTCAACTTGAGCGCATGATGGAAAAGACGATCACAGAATCACTACCCCAGGCACCAGTCGATAGACTGGACTCACCTGATCATCGGATTCTGGGGGATCAGGGACACCATGCGGAGAAGAATCGGAGCTTCTCAAGAACTCTTCACACTCTCAAAACTCGATGCAAGAATTTTATTGGCACAATTAATTGGAACACCCTCACTAAAACAGGCAAATTAAAGCAACTCACCAACGCCCTCGAAAAATTTGACCTCAAAATCACCGCACTTCAAGAGACACGATTCACGGATGAAGAACACTTTAATACGGAGAATTTCAGAATCTATAAAGGCAGACCTGCCATAAAAGTTAGAGGCAAACTACCTCTCCTGGGAACCGGTTTCGCCATACACAATTCCGTACTCGACTCAGTCATCGATTTCTCTTCTCCCAACGAAAGAGTATCCCTGCTCTCAGTGAAGTCAGCCAATAAAGCTTACACACTGATCAACTTCCACGCTCCCATAAATCAACTCAACAATTCCGACCCTGGAACTATGGACAATTTCTGTGAAACTCTCGAAGAAACAACCAATAGAATACCAAGGCACCATGTGAAGATCTTATTGGGCGATTTTAATGCCCAGTTAGGTAAGGAAAGAAAATTTAGTGATACCACAGGCCCCCATACTAAGCACGAACGTACCAACGGGACTGGTGAAAGACTAATTGGCTTCTGCAGAAACTTTGAACTTAAGATCATGAGCACACAATTTCAAAAACCTCCACACAAGTTAACCACATGGAGATCACCCAATATTAGACAGGGAGAATACCAAATTGACCATATCGCAATTTCCAAGAAAACACAAAAGAAATTTTAAACGTCCGAGCTCGCAAAGGCGCCTTTGAATCAGACCATCATCTTCTCCAAATTAAGACGAAATTCCAACCCAACAGAAAGCAAAAAGGCCCACCCAAAAATATCAAACCAGATCCAGAGTACTTGAAACTCCACAAAGAAGAAATCATAATGCAAATTAATCAGGAGACATCAACAGGCTGGCAAAAAATAACGAAGAAAATTCAGGAAGTCATGAAACTAGGACAACTTCCTCGCACAAGAAAACATCGCTGGTGGAATGCAATTTGCGATCGGGCAGTTGATAACCGAATGACTGCGTGGAATAAGTTTAACAGTCACAAAACTGAGGAAAAGTGGGAGAACTTTCTTAAAACCCAAAAATATGCCTCCAAAACTATTAGGAAAGAAAAACGAGGATATGACAACAACAGACTCCATGAAATCCAGCAGGATTTCACCCAACATAATACTAAAAATTTCTACAAGATGTTTAGAGAAAACTTAAAGGGATATCAGGCGCCCAGCCTATGCTTCAAAAATCCCGATGGCACGTTGGAAACTAACGCGAAAGAAAACTGTAAAATATTAGCCCAATACTTCAACTCCCTTCTTAACTGCGAACCACCCCAAGAAAAACTTGCCTTCACTCCTCCGGTTTCCACTCACCCGGTGTCACAACCCCCTGACCTAGAAGAAATTCAGGAGATCATCCAAAAGCTGAAAAATAACAAAGCACCAGAAGATGGGATCATTGCTGAATTATGGAAACTGAACGATCCTACACTTACGCAGAAACTTCATCACGTCATTTCAGACATATGGATGATTGAGCGAATACCAGAAGACTGGAAATGTGCTCTAATTCATCCGTTACACAAAAAGGGTGATAAAACAGACATCAGTAATTACAGAGGAATCTCCCTGCTCCCTTTTGCTTATAAAATCCTCTCCAAGGCACTTTTAAACAGGCTAGAACCCCAGGTGGATCCACTAATTGGTGAATACCAAGCCGGATTCAGAAAAGGGCGATCATGTGCTGAACAGGTGTGGAGCTTAAAAACAATATTACAAATGAGAAAATGTAGAAATACAGTAATAACATTCGTCGACTTCAGAAAAGCGTATGACTCTGTAGACCGTGAAACCCTTTTTATGATCATGGAAGAATTCGGGATAGACAGAAAGACCCGAAAAATCATTGAACAGACGCTTACAGAAACTATGTCCAAAGTGAAATTCATGGGTGAAATATCGGAGCCCTTTCTCATCAAAACTGGAGTTCGACAGGGGGACGGATTATCCCCAATGCTCTTTAATATTGTTCTAGAAAATATCATTAGGGAATGGGAACCTCATGTGAAAGGCATTCAAATTGGAATAAAAAAAGAGACCCGTCTTACAGTCAAATGCCTCGGTTTTGCGGACGATATTGCCATTATCAGTAACACCAGACATGTTGCCATACACGCAGTGGAAAAATTACATGAAATTGCGCCAAAAAAAAACGGACTGCAAATTTCTTATGAAAAAAAAACCCATTAAATGGAAAGACGGCCAGAAAATAACTCATCGTTAATCACACAATACGGTAAAATAACACTAGTCCCCCATTTTAAATACCTTGGTGAAATCATACAGTCCTCGGGACTAAACCGAATCGCCAATGAACAAAGAATCACCAAACTACAGAAGGTCTACAAGCTAACGTGGGCTCACTACAACAAGAAGAGCATCTTGTTGGACGCAAAATTAAGGCACTATACAACGGTGATTCTTCCGGAAGCAACTTACGCAGCCTAAACAATGGTGATCGACGGTCATTCCAAAATTAAGGATATAGAGAAACTGGAAAGGAAAATTCTCAGAAAGATTTACGGGGCAGTTAATGATAATGGTATATGGATGAAGAGACCTCAAAGCGAACTCTACCAAAAGATTCACACGATAACGGAAGTAATCAGAAAGCGCCGAGTACAGTTTTATACACACATTTACAGGATGGAAAATTTCAGAACGGCGAAGAAATTGCTCAACGTTATAACACGGAGTAACGGTGGCACGGAGTGGCTGACAGAGGTTCAGAAGGACCTACAACAGGTCAACATTGAAAATCTTGAGGACCGCACCGAGTTCAGGAATAAAATAAAAAATGTTAAGTTTGATCTTAGACCATCACGACAGCCTGGAAGAAAATGGACAGCTGAGCGCGAAGAAGGAGCATTCTGAGAGGATGAAGAGGTTATGGGAAGAGAAGCGGGAAAACGCCAGGAGATGAAATCATGTATTCAAGTTCAATCGCTCTCCTAAAGGGGAACAATCGATTAAATAAATAAATAATAAATAATAATAATAATCTTTATTAGGAATATTCTACAAACAGTAGTTTTCCTTCTACCCAAAAATACTCTACTCCTCCACAAATTTCGGTCTTCAGCATCTTCCTCGGTTAAGCCTCTGGTAGCCATGCTTCTCTTTACACCATCCATCCATCCATCCATCCATCCATCCATTGTTATCTTGGTTTACCCCGTTTCCGTTTGCCTTCAGCTTGCCTATGTAACATTACATTTGGAATTCTACTATTCTGCATTCTTCTTTCTTCAACCACTTCTAGTACATTTTTTTTACCTGCATAATTTCTCTGATTCTCGTATTTTTAATTTTAACCAATCTTGATTTGCTTGCCGCCCTCCTCTAATAATCCATCACTGTTACTAATAATTTGTTTGCTTGCTGTCTGTTTAACGCCCAAGTTTCTGCTCCATATAACAAAATACTTGGTACCAATGAACTGTAAATAAGTTTCTTAGTGTTGTTTAAAATATTTCTGCTCCATAAAACGAAATTTAATGCTCCAATAGTTCTCCTAGCCTCACTATCACAGTAGTCATTCACTATCAATTGAACTTTTTGGGTTCGTATCGTGATTTGAATGATCAATTTGCTACATTTAGACCTTGCTATGAAGATCCTCCTCAAAGGAAGTACTTCAATAGAGAAATAACAAGCGTCATCACTCATTCATTTACTTTATTTGCAAATGGGGGCAACTCTATGGTGGCAATTTTTACAATAAAGAAAATTACCAACAATAATAAACACAATGTACACAAGTCACGTTTTGGAAACTATAATCATCACATCGCAGTATTAAGCTTGCCACGGTGGGTGAGTGGATAGCGTGTCGGTCTACTAACCCCAAAATTGCAGGTTGGCTCCTGGCCGTGGTAAGTGATTTTTGAAAGGCGGCAAAAATACGACACGCATGTCATACGATGTTGGCATGTCAAAGAACCCATTTGAATTCAATAGGCCGTGTTCATAATGGCAAAATTAATCTCGGGAGTTTCCGCCAACACAAAGTTCCTAATTTCTCTACTAGAAAGCGCTATAGTGTTCAAGGAGCTTAGATATCTAACTTCCTTGACTTTCATAGTGATTCAAGGAACAGCGAAATTCGACATGCAAGCTACCCTCTGGGTGTCAAATTTCAAAGCTTGCACACGGCACCCGAGGTCATACGATATTATTATTATCGCAGTATTTACACAACATTTCAGTCTTCTCCTAATAATAATAATGTTAATGGTTTTACGTCCCTTTTAACTACTCTGGTTTTTAGAGACGCCGGGATGCAGGAATTTTGTCCCGAAGGGGATCTTCAATGTGCCAGTAAATATACTGACACGGCTCCCTCGCATTTGCGCACCCTCAAATGCCAGCTGACTGCATTTCTCCTAATTGAACACATCAATATGTTTGAAAAATGCTCTAAGACTGCGGCAGGTAGAGAGTTCCAATAGGGATGTAGCGGGAGAAAGTTCGCGCCAGATAGCACTCGTGTAGTACTGGGTAAGCGCAAGGCGATCGTCTTATGTTTCTCCCAGTCAGCTGCGAAGAATGTATAAATTGTGACCGAGTTTTCTAAGCTAAAGTAAATTATATCTTCATTAATTTTACTCCAAGACTATATGAATTAATTCTATAGGTATATCTCCTAATATATTATGGACGATTTTCAGCGTCTAAGCGTTAAACAGCTGCAAAATGAGCTACGGACTAGAGGCACTAAAACTAGCGGGAGGAAGGAAGAATTAATGGCCTACAGCGGTAATAACAAAATTCTAACACGCTTTATTATTCAAATAATGAATATGATTCAGCATGCTTCCTCCTAAAGATTACAATTACTAGAGTATTGTAGGCCTATATTGATAAATATATCTCCATAAGACTTAAATCATAAACAGAGATTTAAATATTCACTTGCTCCCCCTGCTTACAGACTTCGATTCTTGTATTTTTTTTATGTTGATAGCTTACATGAAACTGTCGTGTTTTAAGGTAAACATAATCAAAGAAAGTTGATACCGGTAATGTGTACCTCGAAAATGCATCGCAACGTTTGGTTCTTATGTAATTTTGTCAATTTCTCGATAAGAATCGTTCCCTTACAACTGGAAAAGGACTTGGGGGCACAATTTTTTAAAAGTTTGAGAATCCCTGCTTTAGAGCCACGAACTGTTTCCATTCATTTGACTATGTCTCAAGAATGTACTGTAGAAGTCAGTCGCTACCACATTCTCCGTCGGGCAGATGGAAGTTGACGATTAATTCTGATTTCAAGAAACCAACCATAATACGTTTGTGACTGTTAATGTTGCGACATTTATTCTTGAAGTATTTGACCGAGTAGCCTATTGATCTCTTTGAAAATGGGAGTCAGAAATGTTACTTTCATTTCTTCGTGTGTATTGACGATTTCTTCCCGTACTTCAATGGAGATGATTTCTGCAGATTCTGATTTTGTAGGCTTATAGTGATAATCCGGCAATTTTCTTGTGTATGGCCTCTTCCTAAATAATTATTTTTGTTGTGTTCGTGGTCCACCGAAAAAGCGATGGAACAGCGCCCGGTTTTTATCTTGCTCTCTCACCTTCAGATACAAACGCATAAATTCAGTGGTTGTTATCGAAATGTCTAATCAGTTTATATATACAAAACAGGAATTATTTCCCTTTGTAAGTCACACTAATCCAACACAGTTTTCGTGAAGTCATCGGGTTGTAAATGATGGAAACACACTTTAATATATTCGGTCAGATTTTTCTCACCGAAATTTTTCCTTCTGATAACATGTGACCATTTCTTCCTCATTTATTTATTTTGTGGAAATTGGTGAAACGAAAACGGGCTTCCCTGAATTTTGCAAAGAGGAACACTGCAATAGCTTGGCATAGTCACGGAAATAATAATTTAAACAACTTAAATTCGTACATATTAGCGGCATGAGAACACAGGAGACAAATGAAGTGCGCCGTGCGCTTACCCAGTACAACAGCAGTGCGCTCTGTCGGTGCTAGTTCTATATATCCCTATTATCAATACCACGATTAATGAAATACAATTTCCCATAATTTGTACGCAGTGGTCGGCCCTTGACTTTATGCGGATGATCTGCCCTGCAAGGGCGTCATTCCTGTGAGGCAGTCGTTATTGTTCTTACTTATTTTATGGGCTGTGACATCGTGGTCATATAGTCCCGTATACTTGGATGAGTGGAATTTTGGTCTGATAATCTGTAACAAAAAGAGCAAGGTTTTTTGGCAAGCAAGGTTCTTATGGTGATGGTTTGCGTCACCTGGTGTATCATCGGTGCGTGCAATAAAATGACGAAATTTACATTCAGAACTTCCCTCGTATTTTCACTGCCATCCATATCAATACTTGGGACAGATGACCTTAGATCAGGGGTTCCCAAACTTTTTATGACCATCGCCCACTTTCGAGACTTATAATTTGTTTTCGCCCAGTTCATTTCAAAAAACGCACAAATCTCAAAATTGCTAAAACATACATTCAAATACCTAGCCTACATACAGTATAAGTTGAAAAATTAGGATTATTACAGACATTTTTAGCCTATTTTCAATTTTGAAAAAATAGGCTTATGAGATCACCTTTTGTCCGTGTGTGTGTGCGTGTGTGTGTGTGTGTGTGTGTGTGCGTGTGTGTGTGATTCGTGTGTGTGTGTCCCCCTAATAAAATCGAAACGGCTGGAGCGATTTCAATGAAACTCGGGAAGTTCATAGCACTATTCCCGGCGACCTCGACCGTGCCCTTCAAATTTTGTTACGTCTCTCCAATCCAACATGGCGGCTGTGCGAAATATTTCACTAGCATTCAATATCTCCGAAACTATTACCGATATCGCCCTGAAATTGTGTACGGTGATAAAGGGCACTACTAGAAGTTCACCTATGAGACTTTCAAAAACCTGGTGACTACAAAACCAACATGCCGGCCAAGCGAAGTTCAGATATTTAAATAGACTTTTCTCGCGATTTAACTATCTAAATGTAATGAAACTTGGTACAGCAAATGTTTATACACATTGTAATGCACTGGAGTCTAATTTAGTTCAATTGTTTACATAACTTCAAAATGGCGGCTGTGCGAAATATTTCACTGCCATTCTATATCTCCGAAACTATTACAGATATCACCCTGCAATTTTGTACGTTGATAAAGGGTACTGATACAGGTATACCTATGTATATTTCATAAACCTGTAAAGTACGAAACGAACATGGCGACCAAGCGAATTTAAAATATTTTAATAGACTTTTCTCGTGATTTAACTCTCTGAGCGCAGTGAAATGTGGTACAGTAATTGATTTACCAGATTGTAATGCACTGCCATCTAATTTAATTCAATTGCTTACATAACCTCAAGATGGCGGCTGTGCGAAATTTTAAAATTAAGTTTTAATTTCTTGTGTCGTAATCATGCGATCGAAGTGAAAGTTTGAATAATGAACCTAGGCAATAATTGTCCTTGAATGGTACATAACTCTATGGCCTATACACATAACACTCCTAAATGGTGAGCTCCCGAAATATTTAGACGGTTCTCAATATCTATGAATCTTTTACAGCAACCAAACTGAATTTTTTAATGTTCATAGAGACTATGAACATATGTTCACCTATAGGACTTTCAGGAACCCGGTGAGCACAAATCCAACATGGCGGCGACGCGAAGTATAAATATTTAAATGGACGTTTCTCGCGAATTAACTATCCGAGTGCCGTGAAACGTTGCACGTTAAATGCTTTTACAAATGTTGATCCACTGGCATCTAATTTATTTCAATGGTTTGTATTATCACAAGATGGCTGCTGTGCGTAATTTTAAAATCTCGTTTTTACTTCTTGTTGTCTAATTATGCGATTGAAGTTTGAATACCACACGTACACAATAATCTTAATGTAATAGTACAAAAATAAAAATCCAACCTGGCGACCATCTGAAATATTTAGACGGTTCTCAATATCTACGAATCTGTTACAGCAATTAAACTGAAATTTTGTATGTTGATTGTGGCAGTTAACATAAGTAGGATATATGAAAATAGGCTGTATAGTTCTTCACGGAACTACTTGTTCTTAATACGTACATCATGTTTATTTAGGTATAATTATGTACATTAAAAATTTACAAATAATATGTATAAAAAAGGAATTATTTATTTATTTAATCGTATGGTGATACAATACAGAATACAAATAAGACAAAATTAAACTTTAAAGTCCTTCCTTTTCAACCATTCGGTTAGACTAGGTGTGAGATCAAACAAGTCGTCAGGAATTCCAGGGTATGAATGAAGAGGACAGCGTAGGACCAGGTGTTCAATCGTCTGTTCTTCTAAGTTACATTCACACATTGGTGAACTGATCCAGCCCCACTTGTACCTGAAATAATTACAACACCCATGTCCAGTCCTCAACCTGTTGATACGGCACCAGAGGTTCCTTGGTAGGTCAAAACCATTTGGCTTCTTTGTGGGATCAAGATGGTGGACACTTGTTCCCAATGTTTTTGTTGACCACTCATGCTTCCAGTTTTCCTTTATGTCAAATCCATAAAAAAAGGAATAACGATAATGAAATGAATTAAAGAAAAAAATTAAAATTAAAACTACATGAATTTTATATCTAATTAATTAAACAACATGAATACCTATGTCTAATTAATGTGAGGGATGGATTTGATGAGTTTCAATTAATTTGTTGATGTCAGGAGCCATTTATGTTAGAAAAATTCTAAGATATCCTCGCTTTTTAATTTCTAACCTATTTCTAGATTTCGTAGCAAGATTATATGACTTAATTAAATTTACTTGTTTGCATTTTTTTATTTCTTGTTTTTATAGGCAAAAACTTCTCAGTCATATTGTATATATAAACAAGAGGTTCCGTGAAGAACTATACAGCCTACTTTTCATCCCAATGATTATTCTACAGTATATGAACCTATCTAGAATAATGACGAAATTAAGTTGGTAATATCGAAATATCTAATTAGTTCAAAATATACCTGGTATAATGTAGCCTAATAGAGCACTACAGTTGGCAGCCCTGGTGACTGAATATATTCTTAGTTCCACCTCTTAAGGTACAGAATACAAAATTTGGTTGAAGTCCAATGGACGTTACATGCAGCTAGACACTAGATCTATCAGCACGCGTAAAAGCATGTTGCCAACAATGCCATGCGTGTGCTGGTCAGAAATAATCTGAATTATTATGATATCTTGTTGTGCCAATTTAGGATGAAATCCATTTGTTAGTATAGAAGTTACATGTATTTTAAAATTGGACATATCGGCAGGCATAGAATCATGTTGGCAGCACTGCCTTGTATTAATTACTCCAAATTAAACTAGAATGTCAGGTGCTATACGTGTGCAAAGTATAGAGCTGTTGGCTTGCATACTTTCTGATATATTGATATTAGGGTAAAAAGAATATAGACAGCATTTATTAACAGTTGGCAGCCCTGATTGCTCTTAACAATACTTATAGTCATATCTGTTATGGTACACATAGCACATACGAAATTTGGTTGAAATCCAACTGATAGTATAGAAGTTACATGTATTTGAAAATTGGTACTATCAGCATGCTTAGAATCATGTTGGTAGAACTGACGTATATAAGTTACTCCAAATTAATCTAAAATGTCAGAATATACGTGTGCATAGTTTAAAGCTGTTGGCTTGCATACTTTCTGATATATTGGTATTTGGATAAAAAAAAATAGAGAGAGCATTTATTATTGTATATATAAACAAGAGGTTCCGTGAAGAACTATACAGCCTACTTTTCATCCCAATGATTATTCTACAGTATATGAACCTATCTAGAATAATGACGAAATTAAGTTGGTAATATCGAAATATCTAATTAGTTCAAAATATACCTGGTATAATGTAGCCTAATAGAGCACTACAGTTGGCAGCCCTGGTGACTGAATATATTCTTAGTTCCACCTCTTAAGGTACAGAATACAAAATTTGGTTGAAGTCCAATGGACGTTACATGCAGCTAGACACTAGATCTATCAGCACGCGTAAAAGCATGTTGCCAACAATACCATGCGTGTGCTGGTCAGAAATAATCTGAATTATTATGATATCTTGTTGTGCCAATTTTGGATGAAATCCATTTGTTAGTATAGAAGTTACATGTATTTTAAAATTGGACATATCGGCAGGCATAGAATCATGTTGGCAGCACTGCCTTGTATTAATTACTCCAAATTAAACTAGAATGTCAGGTGCTATACGTGTGCAAAGTATAGAGCTGTTGGCTTGCATACTTTCTGATATATTGATATTAGGGTAAAAAGAATATAGACAGCATTTATTAACAGTTGGCAGCCCTGATTGCTCTTAACAATACTTATAGTCATATCTGTTATGGTACACATAGCACATACGAAATTTGGTTGAAATCCAACTGATAGTATAGAAGTTACATGTATTTGAAAATTGGTACTATCAGCATGCTTAGAATCATGTTGGTAGAACTGACGTATATAAGTTACTCCAAATTAATCTAAAATGTCAGAATATACGTGTGCATAGTTTAAAGCTGTTGGCTTGCATACTTTCTGATATATTGGTATTTGGATAAAAAAAATAGAGAGAGCATTTATTAACAGTTGGCAGTCCTGGTGGCTCTTAAGAATACGCTCTGTCATATCTGTTTATGTACAGATATTACATACAAAATTTGGTTGAAATCCAATTGATAGTGTAGAAGTTATATGCATTTAAACATTGGACCTATCAAAAGGCTTAAAATTATTTTGGCAACACTGTCATGGTTGGCCTCCTGGAAATAAAACTGAAATAGTATTATCTACATGTGTGCCAATTTTGGAATATCTCCCATGCATTCCTTGCAAGATATCCAACATGGAGCTCAAATTTCTAGTGCGTTTTTTCGGCAGTTGGTAGCACTGACATCATTTTCAAATATGGACGTGAGCTATTCCGGTGCACATCTTTACTCATACTAAATTTGGTTTTGATTGCTGCAGCCGTTTAGGAGTAGATAGGGGGGGACACACACACACAGCCAGACAGACAGACAGACAGAAGGACAGACAGACAGACAGACAGACATTTTCCCGGATCGATCTCATAAGTCTACTTTTTCCTCATTTTTGCAAAATGTGAAAAGTAGGCTAAAAAGTCCTCTCGGCACGCCGGAAGGCGGAGGTAGATTTCACCGGACAAACTTGGGGATAGGCAAAAATAGGCAGAATATGCAAGTTTTCGTAGAAGGATCAGACCTCATTTACTGCGAGAAGATATTTTATAATTGGAGCTTAATTAACTTTGTTTTTCGTCATTTTATGCTTATTTTAAACATTTTATTGTCTTATGGGAACGGTAACCTTCTTGTCATTTGGGGTCCATTTTTATACTTGTGGTCACACTGTCCTTATGCAAGGTTTCGACACTGATGTGTGACTATGTAACGGTCTGTTACTTCTTCACGCAAAATTATATCTCCCGCAGAGATTTTGGTTGGTTCCTCAGTTTAGGGGCTGCGACAACGAGGTCATGTAACCCCGTGTACCTAGGGATGGCTGTATTAGTCTGTAATTCAGGTAAGGACTGCAGACGGTCAATTTCAAGCAGTAGTTCCTAATGTTGGTACCAGGTACTACCGTCAACGACACCTACCTGTGAACTTGGCTACTAGATGCCACCGCAACCAGCAACTCGCAACGAACGTTGGAACTTCCCCTCCAAAGGATAGCATACTGAGGGATTTTTAGCGCTCTTAGAAAATCCGACGACTTCGGCCGACTTTGAACTCGCGACCTTGGGCATAGACATTCAGCATGCTACCAGTTACGTCACCGATGCCGCTTCACACTTAGTCAGATGAAAATCTGAATCTGATCTCGTGCAAGTGCGTTATCTTGGCAACGTCTGATGGCTCATCCCTCCCAATTTAGTAGTGTTGCCATGGCAACCACTGATAGCTCTTGGCATTTTCTTATAATTCCGAAATCATTTTTCTCATCCCTTGGCATAATGGTGGGTCATATCAAAAATTCTTTCAGACAAACGTTTTAGGTAATTATTAGGGGAATATTGTCCATTTTGTACGGTTTTGATATTGTGCCTATTAAGAGAGATATGATTAATGGTTCCCGAAAAACCCACTTTTTCCCACCCCTTTGGTCAATGGTTGGTGCTATAAAAAAACTCTTCAAACATAAATTTTTGGACTTTATCCGACACATAGTATGAACGTTGAACGGATTCGATATGTCACATATTAAGAGAGTTATAGCAATATTTCACTTTTTCGAAAAAAGCCCCCCATTATCACCCCCTTCGACCGATTTAGCCCAGTAACGAACTCGACCGAAATTTTATAGGTATACATATTCGGTAAAAAATTCAAAGTGATTGGTGCAAAATTACGGCAGTTATCGTGTCCACAAGAAACTGATATATATATATATATATATATATATATATATATATATATATATATTCATACATAAATTATATATAAACTTTTGAACTGACGGTGGTTTTGGGGTCTGGGGGATGTGAAACGCGAAGATATGTCGAAATTTTCCGGAAGTCGAAACATGGTACCCATTGCAATAGTTAGCTTTCTAATGAAATCTACCTCTGGTTGGTTCCTCAGTTTAGGGGCTGCGACAACGCGGTCATCTAACCCCGTGCACTTTGGGTGAGTGTAGAATCTGTCTGATAAACGGTGTGAATTGTAATGGCTGTATTTGTCTTCATTCAGGTAAGGACTGCAGATGGTCAATTTCAAGCAGTAGTTCCTAATGTTGCTACCAGGTACTACCGTCAACGACACCTAGCTGTGAACTTGACTACTAGATGCCACCGCAACCTGCAACAAACGTTGGAACTTCCCCTCCAAAGGAAAGCATACAGAGGGATTTTAGCGCTCTTAGAAAATCCGACGACTTCGGCCGACTTTGAACTCGCGACCTTGGGCATAGCCATTCAGCATGCTACCAGTTACGTCACCGATGCCGCTTCACACTTAGTCAGATGAAAATCTGAATCTGATCTCGTGCAAGTGCGTTATCTTGGCAACGTCTGATGGCTCATCCCTCATCAATTTAGTAGTGTTGCCATGGCAACCACTGATAGCTCTTGGCATTTTCTTAAAATTCCGAAATCATTTTTCTCATCCCTTGGCATAATGGTGGGTCATATCAAAAATTCTTTCAGACAAACGTTTTAGGTAATTATTAGGGGAATATTGTCCATTTCGTACGGTTTTGATATTGTGCCTATTAAGAGAGATATGATTAATGGTTTCCGAGAAACCCACTTTTTCCCACCCCTTTGGTCAATGGTTGGTGCTATAAAAAAACTCTTCAAACATAAATTTTTGGGCTTTATCCGACACATAGTATGAACGTTGAACGGATTCGATATGTCACATATTAAGAGAGTTATAGCAATATTTCACTTTTTCGAAAAAAGACCTCCATTTTCACCCCCTTCGACCGATTTAGCCCAGTAACGAACTCGACCGAGATTTTATAGGTATACATATTCGGTAAATAATTCAAAGTGATTGGTGCAAAATTAAGGCAGTTATCGTGTCCACAAGAAACTGATATACATATATATACATACATAAATTATATAAACTTTTGAACTGACGGTGGTTTTGGTGTCTGGGGGATGTGAAACGCGAAGATATGTCGAAATTTTCCGTAAGTCGAAACATGGGACCCATTGCAATAGTTAGCTTTCTAATGAAATCTACCTAAAAACTGAATTATTTGCCCACCATTTTTTTTCAAATCGCCCATCGAATTCACATTCTGTTAGTTTCGTGTCGTCTCAAAACTGACGAGTCTCAAAATTCACGAATTTCAAGATAAGGGTTAGTAAAAGTAGGTTGTAACCGGTTTCTGTACCTGGGCCAGTCTCAAAACTCACGAACCAAGCCATAGCCACCTATAAGGTTATAGGTAGCCATGGCCAAGCCAGTTCAATGGGAAAAGGTTCATTGTTAGAGCCAGCCAGAACTGTTTGCCCTCTTGTAATTGGCACCTCTCTCATCAAGATGTTGTCGTTGATTCCTTTAGGGGCTTTGCGACATCGTGGTCATGTACTTGAGTCTGTTAACCTGCGTCACTGTGACATCTGTACGATACAAACGAAATCCAATTCTAAACCTGGGTGGACAAACATGGGTTGAAGGGCAGTGTGCTCGCCGGAGTCATGAGTTTTGAGACTATTATATGTTCATTCAGCTACTAGTTTATTGTCGTGAGTTTTGATACAATTTGTTACAATTTTTAGCTCGTGAGTTTTGAGACTCGTGAGTTTTGAGACGTAACCGTCAGTTTCGCCCACTGGCGTGCTAAAATCGCCCAAATGTTTCTCCCATTAAAACGACAACTACCTCAATCTCCTACCACTACTTCTACGATCAACACCATCATCACCACCAAGTGGTAATAATTCATCGTTAGTAACTTATTTAATACGGCGCGGACTATAGCAAGGTTCACAGAGGGTTCCAATTCCGTGCGAACAAGTCTGTGCCCTCCTTCATAAGGCAAGGAACAGTGCCCAGTAGCGTGGATGTTTACGATTTCAATATTATGATCGCGCGTCAGACTAGAGGAATACACAATAAAATGAAACGATGCAATCCTCAAATTCTGCATATAAAACTTTGGCTTTCTCATGGAACTTTTCCCTGCTTCGTCCAGCAGTGTAGCCGAACACATTAAGTTACTCTTCGCGACTACAATGTGGGTCTGAAATACTGGAGATTCGAGGTTAGAAAATTGGCTCGGACAGAGGCTATCCGGACTGTGGGCATTTCTATACTCACCAAAGGGATTTACCGGAATGGCAAGTTCCAAGGAACTTCCTCAATGTTAGCCTAACTCTGATTTTTAGAGTTACACACACTACTACAGTCAACATAGAAACACAGGTTATCATACAAATTCAATATACGCCCCAATACAAGAAGCTGATGTTACATAAAATACAAAGCCTCTTAAATGAATTAAAGTAAATACCAAATTGTTTTTATTTTAAAGATACTTACCTAGGTTATTAGAATTATTAAACATAATTTTTTTAAATGTAAGTAAATCTTTATGAGGCGGCTTCGGTGGCGTAGTCGGTAGCATGCTGAGCTTTTATGCCCGAGATCGCGGGTTCAAATCCGTCCGAAGTCGTCGGATTTTTTAAGAGCGTTAAAAATCCCTCAGTATGCCTTCCTTCGGAGGGGAAGTAAAGCCGGCGGTCACATGTCATAGATTTATGGCATGTTAAAGAACCTTCCACTTATTACACCTGTGTGAAGCTAAATTGTATAGGTTAAGAATGTAAACAACGCTCTTTGGTTCCTACGTTCGTGGCCAAGAGCCGACCGCGGTGGCGTCTGGTAGCTAAGTTCTGAACAAGTAGTCGTTGACGGTGGCGTTTGGCGGCAAAAGTAGGAACTATTTGAAAAATTCAAAAGTCTGCAGTCCTTATTTGAATAAAAAAAGATAACACACACTAATACAGTCATCACAATTAACACCGGTCATCACACAGATTCTACATACACCCAAAGTACACGGCACTACATGATCGCGTTGTTGCAGCCCCTAAACTTAAGAACCAACCAGCCAACTAAATCTTTATCACAACAGAATTTAATGTTTAAGCTTTGATATTCTTTTAATTTGCAATTTCATTTTCATTAGACAACACCACCACACCTTATAGACAGTAGATTGCTCCGAATTTATATTGAAAAATTTGACTATTAAAATAAACTTACAAGTTGTTTTAGAACATTTCGATCGAATTGTATTAGTACATGCTCACTTTTGGTTTAATGTGTTAAGTCCACACAATAATAATAATATCGTATGGCCTCAGGTGCCGGGTGCAAGCTTTGTTAATTGACACCCAAAGGGCAGCTTTCATGTCGAATTTTATCGCTCCTTGGAGCGCTATGAAAGTCAAGGAGGTTAGATATCTGAGCTCGTTGACACTATAGCGCTTTCTAGTAGAGAGAGGAGGAAATTCTTTGTGTAGGCGGAAAATCTCGCGATTAAGCTTGCCATTTTGAACACGGCCTACGGAATTCAAATGGGTTATTTAACATGCCAACAACGTATGACATGCGTACCATGATTTTTGTCGTCTTTAAAAAATCACTTACTACGGCCAGGAGTGAACCTGCAAGCTTGGGGTTGGTAGTCCGACAGGATAACCACTCACCCACACAATGCTGAAGAAGGTCACAATGTGGCCGAAACTTGTACTGATTAATTAAGTAATTACATATTAATTACAATTGAAGGGTTTATTCTAAGAACCAGACAAGTCCAAAATTTAAATTGTTCAGTAACTACAAAACGAAAAAAAGAAAAGAAAAAAGAAAATAGTAGGCCTATAGCTTCATTTGTCCTGAAAGAAATAAAAATTGCTTTTAGACCTACTGTTTTCTTACTGGCAGCTTTACATTGCACGTGAAGGAAATATTCCTTATATGAGGATAGTTGAGGAACCTACGAAAACCTATGGACAAGTCTGTTTTTTGCCGAAATCTTAGTTGAACACAAAAATGAAAAATATTTTAATCCTCAAATTCGATTATTTATTAGGCCTATGTACATTCTAACAAATTACAAATCATTATTGATTGGCAAAAATTCCAGGTAATTAATTACCTTGAAAAAGCATAGCACGATGTCGCAGCCCCTAAAATAAGCCACAACAACTCTTTAGTCTAGTAAGTCCCTGTGTACAGCGAATGATCTTCATCTCCATGATATGCAGTTCTTGTTCATGTCTCTTCGTTACTGGCCACTAGCATACAAAGCTGATAATAACCTAGGTAAATATCTTTAAAATAAAAAGCAATTTGTTGTTTACTTGAATCCATTTAAGAGGCTTTGTACTTAGTTGTATCATCAGCCTCTTGTATTTGGGTGTATATAATAATAATATTATTAATAATACTAATAGTCTAATAATAACTAGTGGACCTGTTCGAGAAATCTCGCATTATATAAACTACCCGCCCGGCTTTACTGTTGTGCGGGCTTGACATAACATAGTTCTCGCAGGGGTTATCGTCTTGTTTATTTGTTTAAACGCACTTCATAAACAAATAAATATTGTTACGCCCCGGACTCCTACGGGGCGTAGTCACCCTCTTTCGTCCCCTTTCATCCCCCTTTCACGCCAGAACCTCAAAGTAAAGCAACAGCAACAACCACACAACTTACACCGGCTTGGCATGCCAACTCTTACACACATGTGGTAATCATTGCCTCACAAGTACAGAATTCAGCTACCAATTATGTAGAACGCAACAAACAAAGGATTCTGCTGAGTTTGCTTACTAAACATCGGCAACCACTTTAAATAGATCCGACACAAAGCCCAAGCATCTTTCGTCTACGGTCTTGCTGCCCAAATGCTTCGACGCTGTAATGCTTCTTTTTTTTTTTTAGCATATGGCTTTTAGTGCCGGGAGTGTCCGAGGACATGTTTGGCTCGCCAGTTTTGTAGCTGCTTCGAGACAGACACCCAATGGGTGAGCTACAAGTACCGTTGGGGAGGGAAGTTGGAATGTAAGGACGAGGAGTTGGAAGGTAGCGGCTGTGGCCTATAGGTAGGGACCAACCCCGGCATTTGCCTGGAAGGAAGATGGGAAACCACAGAAGACCATCTTCAAGGTTGCCGGCGGGGGGATTCGAACCTCCTCGCCTTCCGGATGTGAGTGACTGCCAGCAGTCATGCCGTAACGACCACGGCTAACTCACCCGGTGCTGTATTGCTGATCGAGTGCGACTCAAGGTTTTCCTCAATAATTCCTCTCAATTCCACACCTAACTTATTTGTAATCATCTCATTTAACCTTGCTGCACTTAACGTGGCCAGAGGTTAACTAGCGACTCACCTCCCATCACACCTGTGGGATTAAATCATCTTCACCCTCTCAAACCGACTCATTACATTTATTGAGCGCTCCTGCTCGAACCCGAGAATCCTAACTCGCTGCAAGCAAGCCCTCTTTAATTTGCGCCAAGTATGTCTTAACTACACACATCAAAAAAAGTTTTGCATCACCTCGGTTCCAAGAGTTCCGGAACCGTTAAATACAAAGGGAATAGAGATCAACACAAACAACATTTCAGCTCGTTTTATTGCTCATGAGACCCACACATTGCATGTTGTACCATCATACAGCTAGACTTTCAGCATTTGTGGTCCAGATTGCAGTACACACCACTACCTCTAATACCCAGTAGCACGTCCTCTTGCATTGATACATGCCTGTATTCGCCGTGGCATACTATCCACAAGTTCATCAAGACACTGTTGGTCCAAATTGTCCCACTCCTCAACGACAATTCGGCGTAAATCTCACAGAGTGGTTGGTGGGTCAAGACGTCCATAAACAGCCCTTTTCAACATATCCCAGGCATGTTCGATAGGGTTCATGTCTGGCGAACATGCTGGCCACTGTAGTCGAGCGATGTCGTTATCTTGAAGGAACGCATTCACAAGATGTGCACGATGAGGTCGAGAATTGTCGTCCATGAAGACAAATGCCTCTCCAATATTCTGCCGATATGGTTGCACTATGGGTCGGAGGATGTCATTCAGGTATCGTAAAGCCGTTTCGGAGCCTTCCATGACCACCAGTGGCGTACGTCGGCCCCACATAATGCCACCCCAAAACATCAGGGAACCACCACCTTGCTGCACTCGCTGGACAGTGTGTCTAAGACGTTCAGCCTGACCAGGGTGCCTCCAAACACGTCTCCGACGATTGTCTGGTTGAAGGCATATGCGACACTCATCGGTGAAGAGAACGTGATGCCAATTCCGTGGGGTCCATTCAGCATGTTGTTGGGCCCATCTGTACCGCGCTGCATGGTGTCGGGGTTGCAAAGCTGGACCTCGCCATGGACGTCGGGAGTGAAGTTGCGCATCATGCAGCCTATTGCGCACAGTTTGAGTTGAAACAAACAAACCCCTCTCCATTCCCCCTGCTCTTCAAGCTCTCATCAAGCGGAAAAACATGATCAGGTGGAGGTGGCAAGTCACCCGGGATCTCCGCCTTAAGCAAGAGTGGTATCGGCTGAAAAGACAGATCCAATCAGCCATGTCAAACATCCGAAATAAACTTTGGCAATCCAAATTAGAAAGTATGGCAGGAAATTCCAAATCCCTGTTCGGCATGGCCAAAAAGCTGCTCAAGAAAAGGACTGGCATTCCACCATTACACGGGGTACGTGGAATGGTATTCACTAACCCCGACAAGGCTAACGCCCTGGCGGACACCTTTGAGAGAGCCTGCGAGCCTAACCTCGAACCTTGTAACGACGACTTCGTAGACCTCGTTCGTCATGATCTTCGAGGTGGCTTTCAGGGCGATCTCCCCCGGGGCTTTAAATTTGTCTCCCCGTCCGAACTGCTCAAATTTATCAAGAAACTAAAATCTCGTAAGGCCCCCGGACCCGACGAGATTTCCGCTCAATATCTCAAAAACCTTAGTAAGAACGCCTTAACTTGCCTAGTCAAGATATTCAACGCTATGTACCGATTTGGGTATTTTCCGTCAGCCTGGAAAGTAGCAAAAGTCATTATGATAGGGAAGCCCAATACTGATGGCACCTTCCCACAAAACTACAGACCAATAAGTCTATTATCCATCATCTCAAAATTATTTGAAATGACACTACTTTTCAGGCTGAACACACACATCTCCAACATTATCAACGACGAGCAGTTCGGTTTTAGACAAGGCCATTCCACTGTACATCAACTTTTGAGACTCGTTGAAGTCATTACGCGCGCCTTTAATGAAAACCGTATGACAGGAGTTTGCTTTTTAGATATAAGTCGTGCTCTTGATAAAGTCTGGCACAGCGGCTTGCTGTACAAGATGAAGCACTTCGGATTCCCAGGTCATCTTCTTAAGGTCATTGAGTCCTATCTTAGGAAAAGGAAATTCTTTGTCCAGGTGGTTGACGCTAAATCCTCCTTGAGAAGGATCAAGGCCGGCGTGCCTCAAGGTAGCGTCATAGCCCCTTCCCTCTTCAACATATATGTCTCTGACATTCCCAGAACTGACGCTACCAGTCTCCACCTATACGCAGACGACACTGCAATCTCTGCCACCTCCTGGCAAGGACATAGAGTTCAAGCTAATCTCCAAGCCGCATTAGAAAACTTAGAAACCTGGCTAAGGGATTGGAGAATTAAAATTAATGTTGCTAAATGTTCCGCCACCCTGTTTACCAAGAAACGCAAATATACAGAAGTCCAGGATCTCAACTTCTTTGGCGAGGTAATCAGGTGGCAACCTGCTACTAAGTACCTGGGAGTCACATTGGATCGAGGCCTTACTTTCGCTCAGGAGGTTTCTCTGCGCGCTAACAAAGCGAAAGCGATCCAAGCGCAGCTCTGGCCATTAATTAAATCCCAGAGCTCCCTAGATGAATCCAGCAAGCTCCTGTCTTATAGCACCCTTGTGCGTCCTGTGATGGAATATGCCAGCCCTGTCTGGGGTTACGCAGCTCCCTCAACCCTCAACAAACTTCAGGTTGTTCAGAACAGAGCGTTGCGAACCATATCAGGTGCTCCCTGGTACGTTCGAAACGCTCAACTACACGATGACTACAACCTCTTGACCATCAGTCAGAGGATACATAGACAGGCAGTCAAGATCTATCGTACATCTACACGCAGCACCAACCCTCTAATAAACACCTTGGGTGATTACCGTGCGCGGGGAAATCGCCATAAGCGCCCCCGCATTATTATAGAATAAATATTTTCCAAACCATGCTACTATAGCACTATTACTTCTTCAAAACAGATATCTTCACTCTTTCTTCTTTTTCTGACTCTTTCTAAGATCAACTTACTTCTACTATCCCTTTAATTTCTGTATTTCTAAATGTCACTGTACATCAGGTCATATTCTGGCCAGTTTGATTCACGGTAATCACCCAAACCCCCTCATTCAATTGTAGTCGGTCGTGTATATTGGACAAAGCTCTCAAGGCCCTCGGGCCGATAGGCTACAATTCACGCAACGAAACCGGCTTCGCCGGTTTCGCTTGCTTAGGCGCTGACGCTGACGACGTCCTGTGGCTGAACGAAACGCATTATTCAACATGGTGGCATTGCTGTCAGGGTTCCTCCGAGCGGCAATCCGTAAGTAGCGGTCATCCACTACAGTAGTAGCCCTTGGGCGGCCTGAGCGAGGCCTGTCATCGACAGTTCCTGTATCTCTGTACCTCCTCCATGTCCGAACAACATCGCTTTGGTTCACTCTGAGACGCCTGGAAACTTCCCTTGTTGAGAGCCCTTCTTGACACAAAGTAACAATGCGGACGCGATCGAACTGCGGTATTGACCTTCTAGGCATGGTAGAACTACAGACAACATGAGCAGCGTACTTTCGTCCTGGTGGAATGACTGGAACTGATCGGCTGTCGTACCCCCTCCGTCTAATAGGCCCTGCTCATGCATGGTTGTTTACATCTTTGAGCAGTTTTAGTGACATCTATTAACAGTCAAAGGGACTGTATCTTGGATACAATATACACAGTCAACGTCTATATGCCGGAGATCTGGGAATCGAGGTGATGCAAAACTTTTTTTGATGTGTGTACTTGCCTGGTGACCAGCGCATGTAAACACTGATTCAGCATTTCATTACCCGCTCACGTAGACAAGGACACGAGCCAGCTTTCTCGGCTCATTCACCCGTCACTTCACAGCACTGCTACAGGTACACACGCGTACTCGCCCTTCATACTGGCTTTCGCCTTTCTCAGTAAACACCGCCCTTATTTTGAGCTTATTTCCGTTGATTTGCCAAGAAATGCAAGAATTCTTCCTGTATAAAACTAGACTATTGAGACGATTTGGTACATTTTGAAAAAAAAAAAAAAAAAAAAAAAAAAAAAAAAAAAAAGGCTCCTTCTAACTCCCTCTGGTTTAAGAGCTTGAGTTTTGTGAAACATATACCTTAGCGTTTTAAATAATATTATAATATATTGTTAGCCTATTATTGGCGGCTTCGGTGGCGTAGTTGGTAGCATGCCGAAATGTGTGCCCAAGATCGCGGGTTCAAACCCGGCCGAAGTCGTCAGATTTTTTAAGAGCGTTAAAATCCTGCAGTATGTCTTCCTTCAGAGGGGAAGTAAAGCCGGCGTTCCCATGTCATAGATTTATGGCATGTATAAGATCCTTCCACAGACTAAACTCTTGTGAAGCTAAATTTCTAGGTTAGATTTCGTTGGAACGCTCTATCAAAGTTCCAACGTTCACCACTTGGTATCAGCGACATCTGGTAGCGAAAGTTGGAACTACTTGAAATTGAACGGAACTTGTAGCTAACACTATGGGTGTCTGCTTGAAGCAGCTACAGACTCTGGCGAGCTGAACATGTCTTCGGACACTCCCGGCACTAAAAGCCATACGATAAATAAATAAATAAATAAATAAATAAGTCTATTATTGTTGTTATTATTATTATTTTTATGTTTTGGCCAACTAATGAGCACGCCATTTCAACTGATTCCTTCTAGCTTTAAAATTAGTCCAGCATACCTTCATTCGTAGACGGTGTTGTTCCTTTCTCTCTTGTGTCCACGACTTTTCAATTTTCAGCGTCGGCTTTGTTAGTAAGCTCTGCTGTTCCAAGATTTGTTATTATTAATATTTTATTTCACACCTTACAGGCCTATTAGACCATGCGAAGCAATCATGACTATTTGTTCTTCCTGTTTTTGCAGTACTCTTTCATTCGTGCACTAAAGGCCCTCTTCCTTTCTTCGGTTCACTTTGGTATTTGGGCTGAAGGTGTTGCTCTCTCTGACAACACTTCCCACTTGTACACACATCAAAAAAAGTTTTGCATCACCTCGGTTCCCAGATCTCCGGCATATAGACGTTGACTGTGTATATTGTATCCAAGATACAGTCCCTTTGACTGTTCATAGATGTCACTAAAACTGCTCAAAGATGTAAACAACCATGCATGAGCAGGGCCTATTAGACGGAGGGGGTACGACAGCCGATCAGTTCCAGTCATTCCACCAGGACGAAGGTACGCTGCTCATGTTGTCTGTAGTTCTACCATGCCTAGAAGGTCAATACCGCAGTTCGATCGCGTCCGCATTGTTACTTTGTGTCAAGAAGGGCTCTCAACAAGGGAAGTTTCCAGGCGTCTCAGAGTGAACCAAAGCGATGTTGTTCGGACATGGAGGAGGTACAGAGATACAGGAACTGTCGATGACAGGCCTCGCTCAGGCCGCCCAAGGGCTACTACTGTAGTGGATGACCGCTACTTACGGATTGCCGCTCGGAGGAACCCTGACAGCAATGCCACCATGTTGAATAATGCGTTTCGTTCAGCCACAGGACGTCGTGTTTCAACTCAAACTGTGCGCAATAGGCTGCATGATGCGCAACTTCACTCCCGACGTCCATGGCGAGGTCCAGCTTTGCAACCCCGACACCATGCAGCGCGGTACAGATGGGCCCAACAACGTGCTGAATGGACCCCACGGAATTGGCATCACGTTCTCTTCACCGATGAGTGTCGCATATGCCTTCAACCAGACAATCGTCGGAGACGTGTTTGGAGGCACCCTGGTCAGGCTGAACGTCTTAGACACACTGTCCAGCGAGTGCAGCAAGGTGGTGGTTCCCTGATGTTTTGGGGTGGCATTATGTGGGGCCGACGTACGCCACTGGTGGTCATGGAAGGCTCCGAAACGGCTTTACGATACCTGAATGACATCCTCCGACCCATAGTGCAACCATATCGGCAGAATATTGGAGAGGAATTTGTCTTCATGGACGACAATTCTCGACCTCATCGTGCACATCTTGTGAATGCGTTCCTTCAAGATAACGACATCGCTCGACTACAGTGGCCAGCATGTTCGCCAGACATGAACCCTATCGAACATGCCTGGGATATGTTGAAAAGGGCTGTTTATGGACGTCTTGACCCACCAACCACTCTGAGAGATTTACGCCGAATTGTCGTTGAGGAGTGGGACAATTTGGACCAACAGTGTCTTGATGAACTTGTGGATAGTATGCCACGGCGAATACAGGCATGCATCAATGCAAGAGGACGTGCTACTGGGTATTAGAGGTAGTGGTGTGTACTGCAATCTGGACCGCAAATGCTGAAAGTCTAGTTGTATGATGGTACAACATGCAATGTGTGGGTCTCATGAGCAATAAAACGAGCTGAAATGTTGTTTGTGTTGATCTCTATTCCCTTTGTATTTAACGGTTCCGGAACTCTTGGAACCGAGGTGATGCAAAACTTTTTTTGATGTGTGTATATTTAGTGTCGAAAGACGCTTTTGTCTATGCCGTCTTCTGGGTCGTCCTGTGCTTTTACCAGATCAATTTTGGCTTGCATCATCCAGGGTGTAGTAATTATTATTATCATTATTATTAACATGGATATATTTTAGGACTGTGGTTAGCGTGGGAAACCTTCTGACCCGATGGTTAACATGGCAACAAGGACAAGGAGACTTCGTTCCCACTCGCTGAAGCGTGCTCGGTTTTTATAATTTTTTTTTAAAGGTGAAGAAATTCATTTACGCACAGTGTCGGGCTCCTGAGTGGCAGACTACCGACTAAAACTCCCCCTGTTACTTCTGGACCTAGCCTGGAACCGTTTATCACATTACTTCAGGCTAGGACCATATTATGCTAGGACATTTGGCCTCAACTATCTTTTTCTTTATACTGTTCACTGATTATCAAGAGATCACTTTGATTCTCTGTAACTAGCTGATACAGCAGATCATCGGCTGTTTTACTCCTATGTAAATTGGCTTCAAGTACACAAATTATTTGAACCTCAGAGCCTTTGCTTTTTCTAAAGCTTCTCTGAAAACCTTACACTGGCCAGATCCCACAGCATGTGCTAAATACTCTTTGTCAAAACCTCGTTCTTCACAAAGAACGCATTTCTTCGAGGACGTACATCCTCTAGCTTTGTGATCAGTCCCTCCGCAATTGTAGCAAAGTTTACTT
Source organism: Meconema thalassinum (assembly GCA_946902985.2). NCBI lineage: Eukaryota > Metazoa > Arthropoda > Insecta > Orthoptera > Tettigoniidae > Meconema > Meconema thalassinum. The sequence continues at coordinate 579,224,703 of OX336391.1, read as the reverse complement.
CGATCAGTGACTTTGCACTTGCTAGCGACATGTCCATACTCCAGACATCTGTAACAGCGAGACAACATGATCCTCCGTCTAACCCTGCAATTAACCCATCCTATTTGAATATGATCTTACTTCAAGAGTACATCTGCATCACTAGTTGTTCATGTGACAACAGCCATCTTCATTTCCCTCGTATTCGTCCTCGTCACCAGCACGTTGGTATCTGGAGAGAGCTCTGGAATAGTTCTCTGGATAGCTTCCATGACCTCTTCGGAAGTAGTTAGAGCATCAAGGTCTCTGAGTTCAACAGTTGCCTTCGCTTCAAGCGTATGCACTGTAGCATTAGACCCCAAAACATTTCGTAGAGAATTACTAAAAGCTGCTTTGTCCCTGGAAATTGCTCCCATCTCAACAAGGACGTCTCCCGCTTTAGTTTGTCGAATGAACCGGACTTCGGTTCCTGTATCATTAGGGTTTGCTGTTTGGCGAATCTCCGTCAGAATATCGGCATATAATTTACTTTCAGCTGATCTGATCAGTAAGGCTGCACGTCGTGGCCTAAGTTCTTTTCTGACTGTTTGAGGGTGCTTGATGGGGAGATATGCCAACTTTATCAGCTAAATCCTCCTGCATCTTCTCATCCTTTTCTTGAAGTTTTGCCATTCTTCTTTCTTTTCTCGATGTAACAGGAGTCCATATTTCTGTCTCATTCCTCTTGTCCACCTCCAGAACAGGGACATTGCCCGAATTTGCTCCTTTCTGGCTGTTAGGAATAGGGGCATGTCCCTCGGAGGGCGTTCACTACAACCGTGTGAGCTTCGTCTTGTATCGCATGTGGAGTACGTCCCCATTAGGCTATAGTTAATGGTCTCTTTTATTTCTACTATGCCTTTTTTGTTTACATCTTTGGACATATTACGCTGCCTGTCAGCTGTGAGCTTCATCTTACTGAGAACGTTTCGACACCGTTGCAATACATCTTACACACTCGGTAGAATATTCCCAATGCTCTCTTCTCTTGGCTGTTCCTCGATAACAGGAACTTATAATAGTAATAATAATAATAATAATAATATTAATAATGATAATAAATAATAATAATAATAAAATTACGAGCCTTACAGTAGTCGCATATGATGAGTAACATCTGACATAGAAGAAACCTCACGTGAAATTGTTGATACACCGGTATTTTTTTTACAATTATTGGCACAAATATTAATCTATTGTAAAATGGAGTGTTTTACAGATATGGTAGTTTATAATACGGAACTCATTTTATTAGATGATTTGTAGCTTCTACCAGCACTAGCCTAAATAAAGAATACGATACGGATCAACTAGATTAATAGACACGACACCGCTCATGACATTAAATTCCTTATAAACAGGTTCTTTTCATTCACAGACCAACACGTAATTTCATATTGTGCCCGATCGAGAGGTACGGGGTTCGAACCTAAGTTATTATAAATCGAGAAAGGTAAATTAGCTATAAGACTTTCAGTTGCATATAAGCTAGCCATGAGGAAATATGAAGTGATTCAGGCAATCACGCAGAGCATTGACAGCCTTATCTGAATTCACAAGATGCAACCCGTGTATGAATTACGAGTACAGTCATGCTGTGAGAAAATGATCAAAGCAGGTAGGCAGGGGAACCACTGCGAGATTCGATGTCAGCGTTTTATGGCAACCCTGGATTGCATCCCAACACCGAAGAATTATGAAATAACACGTTTTCTTAAAAATAACGCAAAATCATATAAGTATTTTTATGTCAATCAGAATAATCCACGGAATTACGAATTAATCAAGACTAAAATCGAGTAATTTAGGCACAGGAAAAAAGCGCTTACGAAGCAGTTACGTCATTAGGCGGGGCTATGAAGAGGTCCTGGATAGGAGAAAATAAAACCAACTCGCCCACGCAGCTGAGGAGCCTTGTAGATTTAATTTAAAAATAGTAGGCGATCGATTTTCGGAAAACGAGATGAGAATTTAACGTTTAGGTTGTAGGGAACATAATGGTTATTTTTTCAAAAACGTGCGACGTCTAGTTCAAAAGATAGCTCCGAGAAGGGGACCAAATTAATTTATTTTTGCAAGTTCCCAATATATAGCCGAGCTTCCAGACAGAAGGCATGCAGTTTACAGTGGACCCCAAGTGCAGGAGTGCTGCATCACATCGTAGGCAGTCTGTAACGTTTACTGAGACCACATAGGCCGTGATTCGTTTATATAAAAATGATTAGTGTTCTTTGGAGGTGGCGTTGGTGCGCTTGGGTGGATGAAACTTGAACTAATTAACGAGAGTGTCAACTCTGACGATAGCAGAGAGGAGTTTAGACAATGAGAGTTAAGATACATTGATAAAAAAAGTGTTACAGGTTATTAGCGCTCATAAAAGAAAGCTAATGATGTAATACATTATTATGAAAGATAAACGTTAAGGAAGTTATAGATTGAATCATTCTGTCTCCTTTACTGCATCGTAATGGTTATATGACGATAGTTTCTAAAATACATTGTTCTAAGAAGGGAAACCAGAATAAAATGAGTATTTGAATGGTGGTATGAAACTGGAAATTGTATCTTGTTGTGACGGCATTATTGATACAATTTAATTATACATCCCTTAAGTCCACAAAATAGTAAGTAGCATTCCAATGATTTATAGTTATGTTGCAGTATATAATTAAGCTGCCTTGTTTACTGAAGTGTCTTGGTTGGTGTCGGAGACATACCACACCTTGAGATGAATGAGTTCTTGTGTCAGTATTAAGATTATATTCATTCGTAGTATTGTAACGTTATCTCCACGTTGGGATGACAAGTGTAGCAGTTTTGCTAGCCCCAAACTGTTGGGTGATAAATGTAACTGTTTACCTTTGCCTAAGCTATGTTGTTTTAATGGGCGCCAAGACCTCAATGCAATGCTGAAATCTAAATTTGTATTTAACAACGTCTAGCTCTGGTAGAACACCTTCAAGAATCTATTCACTCAGATCGTGGTATGATTTGATCATTAACCCAACAAACAATTGTATCAGGAGAAGGAATTGGTCTATATTTAATGCTACCTACTGAAAGCAAAGATTGCATTGTAAAAGAAATGAATTTATTATATAAAACAAGTATAGCAAAATTAATATTAATAATAAGTATAAAATTTAAATTGGAGCGTTGTGATTTTAATATTACCGATAGAAAATTACGTGAAAACGGAGTCTGATAAATTATTGATTTTACTCTTATTCCCAAGCTATGAAGTTACTGAAATATGAAATATACATCAAAGAGAAATGAGAGATTGCGTATTTCTGCGTCATTCGCGCTTACCACTGGAAATGGCCGAAGCCTTTCCCTCGTACTGGATGATGCTGTGAGCTTCCCACAGTCTCCTGGACGTCGTCATCTTTGTCGATATTTGATGATATTCTGGTAGATTAGATAATTCTATGGTCCGTACATCGGACCCAAACACTCGTACAACCACACTGGTTAGGTTTTACAAAAGTTAGTCCTCCACTCCACGGAACAACGGAGCGACTCCCGCGTGCAACCGTACTCGTTAAGTTCTACACAGATAGTCCCCCACTCCACGGAACGTCGGAGCGACTCCCGCGTGCAACCACACTCGGCAAGTTCTACACAGATTGTCCTCGTTCCACGGCGCGTCGAACGATATATCCACACGTCGGCTCCCCTCTCCAGTCCCGACTTCTAGCTTACGTGGTCTCCACTGATTGTCTGCACCCCACGCGCTATACTCCCCTCCTCTGGCTCATTACACTCGGCGGGAGGGTTCCGTTCCAACTATCCGCCTTTTCTTGACGCTGCAACCCCGCTTGCGTAATACTTCCCGACAAGATTAAGCGTGTACTTGAATTCCCAGTGAGTCACGTCTCTCGATATACCCTAACTGACGAAACTCCGTTAAATCCGTAATCACATAACTTTCTATGATATTGTCGTTCGTAATAATTTGCTTGATAGCGTTTTCTAAGACATAGAAAACCTATCTGTATGCTTATAATTTTTATAAAATGCTCCGAAAATATCTTAATAATAATTATAATAAATTAATAATAATAATAAATTAACATGAAAAATTCTCTTGGCTGAACAATTTGCCGCTTAAATAAATATAGAATGGCTTCCTACTGACTTATGCCAGTTGCATAAAAACCCCTCGAAAAACACGTTACAGTATTCTATGAATTGGCGCCCTCCCGGAAACTTATATCACACGATAAGAAACAATTACAAGTCTACAGTGGACTCCTAAGGGAGGTTGCTGCCTCATAACGGATTCAGTTGTATGAACCTCAGGGAGGTCATACTGTACAACCAGTTTCAGCAAGTACAAGTCGTCATTACGTCAAGTTTGGGCCCGGTCAGGGCGAAAAGAACAAATTTCAGTATATTCAGTCTACCGTAGGCGCCAAGGAGCATGGTACCATTTCACAGTATTCAGTTGGTGTCCGCCGTAGCGGGGTAGTTCAGTACATCGAACACAAAGACATCAGGGAAAGTTACGTAAATTCGGAAGGAATATAAGTTTTCAAGAGTACAAGTAAGCTGGTTCGAGACCAGGTAGAAGTTACCGAAAGTAGAAAGAACTCCGCCTATATAAAATTGTGAGGATAGACGAACAATACGCAACAGAAGTGAAAATTAGGTCCGAACACGATAGCTAGAAACAAGTATCGCCAGCATCATCTATTGGTCTTTAAATGAAAGCCAGTAAGATATTAGGGCCACGTATCGAAAGTAAAAGTAGAGTCGCGTTTCAGTATAAAATGAATGCGCAGTGAAAAAGTGGAAAGTACCGAACATTGTCGAAGAAAAAGAACATTTCGAGCCTTGTTGAAATCAGAGAACAGGTCGACAAGTACATTGTTTCACAACATAACGTTTTTAAAAGAGAAGCCAGGTTAAGTTAATAAACCAGTGGGTTTAAACCGTGGATAAACGACAGAACATTGAGTCGAGACCTAGGGGGTCCGATCTAGAAGTCATCGTAGGACAGATCGTGCAACTAGATCTAGGTGAGGAGTCGTCATCAGGGAACCAATCGGAAGTCATCGCTTGCGTTCTGAGATGCGACAAGAACTATTACACAGTGTGTAAAGAAATTGTAAATAGATAGATAAAATAGGACATAACCCAAGGGTTAATACGTGTGAATTATCACAGAGTGAATAAGAGAGAAAGAGGAAACGTGTGGTGTATTTGTTTAAAAATAATATTAATTTTGTGAAAGTGTTCTATAATCAAGAACCATTATGTATAGAAATATCAATATGTCATATCAGGTAAAAATCACGTGTGTTATGTGTTGCCATATTGTTGTGAAAATGTATTAGTACACCCATGTGGGTGAAATTCTTCACAACGGCAGATCCTGGGTTGGTGAGTACCAAAATGAATTAAACATATTGAGCCATTGTGGACCCGTAATTTGAAATGTACTATTGTGAAATGATTAATGATAAAGGGATAACGGTGAATAGTGCTTTAATGTGTCACTTTTTAATAAGGAAAGCCGTAAAAATGAGGCCCAGTAATGAGTTAAATACTGTATAATACCCACGTGCGTGTAAGCATATAAAATAATTAATAAAGGGGTGGAACCAAATTATTGTCGACAGAAATAAGTTAAGTAATAGAAATCAGTGACGTTTGTGATGTAAAGTAAACGCAAGAGAAGTTGAACGCAACTTAAGTTAATGCGAAAGTAAATAATTAGGAAATTGAAAGATAATTTAATGAAGTTTAAAGTAATGCAAAGAAAATAAAAGTCAGAGATAAAAATAATAAACCAACCACATACGGTTAAATGATATAAATTAAAAGTAATTGCAAATGACCTTAGCATCACGAGTAAAGGCAATGAAAGGCCTAATGAAAATAAGTGTAATAATAAAAGACCACGAAATAACGAAAGGGAAATAATATCAAAATGTAATAATGAAAAAGGTAAATTCATTTATCCTCGCCAGGATATCTGGACCACAGTAATAATGAATTGATTATCCAAGAATATTATTGTCGCCAAAAAGTAGGCTAGACCAAATGTAAGCTAGGGCTTTGAAATATTGAATTAACGTGCAAGTATCGGATAATTGTTATAGTCTATGGGAAATTCGTCGTTTGACCAGGGTAAGGTCACATAATTTGTTCAAGTGAAATAATAAATGCTCACTCAGGTAGTGTAATTCTCATGTCGCTAGGGAGCACATGAATGAAAAGGAATCGTAAGACTGGATAGATGATATTTGTATAGGCGGGTAGCCGGAAGTAGGGTGAGATTGATTCCCTTCTCCGAGCTAGGCCGACCTCTGCTGCCAGGTAGAACACAGCGTTTCTAGATTGGTTATCATTTGTATTTGGAATGCCTATCACAGCAGAATAATATGGTGGCCACAACGGGCTAAAAAATTCGTTTGTTTGTCATCCTAATAGCAGATAATAATTATCCCAAAAATAAGCACGAACAAATGTGAAGAATCAGACTAAGTACAATTCATATAAGGAATAGAATAAAAATGCTTGGAGTCTCAAATGGAGAGGTGGTCTTTTCTTTGAATGTTAAAACATATGGTTAGAGTTTGAGCTAGGTCAAGATACGGAAGGGGAAGGCTAGGGTTGTTTATAAGAGGTTCGTTGTCCCGCTCAAGGCGAGGGGAGACTTGATGACGGTCGCACCGCACGCAGGCCGAGTCATAAATGTCACTGTGTTAAAAGAATATCTTAATGAAGACCTCGTGGTTTTATTTGAAGGATTAAAATGTCGCTGAAGTAATACCTGCCAAAGATCATTATTATTCATGGATTGCCCATCCTGAAGGATAACAGCAATAAAAATGATAATGATGAATTTAAAGGATAATAATAATAATAATTGCATTTTTGAAAATGTAAAAATTTGGTTCCATGGCCTTAAAGAAATTTTGAAAATGGGTAATGGAAAAAAGCACTATAATGGGACTTTGTAAAGTGCGGGCTTTACGAACATCCTATTCTGGGGAACACAATGGCTGCAATAAAATATAATTGGCATGGAAGTGGAGAAGTAATGGTACTCATGTGTAAATAATGTTATTTGTGTTTTTGGGGGATAATTTGTGTTTGAAATATGTGGAAAAAGAGATTTAAAAGGATAAAATAAATGTGAAGAATAATAAGTTCAGATTATAGCCAAATGAAGGCATTGAAATAGTAAAGGTAAATATCCTGAGTTCGAGCCTGAGCAGGCGGAACTCAGTTGAAGTGACTGAAAACCCTTAATTTTGGGAATATAAGATTTAGAATATCTAAGACTTAAGTATCAGTGTAAGCAGATGGATCATGACGAATCCATTGGAAATGAAGCAAGATAGACTAAGGGTCATCATATTGTTTTTTTTAAAATTATGTTTGAAGGTAATTTCAACCAATATATTAGTGTTGTGACTTTATATTTGGAAATATTTGAGTGAATTAAAGATATCAATTTATAGTAGTTGGTGTTATAGTCCTTTTGTGCTTGTCCTGCCTTTAGTTCACATTCTGAGTACATGGTCAGACAGTGGGAATAACTGAACACGCCCTGAGCTGATCATTTAGTCGGATGATGACCGGTACTTCCGTTTTCCTAAACGGGTGCAATATGGATTCTGTTAAAAGGAGTCATATTGATATGATAAATGTCGTTTAAAATGATAATCTGGTAGCAAAAATATCTACCCCATCCGGGATTCGAACCCAAGATCTCTACATTCACAGTCATAAGCACTAACCCCACGGCTATTTCGACTACGAAATTTTGTGCACAAGATGGTGACTTATTTCCACGTTCCAATAATACTGCATTACGGAATTAAGTTTCATTTATATTTTTCTTGTTTCGATAATGTTCCTGCGTGAAATTGAGTTTAAAATGCCTTATGAATAGGCCCTCTTGTGAGTAAAGAGAATGTATTCAGTAATAGTTCATGAAGGCTTGCTCAATTCTCGTATAACCACAACGATTATATTATATTGATGACTGCATTACCATTATGTGGGTTAATATTTGAATAGCCATTGTGCAGAAACATAATACCGACAATGCCGACTACTTACAATGTTTGATATTAAGGCATTTTACCATTTACATGATACGAAGACTTAGAACATGTACCATGTAATTTGTTTCAATCACTTGACACCAGAGTTCGCATGAGCGTTTTCCGTTCAGTATGTCATAATACATTCCACATGGCCGAGAATTGGTCATGGTATCAATTTCCGACACCGCGCGCTAATTGTTTCTCGTACCACTGCCAGCTGGGTCTTACTACTGCCCGCTGGATCGATGGATCGAGCGGGCAGTGCATACTTTCGTTTTCCACCACTGCCAGCTTGTACACATCCGTTCGATCGATCGAGCAGGCAGTGCATACTTCCTTTTTCCACCACCTGCCAGCTAGTACACTTCCGTTCGATTGATCGAGCGGGCAGTGCATACTTCCGTTTTCCATCACTGCTAGCTAGTACACTTCCGTTCGATCGATCGAGCGGGCCGTGCATACTTCCGTTCGATCCACCACTGCCAGCTCGATCGTTCCAATCCACTTCCGTCCCCAATTTTCAAAATCACTCCCACAAAACTATCCTGCAACCGAGCGGAAAGATGTTACACATAATAATAATAATAATAATGACATATTGGCTTTCACGGCAATACCCCAGCAGCAGTCTGGGCAGTGTGTACCAAGATCCCACTGAAGAGTCTGACATGATGCACTTAGTCAAAACCCCGCAACCGTCACGGTCAATAAACCTAAAAGGATTGTTGGAGAATGATAGTAATAATAATAATAATAATAATAATAATAATAATAATAATAATAATAATAATAATGGAATTGCCACAAAAATGAAGAGAACAGGGTCAACTTCCTAACCGCGAGAAAATCTGCATCAAAAACCATCCGTGGCGTGAAACGTATGTTTAATAAGGAACAGTTGGTACAGATTGAGCAAGACTTCCAGAAAAATAACACACGTAACTTCTATAAAACCTTCAAGCACAGTCTGAACAAATACAACCCCCCAAGTCTACAGTTTATAAGTTTCCAACGGGAAATTTGCTCACAATGGTAAACCTAATTGTCAGATTCTAGCAAGTTATTTTGAAAACCTCCTTAATTGCGAGGCTCCTGAGACCCCTTTCATTTATGAAATAAATCCAAACAACCACCCTGATTCGTCCCCCCCCCCTCCTTCGAAGGCTGAAATCACGAAGATCATCCAAGAGCTGAAGGACAACAAGGCACCGGGTGAAGATTTGATAATTGCTGAGCTGTGGAAACATGCAGGGGAAAAAGCAGTCGACAAGCTTGTTGCAATTATTCAAGAGATCAGGGAGAGCGATAAACTCCCAAGTGGATGGACCTCTGCCGTAATTCATCCACTACATAAAAAAGGGGAGAAAACCGATGTGAACAATTACCGTGGCATCTCTCTTCTATCCATAACTTACAAGATCCTCTCAAAAGCTCTACAGAATAGGGCGGAACAACAAATCGATCCACAACTGGGGGAATACCAAGGGGGTTTCAGAAAGGGACGATCATGTGCTGAGCAGATTATGAATCTGAAGTCCATCCTTTCATATCTGAAACTCAGGAACAGGGATTTCGTGATGACTGTTGATTTTAGGAAAGTGTACGACTCAATTGATCGAACCATCCTATTGCAAATCATTGAAGAGTTTGGCTTAGATAACAAGACACAATCAATTATCCAGCTAACCCTGACCAACACCACCTCCAAAGTGAAGTTCAGAGGAGAGATATTTGATGCCTTTGAAATCAGGACAGGAGTGAGGCAAGGAGACGGGCAATCACCGCTTCTCTTCAATTGTGTTTTGGTAAAGGTCATCCGAGAATGGCGGAAGGAAATGAAAAATTCAAGGGTAGAAAATGGCGTAAGGCTAGGGTTCAAGTATATGAATCTTACAATCGACTGTCTAGCCTTTGCAGATGATCTAGTGATCTTTTCAGATTCCATTGATAAGTCAGCAGAACAACTTAACCAGCTGAAAAATCAAGCACTGAAGGCTGGGCTTCAAATCTCCTTTGAGGAGACACTATTCATGACAAACATAAAATCAGCGCCCAGGGAACTGGAGGTCGGACTAGGAAAAGTTCAGAAGGCAGAAAAGTGCAAATACCTCGGTGAATGGATAGAGCCTAACCTATCAGAGAAGGAAGCCTTCATGTCACGCATTAATAAAATGAAATTGGCATACAACCTGACTAAAGACATCTACAATAAGAGATCGATATCCTTAAACGCCAATATTAGACATTACTGCACTGTTATTCGACCAGAGGCTCTGTACGCGGCCGAGACTCTAATAATGAACAAGAAAGGTCTAATGGAAAAACTAGAGGCTAAAGAAAGGAAGATTTTGAGGAAAATCCTGGGTCCCATCAAAGAAAACAGCGAGTACAGAAGGTGTCACAACCACGAATTGTACAAGCACGTGGAGAAGATCAGTGACAAGATTCGAAAAAGAAGGATTGCCTTTTATAGCCACGTGACACGAATGAGCCCAGGCAGGATATCAAAACGGATATTGACGTACTTTCAAGATAAGAAAACCAAAGGGGCATGGTTTACGGAAGTTGAGAAAGATCTACGTGAAATGGAAATTTCCCCTAAAGATATCCAGGAGCGTGTTCCAATTCAGGAAAAACTACGTTCGCAAAAAGGTTTCCAGGAAAAGCCGAAGCTGAAGACAGGGAAGGCGTGGTCCCAAGAGAGAAAAGAACAACACCGGAGACGAATGCGGGAACACTGGGCGGTAGTTAGAGCTCGGAAGAAGATACAATTGAACTGACGTGGTCCCTAGTTGGCCGAATCGAAGAAAGAAGAATAATAATAATATAATAATAATAATAATAATAAGGTGTCTCAAGCAGAAATGTCATGGAAGTGCGGGGTTTAGTTTGAATGGGGTTAGCATCGAAATCTTTCATTTACCATCGTTGACGGGACGCCATTGTGATGAATGACGTGTTATGTTTTGTTTCTGTTTCGAGGTAGGCGTGTATTCTTGTTGTTTCAAGATGTGTTCTCTATTTTGTGCGTACTCGGGATATGAAATAAGTCAGCACATTCACATTTATATTTCTTTGTGGTTTTGTAATTTAACCCTGGGCAGACGAGGGAATTTTCATGATCCCGTTGGAGGCGTCAGTATAGAGAGGATTCTCTCTATTTCAAAGGAAATTCCATGTCCCAAGTATAAACAAGACATTTATTTCTTACACTTTGCGCACTCGAAAGATTTACATGCCTTTGTGGTCCTATAAGTTCCTTTTAGATGGCGCTCCTGCTCCCGTTTCCAATACGACATTGGGCACGTGCGAATGTCGCTTGCGGGCACATTATCTGCTTCAGGGAGCATTGTAATCGTCGCTTGGCGGCAAGATGAAGCAATCCAATGCACACAGCCTCAATAAAACTGAACATATATCTAAGCAGTCTGTTAAAGGACAGCTGCGGTTACGGAGTTATCCACCACATAGTCTTGAAATAGAAACAGAAAAATTAATGCCAATTGAAAATCTCATTTAGGAAAAACAGAAGTACAAAAATGTCTTATTTAAGTTTTTGAATTTTCGGCTAAAACTTTGTATTTATTGCGGATGAGGTGATAACGACCAAATAAACTCTCGGATTAATTATTGCCTAATTGTCTGATTGTCTGTTGGTCTGACTGATTGTCTGTTTGTCGGACTGCTTGATTGTCTGTTTGCCTGTTCGTCTGATTTTATCTGTTTGTCTGTTTGTATGATTGTCTGTTGGTCAGTTTGCCCGTTTGTTTGATTGTCTGTTTGTCAGTTTGCCTGTCCGATTCTCTGTTTGATTGATTGCCTATTTGCCTGTTTGTCTGTTTGTGTGGTCGTCTGTTTGTTTGATTGTCTGTTTGACTTAGTGTCTGTTTATGTGATTGTCTGTTTGTCTAATTGTTTGTTAGTGTGATTGTTGGTTTGTTTGACTGTCTGTTTGCCTGATTACTCTTTTGTTTGATTGTCTGTTTGCCTATTTTCCTGTTTGTCTGATTGTCTCTTTGTCTGACTGTCCGTTTGTCTATTTGCCTGTTTGTATATTTGTCTGTCTGTTCGTGAGATTGTTCGTTTGTCTGTTTGTCCTATTGTCTGTTTGTCTGTTCAGATTGTATGTTTTTAGATTGTTTGCTTGTTTGTTGATTGTCTGTTTGTAAGATTGTCTGTTTGTCTGTTTGTTATGGGCTGGTGTCAAAAACTACTGGAGTGATTGATATAAAAATTCGTATTTAAATGGAAAAAACAAAACAAAACCCATTGCACTTAGTACCTTAATATAGTTCATCTACTGTAATTTGCACTTTTTTGACAGCTAGGGTTGCCAACCTTCATAAGGAAAGACTCAAAGTGCCTTAATATAGTTCATCTACTGTAAGTTTGCACTTTCTTGACAGCTAGGGTTGCCATCCTTCATAAGGAAAGACTCAATTTATAACCTGTAGTCCATAACAAATATATGCGTATTTTATTCACATGTAAGTTTTTTCAGGTAATTTTTTTCGCTTGATCCAGTAATTGTGAATATATTGGCAACATATTCTGTCGGCCAGACTGAAAGGTTGCATTTTCAAACCGAACGATCACGTGCTCGTGGCATGGGCACGCGGTTGGTAATGGACGCTTTACTGTGTTCATCCGCCTGAGAAAATAACGTGTTAATTATATTAAATAATAATAATTATTATAATTGATAATATTGCGCAAAGTCGTCTGAAATTATTATTTTCATATGAACGCGTGTTCACTTTTCAGATAAATATATAGTGGTTATCTTAAATGTTGAAGTAGATATGTAGCCTGAGATGTCTCCAGGTCGTATATCTTTGTTTTGAATATCGAGTCGGAAGCAGATACTGAATTTCTTGTTCAAGATATTTATTTTATTTCTCTCTTTTTGAAGGTAAAAGAAAAGGCAGCAGAACTATTGATTTCCCCAAGGACATTGGCCTGGTGAATAATTTTCATATGGCATGATTTGTGCAAAAAAAAAAGTAGGCCTAAAATATGAGTTGTTGTGTAGGCCTAATTACATGGTGAAATGTTTCGTACGTTTTATTTTAATATCAATCCAACAGGTCAAGTAATGATCGTATCGTCTTAAGGACATCTTACACCATACCTTAGTAAGCATTTTCCTCGAGCTGTGAAATGATGGGCCTAAAATAATTCCACTCTCACATTTAAGTTATCAGCTGCTGTGTCATAGCCAAGGTCTTGGTCATAGCGCGTCCAATGATGTAACATTATTCTGTCAGCTAGCCGTCAGTGGGTTTTAGGTGTGCTGTTAAAACGATTATTTGATAAATGTCACAAAGAAATACAAGTTTCCTTTAAAAAGGGCAATGAATTGATATTGCGAGATGAATGTAGGTTTAGGCAACTCATAACAGCTGTGGACACCTTGATGGAATACAGCGGTCATTGCTGGCTGCTATGTGGATGATAGCTCATTGGCTGGAATGCACGTGGTAGAGGCGGATTGATATGTTCTGTAGGAGTGTTTGTTCCCGCGAGAACTGTCAAAAAAGTGCAAACTTACAGTAGATGAACTATAGCTTCGGCCTACCAAGCGACCAATGCCCAGCCCTGTTGGGCAACAGCTTTTTAGGTGACGCGTGGTCAGCACGTTGAGTATCCTCGGCCGTTAATCATCGATTTCTTGACCGGGGTGCTGCCTCTCTGACAAAACAGCTAATCAATTGTCCTCACGAGGCTGAGTGTACCCCCGTTCGAACACTCACGTTAGTTTCTAAAATCCCTGACGGATCCGGGAATCCAACCCAGGGACTGAGACGTGGACGCGCTTACACCCATCACCATGATGCCGGCTTATTTAAATTTAAGTAGAAGACTCCCCTAAAATAAAACTAGGATACAAATTGTTCAGGCCTATATAATACGAAGCGGTGAGATGGATAAGGAGGTGTCTCAAATCTCGACAGTAAGCAATTGTGCAATCTGTATCCATGAACAGTACTGACATGCAGGGCCAGGTGAGATAAGGTTCTGGTGACTTCGTTATTCTGGGAATGTAGCGAGGTGAGAAGGATAGATGAAGAACATCGAATCCCAAAGAAGGCATTCCTAGGAGACATTGGAGGTGGAAGGCCAGTGGGAAGGCCGCTTAGTAGATGGGAAGATGGTGTACATCAGGACTCAACACATATCCTCAAGATCCGGAATTGGAGAGTTGCAGCGCGAGATCGACAAGTTTGGAGGAGAGCAACTGGGGAGACCATGACACGAAAACGGGTCGTCGCGCCATAGGAGGAGGAGAAGGATAACTTCCTGCCATTAATATTTCACAACACAGCTCTAATGCATATGTCTCAATCAAGCAAATAGGAAGGCACAGGATATCTATCATTCACTTCCTATGGACACTACTTTAAGCATGTCCCTGGCTATAATCGATTCTCTTCAGAACTATAGTATTTTACATTTATTGCTGATTCACCCCAACTTTGCTGGAGTATTCTCAACAAAGGGTGTGCTAATATTGTTTATGTTCGATCCTAACTATTATGTGTCAGAAAACTGTATCATAATGAGGCTCATTATAACACTATTTTTCATTATGAAACAGTTTCTCCCACCAATCAGAGCTCAAGAAACAGTTGTGTGACCAATTAGATAAAGATACCTTCGCGCATGCGTTCAAAATCCAAGATGTCTATATAAATTACCGAAATTGCACCGTCCATATGTTCGCGTAAATAAACTGAGACAAGAAATGGCACTGTACCTTAATATCCCCAAAATCAATTTCTACACAGCGCGTGGTTTTGAAACGACTTCGGTGACAGTTTTACTGAATACTGGAGCACAATCTCAACATATGGCATTGAAGCACACAGAGCGCATGCGTCGGTTGTCCAGAGAGCTTAGGAAACAGAGATATACTACCCACCGCATCACCCGATCACAGCATTCTAGTGACTGAACAGATATTTATGAATATTTATGTTAAAACATATAATAAAGTTATAATTATCGTCGAACATAAACAGTCGTATGCAACTCGCCTATAATGGTAATTAAGACACTCGTATGGAAATTATAAAACTCGCATACGCTCGTTTTATAAAAATACTCGTGTCTTAAATATGGCCATTATAGGCTCGTTGCGTAATGTACTATTATGTTCGACCCTGACTATTATCTGTCAGAAAACTGTACTATAATGAGGCTCATTATAACACTATTTTTCATTATGAAACAGTTTCTCCCACCAATCAGAGCTCAAGAAACAGTTGTTTGACCAATTAGATAATTAGATGCGCTGAGTTCCACGGCCTTCTAATATAAATCACACTGCCTGGCCTAGTGTCATAGTAGAGTAATCGAGGTGGCCAAGGTCAAATACTAGGCATTCCCTGCGTCTCATGCGCTCTGTTCAGTACATAAAACTGGCGAAATCTCGACAGATATTTATGAATATTTTTGTTCGAACATAAAATAGTTATAATAATTATCGTCGAACATAAACAGTCGTATGCAACTCGCCTATAATGGTAATTAAGACACTCGTATGGAAATTATAAAACTCACATACGCTCGTTTTATAAACACACTTGTGTCTTAATTATTGCCATTATAGGCTCGTTGCATAATGTACTATTTCTTGCTGTAGGTTCTAAAGTTATTAGGCCTATACACTTTATTCATTTGCTTTCCTCGGAGGCGAACACGGCTCGTGACTTATGCAGTTCATTAGCGAATAATAATAATTATATCGTATGGCCTCGGGTGCCGGATGCAAGCTTAGTTATTTGACACCCAGAGGACTGCTTGCATGTCGAATTTCGTCGTAGCTTGGAGCGCTATGAAAGTCAAGGAGGTTAGATATCTAAGCTGCTTGACACTATAGCGCTTTCTAGTAGAGAATGGAAGAACTTTGTTTTGGCGGTAAACCCCGAGATTAATTTTGCCATTATGAACACGGCCTCCTGAATTCAAATGGGTTCTTTAACATGCTAATAACGTATGACATGCATGTCGTGATTTTTGTCGCCTTAAAAAAACACACCACGGCCAGGAGCGAACCTGCAAGCTTGGGGTTGGTAGTCCGACACGTTAACCACTCACCCACCGTGGCAAGCATTAGCGAATCATATGTCATATGAAGATGAGAAAGACCACCTCGTTGTGTAGCGGCTAGCATTCTTGGCTTTCGCCCGGAGATCCGGGATTCACTTCCGGCTCTGCCAAGGTATGTCGTTCTAGTCTGAGGACAGGAACGGGATACACTCATCCTGGTGATGCAAAACTAGGAAGAGGCGGGTTCGATTTCCTCCTCGGCTATCTTGGAAGTGGTTTCTCGTGGTTATGCATCAACCTGCTGAACCCAACGGTAATGCTGCTGTTTCTCCCATTATGATTAATGTGAACAGCTTGACATATATTGAACACTTCCCTTACCTGGTCAGTCGTCTCTCAGCAAATGCAAAAATAGATGCTGAAATCCATTATCGCCTTAAAAATGTGCCAGCGCAGCCTTTGGTCGTCAGCGAAGAAGGGTGTTTGGCAACCATGACATCAGTACTCAAACCAAGCTGTGTATGTACCAAGCTGCTGTAATTCTGTTTCTGCTCTATGGTTGCAAAACCTGGACTACATACAGAAAACACTTAAAGAGTTTGGAAAGGTACCATCAGTGTTTCATCAGGAGAATTCTCGGAGTAAAGTGGCAAGACCGACGCACTGATATCAGTGTCATGGGGGAAACTAATACTACCAGTATTGAGGTAGGCCTAATAATACTGTATTAAAGCATAGGCAGGACATGTTGTTAGCATACCTGAATCACGTCTCACAAAACAAATCATGTATTGCCAGAAAAATGGGGGGACAACGGAAGCGCTGCAAAGAAATTTAAAGAAATGTCATATTGACACCGAAAACTGGGAAACTACGGCATCAGCTTATCAGGCATAGCGTTGTCTCGTCCTCCAAGGTCTCCTATGCTTTGAACTACACCAGCGAAGACGTGAAACTGATGATGATGTTTTAAGGGGTCTAACATCTAGGTTATCGGCCCATGACGTGAAACTGATAAGTACAATACGAGGATAGAGAACAATTCTTAGTTCTTGAGGTTTGATCCTCCTGCTCCAAACAACGTGTGTCACTATTGTGGAAGAGTTTGTTTGTTTAGGAACGCATATTTGAAAGACAATCATACTCGAAAACAAGTTATAGCATAATAATAATCATAATATACATAACAGATGGAAATTTAGCTCTTACTATAAATGAAGGACACCCGTGAAGATTGCGAGCACGAAATCAATGTAATGTGGGGTTCCTGTACAGTGTAATTTACATGCATTGTAGTTCAGTACAGATGGTTCCTTGCTAAGGCCGAAATAGTCTGTAACTTAAAATGTAACGGGGTATTTGCCGTGATAATGGTGTCAAAAATAGATAGTAAAAATAATTCTAGGAATGGGTATTCCAAGATTCAGACACCTAGGTATCAAGGGAAAGGCTACAGCCGCTTTTGAAAGTTGAGATATTTGAATATCGCGCTCCTTTCCTTCTAGATTGAAATGGAAACTTTATGCAGCCAAGAAGATGTTAAGTGACGTGGCAAATAGTAGCAGAGGTCGAGACTATTTGGTGATTAAATAGTTAGCCATGGAGTAGAGACTTGAGACTTGGATCAGATTACTGGCACGGCCAAATGAAAGAGGATGCACTTAGTCTCAAGTGAATCAGACCAGAGACACCAGAGATATGAGGATTTACAGATTTCAGCGTGATCCAGCGTGGAGCCGACCGTTTTGTATAAAAGCCGCTCGGCCCAAGCATAAGCAGCTCACTTCAAACCAATCTCTTGTAGGACAAGGTGCTGCTGCTACGTCGAGCCAAGGCACATGGTTGCCGAATCTACGCAGAAGATATCTTTGAATTGTGATAGTCACAAAAGTGCTACGATACGTGGGGAACGTAGTAAGTTTCCGGTAGAGGGAATCACTAAGGTGATTGTTATTTTCTACGGACATTGGTGAAACACTTTGATTCTACATGGACATATGCTAGAATTTGTCTAGATATTATTCTGTCACAGTCCAGTAACAATAATTCAACACTTGGATATTTTAATCCAACTTGTCAGTTTCACAAATTGTAACTTAATAACCACTCAGATCTTTCAGTATATTGAAGGCCAGTCTATCACGGTGTTGTTCATTAGCCGACAAAGGGAAACTATATGTTGCTTCGCGCATGATAGATGGTGTGAAGCCATGCCCAGGGAACGATCTTCAGAACAGCCGTTGATTGTTTTAGACTATCAGTATTTTCCTGTACTGAAAAGATTACCGTGAGTTATGTTACAACTGACGCTTTTGAGAAGAGATCATTTGGATCTGACCCCATTTAAGCAAACTGCTATGGATTTAATTGAAGTCAATATTAAAATGGATCAGCAGTTACTTCAAACTTCAAGAAATAGTTCCACTATGTCGTGCTAGACAGATTGTGGGTATATAATGGCGGCCGATACAAGGATTAGACGTGCGTGTCCAATAGGGCATGTATCTGGATAAATCTGGTACAGACCAGGTTCACTACGCTTCAAGACCAACGAGAAATGTAAGCCACATTTGACTTTTATTTTATGCCTAGCTAATTGGAACAAACTCATTTCCTGCAGATGACCAACACATTTATTTTTCTTCGTATTTAAATCTTGCAATGATTTACGCAAGACACATTAGGGTTATTCTGAGTATTTTCAGCACTCAGAACAGTTTAGGATCGATGACCGAGCATACCGAGCATTTATTTGAATGTTCATTTTGTTTGAGAATCACGGTAATCAGCCGAAATAACTGTAGAAGTTAATATTTATTTTTGTTGAGGAATGGATATTTTATCCATATTCGAAGAGTCGAACATGTGGTTTTTCACATAAGGAAATAATAATTAAACATATTTAAGGAAATAATAACAATAATAATCCAATAATAATAATAATAATAATAATTTCATAATTTTTCTAAATAATTCTTGGATCTTACTTTTTCTAATAATCACATTCATTTAGAGAGAGCTTAAGGATTAGTTTAATCATTCCTAGTTTGGAACAGGTGATTTTCCGAAAGCTAGAGGATAGCGCAAGCCCGTATTCAACCAACATTATAGTTCTGGTTGAACAGTTAATATTTGCATTGAGCAAAGTATATTTTTCAGATAACACGGAAAGGCATGAAACAGGAAGCCAATGATATTTCTATCAATTAGAATTTTTTTTGTGTTTATATAAAATCATGACGTATGCACACATTCGAAAGTGAAATAGAGAATATCACAAGTGTGGTAACTTCACGGTTTGAACTGAATGGTAAAATAAAATAAACTTGTAAGTTTATAGATCTTCCAGTTTTGATAACAAGCAGAGGCTTGATTTATTGTATAAATTTTGGGAAGAAAATTTATGTGTGTGGAGTAGTTGAAATGCCATTCCCAGGTGCGCATGTTTAAGTCGCAGGAATGAGGTTTTTTTTTAAATTTGAGCATCAATCAAATAGCAGGTTCGATGGCTCAGGTTTATAGGAGGAGTATTGGAGCCACACATTTCGTCGAATGAATGACCCAAGGGTTATTTCTTATAAAAAAAACATCAGTAATTATTTCAAACTTGTTAACGTATTCCATTAATACTTTGGATTTGCTAGAACCCGATTTTGTCATGATAAAATTTTATTCTTCTTCAGAGGAAGACCTTTGCCGTTGTTGTTGGGATATTGTGTTCTTACACAAATAATCGAATGGGCCACTGCCAATTAAAAAATAACTCTGTATCCACGAATTACTTAAAGGATGTTTTCAATCCTATTGTCATGAACTAAATGAATTTATTATAGAGCTACAATTCTTATTTCCGCATTCTGTTCAAGAATTGCAAGTTGTGAAAGTTACTAAAATAGCAACGAATATAAATATTTTTCTTAATAATAATTCCAAGTGGAAAATCGATTAGTTGAATGGTTCAACAATTTTTTGATCAAGTTGATGATTCAGAAATCATATTTCTTTGGAATTTGAAGTTCATAATCGTGTCACTTCTCGAAATGTTTAATTTTGGAAGAACAATTAATTTTGTTGTACTTCGCACAGTTCTTCGATGCTATGCTCAAGGGTCAAATACTTTTCAGATGTTGTTATTAATATGTGTACATAATTAGTGTTGGGTCAAAGATAATATTTTGACAATATTTTTGAAACTGGAAAGATAAGTGGAAGTTAAAAATTCTATAAACAATTATAAACAGTGAGAATTTCTACGAGTGTTAATATCATGTTAGAAATTCAACCAGTGAACTACAATATTTCCAGTAAAGACAATTTAATTTGAACTGGATTTCATCGTAAATAATTGATATAATTTTGGAACACAGTCTACAGGACTGATTATCAGACTTGTGTTTCCAAAGACAATTGTTCAATGTGTTGGAAAATTTCTGTACTTTGTGTAAATAGTAGTGCGTGCCGTCGCACTGGAATGATGTTACCTTCAGCATCATTTTGCAGTCAATTTTAAAATTCAGAATAAAATGAGATAATTTTACATGTTGTGTTATGCCCAGTTGAATCTCCTTCTATCCCTATTGTTGCATTGAGCCAAAAATCAGTAAAGCATTTTTTTATTTGATGTCGTTTTTGCGATTAGCTTTAACCCATCTGGCGCCCCGGGATATTTTGAGTCTCGTGCTGACTAATTCTTGGTAAAATGCATATGTGGTCGTGCGGACTCCGGTCTAAACGGGCACATAAAATAAGATAGAGAGAGAAAATGGCTTCGAACGTGGGGCCCGAGTTAGACACGGTCAATCGCATGCCGATTTAAATTGTGATAATTTTTATAGATATTTTGGGAGTTGAGGGATGTCTGGTTTGGATGAATAAATTAGTAGGGAACCCAATTAGTGGGGAAAATTAAAAATTAACTGGGTTAATAATTAGAATGGGTTTGATTATTTTGATAATGGCTTAACCATTAGGGCGTCAAGTAAATTCAGTAGTAAACGTTCGATGACTGGACATACGCATTATTAGAATCCAGGTGGAGGATATTTGAGGACTTGCATATTTTTCTTGTGATATTGTGGTAAATTTAATTCGTAAAAGTAGAGAAGTTTTTTTCCATCGCGTCGACATTAGGACAAATCTCATTTTATTAGAGTGTTCCAATTAGCTATTCATATTTCTTGTTCTAGTTATAATCTTGTGTCTGCCAACATGTATACCCCTAAGTTTTGACTAATACTGAAAATTATGGAAGAGATGATGAGGATGATGAGGAGTTTGGAAGAGAGTTCCAAAGAATCTGGACTGCGCGTAGCAGCCATCATGAAAGAAAATACAGAGGCTTTGGAAAAGAAACTTAAAGAAAATTCCGATATGTTAGAAGGCAGGTTAAAAGATAACTTAAAAGAAAGTTTAAACAGTAAATTTAATTCTATGGAAAATAAATTTAAAGAGAATTCCGAAATCTTGAAAATGTCACTTGAGGGTAAAATGACTAAATTATGCGAAAAAACACATGAGCTCGAAACTTCATTAGCTACTAACGTAAGTTTAATGGACGATAAATTTCGCGATGCCGATCTAAGATCCCAAAGCTTAGCTGATAGGATAGAAAGTGGTCTTAGGAAAGTTGGTGAAGACATGGTCAACCTGGAAGTCAGAGTGAAGAAAGAGAGCAATCAGATGGCAACTCTAGTTGTTCAACGTTTGACAGACCAATTAAAAGAACTCGTAGTGGGAGAAATAAGAGAAGGAGTGATTAATGAATTACAAACTGAAATTAAAACCACAGTTATCGATGAGATTAAAAACCCACTCAAGCTGGAGAACCAAGATGGAGTCAAGGAGATTAGAGAATCTTTGTCATCCCATATTCAAGTAATTTCCAAAGATATTCAAGCGACTCAGAAGGACATATCAAATATGACAGGGTCATTGAAGATTCACGAGGCTGTTATGAACCAGATAATCACTGATGTCAAGGAGAACTATAAGGAAACAAGAAATAAAGAAGGAAACCGAAGGAATTAGAAAAAAGGCCGAAGAAAACCATAAGGCAATTGAGGCTATGAAAACCCAAGTTAAGGACGAGAAACAGGCTGACCATCTGTTGAAAATGCCAAGTATAAGAGGAGAAGAACAGATACAGGTAAACCTTGGAGCAGCTAGAGGAAATGATAGTCAAAGACAGGATGAGGTCAGGACAGTATTTCAATCCAACCCCATAACTGTATTCAAGAATGTAGAGGATAAGCCTTCTAAATTTTCAGGGCGAGATTCTGTGACACCCGTAGAATTCTTGAGAGAAGCAGGTGATTACCTTAAAGATTCCAAAATCCCTAAGGAAAGACAAATCCGAGTGATAGGGAAATTTTTGGAAGGGCCCGCACTTCTTTGGTTTAGAGCATTCAGGTCCACTCTCACCAAATTTGAGGAGTTTTCCCGTGGGTTATTGAAAAAGTTTTGGTCCCCGGAAACCCAACAGCAAGTCAGAGCAGAATTATATTCGAAGAGATTTTCGACGTCACAACCTACTCGATACTCTTCGTACTTTTCTGGACAGCTTTCTAAACTTCAACATTTAGATCCGCCGATGCCAGATAATGAATTAATTACTGCATTAATACGTCAGTTTCCAGTAGAAGTCCAAAGAACTTTGATCGCTGCTGACATTTATAATATGGATCAATTTGACGAGGTATTGCAGAAACTTGATCACACGAACGCTCAATTCTTCCATCAGAAGGGAGGAAAGAATGGCAACGCTGTGTACACTGTTATGGCCGACAGTTATTCCCAAACACCTCGAGAGATTCGAGAGGGGCGAGAAGAGAAAACGCAGAGGGAAGAGCCTGATAAAAGAGGATGGAATCAGAACATTAATAGATACAGTTACAAGCCTTATGCGAGACTAAAGGGTGGATATCGATATGGCAATCGATGGAGAGAGCCAAGGAATAATCAAGGAAGATACCAGGAAAGAAGGTACTATGGTAGAAACAATAACTACAATAACAGAGGGAATGAGAACACTCGTCAGTCCAATGAAGAGTTCAATAAGGAGACGAGGAAGATCTTGGAAGAAAGACACCAAGAAATCTCGCAGTTCTTGGAACAGAAGTCCAATGAACCAGGTCCATCGGGAACACAGCAATCCTGGGGGAATGAAAAAAAAAACTTCGAATTCACAGTAGGAGATAGAATTTTAAACATTTTCACTTCCAGGATTATTAAATGGCAAACAGAGGATGATGACTTAATTCAACATAATGACGAACGGAAATAAATGGGTACAAGAATTAAACTGCCAATCATATCATGCGAAGTATTCGGCATGCCTGTCGATACTTTAATTGATACTGGGGCTATGCTTTGTCTTGTGAGCGAGAAGCTTTATATTCTGTGGAAGCTCAAAGAGAATTTAGAAGAGATTCCAGTATCAGGAATTAAAATCCAAGGAATAATACCCAACAAAATATCGCTGTGTAAAACACAATTATACTTATGTGTTACTATTGGAGGACATGATTTCCGACATGTGTGTGTAGTAATGAAGGACATGGCTTTTGACATGATCTTGGGAGCTCATTTCATCCAGAAATATCGAGCCGTGATAGACATGAAGACAGAGACGGTCAGATTCCAGTATACCGAAGAGATAAACTTCGAGGGAAAGGAAGAGGAAGACATCGAGGGAGGCGCTCAATGGTCTCTGATTTTTCGTGAAGCTGAAGGAAAATAAGTCTACACTGAGAAGGGGTCCCCAGAGCTAGGGAAAATTTTGGAAGAGTACCATGATATTTTTGATATTAAACCTGGTGAAATTAAAGATTTTGAATATCGAATTCGTGTAACTGATGATGTACCTTTCCATGTTAAATTGTATCCGGTAGCGGAAAAGCATCGAGAAAAGGTAAAAATGCTTATCAAAGAGATGGAAGGTAACAATGTGATTGAAAAGTACACTACCTCTTATGTCAATCCATTAGCAGTAGTGTCTAAGCCGGATGGAAGTCTGAGACTGTGTTTAGACGCGCGAAATTTGAATTCAAGATTACTGCCAGAGTATGACAGACCACCAATCATTAGGGAACTGTTAAGGAAATTCCAGGGCAAGGTCTGGTTCTCTAACATTGATCTCACTTCGTCCTACCACCACATTAGGCTTAGTGAAGATTCCAAAAGGTTTACAGGGTTTATGTTTGACCAACAGACATGTGTATTCCGCCGTCTTACATTTGGGGTCAAAACATCTGGATCTGTTTTGATCAGAGCACTGGAACAAAATTTGAGTCCTGAAGTAAAAGAGGTAGCGATTCGTTACATAGACGATATCCTAATCGCATCTGAGACTAAGGAGGAACATTTGATACATCTTCAGATGTTATTCGCAGATTTAAGAAAAGCAAACTTTAAAGTAAACCTTCGAAAATGACAGTTCTTTCAGAAGGAAATAAAATTTTTGGGCCATATTTTAGATGGTGAAGGATACCGTCACAATGAGACAAAGATACAAGCGATTGCGAATTTCCCTAGACCTACTAGGGTGAAGAATGTCCGCAGTTTTCTCGGAACATGCCAATTCTTTGCAGGGCATTGTCCAAGCTTCACCAAGACAGTTGCTCCCTTGCAGGGATTATTAAAAAAGGGAAACAAATGGAAATGGAATGAAGATTGCGAACAATCATTTCAAGATGCCAAGAGGTTATTTGTAAACAGTGTGAAATTAGGGTATCCTGACTTCACCAAGCATTTCATCATAGAATCCGATGCATCCACCGTAGGGATTGGAGCTATTCTTCTTCAAGAAGATGACGATCACAGGAGATATTACCTGGCTTTCATAAGCAGGAAACTTCGTCCATCAGAAAGGAACTATTACACCACAGAGTTAGAAGCCCTTGCTGTAATCTTCGCGTTGGAGTCTTGGAAGAAAATGTTAATTGGACATTCAGTAATTGTGAGGACTGATCACCATGCATTGGAGTTTATCTTAAGAACAAACTTTGCCAGTGATAGAATAACTAGATGGTCACTTTTTATTCAACAATTCAACCTAGTTATTGAACACACTCCTGGAAAGTTGAACATTGGGGCCGATTTATTGTGTAGAACAGTGGAGTCTACATCCAAGGTTTTTCAAGTTAACCTGACGCATGAGGATGAGGATACCTTAAGGAGGTTAAGATTGTTACATTTATCCCAGAGGAGAGTCCGACGTCTTAGAAACATTTTTCGTTTTCTACAGGGAGATATGGATCCCAATGACGATGATTTTGTGGAAACTGAAGGAATTTCAAGAGATTATTTGATGTTAGATGGTCTAGTCTACAGGTTTGCAGATCCCGACCATACGAAGCTGAGGGTAGTGGTACCTCCACGAATGCAAACACCCATTATTTGGATGGCGCATCGAATTGCAGGTCATGCTGGAGTAGATAAGACAGTCAACTTGATACAAGAGAAATTTTCATGGGGGCGAATGCGACAAACTCTCAGGAACACTATTCGGGAGTGCGACTTATACCAAAGGAGTAAATATAATTCTAAATTATTGAGAGAATTACCAAGGCCTATTATTCCTTCTAAGCCTTGTGAAATCTTTGCGACTTATCTTTATGGTCCTCTCCCAAAGTCTAAAAGAGGTAACAGTTATATTCTGGTGACCATAGATGTTTTCAGCAAATACACTATTTTACACCCAATTCAGAAGGCAAACGCAAAATATTGTGCGAAGAGAATTAGAGACAGCGTAATTCCGGAAGCAGGCAAACCGGAATTCCTTTTATCAGATCACGGACCCTAATTTACATCTTTAGAATTCAGGGCCGGCATGAATAATCTTGAGATTAGACAATTGCTTTGTTCTATCAGACATCCTGAAAGCAATCCAGCAGAACGCGTGATGGCTGAAATATCTAAATTTTGCCGCCTCTATTGTCCAAATGAGCATTGGAAATGGATGGATGTTCTCTCTTTAGCATCCGAATCCATCAACTCTACGATTCATGAGAGTACTGGACAGATTCCCATGTTGCTTCATCATGGAATTAAACCAACAAGATTATGGGATTGAATCATCTCTATTCCACCCGAGATTGAACCTAGTCGTCAGAGGAGGGAGACTCTAGCTTTAGACAAGTTGAGGAGCCAAGCTGAGAAAAGAGAGCGCAGAGTGAGAGGAAAGCGTTTTCGCAGACCCTTGCGCGTTGGAACTCTTGTTTTAGTAAAAAAACCTACACCCTCCGACGTGTAAAATCGAGTGTACTCGAAGTTTGCAAGCCTTTACGCTGGACCCTATCGTGTTGTGGAAGTAAACAACAATGGAGGCTATAAAATCGCCAATACACGAACTGGTAACATCGTGGGAATTTATAATGCAGCGAATTTGAAGATGTATTATTCAAGAACCAGATGATTTAATGTGTAGATAGGAAAAATAAAAATAAATCAATGTTTATTTTTTGCTAGATGTGGGGTGGATGTGCCCAATTCTAGGAATGAGTATTCCAAGATTCAGACACCTAGGTATCAAGGGAAAGGCTACAGCCGATTTTGAAAGTTGAGATATTTGAATATCGCGCTCCTTTCCTTCTAGATTGAAATGGAAACTTTATGCAGCCAAGAAGATGTTAAGTGACGTGGCAAATAGTAGCAGAGGTCGAGACTATTTGGTGATTAAATAGTTAGCCATGGAGCAGAGACTTGAGACTTGGATCAGAATACTGGCACGGCCAAATGAAAGAGGATGCACTTAGTCTCAAGTGAATCAGACCAGAGACACCAGAGATATGAGGATTTACAGATTTCAGCGTGATCCAGCGTGGAGCCGACCGTTTTGTATAAAAGCCGCTCGGCCCAAGCATAAGCAGCCACTTCAAACCAAGCTCTTGTAGGACAAGATGCTGCTGCTACGTCGAGCCAAGGCACATGGTTGCCGAATCTACGCAGAAGATATCATTGAATTGTGATAGTCACAAAAGTGCTACGATACGTGGGGAACGTAGTAAGTTTCCGGTAGAGGGAATCACTAAGGTGATTGTTATTTTCTACGGACTTTGGTGAAACACTTTGTTTCCATATGGACATATGCTAGACTTTATCTAGATATTATTCTGTCACAGTCCAGTAACAATAATTCAATACTTGGATATTTTAATTCAACTTGTCAGTTTCACAAATTGTAACTTAATAACCACTCAGATCTTTCAGTATATTGAAGGCCAGTCTATCACGGTGCGGTTCATTAGCCGACAAAGGGAAACTATATGTTGCTTCGCGCATGATAGATGGTGTGAAGCCATGCCCAGGGAACGATCTTCAGAACAGCCGTTGATTGTTTTAGACTATCAGTGTTTTCCTGTACTGAAAAGATTACCGTGAGTTATGTTACAACTGACGCTTTTGAGAAGAGATCATTTGGATCTGACCCCATTTAAGCAAACTGCTATGGATTTAATTGAAGGCAATATTAAAATGGATCAGCAGTTACTTCAAACTTCAAGAAATAGTTCCACTATGTCGTGCTAGACAGATTGTGGGTATATAATGGCGGCCGATACAAGGATTAGACGTGCGTGTCCAATAGGGAATGTATCTGGATAAATCTGGCACAGACCAGGTTCACTACGCTTCAAGACCAACGAGAAATGTAAGCCACATTTGACTTTTATTTTATGCCTAGCTAATTGGAACAAACTCATTTTCTGCAGATGACCAACACATTTATTTTTCTTCGTATTTAAATCTTGCAATGATATACGCAAGACACATTGGGGTTATTCTGAGTATTTTCAGCACTCAGAACAGTTTAGGATCGATGACCGAGCATACCGAGCATTTATTTGAATGTTCATTTTGTTTGAGAATCACGGTAATCAGCCGATATAACTGTAGAAGTTAATATTTATTTTTTGTTGAGGAATGGATATTTTATCCATATTCGAAGAGTCGAACATGTGGTTTTTCACATAAGGAAATAATAATTAAACATATTTAAGGAAATAATAACAATAATAATCCAATAATAATAATAATAATAATTTTCATAATTTTTCTAAATAATTCTTGGATCTTACTTTTTCTAATAATCACATTCATTTAGAGAGAGCTTAAGGATTAGTTTAATCATTCCTAGTTTGGAACAGGTGATTTTCCGAAAGCTAGTGGATAGCGCAAGCCCGTATTCAACCAACATTATAGTTCTGGTTGAACAGTTAATATTTGCATTGAGCAAAGTATATTTTTCAGATAACACGGAAAGGCATGAAACAGGAAGCCAATGATATTTCTATCAATTAGGATTTTTTTGTGTTTATATAAAATCATGACGTAGGCACACATTCGAAAGTGAAATAGAGAATATCACAAGTGTGGTAACTTCACGGTTTGAACTGAATGGTAAAATAAAATAAACTTGTAAGTTTATAGATCTTCCAGTTTTGATAACAAGCAGAGGCTTGATTTATTGTATAAATTTTGGGAAGAAAATTTATGTGTGTGGAGTAGTTGAAATGCCATTCCCAGGTGCGCATGTTTAAGTCGCAGGAATGAGTTTTTTTTATTTGAGCATCAATCAAATAGCAGGTTCGATGGCTCAGGTTTATAGGAGGAGTATTGGAGCCACACATTTCGTCGAATGAATGACCCAAGGGTTATTTCTTATAAAAAAAACCATCAGTAATTATTTCAAACTTGTTTACGTATTCCATTAATACTTTGGATTTGCTAGAACCCGGTTTTGTCATGATAAAATTTTATTCTTCTTCAGAGGAAGACCTTTGCCGTTGTTGTTGGGATATTGTGTTCTTACACAAATAATCGAATGGGCCACTGCCAATTAAAAAATAATTCTGTATCCACGAATTACTTAAAGGATGTTTTCAATCCTATTGTCATGAACTAAATGAATTTATTATAAAGCTACAATTCTTATTTCCGCATTCTGTTCAAGAATTGCAAGTTGTGAAAGTTACTAAAATAGCAACGAATATAAATATTTTTCTTAATAATAATTCCAAGTGGAAAATCGAATAGTTGAATGGTTCAACAATTTTTTGATCAAGTTGATGATTCAGAAATCATATTTCTTTGGAATTTGAAGTTCATAATCGAGTCACTTCTCGAAATGTTTAATTTTGGAAGAACAATTAATTTTGTTGTACTTCGCACAGTTCTTCGATGCTATGCTCAAGGGTCAAATACTTTTCAGATGTTGTTATTAATATGTGTACATAATTAGTGTTGGGTCAAAGATAATATTTTGACAATATTTTTGAAACTGGAAAAATAAGTGGAAGTTAAAAATTCTATAAACAATTATAAACAGTGAGAATTTCTACGAGTGTTAATATCATGTCAGAAATTCAACCAGTGAACTACAATATTTCCAGTAAAGACAATTTAATTTGAACTGGATTTCATCGTAAATAATTGATATAATTTTGGAACACAGTCTACAGGACTGATTATCAGACTTGTGTTTCCAAAGACAATTGTTCAATGTGTTGGAATATTTCTGTACATTGTGTAAATAGTAGTGCGTGCCGTCGCACTGGAATGATGTTACCTTGAGCATTATTTTGCAGTCAATTTTAAAATTCAGAATAAAATGAGATAATTTTACGTGTTGTGTTATGCCCAGTTGAATCTCCTTCTATCCTTATTGTTGCATTGAGCCAAAAATCAGTAAAGCATTTTTTTTATTTGATGTCGTTTTTGCGATTAGCTTTAACCCATCTGGTGCCCCGGGATATTTTGATTCTCGTGCTGACTGATTCTTGGTAAAATGCATATGTGGTCGTGCGGACTCCGGTCTAAACGGGCACAATAATGGTGTCAAAAATAGATAGTAAAAATAATGGTATATTGGCTTTCAGGGCCAGTGAATTAGAACTCAGCTTTTTTCTAGGTTTACGCCGTGTCTTGTGTGGGGTTTCCTGTGGGGGTCCTTGCGGACACCATGAGCCCACTGATGAGCCAGCTTGGTGTCCTAGGCACAAACCTAGAAAAATGCTAAGTTTTAATAAAAATAATGATAATAATAATTCCCTCAGTTTCACTTTTGTCCTTCGCTGTGGGTTGGACTGCTGACGATCAAAGCGAGCAGTCCCTTGAAAATGCCGAACACAGTCTTCGGTGAAATGTCGGGAGAGCACATTTTTCTGGACCACAGCCTACAAGCCTGGACAACTTGTATCCTATATGGGTATGTAAAATGTGATCCTTCGTATCGCTATGAGCGTATCATTTCAGTGTCATCCTTAGGGGAAGTTTGAAATTATTTTGTTAAGAAATATAAGGTGCGTTCAAAAAGTAACGAGCCGGAGGCTGGAATGCGCAAACCGGTGACGACATCGGCTAATCGTGGCGTGTGTAACGAAGTGTGGTTCCGACCAGAGCGTGGAAGGTCACAGCCCGTCGCTAGGGGCACGCGTACAGTCACGTGACGACACAAAGCGAGCAGCAGCATGCATCAAACATCCAACCAAGACCAAGGCAGTAGGCCATTCGACATGCTTCCTGGTGTGGTTGAAGACTGCGGGGCACCCATTGGGCACACACTTTCCGCAAGTGCAGTCGTTCCTTCATGATGGTGTGCACACTTTCGACGCTCAATCCGACCACCGTGGCTATGTCGTTCACTGTCACTCGGCGGTCCTGGGCAATGAGTGCATCAATCAGCTGGACGTTGTCATCGGTAATGCAGGGGGTACCCCAGACCGGGCATCATCGGCTAACGACACCCGTCCTTCCCTGAAGCGCTTGTGCCACGCCTTGACCCTTGCAAGGGACATGCAGTGTTCGCCGTACACTTGTGTCATTCGGCGATGAATGTCCGTTCCCCCTACTCCTTTCGCTGTCAGAAACTGAACAACACCTCTTTGCTCTTCGTTTGACGCCTCCATGTCACTGTATGCAATGCGACTGGCAGCGTTGGACGATTGATGCATGCTGCTGCTCGCTTTGAATCGTCACGTGACGTGCACGTGTGCTCCCTAGCGACGGGCTGTGACCTTCCACGCTCTGGTCTGAACCTCACCTCGTTACGCACGCCACGATTAGCCGATGCCGACACCGGTTTGCGCATTACAGCCTCCGGCTCGTTACTTTTTGAACGCACCTTATATATCACCCTTGTTGCTAAAGCTATAAGGAATATCCGGTGTAACTCATGAAGGACTGTGGGATATGGAAAGCGAAACGTTTTATGAAGTTATAAGGCATAAAGCTCTCTATTTATAGCCTCCTACTTTATTGAATAAAGTTCTTCTTTTATATCTGCAAAGCCACAATAAATATTTCTCCGAAGAAGCCATATTTCTTTGTGTATACAGACCGCTCCGGTAGTCCTTTCTTTCTGCAAAGAAACTCGAACGTTTGGGTTTCCTTAGAAATCCGATCTCCTCCATGCTTCTTGCCCAAGTGAAGCTGACCAATAGAGACCTTGTGA
This sequence comes from Meconema thalassinum, assembly GCA_946902985.2. Classification (NCBI taxonomy): domain Eukaryota; kingdom Metazoa; phylum Arthropoda; class Insecta; order Orthoptera; family Tettigoniidae; genus Meconema; species Meconema thalassinum. The sequence goes on along the minus strand of OX336391.1, from coordinate 579,193,116 downwards.
TCGATTGAGCCCCTTTTAACTTGGGCTTTAACGTTATCATAAAGTCTGTCAGCGTAAGGGAAGGGACCACCTCGTGGTGTAGTGGCTAGCATTCTTGACTGTTACACTTGATGTCCGGGTTTCAATCTCAACTCTGCCAAGAAATGTAGTTCTGAATTTGGGCTGGAACGGTGTACGCTCTGCCTCGTGAGGAATAACTGAGTAGAGGTGCGTTTGATTCCTACATCAGCCATCCTAAAGGTAGTTATCCATAATCTATCACTTCTACTCCAAGAAAATGCCAGGATGCTACCTAAATTAAGGCCACGGCTGCCTCCTATCCAAATCTTAGCCTCATTTACACAGCCTAGTACAGCCATCACAGTGAGACAGATTCCACACACACCCAAGAAGACGAAGCTCTATCACCACGATGTCACAAACCGCTGAAATGAAAGAAAAACAAACACAAAAACAAAACAAAAAAGAAACAAAAAATCCACATTAATAATAATATTAATAAAAAAATAACAATAATAACTGGCTTAAGGGAATAATAATAATATCGTATGGCCTCGGATTCCGGGTGCAAGCTTTATTATTTGACACCCAGAGGGTAGCTTGCATGTCGAATTTCGTTGTTCCTTGAAGGACTATGAATGTCAAGGGGGTTAAATATATAAGCTCCTTGAACACTATAGCGCTTTCTAGTAGAGAAATGAGGAACTTTGTGTTGGCGGAACCTGCCGAGATTAATTTTGCCATTATGAACACGGCCTACTGAATTCAAATGGGTTCTTTGACATGCCAACATCGTATGATATGGTGTCGTAATTTTTGTCGCCTTTCAAAAAGAAAATCACTTACCACGGCCAGGAGCGAACCTGCAAGCTTGGGGTTAGTAGACCGACACGTTGACCACTCACCCACCGTGGCAAGCCTTAAGGAAATAGAGGAAGATCTTCAGGAAGTTGGCATCGTGGAGGAAATCATAAAAGGCAGATCCAAATTCAGAATAGTTGTCAACAACTATCATTTTGCGGAGAAAATCAGTTTCAGTACCAGGAAGCGATGGACTGAAGAACGGAAGAAACTCTTCAGTGCCCAGATGAAGAGATTTTGGGAGTAGGAAAGATCGACATCATTTGCTAAATGAGTTATCTCGTGCTCCTTAGATGGCCATAACGATGCGAAAAAATAATAAAAATAACAATATTAATTAGCCTCGTGAGACAGAACTGGGAATAGATGGGTTTGATTCCCATCTAAGTCATTTTGGAAAAGGTTTTCCGTGGTTTTCCACTTCCACTCCAGGCTTTCTTTCTTTATTCGTAGTTAAAAGGGACGTAAAACCAATAACATTATTATTATTATTATCTTTATTCGTACTATTTCGTGATGTAGAGGCTTAGACTGTGACCCGAGAGGTCCAGATTAGATTCCCAGCTCTGCCAAGAAATTTTAATTTCGGTGTTAGGGCTGGAACTGTGTACATTCAGCCTCGTGAAGCAAAAGTGAGAAGAGGAGGGCTTGATTACCACCTCATCCATCTTGGAGGTGGTATTCCGTTGGTTTCATCTCCCCACGTCTACTCCAGGTAATGCAGGGATGGTACCTAACTTAAGGCCACGGCCGCCTCCTTCCCAATCCTATCCCCAATTTACAAGTGAACACACTAGTACAACCTTCACAAAAATACAGGTTATCACACACATTCCACACACACCCAAATATACGGGGCAATATAAGCACGATGTCGCAGCCGCTAAAATAAGCAACATCAACTCTTTGAGTCAAAAGTACCTATAATTTAGTATAAATATATAAATTTCTCACAGCCGCCATCTTGAGGTTATAATTATAAACAATTGAACTAAATTAGATGCCAGTGCATTACAATGTGTATAACCATTTACTGTACCACATTTCACTGCGCTCAGATGGTTAAAACGCGAGAAGAGTCTATTAAAACTTTTCAACTTCGCTTGGACCCCATGTTCGTTTTGTACTTAACAGGGTTTTGAAATTTACACGGATGAACTTATAGTAATACCCTTTATCACCGTACACAATTTCAGGGCGATATCAGAAATAGTTTCGGAGATATAGAATGCTGGTGAAATATTTCGTACAGCGGTCTTCTTGAGGTTATGTAAACAATTGAACTGACTTAGATGCCAGTGCATTACAATGGGTATACACATTTACTGTTGCCAAGGTAACACATAATGAGTGTTGTAGAGATGTTTATGTAGTGGCGCAGTGGCTAGCAATGTTGGCTGTCACCCCCGAGGTACCGGGTTCGATCCACGGCTCTGCCAAGAATTGAACAGTCTTGGTATGGTCTAAATACGGGGTCTCCCAGTCGCGTGATGCAAAATGGGAACCTGCCGGATGCTATGGCAGGAGGAGAAGTGGAAAGGAACTGGCCACCCTACCACACGCAAACTCCGGCTCGGGACGCCTGGGTAGTGATCCCTTGACGAGGTCAAAGGCTCTAATTCAGGTCGCCTACGTCCCTGGATGGGATATGGCACTCTAATGTAATGTTATGCCAGACAAATGCCGGGATGGTATCTAATGCAAAGTCATGGCTGCCTCCTTCCTAATCCTATCCTCAATTTAAAAATCCACACGCTAGTACAGCCATCACAGTAACAGAGGTTATCATACAAATTATACACATATCCAAGTACACGGGGCTACTTGACCACGATGTCGCAAAATCCCCTGAGATAAGCAACAAAAGCAACTATTACATAGGTGTGCAAATTATTAGACTCGATGGCAGTTTTCCAACATTTACTTTGTACGTTGTGTGACTAATGCCCGAGTGCACCAACCTCGGTGAAGAGAATACCGCGGTAAACTTCCTAGTTTACCGGGGTAAAGTCGTATTTCTGTTGCACCAAGCTCGGTTTCGAGTTTTACCGCGGTAAAATGTTTACCGCCCGTGAGGGAGCGGTTATCTAAGAAAACCGTGGTAAAGTTTTCTTCATTTGTATTCTGTGGTAAAGATTCCAAAATGGAGCTTAACGACTACAGGTTATATCTCCAGTGTCTTAATCGTTTTGAAAGGAATGAAGGGAGGTTTATAGAAGAGAGGCGAGATTTATTCGAAGAACTGAGCGATGCTTCATTCCAGAGAATATTTCGATTACGGATTGTCCCGTGGCTCATGATCTCAAGATTAACGGTCACGTTAAACTACAAGCTTCCTTCCTTCCTTCCTTCCTCGATTACGGAAGGAGACAGTAAGTTATATTTTGGACATAATTGGTGAACAATTGAAATTCTCTACTGGGAGAAACTATCCGAAATCGCCTAGAAATCGTCTTCGTATAGCACTGCGGTTCTATGCAAGTGGGACATTTCAGGGAGTGATCGGTGACGTGTGTGATGTTGACAGAACAACAGCATGCCGCATAATACACAAGGTTTCTAATGTAGTTGCCTCGTTACCGCCACAGTTTATTAAACTACCACTTACCCAATGGGAACAAAGAGAGGTTATGGAAGGCTTCCACAGAATAGCTGGGTTCCCAGGTGTATTGGGTGCGCTGGACTGCACTCATGTCAGAATACAGTCTTCCCGAGGTGAAAATGGGGAGGTATTTTAAAACAGGAAAGGCTATTTCTCTCTAAACATGCAAACTGTGAGCGATTCGAACCTCATGATAAGAGATATAGTAGCAAGATGGTCAGGTTCGACTCACGATAGCACCATATTTCACGAATCTCGGCTCAGAGCGCGTCTAGGCGAAAACCATTGGTCTGGATGAAAATATTGGTCTGGAAACAATAATGTTGGCACTCTGAAAAAATTCAGGAACACCCTCTAGCGATAAAATATTCAACTCCTGTATATTAGTAACATTGGCCATTTCTATAGAAAATTTTTCGGATTTCAATGGCGGCGGGCAACGTATACCATACGAGTTCCCGAAATTTACATGAGGGCTGAAATTGGGAGATCTAGGACGTTTCATCATTTTATTTTCCATTGTTTCGCACAGCTGATTACTCGCGTTGAGACAAAATGTAAACAGTATGGGAGACAAGTGACTGTCGAAACGATCACTGCCGTCTGGATAAACTGAAGACAAGTGATTATCGAAATTAACGAATTTCTTCCGAGGGGAATAATAGCGAGAAAAGCAAGCGCCAAGAAACCGCGGTAACGAAACCGAGCGATAGTAATGGTGCACTGCTTTTACGACAATACCACGGTAAAAGTTTTACCACGGTTTCGTAAACACTGATGAATACCGAGGTTGGTGCACTCGGGCATTAGTACAATAGATATGTTAAGAAATTAAATCAAATGTTTAATTGATAGTCTTATTAATAACATTCTTTTTTAAGAATCTGACTGTAACCTAATTTTGTACAATTTCCATTAAAAGGGGAGCCTTGTTAATGCAGAATGCTACATGTTTTGTTTTGATAACCTTATTCTAGTTTTCATGTGAATTTAGACCAGAGATGGTCATGTAGCCCCGTGTACTTTGGGTGTGTGTAGAATTTGTCTGATAACCGGTGTTAATTGTGATGGCTGTATTAGTGTGTGTTATCTGTGATTGAGGTAGATGGACTGCAGACGATTGATTTTTTAAAGTAGTTCCTACATTTGCTACCAAATGCTACCGTCCACGACACCTAGCTGTGGACGTGGCTACTAAATGCCATCGCAGTCAACACCTGGCGGCGAACGTTGGAACTAATATAGCGTTATCAAACTAAGCTACAAATTTTAGCTTCCACAGGTGTTGTTAGTGGAAGGTTCTTTTTCATGCCATAAATCTATGACATGTGACCGCCGGCTTTACTACCCCTCCGAAGAAAGGCATACTGAGGGAATTTTAACACTCTTAAAAAATCCGTCGACTTCGGCCGGGTTTGAACCCGCGATCTTGGTCTAGAAGCTCAGCATGCTACCAACTACGCCACCAAAGCCGCTTATTAGACCAGAGAGATCGGAAATCTCTTATTACTGACTGTCCACTCTTGAACTATTCAAAGATTCGTGGACAATGGATTGAAATCTTCTGATGTAAGGGATACATTCATAAGTCAATGAAACAAAGAAAAACTGGACCCAGCTCAGGTGTCCCTCAGAAACTCCAATTTCGAAAATTTCGAGATTCAATTCCTTATGGGAAACGTTGCAAGCCCACAGGGGAGAAAACATTACTAAGTAAGGTAATATAAATAAAATGATTTTGAATACAAAATTGTGACTGATTCAATTCATTATTTAAGTCTAACAATCTGCAGCGGCTTTGGTAGCGTAGTTGGTAGCATGCTGAGCTTCAATGTCGAAGGTCGCGGGTTCAAACCCTCTCGAGGTCGTTGGATTTTTTTAAGAGCGTTAACTATCTCTCAGTAGGCCTTCCTTCGGAGGGGAAGTAAAGCCGGCGGATCCATGACATACACAAGTATTGGTAGTGCAAATCTCAAGATCCAATTTTTTTGAACTACCCGATGAAAAGTTCTTATACTTTTTCTGACGTAACGTTTTCTCAGCCCAGGATAAACGTACAGCAGGAAACTTGGTCTCATTTCGAAGCTCTCATTCGTGATTATCAGAAACTACGACCACTGTAAACGTACAGCGTGATGACGAATTTATGAAGAGTAATATTAATGGGAGGTTTTGTGCGGTGTAGCCCGTGCGATTATAAGCGGGCGAGGAGGTGAATTTGAGTGCAGCGTTGCCGGCTACCCTCGCCCCGGGCAGTTGTGAATGGAATGCGAGTGACCTGGCTGGCTATGTCCTCATGCTATTTCAGTCTTCCTGTTTACTGAATACTGGCCACATCACATTTTAGGCCGCCAGATACGAGAAACAAAACTCGGAGGTCCTTTAGGGATCCCGAAACACACCTTTTAGGGTCCTAAAATGAACGGTTTCGGAGATATTCCCAAAAAACTGTGTTCCCTCTGGGAGAATAGTTTTCTGGCAATATCACGAAAACCGTTCGTTTTAGGGCCTTAAAACGCGGGGTTCGGGTACCACGAACATTGATCCTCGCATTGATACGCGTAAGACGAGATATCGCCCATCTTTCTACGAGCAAATCGACTTTGGCAAGGCTCTTCTCTTATATATAATCCAAAATTGACTCATCATGGCAGCGCTGAAACCACTAGACCTAGAAAGCTGACATTTTGCATGGTGGTGGTTCCTAAGTTGTTGGGGCTAACTAAGAAACGGTTTTTGAAAATTCAATTGGTAAGTGAGTTTTTTTCGGCCCTTTGTCACTGAGATTCGACAAACGGTACAAAGATCGGATTTAGCTCATTTTAAGCCGCCAGATACGAGAAACAATACTCGGAGATCCTGTAGGGACCCCGAAACACACTTTTGAATGTCCGAAAATGAACGGTTTCGGAGATATTCCCAAAAAAACTGTGTTCCTTCTGAGAGAAATTTTTATGGCAATATCTCGAAAACCGTTCGTTTTAGAGCCTTAAAACGCGGGGTTCGGGAACCACGAACATTGATCTTCGCATTGATACGCGTAAGACGAGATATCGCCCATCTTTCTACGAGCAAATCGACTTCGGCAAGGCTCATCTCTTATATATAATCCAAAATTGACTCATCATGGCAGCGCTGAAACCACTAGACCTAGAAAGCTGAAATTTTGCATGGTGGTGGTTCCTAAGTTGTTGGGGCTCACTAAGAAACGGTTTTTGAAAATTCAATTTGTAAGGGAGTTTTTTCGGCCCTTTGGCACTGAGCTTGGACAAACGGTACAAAGATCGGATTTAGCTCATTTTAAGCCGCCAGATACGAGAAACAATACACGGAGGTCCTGTAGGGACCCCGAAACACACTTTTGAATGTCCCAAAATGAGCGGTTTCGGAGATATTCCCAAGAAACTGTGTTCCTCCTGAGAGAATAGTTTTATGGCAATATCTCGAAAACCGTTCGTTTTAGGGCCTTAAAACGCGGGGTTCGGGAACCACGAACATTGATCTTCGCATTGACACGCGTAAGACGAGATATCGCCCATCTTTCTACGAGCAAATCGACTTCGGCAAGGCTCATCTCTTATATATAATCCAAAATTGACTCATCATGGCAGCGCTGAAACCACTAGACCTAGAAAGCTGAAATTTTGCATGGTGGTGGTTCCTAAGTTGTTGGGGCTCACTAAGAAACGGTTTTTGAAAATTCAATTTGTAAGGGAGTTTTTTCGGCCCTTTGGCACTGAGCTTGGACAAACGGTACAAAGATCGGATTTAGCTCATTTTAAGCCGCCAGATACGAGAAACAATACACGGAGGTCCTGTAGGGACCCCGAAACACACTTTTGAATGTCCCAAAATGAGCGGTTTCGGAGATATTCCCAAGAAACTGTGTTCCTCCTGAGAGAATAGTTTTATGGCAATATCTCGAAAACCGTTCGTTTTAGGGCCTTAAAACGCGGGGTTCGGGAACCACGAACATTGATCTTCGCATTGACACGCGTAAGACGAGATATCGCCCATCTTTCTACGAGCAAATCGACTTCGGCAAGGCTCATCTCTTATATATAATCCAAAATTGACTCATCATGGCAGCGCTGAAACCACTAGACCTAGAAAGCTGAAATTTTGCATGGTGGTGGTTCCTAAGTTGTTGGGGCTCACTAAGAAACGGTTTTTGAAAATTCAATTTGTAAGTGAGTTTCTTCGGCCCTTTGGCATTGAGCTTGGACAAACGGTACAAAGATCGGATTTAGCTCATTTTAAGCCGCCAGATACGAGAAACAATACTCGGAGGTCCTGTAGGGACCCCGAAACACACTTTTTAATGTCCTAAAATGAACGGTTTTGGAGATGTTCCCAAAAATCTGAGTTCCCTCTGAGAAAAAGATCAACGTTACTATGGCAACTGCTGCAATTTTGCAATTTTTTCTGGCAATATCTTGAAAACCGTTCGTTTTAGGGCCTTAAAACGTGGGGTTCGGGTTCCCTCACGGACATTGATCCTCGCAGTGATACGCGTAAGACGACATATCGCCCATCTTTCTACGAGCAAATCGACTTCGGCAAGGCTCATCTCTTATATATAGGCTAATCCAAAATTGACTCATTTTCGCAGCGCTGAGACCACTAGACCTAGCAAGCTGAAATTTTGCGTGTTGGTTGATCCTAGGTTGTAGAGGCTCACTAAGAAACGTTTTTTGAAAATTAATTTTTTAAGTGAGTTTTTTCGGCCCTTTGGCACTAAGCTTGGACAAACAGTACTAAGATCGGATTTAGCTAATTTTAAGCCGCCAGGTACGATAAACAATATTCGGAGGTCCTTTAGGGAACACAGTTTTTATGGTCCTAAAATGAACGGTCTCGGAGATATTCTCAAAAAACTGTTTTCCCTCTGAGAGACAGATCAACGTTACTATGGCAACCACTGCAATTTCGCAGAACTGGAATAGTTCTCTGGCAATATCTCGAACACCGTTCGCTTTCTACAAATTTGGTTGTATGCCATTATGTAGTACCTCCAACGATTACGCCTGCGTTTGCCATGAAAGCCTACATTTTGGAGTCCTCTTTTGCACATTTCAGCTCATTCCTTTCGTTTGTCTGTACTTGTATGACAGCAAGGATCGTGAAAATTCGTATGCTATTTGCCACATACATCTCTCATATACATGCCGTATTTCATGATCCTAGCCGCTTCGTAAGTGGGTCAAAGAGGTAATGAATATGTGAGGAATGTACATATCTTATATCTCTACATGAACTGTTTCATTTATAGTGGTGGTTTTTGGGGTCTGAAATAAAGCGTGATTTTGAGTCTAATTTTATACTCATTGTGTCGGTTATTGTATGTGAGTATTTGGATTTTTACGCTGTTTGACAATGTTATAGTGCTTTCTATTTTGCACGGTATGCTTTCTTACTCTTTATATATTTGTTTTCTGTTAACTGAATATTTCTTTTGACCAATATTTATCTGCTTTTACCATGATCAACAACTCAAATTCACAGCTAATGTGTCGAAGTCTACCGACTGTCACATTAGTTTATTTAGTTTTCATAATTAATCTTACTGGTGAATTGGATAAACTTATTTCAATAAAGTTGGTATTTTGGCTTTCACGACCAATGAAACTCCGCACAAAACACGGCGTGAACCTAGAAATGTTGCTGAGTTTTAATTGCTTGGCCTTGAAATTCAATATACAATCATTTTGGAAGCCTTTATAGGGAGGTGAAAGACTGCTGAGCGCTTAGCTCCCGCAGTAACGTACCGGAGGTATTCTAGATAGGACACACTAATACAGTCATCACAATTAACACCGGTTATCAGACAGATTCTACACACACCCAAAGTACACGGGGCTACATGACCGCGTTGTCGCAGCCCCTAAACTTAAGAACCAACCAACCATTCTAGATAGGAAATGAGGTAGCGAACACTTTGCTACTCTTTTGGTACTACACAAATGGACAACAAGAGCTCGCTGATGAGCCATCTCGGAGTTACGAGGCGAAACCTAGCACAAGGCACAGCATAAACTTAGAAAATTTGCTGTGATTAAGTAAGAAAGATGTCCCTTTGTTTAAGACATCACTTTAACGATCACATAAAATCTCACGCTTCCATTCAGTGGTATGCTATAAGTGATCGTTGAGTTAATCGTTAGTATTGACAAATGGAAAAGTACATGAACGGGGCAAACTGTACATTTTCAAAATCTGCTCTGTTCGAATACTTCGTAAATTCAAATCGGGCAATTTCAACTGAGGTGTTCTCTGCTGTAATACTAACGAGTATATTAAGCTTTTGTTTATAGGATAGTTCTGAGTGTTGGTTATTGCACTTACGCGTCACTCATTGTTTAATTTCAGTCCTTCCATTTGGTTACTTCAAAGAGCTTTATTTAACTGGTATCTCAGTTTTGTTTCCTGTGTTATCCATGACTTAAAGATTTCAAATTATTATTTAGTTTCAAAGACTAACATGGTTCACTTTCTACATCATCAATGTCACGAAAAGCAATCACATCACTACTATTGAGCTGTTTTAATACTATTTATTCCGGTTCCGCTGGTTGTATGTTAGGTAGTCAGCCTGAAGGCTGATTGGATCCTCAAAAAGTACCGCCGTTAGGTTATGTGGGCAGATAACCACAAAATCCCAAGGCAGCGCTATATTGAGGCGTATTAGGAAAGATGAGGAGTGAGGTAGTTTTCCGTTGCTTTCCTCATTGAGTCAGAACAGCAGTACTAACCCTATGAGTAGAACCTTTCACAGCATCCACAGGCGCTGACTGTGCCCTGAATGTCATTACTAAGCACCACCCATACCTCAGTAGCTTCCATATAATCACAGCCACGAGTGAGACTGAGACATCGGTGAAAAGCCACATTTTACTCTAGCCTGTGCCAACAGACAAATGCAAATGTACTGCATTCATCAAGAGATGGCAAATGGATTTACTTCGTAACATGGAAATAACATAACTACATTACGAATGTGTGTTTACGAATGATTTAGGCCAGCAAGTACTAAAAGCCGTTCGAAGAACGGGTACTTCAGCTAGTGTAGATATATAATTGAAGGGCCTATGATCTTGTAGTTCCTTAATTAGTCGTCGCGAGCAATTAGATGGGATGTGTCGCCTCACGTCTCGTGTAATGAGATCCAGAGCCGTGTTATGCGGGCTGGCAGGTTAATCACTGTCAGGCGCGCACTGGATAGCGCTAAGCCAGGTAAAGCACGAGGTCCTGTGGGGCCAACAGTAGGCTACGGCTGCTCATTTGAGAGGTAGTTCGTGTACTTGATGGGTCATTAGTAGACCGGACATTTATGCACTAAGAAAGATTTAAATATGCATTAAATATAGATATTAAGCATTAAAAATTGAACAATATGCACTTAACAATAAGTCAAAGTTATTCACTCTATTTCTCTCCTTTGCTGTAATATGTGCAGTCGTTTTTGCATTTTATTCAAGTTGAAAAAATTCTTTTCGCATTTCACTTCCTTCTACCATACTTGACATATTAGACGACAACGATATCAGTTGAATATTCACTATTACCTGACGCCCACTGATTTAATAAATACTTTCTGCTGCTATTTTGAACAAAGGATATGCAGACTAAGAATGAAGTAATACTTTAACTGAAGAAACTCCTCACAAAACTAACCCCATTCCCTTATTGAAATATCTAGGCAGCATCCTTGCGAAAAATACTGTTATCTCGTTATATGTTCCTCAGAGAGTTACCCAGATGATGAAAGGAAAGTAGCTTACAAGGGATGTCCAACTCGCAGACGAAACCAATTTTGTTCAAGATGTTTTATAATACTTTATTTCAAATGTAGGCTATATGCTAAAATATACTGTTATGGTCAGGATATGCTTTAAATCCAACAAACCCTCAAAATATGCATTTGCATATGCGCATATGTATTTTCAAAATTTCTGGTCCCTAGTCATTAGTATGAATGTCTCTCACTCTTGGCGGTGGGAAAACACAGAGTACACAGTATCCTTAAAGGCCCGTATCACACGACACTCATTAGCATGGAAGCTTTTTAAAGTACTGGTATACACACTAGTATAGATGCGTTTAGTACCGAGTGATTTATACCTTCCATGCTAGGTTCTGCCTTCCATGATAGCTTCCATACAACTCACGAAATTGTACAGGTGCCATTTTCCCCGGCATTTTCCATGGAAGATTGCCTACAAGATCCAACTGGATAGCTTTTCTCGTTCTAGTAGAGATCCTAGCGGCATCATAAACAAATGGATTTGTTATGTGGGTAGGCCCACGAATAAAAACATTAAACGAAACTATATTATTCTCTCAGCGTCTGTGCAAATATCACTTGATACACACATACAGTTAACCTATATATAGACAACAACAAACAAACAAACAAACAACCCCGTGGCGCCACACCCCGTGAAGGACTTAGGCCTACCAAGCGACCGCTGCCCGGCCATTTGACCTGTAGATATTGGGGTGACGCGTGGTCAGCGCATCGGCCGTTAATCTTGGTTTTCGTGACCAGGGCGCTGTCTCACTGTCAGACAGTTACTCAATTGTCCTCATGAGGCTGAGTGCACACCGTTCCAGACCTCACCTCAGTTTCTAAAATCCCTGATGGAGCCGGGAATTGAACCCGGGGCCTCCGGGTGAGAGGCAGGCGTGCTACCCCAACACCACGAGGCCGGCTCTTATATATAGAACATGTCATATTATTATTATTATTATTATTCTGGAGCTATTAAAATTCTAATAGCTATCACAAATAGTATCCATCCATGGTTTCGAACAGGAAGTAGGGAAAATACAAATTTAAACGAGAGAAGAAAACAATATTTCCTACCAATGTTTATCATTGACCATGTGAATAAAACTAAGTTGAAAACTTGCTGCACGAGGTAAGGAGAGTATGATAAAATAATTTTAAAGAAGTAAAATGTTCCGCCGTTGGATAACCTTGAACCCGGGATCTATAAAACAGTCAACAGACGCGATACCACTCGCACACTTTTCAAACGATGTTCAGAGTTCATTGTTGCACAACTTATTAACACGTATGGTTACCAATTATTACAGTTAGATCTTAAATACTGATTGAAATGTATTCATTCAGTACCTGATATGTTTACAAATTTACTCAGAGCAAGTTTCACGACCGCTTTTCGTTAACCATGCGAATCAACTGCAAATATTACCCTCAAACGACAATCGTCCTCCATGTCTTATTTCTTACAACTTGGCGCACGACATTCTAATTATACAATGTTTAAGAAGAATATTACTATATTGTATATGCTGAATTAACGTGTTGTGTTTAGGGGCAGTTGAACTCGCTGTTCCGCCTCTTTAAACAACAATAACTAACTAACTTGACGTGCTGTGAATATTGTGTGAACCATCCGACACTTGCTTGAATGAAAAGTGTAGAAATCACGGTAAACCACTTATAGGATGGCTGACGTGGGAATCGAACCCACCTGTTTTCAGTTTTGCCTCACGAGGCAACCCTCACGTTCTAACTCTCAGACCAGAATTAATTATGGAGCAGCGCACTAACGCCACGATAAGTCTTCCTGCACGCTACAGCGTATAATCAATTAATTACGATCATGATGGTAGGCTCGATACTGGTCTTTCCCGGTGGCGATATTTCTCAGCGGCCAAATAGGAGCGACATATTCAAGGCGACAAATTGGGATTCGGCAGAATTCTCTCCAGGGTTAGATGACTTTACCTTTTTGAAATGTTATGCGCAGTTCCGTAGCATTAGCCTATACCTAACTGGAAGCAACAACACATAGGTCTCAGCAGCGACGTCCGATAGACAGTCCGTTAAGGTAGGTTTACATTAACGTTTAATCTTGATCTTTTATGAATTTTCTATTTTTTTGTGAACTTTTAATTATTTACATTCTAATGCTTTTGCGAGGATATCCATTTTTTCTTTGTATTTGAGTCGTCCAGTAGCAAAACTCCTTTAATCCACTTGTGAATAAGGATCATGTCATAAAATTATTTATGTTCGACCCTGACTATTATATGTCAGAAATATGTATCATAATAAGACTATTTATAACACTATTTTTAGCCTACTTTTCACATTTTGCAAAAATGAGGAAACGTTACATGCAGTTAAACATTGGATCTAACAGCGCGCGTAAAATCATGTTGGCAACAACCAGCCGTGAGCCCCTGAGGGTGTAGCAATATTCAGGGTGCATCAGAAGTGGTGGGGCAAAAATGAGGAAAAAGTAGACTTATGAGATCGATCCGGGAAAATGTGTGTCTGTCTGTCTGTCTGTCTGGCTGGCTGGCTGTGTGTGTTCCCCCCCCCCCCTATCAACTCCTAAACGGCTGCAGCAATCAAAACCAAATTTAGTATGAGTAAAGATGTGCACCGGAATAGCTCATGTCCATATTTGAAAATGATGTCAGTGCTACCAACTGCTGAAAAAACGCACTAGAAATTTGAGCTCCATGTTGGATATCTTGCAAGGTATGCATGGGAGCTATTCAAAAATTGGCACACATGTAGATAATACTATTTCAGTTTAATTTCCAGGAGGCCAACCATGACAGTGTTGCTAAAATAATTTTAAGCCTTCTGATAGTTCCAATGTTTAAATGCATATAACTTCTACACTATCAATTGGATTTCAACCAAATTTTGTATGTAATATCTGTACATAAACAGATATGACTGAGCGTATTCTTAAGAGCCACCAGGGCTGCCAACTGTTAATAATTGCTCTCTCAATTTTTTTAAATCCAAATACCAATATATCAGAAAGTATGCAAGCCAACAGCTTTAAACTATGCACTCGTATATTCTGACATTTTAGATTAATTTGGAGTAACTTATATACGTCAGTTCTACCAACATGATTATAAGCCTGCTGATAGTACCAATTTTTAAATACATGTAACTTCTATACTATCAGTTGGATTTCAACCAAATTTCGTATGTGCTATGTGTACCATAACATATATGACTATAAGTATTAGCAATCAGGGCTGCCAACTGTTAATAAATGCTGTCTATATTCTTTTTACCCTAATATCAATATATCAGAAAGTATGCAACCAACAGCTCTATACTTTGCACATGTATAGCAGCTGACATTCTAGATTAATTTGGAGTAATTAATACAAGGCAGTGCTGCCAACATGATTCTATGCCTGTTGATATGTCCAATTTTAAAATACATGTAACTTCTATACTAACAAATGGATTTCATCCAAAATTGCCACAACAAGATACCATAATAATTCAGATTATTTCTGACCAGCACACGCATGGTATTGTTGGCAACATGCTTTTACGCGTGCTGATAGATCCAGTGTCTAACTGCATGTAACGTCCATTGGACTTCAACCAAATTTTGTATTCTGTACCTTAAGAGGTGGAACTAAGAATATATTCAGTCACCAGGGCTGCCAACTGTAGTGCTCTATTAGGCTACATTATACCAGGTATATTTTGAACTAATTTGATATTTCGATATTACCAACTTAATTTCGTCATTATTCTAGATAGGTTCATATACTGTAGAATAATCATTGGCATGAAAAGTAGGCTGTATAGTTCTTCACGGTACTTCTTGTTCATTATGAAACAGTTTCTCCCACCAATCAGAGCTCAAGAAACAGTTGTTTGACCAATTAGATAAGGATAGCTTCGCATCTGCGCTGAGTTCCACGGCCTTCTAATTTAAATTGCACTGCGTGGCCTAGTGTCATAGTAGAGTAATCGAGGAGGCCATGGTCAAATACAAGGCATTCTCTGCGTCTCATGCACTCTGTTCAGTACATAAAACTGGCGAAATCTCGACAGATATTTATAAATATTTATGTTCGAACATAAAATAGTTATAATAATTATCGTCGAACATAAACAGTCGTATGCAACTCGCCTATAATGGTAATAATTGAGACACAAGTATGTTTATAAAACGAGCGTATGCGAGTTTTATAATTTCCATTTCCCTTTCCAAGCATTAGCCTGTGGCTTCAAACACAACAGTGCCGTCTTAGTGACCCACTCAATACATATGACCTAATTCATACTGAATGCAATACGGAATATGGAATTGTTTAAGCATTTACTCCTATCATTAGGATATTATTAGCTGGCCTCAACAGGTCCATTTACATTTATCTGAAGGAAACGAGATTCATCAAGCACAAGTCGATTTGGAATAGCCGGCGCTTTTGTCAAAGAACACGGTCAGGGCATAGCTTCCTGCCGCCAAATTCACTCCCAGGAGCTGAATTCATTCACACAATAGCTAGTTCTCGGTCGATATCAGGTGTCATGGTGAGGTGTCCATGTTTCCCTCTCATACACCACTGGATTCGAACCCGGAACGCTTCATAGCAATAATCAGAGCTAGGGTTTCCTCACTAGATACGCTCAATTGCAATATAACTCTCCGTATGCCCTTGGCTATACGAGATTTCACACGTCGATTAAGCTGCCTGGCTCCCATGAACATTGTGAGAAGATCCCGTCCTTAATCAATAAGATATTCTCTACCAATTGCTCTTATAAGCTTATTCATCAAGCTGCAATTCAATTCACTATTAAACACTTCCATTTCCTATATCCTTGCATATTTCTTTCCATTATCATAAGATACTCTGATATTAAATTCCTTTGCTTGGTCCATCACTTGTAATAATACTCCTTGGAAATACAGTTATTCAAATTAGCAGATATTTTGCTTACAATCATACTTTCCCTGATGTTTAGTTAGTTAGTTATTGTTGTTTTAAGGGGCGGAACTACGAGGTCATCTGCCCCTCTTAACACAGATTAAAGAATACAAATTTTGAATTGAATTTAAAATTTTGAGGTGGACATCTAAATTTTAAAAAGACCAAAAATTTATTTAAAAAAAACAAAAATTAAATAAAAATAAAAATTATAAAAATAAACAAAAATTACGGAAAAACAATAAACATTATCATTCAAAAAGGAACAAGTCGTTGAGTCAATGTTCACTGGAAAATTTAGATTGCTGGCCCTAACCCACTCTCACTTATAAAGCGTATAACGCGATCAGCAGCCACCGCATCATCGGCTAATATAAGTTTGAGTGTCGTCTGCAAACCAAGGTCTCTTCGTAAGTCAGCAAGATCCACACACTCGGTAAAAATGTGGGCCACGGTGAAAACGGCTCCACAGGTACAAAGTGGGGGTCTTCCCTTCTCATTAAGTACGAGTGGGTGGATCTTGTATGACCTATCCTTAGCCTACATAAAATGACGGACTCTCTCCGGGCCCGGAAGGAGCTCCACCACACCCGAGTAGTTCCCTTGATCGCTCTCAGTTTACTGGTCAGTGGGTCAGCTAGCCACTAACTCTCCCAAAAAGCTAGAACTTGTAGGCGTAACTGAGAGCGAATATCTCTAGCGGGTACCTCCATTGGTCGAGGTGGTAGTGATACCGCCTCTTTTGCTGCTTGATCTGCTAACTCATTTCCCACAATTCCCATGTGGCTTGGAAGCCACAGAAAGATGATTCGAGTGTCAGCGTGGCACAGCCCGGCTAGTTGGTCGTGGATTCGCTGCACTAGGGGGTGTTGTGGGAAACATGTAGCAATTGACTGCAACGAACTCAAAGAGTCGGTACACACGAGAAAGTGGATTCGTGCATCCTGTAGTGCAAACTGCAGAGCTTCATAGATGGCAACGAGCTCCGCAGTAAACACACTACAGGCCTCAGGCAAAGAGATCTCGGTATTTGCACCATCAATAACGTAAGCACAACCCAACTTCTCGTCCACCTTCGAACCATCCATGTATAGAATGCCAGCGTCCGGAGATTGGTGAACTATGCTGTGGAACTGCCTCCGGTAAACGGACGCATCCATGTTCACCTTAGGACCTTGGTGAAGATCTAACCGAATTTCCGGACGCGGGACTTGCCGCGGAGGCACCTCGCTAGATGTCCGGATCATACAGGGACCTACAGCCACTCCTATTTCAGTACACGAGCTATCAAGTCTACTACCACTCGTGCCACTCGGCCGGTTGGCGTACCCCTGGTGGTTTTGGGTACCGAAGAGAGCTTGATAGGTCGGGTGTTGCGGCATTTGACGCACATTGGCAGCATATGCTAAAAGCATATGTTGGCGTCTATAATTTAAAGGTGGAACACCCGATTCGGCGAGTAGGCTGGGTATCGGGCTGGTCCGGAAGGCACCGGTAGCCAGCCTAACGCCACTATGGTGGATACTGTCCAGCATTTTCAAGGTTGCCGGCCTTGCTGAACCGTATGCCGCAGAACCATAGTCTAGCCGGGACAGGACGAGGGCTTGGTAGAACCGTAGCAGCACCGCACGGTCAGCCCCCCACGTAGTGCCACTAAGAAACCTGAGAATGTTCAGTTTCCTGAGACATGTCATTTTCAATTGCCGTATATGGTGCTGCCACGTTAACTTGCTGTCAAAATGGAGCCCCAGGAAGAGATAAGTGTCAACCAACGGCAACGCAGCATCCCTGAGATGTAGTTCAGGGTGTAAGTGTACCCTCCGTAGCCGACAAAAATGGACGACGGAGGTTTTCGCTGCTGAAAAACAAAAACCCCGGTCGTGAGCCCACCTGTCGACCCGGTTGATAGCTAGCTGCAATTGCCGTTCCACGACTGCCATACTTCCAGAGCTGTAATGCAGAGCTAAATCGTCTACATACAGCGATGGAACTACCGCGGATCCGGCGGCGGCAACAATGCCATTAATGGCAATCGCGAACAAGGTGATACTCTGCACTGTACCCTGAGGAACTCCATTTTCTTGGGTATAGTATTGCGATAATGACCTACCAACCCTTACACGGAAGAGTCGGACGGACATGAAATTCGCAATGAAAGTCGGTTAAGTTACCACGGAGTCCCCACTTGTGAAGGGTGGAAAGGATCCCGTAGCGCCATGTGGTGTCGTAGGCTTTCTCGAGGTCAAAGAAAACCGTGACTAGGTGCTGCTTTCGGAAAAAAGCCTCCTGTATGGCGCTCTCAAGTCGCACCAAATGGTCAGTGGTGGACCTATGAGAGCGAAATCCACATTGGTACTCAGACAGGAGACCTTTATCCTCCAAGAACCACACCAGTCGACGGTTCACCATCTTTTCGAACAGCTTACATAGGCCATTTGTCAAACAAATGGGCCTATAGCTGCTTACAAACTTGGGATCCTTTCCAGCCTTAGGAATCGGTTTCACGATCCCCTCTCGCCATTGAGATGGAAACTCCCCTTCAATCCATATAGGATTGAAGAGGATCAACAGTTTTTTTTATACTGGATTCGCACAGATGTTTTAACATTCGATTATGTATGTTATCCGGTCCAGGAGCCGTATCCCTGCACAATGCAAGCGAACTGCGCAGTTCCCTTTCAGAGAATGGTACATTATAGGACTCCGAAGCAGCAGTGGCAAAGGACAAGGGGTGAGTCTCTGCCTCCCGCTTCAGAGTCAGAAATGTAGGATCGTAACTCCCGGAGCAGGATACATCGGAGAAGTGCGAGCCAATGCTGTTGGCAATGGCGAGATGGTCCGTGATGATGACTCCATTGATGGACACTCCGGGTATCGACAGTGATGTTGGGAGTCCGGAGATCCGACGAAGCTTAGTCCACACTTGAGATGAAGGAGTATGCGCCGTCATAGACGACACATACTTTTCCCACGTCGTTTTCTTACTCTCCCGAATCAGATATCGGGCTGTAGCACGTATCCTTCTGAAGGTGATAAGGTTGGCCATAGTGTTTTGCCTCCGATAGCATTTGAAAGCACGTCGACGATCTTTAATGGCTGCTGCAATCTCGGCTGTCCACCAAGGGACAAGCTTCCGGTGTGAGTTGCCGGATGAGTAAGGTATTGTTTCCTCAGCAGCAGCCACAATACCATTCGTTATGTGAAAGGTATGATCGTCGACACTCTCAAATGTATCTTCAGCAAACACCGCACGTGCCGTGAAAGTTGGCCAATCAGCCCGACGGAGAAGCCATCGACTTGGTAACTCGATGGCTCTCTGGTTCGGAAGAGTAACGATAATTGGAAAATGGTCACTATTACAAAGGTCATCGTGTACACCCCACTGTAGCAGGGGAACCAACGCACGACTGCACAAGGTAATATCGATACTTGAATAAGTACCGTGTGCAATAGAGAAGTGCGTAGGTTCCCCTGTGTTCAACAGACACAGGTCCAGCCGCCTGATCAGCCTCTCAAAATCTCTCCCTTTACCGCTAGTGGTAGCGGAGCCCCAGATGGTGTTGTGGGCATTAACATCTCCCAGAAGGAGAACAGGAGGGGGGAGCTGAGAGACTAGATCCACCAGCTGGTCGTAATCCGGCTGAGAATCAGGCCGGATGTACACGTTACATACTGTTGCCATTACTGGCAACGAAGTACGAACTGCAACTGCCTCTAGCTGAGTACGCAACGGCACCTCTTCACTAAAGAGGCTAGAGTGGACGAGAGTGCAGACGCCACCAGTGGCCACAGCTCCGTCCACCCGGTCTTTAGAGAAGAGTTTGAAGTGACGCATTGTTGTCTCATGTCCAGGACGAAACCTGGATTCCTGAAGACAGACAATGGTTGCCGAAAAAGAAGATATTAATTGTCGTAACTCAGCGAGATGAAAAGAATAGCTATTACAGTTCCATTGTAATAGTGCCATGGTGTGGACTTAAGTAGAAGTGGATCTTCTACTTATGCTTGACCGTTTGCCACCCTTCCCCATCTCTAGTTGGAGATGATGGGGCTGGAGAGCACACCTCAATCTCCACATCTCCTTCCGAAGACGAAGAAAATGGAGCGGGCGCTCTCTTGGGTTGCGCGCGGTCGTCGTCGGACCTCACGAGTCTCGCTCTTGGGGAAGAGCGATAGCGGTGTCGAGGGACTTTCTCCCGGTCCGAAGACTGGGTGTCTGTCCCCGACACGCCCCGAAGAGATTTATTTCTGGATCGGCGCCGACGTGTGTTTGGGGAAGTAGATGGTCCCTTCCCCACAGACTTCGGGTCCTTATAAAACAAGGTCGCTCCTGCTGGCACCGCTCCACTGGTAGTGGTGGGAGCGGGATGGCCAGCAGATACGTGAGCAGCCCTGCCTCTAGGGGAGGAAGAGAAACGGCGCTGAACCGTTCCCCTCTCCTCCGCCGATCTATTTTCTTTTCTATAGGGGAGTTCCTCCATACGGACGGGCTTGGCTTCAGGAGGCTTCGCTCCCTCGGTGGTCGTGGGAGCGGAAAGGCCAGCAGAGACAGTAGCCACCCCGTCAGCAGGAGGGCGAGAGAGACGGCGATGAACCGTCTCCCTCTTCTCCCCTATATTTTTCGTATTAGGTGGGCTGGAAGAAGGACCAGCTCTGGTAGGCAAAGTCTTCTTTCCCCCTTTAGCTGGGGAAGACTTGTTCGCCGACCGTTTCGGAGAAGAAGAGGACTTCTTCTCCGAATTCACCAGTTTAGGTGTTAAAACCGGCGCCTTTTTAACCGTGGCCGAAGAAGGTTTTGGGACCTCCTTCGGGCTGACAGTGCTCGCTGGAACAGCGAGGGGAGATTTCAAACTCGTAATAAAAGAGGACATCGAGGGTACTGCACTGGAAACTTTAATGGCAGGGGTGATTGAGGGCGTCGCTGCAGCTGCAAACGATACCCGAAATTCGGGGGCATTCATATCACGGTACCTCTTGCGAGCGTCGTGATATGAAAGCCTGTAAAGAGTCCTGATTTCCTGGATCTTGGCTTCCATAATGAATTCAGGGCACTGTTTTGACCGTGGAGAGTGACTTCCTTGGCAGTTGGGACATATCGGGGGAGGCGTACACCTCTCGTCACCCTCATGTGTCCCCTTGCCACACTCTCTACATACGGACTTCGCAGTACACCTGGCGGAAACATGCCCGAATCTCTGGCACTGGTAGCAGCGCATAGGTGGAGGGATGTACGGTCGCACATCGCAGTGGTACGATGTGACCTTCACCTGCTTAGGTACAACATCACCCTCAAAATGGAGAATAAAAGCGCCGGTATCGACGCTCCTTTCCCCAATCTTTCGGGTGATGCGCCTAATCTTTGTGACGCCTCTCTTCCCCAGATCCCGCAACAGTTCAGCATCGCTATTCAAAATGAGGTCACGATGGAAAATAACTCCACGGACCTCATTCAGAGTTTCGTGCTTTGTGATCTTAACGGGGATTTTGCCGAATTGCGTGCATTCCAACAACGCTTTGGTTTGCTGCCGGCTAACGGTATGCAGCAAGAGCTGCCCGTTCCGGAGCTTGGAAATCCCGTTAAGATCACCAAATTTCCCCTCGATTTCCTCAGCGAAAATGATCGATTTTACGAGCTTGAAATCATCCCCGTCTGTCCCGGTAGCTACCAGGTAGCGAGGTGATCTATCTGTCGCAAATCGTTTGTTAAAGGCTTCATCCCAAGGCGTATACACCTTGGGATTAGCTCGACACTCCAGAGACGGCTTTTTAAGGGTGCCACCCTGTACAGGTGTCCGTGATCGCTTTGATGGCATCCCGGACGAAATCCTCCCCGAATACTGCCCACTCCGAACGGGGGCTATCACTGTGGGCGCCACCCAGCCAAGGCAATACCTACCTGGCATAGCAGATATTGCCCGGGGTCCCAGTGCCTCGAACAGGCACTTCCCCCTCGGCATGCACAGGATTTATGCAGCTCCAGTATTCGGCCATGCAGGGACCTTCGTTGTAAGGCGGATACTACAGTAGGGTACATGGCGCACCCACCTGACGGGATGGGCCATACCGTCTAGGCTTTCTGGCCAGATGGACAAGCTGGTGGCCCTTCCCCTAACAGCATGCATGTTTATTTCTATTGGTCAAACCAGAACTGGGACCAGAAAACCAAAATCGACCTTTATAAGGCCCCCTCTAAGTCGCCTTTTACGACAGGCAGGGGATACTGTGGATGAATTCTGCCCTCCCCATCCACAGGGGGTCTGAACAAGTCAAAAACTGGCAAGTTATTTGGCCATGTCGGCCCTATTAGTCGCTTCCTACGACAGGCAGGGCATACCGTGGGTGTATTCTAACCCGCACCCACACGGGGGTCCCTGATGTTTATTTATTGTCATTATTATTACTGACATAAATTTCCCTACTCCGACACAACGTAACCGTATTTATATAATCAATAACCGAACATCCGTGTTCGTTACGTTAACTTTCTATGTAACTCAATTGCCATTTCTACGTTAGTGGTAACGATTTATCCACACAATGATGTACAAAGAACATCTAACTTGACTATATCAACACAACATTAGTATCTGAAGGTTCTACCTCCAAAATTTGACTCTCATTGGCATATTTTACAACTTTTGAAATTACCCGACATACAGTGGACTACATATTCACTACAAAATCCTGGTTTTCGGGTAGTTACATTGGTTATCCTGGTGGCGCCGACCACACATCCTCTCCGTTAATGCCCGCCATAATTTGCATATTAGCAAGGCATCATTACACTTTTCACACACATTTTATATAATTTTTCCCTTGAGCAATACACTGCACTTTCCTTCTTCATGTCGAAGCTATCGCTTCCTTTTCCACAAACACGTTATATTGATTATTACACTTGTAATTTACACATATTTAAATAACAAATCACTAAAAAACCACACGATCACTATATACATTTCTCACTGGTTGACCCTTCTTGCAGAATCTCAGAAATGCAGGTGTTGAAGACCTTTCCTCCACGAATACCCGCGTATCTCGTTTGAAAGTCTCGTTACACTGCCTGACGATTCCCAGCGGTCCCCAATGTATGTCAACTCCTATCCTTTGATAATTTCCCGATATAGCATAGATATGCTTCCATATCGTCCTGAACGCTAATTAAAGTGGTATCCCTGTGAAAATGCATCACCCGTAAAACAAATATTTATACCTGCGCAATTCGACATATTATTACCATGTCTAACAAATAGCTTATATATTGCGCTCGTCCATTGTACATTGTACTTGTACAATTACCACTTTCAATTGTCCTTCGACTGAACTTACAGTCTCCTTGAATGATCCGCTTATAACAATGCCTTGGACAGTCCCACGTACATTTTTATAATAACACATAATATCTCTTCGTCATGAGGTACGATTGACCTAATATGACATTGTCTTAACTTGTACACCACACTATACATTTAATGCGTACTCAATATTAATAACTTTGTAATGCCGACTATTAAAGTATGGCACGACTGTCCTTATTAATTGTTCTCACTTAGTGCGTTACACTGCATGGCTAACGTACTGATGAACACTAGAATGTTAAAGTGCGCGCATCCCTCTTCCTGGGCTCGAGCAACATGCTCTCCGCACTAGAATATGGCACGACTGACCTCGACTGCCTGCTCCCCTGACCTTATATCTGTTTTTAGCAGAAAAGTAGGTCCATGAATTCCTTGGAACTTCACCTCCTCTCTACGTGCTTCTCTGGTCTTGCAATGACGTTTTCCTGGTCCATCTTGCCTCGCTGATTACGTATCTGCCTGTGTGCATGTGGATCGATCGGTCAATTAATTAATATTAAGTGCCTTTGCCACCGCGTACCCAAGCCGCGTGGGTGGTTCTTCCCCTCTGACATGGTCATAGTTCTGCGCTGGGCTCAGATCTCCTGTGTTCTTGCGCATTACCTTAAATCTGCATCGCTTTCGATGTTTGACGGCTTGATAATTAGCCTCCCTGCAATTCATTCACGTAGGTGCAATCCTCATTTCTCTGAGTTACTCCAATCACGAGTAATCATTAAATTAATCTGGCAGTTTCCCACTCCACTGGGCTTCCTCTTATGTGAAGGGGAATCACTGGACCATATATTACTGTCCTCCCTCCTCTCAGACGGTGTAAATAGGTCCGAGTTACTGACGTGGCGCCGTGAAAACACGCCTATTTTCTAAACTCATTTGTAACATGTCAAGGGCTCCAACTTTCAGTGCTAAGTCCAGAACTGTATGCATTTGACAGCCCAATATTGCCGTATTCTGCTAATATTTTCTACATTATATTATCAAATAATATCAGAATTTCTTTACATCACAACAGTGATTTACTGTGTCCTTTATCTAGGGGTTTTTATAGCTTAAACTCCCTCAAAGACCTTGGGTTCGTTTCTTGCTGGCATCTCTAGTCTGTTCTCATTTTTCCAGAGACCCAGGTTCGACACCAGTCAGCCTAATACCGTAGGGTTCAGTAGTTTTATTTTTTGTTTAATGTAATCTAATTTTGTTTTGTTTTATTTTCATTTTGTTTATTTTGTTTTATTTTATTTTGTTTTCAATTGTTTTATTTAATGTTTTGTTTTGTTTATTTTTTAAAAATTTGATTTTGTTTTGTTTATTTTGTTTTATTTTGATTTTCCAGAAAACATACACAAAACAAAAAACAAAAAACACGAACCAAAAAGCGAAATTCAAAAACGAAAGCAGAAAACAATAAAAACAAGAAACAAAAAGCAAAAGCAACATTCAAAAAAGCAAAATCAGAAAACTAACACAAATCCAAGAAAGAAAAGCAAAAAGTAAAATTCAAAAGCAAAAGCACAAAGCAAACACATAACCCAAAACCAAAAACACAAAGCAAACAGTAGAAAACAACAAACCCAAAAGATACGTGAGGCAAAGTCCGGAGAAACGTTTCTCATGAAAATGATTCTTATTCACAAGTGGAATAAACGAGTTTTGCAACTGGACGACTCATTAGTTATCATAGTTTTTATTCCTTTTATTTAATCTACGCTGACGAAGGTATCATTGTATACCGAAACATGTACGTTTTAATTAAATTATTAAACTTCTTAGTGTTTGACAAGGCGTATTTTATAATTGGAGATGTTGTTAACTTGAAAAACTTCCTTCATAACTGAGAACTGAGCCAAGTTTGGTTTGTACATTTCTGTTTGATTTACGTAGTTTTGCCAGCTAAGTCATAACAACGTGAGAAGGCCATGGTACAAACAAGAGTGACTTTCCTTTTTATGGTGGGATTGTTTAACTTTACAGATTGTTTAATAATTTTATATTTTAAGTGTAGGCCTACATTTCAACAGTAATATTTAAATGTATATTTGAAAAATTTTAGTGCACAATTGCATGCAGATTTCGCCATGCATAGTGCAACAAATTCTGAGGGTTAATGAGACTCCCGAGTGCGTATTCAGAAACCCTTCCTGAGTAGAACCCACCGGCTTGATCAGTCCGCCTACATCTCCTATTTCCTTTTTTGATCAACTCTGATTGGTCCACTCACGAGCAGGGTGCTGCTGAGATAATTTAATAAACTGAATGAGGTGGTGAATTGAGAAGCAGTACCTCCAACAGTGGCGTATACAATATACATACAATATTTGTTTATGAATTAGAGCATAAAAAACGAATATACTTATTGTTACTAAGCGACATATGGCAACACTGCAAAGCGAGGTGACGGTAGCACGATCTAAAGTGTGTGACAGTTAGTTTGCTCTGATCTTACTGTATATGTAATTAGGGCCTGTATTTATATGCACTAAAAAACCTGAAAATATGCATGCACATATGCACTAAAAAGTTAGAATATATGCACGGAAAATAATGAAATATGCACTTAAAACATGCAATTTTATTCACTTACCTATTTACAGGTATCATTTGTTGCAAAAAGAAGCATCACAATAGGTAACTAGAAGTCTTTCAATGTTTTCTGGAGACAAACTATGTCTATTGTCCGTCAAAATGAGTTTATAGGCTGAGAATGATCGTTCTACATCAATTGACGTGATTGGTCAGTACTTATACACGGGCACCAAAGTTTCGGAGCATACATCTGGCAAGGATACCAAGTATTGACTAATTAACTTAATCTTCTTCAGTCCTGGGTTCGAATTCAACACCTTTTCTAACTTGCATTTAATCTTCTCTCCAATTTCGCCTGGAGCGGAATTCAATGAAGATGCAACTTTCTCAACGAGATCAAGTGATTCATGGAGGGGAGTACCAGAAGATTCTAAG
This sequence comes from Meconema thalassinum, assembly GCA_946902985.2. NCBI lineage: Eukaryota > Metazoa > Arthropoda > Insecta > Orthoptera > Tettigoniidae > Meconema > Meconema thalassinum. Next base: position 579,166,602 of record OX336391.1, on the reverse strand, counting down.
CTCTCAATGGCTTTTGGAAGTTTAGAAAAATGTGCATGAATGAAATTCACATCTGGATAAACAGTAGCGGTTTCAAACACAACTTTTGCATCACGGACACACGCAATATGCTCATCTTCAAGTTTTGTAACCACTTCTTTCACTTCATTAAAATTCTCCTGATAAAATGATACTGCAGATAACCATGTCCCCCACCTAGTCAGGACAGGTTCAGGTGGCAAAGGAACTTCAGGTAGACAATCTTTGTAGAACTGGAATCGAGCTGGTGCTTTCAGAAACAGCTGCTTCCCACATCCAATTAAATTGTTAACAGCTGGAAACTGTGTGCGTATTTCTTCTGCAATGCGGTGTAATTCGTGCGCTAAACAGGTTACGTGTATGAGTTTCGGATAAAATACGCGGAGGGCCTTTGCTGCTTTCAGCATATACGAAGCTGCATCTGTGAGCAGTACAAGCACTTTACAACAATTATTCTCGATTTCAGATGGCCACAATAGTCGCAGAGAATCATTTACAAATCTTGCTATTGTGCTATGGTTGGTTTTCTCTAGTACTTTACAAGCAAGAAGATGTGGCTTACCGGGTTCGTCTGGATGTAATTTACCAACCAAGAAATTTGCTATGTAACGGCCACATGAATCCGTTGTCTCATCCACCGATATCCAGACATAGTTCCTTCCGATATCAGATCGGATCAATTCCAGGGTAGATTCATATAGCGGAGGTAGGTAATTTTTCCTAAGAGATGATTCATCTGGTATTTTTTTGATTTACACAATATTTCTCAAGAAATGATCGCAGAACTGGATTGTTTAATTTATTCCATGGAATGTTGCTGCATACGAAAGCCCTACAAAGATCATTTGAAAATGTATTAAGAATACCGGACTTAGGCTTTACCTGCGTAAGAAGTAGTTGTTGTGGTGTGCTGTTCCTCTCCTCATTTGCTTTAATATGTGCAGTTGTTTTTGAATGATGCTCAAGCTGAAATTTCTTTTCACATTTTACTTCCTTTGAGCAAACTTGACAGTACACGATGGCACCATTTGTTGAATAGTCCCTATTACCCGACAACCACTGATTTAGTAATATCTTCTCCTGCTCTTTTCCTTAGGCATTTTTAGAAACTAACACTTGAGATGCAGGGCATTAAACAGGAACGTAACTAGTGAACTGAAGATACTTCTGTCCCGACCAATTGCCCAACCCCCTGAGATTATTGTCTACTGTGGTAGAGAAAGGAATTCCGGGAAGTCCAGCCAGCCTGCCTACCCATACCTAAGCTATCTGTTGCCATTGTCAGTTGTGAAAGTAAAGTGCCGTTACACAGAGAGTCAAAAACACCAATTAGTGAGGGATGCACATAATATAGGCAACTAGCTAGGGATGCACAAAACAGATTTATTTTAGTAGCTCTTGTAATTGTCCTTAAATTCAGACATATATACCGGAATATGCTGTTACGTCTAGAATATCCACTAAACCTCAAAATATGTCAAAATATGCATATGCATATGCTCATATGCATTTTTTAAAAATCCGGGCCCTAGTAATAACTAATAACATAACCTCTTATTACTCTCCAGTGCCTTCGCTCTTGAGGACCTACCAAGAACAACAACAAGAGCCCTGAAGCGTGTGACAAAAGTATTTTTCCCTAACTTTTATACCCTTATCAAAGTTTAGGCAATTTTACCTGTCTCTGTAGCTGCCGCCGACGGAGTTTGAGTAGGTTGAAAACATACTTAAGAAATTATGATTCTGTAAACAAACTCAACGGTCTAGCATTGTTATCTATTCACAGAGACATACAAATCACCGACGGTGAAGTTATAAACCAATTTGGTAATGCTTCAGGAAACCTTGACTTTATATTATACCGGTAGTGTAGGTTGTAAATCAAAACAGTTATGTTAATTCCATCTAAATACTATCAATTTAGTGAGCAAGATGAATGTATTAATAAAAGGTCACGAACCTTACGGTAGTCGCATATGATGTGTAACATCTGACATGTTATCCTACCTTGAGGTTGTTACCGTTTTTATTATCATTGAAATTCATCAACACACAAAAATATTTTTATATTTTACACTCTCATAATACATAACAATTCCAAGACTTTTTTTTCTTGACTGCCTACTTGATATTTCTACTCTCACACTGCCTTCTTGATACTCTGCTGTTACCGTACATCACTCTCCTGCCAGTAACTGAGTTACGTTAACAGAGACTGATTTTTTTTCTTAACTGCCTACTTGATATTTCTGCTCTCGCACTGCCTTCTTGATACTCTGCTATTACAACGTAATCCGTATGTGATAAACTATCCATATGGTACCACTGCCAGCTGGATTAAATCCCTTCTGGCTGCTAAAGCAGGCAGGAGGGATGCGATCCAACTGGCAGTGCGTCTTACACACTTCCGTCCCATTTTTCAAAATCACTCCCACAAAAATATCCAGCAACCGAGTGGAAAGATGTTACACATCAAAATCACGTAAAATGTTCTTAGTTGCATTTGACATTAACCAAACATAGAATATCACAACAAATTGGTTGAAAAAGTTATGCCAGATAGCCTTAAATCTCATCATTTTGCACCAAATTATACAAAAGCTTCCCTCGGAAGAACCCAGGACTCCCTTTCCTTTGGGGGCTATTCTATGCTCCCAACCCCCGGATAGCCCACCCACCCTCCCCCCACCGAAATAAAGTTCTATATACGCCCCTGTCATTCAAGGTTGATCTACGTTCATACAGCACAGTGACTTTAATACCTCGGTTACATTCTTATTAATAAACTCACATAAAAAAAATATGAAAAGACATGAATATAAGCATGACTGCCCAATTTTTTATTGACAAAATTTAATGTATTAAGAAAATTAACACCTGAAGACAATAAAATGAATTTTTAATTGTAGTGTATCAGTTTCGGCCACATTTTGACCTTCCTCAGCAGGAAATAGATAATACAAGTCGAGTTTCAAGTCTTACATTACAAAGTTTTCATAAAAAAGGTTGTTTTCAAAAATTATTCTAAAGATACTGATTATCTATAAAGCTAAAAATACATTCAAGGACTAGAAAACCAGAACTGTTCCAAATTTAGATTAAAGGTGAATGATATTGCTCTTGAAAGAAACCAGCATGAAGTGTTAAGTACACAAGAACCTCGTTTATCCGGATTAAGTGGGATCGGAACTGATATGGATTATCGAAAATCCGGATAATCCGGAAAAACTAAACAAACAAGTTATATAATCTATTAACATAAGTTGTAATACCTTTTTTCAATTGTGCAAGAAATATAAGAACACTTTTCTTACATTTACGACTCTTTCTTTGCACAAAAATAATGCGTGGGTTTTTTCTGTTTTACATTTGTATATTTAGTTTGCGCGCAGCGCGATCACGAAGACGTTTTACTAACATCAGTTCTCAATTCCAGGCTAATGTGGGATCGATACCTAATAATCTATTAACATAAGTTGTAATACCTTTTTTCAATTGTACAAGAAATATAAGAACTCTTTTCTTACATTTACGACTCTTTTTAGCCTACTTTCGATTTTTGCAAAAAATGAAAGTAGACTTATGAGATCAACACAGGGCGAAAAAAGTGTGTCTGTCTCTCTCTCTGTGTGTGTGTGTGTATGTGTGTGTACTCTGAATGTCTGTCCCCCCCCCTATCAATTCGAACACTGTGAACGCGGATTGAACGAAATTTGGTACAAAGGTAGCACTAGCAAAGGACACCTCAGTGTCATTTTTTATATCGCCGCCATCTTGACGGAAACGTAATGGCGGCCACACAAATGTTCAAAGCTTAAATCAAATTACGACTAACATAATCATCCGATCTCTACCAAATTTTGCAACAACATACCTTCATGGAGGAAGCATCTTTTGACCAAATTAATAGGTCATTAGCTTAATAGTTTGCGGATGGCGGCCATCTTTGTGTCAAAATCGATTCCCCCTATTAATTCAAACACGGTGGAACCGAATGGAACGAAATTTGGTACAAAGGTAGCACTAGCAAAGGGCACCTCAGTGTCATGTTCTATATCACCGCCATCTTGACGGAAACGTAATCGTGGCCACCCAAATGTTAAAAGCTAAACTGTAATTACGACCAACCTAATAATCTAGTCTCTACCAAATTTTGGAACAACATATATTTATGTGGGAAGCATATTCTGACCAAACTGCAAGATCATCAGCCCAATAGTTTGCAGATGGTGGCCAGTATGTGTGCAAATCGATTCCCCCTATCAATTCAAACACGGTGAAACCGAATTGAATGATTTTTTTACAGAGGTAGCACTAGCAAAGGGCACCTCATATTCATGTTTAATATCCCTATAGCACGTTGTATTTCAACAAGCTACTACAACCAACATTCAATTGTACTCCTTGAAAAGGACAAAGAGTTATAACAATACCCATGCATTTAGGAGAAAGTAGGCTATATGTTCTTTATTGAACATCTTGTTTTGCACTAAAATAATGCGTGGGTTTTTTCTGTTTTACATTTGTATAGGGTTTGCGCGCAGCGCGATCATGGAGACGTTTTTCTAACATCAGTTCTCAATTCCAGGCTAATGTGGGATCGATACCTTTGATAGAACTGTCCTTAACTATCCTTGGCGGAAAAGACATCCAATAAGAGTCGATCCCTTAAAAGAAATACTGTAGCCTGCAGTAAAAACAAATTATTATTTTCTTCGATCCGGATAACCTGGACATCCGGATTTATGAGGGCCGGATAAACGAGTTTCGTGTGTCAGCGATGTGAATGTTATATATTCATGCAGAGAAATTTTGAGGTTGGGATTGATATGATCATGTGTTTACGTGGGAATAAATATCTTTATGATGATGTTGCTGTGAAAAATAAAATGGAAACACGCTCAAATATTACCTTATGATTACTCAATTTTCCTGGATTGTTTTCAAGAGCAATATCTTTCACCTTCAATCTAAATTTGTAACAGATATGGTTTTTAATCTTTTAATGTATTTTTAGCTTTTTAGAAAATTAGTGGTCTATTTTTAGAAATATTTATGAAAACAACATTTTTTATGAGAACTTTGTAATGTAAGACTTGCAACTCGACTTGTATTACCGGTATCTATCTTCAGCTGAGGAAGGTCACAATCGGACCGAAACTGGTACATTAAAAGTACATTTTATTGATTTAAGGTAGAAATCTATTACTTGATATATGTGTGATATTATATTTTCAAGAGACAAACATGAAATAAGTCATGGAATACAAATATCATGCTTTTAATTGTAGCTGCTTTTCCATTTCTTATCGACGAAGAACCCTTTTCCCTGCCAGTACTCCATATCGAACAACTTTCCCTACATTTTTTTAAAATCGTTTCGGTCGTCTATGGACCACGTTATTTCAACTGCATTTTCCCTCGTTCTTTCACATTGGCCCAGTATTCGCGCATTCTTCTTCGGTGAGCTTCCCTTCGTTCTTCGGTCCACTTCTTGCCGGTTTTCAATATAGGTTTTGGCTGAAAACTCTGTATCTCCCCAAGTTTCTTCTTCAAAGAGTCACGCTCCAAGATGTCCTCATGTGATATCCCCAGTTCTTGTAGGTCTTTTTCCACCTCTGTAAACCAGATCCCTTTGGTTTTCTTTCCCACAAAATAGGCACAGATTCGATTGGACAATCTTCCGGAGTTCATTCGTGTTAAATTACCATAAAAGGAGAGTCTTCTTTTGCGAGTGGTGTCCGTTATTTTCTCCACATGTAGATAGAGTTCATCGTTGTGTCGTCTTCTATACTCTCCTCGTTCCTTGACCGGGCCCTAGATCTTTCTCAGAATCTTCCTCTCTTTGGCTTCGAGTTGTTCTGCCAGGCCTTTCTTATTCATCGCCAGGCAGTCTGATGCATATAACGCCTCCGGGCGAATAACAGTAACGTAGTGCCTCAGTTTGGCCTTGAAGGACATTGATCTTGATTTGTAAATGTCTTTGGTTAAATGGTAAGCCATTTCCATTTTGTTAATCCGTGCCACGAAGGCTTCCTTTTCACGAATGTTGGGCTCAATCCATTCACCCAGATATTTGAATTTCTCTACCTGTGTTATTTGTCCTCCATTCACCGTAAGTTCTCTGGGTTCCGACTTGATGTTCGTTATAAACTGCGTTTTCTCAAACGAAATCTGAAGACCTGCCTTTGCTGCTTGCACCTGTAATTGATTGATTTGTTGTGTGGCTGTGTCAAGAGAATTAGAGAAAATTGCAACATCATCTGCGAAAGCTAAACAGTCGATTGTCAGGTTTTTGTTCTTACAACCTAGTCTGACCCCATTCTCTATACCAGGGGTCTCCAAACTTTCCAGCCTTAGGGCCATACTGATTACTCCAGTAAGTTCCGAGGGCCAAAACCATATTATCATTGTTGCCGGTGGTAAAAAGTGAAATAGTCCACTGATGAAAAAAAGTCCGAAAAAGTACGCAACGTTGAAAAAAGGCTGCAAATCGGACTAAAGCCCGCAAAACGGCAACACTGCATATTATTAATTTTCCTGTCATTATCTGTAATTTCTAGATTAGTCGTAGAGTACGAGCCATGAGGAGTAACGTGACACGACATCTGGTGGACACAAGCGGAAATAGGTAGTACCTTCTATCGCTAACAGATGGCGCTAATAGCACGTACAGAGTAATCTCGTTGGTTCGAGAGAGTTCTGGTGTCTTCCACTCACTTCTAGATGGCAGTAATTGGAATATATAAGAAGGCTAGTTGCGCAACCACAAGTCAGTTCCTATGACACTGTTGTGAAATAAAATAGTTCGTACCTCCTTAAAACGTGTTTGTGCGTGTTTAAGTTTAAGACATCTTTGTAACAGTATTTTGATTTGAATTGTTGCTTTTGTGTGTGATTTAGTAGTATGGAAAAGAAGCGAAAAATTGATAGTGAATGCAGAAAATTCAAAGATGAGTGGAACATTCAGTATTTCGTAATTGAGTCCAGTAACAAGGCGCTATGTTTGATTTGCAATGAAAGCATAGCCGTTCTCGAGGAATATAACATTAAACGTCATTATGAAACAAAACATTTTCAAAATTACTCAAAATATACAGGAAGTTTGCGGACAGAAAATTTCGAAGCTATGAAGCGCGGATTGAAATCGCAGCAATCTTCATTTACAAAACTCAAAACCGAACAAGAGGCTGCAACTCGTGCCAGCTTTCGTGTGGCTCTTGAAATTGCAAAACGTGGAAAACCATTCACCGATGGAGAAATGATCAAAAATGCATAATTGCAGCAGCCGAAGAAATGTGCCCTGAAAAGGTACATTTAATAAAAACTGTCAGTATGTCAGCAAACACTGTGGCTCGAAGGTTAGAAAACATCGCTGAAAATATATCCTCTCAACTGTTCGACAAAAATGGAGATGTTGAGTGGTTTTCTTTGGCCTTGGATGAGTCAACGGATGTGTCAGATACTGCTCAGGTGTTGATTTATATTCGAGGAGTAGATAAAAGCTATGAAGTGCATGAAGAACTTCTTGATATGTATAGTATTCATGGCACAACTACTGGTACAGATATTTTTAAAGGAGTTGAAATGGCCATTAATCAAAAGAACCTTCGATGGAAAAACTTGAAATGTATTACAACTGATGGAGGCAAAAACATGAGTGGGAAAGATAAAGGAGTGGTCGCTCTTGTGTCAAAGGCTGTAGAAAATGACGGTGGTTCAAAACCATTAGTCTTACATTGTATCATTCATCAACAGTCTTTGTGCGGAAAATGTTTGGATATGTCTGAAGTTCTGAAACCAGTCATATCAACTGTTAATTTTATGAGATCTTTTGGGCTGAATCACCGACAATTCCGACAATTTATTGAAGAGATTGGAGAAAATGACTGACCTTATCATACTGCCGTACGTTGGCTTAGTTGTGGGAAAGTCCTTCAGCGCTTTTTTGAACTTCGAGCAGTGATCGAATTTTTTTTTGAATGAAAAGCATCGACCTCTTACTGAATTACAATACAACGCATGGCTGTGGAAGTTAGCATTCTATGTTGATTTGACAAAACATGTGAACGAACTGAATTTGAGATTGCAAGGAGAAAACCAGCATCTTCCTGATTTATACACTAATATCAAATCATTCCGGAAGAAATTGATACTGTTTCAATCACAACTACGAAGTAAATGTTTTTCACATTTTAAAACATGTGAAATATTCAGCCACACCACTGAGACTGAGTTTCCTATCGATTTTGCAATCGAAACTTTGAGTGCTTTGAAAATAAATTTTGATACTCGTTTCTCGGACTTCGATGCCTTTGCGAATCAAATTAAGATTTTTCAGGATCCTTTTGATACTGACATTGAAACCCTAGCCCCGGAACTTCAAATGGAAATGATTGAACTACAGTGCAGTGATATAATTAAGAACAAATATCAAAACTCATCTTTGTTGGAATTTTATAAGAGTCTTCCACTGACACAATTTGATAATTTGCATAAATTTGCTCGTGGGCTGTTTTCTGTTTTTAGTACTACTTATTTGTGTGAGAAGACCTTCTCCAAAATGAAGTACACAAAAAATGTTTACAGATCTAAATTAACTGATGAGCATCTTAAATCTCTTTTAATAATTGGTACAAGTAAAATTAGTCCACAACTACAAACTATTGTCAGTGGAAAATCTCAATTACATAAATCTCATTAGTATTTCATATGTCTGCATGTTATACATGTCTTTACTCATTACAATTCTGTGTTTCTTTATCCAACTTATCACAAAAACAATAACAATAAGCCTACAACAATGTTATGAGTAGTTAGACCATGACCATATCAATGTAGATGTCATATTAATAATTATTCAACATAAAATTAGAATACTTCTGTAAACTAAATTTAATTTGCTATAAAAAAAATATGTTCTCTAAAAGGAGTTGTCAAGTATGCTAGCTCTCCGCGGGCCGGACAAAATCTGTCCGCGGGCCGGATGTGGCCCCCGGGCCGTAGTTTGGAGACCCCTGCTCTATACCATCCTTACACAATTCTTTTCGCCATTCTCGAATAACTTTCTCAAGAACACAGTTGAATAAAATAGGCGAGAGCCCATCTCCCTGTCTCACCCCTGTCTATTGCGAAGGATTCAGAAATCTCTCCCCTGAATTTCACTTTTGAAGCCGTATCCAATTATTATTATTATTATTATTATTATTATTATTATTATTATTATTATTATTATTATATAATATTTGCAAATGGGGTAATTCCCCGGTGGCAAATTGTACAAATACAGAAAATCACCAAGAATAACACCAAACACAATATACACAATTCGGAATTTAGGAACTATAGTAATTACATCGTAGTATTTGCACAATATTTCAGTCTTGTGTTTGGGTGTGGTGGCTCAGCGGTCAAGCTGTTGGCCTCTCACCAAGGTGGACCGGGTTCGATTCCCAGTCAATGCATGTGAGATTTTCGAAGTGAAATGCCATGTGTTGTGGTTCGGATTCCACGTAAAAAGAAGGTCCCGTGTCTCATGATCTAAAGATTAACGGTCACGTTAAACTACAAACTTCCTTCCCTTTCCTTCAGTCTTCTCTTAAACACATCAATATGTTTGGGGAAAGGCTCTAAGACTGAGGCAGCAGGCCGGTAATGAGTTCCAATTATCAATACCGCGGTTAATGAAAGAATATTTCCTATAATTTGTACGCTGGAATCTGACCTTAACTTTATGTGGATGATCAACCCTGCTCAGGTAGGTGGTATTTCCCAGACGTTTGCTTAGTTCTCCCCATGATGGCCGATTAGTGTAAGTGTTAAACATAGCGTATAGTCTAGATTTTGTCCTTCTATCTTCCAGAGATTCCTACCCTAGTTTTTCTATATTTGAGTTACACTACTTCTAGGATTAAAATAGTTGAGCCCAAATCTAGCAGCTTTTCGTTGTACCATCTCCTGCTCATTGATGACCCCTACCTGAAAACGATTGGAATAAAGTACAGGGATAGGAGGGTGATCTAAAATTTATACAGAAACCAGACAGCAGTCATTCGAGCTGAAGGACATGAGAGAGAGTCTGGTATTCAGAAGGGTGTAAGGCAGGGCTGCAACTTATCACCCATACTTTTCAATCTTTACATTGAGCAAGCAATGAAGGAAATTGGAGAAAAGTTTAACGTGGGAGTGAAGGTTCAAGGAGAAATAATTTCAACTCTGAGATTTGCCGATGACATAGTCATCTTGGCCGACACGCCTGAGGATTTGAATGAGCTTTTGAATGGTATGGACTCCGTCTTGAGGAAAGAATTCATGAAGAAAATTAATAAATGTAAAACAAAAATACTGGAATGCTGCCAAAATAAATCAGAAACCTCTATGGACATCAAATTGGCAGGTGAAAAACTAAAGGAAGTAGGAGACTTCTGTTAGTTAGGAAGCAAAATAACCAGTGATGGACGAAGCAAAGAGGATATAAAAAGTAGGTTAGCTCAGGGAAGGAAAGCATTCCTACAGAAAAGGAATCTGTGGACATCGAATATAGATTTAAGTATTAGGAAGTCATTTTTGAAGGCCTTTGTCTGGAGCGTGGCGCTCTATGGAAGTGAAACTTGGACTATTGGTGCAGCAGAAAAGAGGAGAATTGAAGCATTTGAAATGTGTTGTTACAGGAGAATGATGAAGATCAGATGGGTCGATAGGGTTAGAAACGAAGAGGTATTAAGACTAGTGGGAAAGGAGAGATGTTTCTGGCGACTGCTAATGAAGAGAAGAGATAGGTTGGTAGGACATATACTAAGACACCCAGGAATAGCAAGCTTAGTTATGGAAGGAAGTGTCGAGGGCAAGAACTGTAGGGGTAGACCAAGGTTAGAATATGTTAATCAGATTGCCTCAGATGAAGGGTGTGGTAGCTTGGTAGAGATGAAACGATTAGCTTAAGACAGGGATGCATGGAGAGCTGCATCAAACCAGTCAAAAGACTGAAGACTCAAACAACAACCTGATAGGGGCCCCAAACCGCTGAGATTGGCCTCACCAGGGTCAAATATCCTACATGAACATGATCACCTAACAGGCCAAAATGTATGTATGTCTGTATGTCTACCCCTTACTATTCCCGTTTTTCCAACGGGGTCGGGGATGACATGCGATGGAAGTCTTTGTGGCGATGGTTTTTACGGCCGAATGCCCTTCCTGTCGCCAACCTCATGAGAGGAGTTAATGAGAGATGAAATGAATGATGGTGAATGAAACTGGGCAAGGATATGGAAGGAAGTGGCCGTGACCTGTCAGAAGGTACCGTCCGAGCATTTGCCTGGTGTTGAAAATGGGAAACCACGGAAAACCATTTCAAGGACGGCCGACGGTGGGGCTCGAACCCACGCGTCTACCGAGTCAGCAGAGAGCTTGGCCCCATGACCTAATGCTGCGCTTTAGCCAGCGTAGCCACTACTGTCGGTACCTAATAGGCCAAAATATTGAATATAATACATTAATTACGGTACTGATCACTTCAGACAAATATATTTCCACGACAACACCTTTGCGGCACGGTGAAAAAATTGAACCAATCAACGCCACTGTCGCACACGTAAGCTGGACCAATCAAAATTGCCCATGAGCTTAAATCAAAGCTCCGCCCTGTGGCACGGCCGACTGAATACGAGCTGCGCTCTATACCGGCCTTGACATTCCCAGTCAGAACCCATGTATAACATGTAATTGGAAAGTTTCTACTCGTTGCCGGTAGAGCACACTCCCCTCCCATTATAGGCGCGATAAGGAATCAGCTGTACAGTACGTATATTAAATGTGTAATCTCAAGAACCACTGGATGGATTTTGATGCGGCTTTCACCATTCTGTAAAAATGATCTCGAGGAAGATTTGTGTAGAAAATAATTTATTTATGACCAAAGGGAGCCAAGCAGTAACGATTTCAGTGACAAGGTCGAAAAAATAGCCTGGCGTCCGTGCGCTTTTTAAGCTTACGCTGGGCGAACCGTTAAAAATATCATTATATTATGAGTGTAAGAATTGTTCAGCGTGAGAAATTCTACAAAAAAGTCCGCGAGAGCATATCTCTATCTTCGACACATCGCCCACTATAAGTGTTTTTAGTTTTTAGTAGGTAATCTGTGGTCTAGGCCGGTATGAGCGCATTCAGTCGGCCTTGCCTGTGGTCACCTAGTTACTGATATCGGCCGGCAGAGGGTGCGCAAGCAGCGGCAAACCCCGCGAGCCTTGATGGATTTTGCACGTCTCTGATATAACCAGTGGGCACCAGTTTTGGACCACCTGTGTATACGAACCGAAGAGGATTACGTAAATGGTGTTCTCTTTTTTATCTTGGCCGCCACGAGTTATATAGGGTGTCGACTTGTAAGCTCTTCATTATTTGTCAATACAAGTCTGTAGTTGTAGTGGTTGATTGCGGTGGCACGCACGACAAACTCCATTTTCCACTCTATTGCACCTCTCTTGCTACATCAGAGGAATTTCGTCCCTCGTCAGTTTCTTTACCGGGGTCACATTTCTTTATCCAGACCGAGGACGAGCGCCTATCGTTTATCGGCTACCCCGCACTTTATCAGCGGGGCCATGCGGTGATGGAGAGGGGCTCAGTGCTGCTACGGGCGGGAAGAAACAGAACCACTTGCCCCATGTCACGTGTGACTTACACAGCCTTACATTAAACACGCCTTGAACCGGTTCTATCTCACACTTCTGTCACCCCCAGTTCCACTTGAAATACCGCAGAATTTCATCTCTGTCAACCTCCATCGAGACTGAGCAAGGCAGAGGGAGAAAGCGGTAGAGACAGGAATACGTGAAAGATAAGGAGGAACGTTATTGGTGACGCTTTTTCAGGATACAGTTACCGGACTTCTAACACTGGATCTTATTCATGAGTTATACACGGTTATTTTAAATATAGATAAGTAAGTTAAAAAGTGGTGAAAGGGGGTAAAAATGTTTTTTTCTCGGAATAGTGAAATATCGCTATAACTCTCTTAATATGCGAAATATTGAATCCATTCAAAGTTCATACTATGTGTCGGATAAGGGCTAAAAATTTATGTTTGAAAAGTTTTTTGATAGCACCAACCATTGACCAATGGGGTGGGAAAAATTGGGTTTTTTCGGGAAACAAAAATCATATCTCTCTTAATAGGCACAATAACAAAACCATATGAAATGGACATTATCTTATTATATAATACGCTAAGGCTAAGGTGTATGTTTCACAAAACTCAAGTTCCTAAACCAGAAGGAGTTAGAAGGTGTGGTTTGTACCAAAATCTTCCGAAATGCTTTTAAACAAATAAACAAGACGATGGCCCCTGCGAGAACTCTGTCGCCCACAGCCTGCATAGCACTAGGGCAAGGCGGGTAGTCTGTACACATGGGGCGCACACAATCCATTATGCGAGAGTTCTCGCACGGGTCCGCTAGTTGCCCTAATATTCAGATGGGTAGAAAGGGTTACAAACGAAGAGGTATTAAGCGAGTGGGAGAGGAGATATATTTCTGACGACTGCTAATGAAGTGAAGAGATAGGTTGGTAGGTCACATACTAAACGACCCAGGAATAGCAAGCTTAGTTATGGAAGGAAGGGTCAAGGACAAGAATTGTAGGGGTAGACCAAGGTTAGAATAAGTTAAACAGATTACCTCGGATGTAGGATGTGGTAGAGATGAAACGATTAGCTTCAGGACAGGGAGGCGTGGAGGGCTGCATCAAAACAGCCAAAAGACTGAGCACTCAAACAACAACAACAACAACAAGAAAATGCCAAGAGCCATCAGATGTTGCCATGACAATGCTGCTAAATTTATGAGGGATGAGCCATTAGAGGTTGCCATAACAATACCACTGCACGAGATCACATACAGTTTTCCATCTGTCTCTGTGGGAAGAGGCTTCGGTGGCGTAACTACTGGTTAGTTATTATTGTTTTAAGGGGTGGAACTACGAGTCATCCGCCCGTCAGGCGTAACTACTAGCATGCTGAACTTCTATGCCCAAGGCCGTGGGTACAAATCCGGCCAAAGTCGTCAGATTTTCATGAACGTTAAAAATACCTCAGTATGCCTTCCTTCGGAGGGGAAGTTCCAACGTTCGTTACTGGTTGCTGTGGCATCTAGTAGCCAAGTTCACAGCTAGGTGTCGTTGATGGTCACGATAACTACCACAATTCTGCACCAATCACTTCGAATTTTTAACGTAATATTTATCCCTTTAAAATCTCGTTAATGGGCAAAATCGGTCAAAGCGGGTAAAAATGGGTGTTTTTTTTTCGAAAAAGTGAAATATCGCTATAACTCTCTTAGTATGTGAAATATCTAATCCATTCAAAGTTCATACTATTTGTCGGATAAGGGCCAAATATTTATGTTTGAAAAGTTTTTTGATAACACCAACCATTGACCAAAGGGGTGGGAAAAAGTGGGTTTTTCGGGAAACAAAAATCATATCTCTCTTAATAAGCACAATATCAGAACCGTATAAAATGGAAAAAATCCCCCTAATAATTACCGGTACCTAAAACTTTTGTCTGAAATAATTTTTGATTACGCCAAGGGATGAGCAAAATGATTTCTGAATTATAAGAAAATGCCAAGAACCATCATAGGTTGCCATGACAACGCTACTAAATTGATGAGGGATGAGCCAACAAAGGTTGCCATGACAATACCACTGCACGAGATCACATTCAGTTATCCATCTGTCTCTGTGGGAAGCGGCTTCGGTGGCGTAACTGGTAGCATGCTTCTACGAATACCTCCATATTTTGCCTATTTTCGCATATCCCCTAGTTTGTCCGGTGAAATCTACCTCCACCTTCCGGCGTGCCGAGAGGGATTCTTTAAATGTAAAATGTATCTACTTCTGATACGTATAAATAATACATTATTATTATATGTCGGGCGGATTCCCGCCAGTGTCTGATAGTGCAACAGACTGTAGTCTCGGTTTTCCAGTAGGTCACGGTGTACTTAACGCCGTATGGCTGACTTAACTGCGCTCTCTGCTGGTATCGTGAGTTAAAAGCCCCCTTGTGGTTACCCAGCGTCTTAGTGGCTTCTATCGTACGCGAGACCACATGGCCTGGTTCACAGAATATTGCTAGAGCGTCCCTCATCTTATCGAGCTTCTACGTTATGCTCATATCCATCTTGTGAATCTCTTCCATCATGCAGTAGAATGGATCAGAGAGTTTAAGGTGTTAATGTTGATTCATCTCGTGGTTGTATATTCCATTGTAAGAGACGTGATCCGTATATACTTCCGTTACTTACAGAGTTGTGCAAATTATTAGACTCGATGCTAGTTTTCCAACATGACATTTTTTATTTTTATGATTTAATGCAGTACAAATGTTTAAAAAAAATAAAGAAAATAAAAAAATACAGTCAGTCTGAAAGACTAGACGTTATATCATTTCAAATGACGCATGCTACAAATGCTACACATGTTAAAAAAGCACAGGACTCTTTCAACAGACTCCATTACCCATTAACTTGGGCTGCCCGCGCGGGCACCTCTTTAAGGGTCACCCTGTATTTGAGTCTGACCTCTTTTACAACTCTTTAAGGGTCACCCATGATTTGAATCTGATATCTTGCAAACCTCTTTAAGGGTCACCCTGTATTTGATTGAATCTAGCATACTGTACACCTCGTTAAGTGTCACCCTGTATTTTGCTCTGACATCCTGCACACCTCTTTAGGAGGCACCCTGTATTCTTATCTGGCATCTTGTATATCTCTTTAGAAGTCACCCTGCATTCTTGTGTGACATCTTGTACACCTCTTTAGAAGTCACCGTGTATTCTTGTGTGATATCTTGTACACCTATTTAGGAGTTACCCTGTATTCTTGTCTGACATCCTGTGCACCTCTTTAGGAGGCACCCTGTATTCTTCTCTGCCATCTTGTACACCTCTTTAAGAGTCACCTTGTATTCTTATCTGGCGTCTTGTATGTCTCTTTAGGAGTCACCGTGTATTCTTATCTGGGATCTTGTACACCTCTTTAGGAGTCACCCTGTATTCTTTTCGCTACGCTCGAAGACCCAGGTTGCTCGACGCCCCAGGACTCTTTCAACAGACTCCATTAACCATTAACTTAGGCTTCCCGCGTGGCTGCATGACGTCACGCACTCGCCGTCCTTTACCCATTAACTTAGGCTTCCCGCGCGGCTGCATGACGTCACAGTCTTCGTCTCCGTAACGCACCCGTCTCCGTCCTGCATAATGTTAGACCCAAAGCATAACGACGAAGTCGACAAGATAATTTGAGATGATAAAACAAAAAAAGTCAACCCCTGGCACTAGACAACCCATGAAGGACCTAGGCCGACCAAGCGACCGCTGCCCAGACATTTGGCCTGCAGATATAGAGGTGACGCGTGATCAGCGCATCGGGTCCCCTCGGCCGTTAATCTTGGTTATCATGATCGGGACGCTGCCTCATTGTCAGACAGCTACTCAATTGTTGTCACGAGGCTGATTGCACCCCGTTCCAACCCTCACATCAGTTTTAAAATCCCTGACGGAGCCGGGAATCGAACTCGGGGCCTCCGGGTGAGAGTCAGGCGTGCTACCCCAACACCACGGGGCCGGCAGTACAAATGTCTGGGCGCATTTTTTTCAAATGATTAACCGTGTTTTTCCGTTATAATTTTACTCTCCAGGATTGGCTTTTCCAAAGAACTAAGCGAAGGATCCCACGTCTACCGCCACTGAGGGCAGTGTCCTGGAGCTTCAGACTCTGAGTCGGAGGATACAACGGAGGAGTGTGACTAGCACTTCACCAAGGTGGCCTCGCCTGCAAAGCGAACAGGGCTTTATGAAGGGACGGGAAGAGTGAGAGGGTTAGGTAAGGAAGAGGGAAGGAGGCGGCCATGGCCTTTGCCTGGCATTTGCCCGAAGACGAAGTGGGAAACCACGGAAAACCACATCAGAGGATGGCTGGACCACCCGAGGCTGAGTGGACCCCGTTCCAGTCCTCATACCACTTTTGAAATTTCGTGGCAGAGACGGGAATCAAACCGCAGACCCCCGGGGTGGCAGCTAATCATGCTGACCACTACATCACGGAGGCGACAAAAATAATTAACCAATTGTCATTTTGTCATATGGAACTGACAGTATTTTTATTTTATTTTAGAATTTCTACTGATTCAGCAGCTTTGCTAATGCAGAATGTCACACATTTTGTTGGGTATTGATTACCTTATTCTGGTTTCTTGCGAATTCAGTGCAGAAGGGTTCGAAGTCTTGTATTTCTGATGGTCTGCTCTTGAACTATTCAAAGATTCGTGGGCCATGGATTGAAATCACCTGATTTAGAGGGGTGCATTCGAAAGTCAATGAAGAAAGAGAAAACTGACCCAGCTCTGGAGAATCTCCAATTTCGAGAATTTCTCCAAGCAATTCCTTGTGGAAAATGTTGTAAGTCCTTAGGGGTGAAAATAACACTGGACTTAGTAGGATAATAAAAATAAAATAAAATGATTTTGAATGAAAAATTGTGAGAGTTTTAAATCCATTAATTTATTCTAATAATTTTCACACCTCTGCGATTTAACCCGTGGTGTAGCGGCTAGCGTTCTTGGCTGTCACACCGGAGGTCCGGGTTCGATTACCTGCTTTGCCAAGAAATTTTTATTCTGATATGAGGGGTGGAACGGGGTACACTCAGCCTCGTGAGGCAAAACTGAGAAGAGGTGGGTTGGATTCTGATCTGAGCCATCCTGTAAGTAGTTTTCCGCCGTTTAGGAGTTGATAGGGACACACACACACACACATACACACACACACACAGGCAGACATACATACATACATACATACATACATACATACATACATACATACAGACAGACAGACAGACAGACAGACAGAAGGACACACAGACGGACAGACTGACTGACAAACAGACTGACAGACAGACACACATTTGCCCGGATCGATCTCATATGTCTACTTTTTCCTAATTTTTACAAAATGTGAAAAGTAGGCTAATTATAGTTTTAGTGATTATTATTTGATCATGGAAGAATGTGTAGATAATTTTTTTAAACTTTGTCAATGAGGATCACTTTCTAGACATGGCTATTTTCCTGTCTCTACGTAATGAGAAAGGTTACCACACAAATTCCACACACATCCAAACGGGCTATATGCCACGATGTTGAACCCCCCCCCCCCTTAAATAAGAAGCAACAACAATAACTAATTTCACAGGGAAGTTGTGTTACAAATTGGCGTACAAAACACAAACCTTTGACTATTTTCCACATAGCCACCACCGATATTGATACAGTTCTATTATTAGATGTTTTTCAGTCGGTCAACACGAGTGCACCCAATTCGATTAGGCGAGGAGTTACAATTAATTACCTAGTGCCTGAAATAAATCACATCGATCATTTATACAATTAATAAGACACTTCTAATTGGATGCCTAGTTCGTTTGTCAAGCGTACATCATCAGATCAAATCTATTTTTTAAATTTTTATGTGTTTTTACATTATGATTTATTTCAATTATTATAATTATTGTTCTGTTATGTATTCAGCCCGAAGGCTTGTTGGATCCTCAAAAAGTACCGCCGTTACGTTATGTGAGTAGATACCCACAAAAACCCAAGGCAGCGCTATTTTGAGGCGTACTAGGCAAGCTGAGGAGTGAGGTAGTTTGCCATTGCTTTCCTCACTGAGTCAGAACAGTAGTCCTAACCCTATGAGTAGAACCTTTCACAGCATTCACAGGCACTGACTGTGCCCCGAATGCCATTACTAAGCACCACCACCCATACCTCAGTAGCTTCCATATAATCACAGCCATGAGTAAGACTGAGGCATCGGTGAAAAGCCACATTTTACTCTAGCCTGTGCCAACAGACAAATGCAAATGTACTGTATTCATCAAGAGATGGCAAACTAATAATGTTATTTTTGTTTCTCTAATTTTAATGTTTATATATTTATTTTAAATTTTCAATTTATGTTCTTATTGATTTAATTTTGATATTTTTATTGAATTAATTAAATAATTTCGAAATGATTCTTACAATTATTTTCATATTTCTTATTATTTTAATTTTTATATTACTTTCATTATTAAAAGTTTTTTTATGACTTTTATTTCGGTTTTTATATTTTATTTTTACACTTTTATTGTTTATGTGTTTAGTTTAATTGTTTAGGCCTATATAATATTTGATTTTTAGACCGACAGTAGTGGCTACGCTGGCTAACGCGCAGCATTAGGTCATGGGGCCAAGCTCTCTGCTGATTCGGTAGACGCGTGGGTTCGAGCCCCACCGTCGGCCGTCCTTGAAATGGTTTTCCGTGGTTTCCCATTTTCAACACCAGGAAAATGCTGGGATGGTACCTTCTGACAGGCCACGGCCGCTTCCTTCCACATCCTTGCCCAGTTTCATTCACCATCATTCATTTCATCTCTCATTAACTCCTCTCATGAGGTTGGCGTCAGGAAGGGCATCCGGCCGTAAAAACCATCGCCACAAAGACTTCCATCGCATCTCATCCCCGACCCCGTTGGAAAACAGGAATAATAAGGAGTAGACATACAATATTTGATTTTTAGAAATACTAGCACTTCGGCATGAAAATTCTCTGAAATTTGGCTTAAAGATTAAACTATCAGCATCTTTGAAAGCTTAGACTGTCCTTATGACTGGTATTTAATATAGAGACCACTATACCATAAAGGGTTAAGCTAGAATTTAGATTCTCTTACGAAGCGCGTGACTGGCCAAATAGGGAGGAACGTGACGTCAATGGCGATCAAACAGGCACGTCCGTATGATAACCAACGGTCAGTTTGAGTACAGACACGAACTCGAACTCATAAGGCTGCTGAAATGACAGCCGAAACGTCGGGAAACAATCACCGATACACGACGTGGCTCCATCCTGTAAGCCTAGATAATAAACGAGACACCGACTGCGAAACCCTACGATCTAAATACGAGAGTATCTATACTATACAGTACTAACGTAATTTCTAAAAAAGGTAGTCAGTCTGAGAGACTAGACTTTATATCATTTCAAGTGACGCATGCTACAAACGCTACACTTGTTAGAAAGGACTTGGGCTTTCCGCAAGGGGAACGGAGAGCGGGAGATGCACTCTGCTGCATAACGTCACGCAATCGCCATCTCCGTATCGCATAACGCCAGACCCCAGGAGTAAACTCAGACTCAACAGACTCCATTACCCGTAAACTTAAGCTTGCCGCGCGGGGGCTGCATGACGTCACGCACTCGCCGTTTGCGTATCGCATAACGCCACACCCCAGGAGTAAACTCAGACTCGGTGCATATGCACTGAACAACATGATGACGTCATACACGCCGTAACCGTAACTCATAACGGTAGACCAAAGCATAACGATGAAGTCGACAAGATCATTTGAAATGATAAAACCAAAAGTTATGATGTGGGGACCGGTATAGCCATTTAGGGCCCCTTCAGACGAGGCCACTTAGCAACGCTTCTCTGAAGCGCTTCCGTTCATAAATACTATAGATAAATGAGAGCGTTCACACACAGCCACCGCCACAGAACAGTGGCGCAGCAGACGCTCTGTGTAGTTGACTTCGCCGCTGGTGGCGGCCACAAAAACTAGCGCTTCTCTTCGCGAAACTAGGAACTATATTGTTGGTGGGTTCAGGCGAGGCTGCAACCATGCCACTCATTTAGTGGCGCATACAGGCCGGACGTTTGTTTTAGACGATTGCCCTTGACCTTGAAGCCTGTGGGTGAGCCTACACACACTCACTCTCTCACCCTATCGCTTCACACTTGTCACCACCGATCTGATGTAATGGAATTCCAGACTTGAGCAGACAGTACAGTCCACATCGAAGTATTGTGTGTCGCGGAAGTACACGTTACGTAGTTACGAACAGAATGTCATTATATTTGCCAATGACTGTACTCCTAGCAGTAGTGTGAAACGGCTTAGTCAATCATCGGACCGCTTGGGGCAGCTGATAACAACACAGGTACTGTAGTAACTCGCCTCCAGGCTTCCATTAAGATTTTTCACTCGTCTAAAACAAACGTCCGGCCTGGTACGTAACGCGATGGTAGCACTACTAACGGCTCACCACATGGTCGTGAATTTTGATATTGCCATTTTCCTATTATTTCATTTTTACTGCGGCCTCGGGCCTGTATTTCTTGCCTTATTTTCTGTACTCTTTCCGATTATTGATGCTGATAGCATCTAAAAGCTCTTGAAATGAACTTTTGGACCCACAAAAAACTTTCCATCTTCCTGTTTTAGATCATCGAATAAGGTGTAGAATAATCCTCGATTCTATGTTTCCAAAACCAATGGATGGACCCTGAATCTTCTTGTTTTCCGTTGAAGTCTCTTTCTCCTCCGTATGAGGAGCATGGTAAGAATTATATCACCTTCTATATCCATGTTTACTGGAAAAATGACGAGTTCTCCACTGGATATCAAACACTAGCAGGGCCACCAACGCTTGGTAGAAGCGCAACTAAAGAATGGTGGCACTACCAATGTACCACGAAGCAGCGCTGCTAAGTGGCCTCGCCTGAAGGGGCCCTAACTCTTCATCCTGACGATCGATGTTTGAATCCGACAACATAGAAGTGGAATTTTGTCCTAAAAATTCCGTTGTGTCAGGGAGGGCGAATATTGAACGTTGAACGATGAATATGTGGAGGTGAATCTAAAGACCAAACAAAATGAGGCGTTAGGGCAGTTTTCACCAACGTTAATTATCTCTTAGTTCATCAATGAAGGTTATTTAACTTTGCACGAGCATTTCATCAAACAGAAACGCTCGTTAACTTACGAACACTAACAAGCAATTACATTAAATGGTCAAATCTGACATCTCAACTCTCTAAAGCATCGTTAAAATGGAGGGAACATCTGAACTCTACCTTGCGCATCTTTTGTTTCCAAGTTTCACACAAACTTTCATCCACATGGATATAATATATGTTTATGGTAATGAAATGAAAAATGTTAGTAATACCAAGAAAAAGAATACAGAAATAACAAAAGAAACATATCTGATATGGGATTCGAACCCCTTCCAGCTCTGCACATTGACCTGCAACTCTGCAACGCAACCACTTACTCTACGAAGACACCAAGAAACAGTGTCCTATTAGCTACGCAAACACTGAAAACACATAACTGGCAGTTCTCCAAAATATGTACTTTGTTCGTATCATTTAAAACTTTTGCCATGAATAAGGTCTTCTGTATTTCCCTTCCTTTATAATCATGTTCCAGAAAGTCTCAAGGAAACATCGCAAACAACGATCAGCGTTACACGCTTCTTGATCTGTCCGCCATGTTTCTTCATGGTGATCCCCCAGGGGCTCTCAACTTGTGGGACGTGGGTTGGCGACCACGGCTCCCCAGCTAACTCCGGCATTGCTTCCACTTACTTGTGCCGGGCTCCTCTCTGTCTTCTTTCCTGTCGACCTCACTTGGTCAACTCTTGTTCTCTTCCAACCCCGACGGTATTAGGGTATCCGAGGCCTAGGGAGTCTCTTCCTTTCCCAACTTAATTGGCCCTTGTCTCATCTTTTCTGATACCCTCCTTCTGCGAGGGGTCAGCCTTCTTTTTCTTTTCATGTTATCTCCTGCCTTGTGCTCAAGGCCCTCAAGGAGGCAGGGTGTATGTAGCCCCACCACTTATGGTGCACCCTAGATATTGCTACACCCTCAGGGGCTCAAGGCTGGTGAGTTCGGGAGTTGGCGATCCCGAGGGATTCCTGAGCTGGGTCTGTTTTCCCCCTTTTGTCCCTTACCTGTGGGGATGACCCTCTCCTCTTTCACTTTCCTATCTGCCTTTTATGGCTCTCCTTCCTTCCAAGTCCCTCAATCCGCATTTTTCGAGGGTTGAGGGCTTTTCTTTTCCCCCTGTCCTTTATTTGCCTTATTTTCTTTGTTTTCCATTTCTTCTTCTTGTAAGTAAGTTGGTAGTTAGTTTTAGTTATAGTTTGCATTTCATTTTCATCTTCACGATCACCCAAACCATTAGGGACCGATGACCTAGATGTTAGGCCCTTTAAAACAACAATTATCATCATCATCCTCATCATCATCTTCATGGTGAAACCGAGTCCACGCATACGCGAGAGTCATAAAGCGTATTTAAAAGTAATTAACGCAAATGGCCTCGTCGATAACCATGCATTAACTCTCGTGTTTAAGGGGACCGGTACAGTAAAGCAACTCCAAAATTTTGATTTTTTAATGTACAACCCACTCTTCTAGTTCATTTTGGTGAAAGAATTATTTAAATATCTGCAATAGTTTAGGAGTTATGATTTAAAATGCTAGATATTGCAAAGGCTATTTAAAGAGCTCTGCGGCACTTTGCGGTTCATTTTCTCAAAACTATATTTTTCAAATCCGGTTTATTTGTAACTTCTAAATTATACATTGTATTACAATGATACCTTTCTCTAATGTTCTAAGTGTTGGAGACTACAAAACTGACCAAACTCATGTTCCTAGGGTTGATAATTATTGGGATAAAATTTATTTACATCCCAAAAATTGACCAAAATATCCCATTTTTAATTAAGACAAAATTATAATTACTTATTTTGAACATATAAACCTGGAAGTGATCACATTTGTAGCTGTAACTTTTAACAATATGTTTAAACAAGAAGTTCCGTGACGAACTAAAGAGCCTACTTTTCTTAAAATTTAAGAATCTTGCCAATGATTAATCTATATTATGGATCTATCTAGAATGATGACGAAATTAAGTTGGTAATATCGACATTTCTAATTAGTTCGAAATACTGTATACCTGGCATAACGTAGCCTAATAGAGAACTACAGTTGGCAGCCCTGGTGACTGAATATATTCTTAGTTCCATCTCTTAAGGTACAGAATACAAAATGTGGTTGAAGTCCCATGGATAGCATGTAGGTTACATGCAGTTAAACATTGGATCTAACAGCGTGCGTAAAATTATGTTGGCAACAATGACATACATGTATTGGTCAGAAATAATCTGAAATAATATGATTTATTGTTGTGTCAATTTTGAATGAAATCCATTAGTTAGTATACAAGTTACATGCATTTTAAAATTGGACCTATCAGCAGGCTTAGAATTATTACTCTTAAGAATCGGCATAGTCATATCTGTTATGGTACACATAGCACACACGAAATTTGGTTGAAATCCAAATGATAGTATAGAAGTTACATGTATTTAAAGTTGGACCTCTCAGTAGGCTTAGAATCATGTTGGTAGCACTGACGTATATAACTTACTCCAAATTAATATAGAATGTCAGGTACTATACGTGTGCATAGTTTAAAGCAGTCGGCTTTCATACTTTCTAATATATGGGTATTTGGATTTTAAAAAATGAAAGCATTTATTAACAGTTGGCAGCCCTGGTGGCTCTTAAGAATACGCTCAGTAATATCTGTTTATGTACACATAGCACATACGAAATTTGGTTGAAATCCAATTGATAGTGTAGAAGTTATATGCATTTAAAATTTGGACCTATCAACAGGCTTATAATCATTTTGGCAACACTGCCATGTATGGCCTCCTGGAAATTAAACTGCAATATTATTATCTATTCGTGTGCCAATTTTGAAATAGCTCCCATTCATACCTTCCAAGATATCCAACATGGAGCTCAAATTTCAATTGCGATTTTTCAGCAATTGGTAGCACTGACATCATTTTCAAATATGGACGTGAGATATTCAGATATAGATCTTTACTGCTACCAAATTTTGTTTCGATTGCTGCAGCCGTTTAGGAGTTGATAGGGGACACACACACACACACAGCCAGACAGACAGAAGGACAGACAGACAGACAGACAGACACACATTTGTCCGAACTCGTAAGTCTACTTTTTCCTCATTTTTGCAAAATGTGAAAAGTAGGCTAAATACCAGAACACTAATATATTGATAAATGGTCCGGCTATGAATATAACGCTGAGCACCGACACGTAAACAGCCGCCATTTTGAATAATTAATTAGCGAGTTTGATAATGCTAAAATCAATTATGAGATATGTGCTTACTAGTAAATATATAAGATGCATTATTTTGAAAGTTTCATTGCTGTACATACATTAGGCGCAGAGATAATAATTCTTTAAAATGTTTAAATTTGAAAGTGGTTTACTGTTCCGGTCCCCTTAAGTTTAATAGGAATTAACTAACTTATCATTAGTAAAAAGTTGGTGAAAACGGCCCTTAAACGCGGGATATTTTGATGTGAGACTGCGGACCTACAATTGAGCGTTAAACGCGGAATATTGTGGGGTGGGTTTACGGATCAAAATAATGAGAGTTTGAGGTGGAAACATTTAGTAAGTGGGAGAGTTATAATATACTGTAGAGGACCTACTGTACTTCAAGGGTGTGACTAATTAACTTTGAAGGTACGCTCATAATGCAAAAAAGCTTGTGTACCACTGTTCTATACTGTAGCGACGAGTAGAAGTCATCTCCTGGCACATGTTTGGAATATGACTATACGTGGTGGAAGAGCTTGTTATATTGGAAGAACAAGGCAGAGAAAAAAAGAACTCAACCTCAAATATAAGACAGGCTTTTGCAGGGACCGTTACCTTGCCGAAGTTTACGGGAAATAGCTCTCACGAGGCCACTGAGCGCTATTTTACATTTTGAGAATGGCAATGAATTTCAAGGGACTGCTTCCACCACTAAGGAAAAGAAAAAGGGCAAGCTTTGTAAGTGCTGTGGGAACTCTTCTAGCATAAGAGAAACATTTAATACAGAATCGATAAGCTTTACAACTCACCACGATCACGCTATAAGTCAAGTCCTCCTATATTCCTGCTTCCTCGTCTCTCAATACCCCGACCATATCGTAGAGAAAACTCTAAACTGAAGACGAACGAGCACGGTGTTAAGAGAGTACCTGCAGGCGCCAGCATGAAGAGCCTGCCTGCACGGTAATGGAGTAACTGTCTCACTCGTAACATTTAGCTCGACGAGAATATACTAGCACTATGCGGCAACAGTGTAGAGCAGTGGTTTTCAGCCTTAACGAGATCCCAGTGTGGTAATTTCTTCTTCCGAACACAGTCCGGGATAGAACCTTGATTAAAACAGCTAATATTTCAATCTTCTTCAAGATTACTTGCCAGTAGTCAATTAAGAGGAACAGAACCGTAATCCAACAACACGATCAGTAACATTAAGATGTAATTTATAACAAAGAATAAATAAATAAATAAATAAATACATACATACATACATAAATGAAAGAATGAATGAAAGTATGAATGAATAAATAAATAAATGCAAGATTGAATAAATAAATACATGAATGAATGAATTAATGAATAAATAAATGCAAGATTGAATAAATAAATAAATAAATGAATGAATGAATGAATGAATGAATGAATTATTGAATAAATAAATAAAGGAATAAATAAATATATGATTGAATGAATGAATGAATAAACGAATGAAAGAATGAATGGATGAACGAATAAATAAATAAATAAATAAATAAACGATTAAATGAATAAATAAATAAATGAAAGAATGAATGAATGAAAGAATAAATAAATAAAAGAATAAATGAATAAATAAATAAATGCAAGAATGAATGAATGAATGAATAAATAAATAAAAAAATAAAAAATGAAAGAATGAATGAATGAATGAAAGAATAAATAAATAAATAAATAAATGAATAAATGAATAAATAAATAAATAAACGAAAGAATGAAAGAATGAAAGAATAAATAAAAAAACGAATAAATGAATAAATAAATAAATGAAAGAATGAATGAATAAATAAATAAATAAATAAATAAATAAATGAAAGAATGAACAAATAAATAAATAAAAACATAAATAAATAAATGAAAGAATGAATGAATGAATGAATGAATGAACAAACAAACAAATAAATAAAAAATAAAAAAATAAAAAATTAATAAATAAATGAATGAATGATGAATGAATGAACAATTAAATAAATAAATAAATAAATGCATAAATGATTAATTAAATAAATACATGAAAGAATGAATGAGTGAATGAATGAAAAATAAATAAATAAATAAGTAAATGAAAGAATGAATGAATGAATAAATAAATAAATAAATGATTGAATGAATGAATGAATGAATGAATACATAAATCTTGGTATGCCATTGCTCTGACCATTGAGCTATTGGGGGATACGTCTTCTTTATCAGTGGCAAAGCGTGCAACAGCTGAAAACCTTAATTTGGCATCGATTGGTCGTGAAAATCGAACTCTGGAATAGTTAATAGTTCATTTCATTATCTAATGTTATTGTTGTTTGAGTCTTCAGTTCTTTAACTGGGTTGATGCAGCCCTCCATTCTTCCCTGTCCTGAGCTAATCGTTTCATCTCTACATACAGTAGCTACCACACCCTACGTCCGTACCCCTACGGTTCTTATCCTCGACCCTTCCTTCCATAACTAAGTTTGCTATTCCTGGGTGTCTTAGGAAGTGTCCAACTATCCTATCTCTTCTTTTCATTAGCAGTCGCCAGAAACATCTCTCCTAATCGTCTTAATACTTCATTTGTAACCCATCATTCTCCTGTAACACCACATTTCAAACGCTTTAATTCTCCTCTTTTCTGCTGCTCCAACAGCCCAAGTTTCACTTCCATAGAGCACCACGCTCCAGATAAGGGCTAATACCTAAGTTGGTGGATTGGATGAGAGCACACAATATGGTTATCAATATCACCAAAACAAAATATTTATTCTTCCATAAACCATCATACAAGATTGAGACCACATAGTCAACATAGCCCACAAAGAAATAGAAAGAGTTAAATCGGCAACATACTTAGGTATCACACTAGATACTACTCTAACCTGGGAAAATCATGTAGAAAATGTAAAACATAAACACAAGAACTAAAATTACTGTATGCCACTGCAAAAACAAGTAGCTATGTCAGCAACAGTATTTGTATACAAATTAGAAAACAAGTTGATACACACATCCATTTTACCCATGCGAATGACATTCATCATTATGCAACAAGAGGAGTAAATCGAATATTCACCGGCCGTTCCCAATCCATTAAATTTGGAACTAAAGGAATCATGTCCTTTGTAATAAAGGAATATAACTCGCTACCATTAGGCATAAGGGAAAGTTTCTCTATAGAAACATTTAAGACGTAAACAAAATACTTCCTATTAAGGAATGAATAGCCCATATCCAATAGCTTAAGCAATACAATGTATTATACCAAATCACTTCTGTAAAGTTAGTCACTAGCTATCTAATATACAATTAGTCTAAACAATATCATGCCAGAAAAATTTCTATATGCCATGCTGTAACTATGCTACTTGATTGTCCCTAACACGAGCTCTGGCTCATTGGGACCTATGTAAATAAATACATAAATAAAAATCTATATTTGATGTGAACAGATTCTTTTTCTGTGGAAACGCTTTCCTTGCCTGTGCTAACTTACATTTTATATCCTCACTGGTTATTTTGCCTCCTAAACAAAGGAAGTCTCCTACTTTCCTTAGCTTTTTACCTGCCAATTCAACGTCAGCATTCCATTATTTTTGTTTTGAATTTATTTAAACCCCGCCAACTTGGGCCCAATATTTGGGAAGCCAGGCTCTGCCTGTCACAAGCCAGGACAAAGTGGTGAGTGATAGAGGAGTAACACCTCTTTAAAAAACCTCGGTCCAGCTGACCCGTCTGGTAGTACCTTGTAAGGGTGCCTTGCCAGGGTTACGGTGAAGTCCTCAACGGCATAGACAGTGGAGTAGATGGACTACGGAACAGTGTAGATGGCGGAAGAGGCAGCCCAGTACTCGGGATAATGAGTAAAAGGTATATGTCCATATAATAGGCATATATCAGACACCGAACTTCTCCCGGGATAAGGAGACCACCTTCTATCAAGTGCCAACGGTCTTTTAGGAGGGCGGATGTGCGGGTAGAAGAAGGGCACTCTCTTGCCCTTGGGGTGGGAAACTGCTCCTAAAGGCGGAAGAGCCGACAGATGGCCAACGGCATAGAATGGAGAAGGCAACGGGAAACCACTCCATTAAAGATGCGACTGGATATCCCAAGAATCAGCAGCTCATGATGGAAAGCTCTTTGGTTAAATTCTCCGGAGGTAAAATAGCTCCCCATTCGGATCTCCGGGCGGGGGCAACTAAAGGAAATAATGGTATTATTAACAAACGCAAGAAACAGAAATGCGTAAGGAAAATAGGAACATGGAATGTTAACACATTATTAAAGGTGGGGAAGCTGGAAAACCTGAAAATAGAAATGAAGAGATTAAAAATAGATATTCTCGGTATTTCTGAAATGAGAAGGCCTGGCACGGGTGACTTTTGGTCAGATGACTACAGAATAATCTACTCAGGGCCGGAAGACGGACCGCTCGGAAGAAATGGGGTAGGAGTGATTATGGACAAATCCATGGGACTCAGAGTAGCGGGATATGTGCAGCATAGTGATAGGATAATTCTAGTCAAGGTAAATACGGAGCCAAACAATTCTGTTATAATTCAAACATATATGCCAACTACAAATGAAGATGACGAGGCAATTGAAATAATGTATGAAGATCTAAATCACCTGATAGAAGGAACAAGAGCAGAAGATAATGTAATCATTATGGGGGACATGAATGCAACGGTAGGGGAAGGAACAGATGGAACAACTGTTGGGCAGTTTGGACTGGGAGTCCGAAATTTGAGAGGTGAACGATTGATAGAATTCTGCACTAGGCATAAATTAGTCATAACAAATACACTCTTCAACCATCCCAAGAGAAGACGATACACTTGGAAAGCTCCTGGAGACACGAGAAGAGCGCAATTGGATTACATAATGGTAAAAGAAAGGTTTAAGAACCAGGTTAAAAATTGCAGAAGTTATCCAGGTGCAGATATCGTAAGCGATCATAATCTAGTCTTGATGCACGCGGAACTCAAATATAAGAACATCGTTACGAGAAAAACTGAGTATCTACAGGTGACAAAACTTAAGATGCCAAATATTAGAGATGAGTTCCAAAGAACAGATGAAATGATTGAAAGAAATACTGACATATTCGAGAAACCAATAGAAAGTCAGTGGGGAATTCTGAAGGAGGAAATACTAGGAACTGCAGAGGAGCTGCTAAAAAATAAAAATAAAAACAGCAGGAAAGCATGGATAAGTGAGGAAGTTGTAGAAATGATAACTGAAAGAAGAAGGTTCAAAAACGCCACAAGTGACGAAGAAAAACAACAATATAGAAGACTGAGAAATGAAATCGTTAGGAAAAGCAAGCGAGACAAAGAAACATACTTATGTGATATATGTGATGAAATAGACACCCATTTTAAAGCAAATAACTTAGAAAAAGCATATGGAAATGTGAAGCAATTTTTGGTGACAAGAAACAGAAGACATGTGGTATTAAAGATGAGAATGGACAATACCTGTATGAAGAGGGAAAGGTTGGGAAGTGATGGAAAGAATATCTAGAGAGCCTCTATGGAGATGAAGTTATGAATAAGTAATAGAGGAAGAAGACCAGACAGATGCCGAGAATAGAGGTGACCAAATACTAAAATCGGAATTTAAAAGAGCACTGAAAGATTTAAAAGACAAAAAAGCACCAGGTGAAGATAAAATCCCTGCAGAACTATTAAATAACTGCGGAGAGAAAGCTGAAGATGCAATGTATGGAATGATATGCAATATGTATGAAACTGGAATAGTACCAACTGACTTTACTAAGTGCATAATAATTCCAATTCCAAAGAAGGCCAGAGCACAAAATTGTGATCAATTTAGGATATTAAGCCTGACAACACATGCATCTAAAATTCTTACACGTATTATACTTAGGAGAATAGAGAACAACCTTGATAACTACATTACAGACGACCAATTTGGATTCAGAAGGGGCATTGGAACAAGAGAAGCAATATTAACTCTAAGACAAATAATTGAAAAGAGAAATAGAAAAGGAATACCAACATATCTAGCATTCGTGGATCTGGAGAAAGCTTTTGACAACGTGAATTGGAATATACTGTCAAGTTACTAAAGAAAGAGGGAATCTCTTATAGAGATAGAAGAATAATACATAGTTTATATAAGAATGAAAGGGGAATAATAAGATCTGGCAATAACCAGGAAGAGGTTGAAATAAGAAAAGGAGTACGACAAGGATGCTCGCTATCACCATACTTATTTAATTTGTATGTCCAGGATGCCATAAATAGGATAAGAGAAGATATTCAAGTTGGAGTAAATATACATGGGGAAAAGATTGACATGCTCCGATTCGCAGATGACATTGCTTTAACAACAGATAATGAAGATGATATTCAACAGATACTTCATGTAATGAATAACATCCTTAAAAACGAATTTAACATGAAGATGAATAAAAATAAAACAAAAATACTCGTATGCAGTCGGAACCAGGAAGATCATAGAAGACCACCAACAATTTATATCGAGAATGATAGAATACAACATGTGAAGGAATATAAGTATCTGGGAAGCTTGATAACGTATGATGGAACCAGCAAACGAGAAATTTGGAGCAGAATTATTCAGGCAAAGAACGCCTTTTATAGAAAGAAGAATCTCTTCACATCCAGAAGTATAGACCTAAAAATAAGAAAAAGACTGTTGAAGACATACGTGTGGAGTGTGGCTTTGTATGGTAGTGAGACCTGGACAATAGGGAAGTCAGAAGAGAGGAAGTTGATGGCTTTTGAGGCTTGGTGCTGGAGAATAATGCTTAAGATCAATTGGATACAACATATGACAAATGAAGAGGTATTCAGAAGAGCAGGAGAAAGTAGAAACTTTATGAAGACCCTGAAAACAAGAAGAGCAAATATCTTGGGACATATTCTCAGACATAATAGCCTGCCAGCAAGAGTCATCGAAGGGATGTTAGAAGGGAAAAACACTAGAGGAAGACCACCACTTGCATACATCACACAGTTAATGACAGACACGAACACCAAATCATATTGTGAATTGAAGAGGATGGCGGAGAATAGAGAAGATTGGTGAGTTGCTGCAAATCAGCCCCAGGGCTGTTAACTTAAGAGAGTATTTATTAACTTTCATCATGAATTCTTTTCTGAGTTTTGATCATCTGCGATATTGAACTTAAAACTTTACGTATTATTGAGAAGCTAATCTCGCCAAATAACCGACAAACTCACCTTGTTTATCCAAACTTAATTAGCAGCGAACTAAGGAATATGATAGAAAGATCAACATAACAAAATACCTTAATTACGTATCTAAATGGTTGACTTTTTCCTTTTATTACAGTCTGTATTTAGGTTTGAGGCAGCAGGTTGCTAATTTGTTCGATAAATATAGGGTGTACCTAAATTAGTGTCCACAAATGTTGGGACGAACTCCGGACACCAGGAAATTACGAACAGTTCCTATGAACAAGGGCCCTAAACTCTTTATAGTGATCCCTGTTTATGTCATTCACATTAAGCACGATTGTGCTCCACTTCACTTTACTCTGATAGTTCACCAGTATCTCGGTAATCGAACAGATAGATTGGTCGGGAGGGATGCATTGAATGACCAGCCTGATTGCCTGATTATAATAGAATGGACCTCTGGGAAAATTTCAAGTCCTTGGTTTTAGTTAGCTCCTGTAACTAATGTCAATGTTCTGAGGGAGCGGATGGAATTGACGAAATGCGAAACACTCCACAAATTTTCAGTAGATTATAGCAAAGCATAGAATGCAGGCTTAGGAAACGCTTAAACAGGAGGAGGTGACTACGGGCAATTGTTGTAAACGTATGTTGTTAAATGTATACAGGTCCCATCAGAAATAAACCCTTGTAACTCCCTAACAAAGGGTTTTCCGATCCATAGTCATTGAACTTTTTGTAATGTTTTGGCGTCAAAAATACGTCCCTACATTTGTGGATACCAATTTACTGTATATAGGCCAATACCAGCATATTTAAAGTTATGTCAATTTCCAGTTTCAACTGGAAAATCTCCTAAACTAGAAGCCGGCAACGTGTGGGAACAACGAAGGAATTCCCAGAGAAAGTAGGGTTACACCAGTGGTCTATTCTCAGCCTATATATCTTTGAATTGGGAAACACGCCGACGGTGTCGTACTCTGCGAACTGACCTAAGAGAATCTCCAAGAGCAGCTAGAAGAGAGAGGAATGAGAATCAGCAGGGGCAAAACAGAATGTATGTGTACGAGGGAAGAACAAGATTTCCATATTAACCTGCAGGAAGAAGAACTACCTCTGGCAAGAAAGTTTAAATATCCGAGTTCCTGCGTGCAAAGTGATGGGGGCTGGAGGCTGAAATACAGCACAGGGTACACAGTGGTTGGATATATAATAATATCGTATGGCCTTGGTTGCCGGCTGCAAGCTTTGTTAATTGACGCCCAGAGGGCAGCTTGCGTGTGGAATTTTATCGCTCCTTGAAGCGCTATGAAAGACGAGGAGGTTAGATATCTAAGCTCCTTAACACTATAGCGCTTTCTAGTAGAGAAATGAGGAACTTTGTGTTGACGGAAAATCCCAAGATTAATTTTGCTATTATGAAAACGGCCTACTGAATTCAAATGGGTTCTTTAACATGCCAAAATCGTATGACATGCGTATCGTGATTTTTGTCGCCTTTCAAAAAAAAATCACTTACCACGGCCAGGAGCGAACCTGCAAGCTTGGGGTTGGCAGTCTGACACGATAACCTCTAACTCACCGTGGTAAGCTAGTGGTTGGATGAACTGGAGTGCTGTGTGATGGGAAGGTCAGCTGCAGGCTGAAAGGAAACATCTACAAATCGGTGGTGAGTCCTGCGATGCTCTATAGTGCAGAAACTTGGCCGATTACAAAAGCCCACGGGAGAAAGATGGACGTGACAGAAATGAGAATCGATCATAAAATGATTCAAGGTAAATTTATGAAGGTGGATGAGTGGAGTGACAAGAAAGGATGGAGTAAGGAATGATTACGTCAGAGGAGCAGTGAAAGTGGGACCCATAGGAAAGAAGGTTCAAGGGAGTAGGCTCCGATGTTATGGGCATGTGCTGAGAAGAGAGGGGGAATACGTGGGGGAAAATATTTTGAAATCTGGAAATTGAGGGGTCAAGGAGGAAACGATGACCAAATATGAGATGGAAAGACAATCACGGTTGCAGGGGACTTTAAAGAAAACTGATGGAAGAGGGAGAAAGCACGGGATAGATATTTATGGAAGAGAAGAATTGAGCAAATTAACGCTGACCCTACGTGACGTGGGAAAAGGCTGAGATAAAGAAGATAAACACGAAGACGATATACGTACATTACATTTTCTATCAAGTGCCATTCAACAGGAGAAGAACTATTATTGTGTTAAACGACATATGATTCCTAACAAGAGACAAAGTGATAGCAGGTGTAAAAATAAATAAAAATTAAAAAGAAGAACCAGAATCCAATACAAATGAAGGGTCCAGGGGAAGAAGAGGGAATGCCAAATAATATAAAATGTTCAGGAAACGAGTTTCATTACTAAGGTTCGGATGTTAAGGAAAAGTCATTTTTTTTCCTGAGCTCATTTTACCCGAATTCTGAAAAATAAGTTTGAATGACGGGTCCCTGACCACGTTTAAAGCAATTTGATGATGCCTATAAATACATATTTCGGCCATTTTTATTGTTTTGGTCATATTTGGTCATATTTTCGTGATATAAGGTCA
This sequence comes from Meconema thalassinum, assembly GCA_946902985.2. Taxonomy (NCBI): domain Eukaryota; kingdom Metazoa; phylum Arthropoda; class Insecta; order Orthoptera; family Tettigoniidae; genus Meconema; species Meconema thalassinum. The sequence continues at coordinate 579,131,774 of OX336391.1, read as the reverse complement.
TATTTGGTTATAATTTCAGCATTGTCGTTTAAATTGAGGCGTCGCTAACAAGGTACCGTACGTGTTATCTGCGTCGAGTTTCAAACACAGGATTTCCCAATAGTGTAATGGATATATTTTTCTTTCTTTTCCCTGAACAGGCAGATAGCAGGTTTAGAAGACCTGATTCCAAGAAGGCGCTCCTCTACGGAAGTCATTTAGCATTTACATTTACCGGTATCCCAAAAATTCATGTCATATTTCATAGTTTTAGGTCATATTTAGCTAGTTTTAGGTCATATTTAGCTAGTTTTAGGGCATATTTAGCTAGTTTTAGGGCATATTTGCTTGCATTACTTCTTTATGTCTTAAACTTCCGAACCCTATTCATTACCTGTATGTACTTATATGTACGCGTCAATTTGAAACGTCATTTTCTCACGACCCTCATTGTTCTTAGCCAGACACAATTGTCCCTTCAATACGTCGCAAAGAGGCCCACCAGATCGCGCTATCTCGATTTTACATTTTGAGTGACATTCCCCCTTCTTCCCGTAGACCCTTCAAATGTTGAAGGGTAAATTCTTTTGTCTATTATGACATGCATATTCATCCCATCCTACCACTGGCCGGCTCGGAGCTTCTAAGCTGTGGGTGAGCAGAGATGCTAACCGGCTCAAAAACCGTTCGAAATTATTTAATGCCTTTTATGTTCGACCCTGACTATTATATGTCAGAAAACTGTACCATAATGTGGCTCATTATAACACTATGTTTAGCCTACTTTTCACATTTTGCAAAAATGAGGAAAAAGTAGACTTATGAGATCGGGCAAATGTCTGTCTGTTTGTCCTTCTGTCCGCCTGTCTGTCCTGTCTGTCTGGCTGGCTGTGTGTGTGTCCCAGACCCACCTCCCCTCTATCAACTCCTAAACGGCTGCAGCAATCAAAACAAAATTTGGTAGGAGTAAAGATCTATACAGGCCGGACGTTTGTTTTAGACGAGTGAAAAATCTTAATGGAAGCTTGGATGCGAGTTACTACAGTACCTGTGTTGTTATCAGCTGCCCCAAGCGGTCCGATGATTGACAAAGCTGTCTGACACTACTGCTGAAGTACAGTCATTGGCAAATATAATGACGTTTTGTTCGTAACTATGTAACGTGTACTTCCGCGTCACTCAATACTTCGACCTGGACTGTACTGTCTCCAAGGCTATGTCGCCACGTGCTCAAGTCTGGAATTCCATTACATCAGATCGGTGGTGACAAGTGTGAAGCGATAGGGTGAGAGAGTGACTGTGTGCAGGCTCACCCGCTGGCTTCAAGATCAAGGACAATCGTCTAAAACAAACGTCCGGCCTGTACCTGAATATCTCACGGCCATATTTGAAAATGATCTCAGTGCTACCAACTGCTGAAAAATCGCAATTGAAATTCGAGCTCCATGTTGGATATCTTGGAAGGTATGAATGGGAGCTATTTCAAAATTGGCACACGAATAGATAATAATATTGCAGTTTAATTTCCAGGAGGCCATAAATGGCAGTGTTGCCAAAATGATTATAAGCCTGCTGATAGGTCCAAATTTTAAATGCATATAACTTCTACACTATCAATTAGATTTCAACCAAATTTCGTATGGCTGTGTGTACATAAACTGATATGACTGAGCGTATTCTTAAGAGCCACCAGGGCTGCCAACTGTTAATAAATGCTCTCATTTTTAAAAAATCCGAATGCCCATATATCAGAAAGTATGCAAGCCGACAGCTTTAAACTATGCACACATATAGTACCTGACATTCTATATTAATTTGGAGTAAGTTATATACGTCAGTGCTACCAACATGATTCTAGGTCTGCTGAGAGGTTCATATACATGTAACTTCTATACTATCATTTGGATTTCAACCAAATTTCGTGTGTGCTATGTGTACCATAACAGATATGACTATGCCGATTCTTAAGAGTAACCAGGGCTGCCAACTGTTAATAAATACTGTCTCTATTTTTTTACCCTAATATCAATTTATCAGAAAGTATGCAAGCCATTAGCTATAAACTTTGCACACGTATAGTACCTGGCATTCTAGATTAATTTGGAGTAACTAATATACGTCAGTGCTGCCAACATGATTCTAAGCCTGCTGATAGATCCAATTTTAAAATGCATGTAACTTCGATACTAACTAATGGATTTCATTCAAAACTGACACCACAATGGATCATATTATTTCAGATGATTTCTGACCAATACAAGTATGTCATTGTTGCCAACATGATTTTACGCGCGCTGTTAGATCCAATGTTTAACTGCATGTAACGTCCATGCTATCCATTGGACTTCAACCAAATTTTGTATTCTGTACCTTAAGAGAAGGAACTAAGAATATATTCCGTCACCAGGGCTGCCAACTGTAGTTTTCTAGTAGGCTATATTATGCCAGGTATACAGTATTTCGAACTAATTTGAAATTTCGAGATTACCAACTTAATTTCCTCATTATTCTAGATAGTTCCATATAGATTAATCATTGGCATGAATCTTAAATTTTAAGGAAAGTAGGCTCTTTAGTTCGTCATGGAACTTCTTGTTCATTATGAAACAGTTTCTCCCACCAATCAGAGCTCAAGAAACAGTTGTTTGACAAATTAGATAATTAGATGCGCTGAGTTCCACGGCCTTCTAATTTAAATTCCACTGCCTGGCCTAGTGTCATAGTAGAGTAATCGAGGAGGCCATGGTCAAATACAAGGCATTCTCTGCGTCTCATGCGCCCTGTTCAGAACATAAAACTGGCGAAATCTTGACAGATATTTATGAATATTTATGTTCGAACATAAAATAGCTATAATAATTATCGTCGAACATAAACAGTCGGATGCAACTCGCCTGTTGCATACACTCGTATGAAAATTATGAAACTCGCATACGCTCGTTTTATAAACATACTCGTGTCTTAATTATTGCCATTATAGGCTCGTTGCATAATGTACTATTTCGCAATGTGACGAAATTAAAAACAAATTTTGACCTTTAATTACAAAATATACAAACTTGATACGGTAACTATTGCAATATGTTTTTCTTCAGTGTCAAACTGTTGGTCATCGTCCTCTTCGGCATCTTTTTCGCCTTCCTTTGTAGTTTTGTTCTATAAATTTCATCTTGAGGTAAAGACGGTGAGCTTGCGACAAAGGATCTACAAGTGACGAAACGAAACATTACTATGTTGTAACTAACTTAACATTTAAGTTTGAATTCATAAAGAACAAGTGGTGGAAGAGGGTGGGCAATGTTATTCTGTTAAACAATTGGTATTAGTGTAAATTTCATGTCTGTACAAGAAATATAGCTTGACAAGACCCGACATGTAAATAAAAGCATTGATATCTCATATAAATAATGTATCTAAACGTACAATTTAAACAATAAAACAATAAAATTACATCGTAAGTTAACGTACATACCTTCCACTTCCATATTCAATAGGTGTTTACCTTAACGTAACCACAATAGCGAGAGAAATGCGTTTCCGACTATGTCCTGGTTCCGACTGACTTGTACAACAAGAGGCGTGAGTGGATATGAAGGTTTTGGCTGCCGATAGAAAGACCAGTTATCGACCTTGAAGATTAATACGTTTGCAATGATTTTAACTTATGTTGGCAATTTTGACTTGTGACCGGTTTTAGAATGCCTAGAGTTTTTCGTGTGGCGTGCGAGAGGTATAGTGGTGGTGAAATGTAACAAGCTATCAGGGTGGACAACAATCGGAGGAATATTTTCCCGTCTGGCCTTTATTGCTTATTTTAAATGGTGGTAGTTTCAAGACGCATTGGAATTAATATAATAATTACCGGTTAGAAACACTATAAACACACTCTCCATTATTTCACTTCGGTTGACTTACGATAGATTGAGAGGACTATGGATAGAAATGAATCATACGAGTGCCTTCTTCATATTTTTGAAGCATGAATGACAATAACTCGTATTGCGCAAGATCCATGATGTTTCCAAGCTAATTTTTCTACACGGCTAACTGTAATGGATAGATACCTGACTCGCGCATTGTGGCGAAATGATAATTGAGATAAATTATCTAGAATATGGGAGCTGGTGGAAGGGCACTTCTAATATATAAGGTCAGTCCTAACTCAATTGTGCGTTACAATGATGAAGGTCTCATTTAGTATGATATATATTACGTACCTATATCAAGCTGTTTGGAAAATTTGTGCGCCAGTCACGTTTTACCATATGTACAATAAAATATGTACTAGTAGCCTACATTGATGGTCTAGTTTTGATGCCACGTAAGTTATCTTCATCATAATCATCAACATTAACTTTCACGCATTAGGCCCAGTGGCCTATTACGGTCATTTGTCAGCGTTTCTTTGGTCTTCCCAGGTTTCTTTGACCACTTGGTGCATACGGAAGAATCTGTTTAGGGACTCGGCTAGGACTCATCCTGTCCACATGTTCATTTCATTTTCCCCTATGCTGTTGTATATTCTGTACAACTAGGATGATTTTTAGTTCTTGCAGGATGTCTTCATTCCTCAAATCATCGAATAAGGAGTAACCTGAAGTTCGTCTCATGAATCTCATTTCTGCTTCCTGATGGTCCAGGACACACTTCCATATGCAAGAACTGGTCTAGCAAGAGTTTGATATACTTTCAGTCTAGTGTCGTTGTACATGAGATGGCCTGAAAACTTGATTGATTACTCTTGTAATTTTAATAAATTTTGAGATCTTGACTGCCATGTCTTTTTCAACCACGAATGATAAGTTGTAACCAATCTTCATAAGACAGTAAAATCAAAAACATTTGGTAATGCAAGATACTGTATTTTCCGTGCTGATTTATAGATAACTCTTAGAAATAATACGTATACAATTACCGTACTTGTATCCCTCCTAATGTAATTGGGCACAATTTGTGTTGACCGACTGAAAAGCCTTCTTTAATTGACCTTGGCAACAGTAAAAATGGCTTCTATCACTTCAATTCTTCAGCTTATATCTAATTTATAAGCAATTCTAATTAAAAAACAAGATGTTCAGTAAAGAACATATAGCCTACTTTCTCCTAAATGTATGAGTATAGTTATAACTCGTTGTTATTATCAAAGAGTATAATAGAACTATTCTTTGTTGAAGGCCATAGAAACGATTTACCTCTACCAAACGCCACAATCTAGATAAAAACTGCTACCATCATTGAAGAAAGAAAGATAAGAAGTATCTCAAGAATGTTATGGATCTGGAGACATAATCGACCGGACTGGCTGCGTGGCTCGGCGGTAACGTTCTCGCTTGCTGGGCCCTAGGTTGCAGGTTCGTATCCTGGCGCAGTCAGCTGGCATTTGAGGGTGCACAAATGCGAGGGAGCCGTGTCAGTACATTTACTGGCACGTTAAAGATCCCCTTCGGGCCAAAATTCCGGCACCCCGGTGTCTCTAAAAGCAGCAGTAGTTAAAAGGGATGTAAAACCAATAACATTATTATTATTATTATTATTATTATTGTTTTAATGTGCTAAACGGTTCCAGGCTAGTGTTCAGAAGTAAAGGGGGAGTTTTAGTCGGTAGTCTGCTACTCAGCAGCAGGAGCCCGACACTCTGTGCGTAAATGCATTTCTTGCCCTAAAAAAAAAAAAAAAAAAAAAAAAAAAAAGTATATTATTATTATTATTATTATTACATATACGACCTGCCGTGGGCAACATCCAACTTTGAGTTGAGGCATGTCTTTACACGTCTGGTTGTGCAGGGCTTTCACAACCCTAATTGAAAAAAAAGGAAGGAAGATTGTAGTTTTACGTGGCCGTGAATCTTGTGATTATGAGCCACGGGACCTCCTTTTTACGTGGAATCCGAACCACAGGACATGGCATTTCACTTCAAAAATCTCACATGCATTGACCGGGAATCGAAAACCCTAATTGAATTAACAAATCTTTCCATGACCCTACAGAGACGTGTGTATACAAACTATGTGGATATTTTCGATTGCTATTCGCCTGAAATAAAAGTAGTAATTAATACCTGAACTAACACCAACGGCTTGAACTCAGTTACTATGTGAAATAGTTTTGTTCTTTACTTCAAATAACATTTTCAAGTAACGCAAAATAGGCTGTTACAAACCCTTTAAAATAAAAAGTAAAAATGTATCGTAGTATCATCTTGTCATTCTTCACATTCGATGCGCATAGAATGCCAATGGTATATTAATCAATGGGGCCCCACGTAGACTAGTCGTGACTTCTAGTGGTGAAATATCGAACAATATAATCCTAACAGAGCGAGTGCATTCTAGCGGCCAGAAGAAGAAACTTTTCAATAAAATCTGGAAGTTAATAAGTATGTCGGCGTGCAGTTACCTTTTTGGCAGCTAGATGTCTCGAGTAAATCTGCTGACGAATTATATTTTAATTAAATATATATTTTACACCATAATATGCACAATATAACGCTTAATTTTAAAACATCTGAGTCATTACAAAACAATAAACATATAACATTTCAAGCAAAAAATCTAGCTCTGATCGGGTTTGATCCATAGGCAGTTGAGCGATGGGCTAACGCTCTACCACTGAGCTAATTGTGTCAACGAATATCGTTCTATATAAAATGACTTACATAGAACTTGTTAGCAAATAATGATTTATACTAAACGATTTCATCACTGGAGTATATTATTTATATATAAAGCATTTCATACAAAGTTTATTTATTTTGTATCAGTACGCTATATTGCATTCAATACTCAAATTAGTGAAATATAAGTCAGGCACAAGATATCCGCTGCCATCTTGTCTTATTACTGAATCAGCTCAGCTTTTTAAAATCACGTCTGCACTATAGTATTACAAAATAAACTTTTAATTTCGAACGTGCCTCTTCCTTTAGAACAGTTAAAACGATTCTCGGCTCGATAATCGGAACTGGTGGGTCCCATGATATGGATTATAAAGTTTGCATAATTCGCACGGCCGCCATCCTGAAATGGTATGGCGGACGACCTTGTAGTTTGGTCACAAGACGCATCCTATACGAAGGTATGTTGTTACCAAATTTGGTAGAGATCGGATGATTAGGTTAATCGTTATTTGATTTTACGTTTGGAACGTTTGAGTGGCCGCCATTCAGTTTTAGTAAAGATGGCGGCGATATAAAACATGACACTGAGGTGTCCTTTGCTAGTGCTACCTTTGTACCAAATTTCGTTCAATTCGCATTCACCGTTTTCGAATTGATAGGGGGGGGGACAGACATTCAGAGTACACACACTCACACACACACAGACACACACACACACACACACAGACTCACACACACACATACACACACACAGACAGACACACTTTTTTCGCCCTGTGTTGATCTCATAAGTCTACTTTCATTTTTTGCAAAAATCGAAAGTAGGCTAATAAGAGTAAAAGTAACTAAACAGTAAATAAATAATCTTCACAAAAACATTACATTAAACAAGTAGTTCCGTGAAGAACTATACAGCCTATTTTCATATATCCTACTCATGTTAATTGTCTCTATCAACATACAAAATTTCAGTTTAATTGCTGTAACAGATTCGTAGATATTGAGAACCGTCTAAATATTTCATATGGTCGCCAGGATGGATTTTTATTTTTGTACTATTACATTAAGATTATTGTGTACGTGTGGTATTCAAACTTCAATCGAATGATTAGAACACAAGAAGTAAAAACGAGATTTTAAAAGTACGCACACCAGCTATCTTGTGATTATGCAAACAAATGAAATAAATTACATGCCAGTGGATCAACATTTGTATTAGCATTTAACGAGCAACGTTTCACGGCACTCGGATAGTTAATTCGCGAGAAACGTCCATTTAAATATTTATACTTCGTGTCGCCGCCATGTTGGATTTGTGCTCACCAGGTTACTGAAAGTCCTATAGGTGAATATATGTTCATAGTCTCTATGAACATTAAAAAAAACAGTTTGGTTGCTGTAAAAGATTCATAGTAAATTCATGGTAAATCCAATTTACAATAGATGGCGCGCGAGTTGCTTCAACAAACTGGTGTGTGTTTGTTTCAAAAATGTCCTACATGCGCTCATATACCATTCATCCCATTGCGATGAAACTTGGGTGAGGTGTTCTGTACACTTCAGGGAAGGTTTCTGGCTTAGTAAATCCACTTAACAATAGTTAGAGCACGAGTCGATTCAACAAATGAACGACGACGTGTGAAGCGTTTCAACAAAGTCCTGTATGCGTTCACATACCATTCGTCCGAGAGCGATGAAACTTGGATGAGAGGTTGTGTTCACTACAGGCATGGTTTCTGGCTTAGTAAATCCATGTTATAACAGGTAGCGCACGAGTAGATTCAACAAATGGGCGACGACTCGCGAAGCGTTTCAACAAAGTCCCGTATGCCTTCATATACTATTCGTCTGATAGCGATGAAACTTGGGTGAGATGTTGTGTACACTTCAGGGAAGGTTTCTGGCTTAGTAAATCCACTTAACAATAGGTAGAGCACGCGTAGATTCAACAAATGAGCGACGACGGGTGAAGCGTTTCAACAAGGTACTGTATGCGTTCACATACCATTCGTCCGATAGCGATGAAACTTGGGTGAGAGGTTGTGTACACTACTGGCAAGGTTTCTGGCTCAATAAATACATGTTATAATAGGTAGCGCAGGAGTAGATTCAACAAATGAGTGACGACGCGCGAAGCGTTTCAACAAAGTCCCGTATGCGTTCATATACTATTCGTCTGATAGCGATGAAACTTGGGTGGGATGTTGTGTACACTTCAGGGAAGGTTTCTGGGTTAGTAAATGCACATTACAATAGGTATCGCACAAGTAGTTTAAACAAATGAGCGACGACTCGCGAAGCGTTTCAACAAAGTCAAGTATGCGTTCATATACTATTCGTCTGATAGCGATGAAACTTGGGTGAGATGTTGTGTATACTTCAGGGAATGTTTCTGGCTTAGTAAATCCACTTAACAATAGGTAGCGCACGAGTAGATTCAAAAAATGAGCGACGACGGGCGAAGCGTTTCAACAAGGTACTGTATGCGTTCACATACCATTCGTCCGATAGCGATGACACTTGGGTGAGAGGTTGTGTATACTACAGGCAAGGTTTCTGGCTCAGTAAATCCATGTTATAATAGGTAGTGCACGAGTAGATTCAACAAATGAGCGACGACGCGCGAAGCGTTTCAACAAAACCCCGTATGCGTTCATATACTATTCGTCTGATAGCGATGAAACTTGGGTGGGATGTTGTGTACACTTCAGGGAAGGTTTCTGGGTTAGTAAATGCACATTACAATAGGTATCGCACAAGTAGATTAAACAAATGAGCGACGACGAACGAAGTGTTTCAACATAGTCCCGTATGCGTTCATATACCATTCGTCCGATAGCGACTAAACTTGGGTGAGTTGTTGTGTACATTCCAGGGAAAGTTTCAGGCTTAGTAAATCCATTTTACAATAGGTAGCGCACGAGTAGATTCAACAAATGAGCGAAGACGCGCGAAGCGTTTCAACAAAGTCCCGTATGCGTTCATAAACCATTCGTCTGATAGCGATGAAACTTGGGTGAGATGTAGTGTATACTTCAGGGAAAGTTTGTGGCTTAGTACATCCACTTTAGAGTAGGTATCGCACAAGTACATTCAACAAATGAGCGACGGAACGCGAATCGCTTCAACAAAGTCCCGTATGCGTTCATATAGGCCTACCATTCGTCCGATTGCTATGAAACTTTGGTTGAATTGTTGCGCGCACTCCAGGAAAAGTTTCTGACTTAGTAAATCCTTTTTACAATAGGTAGCGCATGAGTAGATTCAACAAATGTTTAAAAAAAATCCGTATGCGTTCTTATACCATTCATGCGATTGCAATGAAATTTGGAGAAATGTTGTTTCCACTGCTGCAAAGATTTCTGATTTGGTAAATCCATTTTACAATGGGTAGCGCACGAGTAGATTCAATTAATGAGCGACAATGCATGAATCGTTTCAACCAAGTCCCGTATGCGTTCATATACCATTCATCCGATTATGATAATACTTTGGTGAGTTGAGTACAGTCCTGCGAAGGTGTATGAATTAGTAAATCCGTTTTTTAATGGGTGGCGCACAAGTAGATTCAACAAATGAGTGACGGCGCACGAATCGTTTAAACAAAATCCCGTATGCGTTTATATGCCATTCATCCGATTGCGATGAAACTTTCATGAGTTGTTGTGTACACGCCAGGGATGGGTTTCGACTTAGTAAATCCATTTTACAATAGGTAGCGTACGAGTATATTCAACAAATGGGTGACGGCGATCGAATCGTTTCAACCAAGTCCCGTTGTCGTTTATATACCATTCATTTCATTGCGATGAAACTTTGGACAGTTGTTGAGCACGCTCGCATGTTTATTTTGGAGATAGTAAATCCATTTTACAATAGTTTAGAGGTGGTTAACGGAAAAAGAAGAAAATATTGGCAATCCAAATGCATTTCAACAAACAAAGTTACAACGCCAACACTTTCTTTGATTGGCATTGCAAAGCATGCCGGGTACAGCTAGTAGATTATAAATTAGATTTAAGCTGAAGAAGACTCCATTGAAGGGTAAAACATTTACAATTGATTAGATGTTTCGTATTGATAGGCGTAATATTTTTAAGAGTTATTCATAAGACAAATGAAAGCAAGGCTTTGGTCTGTACTATTCACTGAATGTCCAATGAGCACAAGTCTCCCCAATGAAATCTTGTAGAGTGAACTACGTGATATAAGATGTCCCACCCATTACCTATGAACATTGGTTAAAATTTACTCCATACTTCGTGCTACCGAACACTGGGAATCGTAACGCAGGAAATATAGTTCTCACTTGTCATCAGATTTTACTTCATTTTGTTGTTGGGACAGGAGCTCTAGCATAGAAGGCTTTCCTTCCTTTCTCTACCAAAGAGACTTAGTTGGTATTGGAACTAGGCCATCGATATATTTTCTACGGAAAATTGTAAGGGGTCTAGAACATATTCCGGACTGGACAATCTTTCCTGCACTTAAAATCGATCAGCTCCGTGTATGTTGACTTATATCGTATGCGTACATGGAAACGTGTTTACAGCTCTATTTCTTTATATATGAATAATATATTGTGCCCTAATGAGAGGTAGCGAGAAGACTGGCGTGAGATACTTTTTGAATTACGCGCGCGGAGGCGAAGCCAAGGTCGCTGCTCGATGTTTACCTGCAATATTTGAACTTAGCGCGTGGCCCTGGAGCTGGCCAGGAAGTGCCTGTGTTTAATAGACTTGTTTCACTTTTATAAGACCGGGTGAGTTAGCCGTGGTCGTTACGGCATGACTGCTGGCAGTCGCTCACATCCGGGAGGCGAGGAGGTTCGAATACCTCCGCAGGCAACCTTGAAGATGGTCTTCTGTGGTTTCCCATCTTCCTTCCAGGCAAATGCCGGGGTTGGTCCCTAACTATAGGCCACAGCCGCTACCTTCCAACTCCTCGTCCTTACATTCAAACTTTCCTCCCCAACGGTACTTGTAGCTCACCCATTGGGTGTCCTTCTCGAAGCAGCTACAAAACTGGTGACCCGAACATGTCCTCGGGCACTCCCGGCACTAAAAGCCATACGTTAATAAAAAAAAAGTCCTCTCGGCACGCCGGAAGGCGGAGGTAGATTTCACCGGACAAACTTGGAGATAGGCGAAAATAGGCAGAATATGCAGGTTTTCGTAGAAGGATCAGACCTCATTTATCGCGTGAAAGTATTTTATAATTGGAGATTAATTAACTTTGTTTTTCTTCATTTTAAACATATTTTAAACATTTTATTGTCTTACGGGGACGGTAACCTTCTTGTCATTTGGAGTCCATTTTTAGACTATTTTCAATTTTGAAAAAATAGGCTTATGAGATCACCTTTTGTCCGTGTGTGTGTGTGTGTGTGTGTGAGTGAGGTGTGTGTGTGTCCCCCCTAATAAAATCTAAACGGCTGGAGCGATTTCAGTGAAACTCGGTAAGTTCATAGCACTATTCCCGGCGACGTCGACCGTGCCCATCGAATTTTGTTACGTCTCACCAATCCAACATGGCGGCTGTGCGAAATATTTCACTAGCATTCAGTATCTCCGAAACTATAACGGATATCGCCCTGAAATTGTGTACGGTGATAAAGGGTACTACTAGAAGTTCACCTATGAAACTTTCAAAAACCTGGTTACTACATAACCAACATGGCGGCCAAGCGAAGTGGAGACTTTTAAATAGACTTTTCTCGCGATTTAACTATCCAAACGTAATGAAACTTGGTACAGCAAATATTTATACACATTGCAATGCACTGGAGTCTAATTTAGTTCAATTGTTTACATAACCTCAAAATGGCGGCTGTGCGAAATATTTCACTGACATTCTATATCCCCGAAACTATTACAGATATCACCCTGCAATTTTGTACGGTGATAAAGGGTACTGATACAAGTTTACCTATGTATAATTCATAAACCTGTAAAGTACAAAACGAACATGGCGACCAAGCGAATTTGAAATATTTTAATAGACTTTTCTCGTGAGTAAACTCTCTGAGCGCAGTGAAATGTGGTACAGTAAATGATTTTGCAGATTGTAATGTACTGCCATCTAATTTAATTCAATTGTTTACATAACCTCAAAATGGCGGCTGTGCGAAATTTTAAAATTAAGTTTTTATTTCTTGTGTCGTAATCATGCGATCGAAGTGAGAGTTTGAATAATGAACCTAGGCAATAAGTGACCTTGAATGGTACATAACTCTATGGCCTATACATATAACAATCCTAAATTGCAAGCTTCCGTAATATTTAGACGGTTCTCAATATATATGAATCTTTTACAGCAACCAAACTGAAATTTTTATGTTCATAGAGACTATGAACATATGTTCACCTATAGGACTTTCAGTAACCTGGTGAGCACGAATCCAACATGGCGGCGACGCGAAGTATAAATATTTAAATGGACGTTTCTCGCGAATTAACTATCCGAGTGCCGTGAAACGTTGCACGTTTTAAATGCTTACACAAATGTTGATCCACTGGCATCTAATTTATTTCAATTGTTTGCATAATTACAAGATGGCTGCTGTGCGTAATTTTAAAATCTCGTTTTTACTTCTTGTGTTCTAATCATGCGATTGAAGTTTGAATACCTCACTTACACAATAATCTTAATATAATAGTACAAAAATAAAAATCCAACCTGGCGACCATCTGAAATATTTAGACGGTTCTCAATATCTACGAATCTGATACAGCAATTAAACTGAAATTTTGTATGTTGATAGAGGCCATTAACATGAGCAGGATATATGAAAATAGGCTGTACAGTTCTTCACGGAACTACTTGTTATACTTGTGGTCACACTGTCCTTATGCAAGGTTTCGACACTGATGTGTAACTATGTAACGGTCTGTTACTTCTTCACGCAAAATTATATCTCCCGCAGAGATGTTGGTTGGTTCCACAGTTTAGGGGCTGCGACAACGCGGTCATATAACCCCGTGTACTTTGGGTGAGTGTAGAATCTGTCTGATAAACGGTGTGAATTGTGATGGCGGTATTAGTCTGTAATTCAGGTAAGGAATGCAGACGCTAAATTTCAAGCAGTAGTTCCTAATGTTGCTACCAGATACTAACGTCAACGCCACCCAGCTGTGAACTTGGCTACTAGATGCCACCTCAATCAGCAACTCGCAACGAACGTAGGAACTTCCCCTCCAAAGGAAAGCTTACTGAGGGATTTTTAGCGCTCTTAGAAAATCCGACGACTTTGGCCGGCTTTGAACCCGCGACCTTGGGCATAGAAGTTCAGCATGCTACCAGTTACGTCACCGAAGCCGCTTCACACTTAGTCAGATGGAAATCTGAATCTGATCTCGCGCAAGTGCGTTGTCATGGCAACGTCTGATGGCTCATCCCTCATCAATTTAGTAGTGTTGCCATGTCAACCACTGATAGCTCTTGGCATTTTCTTATAATTCCGAAATCATTTTTCTCATCCCTTGGCGCAATGGTGGCTCATATCAAAAATTCTTTCAGACAAACGTTTTAGATAATTATTAGGGGAATATTGTCCATTTTGTACGGTTTTGAAATTGTGCCTATTAACAGAGATATGATTAATGTTTCCCGAAAAAACCACTTTTTCCCACCCCTTTGGTCAATGGTTGGTGCTATCAAAAAAACGTTTCAAACATAAATTTCTGAGCTTTATCCGACACATAGTATGAACTTTGAACGGATTCGATATTTCACATATTAAGAGAGTTATAGCAATATTTCATTTTTTCGAAAAAAAAAAGTCCCCCATTTTCATCCCCTTCGACCGATTTAGCCCAGTAACGAACTCGTCCGAGATTTTATGGGTATACATATTCGGTAAAAAATTCAAAGTGATTGGTGCAAAATTACGGCAGTTATCGTGTCCACAAGAAACTGATATACATATATATACATATATTACATAAATTATATATAAACTTTTGAACTGACGGTGGTTTTGGGGTCTGGGGGATGTGAAACGCGAAGATATGTCGAAATTTTCCGGAAATCGAAACATGGTACCCATTGCAATAGTTAGCTTTCTAATGAAATCTACCTAAAATACTGCCGTCAACGACACCTAGCTGTGAACTTGGCTACTAGATGCCACCTCAATCAGCAACTCGCAACGAACGTTGGAACTTCCCCTTCGAAGGAAAGCAAACTCAGGTTTTTTAGCGCTCTTAGTAAATCCGACGACTTCAGCCGGGTTTGAACCCGCGACCTTGGGCATAGAAGTTCAGCATGCTACCAGTTCCGATACCGAAGTCGCTTCCCACTGACATATGAAAACTGAATGTGATCTCGTGCAGTGGCGTTGTCATAGCAACTGCTGATGGTCATCCCTTATCAATTAAAAGTAAAGTTGTCATGGCAACCTCTCTTGGCACTTGGCATTTTTTTATAATTTAAATCATTTTGTTCACCCCGTGGCGTAATGGTGGGTTATATCAAAAATTCTTTCAGACAAAAGTTTTAGGTAATTATTGGAGGAATAATGTCCATTTTGTGCGGTTTTGATATTGTGCCTATTAACAGAGATATGATTAATGTTTCCCGAAAAACCCACTTTTTCCCACTTCTTTGGTCAATGGTTGGTGCTATCAAAAAACTTATTTGACGTAAATTTTTGGCACTTATCCGACACATATTATGAACTTTAAAGGGATTCGATATTTCATGTATTAAGAGAGTTATAGCGATATTTCACTTTTTCGAAAAAAGCCCCCCATTTTTACCCCCTTTGACCGATTTTGCCCATTAACGAACTCGACCGAGATTTTATAGGGATACATATTATGTAAAAAATTCAAAGTGATTGGTGCAAAATTACGGCTGTTATCGTGTCCACAAGAAACTGATATATATATATATATATATAGATAGATAGATACATATATACATAAATTATATATAAACTTTTGAACTGACGGTGGTTTTGGGGTCTGGGGGATGTGAAACGCGAAGATATGTCGAAATTTTCCGGAAGTCGAAACATGGGACCCATTGCAATAGTTAGCTTTCTAATGAAATCTACCTAAAACACCTTTTATAAGGACGGACGGCATAAGTAAACTAGAGTACTGATTTAATGTAATTAAAGGACTTACATTGCACAAGAGACGTATTCCGCAAATTACTGGTACGAGAGCCAATAGAATGAAGCGTATCGCATTACCTAATGTCGCTGCAAGAGTAGATTTTTGACCTTGAAGGCCTATATAAACCGAGGTTTGAATAGGGGAGGCATGTTAATCATCGAGGTTACTCCTCATAAATAATACTCATCATGATACTTTTCATGAGACTTGTTCTGCGACATAGTGTTGATGTTATAATCTCACGCGCCGGCTCGACGTTACAAGATCCGACAGTTTTTTTTAGCGTATGGAATTTAGTGCCGGGAGTGTCCGAGGACATGTTCAGCTCGCCGTTTTGTAGCTGCTTCGAGGCGGACACCCAATGGGTGAGCTACAAGAACCGTCGCGTGTGGAGTGTTGTCTGGGGAGGAAAGTTTGAATGTAAGGACGAGGAGTTGGAAGTTATCGGCTGTGGCCTATAGTTAGGGACCAACCCCGGCATTTGCCTGGAAGGAAGATGGGAAACCACAGAAGACCATCTTCAAGGTTGCCGGCGGGGGGATTCGAACCTCTTCTCCTCCCGGATGTGAGCGACTGCCAGCAGTCATGCCGTAATGACCACGGCTAACCCTCCAGGTGATCCGACAGTGTTACCATGTTATTGAAAGTACCGCTGAAGTAACTGCGCAAAATCCACGTATGGAACTTATTTCAAAGATGTTCCGTGAATACTCTGAATATGAACGTTATGTGGACATAAACTTGCTAGTGATTGTAACATTACTTCTTAAACTAGCAGACTGATTCTGACTGATTGTGAGCTTCGCTCAGCACCCTGTGGACTTGGAAACCAACTAGAATATGGTGTTCATTAAACTGACCATGATGTTGTGGACTTCGGAAATGTCACGTTTTACAACTTGTGAACACAGGGCTTGAAATAGGCCAGGCATATCTTTGAGTGCAATATTACACCGATTTCAGAGAACGTGTTAGTTATCATTGAAACATTCTACCGGTTATACTTGAGACTTTTTTAAGTCAGTCAACCCATCAATAAGGACTGTTGACCAAAACACCATAAATGCCGAACACACACTACAGTATTTGGACTATCCTGAGGCGAGTGAATGGGAGCGTGACGTCACCGACCAGCTGTAGGAAGACCATGATGGGCTAGTGGCCTACTGTCGACCAAAGTATTATGTGTACTCGAGTTTGAAGGTTGTTTGTTAAGTAACCGATAGACGTACATAAAATCCAATACCATCAACATTTTTGTCGTTCTATTTTACGTTAGTTCATGTAGGTTTGGTTTTTTAAATGTATATTTTAATATTTTTTATCGCAGTTGGAACACAAAAGGTGCACGTTTTTAAGCGTGTTTCAACCATGCGTCACATTTAAGAATTATTATCTCAAAAACCCGTCATCAGATCGAATCCAAATTTTAACACAATATACATTGGAATGTTGTATAACTGCTTTATTAATTTCACAATTTTGTGTGTCCAAGAAACAAAGTCGTTATCATTGTTGTAAGGTAACTTTTTCTCGGCTCGGGGTGGTTGGAAAACGTAGTTCTTGGTTGCGTTGTATTCGTTATTCATCACAAAGTTATGCTGTATGACTGTGAAACACGTAAATTAATTCACTTATTTTATATCGGTTTGTATTTGTACGAGGAAATAACACACTGTTCACTTGCTAGCCGATCCTGGGAAAGCTGTACAGCGTTGCCGAAATGGTGCCCACACGCATCATGGCGCGTCTCGCTCGGAAGTGATGGGCTCCATCTCAGCAACGCTGTACAGGACCTACATATATAAAATCCAACTTGGCGGCCATCCGAAATATTTAGTCGGTTCTCAATATCTACGAATCTATTACAGCAATCAAACTGAAATTTTGTATGTAGATAGAGGCAATTAACATAAGTAGGATATATGAAAATAGGCTGTATAGTTCTTCACGGAACTACTTGTTATTTCTGTTGATGATTGTGCATTCTCTCATGTATAGGGTAAAATTATTTAATTGTATTCGTCAATTATAGTCAAAACAATTGGACTCTCATGAAGATAAGACTATGAATATTTTTTTATTTTTCGAGATGCACAAATCACAATACTAGATTGTTTTCGCCGCCGCACATTCATTTTCGATTGCAGTGAAGTGATTTATATTTCTTTTGTTGCTGACAGGCATATTTTTATGAATACATATGTGAATTGATTTTCTTCTTAAATGTGTGTGTTCTCATTCAGGGTATGTGTTGTGTACATATTCCTTGAGTCCATTACGTGGAACATTAGGGCAGTGTGCAGTACACTTTTGCCGGCTTAAGCCTGGACGCCCTGAGACATGAGACTCTTGCTCACACTGGGCTCATGTGTCCTCGCATGTGGTTACTTGTCCATCCCAGGTAGACCTACGGGCACAATATATATAAGGTGCGTTCAAAAAGTAACGAGCCGGAGGCATAATTACAGAAACCAGTCCCTGTGTGTTAGAAGTATTGGCCCTGGCTGTTGAGGCACTTGTCCCACTGTGACACGAGGCGGTGAATGGCTGTCTCATAAAATTCCCTGGGCTGCGATGTGAACCAGTTCCGCACGTAGGCTACAGCTGGACGTCGGCGTCCGAGGTGAATCGTTGGCCCCGAAGAACCCTTTTCAGGGGACCAAACCTGGCGTAATCACAGGGAGAGAGGTCTGGACTGTATGGAGGGTGGCCGAGAACCTCCCATTTGAATTTCTGCAGGAGTGCCGCGACTGTGTTGGCCGTATGAGGTCGGGTATTCTCGTGGAGCGACCACGGCGGCTATGGCGTTCACTGTCACTCGGCGGTCCTGGATAATGAGTACATCAACCAGCTGGACGTTATCATCGGTAATGCAGTGGGTGCCCCAGACCGGGCTTCATCGGCTAACAACACCCGTCCTTCACTGAAGCGCTTGTGCCACGCCTTGACCCTTGCAAGGGACATGCAGTGTTCGCCGTACACTTGTGACATTCGGCGATGAATGTCCGTTCCCCCTACTACTGCCACTGTCAGAAACCGAACAACACCTCTTCGGTTGACGCCTCCATGTCACTGTTTTCAATGCGACTGGCAGCGTTGGACGATTGATGCATGCTGCTGCTCGCTTAGTATCGTCACGTGACGTGCAGGCGTGCCCTCTAGCGACGGGCTGTGACCTTCCACGCTCTGGTCGGAACCACACCTCGTTACAAATGCCACGATTAGCCGATGTAGTCACCGGTTTGCGCATTCCAGCCTCCGGCTCGTTACTTTTTGAACGCACCTTATACGGTATCTTCTTTATATATATAATTCTTCGACACGTGTGTATGTCACTGAACTCCTCCTAAACGACTGCTCCGATTTTGATGAAATTTGGTATGTATATTAGGGTTTGTCCCTGTATGGTTTAGATTCACAATCTGACCCGGTAGGTGGAATAAACACAATTTTAGAACCACAATTTACACACAATTTTAGAACCACAATATACAGTCAAAAACAGTCGTCATGGAAACAACTAGCCTTGGCGTTGGTGAAAGCTGATGTCTTTGGACAGTTTGTCACTGCACGTTAGAGCCACCTGGTCACAACCTGCACAACTACCGCCATAACTTACACTCCGCCCGGGGCGCAAAGTTATGTTTTGTACCATAGGTCGAGGTGATGTCGAATTCTTCTCTTTGTCTCTGCACGTTAGAGCGTTTAAACAAAGTCCCGTATGCGTTCATATACCATAGATCCGATTGCGATGAAACTTGGATGAGATGTTGAGTGCACTCCAGGGAAGGTTTCTGGCTTAGTAAATCCATTTTACAATAGATAGCGCAGAGCAGATTCAACAAATGAGCGACGACGCACGAAGCGTTTCAACAAGGTCCCGTATGAGTAGTAGTGTGTTTTGGACAGTTCTACACCCACCGCCACCGCTCCACCGCTGGAATACTAAAATGGCAATATCTCGCGAACCAATCAGGCTAGAGATTTGTACGAGGTGTCATTGAACTCGGGCTAACACCCCCTTTCCATTGGATAACATATTTCCACACCAAAATAAAACCTACCCCTACTAGGGGGTGAAATTGTAATTTTTTAGAGAATCTCTCTTTCCAAGTGCAACATGTGAGAGTTTGAATGTCAATATGGAATTAAACGTTGTTCTACATAATGTGCATGTGTTCGGTGGAAAGTCACTATGAATTAACATGCTTGTTTTTATTCATAATGTTGAATTTTGGGCTTATGCCGTGTTTTATTATATTAATATTCGACGCGTTTCGAAAGAAACCATGTCTTTCTTCGTCAGGAATAATCTGGAATACGACAATGTTGCTAAGAGAAAGCAACGAAGAACATATTGAAGGTGCCCAAAGATGGACGCCTTTATAGCCCCATGTTAGGGACAACGGAAAGCAGCAGTGAATTACTTTCTCAGGGTTCTGATAATAGGTAGCCAGGATTCACTGAGATTGTAGCCGGTGTCGCGGTTGAAATTATCTGGGTGTTTACGTATTTCAACCGCCTCCCTGATGATTCTGGGACGATATTGCTTTATACGGGCAAGAACATCCACTCCTTGGAACATGACATCATGGCCAGGTGTTAAAGCATGATCGGCAACAGCTGATTTATCAGGTTGAAAGAGCCTGATACATCTATTATAATCCTTAATGAGAGTGCATATTGTTCTCGAGGTCTGCCCGATGTAAACCTTGCCACAAGTACAGGGAACTCTGTAGATACCCGGTTGTTGCAATTTAGGCAAACTGTCCTTAGTTGGTCGCAGGAGTTGCCTAATCTTAACAGAAGTTCCAAATACAGTCCGTATGTTGTACCGACGTAGGATTTTAGCAATACGATCCGTCGTGTTATGTATGTACGGAAGGTAAGCAGTTCCTCTTACATCTCTTTTCTCAACTGACGTCCTATTATTATTTGTTGGTTTCAGAACCGTAGAAATCAAAGCCTTGCTATAACCGTTGCTCTCAAAGGTGGATCGCAATGTATTAATTTCTTCTTGTAAAGAAGACACTTCACAATTCCTCCTAGCCCTGGTAGTTAGAGTTGTAAGGATACCATGTTTCTGGGCAGGGTGATGGTGAGAACTTGCGTGGAGATATCTATTGGTGTGTGTTGGCTTACGAAAAACGCTGTGTCCTAAAGATCCATCCTCTTTCTTGGTGACGAGAACATCTAAAAAAGGTATTTTGCCGTCAGATTCCTTTTCCATGGTGAAACAAATAGAAGGGTGCTGGAGATTAAGGTGATCCAGGAAATGGCTAAGATTTTCCTCACCTTCCGTCCAAACAACGAACGTGTCATCCACATAACGCCACCAGATCTTCGGTGTGAAACGAGCCGACGACAAAGCTTTCTCTTCAAAGTTCTCCATGAAGAAATTAGCCACAACAGGAGAGAGAGGACTACCCATGGCCACACCATCAGTCTGCTCATAAAAATTCCCATTCCATAGAAAGTAGGAGGAGGTCATGCAGTGATAAAAATGTCTTGTGATGTCTTCAGGAAAAAAAGCCATTAATGAGAGACATAACACCATCAATAGGTACTCTCGTAAACAGAGACACCACGTCGAGACTCACAAGGATATCACCCGGCTGAAGTGTTATAGCTTTCAACTTTTCCACGAAGTGTGTGCTGCTTTCCGTTGTCCCTAACATGGGGCTATAATGGCGTCCATCTTTGGGCACCTTCTATATGTTCTTCGTTGCTTTCTCTTAGCAACATTGTCGTATTCCAGATTATTCCTGACGAAGAAAGACATGGTTTCTTTCGAAACGCGTCGAATATTAATATAATAAAACACGGCATAAGCCCAAAATTCAACATTATGAATAGTAACACGAGCCGTGAAAGTCTAAATTGACAATATGCTTGTTTTTGTTTTTTACGCATGTCCACTCATGGCTTTTGAAGAGGGTGGGCTTTTTAAAGATGGTGGCTGTAGTGTAACCTAACCTAACCCAACCCACGAGGGGTGATCAAAACGTTTTCCAAGTGATGCTTGTCGATAGGCAAACTGATAAACAAAGAGGGGCATGTTAGGCCTTGAGGCGAGAGCCCCTGTTATTGTTGATGAGCCCCTGTGGTCGGGCCCCTGTTGATGGGTTATTGTTGACAGGTCATTGTTGACTGGTCATTGTTGACAGGTCCTTGTGGACAAGTCCTTGTGGACGAGTCCTTGTTGACAGGTCCTTGTGGACAAGTCCTTGTGGACGAGTCCTTGTGGACGAGTCCTTGTGGACAGGTCCTTGTGGACGAGTCCTTGTTGACAGGTTATTGATGACAGGTCTTTGTGGACGAGTCCTTGTGGGCAGGTCCTTGTGGACGAGTCCTTGTGGATAAGCCCCTTTGGACTGATCCCTATGGACTAGCCCATGCATTTATTTAAATTATGTCCAAGGGCCTAACTACATATTGCGTGTAAAGCAATGTGTTGAATTGACGTTGTTCACTAATCCCCCACTACTATAATGGGATAACGATATGAAAGGAAAGTGACGAAATACATGTGAACACGTGTGAGATGACCTTATTACCGTCCTCCTTGTGAAACAAGTCACATCCTGTTTTAGTTCATACGTGAGAAAATGTGAGTTCATGTGTAATATGATCAAACACACAGGTGTTCACCTGTACACGCGCACGATAAGAGCTAACAAGTCACAACCTGTTTTGACAGTGGTGGGAGGTGAAGGGGAGGAGAGGGGGAGAGTTGGTGTAAGAGACAACACAGGTGAAGAGAGAAATAAATATGTATTGCTCATAATACATGTAGAGCTGAGGACTGTACATAGGACTGTAGGTTAAGTACAACATGAGTGAAAAAATAAATACAAGGCACACAGGTTCACACAACATGTAATTTATTAATCCAAGAATTAAAGGCTGAGCTAAATCCCAACCATTTAACATATAGTTTATTTCCTTTTTGTTTCAACACTTTTTCCACAAGGTAATGTTTAGGAAACGCTGTCTTTTGGAGTTCTTGAAGATAAAACCTGCCTTTTATGGGTTGATGGTTGAGGTCTTCGAGTAAATAGGTGACTGGACAGTTCAGGTTGAATTGACGAATTCGAAATAGTTCAGTTCCCCAATTTGGTGTGTAGCCCTTGTCGAAGACGGACTTGAATTTGCTCACACGAACATGGTCCCCAATGTTAAGGCGATGACGTTTAGAGTCTGCTGTTTTTATGGGGTTAAACAGTTTATCCCATCGCTGAAATTTTTGGTCACGAGGCGCGGCTTGGTCCCAATGGTTCTGTGTTTGGTGTCATCGTAACGTGACACTAGCTCAGGTAACAAGTCCAACCAGCGATAAGTGCCCTGAGCGGTAAACGCTTTCCACATATAGGTTTTCAATGTTCGGTTGAACCGCTCGACCACGCTGGCTTTGAGATTGCGGTACGTGGTGTAATGGTGAATATCCTTAGATTTGAGAAAACTGGAGAAATCCTTGTTGAAAAATTCTTTCCCCTGATCAGTTTGTTGCAGCTGAGGTTGACGTTTGGAGTGTTGAATAATATGTTGAAAGGCCTTGGTAACTAGTGGACCAGACTTGCGACGCACAGGCTCAACAAACGCTATTTTGGAATAAACATCAATGACCGTCAACATATAGCGTACACCATCGTTAACGCTAGCATAGGGAATCATTTCAACCAAGTCTGCTTGCCAAAGTTCATCCACACCCTGTGAAATCACCTTGAGTCGCTGATAGTGACGTCTAGCTGGACGATGCAACTCGTGAGCAATACCCATTTTAATGGGTGAGGGCTTAAACAATAATTTTGGCATTTCGAAGTTCTTCCTCAATTTCTTGAATTTCCAATCGTGACCAGTATGGCCGGCTTGACGTGAAGCATGCAACAGCTGTAGTCGCTGGACGAGTTTATTGGGATTGTGCCAGTAGGTAACATCCACAAGGGGTTTTAATGGTTTAAATGTCACTCCCGAAGCGGACATTTTACGACGACCACTTTGATTAGTGGGGAACATTTTTGCAATGATAGTTTTATATTCTTGAGATATATTGGCATTCACTTGTTGAGTGGGATCATACTGTCTTTTGTGAGCAAGGGTATCCAATAAAATGGATTTATATTTATCAAGGTCCTCTGACGTATAATCATGGGATGAGGGAGTCCGAGAGAATAGTAGCTTTAACAGTCCTGGTGTTAATTTATAGTGATCTTTTTAATGACAGCTTTAGTACGAGCAAATTTAATCGATGAATCCCCAATTTTAAAACAATCATCCTCATAGCGAACACCATACGTGGTATCTGTGTTTCCAATAAATAGATTGGTGAAATAGGGTTTCAGTGTTGATCCATAATATTTCAATAAAATGTTTTTCAGTTGAGCTTTATGTTGCGGGGTGGCCAAGAGTTGTGAAAATGGAGACGATCTGGAAGGGCAAGGTGTTTCGACTATGGCCAGGGATTTCTTTTTTCTTAAAAACTCTGCAAGGGGTGATGCCTTTTTTGAGGCGTAAACACTTGTTCCTCATTATCCTCAACTTCGCTAACACTAGTTAAATCTTCCTGTTCCTCTTCCTCTTCCTCAGGGTCCTCGTGGTGCGTTTGAGTGGCTTGTGAAACGAAGGGTAGCGTTTCAGATGGCTTGAAAGAGGGTTTCAACATAGCTTTTAGCGGAGGGGCTAAATGTTGTTGAATAAACAAAGCATGATCCGCACGTGATCGTTTCAATTGACGGAACTTTTGGCGAATAGTATTTTTTGCTCTAATAATATGCCTTTTCAATTGACTCCCTGCTAACGCCATGATGTCGTGACAAATGACTTGAGAGGGAATAATACAGTGCCTTAAATAGTAATAAAATGATCAAAACCTAAGCGATACCGCCCTTGGTTGAGTTCACTTTGTTTGTCAATCACTAAACAGGCATGACGTTGTGTGTTCCAGCACTTGCCACACAATTCTGTAAACATTTGAAAGGTCATATCCGGATTCACATGTTCATTATAAATGTGACGACTGTTCCTCTCGTCCTGGCGAAATAAAACAATGACATTGGCATTGTCACGAATCAACTCTTTGGACATTTTAGAATACGTTTGTCCAAGATAGAAGCAATCGATATGTTTGTGTCGACCCATGCTGAAATAGCTTTTAATAGACCTTGTCGTTCAGTGGATACATCATCGAAAATCATGAGTGAATCAGGCTTTACCTCATCCGGTGAAATAACATTTTCTTGCGTGGAAAATGTAAAATACCCCATATTCTCATTTTGTAATCCAGACATGACTTGATCCAGAAACACGTAGAGGGGTTGGTAGAGAGATTTTGCGAAAATATAAATATTTTGAAAACACAGACCATTGGGCGCTGTAATAAGTATCAGTAAAAGATTGGTCTTTCCACAGCCGGAAGGTCCCACAATGATGCAGCGAATGGAAGATGGAAACAGTGAACCATGGCGTTGTTCACGTGATGTGGGGCAGATATGGGAAACCATGTCCCTCACGGGGAATGACTCTTGCTGCTTAATTAGCTTCATTTCAACTAAGGCATAGAGAGGCTAGCAGGCTGTCTATATACATCGCACCGAGCCTTGTCATAGAAACAGTAGACTCGTACTACAGGCTGACGATGGATGTCTTTGGACGTGCCTTGATGGTCAAAGCTAGGTCTGTTCCCATACACGGTCCTAAACAAGAAACAGATCCTGCTAATAAACACTATGTGGATAGGTCAGTAGTGCCACGCACAAAACAAGGAGATTATGACTTTAAAGGAGAGCGGTTAACTCATGTAAAACATCCTCAAGTGTCTACAGACGTTACTACAAAAAAGTATGTGGATAACAAGGTGTATGAGTTTTATGATAAAGTGCCTCAGCTTACGGTGAATGGCTATAGCGCTAATCATCACCGCATTATTCACGTGGAAGACCCACAAGAAGATGATGATGTCTGTACCAAGCGATACGTGACCTATGAAATGAAAAGTCTTTATAAATTTATCCCATCTGTATTTTTAGTGCATCTGACAAATGTAAAACCTGTGAATGAGAGAAACCATATACCGCTAGTTCATGACCAGCACTTGACCTATGTGCTTGCTTCGGGTTTAAGCCACTATCGACTACACTATGATGGAACCATTCACATCAAATATGCCATACCTGATGAGAACCATTTACAAATAGAGATAAATGGTCATAGGATGTTGGTCCATAACCATGAAATGGTCAATGCAGGAGACGAATTATCCTTTCATCTCATGTTGACATGGAATGAAAAGCAAGCTGGAAAAACCATAAACGATTTCCCACTTTATGTAGAATTGGAATATACAGCCATGAAATAACAATCTGACGTTAGTTGTGACTTAAACTTTCTTGTGAAAGGTTGTTGGTCATCATCATCATGGTGAAACAAAGATATGTGGTGAGAAAGACTAAAAATATGACCCTGTCCTTGGCAAAGCCTGGGCTTATGACATTCGTGGACAAGCCCTTGCGAAATAAAAAAATAAAAAATAATGTGTTGACCATAAGGAAAGCTCTTCGAGCAGCACAGAGACATGTTATTCCAAAACGTCAGCGACAGGGTTCAAAACAAGGGCGAGTGATCCCCGTCCCTAAACGAGCGGGATTTTTACCTGCATTATTCGCTGGTCTGGCTGCTCTAGGTTCACATTTAGGCGGCGCCAGTGCAGTGGCAAAAACTATTAAAGCCGCGCAACAGGGCAAGCAACAACTCAAAGAATGCCAGCGACACAATGAAACATTGGAAGCCATTGCTATGGGGGCTAGAAATGTCAATTTGAAGCCAGCCTTTTATCAACAAGGATTTGGAATTTCACCTTTTCGAAATAAAAATAAAACATCTTTAACCTCAGCCATAGCAAGACATGCCCTGACGCATCAGCAAGTGGAAAGCTATGCTAAACAACTGAAGCTTTCTCATTTTCGAGGTGTGTTTATGCGAAACCAATTACCCTCACAACCCTGGAAACATGAATGTGCTGTTGTCAATTTGGATGATCACCGAGGACCTGGAACACATTATGTAGCTTATGTCAAAGAGGGATCCACTGTATGGTACTTTGACAGTTTTGGGAATTTGCCCCCGCCCATGGAACTAGTAGCCTATTTTGGAAACAGGATCAAGATATATTATAATGTGAAACGTGAGCAAACGTTTAACAGCCAACAGTGTGGACGTTTGTGTTTAATTTTTTGTATATAAGACGCAACATAAGCAAAAACGTCAACAGTATGTCGGTGGAAAGTAAGATGTTTACACTGCATGGACGTGGACCTGAAGTGAGCCTAGACTTTTACCCACCTATCGAATTGAGTGAAAAACCCTATGGTTTAGGACTTGTTTCACTTGAAACGTACAATAGAATATACAACATACGTGAAAATGTGAACAACAAGTTTTACTATGATGATTCTGTGCTCACCCTGAACTCTGGTGGATACACGATAGATGACATTTATGAGAACATTTATGTGGTGTTGATCAATGAATATGGTTTAAAGTCATTTCTCGATGGAACGCGCAAGTTTGAACTTGTAGGAAATACCAACACTCATCGCTGCAGTATTTTTTCTACAATCAAAATTGGCTTTAAAACTCACCCCGATTCCATTGGTCCATTACTAAGATTTAAACTACGTGTGTTGGAGCCCAACAAAAAGCATGAATCAGACCATGAAGTGAAATTCATTGAGGACCATTATGTGTCGGCGACGTGTAATATTATTAGTCAAGTGTACACCAATCATGAACCATCGCATTCGCTTTATGACTTTATTGTAACATCGCCCAATGGCTATATTATTCGTGAAAACCCTCCAGTGGTGCTTTGTCATTCTGTGGCTGTCGATGGTATTAGTAATATAACATTAAGACTGATCAATAGAGAGCAACAACTCATTGATCTAGATTCTACCACACCAGTGACTTACAAGTTGGTGCTAAAACCATTATGATGTTTGTATATTGTGCCGTTTCTTTTAGGCACGCTGTACACACCATTCTTCTAAAGTACGCATTCCGTCTCGAGCGATGACAGTGAGTTGAAGTTACGTCGATTCTCACTAGGTGGCAGCTCCTTTCAGCGTGAAAAGATGTATTTGTACAAAATGCTCACTAGAGGGTAGCATAGTTCTGAGAGAGACAGAAGATATTTGTCGTCGTCCTGTAATTAGCGCGCTGCGTTCCTCAACTGTCTTTGTGTAGAGTTGTCTACGAATCGTGTTTGCCAACTGAAAGGAAACACTTGTGCGGACCTTATTATGTATTGCACTGAGATGTAGCAAAAGTTAGAAAGTATTTGGTTTCTTTGCGTTCTACTTCCTTATGTATGCACTTACGTTAGTTTATCTAGTACGTCAACTTTTAGTCTGGGATTCACTTGATAGTATTTAAATTATTTGTATATGGCATCAGTGCGATTGGCAGACACGAGATGTTCTGATTGGGTGCAGATTAAACATGGTTTCCCCGATGTTGAACATGCCGAGAATATTCTATTTATTTATTGCTTCTATTTGTCGTTTCTGTAAGTTGTCGTTTGTTTGTTGTTGCCGTACGAGGTAAGTTTATATTTTTCTGTTTGTTTATTTGGGGAGATTATGATATATCTGGTACTAGTTACGAGCATCTCGGGTCAGCTATGCTCCTTGTTATTCTTTGATGTTTTTCATTTCTGTTTTGTCTGATGTGATGGGCAGAGATGATTATTGTCCAACTATGGTTGGAGATCAGATGATTTTTTAATTAAGAGAGATTTTGGGATCCATTAAGACGTGATAGACGTATTTTCTGGAGTGGTCCGTATTTAATGATAGTCGACGATTGATTTTAATTATGAAGCCTATATGATGATGTCGAAGTCGTGGGACGTTGTTTGGGAATTTGTAATAAGTTGACTTCTTAATAGTTTCTTTAAATATGTGCGGATCGAAACTCTTATGTATGCTACGAGATACTTGTCTTCAATCTGTAAAATGGAATGCTGATCTCCTTAAATAAGGATATATATAATTGTACGACGTTTTTAAGAATATTAGTTGGACGTTTGAAGTAGTTCTGCCGAATTGCATGAAGACGTACGTTATGAATATTTTAACTATTGCATGTTGGATTTGTCGAGCAATGGAGCATGAATCAGGTTTTGATTTATTTAAAGGATGTATGTTGGGATTTTGACGATGCAGAATGGTACTTCAGGAATGCATGTAAGTTTGAGATTCACACCTTAAGTTTTAAATGTGCATGTTAATTAGGTTATGTGCATGTGTTTTTTAATTATTGTAAAATATGTTTGTCAGAATAGATGATGTCGCAATTGGTATAAGTGTATCATTTCTGAGTACTAGTTCTCGATGACATTTCCAAAGATATTCCTCGGGTATGGTTTGCAGATGCTCAGTGGCTCCACACACACATTATTATTTTACTTTAAGTAGTAAAAGGGGGGTGTCAAATTGTAACGAGAGCGTGGTTTCGTGTTTAAACCACAATTAATTGATTTTGGAAGTGTAATTGAAGCTGTATTT
The DNA here is from genome assembly GCA_946902985.2 of Meconema thalassinum. NCBI lineage: Eukaryota > Metazoa > Arthropoda > Insecta > Orthoptera > Tettigoniidae > Meconema > Meconema thalassinum. The sequence continues at coordinate 579,102,489 of OX336391.1, read as the reverse complement.
GGGAATGGTACCAAACTTAACTTATAAAGAGGTGACTGTGCACTTATATGTTCTAATGAAATTGTACTTGTTTGTTTCATGTTCCTGTTTTATTTGAATGGAGGAGAGATCTTTGAAGGCTATCTCTTATTTAAAGAAAGATGAAGTTTCCTATGAAACGTGGAAAAGTACCATTTTTTCACCGAGATTTGGATTTGAATGTATTGAAAGACTTGAGAGCTGCCCCTATAATTTACCTACTGAGGACAATTCTTATTGGATGCTAGGTAAGTTCACCATTGTACCTACTGTCTCCGATTTATTAAATATTTGTTCTTCGATTGATGTTGGTAGAACTTCTGCGTCCAAGTTGAACAGAATCAGGTACCGTTCGTTACATTGGATCAATCGTTTGGATGATTTGGTAAAGGTCTGGTCAAATAGTGATGCTGAATTTTCTGAGAGATTATTTAACCTGCGTTGTAAGTTGGCCGAACAATACTCTAGGCTATTCCCTCGTGTGACTAATGATAATCCTGTGGAGGCTGTCGTGTGTTGTGATAGTGTTAGTGCTGAATCTTGTAATTCGTGTGAATTGGGTGTAGAGGATAGCCTTATTAATGATTTAGAATCTGTATCGTTGAAGAGTATTGGATCGATCATGAATAGTTCTCAAGTTGTGCATGATTCTGATGTAGTCAGTCGAGCAGTATCGTCAGTAATGTCACTAGAGCGTATTTCGATCTCAGATAATTTAGGTATTAATGACCAAGCAGGTAATGTTAATGAAAGATGTACCGTGATACCTGCGTCCAATGTTAATGTAAGTGTGGGTCACGTCTCGAATAACTTAGTGCCAGTTACTTCACAATGTTCTAGGTCTGTACAGACAGATAGGTGTTCATTTCAACCATTTAATGAGGTTGGCAGCAATGATGTGAGTGTTAGATTGAATAATGATGCCTCGTCTAATGTTGTTTGGCCTACTAATATCATGTCAGACTGTAATATCAAGTTTTCTACAGTACAGAATCCTCTAAATTTGATACTTAAGGATTTTAATCGGTGTAACGGTTCGGATAATGATCTTTTGGTCAAGTTTTTAAGGAAATTGATAGAAATAAGGGATTGTGCTACTGTGTTCGGTCTATCTGAATTGCAAATTTGTAGGATTGTGTTTCCGTGTACTGAGGGCATGTTACGGGAGAGACTGTTAGTTTGTTTGAATGAGCATAATTCTCTGGAATGGTTTCATAAAGACATATTGAATTTCTTTTTCACTCCTTATGCTCTGTCAGACATGCATCGTATGTATGTATATCGACCGCAGCGTATGAATGAAACGTTGAATGAATATTTTCTTGACATCAAACAGTATGTTAAGGTCTTCGCGGTGCATCTGTCTGAGGAACAAATTGTAGCTTCGTTGGTGGGAGGAATTAATCCCATTTACCGTTCATTATTAACTATGCAAGCCAAACCGAAAAATTACATTGAATTTAATGATCTGATTCTGACAGCAGAAAAGGTTAAGAAAGCCGATTCAGTCCGAATTTATGATTCTGCTCCAACTCGTAGTACTACTCAATATCCTCTAGGTTATGTTTCTTTGCCTAACGTTTTACAGAGGGGAGCAGCAGATCAGTTGAGGAATCAGCATCAAGGTCCTATGAATGATGGAAATGTTTTATTAGGAAATGTATTACAGGGTAGGCCTGCTTTTGTTCCTGATTTTGTGCCAGCTGATGCTTGTCAGGGTCGTGAGATTCAGCGATACACAGGAGGTATCACTAAGAAAGGTAAGAGGTGTGACTTGTGTGGATCATATGATCATATACGTCGTTGGTGTGATGCTGATCTGTATAGGAAATATTAGTTGCTCGTTTTGTTGGTAATAATCTTCAAAATTGTGTATGATAATTGCAGTACTTCTAGTGTGCATATTGTGTGCGTGCTGTGAGTGTGTTTTTGTGTGCACGTGTGATGCATTTTCTGTCGTGATGTGCATAATCTTCAAAATTGTGTATGATAATTGCAGTACTTCTAGTGTGCATATTGTGTGTGTGCTGTGAGTGTGTATTTGTCTGCACGTGTGATGCATTTTCTGTCCTGAGGTGCATATCTTCAAAATTGTGTATGATAATTGCAGTACTTCTAGTGTGCATATTGTGTGCGTGCTGTGAGTGTGTATTTGTCTGCACGTGTGATACTCAATTTTCTTGGTTGTGTAGTGACTCTGGGAGTTTGTGTTTGTGATTTTGGTGTAATTGTGTATTTTGGAGTGATTGTGAGTATTTAGCTTTGTTTTGTTATTGGGTGGGAGTTAGTTGTTTTCTTGTTTTGAAATAAGGTTAGGTTTTATTGTTATTAATTTGTAATATTATTTAAAACGAGTAGCCGAGTATATAATTGGGGTTTTCGTTAGAATGTCTATCTTTGACTTACGATCCTATTATATCAAGGTATGGGACTTGCGTTCTAGGTGACAGAAGTTGATTATGTAATTTGTGGTAAGTATTTACAAACAAGGTCCTTGTTTCTCCCTGTGGTGGATGATGACTGGAAAGTAAGTACTTATATTTGTGTTGGGATGGAAATCATGCTCGTGTTGAATTGCCAAACGAGTATGACATGGATTTCAGGTAGTATTAAGTTTTTTTTGGTGATGGAGATCATGCTCGTATTGAATTGCCAAACGAGTATGACATGGATTTCAGGTGTTGTTGTTGTCGTCGTCGTTGTCGAAGTGTTTATTTTAAGGGTATATGTGTGTTTGTGTATGTCGATGTTTTAACGAGCTCTAATTATGTTCTGGCAATTTTGGGAATTTGTGGGTGGTACGTGTGACTATTTTTATGTGGGATTTTGTGGTTATGAATGGAGGTTATGAATGTTTGTGTTTTTTGGGGTGGTTGGCTCATTTAATCTGGTATTGTTGGACTTAGTTTCGGTATGTTCGTTGTTTTATTTCTTGGCTGTTATTTTTAGTAATTGAGTTGTTTCTGGGATGATATTTTTCTTGTATTTCTTAGGATTTTCTGGTTTTCTCGTTAGTCTTCTTAGTAATGTGGAACTGAGGTACAGTGTTGAACAAATGCCTGCATTCACTGAGAATATTTTTATTTTATTTTTCTTCATTGAGTTAATACGAGAGATAGTTTTCTGTTCAGTTAGTTATTTTCTAATTTAAATATGAAGTATGGGATTGATTTTGTAAATTTATGATCTTTCTGTCGAATAATCGAGATTAAATTGTAATGCTGTAACATTATGGTTTAAATAATTATATTTTTGCTTTGTAAAGGTGTGAAACTTGAACATGGGGTAATATTTAATGAAAAACGTAGCTGATGCCATATTTAGTGAATTTTTGGTCATGTTTCTTGTTATTTTACTTGTTAGATATTAAGTGAATCCAAAACAAAATGCTTTCGGAGATGTGATTGTTCACAGCTCGATTTTCTACGTGGTGTTGTCTACATTGAGGTTACTGGCTGGGAGTGAAGATTTCTTGGATTGGAATTTGAAACGATCTACTTGACCCTTGT